>OX638089.1:38528272-40928272 GCA_951804965.1 Horisme vitalbata | reverse complement strand
CACCTTTGCTCCAAATTATAATTTGAAGCCATCTATCATCGAGTAGCGGTACTAAATTAATAGTCGTATGAAAATGTCAGGGTGCTCGCGAAATGAAGGTTGTGTGAATTCGAGCTTAAAAAACAAAACGAATGTTAGTTAACTTTTTTTAAATAAGATTTTTTTATATATTATTTGAGTGGAAATTAATTTATGTTCCTAATTTAATCACATTATCAGATGAGTCAAAGACTCTGGACTCGAAAACTTTTTTGATAGGCGCGAGTCGATAATTTCCTGAGGATGCCTTATGGGGAAGGCGAAACATTATGGAATTTCTGTTGGACTTATGTGAAAGTTAAGCTGAAAAAGTAGAAAATATGTTGTCTTTTGAATATCTTGAGTCGATGACGGTGAGTCAGTGACGAAAATAGTAAGTCTTATTTTTATTTTATTTCATCATAATATGTCCTTGGTGAGATGAAATAGACACCTCGATAGAGCAGGGCTACAACTGGTTCAAGATTGAAATGACTGAAGGTATCGTGGGGAGGCCTGTGACCAGCAATAGAACATAGCAGGCTAACCATAATCGTTTTCGTATAATCTGTTGCAACACCAAACGTAAAATATCGTCCTTTATAATATTTTGTGCCCAACAGGGCCTATAATGATCTTAAAAGCTGTAAACACCTCTATATAGTTAAGGAACGCAATCAATTATTGAGTATTGTGTTTAGTTGGTGATGGCCAAGAGGCGAACCACATCGCGGACGTGGCGGGGAATCTGTGTATGAGGCTTGCAAAGAACAGAAAGGAGTGGCGTGATAAATAAAGATGAGGACTATACCCAACCGTGGGTGGGTGTGAACTCGCTAAATGATGATGAGTATTGAATATTAAAATAAATATTTGTTGACATAGAAACTGTGCCAGCTACAAAAGCTTAGTTATAAAGTCGTCAAAAACGAAAACATCAATCAGAACACTTAACTTTTTATTTTACTGAGTACACAAAAACTATGTAAACAGTGTAAAATCGATGTAAACGCTTAAAAACTCGTGACAAAGTGATTCGCCTCCAGTTACCGCAACTTCTCGGTTGATGATTACAAATCATCACAGACAATACGTTTCTTATGCCTTATTACAAGCGTATAGAGTCTATTTTGTGGTAGTTTAAACTAGGAAGTGCAAGCTTCCGTCATATTACACAGTTAAAAGGTGGGAAAGATCCTATCAAGCGGGTTATTTGACCTTCCTTGAAGGCAGTCGGTGACGCTCTTGTCTTCGGAAAACACTTTCATTGCAATACACCTTCATCATCATCAGCTTCAGCTTGATGCATTCATATCTACGAACTAGTCTTTCGCAGATCGTTTTTCCACTGCTGGTGGGTGTCCTACACTACGTTTGTCGAGCCACCGCACTCAAGACTCGATTCTTCGACAGATATGTCCAGCCCATTGCTACGTCAGCATGCTATTTCTCTGAGCTTTATCAACAATTTCAGTATGATAGTCCACGTTTCGGTTCCGTATGTTTATGAGGTACTCGTAGATACATTACATACAGTTTTCAATTGTTAATTTTTTTAGCTTTTGCTTTGGATATGACTAATAAAATAATCTTGGATTAACCCACGTGCCTACATATTATTTAAAACTAAATTTGAATGTAAGTTAATTTGTAGGCCTACCTAGGCCACCATAATATTATGAGTATGTTATGATATTATAATAGACTTATTTTCATCTGGTTCAGTAGTGAATGGTAGTTGACATATCTCATAACTTATGGCAACCATCATTATTACGAAGTAAAGATAGTCATCAGACTATCGATCAATATCAGAAATCAATCAATATCATAAAAGTTTAAATGCTAAAATTCCTTCGGCACACCGTTAAGTAAATAACAACGGGACATCTAGGTTAAGTACAACATAAAACTTACACAGCCTCAAATGTCTAATGGCCGTAACGCGAAATAATTAGAATTTTGTAATACGGAACATCTGTTATGCCATCGAAATCGATTAGAAACTTGTTTTGCCATCGATAAATGCGAATAGAAAAATAATTTCAACCAATTTGCAAGTTTTTCGCAATGACTTGTTTTATCTCATTCAGTCACTCGCCCAACTTAGGTGACACTTAATATTCATAACTAGCTTTTATCCACGGATTCGCTCACGTCTTGATAAAAATTCGCCTCTTCAATGTTATTCCTGGTCTACGAGTAGAACTCGTGTAAATACGAACGAATAGTGCTAAATTCAGCTCAATCCGTCTTACAGGAGCAACAAATTGAATTATTTTGTGAAGACAAGGGAGTTTCTGAACTATGCCCTGCCCACCAGATACAGCAACCACACTAAACAAATATCAGCAGATTGTCTCTTTTTCGTGTATTGTACCAGGAACAACGCCTAGACATCCAACTATAGAACCTTGGGACGGAGTAGATTTTGTCCCGAGAATCATACTTGCACTTTTGTCTCAACCGGCTACTACTATTGCGCCAACTAGATCGTCATAACAAAACGTTACTTACCTAGATTTTTCTTTCCCAACATCTTAAGCAATGTTTAATACACCTGATCTATCTGATCCATATCTTTACTGAGCAAACCAACAATAATTATGGTGCTAGACCAAATTAGTAACTCGTTTGTAACTTTTTGCAAGCTCTTGGGCGTTGCCCACAATCAATTAGCCCGATTTTTTATGAGTAAGATAGAAATGATAGAAATGGAAACAACAAAATTTTGCATAGAATAATGTTATTTAAAGAATATTTTGAAGTAACAAAATGTAAACAACTTGTGAAGTCAGGCATAAGCCACCACAGAACTATGAACGGATGCCTGAGGAAAGACAGAGATAGAAAAAAATCATTAGGTCCCAAATCAAGTTTAGGTACTATTGAACATAATATCATATTATGATGGTACTGTTTCTTATAATAATAAATTTAATCATTTAAAATAAGTTAAAATTGGATTCAAGACGGTCAAAGCCACAAATCATAATTAGATTTACCGGTTTTGGTCTAAATATAATTGATAAATTTATTTTGGTCAATAAATTGCACTATGCCCTGCGATTCCTACATTTTCTACCAACCTACATGCCCATTAGGATTATGGGTATATCCCTGTTTTAAGGGGAAATCTATATCAAGCAGTAGACTGATACAGATTAGTATTGTTTGTTGTTGTCATAAGCTAGGTAGACGATATTGTCGTAGACAATCACTCACCACAAATTTTGCATGTGACAACAGATTCAGAAGCCAGTCGGTAATATGCATGAGGCTTGCTCAACCATTATTATCCACAACCACAAACGTATTTGGCATAAGTGTAAAAACAAGAAAATACACTGCAACCAAAGCATTTTCAATATCATATGATTACCAGGTCTTTATTTTCTGTCATGAGTATGGTATGCTTAGAGAAAGTTTTAAACAAACTTCTTTTATTTTCACTCCATTCTATAAACACGGAGATTGCAAAGACAAAGCAAATAAAAAACAAAATAAATCTTCTGGTCACTTGCATGATTCGTCAATGATCTTATGAAAAACAGGATAAAAAGTGTCGATTAATTCATTTAATCGCTTAGATGCGTTTACGCATCATTTAACGATCTGATTATCGGTATTACCATTGAACAATCTCGGTCAATGAACTGTTACTGACCGAATGATTTCATTCATTTCTTCATTTTTATTACTGGTTTAACGCAAATAAGTGATATCGGCTTCTTTCGTTGTTTTTAGTGTCAAGTTTATTTTTGATCTAACTGAAGCTTTACTTTGTGTTTTTTGTTAAAATATTTTAGAAGTGCATTTTCCATATTACTCCTATTTCCTATTTAATCTCCATAAAATAGGAACTTTTTGGAAGTAATAGTTCCTAGGTCGGTAGGTACTACAGGTTAGTTTTTTTTACATTGGATGGACTTTCAATTGACCACGAATTCACCTGACGTTCTGGTCTAAGATGGAGCACGAAGGTCTAGACGATACCAACAACGAATAACGTGTTTTATATTCAGTTATGTTACACACACTTCAAGATAATGACATACGTTTTCTTTTCCCTCAAAAGTAGTGTTTGTCATTCATCTTGCGTCAAAGCGAAAGTGTTTGTCCACCGTTTAGAAGGAATGGTTACCAATTTGCACATCATAAGTAGACAGTTGACCACTGACAAAGTGGTTTTGAAGTTACGTTATTGTTATGACATAGCTAGAGTCATGTGTGGAAAGGAAACTGATAAAACTTGTGTTTGAAAAGTACTTTTTAACAATATCCCACAACATCATCTAGCCCTAAACTAAGCAGAGCTATGGGATAGTCAGACATAAGACTGATTTACTACTTACCTACAACCTTCTACTTAAGTACTTACCTATATACATTTTATGTAAATAAATTATTATTTTTTAAGCAAAAATGAGAAAAGACTCAGACCATTGCATAGACATTAGAATACATACATAAGTATTGTAAGTATTTGCAGATCATACAAACACTGGTTTCGCGTCAGGAATCTAACCCGCAACCTTTGCGTCTCAGGTGGGCCTTCGCCCACTGTGCCACAGAAGTCGCTAAAAACATTACGTTGCAATGAATAGTTACTGGTTAGTTCTGATAATTTCCACTATGACTCTTCTTCCATTGAAATAAAAAAGAAAATAATATGCAAGTGTTTTAGTTCAGTGCACAATGGAGAAAATGATTAACTTATTCATACGGTAATCATTTAATATTCAAAGCACATAGCTACTTATAAATTTTAATGAAATAAGGTAGGTAGGTATTCATCGTAGGTCTCACTCACATTATCGAAGTAAATAGACAAGCTGGCATAGTAACAGTATATATCAATGCTAGCGGGGTGATCGGCTAACTCTGTTGCAAACAGAAATGATTGACACCGATCCTGTTTTCACAAACTTTGACATTTCATCCGTCAAAATTCAATGAACGTCAATTGACAAACTGTCACAGTTTGTTAAAACAGGATCGGTGTCAATCATTTCTGTTTGCAACAGAGTTAGCCGATCTCCCCGCTGGTCGTATTTTTCGTGGCAGAGAAATATTTAAAAATATAAACAATATTATAAATAGGATAGTTAGACATAGACACAGACAGACATTTATTCATACAAAACAAGACACAAAAACAATACAAGTGGACAAGTACCTATAGCACAACAAAGACATAATAATAACAAATAGTTACATTTTATTATTACATAATTTAGGAACTTAATCAACTACTAAGAGAAAAACAAATACTAAGGTTGTACATAAGTTGAAAAATTTGTTACGCCAGAAAGAAAGGTAAATAATATATTGATAGTTCAGTCAATTAAAGTTGTTGACATAGCTCAGAAAATTAGCAAGTTAAAGTGGGAATGCCATGATAACCATTACCGAATCTGCCGAAGAACCGATAACTGTTGGGGTAAACGAGTTCTCGAGTGCAGTCCGCAGCTCGGCAAACGTAGTGTAGGATGCCCTCCAGCCAGGTGGAGTGACGATTTATGTAAGACTACTGGTAGAAGTAGGATGTGTCAAGCTGAGGACAGGGCGCAATAGCGCTTACTAGGGAAGGCCTAAGTCCAGCAGTGGAGTGCTATAGGATGATGATGATTACACGCATCAAAGTTCTTCTTTGTAAGAGCTAGTGGCAATTATAAGTTCTATAGATAAAAAGGAGAAACAGATGAATTTAAACTTACCATCAATGTATAAATTATAATCCGCTTTTACTTAATTAACTGTGAAAGCTATTAAGCCGTTTTAATAGTAAAGTCTATTAACGAACCATACAGAATCGTTTAGCCTTACCTGCACATTGTGGAAATACCATACAATTTGATCGGTTGAGAAATAACGCCTTGAAATGGATGAGTTGGGCCATAATACTGCAGGTTGAATATTAAGGCATTAGATGTTGTTAATCTGTGGTTCTAAGGCCATAAGTCACCGGGGTCTTGACCTCAAGATTTACGTAATAACGCACTTCTGTTCGAAGATGTTCTCACCGTCTGTATGAGGTTCATAGCAATTTGTAAATGAAATAAGTAGGTACTCTGCCTATCCCACAAGAGATACTCATTTTACTACAAAATCATGAAAAATTTAAAATAATTAAAATCCTAAATCCTAAATTAATCAATAAGTTCTGAAAAAAGTACAACACTTCACGCAAATAAATTTATTTCATTTCAAAGGGTACCATTAACTATTCTGGTCCAGCATGCAGCATAGCGACCAAAGAAAAAGGTTTCCTCTACAAGTCAAGTCAATCAAGTCATCTTAATCATAGGTGGTAAATTGTGCCAGAAAATTCTTCGTATTAGTTCACCAACATGAGCCCCGCAGTACTAAGTTAAGTAGTTAGGACCTACTCAGACCTAAATAACATATATGACAAGAGAAAAATAATATTTGAGTGTAGACAAATAATTTTGGTCTTCTGTCTGTAGTTAGCTTACTATTTTCATTGGTGGTATAACAAAAAACATTGATTTTAGGTAAGTATCTATTAAAAACAACAATGTGAGAAATCACATTTATGAGGTCCACTTTTACCTGCCTGCCATTATATCTGAGCTGACTAAATACTTAGTATAAATGTGCTCTGACCACTCTCAGATTAAAATTAAAAGGAGAATGCCGACTGATGTATGGCGCTCGGTACCAAGACTAAAGTGAATGCGTCAAAAAAATCTCTAATAAGTTTTTTGTCGATTCTACTGTCAAAATAATTAAAAATGAGGGTTATTATCATAGTAACACTTTACATCAATGTCTGTTGCCATAGTAACGTGAATTCTTGTTCTTGCAGTCTGATGGCGGCGTGCGGCGGAAACCAAATCAACAAAATATTTTTTTACTTGATTATTAATTCCGTCGGTGTGTAAAACTAAAGAAAATATTAATGTCATTTATAAAATAAAATAAATTGTATGGCACACGTTTGGTTTTGACGCAATTGGTACGGGTTCTCGGCATGCTCCTTTCTTAGTTTCCCTCTTCCTTTTAGCTTGTCCTAATTTTGTATCACACTGCATGTATTAAGGTTAATATGTTCTATTCGACGACAGATAGCGCAATACTAACATTTCATATTGAATAAAATAAGGTCATACAAGAAAAAAGAGATTTCAATTTGAAAGTAAAAACGCACGACCAACATGAATGTAAAAATATTAGGAAATTAACACAACCAGCAATATTTCATTTAAAACAATGGCATGTTACTCAACCTCTACCAACCTAGAACAGAATGATTCATCTTTTGCTTTTTAGACAAGTTTGATAGGAATATCTTGACTGGAAAGTTGACAATAATGCGATAAGAAATGAAAAAAAGATCAACAAATAGTATACCGTACTTGTAAAGGCAATTTTCCCTTTGAAAATGATCTGATCAGATCAGATGTAGAGTTATCATTCATAGATTCAAATTCATTCAACATCATCAATACATATAATACAATTAATTGACTCAGGAGAGACTTTGCGGAAATCCATTACAAGATATTCTACAAGGCAAAATAATTCGTACAAATTCCGCTAACTTTCTCTGACAAGTTCCACAAAATGCATACGCGTGCACCGCCCTCCCGCCCGCAGATTCACATGCAAATCAGAGCAAGAAGAACCAAATAAGCAATTATTAATAAATGCAACCGTTTACTTACTCTTCCACCAAATAAAAACAAATACGTTTACCTGTAATTAGCTTGGAGAAACGACACACACATAAATACACCAGAAAAAACTCTTAAAATTAATTTTAGACATCATACTTCATGGTAAAATTTTAAAATCTTCGTATGTCTTATAGTTTCAGACTTTCCCATACTGACCGTTCTAAATGTTACGACCTGTATATAACTTTTGGTTTGGTCTTCTAAAGTACAATCACGGCAAAAAAATCTATGATTTTATTTAAGAGCACACCACAAAGTATTTACTGATTTGAAATTCGAGCTAACCTCCTCGGAGGATGCTCGTCTGCTTTTAGATAGAAGGTAGGTACAATTTTGCTGTCGTTCCACAATGGATTTTTGTATCAACAGATTTTTATATAAATAAATAGTTTTTAGTTACAAATAAGTAGGTTGGTTTGATAGGCACACCTACATAGGTACTTAAATATTTTTTTCCACTACCTAGACAAAACCTGGTTGACAATGAAGAAGTACTGATTTGATTCCCGGTGTGGGACAATTATAATTGACTTATCTAATCACATTGAAAAATGTCTATGGATAAATAAATTAAATTAAATGAAATTACAAGCTATTAAACAAAGACACTTGACTCACAATCTGTTAATAGACTAGCCGGTTCCGCTGAGTAATTCGACTTTTACATTCTCTCGATCGCAAGGGCCCAGTTACCGATTTCCGTATTTTTACGCTTTATACACCATGAAATAATCAAGATGAAAATATGGCAATAACACGTAAATTATGTAATATTAAAAGATAAAAATTATTGCAGCGTGTCGCAAATTATATAATTTATATGATGAGTGCTGAAGAGTTGGATGCTCCAAGTTTCGTAAGATTTGAGAATTTACGACAGAATTCTAAACCAATTACTCCACAATGTTTATATTATTAGTATAATCTAGTATGTATTTTATTAAACGTTGGGTTAAAAACACAAACTGTACTGAAAAGCCCTCTGTTTTTGAAGGCAGTTACAAATATGTCAACCTCCTAAGAAGAAAATTCTCCTTAGAACTTCTCCTCCTTTTTTGTTAAAACTGGTCTAATTACGGAATGCTTTGAGTCTTGTCTGACTGGAAGCTAAGTTAAATTCAAAAGCTTATTTCAAAACTATCTTTGGAAGACGCCATGACGCGCCCGTTTTATAATAACTGTACAAAACCGGTTCGGGAATCTTGATTATGATGGTCAGCATAGACAGAGCCTCTTGGCTCTTGCCATTTCCCAGCACGATATCGCTAACGTCGGTACTTGCTTACATCGTCGTTCTCAAAACTACAACCAGGTGCGCTGATTGGCTAAACTACTTCTGAATCATCGCCCGTATACTCATTCAACCAATCAGCTTCTATATCGTAGACTCAGAGATGACACTTTGCCATATCGTGATAATATGAAGAAGCTCGTAGTTCAAACACAAAAATTCTATAGAACTAGTTCTTCGGTACACAATTTTATGCCTTTTGCATTTCAAAGAAATTAAAACCACTTTATTTATCTGATTTACTTTTATTTACTAATATTGTATCTGAGAAGATAATTCTAAGAAGCAGGTGTGTGTTTAAACACAAACTGGTTTTCTTTATATAGGTATTTTTTGTTATTAGTAATCATAATTTTATTTTTCAAATGGTATAGAAGAGGACTGTTTTGTTTTTTTCCTGGTATACCTCTTCTTCTTGATTCCTAATAAAAAGTATTTCGGGCCACAGCAAAAGAGGATTTTATTAGAGGCCATAATAGTAGCATTGCATATCCCGACATTTTGGTTTTTTATTCTGAACAATAACATAGATTTGTATTTAAAAAACCTCAAAAGAATCGTAGGTAGCGTAGGTATCAATTTCCTAAACGAATGTAATCTACCTACATACAATTGAAACTAATAACTCAAAGCTCAAGGCTCTGGCAGGTGTATGGGTATGAATGATGTGCAGTTAAACAATACAACTACCTACATAATATACGTTCCTTACCTACCTACTGACATAAGATCGCAAGGTCAGGTTACATTCAATGAATTCAGCAAGTTAAACTCTTCCAGTGTCATATTTTAACATGACAACACTTTTTTTTTATAAAACCATAATATGGTAAAGTTTTTTTTCCTTGATACTTGCGAAATTGCGGAAAATTATCCATTGAATTAAGAATTAATGAATGAATTTATAAAAAGGTTTTGTATTTGAAGGATGTAAGGGGCTCCATCCCCCATCTTCGGAACCCAAGCCAACTTCACTTGCTCGTGGTGCACCCAAATGGGACTCTGGCAGCTGGCTGATTGTGGCATAGCACAGCCTAACACCAGCACACGTGCAGCAGCGTCGGCAGTGCGAGAAGTTGTGCCCAGCGACCAGTGTGAGGATTACGGGCATTTCCCCCTTTATTGGGGGAGGCCTCCGAGGAGAGGAGCAGTGGACTGATTTAAGCTGGTGTGGTGTAGCTTTCTATATCGCTAAGCGTAGATCGGTTCTACCTACATAGGAATCAAACCTACGTTAAGAGGCGTTCGTGGCGTGGTTTATTTCGGTGTTCTTCGCAGATCACCTTGGTTAACCAACACTCCGCCGGGTCATTACTTGGATGGGTGACCGTGTGGCATTTAGATCTGAGCGCTTCTGTGCTTCGGATGGCAGGTTAAGATGTAAGTCCCGGCTTTTTCAGTCGATATGCCATATCGGAGGCGTTTGGGCTGCCTAAAAGCTCCAACAAGACAATTGGCCACTGGCTCATACGAAGAAGGACAGAAGGAATTTGGTTCCCATTAATATCGTGGCTCCATGCAGGGTCCCAGAGGTTAAGGTCTTTTCATAAATTAAATGACTTGCTATACAGAAAGTCCTGTAAAATAGTGAAAGTAGACGCTCATCGCTGCATTTTCCTTGTCTTTTTATCTCAGGCAAAAGCCCTCCTGAGACGTAAAAGATTGCTGGTTTGATTCCCGCCGGGAGACAAATGTTTGTATGATCGTTTTTGTTTCGGGTCAGGGTATTTTCTGCTTTATGTTTATCTATTTACAAAAAATACACCAGTATCTATCAGGCATGTGGTTCCCAGCTCTGTTTAGTTTGGGGCTAGATGATGCTGTGTGATGTAATAAATGTTTAGTTATTATTAATTTATTGTGAGACCACAGTGTTATGTTTTAGCTTGAGGGCGATTTTCTATTAGTTGCAGCTAATGATATCCTAAGAAACTAAACAAATATCTCTATCGTTTATCATGATTTTTCTTTTCATAACATAACAAGATGAGAATAACGTTTTCATAAATATTTGATGATATTATTAGACAGGTACCTAAATACTTAAAAAAATGTAGAGGAGTTAGACGTCAAACGAAGAGAAAATGAAAAACTTCTTCAGCATGTTGAACTTGTTGGTATCCTTATTGGTATCAGTGCAAACATAACAGAATAATTTAAACCAATATCCTTTTTTTCACATAAGCAGTATCAACAGGTTTTTATTCTATAATATTGAAACCTTCTTTTTGACATTTTGGAATTAAACTTTCTCATTACATAACTTGACATTAAATCATGTATGACAAGGCAAGCGGGCACACCCCTTCTGATGTCATTACATTTGCACATGGAAAAGTTTCACCCACTGGCTCTGTCACTTTCATTGACGTTTGGAATATTAAGGGTTATGTTTCACCGGGACACCATGGCGGCGCAACCAGTTACCGCTACCTACAAAATGTATGGTGGTGTCCGTTTGTATGCGTTTTTTATCACCATCAGGTATCAACTGCTGGACATAAGCTTCCCGTTATGATCCAGATTCCAGCAGCCTTTCGCAGATCGTCACTCCACCTGGCCAGAGAGCACCCTACACTGTATTTGCCGAGCCGCGGTCTCCACTCATATCAAGAACTCGTTTACCCCGACTGACGGTTATCATTTCTTCGGCAGACATGGTCAGTCTACTGCCACTTGCTAATTCTCTGAGCTATGTCCCTTTAGACATTTAGTTTAGAAATCCTATTTTTTTTTTTGACAATCTAGTAATATTTGACTCTAGCAAGTACCTCTTCATTTACACAATAGATCCACATTTTAAAATAGAATTATATCTTGACAGCCACACTATGCAATCGTAACGTAACTATAACGATTACGAATAGGTAAGCTAAGTATCTCAAAGATACTAATTAGCACTTTTTATGTTTATAAAGTAGATATTAAAACCATATAACTTTAATGCAACGTAAGTAACTTTCAAGATTACACAAGCTATTCATTTTCATAGAAGAGACTATTAGAAAGCAAATCAAAGTGTTTATATTTTCTATAAATTATTATTAATAGACACAGACAAAATTATATACCTAGGTATTTTTCATATTGCATAATTGTCAATATGGATTCTAATTGTTATTAATGTTTTGACGAGGGCAAATTGAAGTGGGTCTATTTTTTATAAGTTATACAAAATAATAGACACAGACAAAAATATACGGGTATTATTGATATTTTAATAAGGATAATATATTCAATTCAATTTTTTTTGCCTTGAATCAGTATATTATTATTGGACGTTTAGTTGTAACGTTATGTTACGGCACGCGTTCCCCAAAGTGTCCGCGTAGCTGGCGCGCGGCGTTCGCGTAACTCGACTACGCGTACCAATGTACGCGCATACCGTACCCAGATTTATTTATCTCAAAAACTTGTGAGGCAAAAAGTTACGTACACGTATTTTTATCTGAGCTTCTTGTGACAACTATGTTCTCAACCCATTTCAGGATATGATACCTACAAACTCAACGTATAGAAAGCTGCTATTGTACTTTGGTTATGAATTTAAGATCAACCGATGGATCAGTTTTCTTTGTATATAATTTCTTGTGTAAATGAGTAATTTTAAACACTAGCGCATCGAGTGCGGTCCTCTGACATGACGTTTCGCGCCATGCCATGAGAAGAGACCTCATAAACTAATTCAGTTTCACATCAAAATAATAAGCACAAAAACGACAATTGACAAACTGTCAAAGTTTACTAAAACCATTGAGGTGGAAAAGTTTCTTTAGTCATCATTGATTAAAACAGAGGGCTTACCACAGGTTTTTATAGTTTACGAAAACTTTATAAATTTCGGTATCTTTCCATACATTTTCAGTACAGCGCCTCTAGGGAAACGTGCATGAACTACGAAAATGTATGGAAAGATACCGAAACTTATAAAGTTTTCGTAAACTATAAAAACCTGTGGTAAGCCCTCAGGGTCCTGTTTATTCGACAATTTTAATTTTGACAGATGTAATGTCAAAATAAAGGTCTGGTGCCAACCATTTCAGTGTGCAACTGAGTAGAGGCTTCTTGGGTCTGCGGTGTGCGCGACGATGAGTTTTCGGAGCTTAAATCAAGGTTATATCGATAGCCTCGAAATGAATCACATTGTCACATAAATTTAGTAAAAAAAAAAAATTAAAACTGCATTGTCGTAAATAATTTTCGTGTTATTGTCAAATATATCGTCACGTTCAATTAGCAACGCATCAAGCTGCAGAAACCAATGTCAAGAATGTTCGTGACACAATACATAAATAACTAAAGTTATAATAAAGAGTAGATTGAAATACATAATGGTTTCGAATCAAACTGCGTTCGAGCACGCGTCAAAATGATTGAATGACATAGGTCTATTAATGTCAGTTAGATTTTCTCTTTACACTACTGACAATCGTAATCACGAACGGATATCTCCTACGCGGAGATTCAATATTATTCTTCATCGTACGAACTTAGTGGCCAAGTCTGGTGTCGGAGTTTTTAGGCAGCCTGAAGACCTTCGAATAGCCGGGACTATCATCTTAAATTGCCTTCCGAAAGCGCTCAAATCTTAATGCCACTAAACAGTCATCCATCCAAATAGTCACAGGGTGGAATTTTGCTTAACCAAGATAATGAGGTAACAAAGCCTCAGTGGGCCCACAATAAATAAATAAATAAATATTGCTAAAAAAAAATAGCTATACCCTTAGACAGGGTTCATGTGAGATACTTATAACCTGTTACATGCAATTTAACACCATGTGAAAGTAATCAAATATTCTGTATTGTATTGTATTATAATTTACTAGAAAACACCGAAGACACACCCTAGGAATATAATTTTAAAACTTTTTTTTGAACTCGATTTCAATATTGAAACCATAGACTATGATGGCTCATTTTTTAATTGGTTGAGTTGAGTTCGATGTATAAGCCATTTTTAATGAAATGATATTTTATAAATAAAAATATTGTTTTTTTTTTTACCTGAAAGCTAATTACTTAGTAAATTTAGTACCTAACTGATTTAGTTTAGTTATTTCACTTAGCATAGGCAAGGTAGGTAATATAAAACATCACACTCAAAATATTTACGCAAATTATTCTCGACATATCCTTGGAGAATCATGCAAAGTCTTTAAAGATTCAATTTAAATGCATATTTTATCTTTATTAATCACTAAAAGTTGCTTTAGTAATATACTTGTCAATAAACAGGTGATAAAATCGTTAAATCCAAAACGCAATCGACTGGCCTTAAGACTTGAAACAGTGTTAAAACTGACCTTAAAAAGCTTACATAATACTTTATTGTTTAACTTTTAGCAAACTTAAAATAAATAAAGCAGGTGCGAAATTCAACCCTATTTTTTAAAGAACAGTGTTTATTTTGTTTGTAAAGTCATTTTTGCAAAATGATTGTTTCCGAAGGAGTGAACACCATCCGCTTATTTGAAGATGGCCTATCGATAAGTAACGGTGTTCAGATAGCAAAATAAATTGCTTGCACGATGTCGCAATTAAATTGATAAAGTAAACAAAAGTTCGGGAAAATGCACTTACGTGGTTATACAGCACGCAGGGAACGGCCACACCTGAAAAATTAAAAATAATTTAAATTATGTTTTTTGTTAAATGCATATCAGATACCTGTAATATAATAAATATTGGTGTAAGCACCTGAATTAGCTACCTACTATTTATATTTTCCCCCACTTGAAATCAAATTTAACCATGGAACGTAACCCAAATAAATTCATCACCTCTACTCGTCAATAGATGACGCTGTTACAAATTTCGCAAGTCGCTCGCACGGCACGCAAAGCTTACGAAATGGTACTAGAACTTAATTACCTTCACAACCTACCCACCTATCTCATTACTATTGACAAACATAAACAAACAAAATGCCATTTGAAACGTGGGCCGACTGTTCAATGGTGAATCGAAGAGATTTGCATAACTTTCGCAACTGTACAAGACACAGGTGGCCAAACAAGCTGTCCTTGTAAAAAAATTGCGAATTTAGGAAAAAAGATGCAAAAATATGCCCCGGGTGAGGATCGAACTCACGACCTTAAGATTATGAGACTTACGCGCTGCCTACTGCGCCACCGAGGCTATGGATATAATTGCGAAATAGGTCATCTACTCTCGAGTAATGTACAAATTTCTAACTTCCAGTACATAGAATGAGTTTGTAGAAGTGAACAATAATAAAACTGACTCTTGGACCCTTTTCATCCATAATAATCAATCATAATATTCTTGTGGCATGATTCTACGTGATACCACAGAATAATAATAGTAGGTACCTATACAAACAAAGCATTCTAAAGACTTCGCTCTGAAAAGTCTTACTTTCACTTATTGCATCGCATGCGACTATAGCTATTTTCTATCGGAAATACATTTGTTCTTTACAATTTTTTGTAAAAAATAATTTTAGTTACTTATATGTAAAATAAAATGGCGGTGGGAAAACAAGTAGCTACCACTCGCGATGGAAAACGAAATCAACTTTTCTTGGATTGTAACCGACTTCAAAAAAGGAGGTTTTCAATTCGGTTCCTTCTATTTTTAGCAAAATATCAAATGTATGAATGTATAAAACTGACTAAAATGGTATGGGCAGTTAGGAACATTTTTTAATCTGACATAGTGGCATAGGCCACTCCCGTAACGGAAAAATTCGGATCATGTGCCAATCTAGAGATGCCTTTTTATTAATTTATTACCTATATGTAAAATACCTAGGTAATTTATTTCTTTACTTAACCATATTGATGGATGGAAAATTCTTTATGCCAAGCCTCATAGGCAAATATGGCTGGTTAAACGAATGCGAATAATCTAGGTGTCCCGAATAACCATAGACGGCTAAGGTGTCCTAAAATGGCCGAGCAAAAACGGCATTAAAGCCTATTTGGTAAACGAATGAATGAAGAATGAATCATTTTCACGAAATAATACCTTCTCACTTGGTGGTTATGTAGTTACTTGCTTTGGTAGATAATAATTATATTAGGCTAGACAATTTCACGCATCATGATGTAGCCTCTAATGGCCGATTCCTATATTATACCGTTACCAATAACGCTTCGTTTTCCCTTGAAAAACAACAGTATATATCAATGTGAAAAACTGTCAAAAATTAACAACGAGGCGTCTAAAATTTGACAGTTTTTCATGGGAAAACGAGGCGTCATCGGTAATGGTATATTATAGGAACCGGCCGTTAGTAAGCGGAATGAGTGAATGAATGAATGAACACTTTTATTTATTATTTATTTTATGACATTTAAAAATGGCACAACGGGCGGCCTTATCGGTGAAAGCGATTTCTTCCAGGCAACCTTTGGATGGAGAAAGCTATAAAAACTAAAAAACACAAGGAAACAAACAGAGCTAGATATTACTTATACTTTTTTTGTTTTACGGTAAGTACTAAGTAAAGCAATTATTTTATGAATTGTACCTATTTGAAATTGTTGTATAAATTGCAGATACATACTTAATCCTCTACATACAGCCAAAACACACAACACAACCCAAGACAAATATTTGCGTAGAATAATGAAACATTTGTCCCTCAGTGGGATTCGACTCAGTCGGACTGGTAGGACCTTCATTCACCCACCTGCGCTGTGCAGAGGTCGTCAAGATAGACGCTTCTCATCACCAGGGTCAAAGAGTAAAGAAACCTGGGTGCACTAGTACAACCTACATCATATACCTCCTTCCCTGGTTTGTACCAAGGAGTATTATTTTTTAAACGTAGTTGTCTCCCTAGTGTCTACCTAAACGAAACGGGGCAGAAATAGTCGCCATTAAACTTCTACCCCGTTTCGTTTTACATGAGTTGCAGCACCCAGGTGACGAAAAAACTATATGAGGTGTTTCCACCGATAAATTTTTCCACATTTCTGAGTTCTTTAGAGAAGCTGGCCAAACTATAGGACCTACCTACTGCTAGCATAAACATGGCAAAGTATCCTACCTAAGTATACCAATTAAAACTATTTTTAAACCGTTTTTGCTCGGTAACACATACTTTTTCCTTCCTACACGTTAATTTTTTGCGTGTTGCGTCTTCAAAGACGAATCGTGTCTTACATTATAGCTATCTATGTATCTCATCTAAAGCAACCATTGCTACATGTTTTTTCGCCAAACCAATCAAAGTAACCCAGTACCAATACTAGCTAAGCCTTGTTTACACGGATCCAGTGCGTCAATTTAGTAAAAACTGGCACAAACTAGATTGCCAATACAAAAGTACTTTCCACATACACAACAACACACGTCCACTTCCAGGCTAAATATATCAGTACTCTGCTGTTGGACATAGGTCTCCCCTATACGTGCCTAAACTTATTAGCATAAAAAAAATCGTTTCGGGTAATTATTTATATACAGTAACAATCGCAAAGCAATAAAAGAACGTATATCCTATATCGATAGGTATGTAGATATAAAATAAACCGGAGGATTTATGAATCATCTGTGAGTTAGCAAACGTCAAAAAGCATTCGAGTTTACGTGAGACTTTACGTGACTAAATATACTAGATATAGGTTTTTGGCCTTATGTAGATCTCAAGATGTAACACGTTGACGTTGTGAAGGGAGACGTGCGTTAGAGCTAGTGTACTCAGCACACATAGTTTTAAAAGATATAAGCGTTTGGGAGACTAAGCTTAAAAAGAGAGTTCCTACGTTATGGAAATAACTTTTTGCTCTCTAAATCAAATCAAATCAAAATCAAAATTTGTTCAATAAGAAATATAAAATAGACTTTTTTTTATTTACACCAATTCGTAACGCGATTACGCGACCAAACAGAGAATTCGCACGAAATTTTTTGGCTTATATTTTTGGGTAGAAGAAAAAAATTGATATTCAGGACTTGTAATGGCACGATTTTAAGTACAAGGCCTGAAATCCTTATTCAGATTCGACCAGGGTCTTAGGTTGTGTTTAATGGCATTTACATCTACTTTAGAGATGTTGATGAGATGACAATTCGTTTAGTGGTTTAGTCGGGCCACATGGACCTTATGCGAGCCAAGTTACCATGCCAAGGAGGCCTTTGTGGGGCCTAAAAACTCTGACACTAGAATTGCCCACCACCTCATATTAAGTAGAAGAAGAACCAGATTAACATTATTAAAATATAGATGCCTTCTTACTTCTTAGCCTATAAAGTCAGTTAGTGAAGTAAAGTCGGCCTAAAAACTCCGACACTAGAATTGGCCACCAGCTCATATTAAGAAGAAGAAGAACTAGATTAACATTATTAAAATTTATATGCCTTCTTACTGCTTAGCCTATATAGGCAAGTCCAGTAAGCTCAGCACTGGATTAAAACACTGGAACATACAAACAAGCCTCAGGTGCCCATGTTATCCATTAGGTTTTTGCCGGATGTCATCATTCTTAGATCACTAAGTCACACAAGGTCAACACATACATAATCTATGTAGGTAAGTACTTAGTTAGCTATGTAATGTATGTACTTTACATAACTTGTTCAAATATTACCGTAAGTTATTGCAAATCAGGTGCGAGGGACACTATGTAGAATTGTAGATGGCGTTGGTTTATTCACTTAATTAGCACTTTGAATTCGGGTACTTCTCACTTAACACGTTGAATGCAAACGTGTTAAGTATCATCATCAAACTACGGCAGTCCACTGTTGATCACTGTTGTACAGTCGACTGGCCTTATAGCTAAGTGTTGGTCCTAGAGTGCCTATACTAGATGACCAGTGTGAAGAATAATTAATCTCTCATGATATTCTTCATACTGGTCCATTTCTGAATTGGTGATCCGTAGTTCCTTCCTCTACGGGAAACAGGAATTGTTTGCCTATTTCTCTGATGAATAAAAGATCTATAAAATAACAAAACTATTAATTGGAGGTGAGTGAAGTTCATACAGAACTCACCCTGAATTACTACAATTCGTTAGTATTATCGTTATTTCTCGCGCAATTATTATTTTATATCACACAAAATTTACCCCGCTGTAGAACATAGCGTCTGGAGGTGGAAACCCCTTAGTATTGCCATGTAAAAAGTTACGAAAACAATAGTCTTTAGTCTTCTGTTACCGATACACTTAATCTTAATTTTATTGTATAGGTACCAGAAATTACATACTATAAACAATAATATATTAATACCAGTTATTTTTATTTATTAGAATAGGTACCTACCTAATTAATTTTACTAACATGTGTACTAAGTACAAATCTAAGATATCAAAATGACATGTATGTACCAAAAAATCAAATAGTATAAATAAATAAATCATAAATCTTGAATCTCGTTACATAAGTAGGTAGATAGGTAGGTACTAGGTACGTACATACCTACGCCCTTAGCCAAGAATGGATCTAGAAACCACAATGACTCAACACAGCCTTGACTTCTGAAGGCTGCATCAACCCGGTTTAACGTAAAAGTCAACCTTACGAAGATGAGACTATTAAAGATCACTTTGTTGTGATTGTGAGTTGTGACCGAAGAATGTTATGACCGTGACAGCTTCCAGATTGTTGAGGAAAATCACATAATTACTTATAGGTACCTCTACCTACCTATAGAGTGCAGATATAAGCTGCCTAAAGTATGGCCAGCTTATATCTGCACTCAGAAAAGTGAATTATAATTTCCTGAGGATACCTTATGGTGAATATGGTGAAGGCTATCGGAATGTTGCACTAAATATTTTGTCTTTTGAATATCAGAAACGTTAAATCAAATAATATGAAGATAATATCAGAAAGATTTAAATCTATTGGCGGGAACACCTGCAGTTTATATTCTCCATGGAATTATCATAAATTCTTCGTAATTGGTATTCTCTTCGTATTCTCAAGTCATTCGTCACCCTGGCTGGGTTCAATACATAATACCTATAAGACAATGTAAAACGAAACAGGGTAGAAGTTTAATAGCGACTAAATCTGCCCCTATTCGTTCTACTAACAGACTCCATCATGTTTGTAAATACTTATAGCAGAATATTTTGTAAATACCGAACCTGGATGTGATATTGGTCGGTAATATTTACAAATGTTGCTCATCCCTCCGTAGAATTACTACCTGGCTACCTACTTACCTTTAACTTAGCTTCAACTACCTATGCGTAGGAGGACGTAGGAGGTAGGTTGATAGAAATTACATAATTATGCAGGCCTGTAGTCAAATTTAGGTAAAATGTAATTGCATACTCGCATCGGTGAATGATAATTCGTTGATGCGGGTTGCATCCCGCGATACAGACATGCCTCGTGTAGCCCCAAACTAAGCATTGCTTGTATTAAATAAACTAATAAACTATTTGCATTTTTTTTTCTGGCTTTTCAGCCGAATATCCATACTTTCTCAGGACTTTTCATTTCGTTCTGGAGTTTCTGACTTTTTTACGTAGGTACCTAAACTAAGTTCTTAAAGATAAAACTTGGGGGATTTCCCTAGCTAGAGGTTTTTTCGACTATCCAAAACTTGGGTGTTTTCTATCTATTGAGATGTTTTTATAGTTTTCATTTATATTTATCCAAATCAGACCATATTAAGTAAAGACAAGTTTGAAAGTTTCCTAAATAAAATAAAACCTAAAATCAAAAGGAACAAGCAAGGTTATATGTGACCCAGTGGGTCGACACGGACTTATAATGATGATAATCACTGAGCAGGTAAGATTCTAATGCCGTGAGTCATACAAATTGCCTGTTATTTGAATAAACATAATCATACAACTATACGATACTTTACTAACTTTGATTTAGAAATGAAGCTTTTAGTGATGAAAAGTCGGATCAAAATAAATAATAGGTGGAAGTTTTGTTAACAGAAGCCTTCCCGAAGATCTCAACTGAGCCCTTTTCATCTACATACTTTAGAACAATGTATGAATTAATTGACTAAATGAACACTTTCTTGCGTGAAACATAACAAAACACAATGATATTAAAAATGTTACTAACAACGGGCTTAAAAAACTACCATACCAACCTAGTAGAATTGTAGTTCAGACCATTCACCGTAAGATGTCTCCTGCCTTGGACGGACACACATCACGGCAATGGACATCTTTGAACGGTCAGCAATCACTTAATAAAATTATTTATTTATTTTAAGTGTCTGTCTGTTGTTTCTAAAATTAAGGTGTACAATAAAGAATTTTTAATCAAAGTTAGTTGGTAAGTAATTTGATATTAAGTCAAACACTCCAACATAAATAATTCCTCCAATGAAAGGAAACGTTTGCACTTACTTAAGTACTGAGTAAGTCTTGCAAGTATTACAAAACCTAACACCTATTGCTCATTAAAATGACCTACAGTAAACTTCAAGAGGAATGTACAGTCAGCTTAAAGATAACTTTTCAACCTACAACCAGCCTATTCAGGCTACAGCTGGACATAGCCCTCCCCTAAAAGAAGTCAGCCTAAGTATATTTATTGCGTCTATTTAATTAAATCTTTATTGAAAAGGATTTTTCACCTAGCAAATATGGCAATCCATGGCTGAAAACACAACTCTGGAAATGCAGCCGCCCCACCTCGGGCATCATGGAGCGACATCGCTACATTTGATCTATTTAGTTCTATTCTACTGTGTTCTATTATGAGTAAGTGTCCAACTCTGTTTTCGGGGTATTAAGGCCGCTTGAAGGCCGACAGAAAAAGCTGGAATACATCTAATTCATTCACCATCTACTGATTGTACATCTAATTCATTCACCATCTAGTGATTGGACATCTAATTTAGTCACCATCTAGTGATTGTACATCTAATTCATTCCCTTCCCTATCTAGTGATTGTACTTCTAATTCAGTCACCATCTAGTGATTGTACATCTGATTCATTCACCATCTAGTGATAGTACATCTAATTCAGTCACCATCTTGTGATTGTACATCTAATTTATTCACCATATAGTGATTGTACATCTAATTCAGTCACCATCTTGTGATTTTACATCTAATTTATTCACCATGTAGTGATTGTACATCTAATTCATTCACCATCTTGTGATTGCCCTATCCTTAACGCTTTGGATGATGAAAACACAACTCTATATAATAGAGCTGCAGTGCCTCCTCGGGCATCGCGCACAGCATCATATTCAACGCCCGCAGCCAACGTGTTAATCTTTTCATTTCAATCGACAATTTCCCCCAGTTAATTAAAGTGGTTTCTCAATAAATATTTTTTATCTGTAGGTACGTATGTTTATGTCGCCAACTGTGTTACATTACCCATGTATTGACACGACAAAAACTGGGCTAATTAAAATGTGGTGGCACAATTCCATCGTAGAGTACATTAGCTATTGCTAAATTACTCTAAAAAGGTTGTTTATTTTTATACTATGTATTTTATTAATTAATTTTAGCCTATGCGGTGACCTGCTGACTCAAAAAATGTAGAATACCTCACATAATAGTGTCGTTTCTGTTATTCACTTTTCTAAACTTAGCTTATAATCGTCACAGCGGATCTTTGACCCTCTTAAACTCAACAAACAATTCGATCAATGCTAGCACAATCCTACACGAAGAAACAAACTAAAAAAAATTAAACCGACTTAAATAGTTATAATAAAATAGACCTAATAGTTATTTGTTAGACAAGAGTGCAAAGTTGCTTTTTAACCGCGTGCTCAATTTTGATGACCGAGCAACGTAGCGAGGGATTCAAAAATTAGAATCCTGAGCGTCAGCGAGCGAATCAAAAGAGCACTAGGTGAAAAATCTTTGCACTCGAGTGCAACACGTAACTATAAATCCCACCTCAGCGAGGAAATAAATAAATAAAAAAAAGATTAACATTAGTTTAACATTTAAATTTTTTAAAAAAGTACAAAAAGAAGGTCCTGAGTCTGAGGTTTTATCAAATTAAAAAAGGTTGTATGGTAAATTCGGCACCATGGAGGTTGAAGTAAATAGGTTTAATGATGTTTTGAATTCACAAACTTAGTGCACACGACGTTCTAAATTCAATTTTACTTTATCCTCTAGCGGATAAAAATAGGATAGCGGCTTTTGCACTCAGATATCGAAGAGCAAAAATACTTTTTCCGAGATGGGGGGATGAAAACCACTTCTTACTGCCCTAAAACGCGAAAAACCTATGGCCTAAGATCCTACACATCGGTTTTAAGTCGGTGGGCATCTGGAGGCCCCCGCCCCGCACCACGCTCACCTATTCACGCACGCGTTGGGTCATCGCCCAACAGTTTGGCTACATACTTCCGCTCCCGCCACATCAGAAGTATGTAGCCTATCAAACCTATATAAGGCATGGCATTGGCACCGACTTCATATTGACACATATTCTATGTATGATATCTATGTATTTAGAAAAATGTTTATATGAAATATATCAATCTTGTTGTTACCATAACACAAGCTCTGCTTAGTTTGGGGCTACATGACGCTGTGTGATAGTCCAGCATTATTTTTTTTAGTTTTTTATTTTTATGCGTATTATTCCGACGATTTGAGAACCTCCTCCTTTTTTAAAGTCGGTATATTAAATAGAAACTACGTCACTACTTCAGAGAAAAATGAGTAGTTTTACAGCTTTATAATTATAGCGATCCTTGTAATTTTCATCACAAGTAAGAAAGGCATAGCATTACTTCTAAAAAGACTGCTGGAAGAAGTGGTCCCCTCCACATGTATTAAAGCACGGGTAAATAGGTATCGATGAATCGCCTTTACGCAGTTTTAGTACCTACTGCAAGCGTTCTTTTTACGTGACGCGACCTGTACCCTTAGTTAGGGACGACGCTACCTGTACCTTTTTAGCCTGTCGAAAAATAATACCCGACATTATACAAAAGTATCTTGATAAAAAACAACAAGGCAATAAAAAGGAAGTGATAAATTCAACCAATCACAGCTAAAAACCAAAAATGATTGTAACCAATCTCTGCGACATACATTACATCTACATTCTACAGCACCATACACCTTCTGTCTCACAAATACCGATACCTTGCGTCATATGCGCGGGCGCATGCCGGCCCGGTTTGGACACAGAACTAGTTATTCCACCTGGCTATGGTTAAGTTAATTTTGTGAATAAAATATTTTCTCTGTGGTATCTGGTTTCAGTTTTATTCTGCTGATTGAAGCGCTCGACGAGTTTTTCTTTATCTACACATCCACCTACTTTCAACCTTCTTCATAAATGTGTAAGGGGTTTCAACCTCCATCTTAGGAATACAAGCCAACCTTCCCGTTGTGCACCCTGCTAAGTAGCAACGCAGGGAGGCCTTAGCCCACCAGTATGAATCTGATCAGACCATAAGGTTAGTAAATCCAAACTCTTTGGATCAAACATGCTCATTAGACCAAAGACTTTGCATATAAACTTTTTTGATTTATGCATTAGACAAGTTATGGAAGTCGGCTTAAAGCAAAGAGGTTGGATTTTTTTTATCTTTTTCGCTTAAAGACTCCTCAATATGTGAATATGGCCTTGATGAAGGCGACCTAAACCATTTTTTGTTTCTCTTTCCCCCTTCTGAATCACTATAGATTCTTAGATTAATTTGTCTCACTAAAAATTTCTCTCCCCACTTATGTTCCGGAACTTCTAAATTCTAAAGATCCAAATGTCTACAAAACTTTAATTCAATTCATACATCTCAACAACCTGAAATTATAAGGTTACCACCTTTTTCGGGTTGTTGAGGTTTATGAATTCTTATTCATATTAATTTTCATTGATTCATTATTTTATTTTAATCTTATCTGGTCTGTTTTTATTGAATTTGCTTGTACTATCAGCTACAAGCCAAATAAGTGGACAAAGAAAAAGGTGGCGTCAGTTAGCTAAACTGCATGCAAGCGTAACTGTTTTAAAATTGGTAAGGTAGACTTGTCGCTGATAGTACATACGCATCTTCTTCTTCTTCTTATTTATATAAAAAAGACCTGGTATAGCGTCCACAACTTTGCCAATGTCGACGTCGACAAGATTTAACAATAAAAAGGCGATGGAGATTGAGTGTGATAAAAAAAAGGTTCGTGTTTCCATAGGGAGACTCGACCAAATTTGGGCAACATCAAGATGACTTTATGTGGCTGACAAGAAAATTTTAGAACAGCACATCTACAATAAAATAAAAGACACACGCATAAAAGATACATACAATATATACAGACAGTTTACATACGCCTCAATAGTTTCTAATATGACGTGACAATGGCAGATTATTTCCAGGTAGGACGATTTACCTTCTTCTTCTTTCGCGTCAATGTTCAAAATACAAGCACAGAATAGTAAGTACCTACGGTATACAAGGTTAGGTTTGTTTCGGCCAGAAAGTTGCCATCCCTATAGTGGCTTCCGAAGCGATATTGAGGTCGGCTCTTGTACAGGTACTGGGTAAGTGGGGCAATCCAGTAGATGCGATGTTTGGAACGAAGCACAGTCACACTACGCATGGGACGGGTTTAGCATTCCCCACTTACAGATTGTATTATATCTAAATTGTATATACGAGTAACATATTAGCTAGCTAGTACTTACTATCTACTTATATACCTACGTAATAACATGACTATGTGGTTAAAGAGAGTATATAAGTGCGCTTTTAGTTACACGATCACGATTTAGATCACGAGACTATAAGGTCGTTTACAAGGTGATCTAGAACCAGTGTCAGTTTCTTGAAATGAGCACACTTAACTCAAAGTGCTCAATGGAAAAAAATATAGCGACCTTATTACGTGTACGGTACGAGTGGTCCTTCCTAAGACATTCATCATTATCATCATATAATCGTCACTCCATCTAGCCAGGGTTGCCATGTGCCTAACTGCCTACGCTACGCTTACCAAAACGCCTCCACTCTAGTACACGTTTAGTGAAACGGTTGTCTGTTCTGCGACATACATGGCCGGCCTAAGATCTTCACCATCATTCTCAGCTTTTTAAAACCCACTGCTGGGCATCAGCCTCCTCCTTCAAACGCCTTACGCAAAGACCTTACCTACCATCAAATGAAAAGCCTCTATGTACTGTACATGATCCTCAATCGGAGTTATGGGAATAAAAATCCCGCTCCTCCTACCAATCGGAGTTTTCTATCGGAGGACCGGGAATAACCCATAACTTCTATAGACATTGCTCTAGCATAACTACAATAATAATGTCAACTATTTTAGACAATTACGTCCATACTAAAAATAAAAATATTAATTACATAGAAGGGTGTACAGGTTTCCAAACCCCATCTTCGGAACCCAAGCCAACCCCACCTGCACGTGGTGCACCCTGCTAAACAACGAACGGGGCTCTGGCGGCGGCTGATTGCGGCATAGCGCAGCTTACATCGATACAGCTAAATTCCCTGGCCACCGACGCGCAGCAGCATCGGTGGTGCGAGAGGCTGTGCAAGGCGATCCCCAACCCGCATGCACAGCGTAGGGATTATGGGTATATCCCCCTTTATTAGAAGAGGCCTATGTCCACCAGTGGACTGATATAGGCTGGTGTGGTATAGAATTACATAGAAAGCCAATTAGATGAGGATATGAAGTTATTGATATTATAACAAAGTGTTTAAGTGTTTAAGTGTCCTGCCCATGCGATCCCCAACCCGCATGCCCAGCGTGATCATGGGGGATCATGGGGTAGAAGATATAGGTATAAGGTACTCACCTATCTTCGTTAGTAGTTTTACCGAAAATCTTAGTAGTTTTTCTAAGTAGCATCAATAACCACTTAAGCACATCCCGAGATCATGCTGTGAAATGACCGAATCCCATCACAATGAAACAATCTCTGTAGAAAAACAATTTGTATTGTGTGTTATCTACCGTTGAACCATACTTCAATCTACATTATCCAAGGCAAAATTCGTTGCAAATATTGACGCTACTCGTTTGTACCTACAAAAATACATTCGAAAAGTGCGAGTCAATCCGCATGCTTCCATGAAAGTTTCTAATACAATGCAATAAGAAAAAGGCTAAATATTATACTATATTATTATATCATAGTATTTAGTACGTAGGTTTTTAAGCGACTAAAATGTGGGTGGGTACCTTAACTAGTTACCTATCTAGCTGCAAAAAAACTAGGGAAAGTTACAACTCTTTTATAACTACTTCCATCAGTTCCACCCGCGGCTTCCAGATAAAATTTTAATTTTGCCTATATTTATTCCTGTTCTAGAACTACATAGGTATGTGCACAATTTTAGCTGAATCCGTTCAATAATTTTGACGTGAAAGAGAAACAAACATTTCACATCTTATTACAAACTTTCGCCTTATAATAATAATAGGATTATAAATGAAGATTATTATGCGTCTTATAAGTACAATTTTATCGTCTCTTGTCTGATGCAGTTAAATAGGCAGGCATGATATCGGATCGCGAAATATAAAAGCCCCGTTCATTAATTGCATTAAACTGTTGTATAATCACGTAAAGTGTTTCCTGGGAGAAAAAGATGAAGAATGTTCATTTGAGTTGATTGCGTAGCTACTTTGATTGCAATTTGCTAAGAGTTCTAGGAGAAATGTGGCAGAAATCCAAGCAAAAAATTGCTTCCCATGTCTAACTTGTTACGAAGTTTACGAAGTGTAGTAAGAAAAAAATACGAGAAATATACAGAGGCTCGATCACGAAAACTAGCAAAAAGTATTCGTAAACGGAAAATTTTGAGAAAGCGTAGAAGCAAAACAACCCCTTGCCCCAGGCAAAAAATCATTGACGTTCAGGCAGGTTGAAAAATCGTCCTACAGTTTTAATTCTACGTTCAAAGGTTTTTCTACACTAGTCAAAGGTCGAAAGTTGTAGCGTGCCACTTTCAGATTTACCTAAAACTACTTATTTTGAAATTCTACTACGGCTAGTCCACCAGTTCAAAGTCGCTCAGCGAGCTATGGAATGACCTATGCTCGGAGTTTCTGAAGGATAGAATGCGCAACAAGACTATCGGACATGGAACTAAAGTTGTAGAAGAGCTGAGGACACGGCGTAATGGCGCTGATAAGGGAAGGCCTATGTCCAGGGGTGGATTTCAATAGGCTGATGATGATTTGAATCCGATGTAATGGTACAGGAGTTACAGTTGTTTTGTTAGTTTGTACATTTTATACCTACAACATTACACTGAAGGACAACACCATCATTGCAGAACCGGTTTTTTTGGTTTCAGTTACTACTACTACGCATTTGATGGACTAATAAAGGATCGTAAAAAAAAAAACAGGATATCGGTGTATGATAAAAATTCGAAATCTTTTGAGAGCGGCTCAAGTTTAGAAACTAAATAAAGCTGGACATCATGACACAGCATCATCTAGCTTCAAACTAAGCAGAGCTTGTAATAAGGGAACCACATGACTGATACCACCTAAACATTTTTTTGTAAATAACACACCTTACATCGTACGTCGTAGAGTACACCAGACACCGAGACAAATATTTGCAGAATACAAACATTTGTGTCGCTACGGGAATCGAACCCGCAACCTTCTGCGTCTCAGGACTTTCACTCGCTTCGTTAGAGGTCGTTGATAACTTAACGTCTCTGGACGTTTAACACGCCGATTATGGTAATCTCCAGGTAGTAAACAGAGCTGAGTTAGTACGCACAGCCTCCCTCTACCTAACCGAATGCTTGCAACATCACCGTGTAGGTAGGTAGGTTCTATTGAGACGGCATGTGAAATTATGCGTTCTCTCACGCGCCTAGCTATCTGATACGTGATCCATGAGCCTATCTGGTGATGAGCGTTTCGACACAGAAGCTTAGTTATAATCAACGACTAGTCGTGTCGGAGGTCATCTAGAGATTTAAAATTTTAAACTGATCTCGTTGCCAATAGTGTAGGCTCAAGGAGCGAATGCGATCAGCAGATATTTGGTCAAAACGTTCTTCAGGCCCCGGACTTGACTCTCCGCGATATGCCCAAGACAATGCCCCCATGAGCTTGGCCAGCTGCACTTCCACGAATGTGTAGTGTGTACCATGTACCATGGGGTACTATTTGCCGTCAAATTTTGTTAATGTTTAAGTTTCTTGTGAGGTATTTGTTATTCTTTGGATTATTTTTGTAAATGGACTCCCTTTTTCCTTGTTGGTCAATTGAGCGTGTGGTTCGGATTATATTCTAAAGGCCCAAGGTACATCATAAGATTTAAAAAATAAATGTGGTGCTTATTGTTCCTGATATCCACTACACACTTATGGGTTAACACAAATATGTATATGGCTGTTAAGTGTTTTATTATGATTATGTAAAAGCACATTATAAGTAAATAGGTACATAAACGGCCAAGCGCGCAGCTGTCAACATAGCGGGGTTCCGCGTGTTTTTGCACTATTCATGGGAGCGAGTTGCAATCGCAACTGCATGGGAACAGCTAACAATTAGTTATGTGTTAATTATAGATTGTAATGCATTGGTTTATTCAGCCTTGGATTCAGGACGTTAAGAAAGTGAAGTACCGTGGTGGAACTGTTATCTTAAATAATGCAAGCACCTGACGAACAACGCACGATTTATTATCCTTAAACCAATAGGCCAGTAGGTGTATGCATTACGCAAATATATTGAAAATACCAATTACTCAGAGGAAATTATGGCAGAATTACCTACTATAAATAACAAACTAAATATTACTTATAATTAAAACATTATTTACATTACTGAACGGTCTTTTCGATAAATAACTCACAAATAAAATAATAAATCATCATTATTTATTTATTATTTTATTTATTTATCATCATCATCATCGGAATTAGGCGCAGTTAATAAAGAAAAACTCTTCTAAAAAGTGTTTTTTAAAGGTTCTTTAAAGTTCTTTAAAGACAAACTCTTTTAAAAAGGAACCTAAGTCACGGTATGTATATAGATAGTAGATAAAAAACATACAACCAGCTTCTAAAAACTACCAGTGAACAAAAAAAGAATTTTGAAAATCGGTTTACGATTGACGGAGATATCTGTAAACATACAGACAAAAAAAATAAAAAAAGGTTCCGACGAATTGAGAACCTCCTCCTTTTTGAAGTCGGTTAAAAATAGTCAATTAAACTTCAGAGATTTCAAACAGCTCAATGTCATTGATTCACAAGCGCTGGTGGAGTGGCGTACATAGGTGTTCATCTTGGTAAAGCAATACTCCGCCAGGTCACTACTTGGATGGGTGACCGCTAAGTGGCATTTATATCTGAGCGCTTCCGGGCTTCAGAAGACACTTTAAACTGTTGGTCCCAGCTTTTTCATTCGTTAAGTCATGTCGGAGGCCTTCGGGCGGCCTAAAAACTCCGACACCAGAGTTAGCCACAGCTCATATGAAGAAGAAAACTGATTTACAAAGAGGTACTGCAATACTCCTATGGTGAAATAAATGAGTTTAAATATTGGCTCATTTTGGCATTTTTCATAAAAGTTATTGCAAGTGTTCGTGCCGGGGGCACTTTGCGAATTCCACAGAAATTAAGAACTTGATTCGATAATATCTCAAGTCTCAAGGCGTGGCAAGATTACCATGAAAGGAATTTACATAAAAACGCAGGTTATGTAAGAGAAAGCTGGATGTTTAGCGTTATGCTAAACATGCGAAAGTTGCGAAATTTTAATTTGGTTTCTTTGGAAAAGTTAGAATAGATGGTTGTTTGAGCAGGTGTTTTTTTTAAGAGATTCTCTCGTATGAACAGAAAATCGATACATCTGTATAACAACACCCATTCTCGCTAAAAACAAAAAAAAATACCACGCCTAAAGAGTCGTAAACATTTTTAAACCAATATCAAAAAAAGAAGGAGGTTCTATGCTCAGGCTGTATGTATGTTTTTTTATGTATGTTCAGTTCAGCCATATTATCGTCAATTGTGGACCGATTTTCATAATTATTATTTGTTTGAAAAGTATAGTAGTACTTCACTGGTACACCATACAAATTTTATTCCTGAGGGGTTGGTAATTTTCCCGCAAAACTCAATAAACCTCATCCTCACTTTGTAATTTTCACCGTTTTTTTTTTTGTTTTTTTTTTGAAGATTAGGTAGTTATTAACAGTGTATTAATATTAAGTTTAAGCACAGTATGAAATCATATCAATAAAATAAAAAATCTTATACTTTCTTACTAAGTAATTACAAAATATAGGTTTCTAATTTCGTCATTCCGAGTATGTAGGCAGAGTAGGTAGGTAAGTGTCTGGAAGATACCGTTTACAAGCGATAAAGTCGCCTATTGTACCTTTTAGTTGTAAGTTTCTGTTTGCCGTTTCTAAAATTAAGGCGTAGGTACAATAAAGAATTTTCATGCATTAATTTCTAAGTAGATAGATACGTAGGTACTCTTTAGTGTTTTACAAAAGAACATAATGAGAGTCAGGTTTTTAGTCGAAAATCCCGATTCTCCGAGTGGGGCATTGTTTTAAACAGAGTTTCGCTTTGTAATGATTTGTTTCTTCGATGGTGTGATGGTACAGTCGACATACATACATACATCGATCATTATAAACATTTTTATAGTCAACTACGTACATATACATACATTGTGCATATTAAACTTTTTATACCTACTCATTTAGAATAAAAATGTTATTACGATCGATGTATGTATGTATGTCGACTCTACCATCACAACATTAAAAAGTGAAACTCTGTTTAAAACAATGCCCCACTCGGAGAATCGGGATATTCGACTAAAAACTTACTCGCCGAAGCAAGCACCTGATTCAAACAGCCGGGTTACCACTTGATGGAACTCTAACTAACTAAACCATATTGCACTTACGTAATGTAGGTAGGTACCTAGGTAACATGTTTTCTGATAAACATTGCCAAGTCAGGTGTTTTAATGATTCAAGATGTTTCATTAACCGTCTATTTGCACGTTATAACGTGGCTTATAAATTATTATGAATAGATTTGTAGGCACATAAATACGTACTTAATACTTACGCTTTATTTTAATTCTTTATTTTATTTTATTTTATTTATTTAACAAAATCAGCTCTTAAGTACAGCACATACAAAACTTATGGTAAGACTTACAGCCAATAAGGGATTTACATTATTAATAACCTAGGGTTGTCAGTATAAAAATTACACGTATTTTTTTTAAAGATTCATGATATTAAGATTAATAATGAGATTTGAGGGAGACCTTAGCCAAGTAGCGGGTAAAAATGAGCAGAACTTTTTGATAGGATATCATTGATTTTGTTTTCTTATAAGAATCATATTAGCGACGATACGAGAAGGAAACGATAATGGCTGAATAGAATAAATTGAGGAACACTGGCACGTCACTTGTCCTCATAACGTAAACAAACATGGTGTGGGTAAAACCATAATGTTTGTTAAAACAAACAAGGTATAGGAATACCCATCACTACTAATTTTATAGGTATATGATATATATAATGTGGTTTACACTGGTTTACAAGTAAGACGGAAGCTGATTTTTTTGTCATTGTCAGTACGTACCTATCTAAGATTTAATTAAAGCCCAAAATTTCGACTCAGACCTTCCCATAAATACGGGGACGCGCTGGCAACTCCAAGCTATTACATCTAAGATTTTACATGGAGTGTGGGCTAACAAGTCACATTTTAAATGCAAATAAACATTGAGTAGGAACCTACCTATTGTGTTTATAAGTATGTAAAATCATCTACATTACGTTGCAGTACCTACCTATAGAGTAGGTATAGCCGAAGGATAATTTACTTAGGTAGGTAGGTAGGTAGGTACCTGCATAAATACTTATACCTAAATACATAATCAATCCACTTTTACCTAGACAGGCACCTACATGGTCAATTATTTTGACTTGTTAGGTACCTATTAAGTACCTACCTACCTATTTGATTCAATAAAACAATGCCGGACACTAGCACCTATCACAAAGCACAGCATCTTAAGCGCGTCACACACGATGAACATGCTATAATATTTTATCTTAAGATGCCCTAATATAAAATATTATAGTATCTTAGGATATCACACACGGCTAAGATACGATAATATTAAAAAACCTGTTCATTTCCTTACGAGTCTGCGTTGGTGCCACACGAATTCCTTGATATAGAGTTCTTTATACAGGGTATGTACAGGTACAGGGGACTATGAGTGATACTGCCTTACTTCTTGATTTGTTAGACAGCTCCTCAGATGATGAAAACACCATGTATATTTATTAAGATGTGTATATTTCGTCTCTTAAGATAACATATTAAGATTCGAAATATATATTTCCATATTTGCGTATTCGCTCGGTATCTTAAGATACTGAAGATAAAATATAAATTAACTTCGTCGTGTGTGATGGTTCATAGGATTTCTATGGTGAGCGATATTCTAAAATATGCTCTAAGATAATATATATTTTATATTATCTTCACCGTGTGTGACGCGCTTTATACCTAGATCGAAGCTAAGCAGCGTTTGTAGGTATTATGTAAACTCAGTAAACATGATTGGTATAACAACTGTTCATCATCATCATCATCATCATCATTCTATAACATTCCACTTCTGGACATAGGCCTCCCCTAATGAGCGTCATTGCGCCCTGTCCTCAGCTCGACACATCCAGCTTCTACCAGCAGCCGACAGCAGATCGTCACCCCACCTGGCCGGAGGGCCAACTGTTATTTTTTGTAAATAGGTTACCTAAATATCGAATCACCCAAACCCGAGACAAATATTTGCAGATCATAGAAACATTATTCTCGCGAAGGGAATCGATCCCGCAACCTTTTGCGTCTCAGGCGGGCCTTCACCCACTATACCATGAGGGTTGGTTCCACTCAATGTCAAAATTCTTCCCAGAGAATGCCACGTAAAATATAAATAAAAATGATGTATACCTGAATTAGTTCTAACTAATGCAATGTTAAGCAAGTACAGTCAACGGTAACACCAATGTAAGATCGACGAAGAAATACTAGAGCCAAATAGGGCTCAATGTTCATTAAAAAAAAAACATGCTTTACATACACTTTTTTTTCTGAGAAACTATGGGTTTCCGCTTTCCCTTTAGGTGGAGGGTCATCTAAAATACATGATTAATTTATGAAAATAGTACCTAGGTTAGGCACCATTTTTATTTTTTATGCTACCAATATTTATAAATGACAGAATATTCTATATATTAAAGTCATAATTTTAAGGTATTCTAGGCGTATGAAATTTTTCAATTAAGTAATAATATTGGTAATTAATAATATATATGAAAATTAGTAAACCCTTATTTTGCTTACAAATTCATTGTACCTATAAAATCCCTTCTATTCATAGGTTACATACATACATGGATAGGTAAACGAAAAATGTTACCTTTGACTTTTTGCCTTAACTGTACCTTCCGAAAACTTGTGGCATTCACTGGGAAGGAAATAGCTACATATTGGTAGATTTTAAATGTCGTCGCATTGCTCGAGACATAATGTATAAAGTTTAAAATTCCGATAACTATAGATTTCGCATTGCTGGCAGTACCCCCACAGTTGGGACTAACCCCACCATGATAGGTTCTTATTTAAAAAAAACTCACCTTTCTATTAGACTTGAGATTTCGAAGTAAATAATCAATCGATTGATATTTTAACGATTACAAAATCTATAAAAGGCGAGACAAACCTGTTTGGTAAATTCCAGACGTAAATTCAAACTTTTTTAACTTTAAAAATCCACTAATGTCAAAATTCAAAACAACTTTGAAACTATAACTTTTAAAGTCACTAAGTTCACATAGAAAATGTTTTTCGAAATATTTACTTGCGTACGCGCAACACTGCGCTGAGACCACTCACAGGCGAAAGACTGCTAGTGTTGGTCTTACCTACACAATCTCCAGTGCTTCCAGCTGTGACAGTGAAAAGCAGCAAGGCCGCGTTTGGATGTTGCTGAATTTGAGTAAAATTTGAAAAAAATACTGATTTATTTTTCTTCAATTACCTACATAAATGTCTATCTAGTTACTCAAATTAACCTACTTAACCATTTTTTTTCGAAAACTTTAAAATCATAATAAATTCATAACTTTTGGAGCCAGAGAGCTAAAAATATAGTGGTAGTAAAAGTCCATCCAGATGTGTGGATGTGGTGATCATGAGTTTAATAGGTAGGTATAGGTCTGCCTACCTAACCTACTCTCTGTATTGTAAGTTATTCATGTGATAGGGTATTTAAAACCAAATTTGTTCTGGCCAGTCATAATATTATGGTCCACTTTAGACACAAAAATAACCAGAGTCGCCGTCATCGAAATCGATGAGGACTTATATACCTACATGCAACATTATGTACCTATTTACACTTTAAGTGGTGGTGCTTAGCACCACATACGAGGTGGATGTGGCTAATAAAATCTGCATGCTCTCGAGAACAGTTGCACTACCTACTATCCATCTATCTATTATTTATTGATCCCACCAAAAGATGTAGCCAGTCTGGCAGAAAGCTTACCAGATTTCGCTAAATTCTAGATGAGTTGGCAGCACTGCCACTACGCCTTCGTGCGTTCTCCTCCGAGATCAAGTATTACACAAACTAGTTTGGATAGCCACTCAGTTGCCGTAAATATAGTGTAGCGCGTGTCTACTTGTAAAACCGGATTATACAACAGTGTTTTCTTACACAATCAACTTTCTTCTTTAAAATTTGTACTGTAAGATTGAAATCAGTTTGTATGTTAGCCACATTTTATTTCAAAGACTAAATTTAAAGCGAATGTAAGACGTCTGTGTAGTTCAGATAAAGTATATAGTCGGTTGATATAAAATCAATGAGCTCGTTTGTCAGAACCAAAGTAATCGTTATACCAAAGCAATAATGTGTAAAATGGCTTGAAATAAATATAAAATTGATCACTTCAAAGAAATAACCTCGGTTGGTTGGTACCTATTCGGTATTTGTGTTACCGAAAGCCCGCGCAGAATGTTGATTCTTGGTGACGTAACAACCTGCAAAAAGTTTTATATAATTTGTACCTCCCTATGTGGTCTACTTCTGAATTTTATTTGGAAAACCAATATGAAACTTATACTTAAAACGAACTTTTAGCTAATGCCATCTAGTGGTAACTTAAAATAGTTTTTTTAACGAAACAACCTGCAAAAAGTTGTAATAACTCCGTAGTTAGCTACTTCTGAAGCTAACTTACGTCACTTACGTGTGAAAAACTTTGCTATTGTACCTATCTACGTTAACTTTATTTTTGTTTGGAAATAGACCAGCGGGAACGTTGCAAGTGGAAGTTTGTAAAACTCTAACTAAAATCACCATACAAAAAAATATCAATCTTTTTTAAAGTTTTTAGTAAGGTATGTCCATTCGCACTCAAGCCACTGAATTTTATTTGGAAAACAATGTGAAACTGGTGAAACCTTACGATGTGTGTAACGCAAAACGAACTTTAATTTAAGCTAATGCCATCTAGTGGCAACTTAAATTAGTTTATATGATTTAAGTTGTATCGTTCAAACTTGTGGTTCTAACATTGAAAGTAAGTAAGTAATGAAATTATATTTTATTAATATGAATCAAACTATTTCTAAAGTAAAGAAATAGGTACCTAGTACTAAGTATTACTTGGTGAAATTAATATCAGTTTTTTTAAACTTTGCTACTCAACGCTTGATGGCGCTGTCATAAATCAGTAATATTACTGTAAACATATGTTTCTTTCTCAATCTTTTGTTATTTTGTAGCCTGAAATAAAGATTATTTTATGTAATACTAGCGGCCCGTCCCGACTTCGCACGGGTTAGGGCACTTTTATTACACCTTGGGTTATGTTAGTTAAGTTTTAGTTTTAGTAAGTATCCCATATCTTTTCCAGCAATAAATATAGCATATGTTACTCAAGGTGAATGTAGGTTTCCAATGGTGAAAGAATTTTTGAAATCGGCACAGTAGTTTTTGAATTTATTCATTACAAACATACACACACACAAAAATACATTTTTTTCCTCTTTATAATACTAGTGTAGATGTAGATATAGATTAGTGTAGAAGTGTCTCTCTCTGTCAAAGTACCTATTAATCTAAGTAGTGTACTGAATTAATACTGCCACTGCTATCAAAATCAAAACTCTAAAGTAACGTTCTAAGAACAATAGACTAACTGTCACTCACGTAGTTAAGTTCCGTCAACAAAGAATTACGTGACTTCCTCTCTAATTACTATCAATAGCTGTGGTGTCGATACAGTGAAATCATTCTTGACGTGCCTTAGTACTTCGACTAAACAAGACTCCCCCGGTCGCCCGGTCACTACTTATATGGGTGACCGTTCAGTGGTATTTAGATCTGAGCGCGTCCGTGCTTCGGAAGGCACGTTATGATATTGTTCCAGAGTTTTACAGTAGCTATACCATGTTACTAATCTATATATATAAAAATGAAACCCGTTTTCCTTGGTCACGGCATCACGCGTGAATGGCTGGACCGATTTCACTAATTCTTTTTTTGTTGTATTTGTTATTATTAGGAGAAGGTTCTTACGGAGAAAAATATTAAGAAAATCTCTCAGAAATATTGAAAAATATGTTTGAAACGCTAAGGCGGTACGAAGTTCGCCGGGTCAGCTAGTAAAATAAATAAATAAATATTGGCATTCGGGAGGCCTAAAAATTCCGACACCAGAGTATGCCACCAACTCGTATGTACGAAGGACCAGATTTTTATTAAAATACAAATCACTAGGTACTCATACTAAGAAGGAACTTAATAGTAAGTTAGACAGATTAGTTACGAATGATTTTATGATTGTTTACGAGGATGTAAGGTGTTCGAATCCTTGGTTTAGATCACATCCGTCAGATTCCTCTTTCGTCAGAAGCAGTTACCTTCAGCTTTGTAACCCATGCCAAGACAACCTCAACTACCCATGTTGCACCCTGCTGTACAACGAATGGGGCTCTGGCGGCGGCTGCTTGCGGCATAGCGCAGCCTAACCGGCACAGATGATTTCTCTGACAGCGCGCCGACGGGCATTAGCGTCTGCTGCGAAAAGCTGTGATCCCCAACCCAAGCAAGTAAAACAATAAATATGTAGGTTTTTACTTTATTAAATCCCAGTTACAAAAAACTGAAAAATAAATAAATACTCGAATAAAAAATACAAAAAAAAATCATTTTTTTGAAACAGAGATCACCTTTGAAATTCGCATATTTTTGGTCAAACAATAAATACATTTTTAAAGTTTCCTAAGTGTGTCATTTTTAAGTTTTTAAGTTCAAGTAATACTATCAACATAAAAATAAAATAATAAACAAACAAAATGATTATGGTTTTTTAAAGAAATTTTTAAGTTTAAGTAATATTATCAACATAAAAATAAAATAATAAACAAAAAAATGATTATGGTTTTTTAAAGAAATTTTTAAGTTTAAGTAATACTATCAACGTAAAAATAAAATAATAAAAACAAAATGATTTTGTTTTTTTAAAGAAGCCAGTAAAATGAGGAGCAGGAATGGTCGTATCGCTATAAGCGATTTTTTCCAGACAACATGTGGAAAATATATACTTGTAATAAAACCATACATATGAACCTTAATTTTTTTTTCATGTGAAATACTTTAAAATTTTGTAATAAACTATAATATAAACTACCTATATTAAACAACTCTAGGTACTTTCTGACAATGCTGGCTGAAACCTAAGGCCGAAGCACGAATATTTGGACAAATTGTCAATTGTCATCGTTTCGTAAGCGTATCGTGAAATTTTTCCCAATGAGAAAGCGTAGATTCGAAATAGACGCGTTGTCATTGGCCAACATTTTTCGTTACGCTTCCAATATGTCGTATTGGAATTTCTACATTTTTGTGTTACGCCAGTGAAGACTGTATCAGAATGAATTGTTGGGTGTTCTAAAGTAGTTTGTATCGTAGTTTCTGACATCTAACCTAATTCCGTCAAAACATATAAGGTAATAACTTAGACAATTACAAGGTAAATATATAAATAAGGTTTTTTAAACATGTACCAGGTATTTTTTTTTTATTCCTAAAAAGAGTTTAAACTCGCAGATGGGCTGAGGCTGAACTACTCACAAAAAAATTTTCCTTTTTGTTTTTTACCTTTGATGGATGTAGCGTATATAAAGATTGATTGAAATAATTACATACTTGGTGGCCAGCGCTGCCCTTACGCGAATCCAAGAGCAAATTAATATAGGTAATGATTACTCTTAATATAAAATAATATTCTAGACTAGACCACACACATAACAGACATAACCTAAATTCTTGTGCAAATAACAAACACGACTAAATGAAGGTGCAAATAATCGTTAAATAGTTTCAATACATATATTTTCTCTAATTTAATAAAAAATACTGAAAAATCACCTAAATAATAAATACGCAAACCTGACATAGGTTTTTCCAAGTACTTTTATATAATAATACTAATAATATAAACGTGAAAGTTGAAAACGATGTATGGATGTCTAGTTTGTGAGGATGTACTCTTGGGTGTTTTCTGTATAATGAGTATGTATTTACAAAAAAATGTATAAGTATGTAGATTATCAGTCATGTAGCTCTGCTTAGTTTGGGGCTACAAGAGGCTGTGTGATAGTGTCCAGCATTTTTTTTTTTTATTTATTCTTACAAGTAAAAGTTTCGAGGATCTATGGATTGGATTGTTTTCCGATATTCCGTGCCTCCCGTGATCGTGTATCGGGAAACAACAGCGGGGTGATCGGCTAACTCTGTTGCAAACAGAAATTATTGACACCGATCCTGTTTTTACAAACTTTGACATTTCATCCGTCGAAATTCAATGAACGTCAATTGACAAACTGTCACAGTTTGTTAAAACAGGATCGGTGTCAATCATTTTTGTTTGCAACAGAGTTAGCCGATCACCCCGCTCACAAATCATGGTAAATATCCCGTTGATATTGATAATTAAGTCTCTAGTACTGGCGCTTTGGGCTGTGCGTTCATTCAGTCATTCTGAGCTAGAGGCCGTGGGTTTGATTCCCGCCCAGGACAAACATTTTGTGTGATGAACATGGATGTTTGTTCTGGGTGTTTTATAAGTATGGATGTATGTTTATCAGTCTCTGGTACCCATTGTACAGGCTCTGCCTAGTTTGGGATCAGTTGATCGTGTGTAAGATGTTCAGTATATTTTTTTAGATAGCTTATTCAATTCTAAAATTTTAGTTTTGGGTGCAGGTGTTGAAAGACTCTCTAATACCCAGAATACAGGGACTTCCTAATGGATCATAAGAAATGGTTCATTATCATAATCTCTTCGTGGAATCACCACTGTTTTTTATCTTTAATCTTTAGTAATTTAAGTACTTATCTTATTCTGCGGTACTAGAAGTAATTTCATGAATATAAATTTGGAAATTTATAGATGATTTTACTCATGAAACTAACGTAAATGAATTCATTCATATTGAAAAGCCGGAATTTCCACGTACCGTTTAAGAAATCTGTAAACCTAAAGGCACCGACGGCATTTCGACTCCTTAAGGGCTAACTCACAGTACGACCACTCCACCAGTTTAAAGTCGCTCTATGTAACGAGCTATGCTTGGAGTTAGAGTGTAGGACGCCCTCCGGCCAGGTGGAGTGACGAACTGCGAAAGGCTGGTAGAAGCTAGATTGCGTCGGGGACAGAGCGCAATGGCGCTTATTAGGAGAGGCCTATGTCCAGCAGTGGACTGCTACAAGCTGATGATGATGAAGGGAGTCATGGTAAGTGAATGCGATGCTCTCCCTCCGCCTAGACTCTCTTAATGAGCGCCTTCACCAATATAACGGTACGTAAAAAAATCTGTTTATCAATATGAATGATTAAAGGTGAACCATTTTTTTAATACCATAGTGAAAAAACTACCTAATTAACAACATTTACATATTAACGTTCTACAAAACTATTACAATCAGTCATAAGTTTACAGTTAGGTCACACAATATGACACTGCTAATGTACCCAAGTATATAATTTAAAGGGGTATGACACTCACTACTATTACTGGACTATATGCATCCGGAATTCGGAATCACGGAAAAAAAACAGTAACTATTACAAAAAAGCATAATGAACCCTGCGGGCTAAGGTCAACAACCGTGGACTAGGGATTTATCAACGGAAGAATAGATAGCTTATTTTTGGGTGTAGGTCATTGAAATATTTATGCTCTAGAGTGGAAAACGTGGAACAAAAAAGTGTCTGCACCAAAACTCCGCGCACGATGTCAATTGCACTGTCTTTGAACACTTTTCAACCGACATTAGTGCAAATTTGGCATTTTGAAGCTTATTTATGTCAACACGCTTGGATGATTTTTGTTAAATTTGAAGACTGTCACTCTATAATGTTCCATATAATTATCTCGATATAGCAACATTTGCGGAAATTCATTACCCCGGCCTCAAGCGTGTCGAGCCGAGCAGCAAGAGCTGCCGGACGCAGTGCAAGACGGGACGCAGAGGGAGAGCGTCGCGTTCACTCACCCTAATGAAGACCCTCTTAACGAGTCGAATCGCCGTCGGTGCCTTCACCGATGTAACGATACGTGATATATAGGCCTCCGACTGACGGTGTCAGAGGCCTATATAGGCTCCTGACACACCTGCCCAGTTTTGCTAGAAATAGTGTCAATTGTGTCACATGTCAGTTTGACATTGACTTTTAATAGGATCTAGACAGACAGGGCTTCAAAATAAAGCATAAATCACCCTCCACATCGGTACCATTCGATTTTTATGACGATAATAGTTTATGGTTCGCGGCATTCCGCAATATGGCCGCCATACTGTCATACTGTCAAAATCACGTTGTTTTTTAGATAATTGTGAAAACTATAAATAAATAAAGGTAATTTGTGTTGGTTTTTTGGCTTTAATGTAAATTTAATGAATAGAATAATAATATAAAAATGTTAGTTTTCTCAAAAGTGGTTTCATTTTTGAATTATCATCGTGTTTTTGCAAAAAAATATTTGGTACAAATTCCGCAAACTTCTAACAATTAATAAATGCGACCACCTACTTACTCTTTCACCAAATAAAAACAAACACGTTAATTAATAGTTAATAGGGTTTTTTTGTAGCAACGCCGAAGGAAGACTTACGCCGAAGGAAGACCCCTTTACACCCCTAGTTAATTATTGTGTAGTGAATACACAATAATTAATGGTTAATAGGGTTTTTTGTAGCAACGCCGAAAGAAGACTCACCCCCCTTTACACCCCTAGTTTCCCTTCCTAATTAATAACTACTATGATTCGTATAACCGTGATTCTGGATTCGGAATGCATATAGTCCGAGCCATGTGCTTGCAAGTTCTGATGCAAGCGAAGTTACGCGCATGTCAACTATTTAACCAAATTTACTTATATCTTACCAGTTACAAGTTCCAAAACTTCATAATATAAAAATTAGTAATGTTTTTTGTTTGTATAAGTCACAATATCAGTCTATTATCCGTAAAAACTCAATCAGGAACGAGCCAGCTATCGTAGACGTGTTGCCAGTCGATGTTCTTGAAGTATGGATGCTTTTTGATCTCGTCTATTCCGTCCTTGCCGGCGCCTAGTCTATCCGACGGATCGTATGTTAGGAGCTGGAATGAAAATCCACTATTGCATTAAATAATAAAGGATAATAGTGTCGATTCTTTTGTTCACTTTTCTAAACTTAACTAAAGGGGAATGCCGTCTGATGTATGGCGCTCGGTACCAAGACTAAAGTGAGTGCGTCAAAAAAATATCCACTAAGTTTTTAGTCGATTCTACAGTCAAATTATTTAAAAATGAGGTTTAGGCCCAGTTTCACCAAATTCTTTTTAATCAGTGATTAGCTAATTCGTGTTTAAAATTAACAACGCTGTTAAAACATTTCATGTCCCACTGTGATAATCTAACAGACCGTTACTAAATCTAGCATCTAACCGAATGACACATTTATCGTTCACTCACTTTCTAAAACGACCAATACAAAATGTCATTATTTGTTATTTCTTTGACGCAAACATGTGCACTATTTCAGCTAGTTGTTTAATAGGTACGTCATGGGCTATGTGATGTGACCAAATTGAAATATCGTTGACTCTCTGCATTTAACATGCAAGCGGGATACCTCCTCTGGTGTCCTTGGGTCTTCTAATGGCATCATTATATATGGTCGATTCATATATCCACTATCAGCCAAAAGAACTGCATCTCCATACCAGTTGCTTTCAAATATGGCATTTCTGTATGTATATATGTATGGGGGTGTACGGGGTTCCAACCCCCATCTTCGGAACTCAAGCCAACCTCACCTGCACGTGGTGCACCCTGCCAAACAACGAACGGAGCTCTGGCGGCCGGCTGATTGCGGCATAGCACTGCCTACATCGGCACATGTAAATCCCCTGGCTACCAACGGGCAGCAGCGTCGGTGGTGCGAGAAGCTGTGCCCTGCGATCCCCAACCCGCATGCCCAGCGTGGGGATTACGGCATATCCCCCTTTATTAGGGGAGGCCTATGTCCAGCAGTGGACTGATATAGGCTAGTGTGGTGTGTGGTGTGGATTTCTGTATGAGGCATTCCATATAGTCTGATCTTGACTACTGCCTGGCCATCTTGCTACCAAATCTAATATCTCTAGGTTTGCACTACCAATGGCTTGCACATTAATGGACATATAGCCTTTTCGATTTCTAAAATACTCTCCATTTTCTCCACCAGGTGATCTAATACGTACATGTGTACAGTCAAGAGCACCCGAAACCTTTGGGAACCGCGCTATATTATAAAATTCTAATTGTGCTTTCCTTAACTCGTCCCCTGACTCACGGAACTTGATAAATTCACGGCTGAGGGAGGCTATTACTGCGGTTACTATAAGTATAATTCTGTGAGATGTAGACTTGCTTGTTCCACAATAGTCTCCTACAGTTATTTGCTGCGAACCAGTTGCATAGTATCTTAATGTCAAAAACAATTGATTTATAGGTGAAAAGTTTCATTCCTGTAAACAAATAGAGGTTATGTTAAATAATTATGTTGGTGAAAATAGTAAAATAAGTTAGCGTATGATGTCACCTTTGCAAAGTACCTACTTACATAGGTAAAGCAAATTAGGAACTTATCGATCTGATGGGTATTCAAGCTTGTCTTCAATTAATTGTAATACATCCAAAACAGATTCTTTCGATAAACGAAACCTCGTGCAAAAATTAATGACATCGTATTCTTCGAAAAACATTCGCCGTATATTCTAGGACGTTTTACTAAATTGTCCAAATCATCTAAATTGTCTAAAATATCTTCGTTTTCGAAAATAAAATTATACGCCATGTCCATCTTGAATTCTTGACTGTAATAATAATCGTCTGTTAACAATTTAACGGACCTGTGGGGCAGCCGTTAAGTTTAACAACTGATTAAGAAAACTAATCAATCGATAGCACATTGTGGAACACTCGTTAACCTTAACAATCTGTTAAAACAATTAACAGGGCATTTAATTAACTAACAGAGTATGGTGAAACTGGACCTTATTGCCATAGTAACACTTTACATCAGTGTTTAATGCCATAGCAACGTATATGTCATTGGTTGTTGTAGTCTAATGGCGGCGTGCAACGGAAACCAAATCAACAAATTATTTTTTTACTTGATTATTTATCGAGTAGGTGTGTAAAACTAAAGAAAATGTTAATGTCATTTATAAAATATAATACATTTTATGGGATACGTTCGGTATTGACGCAATTGGTACGGGTTCTCGGCATTCTCCTTTGACAGCTTTAAAGTTATAGCTATCCTTGTCATTTGCACTTAAAAGAAAGGGATAGTATCACTTTTAGGAATGTAAAAATTGAGTTTAGGAAAATTCACAACAGAATCGACATCAATGCCGTCTGATGTATGGCGCTCGGTAAAAATCTCCAATAAGTTTTTAGTCGAGTCTACTGTCTAAATAATTAACAAATATTTATTTCAAAAAAATACAAAAAGCCCGACTATAAAGCATATACAGGAAGTTTTTAGTCAATTTAGTAGTCTTTTTAAATTTAAAATGACTTCCTACAGTCGCCATATTGGATTTTTTGAAATTTCATATAGCCCATGTTACCCTAGTGATCTTGACGAACCCAACGACACCTCATTAGTCAAAATCCGTGGAGCCGTTTGAGTTACAGCGACCGGCAAATAATATTACAAACATACATACACCCTAAAATCATAGCCCGACTGAAGAAAACTTCAGTCGGGTAAAAATAAAGGTCTGCAACAACCCTGTAATGGTGGCGTGCGCCACAGACTACCTACGAGCGCCGGAACCTAAATCAACGAAATATATTGTTACGAGATTATTAATCCAAGTCGTATGTAAAACTAAAGAAAATGTTAGTGTGATTTATAAAATATTAAGCAATTTTATGGGATCCTTTTAGTTTTGCACGCAATTGGTACGGGTTCTCGGCATTTTCCTTTGGTCCGGGAATAGATAATAAACGTGTGACTGCGGCATCGCGTAGCATGACACCGGCATAACTAAATCATCTGACGGGTAGCAGCGTCGCGAGAATCTTTGCCCTGCGATCCATACCCCAGGGCATATCCCCTCATGCGGGGAGAGCTACGTCCAGCAGTGGACATGCCAGGGCATCATTGGCCGGATACTGCCGATCGACACGAGCGTAGAATGAAAGTAAGTACGTTACTCACATACGTTAACTTTTAAAATTCACTAGCGGCCCGCCCCGGCTTTGCCCGGGTGCAAATTATACATAACATTCTTATTAAATCACTCTATCTATAATAATCGCATCAAAATCCGTTGCGTAGTTTTAAAATATCTAAGCATACATAGAGACAGACATCGGAAAGCGACTTTCTTTTATACAATGTAGTGATAATTAATTTATTGTTTGTGAATCCAGGTAAGTGTTACATTCAGATGAGCGGAAAGAAAATATGAATCACCAGATCCTACTAACTAGCATACAAACATTAGGTACACTATTACATAAAGATTAACAATTAATTAGTAAGTAAAATAGTCAATAATAATAATATTAGTAGGATTTGTTATGAAATGAGTTTACCTGTGTAAGTAGCGACTCCACCTCGACTGGCATTCCGTCCGGCAGCTCTAGAATCGTGTGGCTAGTGAACACTGTTCTGTGGTAGTACGATAGAGGCTGCAACAAACAAACAAGGACAATGACGTCTGATGTATGGCGCTCGGTACCAACTACCAAGACTAAAGTGAGTGGGGCAACTTTTTGGACGTTTGTAGTCAATAAATCTCCAAAAAGTTTTAAGTCGACTCTACTGTCTAAATAATAAAAAATGAGGGTTGTTGCTATAGTATATATCAATGGTTGTTGCCATAGTAACAGTATATGTCAATGGTTGTTGCCATAGTAACAGTATATGTCAATGGTTGTTGTCATAGTAACAGAGTGGGGCAAAATTTTACCGCATTGAGGGCAGCTACCTTTCTTTTTGTAGTTAGAAGGTTTTATTCATGAGAAACTATAGGTTTATTTTGAAGAAAAAACAATGGCATTTTTGGATTTATGAATAAATACACTCAGCCTAGAAAATTACATTTGTCAGAAAAAAAAACAAGTTAGTCTCAATCTACACTTGACTCATACATTTGACTTGCCTCGATATCGTATCGGCGTCCGACACCGATATCGGATCGGATAATGTGGAAACGCTCTTGTCTGTCACAGCTGATTATTTCAGGAACTGCATAAGCTTAAAATTTAGTATAGACTTAAAATGCACTGACAAAAAGATTGCTAGTAAAAAAATAAAAAAATATCCAAAAGGTCCAACTTAAGAAACGTCAAAATTTCAAACTGGTGCCAATAGGTCGAGTGGCATATCATATGAAAGGATTCAATTAGCCCAGTCTAAAGCAGTTTTTTTATATTTTTTATACGATGCTTGGTTTTCATTTTATGATCAAAATTGACCATAAAATTACCATAACCCCCCCATACTTCTATACATATTATAGAAGTATATCTATATTTTACAGGAAAATTATAGCAAAGTCTCCAGCTAATATGCTTTTGTAGAAACCTCAGTAAATGTAATGACAGCTGTGGTCCAGCTATAAAGCAAGTTACACGGTCAAATAATTATGGTGATATATGAAAGGCCCTAATTTGCCCATTCTAAAGCAGGTTTTTATTTTTCTATAGGACGTACACATTTTATTTACGAAAAAACCTTACTAATTAGTATCGCACGCTATTGACGTCACCCGCGGTGGCCGAGTCAACTCGCACTTAGCCGGTCTTGTTTTTAATTTACACCAATTCGTAACGCGACAAAACAGAGAAGAATTGGCAAGAAACTCTGTTATGCTTAGATTTTTCCAAAGTCCATGTTATTACAATATTTATTCTTAACTATTTAAAATGGTTTTCCTTATTTTTTTCATTCTCTAGAGATGAATGGAAAAAGTGGCTTTGCCGTAGCACACACAGATGACAACAAAAACAACATAGCTTAAAATACCTACCACATCCACACCACATCAGCCTATATCAATCCACTGCTGGACATAGGCCTCCCCTAATAAAGGGGGATATACCCATAATCCCCACGCTGGGCATGCGGGTTGGGGATCGTAGGGCACAGCTTCTCGCACCACCTACGCTGCTGCCCATCAGTGGCCAGGGGATTTAGCTGTGCCGATGTAGGCTGTGCTATGCCGCAATCAGCCGGCCGCCAGAGCCCCGTTCGTTGTTTAGCAGGGTGCACCACGTGCAGGTGGGGTTGGCTTGGGTTCCGAAGATAGGGGTTGGAACCCTGTACACCCCACAACAAATACAATACAACAGACAAAACCAACTACATACATCAGATTAAAAGTCTATAATAATAAAAAGGTTAACTCACCACTCCACATATGAGTTCGTACATGACTGCTCCATAGCTCCAGTAGTCGCAGACATAGTTGTCGTCGACGAAAGCGTTGTACAGCTCGGGCGCGACGTACAGACTGCGAGTCGCTCTCAGCTTCGACAGGCACATGTCTGTGTCGCGGTACGACAGGAAGTACGTCAGGATGATCTGACCTCTCTCGCCTAGCAGTATGTTTGATGGGTTTAGATCTCTGAAAAATTATTTAAATTAATTTAATGTCATCTTAGCACAGGAGAGGGACGAATCGAGAGTGGGGGAGGCCTTTGTCCAGCGGTGGGACTTTGAAGGCTGATAATTAATAATGTCAAGCGAAAGGCTGCTGGTAAGCTGGACGCGTAGAGCTGATGACAGGGCGCAATGGCGCTCATTAGGGAAGGCTTATGTCCAGCAGTGGACTGCTATAAGCTGATGATGAATAATTGATGTAGCTCGAATCAAGTATGTTGGTAAGTCTATGGAGGGAGTCCTTCGCCCCACAGTGGGGTGAGAAACGTTAAATAAAAAATAAAAACAATACTTTCGTTATTGAAGTTAACCTTTTCAAAGAAAATTTAAATTTCCAATTTTTGTTTTTAAGGTTCCGTACCCAAAGTTTAAAAACGGAATACTATTAATAAGACTGTCTGTCTGTCAGTAACCAGTCTGTATCTCATAAACCGTGATAGCTGGACAGTTGAAATTTTATACAGATGATGTATTTCTGCTGCCGCAACAACAACAAATACTAAAAACAGAATAAAATAAAAGTATACATAATGGCTATCAATAACTCACTAAAAGTCTTTCAGGACGGGAATAACCTTCAGCAACAAAGAATACGAGGAATAATAAGTGGGGCTCCCATACAACCGTATGGAACCCTTCGAGCGCGGTCCGACACGCATTTGGCCGGCTTTTAACATTTTTAAATATTCAACTCAACTCAGAGCAAAAACTCCTGAACGGATTTGGATGAATCTTGGAATATACATAGTATGGGGGGTAAGGTGTTCCAACCTCCAACTTCCGGACACAAAAGCCAACCTCACCTGCACGCGGTGCACCCTGCTGACTAACGAACGAGGCTCTGGCGGCCGGCTGATTGCGGCATAGCGCAGCATACACCGGCACAGCTAAATTCCCTGACCGCCGACGGGCAGCAGCGTCGGCGGTGCGAAAAGCTGTGTCCTGCGATCCCCAACCCGCATGCCCAGCGTGGGGATTATGGGCATACCCCCCCTATTATGAACGACACAAAAAAGAGATGGCCCCCAGTTCCCGGCCGTCCCGCTATTCCTGGCCATCCAGGTAGCGGCCATGGTAACGGCGGGACAGGGGGTGCTAGGAATCCCCGGGCTACCTCTGGCTACCTGCAAAATCTGACCCTGGCTACGTTTAACGGACGGACTCTGAGGCTCGACGAACATCTAGCGCAGTTGGAAGTGGAGCTGGAGAACATTAGGTGGCATGTTCTGGGGTTGTGTGAAGTCCGTAGAGAGGGAGAGGACACCATAACCCTAGACTCGGGCCACCTTCTGTACTTCCGCGAGGGTGACCAAACATCCCAGGGTGGCGTAGGGTTTCTCGTCAATAAGGCCCTCTCTAACAACGTTGAAGAAATCTCCAGTGTGTCGACCAGGGTAGCGTACCTGATCCTTCGGCTATCCAAGAGGTATAGCATGAAGATAATTCAGGTTTACGCACCGACCTCGGCACACTTGGATGATGAAGTGGAGGATATGTACGAGGACATATCCAAAGCCTTGCACAACACCACGAAGGCTCACTTCAACGTTGTTATGGGGGACTTTAACGGCAAAGTGGGAGTCCGAATTGGCGACGAATCCTTAGTGGGCCCGCATGGTTTTGGGTGTAGAAATCACAGGGGGCAAATGCTGGTTAACTTCCTAGAGAAGGAGGGGCTCTTCTTGATGAACTCGTTTTTCGAGAAGAAGCCCCACAGGAAGTGGACATGGCGTAGCCCCGACACTGTGACCAAAAACGAGATCGACTTCATCATGACGGATAAAAGGCACATATTCAGAGACGTCTCCGTGATCAACAGGTTCAACACCGGATCTGATCACAGACTTGTCCGAGGCTCTCTGAATATCAATCTAAAGCTGGAAAGAAACCGTCTGATGAAGTCCACGCTCCGACCCAATCTACTCCAGATCATGGCGGGCACCGAGAAGTTTCAGAAGCTTCTCGGTGACAGATTCGTTGCTGTGGAACCTACCGATGACGTTGATGAGGCCCTACAAAACGTGGTTGGAACGTTAAGGGACGAGGGCATCAAATTCTGCCAAATGCAGCCTAAAGGCAAGAAGTCCAAACTCACGGATGAGACTCTTCGGCTGATGACAAAAAGACGGGAAACCACTCAGGCCACTTCGTCAGAGAGGTCAGACCTGAACAAGCGAATTGCGAAGATGATACGGCGCGACCTTCGGAGCTCCAACACACGCCTCATTGAAGAGGCAATAGAGCGAAACCGAGGGTCCAAAGTATTCACTCAGCAGCTTGGCAGGAGCCACCTGACGAAGTTAACGACACACGATGGCCGAACCGTCTTGTCAAAGCCGGAGATATTATCAGAGATCGAGGACTTCTACGGCCAACTGTATGCGGCACATGCTCCTTGCCCCCAGCGTAGCAGCCACGATTCTCGAGCCACCCTCACCCGCCACTATACCGACGACCTGCCAGAGATCAGCCAAGACGAGGTCGTACTGGCCCTGAGACAGCTTAAAAATGGAAAAGCCCCCGGTGAAGACGGTGTTACTTCGGAACTTCTGAAGGCTGGAGGAGCTCCTGTTGTGCAGGAGCTGCGGACCCTCTTCAACGCCGTCCTTCACTGTGGGAGAACTCCCAAGGCGTGGAACGAGAGCTTGGTGGTTCTGTTTTTTAAGAAGGGAGATAAAACCCTTCTTAAAAACTACAGACCTATCTCGCTCCTGAGCCACGTCTATAAGCTGTTCTCAAGGGTTATTACAAATCGTCTCGCCAGAAGACTCGATGAGTTCCAGCCACCGGAGCAGGCCGGGTTTCGCGGAGGATTTGGCACCATAGACCACATTCACACAGTGAGGCAGATTATACAGAAGTCCGAAGAGTATAATCAGCCCCTGTGTCTGGCGTTTGTGGACTATGAGAAAGCCTTTGACTCTGTAGAAACCTGGGCTGTCCTGGAATCCTTGCAGCGATGCCAAGTGGACTATCGTTATATCGAAGTGTTGAGGTGTCTGTACGAAGCCGCCACTATGAGTGTCCGAGTACAGGACCAGCAGTCTAAACCCATCCAACTGCGCCGCGGAGTGAGACAGGGAGATGTCATATCTCCGAAACTGTTCACAAGCGCGTTGGAGGATATGTTTAAGACGCTGGACTGGAAAGGTATGGGCATTAACATAAACGGCGAGCACATCTCACACTTGCGATTCGCTGATGACATAGTCCTAATGGCGGAGTCGCTGGAGGAGCTGCAACAGATGCTGGACGGCCTAGCATCAGCCTCGCGAAAGATAGGTCTCGGCATGAATTTGGACAAGACCAAAGTTATGGTCAATGACCGAATTGATCCGAGTCCTGTCGTCGTTAATGGACACCTTCTTGAAATTGTTTCGGAGTATACATACCTCGGGCAGATATTGCAGTTGGGTAGAAACAACTTCGAGAAGGAGGCCAAGAGGAGGATTCAGTTGGGCTGGGCAGCATTTGGAAAACTACGTCGAGTTTTCTCGTCACCCATACCGCAATGTTTGAAAACAAAAGTTTTCAATCAGTGCGTCCTACCCGTCATGACATACGGAGCCGAAACGTGGACACTCACAGTACGGCTAGTCCACCAGTTTAAAGTCGCTCAGCGAGCTATGGAACGAGCTATGCTCGGGGTTTCTCTGAAGGATAAAATCCGTAACGAGTTTATCCGACATAGAACTAAAGTTGTCGACATAGCTCAGAGAATTAGCAAGCTGAAGTGGCAGTGGGCTGGCCATATCTGCCGAAGAACCGATAACCGTTGGGGTAAACGAGTTCTTGAGTGGAGACCGCGGCTCGGCAAACGTAGTGTAGGACGCCCTCCGGCCAGGTGGGGTGACGATCTGCGAAAGGCTGCTGGTAGAAGCTGGATGCGTCGAGCTCAGGACAGGGCGCAATGGCGCTCATTAGGGGAGGCCTATGTCCAGCAGTGGACTGCTATAGGCTGATGATGATGATGATGATGACATAGTTTGTGACCTGGATTAATACATGGGCTCGCGGGTACTACGCGAGCGTAGCCGAGGGCGGAAGCTAGTCTATGTAAGTAAATAATAGAAATGTCTATTTACCTGCATACAACCCCACAGTTGTGTAAACTCTCCAGCGCAGTCAGTATTTCCGCCCCCCACTTGCAAACCGCAGAAGGGGGCAGCACATCTCTAGGAGGTACCGATGATATCTGTAACAACAAAACATGTTATAGACTAACAAACAAACATAGATCGATAGATAACACTTTAATTTTCAAAATCAAAATCAAAATACGTCTATGCAGTAAGCACATAAATTAGGAGTATTCCCGTTTCAGCACCAATTTTGAGCACCGAGGGTATTCCCATTTGAGCACCAATCAATAATTTGACATTGTGCTCAAATGGAAACAAAGTGTAAAATTTGATTTTATTCCTCATTGAGCACCTACGGTGCGGTACTTGCTAGTGATGGGGTTTACAATAAAACATATCGATTCGCGCGATCTACACAGCAAGGCGCGAATGGCGATATGGTGGTTTTTCATGAAGTTAAATCACAAAAAATAGATGCTGAAAAGGGAATAACTCCATAAATTACACATAGAAACGTCAATTTTTTTTAAATTTAAATTTACTCCAATTCGTAACGCGACCAAATAGAGAAGAATTGGCAAGAAACTCGGCTTGGCTTATATTTTTCAGTCTTGATTTTTACAAACTTTATTCTTTACTATTACATTATTTTTGGAGTTGGAGACAGTTTCCCAAGCTTTTTTGTCATCTAAATAATCAGAAATTTTATTACGTTTAACAACATTTTTGAATTTATTTACAGACTAATTAATCACGTCAAATGACGTGATTAATTGATTTTTGGATTGATTGTTGTTGGATTTTGTTAAAAAAGCGTACACTTTGCCCTTTAAATGATTGACTAACTTTATGGAGCCTTACAGTAGGAACAGCTAGTTTATCTTTATTTCTTGTAACATTATGATTGTCGCTATTTTTTTAACAGATTTATATATTTTCGGACATACATTAAGTTTTCGTATACGTATTGGCATGGAATTGATCACCACATTCATACAGGAAAGAGTAATATATATCATAGGGTAACTTAGCGTAAGTAATATTAAGATAACACAATTGCCAGCCTTATCAATAAAAGCGATCTCTTCAGGCCAACTTCAACCATATCACAGATAGGAAGAGCAAAGCTTTAGGCATGGCGGTGCACTAATACAAGATTGGACATATAATAATTAAACACAATTAATAAGAAAAACTTAGTTACTATACACAAATAAAATACCAATATAACAATATTAAGGTTATTATACACAAATAAAACATTATCATTATCAGCCTATAACAGTCCACTGCTGGACATAGGCCTCCCCTAATGAGCACCATTGCGGCCTGTCCTGAGCTCGACGCCTCCAGCTTCTACCAGCAGCCGACAGCAGATCGTCACTCCACCTGGCCGGAGGGCGTCTTACACTACGTTTTCCGAGCCGCGGTCTCCATTCAAGTACTCGTTTACCCCAACTACTAACATACTTTTTTTTAATATGTATTTATTATTGTACGTAGAAAACACCAATTTGAATGCTTTTTATGCTTATTTCTGCCGTGAAGCAGCTGTGCTGTTACGGTTTGAAGGGTGTGCCGGTGAAATTACAGGCACAAGAGGATTATCAACTTCATGCCTTAATTTGATGGACGCAGGGCGTTGCATCGTAGAGCATGTTCCAAAAAAACGTGATGTACGATGCCATGCTTTGTGATAAGTAATGGTTACCACATATCATTAGGTGGGCCACGCGTTTGTTTAATTTTCAAGTACCATAAAAAATAATTACAAACTAACCTTTACGACACTTGTCGCTTCACAAACATTATCCAAAACACGATCACTCGACTCCGCCAACACCTTGTCAACATTCAACAGCAACTTCTGCGACTTCAGCACAATCTCATCAACATTCCTGTTATCATTATCTCCAACATTCTCATTATCTGCAACATTCTCATTATCTCCAACATTCTTATGATCCACGTTATTTTCATTATCAACCTTATTCTTCGGTTCGGAGAATACATTCTCGAGGTTTACCTCTCTCGCTGGTGTTACGGGTAGAGATTTGGCGTAGTTTTTTATGTAGCTGAATAGCTTTTCTCCCGGAGCGTATGAGAGGATTAGAAATATCAGGTTCTGTGTCTCGACGTAGGAGTGTAGTGGCACCATGTATGGGATGACGGTCGGCAGGACCGGGGTTCGAGTCTCGGCTGTGCGCTGGAGGAAGTACTCGTCGAATTCAGTCAGGTTGTTTGGTACTTTTTGTATAACCTGCAAAATAAAATAAAATTATAATATAAGAAAAATTTTTTTTTAAATAAAATCCACCTATCGAATCCGTCTCTTAGTTGGTACACTAAACAGACGGCTAATAATTTTTATATAATAATTATGAGATTTATATTATGTTAACTAAAGGGGTATGTATCGGCAGTATACACGGTGGGGCATAATTTTACCTTTGATCATAGCCACCATTTAAGTTTTTGAGGAAACTAGAGGCCTTACTTATGAACATCTTTCAAAAGACAAACGATGCTTAGGCCATTGCCATCTCATACTGTTGGATAATGACAAAGAGTGACAGGGCTAACTTTGAGCATCGATTAAGGTTGAGTAGCGTTTATAAGTAAGGGGGTATATGTTTACTTTGAATAAAAAAAAACAATTGCATCTTCGGTTTACAAAATTTACATTCAGCCTAGAAAATGATATTTGTATAAAAAACAAGTTGGTCTCAATCTATTATATTCTTTCGTATAATGACTATGATCCTACTTGATCCTACTAATATTATAAATGCGAAAGTTTATGACTATGAATGGATGTTTGTTACTTTTTTACGCAAAAACTATTGAACGGATTTGGACGACACTTGGAAAATACATAGTTTGTAACCTAGATTAACATACAGGCTACTTTTTATGCAGGTACCACGCGACCGAAGCCGCGGGCGGAAGCTAGTCTATTCTATACGTCTCTATTTCTCAACAGAAACACTTTTTCAATTAAATCGTAAAAAAAAAAGATTTCCATACTCTAGATTCTCATCATTCGCCATAACCTGGAGTTCATGAGGAGTTCATGCATGTAATATATGTACATGATTATTGTGTAAGTTTTATTATTTCATTTCACAAATTAACTTGAATGCGCCATCAGCATCAGCGGGGTGATTGGCTTACTCTGTTGCAAACAGAAATTACTGAAACCGATCCGGTTTTTTCGAAATTCAATGAATTGATGTTCATTGAATTTTGACGGATGAAATGTCAAAGTTTGTAAAAACAGGATCGGTGTCAATTATTTTTGTTTGCTACAGAGTTAACCGATCACCCCACCGAATCAGAATTAGAATGGTTTATTTGCAAAAGAGTATGGTTGAAGATCTTAAGAATAAACATTGGTATCACACACCAAACCGAATAATACAGTATGCAAAAAAAAAAAGAATTATTTAGAGGAGTTTTAACTTCACATATACATACCTTCATTGCATAGCAGTTTTTATCATTCTTATGCATCACTAGCATCATGCTCGATCCTAGGATAGCCAACACTGTGTACAGTCCTAGGTCTTCGTAGGGTCGCTTCAGCATTGATATCGGTATGGGGCAGTGTAAGGGGCGGATATTGTTGTCCTGCTCTGGCAATAGCTGTGGGAAAGAGATAAACATTTTATTTTATTTCATTTCATTTTTTATTTTATTTTGGGAAGATAAAACGGTCATACATTGCTTATTATTAGTAAAAAGTAGATCATAGTAAGTATTATTAAACATATGACACATGAAAACATCCACAGATTAAAATAAAAGAAAATTAGATGCAGTATAAAGATAAAAAAATCTCTACATAAATAATAATATTAATAAATAATGCTGTACAGTATCACATAGGATCATGTAGCCCCAAACTAAGCAGAGCTTGTATTATGGGAACCACATGATTGATATACTACTTAAATACTTATTTGTTTGTAAGAATTTGCAGAATACAAACATTTGTCCCGTGGCGGGAATCGAACCCGCAAACTTCTAAGTCTAAAGACGGACCTTCGCCCGCTTCACCACAGAGGTCGTAAGTAAAGCTCACTAAAGATATGGTTCGTACTATCTGCATCCAGAATCCGTACTCCACTCGTGTGGGGTAGTTTTTTAATAGCTAGTCATCATCATCATCATCATCATCAGCCTATAGCAGTCCACTGCTGGACATAGGCCTCCCCTAATGAGCGCCATTGCGCCCTGTCCTGAGCTAAGAGCTAGTATCATCATCGAACTTCCTTAAGTTAAATAGGCTAAAGGCTAAATAGCATTTTCTTCCAGATAACCTTTGTGTAGTGTGGAGATAGATTGATAGTGCTACTTTGTTAAATGAAAAAGTAGAAAACATAGATTAAGTCCAAAAAGACATGATCATCGTCAGCCTATAGCAGGTCACTGCTCGACATAGGCCTCCCCTAATGAGCGCCATTGCTCCCTGTCCTCAGCTCGACGCATCCAGCTTCTAGCATACGACGCAGATGGTCACTCAACCTGGCTGGAGGGCGTCCTACACACTACATTTGCCAAGCCACGGTCTCCACTCAAGAACTCGTTTACCTCATCGGTTTTCGGTTCTTCGACAGATATGGCCAGCCCACTGCCACTTCAGCTTGCTTTGCTTTTTAGACCTAGTGTTGGGAACAAAGCCTACCTATATAACATTTTTCAACTTTATCTGACCTTGTTTAAATGACAATAACATGTACAAGAATGAAATATTTGATTCAAGAATAAATATAAGTATACTTACACTTCGTCCTGCATCGTTTAAATGGTTCTTGTATATTTCTTCAGCATAAGATAAATATTTATTAGTCTTTTCTTTGATTAGGGCCCGCCTATGTGGGTCTGTGTCAGCTGTAATTAAAAAATATTATTTATAAAATCTCTCTCATTCATCACACTAATATAATATATTTTTAGTTTAATGCATGTTGTCTATTATCTTTAATTATAAAATAGCACTTAATTCAAGTCATAATATTTGTTACCACTTTAAATTTTTATGGGTGTATATTATTTTTAGAGCGCTGACCGAGTGGTGGTCGAGAGTTAGTTACAGGAATAGGGGCCGTCCTCCAGCGAGATGGGTTGACGATATTAGAAAGACCGTGGACGGCACATGGTTCAGAATAGCGCAGGATCGAGGCAAGTGGCATAATCAAAAAAAGGCCTATGCCCAGCAGTGGGTCGATAAAGGTTGAAATGATGATTATGATGATATTATTTTTGATTAATAAAATAAATAAATAAATAATCATGTAGCTTGTAATATGGGAACCACATGACTGATACTAGGATACTTATCTAATCTAATATCCTTCCAAAATAATATCCTTTTTTTGTAAATACATACATATTATACATGGAAAAAACCAACACCTAAGACAAATATCTGCAAAAATTGCAAATTTTTGTCTCGGGTCTGGGTGTTTTCTCTGTATAATATGTACCTATGTATTTATAAAAAATTGTATATAAGTAGAATTATCAGTCATGCGGTTCCTATAGCATTTTTTTACACATATTACGCTATTAGTACATTGTACTCATGCGAAGCCGGGGCGGGTCGATAGCTCTACATAACCCTTACTTGACATATTATTATTGTAATTCTGCATGTAGCTATACAAATGTAGAAAATCCATTTCACTATAAATCACTATTAAGCAAACATTCCAACTGCCAACAAACTATATTCTGAAGTTAGGCTAGATTTTAAAAATAATAATTGTAAAAATAAAATAAAATGAGATAATTTTCAATTTTATTTTTACGCGAGCACAGCCGCGCCACTCAAAAGCTTATTGTTAAAGTTTTGTAGATTGGTCGACGATGGGGTCAGCTTTCCTAGGAGATGCCTATTAACTCAAACTATTAACTAAATTTTTGAAGCCGTTGGAGACGCAAGTCAATGGGAAAATAGACATTGGCAGCTGATTTCAAAGAACTTGTAAATTAAATCTCCATTAATGTATAATGTAGACTGTAGGTATAGGTACGTCAGCGAACCGCGCTCGCGACGAACTGAGTTCGATAATGAGTACGATAAAGCTATAAGTTAGCCTATCACTATTTTGTGGTACAATTCATGAGAGGAATCACATCACGCTAATATTATAACTGCGGAAGTTTGTGTGCATTGATTGCCAGCAAGTTAGTAACTGTTGCAAAATTAGATAGGTATAACGCGATAATAATCTGTAATGATATAATAAACTAATTTTAATTTTAATTTTTGTGTGTGTGTGAGTAGTATGTTTGTTCCACACTCAACTCAGTGATCTTTTTTTAAGTGTAGTGTATTATTTTTGGGTGTACTACTTTGCATTATAATAATATAAGTAAAAATTAGGCGAGATATTTTATGATACTGTCGATGTCAATATGTAATACTCGTAAAATGTAAATCCGACTTTGGCTTTCAGTTAAGGTTTATTTATATTGTACTTAAGAGCTGTGGATTTTGTTTTCAAAATGAAATAAAAATAAAACTCTGTAACACCTGACAGGTTTTGGATGAAACTTGGTATATACTACTTTTCTACCCCGGTATCACAAGCAAAGCCGCGTTCGAAAGCTTATTAATAAACTTATTATTTAAAGTGTTGTAGATTTGTTAATTCATAGATTAACGTTAAAAGTTAAGCTCCACACCACACCACGCCCTGAAGCCAGATAATATCAGTCCACTGCTGGTCATAGGCCCCTCATAATAAAGGGGGATATGCCCATAACCCCCTTGGCACTTGGCAAGCGGGTTGGGAATCGCAGGGCACAACTTCTTGCACCGCCAACGCTGCTGCCCGTTGTTTAGCTGTGCCGGTATTAGGCTGCGCTATGCCGCAATCAGCCGCCGCCTGAGCCCCGTTTGTTAGTTAGCAGGGTGCACCACGGCCAGGTGGGGTTGGCTTGGGTTCCAAAGATAGGGATTGAAAACCCTTACAGCCCCTTGAACTTAAGCTCTTCCAGTTAAATTAAAAGTTTTCACAAGGGCCTATCCGATATCTAATACCTTTAAACGAGCAATTCTTGTATATATATATATAATCTGGATCTCGGAAACGGCTCCAACGATTTTCATAAAATTTTGTATGTAGGGGGTTTTGGGAGTGATAAGTCGATCTAGCTGGGTTTTATTAATAGAAAATGTTGTTTTATCCAAAAAAACAGCTGCTACAATATCATCAGCATTCGAAAATGACTCTTCCTGACATCTATTGGCGAGTAGTATTACTATTGTTTTGGCAACTAGGGCCACCAGACATCGAGTTAGTATATACTACTATAGAGTCACAGTCTTCAAGTGAAAACTGACAAAAATCGTCCAAGCGTATTTGACATAAATCAACTTCAAAATGACAAATTTGCATTAATTTAGACCTTAAGTCTAAAAGTAAAAGACCTTAAGTTTAAGTAGTAAATAAGTAGGTTTTGGTGCAGATACTCTTTTTCCGCGTTTCTGCCTCTATTTATAATAACTCGATGCTGTCAGCTTTACAAAAAATAAACTGTTTTACGGACATAGCAACACTAAAGCTACTTGACAAAAGATGACGTTGTTAAGCAACACTAAGCCAATGAATGTTTGGTTTGAGGTTAGACCAAGAAAATTAATTGTTTATATAAATTATTGAAAAAATATATGTGTCTTTTCAACTCACGTGTTTACTTAAATTGCCTAAAAGCTCTTTAAAAAATTTTGTTTTTCATAATTAGAATACGATTATGACTCTTTCTGTCATCTATGGGCGAGTAGTAATACTATTTTATTATTTTTTAGAGGCCTGCAAACGGGCAACAAAATTTGCATTTTTGGGCTATTTTTATCGACCAATATTGCTCAGTATAATTATATGCATCTTCATTTTGCAATACAAGCCGACATTGCCGAGTTTAACCCTTGAAGATTCAGCAACTGATTGCTGAGGAGTTTTATCCGTACACGCGGAGCGTATTGCGGTTAGATTGAGGAGACAGCAGTGGCAGCTACAGGACGAGGTGGGGGGAGGTGAGCGAGGGAAATGAGATGCACCTAAACATCAGAGCAAAGACGATATACGGCAATATTGCAGTGAAGTCAAAGCTGGATAAATCATTTTCAATTTAGCCGGCTAGACATTAAATACTTGCGACTATTCTGAAATATATTTCAGTAGTGCAATTGCTGCAAAATTGCCGGGCTACAATATTGCAATTATTGCACTTTGTGAGAGATTCAATCGGCAGTTTGGTGGCTATACCATTGCAGCAAGAAATTGTCAAAATTGCCCGTTTACGAGCATCTGTAAACAAAAACTAAACTGTTTTGCCGACACCGCAACACTAAAAGCTACTTGACAATAGATGGCGTTTTTAAGCAGCACTAAACCAAAGAGTGTTTCGTTTAGAAGGTTTTATAGGGACATGAAAAGGAGGTTTGACGGCAAGACGCTGTATAACAGAGGTTTTAGAAACTCACGTGATACTTTACATGGGATTAATAGGGGAAAATTCAACTTTAATGCAAGATAATGGCCGAACTCGCGCCACTGCACAAGTTCGAGCATATTGCGAAGAGATTAAAACGCACCGTGAATTGGCCAGCACGCAGCCCGGATCTTATGAAGTATTAAGCCTGCAATACATTTTGGTGGAGCCTTGCCGAGCGAAGGCCAATACACCAACGTATAGATAGCATATTTCCCTTGCCTTGCCATTGTTCGGTGTCGCTCGCCTAGCTGGCCAAGTAAAGGCAACCGCCAACGTGTATAGAGTTCATTTGGCGTGTAGGTATTGTCACAACTCGCAGTCGCTCGCGACCAGTCGTCTCACTTCGGAGCAGTGACGGTTTTTCTGCACAAATCAAAGGCGCTCGCATGCACCTGGCCAATCGCACAACGTGTGGGCAGCTTTCTTGGGGCAAGTCCACAAAACTCGTCTACATTGACCGTTTGCAATAGTTTGCATAGACTTGCCGAACGTCTAGACGGTAGCTCTTTTCATGTATCAATTTGCCTACGCTCGCATTGACCTAAACTCGATCAACATGTAAGTATAGCGGCCTTTAGGTAACTGCTTAGTCAATGGAAATTATGAAGTAATGAAATATATTTCAGTAGTGCAATTGAATAATGAAAGACAGAGCAATACTGGAGCCTCATAACAAAGATGTTGAAAAAAAAATTATATAGTTGCCATACTTCTACTATAGTAAGTATAGTAAGCACAAAATCTACTAAAGCCACGACTCAACCACTTGAAGGAGCAGTAAAATTAACAACAAAATTTCTCAATACTGTCAACATTTTAGACTTGCCATCACACGAACTAAAATTGAAAAAATGCGTTGATAATGTTGTCGCATAATTTAGACGTATCAGAAGGACTATGAAATGGGGTAAAACTTATTGTAACGAGTCTGTGCAAACACATAATATAGGCAAAAATTGTTACTGGTAAACAATCTGGCAAAGAAGTATATATACCAAGAGTAACCCTTGACTCATCAAAAGGACAATTGAGATGCATCATTCAGCGTCAACAATTTCCCGTTAGATCTGCATTTGCCATGACTGTCCACAAATCCCAAGGGCAAACATTGGAATTTGTTGGGGTTGACGTAAAGTGTAGTGGTCCAGTCTTCATGCATGGCATGATAAACGTAGCATTTTCTAACAAATCCCAAGGGCAAACATTCAAATTTGTTGAGGTTCACTTAAACTCCAGTCCGGTCTTTATGCATGGCAAAAAAGTCAAAAGTAGTCATGGCAAAAGTCTACCTTCCAAATGAAAATCCTCGACAAACCCACAATATAGTATGGCAGGAAGTACTAGGATTTCGGTCGTCCAGGTACTTGAATTATAATACATCTTATAACTTAGACATTGCAACGGTCAAGTAGATTATCATGAATTGATAAGATTTCTTATCATCAGTTCCGCGTACAAAACTCATTCGATGTTTCAATTAATAAACGATTCATTTGCCCAGATTTGTCATACCGTATTTGTTCCTCATATCTAAAATAAGTTCTCGAATGGCGACCAGAAACTAGTAGACAAAGTGTAGGAAGATTCCCCACCATAAGGACCGAAACAGGGTGTAAGAGATTCTAACCTCCATTTTCTGAACCCAAGCCAACTTCACCTGCCCGTGGTGCATTTTGCTAGCTAACAATAAGCCGGCTGATTGCGGCATAGCGCAGCCTAACACCGGAAAAGTAACATCTGCTAGCGTGGGGATGGAAGTAAAACCCATTACACCTAATACTGCTTCATAATATGAAAATAAATAAGAAATACCAGATGCACCAAAGACATCGCCAAGATTGCAGGAAGTCGTATGTTGTAATAATTTCACCGTTCTTATTATTTAGGGTAGGTAACTCCAGCAGTGGACCAATGTATGACTAATGGTAAGGTCGTCGAACTATTGCACAACATTATTATAAATATGTTTTATAGATTAACTACAATAATAATTCAAGTCGTTAAATAACAGTTTACTAATACTTTATAGTAGATAAACCTTTTTACACCTTTTTAGTTGGGTTGCGACATGTCACGTGGGGATGTTAGGCATTCTTACATCCATCTTCGGAACTCAAGCCGACCTCACCTGCCCGTGGTGCACCCTGTTAACAAATGGGGCTCTGGCGGCGGCTGATTGTGGCATAGCGCAGCCTGACACCCACACAGCTACATCTCCCGGCCGACGGGTAGCAGCGTCGGCTGTTATCTACTAGTTTTGGGTGTTGCGAGAAGCTGCAGTCCCCAACCTGCATGCTCAGCGTGGGGATCATGGGCATGTCCCCTTTCTTATCAGCAGAGGTCTATGTCCAGCAGAGGACTTATATAGGCTGGTGTTGATGTTGTTGCTGTTGTTGTATGTCAGGTGGAATGCTTACTGCAGGCATCAGAAAGCAATCAGCAATCTATCTAGCATTAAATTACCAAATTATCCGCCACGCTCAAGAAATTAAGATACAAAGAGAATTAGGATTTGACGACCTCTATGGTACGCAAAAGGTTGCGGGTTCGATTCCCGCTGCGGATCAAATGTTTGCCTTATTTGCAGATATTTGTCCCAGGTCTGGGTGTTTTCTATGTATAATATGTAAGTATTTACAGAAGAAATTGTATTTAAGTAGTATATCAGTGATGTGGTTCCCATAACACAAGCTCTGCTTAGATTAGGGCTACGTGATGCTGTGTGATAGTGTCCACGATTAATATTTATCATTTATTTATACATATTAGGCTTTAAAATGTACTCACTCTGAACTCCAATAAGCATCTTCTCTATCCCCGACTTATAACATTCAAAGGCTCGCTGGAAGTCGCCCATATCTTCGCACCTCGCCGCCAGATTAATCATATACCCAGCTTCGAACACATAACTATCCTCCGTCCTTGTCTTACTCTCCACGTTAGACAGAGACAGCACACTCCTATACAAAGATTGTGAGCTACTCCGCTCCAACTCAGATGAAAACTCCTTTGAATTTAACGATGCAGTTTCGGAATCCGTTGTTTTTTTCATAGTGTGGTAATCCTCAAATTTAGAAGTTGAGGGTACATCGAAGTTTATTAGATCTGGCAATGTTTTGATGCTAGGTTTACTCTTGTCTATGGGTAGTTTTGAAAGTTCGTCGTAGAAATCGCTATCTATGCTTTCTATTGAGGATAGGGAGTTCAAACTGGGGGTTTTGTTTGGAGTTTGCGAGGGTAGTTCCACATCCGCTGCCTCGTAGATCGGTATTTGTGATATGAAGTCGGTTTCGTCGATTGATGGTCTTTCTTCGGGTGGACGAGCTGAAATCACACTATATTATAAATATGAATGTTTGATACTTTCCCACTCTACTCCGTAAAAGGCTTATTAGACTACACGGTCAGTCTGTCTTAGTAAGACGGTCTTACTGACCAATTAGTCAAGCCTAAGACCGACTTACTGGCTTACTTTTATTACACAACGCTAAGTGTAAGACATTCTTACTAAGACAGACTGAATACTGCGTGGTCTATAAGCCTTTTAAAGAAAAGTGTGAAGAAGGTGTATAACATTGGATTCAGGGAGATGTCCAGCAGGGGACTGATATAAGGCTGGTGTGGTGTGTGGTATGGCTGTATAAATCATCTAGATTGGATGCAGAAGCCTAGGCTTTACCAGTTTCTGCAGGACTCCTGGCGTCTTCATCATCAGTCTGGTACTCCAGCGGCGGTGTCTCCTCGATAGGTAGGTGGAGGGACGTCCTAATACGGTCTATCACCCCACTTGGCTTTTTGTCCGGTTTTGGGTAGCCTGTCTGGAATTAATTTGTGAAATAGAATAATTATTGATTATAACAACAAACACAAGGCATTTGTCTATATAAACTATAACACTTATCTGAGTATAATGTAAATTCTGATCGTTAGCCCTATAATTCACCGGGACACCATGGCGGCGCAACCGAATCTGAATCTGAATTTGAATCATGTAGCTGAGACGTGTCGTCGCGACATGAGGCGGCGACACGTCGCCTGCTGCTGCTACCTGCATTCGGCTATGAAGTTATACCTTCATCCGTTCAGCAGTGTTGAGTGGGAATAAACATACACACACGCACGATAATGTCGTCTATTATAAGCGTCTGCTACACGTAGAGTTCGGACTGCGCATCTGTAACGCGCAAACTGAAGGATAGATCCATGCGGTTCAATCAGACTGCGGATCTCGCAAACTATCTCGCTAATTACGAATTTATTGTGATCACAGCTTGGTTCAATGTCAACTGGCCTACCTACAACTCGAACTAGATGTGTAAACGAATTTTAACTGTTTGGCCTGGAACATGGAATGGTTAGATCGAACTGTCAGCGGCCGCGCGTTTACATGTTTATTTCGGAGCGAGAATTGGAATGGCGCGTGCTGTTTCTCGCGTTCCGAACTTTACGTATGGCGAGTGCTGTTGTGAACTCTACTAATCAGTTGACAGCCTGTGCAGAAGAGCATGCGAAGAAAATGGAGCGTAGCCAATCATCTGAACGAACGTCAATTTCCACGAGACATTTTGCAAGGCTGATTGGCTACGCGCGATTCGAAGACTAGTAAAAAAGAATCCGTGTCGTATGCGGTAAATTTTGGCCAATGAGAAAGCGTAGATTTAAATATAACGTTTTAACGGATTGGACCAAGTCTTTACGCTTACGTCAGGTCGAAACATTCCTAATTAACGAACTGGACAAGCTGTGAGATCACCTTAGCAAGCTACTTCACGTAGCCAGCGCCTTTTATTGACTTTATAGTACTTACTTGCAGGAAGTTTACGAATTCCGTGCTCGTAAACAACAGCCTGTGCTCAGCTATGAACTCCAATAGGGACTTTATTGTTTTAGCTCTCTCATCGATGACCTGAAATTCATAACAAATTGGTTTACAATACAGCTAACTTTTGTGTAATAAAATAAAATAAATAAAATTGTTATGAAGCTGGTCATTGACTGAATGTCTCACTGTCTGACTATAGGCCGACAAACTGACAATGAAAAGGGTACCTACATTTGTGAAGGGGTGTACTATGAAAAGGCTTTAGCCCCTGAAAGGAACGGGGAAAAACTTTTATGCCCTCACTAGTTTTAAGTATGAAGACTAAAAAAGTTGGGAGCAGCACTCTCCAGAGAATTAAATGATGGCTCAGGGGAAGATTAGTTAGGATGATTAACATTCAATTGTATGACAGTCAATTAGTATACATTGTAGTGTTTAGATCACTACACATATATTTTTTGGACAATCCAACGTATGTTGAAAAACATTTAGCATATTGAGGTTGGATTTGTTTGTTTACATTTGCTTTTCAGGTTAGTTTCTTCTTATTTTATTTAGGGTTTCAGTTCAGTTTTGAGTCAAGCCAAGTTCCGTCGATTCTGACATTGACTGATTTCAATTTTTATTTAAATCTTTATGGATTGAATGAGGTTTAGAGTGAGTTGAAAACTGATGATTGCGTTCATTCATCCGGCATCTTTTTGGCTGGTGGTAGTGGATTCTGCCTTGTTTGGAGATTACAACGGTACATAAATAAAATTTTCCTTATTTGTAAATCTTATTTGGGATTCTTGTTGTTTTAGGATGGAGCCCCATCAATAAACGTTTTGCGTGGCGATGGTGCCCACCGCTTTTTGACCAGTTTTGGTATTTTCTTCGAAGGGGATGGTAAGAAACTTCGATATTTGGAATTGGTACCCCATTACCCAGGGACTGAAAACGTTACGGTATAAAGGTATCAGTACCGTAAAAACGTAAGGATACCATTATCCGATAGAGGTTGGGCTATACCGTTATTTTACCGCTATAGATTTACGGTACCGAAAAAATATTAAGTTGAGCCGGTAAGGATGCAAGCGGGGTGGTGACGGTGGCTGGCGGGACGGGAGGGGGAGGCTCGCTTGGGGGCGCGCCGATCACCGAATGCTGTGCTGACAGGAGTTATTCTTTAGGTTTTCGTATTCGTTCTGTTACGCACGCGCTCACGCACGCACATTACTTAGTTACTACCTGCTTTCATTTTTATACCTTCTATGTAACCTACTAGAAAATATTGCTACGTATTTTATTGCTTGTTACCTACGTAATAATGGGAAGAAAAAGAGGAAGTTCATCCCCAAAAATAAAACTTAAAAACAGTTCATTTCATGTGTTGTCGCTTCAATGCTTAAATTCGTTGTATTTTTTTATGTGTTCGTTTTCGTTTATAAATAAGGCTACGCATACTTTTCACAATATTGTCCAATTATAAACACAAAATTATAGAAATTGGATTATTAGTTTCAGATAAAAATACAAAAATGTATGTATTGAGAAATCATTTTCTCGAAATTCTCCATAAAAAACGCCAATTTCCTAAGTAAGGAACTAATATTAATAAATAAATATGTTTAAATTATTATGATTATAATTATTATATAAATATGTTTAAATTATTATGATCCGCCTTAAATGTGATTACGACAATTTCTAGCTATGGAAAATACCAAAATTAGTAATAAGCTAGCTTGAGTTAATTGAACTTTTTAGTATGTTAAATTTATGAGATGCCTACCTAATTGAAAATTTGGTTTAATTAATATAAGTATTTACTAAACTATGCATGGTTTTTTATTATTACTGATGTACTATTATTAATGTTTACAAGGTCCAAGGTCCTTTGAAAGATTCTACAATCTTTAACATGTGCTTGTATGCCATATACCGCATGCATGGTCGTACAAATTGTAGCTCACTTGGCAGCATTTGACAGAAATGGTAGCTCCCTTTATCAATTTCATTTTCTTTGATACAATCAGTACATTCAGAATCATATTCAGTTTCTGGTTTTTCTTCTTCGGCATTATTATTGGACTCTAGTTAATAATAAAATTAGTAAAAATTAGTAAATAATAAAATAGTATTACTACTCGCCCAATAGATGACAGAAAGAGTCATAATCGTATTCTAATTATTAAATAAACTTTTTTTTAAAGAGCTTTTAGGCAATTTAAGTAAACACGTGAGTTGAAAAGACACATATTTTATCAATAATTTATATAAACAATTAATTTTCTTGGTCTAACACAAACCAAACATTCATTGGCTTAGTGTTGCTTAACAACGTCATCTTTTGTCAAGTAGCTAGTGTTGCTATGTCCGTAAAAAAGTTTAGTTGTTGTTAAGCTGACAGCATTGAGTTATTATAAATAGAGGCAGAAACGTGGAAAAAGAGTATCTGCACCAAAACTTACTTACTTACTTAGACTTGAGGTCTAAATTAGTGCAAATTTGTCATTTTGAACTTGATTTATGTCAAATACGCTTGGACGATTTTTGTCAGTTTTCACTTGAAGACTGTGACTCTATAGTAGTAGTATATACTAACTCGATGTCTGATGGCCCTAGTTGCCAAAACAATAGTAATACTACTCGCCAATAGATATCAGGAAGAGTCATTTTCGTATGCTGATGATATTGTAGCAGCCTTTTTTTGGATAAAACAACATTTTCTATTAATAAAACCCAGCTAGATCGACTTATCGCCCCCAAAACCCCCTACATACAAAATTTTATGAAAATCGTTGGAGCCGCTTTCGAGATCCAGATTATATATATAAAGCAATTCTTGTATATATGTATATATATATATATACATATATACAAGAATTGCTCGTTTAAAGGTATTAGATATGCAACTTCATTTTGCAATACAAGCCGACATTGTCGAGTATAACCCTTGAAGATTCAGCAACTGATTGCTGAGGAGTTTTATTCGTACACGCGGAGCATATTGCGGTTAGATTGAGGAGACAGCAGTGGCAGCTACAGGACGAGACGGGGGGAGGTGAGCGAGGGAAATAAGATGCACCTAAACATCAGAGCAAAGACGATATACGGCAATATTGCAGTGAAGTCAAAGCTGGATAAATAATTTTCAATGTAGCCGACTAGACATTAAATATTTGCGACTGTTCTGAAATATATTTCAGTAGGGCGATTGCTGCAAAATTGCCGGGCTACAATATTGCAATTATTGCACTTTGTGAGAGATTTAATCGGCAGTTTGGTGGCTATACCATTGCAGCAAGAAATTGACAAAATTGTCCGTTTACGAGCATCTGTAAACAAAAACTAAACTGTTTTGCCGACACCGCAACACTAAAAGCTACTTGACAATAGATGTCGTTTTTAAGAAGCACTAAACCAAAGAGTTTTTGGTTTAGAAGGTTTTATAGGTACATGAAAAGGAGGTTTGACGGCAAAACGCTGTATAACAGAGGTTTTAGAAACTCACGTGATACTTTACATGGGATTAATAGGGGAAAATTCAACTCTAATGCAAGATAATGGCCAAACTCACGCCACTGCACAAGTTCGACCATATTGCGAAGAGATTAAAACGCACCGTGAATTGGCCAGCACGCAGCCCGGATCTTATGAAGTATTAAGCCTGCAATACATGTTGGTGGAGCCTTGCCGAGCGAAGGCCAATACACCAACGTATAGATAGCATATTACCCTTGCCTTGCCATTGTTCGGTGTCGCTCACCTAGCTGGCCAAGTAAACGCAACCGCCAACGTGTATAGAGTTCATTTGGCGTGTAGGTATTGTCACAACTCGCAGTCGCTCGCGACCAGTCGTCTCACTTCGGAGCAGTGACGGTTTTTCTGCACAAATCAAAGGCGCTCGCATGTACCTGGCCAATTGCACAACGTTTGGGCAGCTTTCTTGGGGCAAGTCCACAAAACTCGTCTACATTGACCATTTGCAATAGTTTGCATAGACTTGCCAAACGTCTAGACGGTACCTCTTTTCATGTATCAATTTGCCTACGCTCGCATTGGCCTAAACTCGATCAAAATGTAAGTATAGAGGGCTTTAGGTAACTGCTTAGTCAATGGAAATTATGAAGGAATGAAAGACAGAGCAATACTCGCGCCTCATAACAAAGATGTTGATAAAATTAATTATTATATAGTTGCCAAACTTCTACAATAGTAAGTATAGTAAATACAAAATCTACTAAAGCCATGACTCAATGAAAGATCCACCTGAAGGAGCAGTCAAAGTAACAACAAAATTTCTCAATAGTGTCAACATTTTAGACTTGCCATCACACGAACTAAAATTGAAAAAAATGCGTTGATAATGTTGTCGCATAATTTAGACGTATCAGAAAGACTTATGAAATGGTGTAATAGTAGATTGTTTTACAAGGGACTAAACCATCCCATTATATACGAGGTTGTTATACTCCCGAGCGTAGCGAGGGAGGATGACGAGACCGAGTTATAATGGGTGGTTTTGGCCCGAGTAAAACACTCTACTTTTCACTTCGATTGCGGGAAAAAATAAAACAATTCAAAATTAGACAATTTTCAGTATTTAACCCGCAACGAAACAGTTCGCATTCTACCGTGAAGGGAAGAATCAACATTCATCCAAGACGGTTCTATTTTCAAAAAAAAAGATTGACGGAGCACCAAGAAGTCGAGTTTTTAGGTAAGAGAACGAATGCTTTGTACGGGCTGATGATTTTAGACAAAAATTAAAAAGAAAAAATACTTTTTAGCCTGAGGTATTAAACTCGAGTTTTAGGCCCGCTAAGCTACACTATTATGATACACTTTTTGAGCAAGAGAAGTGAAAAACTTATTGTAACAAGTCAGTGCAATCACATAATATAGGCAAAAATTGTTATTGGTTAACAATCTGGCAAAGAAGTATATATACTAAGGGTAACCCTTGACTCGTCAAAAGGACAATTGAGATGCACCATTCAGCGTCAACAATTTCCCGTTAGATCTGCATTTGCCATGACTGTCCAGACAAATTCCAATGTTTGCCCTTGGGATTTGTCCAAGGGCAAACATTGGAATTTGTTGGGGTTGACGTAAAGGGTAGTGGTCCAGTCTTCATGCATGGCATGATAAACGTAGCATTTTCTAACAAATCCCAAGGGCAAACATTCGAATTTGTTGAGGTTGACTTAAACTCCAGTCCGGTCTTTATGCATGGCAAAAAAGTCAAAAGTAGTCATGGCAAAAGTCTACCTTCCAAATGAAAATCCTCGACAAAACCACAATATAGTATGGTAGGAAGTACTAGGATTTCATAATTAATATGATAAAAATATAGGTACTTACTAAATTGATTGATAAACTGTTAAATATTACTGTTAACTATTAAAATGTTAAACTAAATGCACTTGTGATTTTTTATTGGGTAACCAGTTCATATTTTCTTATTAATGTGTCGGTAAGATGGAAAAAATAAAATCATATTTTATCAATAAGTATTTCGTATAATTTACAAAAACACGGTTTAAAAAAAACCGAGCAAAGCTCAGTCGTCCAGGTACTGTAAACTGAAACTAGCCAAGGACGACAGAAGACGCGGTTATATAAAAGAATACCTTTATCCTGTGGGATTAGGTAGCGCTACCTCTTTATACCGTTTCGTATTTCAATACCTGATTTTTCGGTACCGTAATTTTTTTAGCTATTGAAATATTTAGGTTTCCGGAATATAAAGGTATGACGTCATACCGATAAATAAAGGTATCTTAATTTTTCGGTTATTCAGTCCCTGCCATTACCCTTTGTTAAAAATTAGAGGCTAATGAGTGCTCATGTTGTTTCAGTTGTCTACGAGCTAATACATCTTTTTATTTGTATACCTTTTATTTTCAATTTTAAACTTAACTTTTAAACCTTAACTTAACCCTTAAACTTGGACTTACATCTTTATTCTTTTAACTAAATTACAACTTCAACTTTTTCATCACTGGTTGTCCGGGGCTTCAGTGGGAGTTCCATATGGTTTGACACCATGTTCAAGGTTTACTTTAATCTATTTTAAACTTAATTCTCATTGGAAATGCAATAATAATAGTTAGGCCTTTGGTAAAATTTTATAATACAGTAGTAAAATTAAGATTGGCAAATATAATTATATATTAACATAGCTCAGAGACAAAATAGTTGTTTCATTCACAGTAACTAGAACAGTTCTACGTCGGATCAAAATTTATATGATTATCATTAGGCCATTTGCCCCTCGCTTGTGATTAAAGGTTTGTGATGAACACCAACTGGCTTATCCGAGTCAATTTTACTATTAAGTAGCCGTTTCCTAGGCTCATTGCTTGGCGCCCGAGTCTTTCTTCTGTTTGTTTTATTAGCGAGTGTGCCACTTGAAAGGAACAGCTAGGTTTGATATTCACCCCTTACATATTATAAAAAAAATCACACATTTACATTTTTTTTTAAACATTACAATTGTCGCGCATTATCTTTTTCTTTTTCATCTTTTTTAAATTATTACAACATGCCTCATAGATACAAGCTGCGACTTGTTGGGGATCGACGGGCACAGGATCTCTTCACCACCAATGCTGCGCCATGTCGGTCTGCGGCCAGGGGATGTAGCCACGCCGGTGTTAGGCGGCCTCAATCAGCCAACGGCCAGGGCCCTGTTAGTTAGTTAGCAGGTTGCACCACGGGCAAGTAAGGTTGGCTTGGGTTCCAAAGATGGCTGTAGGAACCTCATTTTTATTACCTCTTGCTGAAACCTCTTGAAGTAGCTGTATCTCGGTAGCGAAGGGAATGTGCCTCGGAGATGCAAGCCTGTATGCAGGGACCTCATATTTTTGTGCAGTTGCTGGACGTCGCTGTACCGCTTCCACACTGACACTGATGTCACCGCTTCCGGAGACTCAAACGGGAACAGCTGGTGTAGACATTATAATGTAGCTTAATACTTTTTGGGCATTATTTTAAATCAAACCGATTTTTAGATAGAAAAGGCTGATAAAAGTACACGGGCAATGGTAGGACAAGTAGGACAAGGGCAGGAGAACGATGAAGCAGCAGGATTTTTCTCCGATAAGGTTATTCTTATCTTCAAATATGTGAGTCTTTAAGCATAATTAGTCATTCAGTCAACTCCACACATACCATGTCTTTGTGGAAGAGAACCGTATATTCATATATTTATTTGAAATGAAACAAACCTAAATCCAGGAGATTAATTTCATTAGCCTAAAACAGTGTTCTAAAGCAAGGAGGTTTTTTATTAAATTTTCCTTAAAAAGATAACATGCTATATAAAGTTTTGACCTAATTACAATTTTGAAAGGGAAAACTAGTTATGATTATTGTTTGAAACTGTAGAGAAACTATTGCACAACATACTTCAAACTCAAAATGAGTCATTGTAACAGCTTGGTAACTTTCAAGGTTCTGTAGTCTGGAGATGATTGTTGATGACTATTGTTGCATGCAGTTAACGTTTCTTAAGAGGCTGTAAATAAGCCTAAAGTACTAAATAAAAAATCATAATTTTCAGGTATGAAAGCAACATGAGAAACATCAGCGGGTAGAACAATGAAGCCCACTAACAATATTTTTAGGTCAATATATAAATGCATGTCCAGATGCACAGCCATCATAGCCAAAATCAGATAAGAGTATCATCATTATGAATATTCCTTGCTTGTAAATAAAACTGCAGTCATATTACCTATAATAGTTAGTCAATATGCTGGAGTTACAGAATTTAAATAAATTTTCAATCTAAAGTACAACTTCTTTCTATGCTGTGAAAAGCACTTTGAAACCTCTTTGAGCGCAACCAAACCTGGGCCGTCGATTGAATACAAAAGATTGTTTACCATGATTCCACCTTTAAAAATTCTAAGATCCAACTTATGAATTTTGCATGGTATAGTAATCTACAGACAGTTGCTATCCCGAATACTAAACACTATGGTTTAGAAGCAATATACTTACCACAGAGGTAATCTTGTAAATGGTAAAACCATTTTTGTGCTTTTCTGTTTCGTCAACAGTGAACCGGCGGATCCACTTATCTTTTGCCGACATTTTTGTATTGATTATTTTATAAACACGCACTACTTATTCGACATTTATCACTTATTATTTATCATTAGTTTTATTTATATTCTGACTTCTGAGGAAACCATGAAAATCTAAATGAAAATGCGAATTTCATTGATTTTGATTTCGTACAAAGCAAGCAAACAAAAATTTCGAAAGTGAAACACGATTACACGAACGACCATATAAAAATAAAAATTATCTAGCATGAATGCATTTTGTTATTTATCTATCCGTACCGTTCTAATGTATTCATTGAACGCTCTTTTGTCTCACTTCTTTTCATAATTATATGCTAGTAATGCTCAAAATACAACATGGAACGTTTTCAAATAGTTTTAGATTGTGGTTGTCAAAAGTTCTGAGGAATTGGATGACATTGACATTCTATTTAATTTGACGTTTTAGGTTCCAATCCATTTCATTTTACGCAGAAGGTAGAATACTTCTTGTACATAACTGTCTTTTTTGTAAGCTCTATGATAGTAACAATATATATCAATGGCTCTATGTATAAAAATCTTCGAGCTAAATAAAATTTAAAATGCGTTATGTCATTCATCGCACATAGGAACAATACTAATATTTAACAGAAGTATCGTAATTCGTAGTTGAACTAGCAATTATTTGGCTAATACAAGCTACGTTGTAGCACTTATGCATGTTAGTATCGAGCAGATGCTACCTAATAGCATTCAATTAGCACGTGTATACGAAAAGAGCATGCTTGTGTATAAGCACGCTACTTAATCACAAGCCGGTCTATTTTTCGTGCTAATGAAGAAGATAACAAGGTTAAAATATTACACTTTTATGTACGTAGAATCAAAGTCTAGACCGTTCACATTATTCTAGTTTTTATTTCGCATTGATCGGTGCAATATTACCGAAGTTATAAGCATGGGAAGTTTACGTAGGTTTTTTAAATCTCGCTAGTGATCGCGAGTAGCGCGTGAGAGCCAGTCCACACGGCGCGTTGCGTTGCGTTGCGTCGTCGCAACGCAAATATTTTGACGCATAGCCGGCCACACAGGCGCTGCGCCATCGCAGCGTTACTACGACGCAGTCTTAACGTTCCGTCGGCGCAGCGGCGACGCACAGTTGCGGCAAGCATTTTGTAAAAAACATCGCAGTCAGTCTATAGGTAAGCATGGATTGGAAAAGACGTCTAGCATTGCTCCTATTACTACGTCACCGCCGAAATCGACGCAAGATCACAAGACGGTTTTGGATCTGTCCTTTCATTTCATTAAGAAATAGTAATGGAGAGTTTTTTTGTTAGAATATCGGGAGTAGCTGTGTGAACTTGGCACCCGACTTTGGAAAATCGATTGTTTTTTATTTGATTCTTATAGATATTGGTTTGTAGTTGATTGTAGTAACAATTTTTTCGTTTGTAGTTACTCCAAAAAAAAATTGGAGCACTTTGAAAAATACTTGGCACCCGACTTTGGAAAATCAAATTTTTTTTTTTCGATTCTTATAGGCTTTCGTATGTAGTTGATTGTAGTAAAAAGTATTTCGTTTGTAGTAGCTATGAAAAAAAGTTAGGAGACTTTGAAAAAAAACTTGGCACCAATATTTGAAAAATCTATGTTTTTTATTTATACTTAAAGATTTTGGTTTATAGTTGATTGTAGTAACCATTTTTTCGTTTGTAACTGCTCTAAAAATGAATCCGAAGATTTAAAAAAATCTCACACAGGTTTAGTCGACACGCGGCAACGAATTGTTTGTATGAAATGAACGCTACTATAAACAATATAAAGCTAATATAAACGAAATCAACGCTACTACAAACGAAATGAAGTTACTACAAACGAAATAAAGTTACTACAAACGAAATCAACGCTACTACAAACGAAATGAAGTTACTACAAACGAGATCAACGCTACTACAAACGAAATAAAGTTACTACAAACGAAATAAAGTTACTACAAACGAAATGAACGCTACTACAAACGAAACAAGATTACTACAAACGAAATGAACGCTACTACAAACGAAATGAACACTACTACAAACGAAATAAAGTTACTTCAAACGAAATAAAGTTACTACAAACGAAATAAAGTTACTACAAACGAAATGAACGCTACTACAAACGAAATAAAGTTACTACAAACGAAATGAACGCTACTACAAACGAAATAAAGTTACTACAAACGAAATGAACGCTACTACAAACGAAACAAGGTTACTACAAACGAAATGAACGCTACTACAAACGAAATAAAGTTACTACAAACGAAATGAACGGTACTACAAACGAAATAAAGTTACTACAAACGAAATAAAGTTACTACAAACGAAATGAACGCTACTACAAACGAAATAAAGTTACTACAAACGAAATGAACGCTACTACAAACGAAATAAAGTTACTACAAACGAAATGAACGCTACTACAAACGAAATAAAGTTACTACAAACGAAATGAACGCTACTACAAACGACATAACGTTACTTCAAACGAAATAAACGCTACTACAAACGAAATAAAGTTACTACAAACGAAATGAACGCTACTACAAACGAAACAAGGTTACTACAAACGAAATGAACGCTACTACACACGAAATAAGGTTACTACAAACGAAATGAACGCTACTACAAACGAAACAAGATTACTACAAACGAAATGAACGCTACTACAAACGAAATAAGGTTACTACAAACGAAATGAACGCTACTACAAACGAAACAAGATTACTACAAACGAAATGAACGCTACTAAAAACGAAAAAAAGTTACTACAAACGAAATGAACGCTACTACAAACGAAACAAGATTACTACAAACGAAATTAGGTTACTACAAACGAAATAAAGTTACTACAAACAAAACGAACGCTACTACAAACGAAATAAAGTTACTACAAACGAAATGAACGCTACTACAAACGAAATAAAGTTACTACAAACGAAATGAACGCTACTACAAACGAAATAAAGTTACTACAAACGAAATGAACGCTACTACAAACGAAATAAAGTTACTACAAACGAAATGAACGCTACTACAAACGAAATAAAGTTACTACAAACGAAATGAACGCTACTACAAACGAAATAAGGTTACTACAAACGAAATGAACGCTACTACAAACGAAACAAGGTTACTACAAACGAAATGAACGCTACTACACACGAAATAAGGTTACTACAAACGAAATGAACGCTACTACAAACGAAATAAGGTTACTACAAACGAAATGAACGCTACTACAAACGAAACAAAATTACTACAAACGAAATGAACGCTACTACAAACGAAATAAAGTTACTACAAACGAAATCAACGCTACTACAAACGAAATAAGGTTACTACAAACGAAATGAACGCTACTACAAACGAAATAAAGTTACTACAAACGAAATGAACGCTACTTCAAACGAAATAAAGTTACTACAAACGAAATGAACGCTACTACAAACGAAATAAGGTTACTACAAACGAAATGAACGCTACTACAAACGAAATAAAGTTACTACAAACAAAACGAACGCTACTACAAACGAAACGAGGTTACTACAAACGAAATTAGGTTACTACAAACGAAATGAACGCTACTACAAACGAAATAAAGTTACTACAAATGAAATGAACGCTACTACATTTATTCGTTTGTAGTAGCGTTCATTTCGTTTGTAGTAACTTTATTTCGTTTGTAGTAGTGTTCATTTCGTTTGTAGTAGCGTTCATTTCGTTTGTAGTAACTTTATTTCGTTTGTAGTAGCGTTCATTTCGTTTGTAGTAACTTTATTTCGTTTGTAGTAGCGTTCATTTCGTTTGTAGTAACTTTATTTCGTTTGTAGTAGCGTTCATTTCGTTTGTAGTAACTTTATTTCGTTTGTAGTAGCGTTCATTTCGTTTGTAGTAACTTTATTTCGTTTGTAGTACCGTTCATTTCGTTTGTAGTAACTTTATTTCGTTTGTAGTAGCGTTCATTTCGTTTGTAGTAACCTTGTTTCGTTTGTAGTAGCGTTCATTTCGTTTGTAGTAACCTAATTTCGTTTGTAGTAACCTCGTTTCGTTTGTGGTAGCGTTCGTTTTGTTTGTAGTAACTTTATTTCGTTTGTAGTAACCTAATTTCGTTTGTAGTAATCTTGTTTCGTTTGTAGTAGCGTTCATTTCGTTTGTAGTAACTTTATTTCGTTTGTAGTAGCGTTCGTTTTGTTTGTAGTAACTTTATTTCGTTTGTAGTAACCTAATTTCGTTTGTAGTAATCTTGTTTCGTTTGTAGTAGCGTTCATTTCGTTTGTAGTAACTTTTTTTCGTTTTTAGTAGCGTTCATTTCGTTTGTAGTAATCTTGTTTCGTTTGTAGTAGCGTTCATTTCGTTTGTAGTAGCGTTCATTTCGTTTGAAGTAACGTTATGTCGTTTGTAGTAGCGTTCATTTCGTTTGTAGTAATCTTGTTTCGTTTGTAGTAGCGTTCATTTCGTTTGTAGTAACCTTATTTCGTGTGTAGTAGCGTTCATTTCGTTTGTAGTAACCTTATTTCGTGTGTAGTAGCGTTCATTTCGTTTGTAGTAACCTTGTTTCGTTTGTAGTACCGTTCATTTCGTTTGTAGTAACTTTATTTCGTTTGTAGTAGCGTTCATTTCGTTTGTAGTAACCTTGTTTCGTTTGTAGTAGTGTTCATTTCGTTTGTAGTAACTTTATTTCGTTTGTAGTAGCGTTCATTTCGTTTGAAGTAACGTTATGTCGTTTGTAGTAGCGTTCATTTCGTTTGTAGTAACTTTATTTCGTTTGTAGTAGCGTTTATTTCGTTTGTAGTAACTTTATTTCGTTTGTAGTAGCGTTCATTTCGTTTGTAGTAACTTTATTTCGTTTGTAGTAACTTTATTTCGTTTGAAGTAACTTTATTTCGTTTGTAGTAGTGTTCTTTTCGTTTGTAGTAACGTTCATTTCGTTTGTAGTAATCTTGTTTCGTTTGTAGTAGCGTTCATTTCGTTTGTAGTAACCTTGTTTCGTTTGTAGTAGCGTTCATTTCGTTTGTAGTAACCTTATTTCGTTTGTAGTAGCGTTCATTTCGTTTGTAGTAACTTTATTTCGTTTGTAGTAGCGTTTATTTCGTTTGTAGTAACTTTATTTCGTTTGTAGTAGCGTTCATTTCGTTTGTAGTAACTTTATTTCGTTTGTAGTAACTTTATTTCGTTTGAAGTAACTTTATTTCGTTTGTAGTAGTGTTCTTTTCGTTTGTAGTAACGTTCATTTCGTTTGTAGTAATCTTGTTTCGTTTGTAGTAGCGTTCATTTCGTTTGTAGTAACCTTGTTTCGTTTGTAGTAGCGTTCATTTCGTTTGTAGTAACCTTATTTCGTTTGTAGTAGCGTTCATTTCGTTTGTAGTAACTTTATTTCGTTTGTAGTAGCGTTCATTTCGTTGGTAGTAACTTTATTTCGTTTGTAGTAGCGTTCATTTCGTTTGTAGTAACTTTATTTCGTTTGTAGTAGCGTTCATTTCGTTTGTAGTAACTTTATTTCGTTTGTAGTAGCGTTCATTTCGTTTGTAGTAACCTTGTTTCGTTTGTAGTAGCGTTCATTTCGTTTGTAGTAACATTATTTCGTTTGTAGTAGCGTTCATTTCGTTTGTAGTAACCTTGTTTCGTTTGTAGTAGCGTTCATTTCGTTTGTAGTAACTTTATTTCGTTTGTAGTAGCGGTCATTTCGTTTGTAGTAACCTTGTTTCGTTTGTAGTAGCGTTCATTTCGTTTGTAGTAACTTTATTTCGTTTGTAGTAACTTTATTTCGTTTGTAGTAGCGTTGATCTCGTTTGTAGTAACTTCATTTCGTTTGTAGTAGCGTTGATTTCGTTTGTAGTAACTTTATTTCGTTTGTAGTAACTTCATTTCGTTTGTAGTAGCGTTGATTTCGTTTATATTAGCTTTATATTGTTTATAGTAGCGTTCATTTCATACAAACAATTCGTTGCCGCGTGTCGACTAAACCTGTGTGAGATTTTTTTAAATCTTCGGATTCATTTTTAGAGCAGTTACAAACGAAAAAATGGTTACTACAATCAACTATAAACCAAAATCTTTAAGTATAAATAAAAAACATAGATTTTTCAAATATTGGTGCCAAGTTTTTTTTCAAAGTCTCCTAACTTTTTTTCAGAGCTACTACAAACGAAATACTTTTTACTACAATCAACTACATACGAAAGCCTATAAGAATCGAAAAAAAAAAATTTGATTTTCCAAAGTCGGGTGCCAAGTATTTTTCAAAGTGCTCCAATTTTTTTTTGGAGTAACTACAAACGAAAAAATTGTTACTACAATCAACTACAAACCAATATCTATAAGAATCAAATAAAAACAATCGATTTTCCAAAGTCGGGTGCCAAGTTCCCACAGCCTATCGGGAGTCGGGATTAGACGAAAAGAAGTTGCGTGTATCCTCCCTATCAACGCACAAGCAACTGAGCGCTGCCGCTCCGACGTCGCAATGAGTACACCCCCTCCCGCTTCGTCTCGGGGGCTGCTGTCCGTCATGTGTGCGTTGCGACGACGCAGCGCGCCGCGTGAACACCTTGGTTATTTGTATGTAAAACAACGCAACGGTAGCGCTGCGTCGACGCAACGCTGACGCAACGCGCCGTGTGGACTGGCTCTGACGTCATCGCTCGTATACGGCCGCCGGCGTCCGTAGTACATTTCGCTGCTAAGTTGTTTGCTCTCGTGCGCTCTGGTTATTTTTATGAATTTAAAAGAATGCTGATTGAGTGAGTGTATCGTGTAAATTATTGTTTTAGAACTAAAATGGAAGAAGGATTTAAAAAAGGCCAATCTAACAACGTTCCCATAGTTCACGATATGATGGTGGCAGAATATTTTATAAAAAATAAAGAAATCATTAACCTTGGAATGGTTCAATAAACTGCGAGTCGAGTACCCTACATACCTACTAATATATAAATGCATCGGGGAGCCCCCTTTAATTCATTTTAATTTAATTTAATTATTTATTTTTGAAGTAAATATATAAACAAAATATTCTGTGCATATTTCAAGCGTCTACCTGTTGCTGTTATTAAAATCGAGCAAAAAAAAACGGCAAAAACGTGGCAACAGAAATACATCATCGGTGAACATTTCAACTGTCTAACTATCACGGTTCATGAGATACATCTTGGTGACAGATAGACGGACAGACAGACATACAGACGGACAGCGAAGTCTTAGTAATAGGGTTTCCGTTTTTATCCTTTGGGTATGGAACCCTAAAAAGCATATTACTAGCAAAAACCAAGTACCTACCTAGTCTACCTACTAGGTACTTAGTTAGTATTTCACATGGCAAGGTTAAGTACCTACTACTTATTATTTCACATGGTATTTGAACAATTGACACCGAAATGATCCTCACAACAAAATATATGCTGTTGTTTTTGTAGCGTGTCTTCTCATAGCATTTGTCCATATTTTCTGATTTTCACATCCTTAGGAACGTAAAAAAATAACTTTTCGGGTGTTTTTGTGGCCCTATTTTTACTCTGAGACACAATACAACATTTATTATATGAACTCATGTAGTTTTTAGTTAGTTCCGCGCGCGACGGGCACATTGGGGTAAATGCTTCGAATCCCCCGAGTCACTCGCGCGGAGGCAGGATCCGTGACGTCATCAACGATATCGCGCTCGGTCCGCGGCTTAGACCGAAAAAGTTAACTTTGCACTTTGATATCTTGGTCAGTTTTAGAGATAAAAAAATAATAAAAACACAGTTGTTCTCGTAATTTTTTGTAGATTTTTTTGGCATATATAACAAAAAATGGTTTTCTTCTTCATTAGCACACGGTGTCAGGTGCGGGTGAGAAGGGGGTGGCTTCAAAGCGTGTGTGAACGTGTTATATGCAAGCATGCTACTTTCATTTGTTTTGCTACTTGATTTGTCTACGTAGTTCACTGTGGCTCGATGGGGCAATGTTTTGTTGCATTTGTAAATGGGTCCTGAAACCACCAATATCTTCAACCCACATTTAATTTAGTAAACAATCACTTGCCCCCAGAACTTGTCATCTGCTAATCTAGTTCCGCACCCAAATTATTTTCTTTCTTTCCAAATTGTTCCTTTTCATTATTAGTTTCTTTATTAAATGTCTTGAAAGTGACTACAACACTGAATTTAATTCATTCCGCACACGATCCCGCAAATAAACATCCATGTTATTGAGCATGTGTATCTCAGACGTGCTAGAAAGAACATGCTCATAATAGGTATGCTTTTGAGGTCTGTGCTTTCATGAGCAAATATACACACTCGGAGAGCATGCTATAAATGAGCATAAAGGCTGAAATACACATGCTACGTAGTAGCACATAAGCATGCTAGTATCGAGCAGATGCTACTTAGTAGCATACCTACAATTAGCACGTGTATACGAAAAGAGCATGCTTGTGAATAAGCACGCTACTTAATCACAAGCTGGTCTATTTTTCGTGCTAATTAGCACACGGTGTAGGGTGCGGGGGAGAGGGGGGTGGCTCCAAAGCATGTGTGAACGTGATCTATGCGAGCATGCTACTTTGATTTGTTTTGCTACTTGATTTGTTTTTGTTTACGTAGTTCACGATGGCTCGATGGGGCGATGAAAAAACTTAAAATTTTATATTTCTTTACCGAAACTATGAATGTTTGTGGATGTACGCTCACCACAATATAAAAACAAAATTTCGAGAGAAAATGCGTACCAAAGCATATTAGAATCGATGAATGATAATAATTTAACCATAAAAAAATTTAAAACAAAAATTAAAAAAAAATGAGATCCATTTATCATACTGAACTCAAAGAAAGTTGATGTTGTTGAAAGTGACAATATAACTGAATTTAATTCACTCCGCACACGATTCCGCAAAGAAATCTCCATTTTAAATGAGCATGTCTATCTCAGACGTGCTAGAAAGAAGCATGCTCGCAATAAGTATGCTTCTGAGGCCTGTGCTTTCATGATCAAATGTATACACTCGGAGAGCATGCTATAAATGAGCATACTATCTAGTAGCAAACAAGCGTGCTTTTTTAGTAGCATGTGTATTCCAGGCTTAAAAAATTCTTGAACCCTTTTTTCTTCTTGTTTTTTAAAATTCTTAAAACCTTTTTTCTTCTTGTTTTTTTATTATTATTTTCAAACAATTTTCTATTCTACCACGTTACTTATCATTTTAGATTGTAGGTAGGTACCTACATTCGTCATCGCTATATGCTATATCGCTATATGTTGATGCCTAAGATTCATCATCGCTATACAACATTAGTAAATTTTCCCAATGCTTAAGATACATGTTGCATGTTGCCTATACCATGTTGCTCACTAATATTGCTAATATTAAGATCTATATGTACCTACCACATGGAAAAATAAAGAATATGAATAAGATTCATTCAAAAAATTGTACTAGGTACTTCGAGCAAATACTTTCTCTGAAATAATTAACATTAAAATAGGTAAGTTAAAATAGTACCTACATTCCCTACTTACCAACTTATATAATTGAAACTCGGTTGCGACTGCAGGCAAAATACAAAAATTTTCAGTGGGTTTTTGTTACTGGCCAACATTGTACCGACCATTCACCGATTTTTAAAGTAGTTAGGTACCTACTTACCTAATTTTTTAACAACTTTTTATTCTGATGTTAGTAATTGAAATGGGTTTAAGTTTTATGTGGTCGGTTCGATTCCATGGTTCAGCAAGTAGGTAAATTTTCAAAATTCTCTAAATGCAGTCTTTAGTGATCAATAAGATTTTTCTTTATCAAAAAACCGACTTACCTAAATAAAAAAGGGGCGTCATTAAACTTATTTTTTTTTTATTCCATTGATTTTATCTAAAGGTAAGACTTATTTAGGGTAAGATACCTATTCTGCTTTGTATTGTGGGTAGGTACCGCGTTCGGCGTTCGACAACCATTTTTTTTTTATTAATTTAATATTGGGAATACAATGATCACTAAGATTAGAAGGAACAATTTCCTGTAACAAGTTAAAGTAGGTAAGTAAGATAAATTAGTAATCTTATTTTTTGTATTTCTCTCTCATTTTATAACCCGCGCCCCGCACCCGCATCAATTGCTAAGTTGCTAGGTACTCGTAGGTACCCAGTTATGTTTAATGTGGGTTGTTTAATAGGTATCTTCTTAGTTTTTCTGTCCTATTTGTGTTGTGATTGCATTATTGCATACTTATTGTGAGTTCACATATAAAATACCTACAACAAAAGGTAACAGGTCAAACTTGCAGCTTCATCAGCCATCCCCACTCCAAGTGACATAAGCGAATGGCGCGCGGCGAGAGGTTGTGCCGTCTTACATTTCGTCCGGCTTGTCGTGTCGTGTTTCTTGTGTCCTCGACTACATTGCGTTATTACTTTTCATTCAAGGCATGAATACAATTCGCGCTAAACTTGCTCATTGCTAACAATAAACTGCAAAAATGTGTGTCGAATAAGTGACCCGTGCCGTATTCTGACTGAATAGTTTTGTAAACAACCGGATATAAACATGGGCTCGAAAATCGAGTACGTGGATTCCTCGCATTTATACGCGACAAACTATGTTCGTAATTCGAAAGCGATCGGTGTGCTTTGGGCTATTTTCACGATCTGCTACGCTATAATCAGCGTGGTGGCCTTTGTAACTCCCGAGTGGATCGGTGACTTGGAAACTGAGTATCCCAGAAAGTTTGGGTTGTGGCAAGTGTGTAGAGCGGATGATGCAGCAGAAGACTGTAAAGGGAGGTTGGATGACTTCATGTCGATAAATGGGCTGGTGTTCAAGATCGCAACCGTGTTAGTGGGCCTGTCGGTTACACTGGCCTTGTTTACAATATGCTCGATGCTGTTGTTCTTCTTTTGCCAATCGACGACCGTCTTTCTTAATTGTGGATGGCTGCAGCTCCTATCTGGTGAGTTCAAGAAGGAAGAAGAGAAGACTAACCAAAACTAACACCCAACAAATATTAATCCGCCTTACTTACTTATCTTCGTTAAAAACAATAAATTTACATTAAATGTAATGAAAACCCGATGCATCTAACCCGATGAACCCTTTCAAGCGCGCGCCATTTACCTACCATAGCTTAGTAAACATTAGAATCAAAACAAAGAACAAGATAAACAACCCAGATACATCAAACAGCTACTTCCAAAGAATGTTTGTAAGTCGGTCAACTCCGAAATATTAACCAAACCACAAAAGTCCATAACGGTTTGACATTTTTAAAACAGGTTTCAAGTGAAAGTTATGCATATAGAGGTAGGCGCTGATTGACCTTGTATGCAAGTCTCCTTACCTACCTATGGCCTATTGGAACAAGTCAAGCACAAAGTAAACCTCGCAAAGAGACAGGTGCAGTTCTTAGATACATCCGGCCTCGGCGTCGGCAGGTGCTTTTACCTGAACAGAAAAAAAGGTTATGCACCGTTATAAGACAAAAGAATGGAAACTTACCCAGTCCGTGTCATTTTTCAGAGAGTATGTGGGTATTTGGGAACCCCGCAGACATCTCGTAAATTACGAAATTTGTTAATCGTACTTTAAAACCCAATGGAATGCAGAATGTATAGTCATACTCATAATTAGATCATACTAGAACCTTGGCAAATCGAAGCCTTCAATATATCTTTACGGCGCATAAAAGGTTATGAACACCTTGACTTTTAAAGATATATCTCCTGACATAAACGGTATAGTTTTATTGATTATCGGATTTATGCATCTGTTAGTCCAAATCAACTCTAAACATAACCGAACTGTGTTTTTTAATTACAGTACCTAGGTAGACCAACCCTCCTGTAAATTACCTGAGAATATGCTAATTACATATAAGGTTATTATTATTATCAAGCAAACACGCTAAAGCAGAATATTTCTTGAATATAAATCTTGCGAGTTTAACATTACATTACCTACGTTCTTAGTAACTAACTCATCATTATCAAAAAAACCAAAATACTACGTATAACTTAATATTTACTATTAAGTGTGCTGACAAACGTCTTGGGGCACAAGAAATGTTAATTCAGATTCACTTATCTCACTTCGATGATACGAAAACTGACAGTTTATGAATCTGTGGTAAGCACGCAAGTGAAATGGAAACATAAGTGCGTGACAACACCATAATAAATTAATAATTTTACCATCCATCTGATAATCCAGACATTTAATTTACTCACAGCCAAGCCATTCTAAATGAAAATATATGACAATAAAGCTCATTTTACAATAAAAGAACAGTGTAAGTGATACAGACCCTGGTGTGAGTAATTGGACTCCGCATAACCGGTAAAACTTCTCAGTCATGCAACAAGAATTCTGAGCTAAACAAAAATGAAGCGGCGATAGCGAATCGAAATGGAGATTTGATTACCATTGGAGCAGAACACTCTTTTAGCAGTTTCATTTTATACAGTTAAAGATGTGCTTAACCAGGGTAAAATTTTCATCATTAGAGTTGGAGATTAGAGAATGAAAATAAAAATACATTTGGACTCACTAGGTAAAATCAAACGAGGGATTTGTGTTAGCAAACTTAAACTACTAGAAAGCAAAAATATTTCATTTTGCTTTGGTGATTTGGCATAACAATATCACGATGATCTTCAGTCATTCCTTAGAATCAGAAAAATTTACCGACATATTCACGACAAATATTGTAATGAAAGAAAATTCAACAAAGAATCTGAACGACTTGGCTCAGAGGCTCAGACAATAAGTATATGAACTAATGATATTTAAGTATCTGGCGTATCTAACCGGCTTAATAAAAGCACTTTATCAAACCACTGAGTAAAAATATAAAGAGAATTAACTATTTGAACGCTGTTGTGTGTGTGTGTGTGTGTGTGTGTGTGTGTGTGTGTGTGTGTGTGTGTGTGTGTGTGTGGGCAGTGAGTGATACAAAGAGGTCAAATAATTCACACGCGTCAAGCCAAAAGCATCATGATTACAGTATAATGCATCTCCGTATAACAAAATTATTCCAAAGAATGCGGATAATGACTTCGTAAGCAGCAATTCGCTCGAGCGAGGCTAGTCCAGTGTTAACATAATAGCAAGATTACTCCAAGCCCCATGTTTCTCTGACCTCATGACGGTGCGAGTTCACTAAACCGCTACGTGACCGGCAAAAAATCACATACAGTCAACACAGAAGCAATAGATTCAGACACAAGTGATCTGTAACCCGTTGATAATAAGGCTGAGTCAAAGATTTCAAAGATCTTTTGAGGTTGACTGTTCATGGCTAAGTGTTACAAGTTACGTGTTTTGTATAGAAAGAAGCTGTTGCCAAATATGGAAAGTTAACTACGATGAGTGTTCAATAGGTCTCTTTGTCGAGAATGTAGACCAAAGCATAATTGACGACCACCAACTAAATATGATAGATAAGTGAAAATTATGGTCGAAAAGATTGAGTTTCGTGGTTTTGTAAGTGTAAAATTTGGCCACAAATCGACTTACTAAAAACTTTACGTTCTTATCTTACTAACAAGTCTCACAACAAGGCAATATCATAGTCTTGAATTTAAATACTGACGTTTTTATAACTATCGCTTGTGCATCACAAGGAATTTTACTGTCCGGCAATCCAAATGTTTTCGGTCCCGTGTGGCATTAAAAAAACGGATGATTGGCGTGTGCAATACAAGGAACTTTACTGTCCGACATTCCAATATTTGTGCACCGTCAGTTGCAGTTCAGTTGGAGACACGGAGACTAAACGCACCCCTCTTTCCCCGTGCCCGCCCTGCCTAGCCATGATTTTCATGGACGCAGTATACCAGCTTATGCATGTTTTTCATTGTTTCCATTTCGGACCGGAAAAACGGCCCGGAATGGAGAAAAGTAAAATGTCGGACGGTAAAATTATGTATACTGCACAAGCTAGGATATAAATGTATGGTATGCCATATCGGACCGGAAAAAACCGGAAGTCCGGCAGTCCGGTTTTTTCCGTAAAATTCCTTGTAGTGCACGAGCGCCCTTACAATGTCAAATTACAATTACAAATTTTATTATTATTTTTATTTATTTATATCAAATTTAAAACCGTTTATTGCGCAGGTTCAACATGAACCCTGTTAGGGCATAGCAAAATAAAGGTGGCTTGGTGGCTTAACATACTAAAGTCATGTAGGTAGGCAGGGTCTAGTTAATTACAAGGTCAAAATCACAACTGAATTAACACACTAATAATAATATAAATGCAAATTTAAAGTAAACTAAAGGAGCATAGTAAATAACTACTTAACTAGCTACCACATACGTTTCGTAATAGGCAGATACAGTTGGTAGGTAGGTACTGTGAAAATCCATTACCGTAGGTTATATCAATTACAGAGCTATCTACAATTTAGGAACGTCAAAAGTAAAAGTTAAGCGTGATATAATGACAACAATGCATAATGCTACGCTATTTTTACGCTTTTAACGACGATTTAATGTTCTAAAATGCAATTCAACGCGACAAAATGAGAAACTGCGGGCGTTTTGAAGTTTGTTTCTTATAATTGTAGATGCCGACATAATGGTAGGTACTCTAGACTCATTGGTGCTTAAGCTGAGTTATTTACCGTACCCCTACATGTTAATATACGTTAGACATATAAAATAATGAATATAAAGTCTATATTTTATTGTTTTCTCAATAAAAATTCTTCCAACTTTCTATCTTGTTTAAAGCGTTACTGAAAATTTTGATAAATATAAATTAATATTCATGAAGTTACATATATCACTACCAAAAGCTAATACATAATTATGTACCTCACCCTAATTAAATTTTTCTTCACCGCATGCCGCCATTTTGTATTAATTACGTTCCATCCTCATTGGTTCCATCACATAATATAAGATCTTAAAAAAATTGTCTAAGTAGGTTTAATATAAATAAATATTACTGGATGTTATCACTATCAATCACACACTGTGATCTGATCACACAACATCATGTAGCCTCAAATTAAGCAGAGCTTGTATTATGGGAGCTACATTGAATCGCACAATATTTAAATACTTTTTTGGTTAATACCTATATAAATATCATATATAGAAACCACCCAGAACCAAGACAAAAATATCTGAGAACATGCAAACATTTATCCTCCAGCGGGAATAGAACCGGCAACCTTCCGCGTCTCAGGCGGGCCTTCGCTCATTGCGTCACAGAGGTCGAAAGTTATGTTAATTTTTCACTCAACATTTTTTAGTACAGTTTTTTTTTACATTTAGTTGCACCGCTCTCTGCGGTTGAGTTAATTTCGTTACAATTTCGCAATGATACTAGGAAAAACGTCGCTCGCAGCTATTAAACTAGTGGCTGCTTAGAGAAAATGGCCACTTGGTAAGGTAGTTAGGTAGTTATGGACATTAACTAGGTAGTACCTACTACTGTCCACTACATAGGACAGGAGGTGAAAATGGGGCTTAGAGTAAAAGCTGGGTAGAAAGTGGTTGAGAGTCAAGGCACTCTAAAGTCACTAGACAACATTAAAGTTTTACAGGAGGTAGGTAGGTACCTTTATACCTTGGTAAAGTACCTTCCATATTCTGCGGTAGAGGTAAGTATAATAATAATGTATTGTAGGTAGGTACCTAGACCCTTCTAGCGAAATTTTTGACTGGAAGCCTACTTAAATTACCTAGGAGTACCTACACAGCGATAAAAACACAAACTCTTTTTAAACCGCGGAGTCTGCACGCTAATTTAGACATCAAGTGTCATAGTTTGACAGTCTAATGTTTTTGTGAAATATTTTGTACAGAATTTTGATAAAATTAACTTTAAATCATGGCTGCTCCTCTAACGACATTCGCCGAAGACGACAAATGTCCCAAAGTCTGCAATGATATCGGTGCCTTCAAAAAAGCCGCTAAAAGTCCTGAAAAGGCCAAGGAGGAGGTAAAGGCCGCTGAAGAGGCAAGAGCTCAACCAGATGATGCACAGGCACATCCACCCCCCGAAGAGATTCCAGACAACAGACCACCGCCGTCTGGAGAAGAATACTTACCCAACCTGAGACCAGGTCCGGACGGAACAGTCGACTGGACCCCTCTAGGAGGCATGACGGGCACTAGACCAGTTGTCAATAAATACTCCATCAGCAGATACTCTCTCAAGGAGTGGAGGAAACACAATGAACATGTCCTAGACCCGGAGGTCATAAACGAGTCAAACATCGTCGATTACAACGCAAAGACGTCTATGATGCAAGCATTCGGTAATATCGATAAACAGCAATGTGAGAATACGAAACGACTGAAACAGAAAGCTAGAGATATCTTCAGATGGAAGGTAGAAGTGGAAAAAGCGTGCAAAGCGATCACAGAAGAAGTGGAAACTCTTGAAATTGAAAGACAACGGCTCAAAGGAGCATCTAGAGTTTTGATGCTTCCAGAATCGATATCTAAAGAATGTCTTGATCTTCGCTCGAATCGCTTCCAACCAGATTTAGTATCTGATCTAGCTGAGCAGGAGTTGATCAAAGAGATGAATCTTGTAGGCGAAGTGAGAGCCACTCTCAAGACTACTCTCGAAAAAATTGATGCCCAAATGGCAATAAATAAGGCAGCAAAGCATAAGATCGAATATGATTGGTGTGATAAGACCATGGCGTACAATACTGAGGCTACAAACTTGAGTCTGAACACCAAATCCAACCTCATAATGTTCAGACCGGGAGCTACAAAGTTTGGCGATTACTCTGCACCTTTGGAATACTGGGAGTTCTTCTGCAGAGAGACTGTCCAAAACTGTGAAGCAGCAAGACAGAAATCTGCTGATCTACGAGGAAGTTTAAACGCTATCTTAGTCCAAGGTGGTAGAAAACTACGGAACCAAGCGGATAAAACAGACGTAGCATTAGCCGAGACTGTAGCAATAACATCGGAACTATGCACCAAACTAGAAGAAACTCTACTTAGTACGCTGCAAAGGCTCGCTGATATGGAAATACTAATAGACAACCTAAAGGATTCTATACAGAAAATGGATGCAGCAATGAAATTAGCACAGACCAGACTAGATAACAGAAACAATTGGAGACCTCATGGTGAAAGCGTGAGAGATCAACCTCATTTAGGGTTGATTGATGAAGTGAAGAAGATACATGAAACTGTGACGTCATTGCTGGGACAGTTGAGAAATGCTGAGAGGGTAAGATCGGATCTTATGAATAAGAGAATAGAGTTGGAGAGGGATATAGCGTCGAAGAGGAAGACGTTGAATATTGATAGAGAACGATGCGGGATGGTGAGATCTCATTATCCATCTGCTTCGGAGTTGGCTGGTTATTAGTTTGAAATCTGGAGTTCTGGAAATAAGATTTAAATTCGGTTACCTTCTAATTATGATACCACCTACCATACCATTGGTATAAAATGAGGTTCAAAAGCGATTTTTCCAAATCAATTATGTTTTAGTCACCTTGTGTTTGGTAATCATTTATTTTTTGTAGATAAATTATATACTTAGCGATTGTGAGAATAAATATAAATTTCACATTCTGATGATCTATTTATTATTGTCTCTAGACAAGAATAATCTATCTTTTCTTCCTCCATAGAGAATGTCTCGGGATAAAAAAAAAACTGCTTCTGACGAAAGAGGAATCTTACGGACGTGACCAGAGATCTTAAAAACTGGGTAATCACCTCTATATATAGGCTCAGTTTATGAATATATCGCTTAGGTTAGAAGGTAATTTCTAATTTTTGAGGATTTTTAAACTATCAACAACAAGAACAACAAAAACATCAGCCTTATTAAGTCCACTAATGGACATAAATCCTCTTATGAAGAAGATAACAGATTCTCGCACCGTCGACACTGCTGCCCGTCGGCGGTCAGGGTATTTGCTTTGCCGGTGTTAGACTACGCTGCGCTGTGCTGTAATCAGCCGCCGCCAGAGCCCCGTTTGTTATGGCAGCAGGGTGCATCACGGGCAGGTGAGGTTGGCTTTAGTTCTGAACGTGGCGGTTGGAATCCCTCACACCCCGTAAAACTATTGGTTCGATAAAAATCTCATCAAGTCATATATTTCACAACATACTCGAACGCTACTTTTACTAAGCCTGTCTGTAATACCTAGAACTTAGAATGGATTTCGCTAACTCCTGCGGCATTTAATATACCAACCTACCTACTGCTTAAGTAACTTATATAACTTATGCACCGAAGACACTGATCCTTTCTCTTTACTTTGTCTTGTAAAGTGCCCATCAGAGTGTCAATTGCACAATATATACTTATAGATGAGGTAATGATAAGCATATTTATTTATTTCATAAACTCTAAGACTTACAGCTAAAGCCAAACGGTTTAGAAGTCACAAAAAACAAATACAACAATAGATAAAAACTTATACAAGAAGCAATAAATTGATTGGGATGCATAGCAACGAAACACATAAATATCTGGTCCCTGGGTAGTCATAGTATCCACGGCCGCGGTAAAAGCTATTCTGTCTACCCACACCAACGATAAGAATAGGGTATCCTGCTACTTAGTTCCTATGGCATGGGCATGTTGTCAATAATACTGGTTTTAAATGTCAGACGCTTTGCGGCCTATAAACTCCGAGACTAGAATTGACCATAAAAGTAACATGGGTTTATGTAGCTTATTAAGAAGGTGCTGCTACCCTTGGTATTGATACCCCTTACTTCAAAGATAACAACTAAGTCCATTGTGTAGGGTTAACACATTATTACGTTTCAACAAAGAATCACCTCTGATCAGCCTCTGACGAGTTTAAGATAATTATTTTACGAAAAAAAATTGTTTTTTAGATGATGTTCTTCTAAGCCTTGGAATATAATTCTAACTAACTTTGGACTCTAAGGGTAGGTAGGTAAGTTATTATATTTCTTAAACCTAGCTATAGGTATTAACGTAAAGATTCATATCGATGACATAATATACTTCTTATCTTGGTAGGTACTAAGTTGGTATATAAAGACAGAAAATTGCAAAGATAGCACCGACAATAGACTTCATGTGAACAAAGAAACAAAGCTATGACCTGACCGCTCCCACCCTGATTGACAGCTTGAAGGAAGGGGTCCCGTTACAACTGCTATTGAAATGTAAATACCTATGTGCTAAGTAGGTATGTAACGTACGAACTTCATCAGATAACGTGCGAAGATGATGGATGTTAAAATCCACTTCTTTTTGCCCACAGACTTTTTGCTTGTAGTAGGTATTTTGGTGGTAATGACGTGAGTTACATAAAGATGAGACAGTAGATCATTGATTTAATAAATAAATAAATTGTAAAGATCATAGTAATATACCTACCATCAGAGATTTATAAGTTTAGTACCATAGAGAAATTAAACGATAGGCTATTTAGCTAAAGTACCTACCTACCATCAAGCTTCATCAAGATGTGTCCAAATAATGTACCAAAACGAGGTTAGTCACACTCTCGGATATTTATCAAAGAGTTTGGACTTTTTTTATTACTAAATCTATGCTATTTATTAATTCCGTGATTTTGAAACACTTGCATGACATTTTATTGACATGTTGACATTATATCATTTTATTTTACGTTCGTAGTTGTAGATTTATGTTTATTTTAATTTATTCATAGCCTAATCAAGAACAGTTCCAAATTACTGTTAAAATGGCCAATCCAAACATGACATGTCCAGATATATGTCCCGCAAACCAGAAAGGCGGAGAGGAGAAGACAGAATACCTCGAAGCAGGTATGTCTCGGGGTGCCGAGAACCCTCACGCATCGCCCTATAAGCCTGGGATGATAACACGGCGAGAGCCAAAAGTCTATCCACCAGGCGCCCCCCCAACCTACCTCCCACAGCCCACCGACAGCACCAGTGGTGACATCCTAGGCATGGGCCCTATTGGACCCTGGGCTCCAGGCCATCTCGACTGGACACCCACCGCTGGAACTACTGGAGTCAGACCAGTGGTAGACAAATATTCCATCACCAGGTATTCTACCGGAGAATGGAGAAAAAACAACGAGTACGTCCTGACTCCAAGAGCAACTGACAAAGCTAAAGCTTTAGAAATTCAGACTAAAAAGGAAATCGAAGTTGCAATTAAACAGATGGACAATCAATTGGCTGATTCTAATAAGAAGCTGGAGAAAAGAGTGAAAGATTTAACGTATTGGAAGAAGCAAGTAGAGAAAGCTTTGAATGCAATTACTGAAGAATTGGAAACTTTGGATTCTAATAGAGCGAAGTTGAAAGGCGCTTGCAGGATCCTCATGATGCCTGAAGCTATATCGAGAGAATGCTTAGAACTGAGGACCAACAGATACGAGCCAGATCTAGTAAGAGATGATGCAGAGCAGGAACTAGTAAAAGAAGTAGCTATTGTAGGTGAGATCAGAAGAGTTTTTCAAAACACGCTAGCTAAAGTAGAAGACATGATGCTGAATCTAAAAGCAGCAAAATCCAGCATTGAATTCGATTGGAGTGACAAGAACCTGACACTGAAACTTGACAAGCAAAACCTGAGTCTGACACCTGATTCTAACTTGATATTGTGGCACAAAGGAGTAGCAAGATGGACGGATAATTCTGTAGGCTTAGAATACTGGGAACACTATTGTAGCGAGAGCATACGAAACTGCGATGAAGTCAGACAGAAATCTGAAGCTTTACGAGGCGATCTGATGACAGCAATCATCAAAGGAAGCGAAGACATGAAGTTACAAGCTGAACGAACGAACGAAGCGTTGGCAGAAACAGTACTAGCCACTGAACAAATATGTGCAGAGCTTGAAAAAACATTACAAGAAAACTTGCGGAAAATAGCAGATATAGAAAACCTGATAGATTATCTAACAGAAACTCTAATAAAAGTTGATGAACGGAACAAATTGAGCATGACGCGTTTACATACAAGGAACTACGAGCGTCCCAGTGTAGAGAATTGCAAAGATGAAGCTCAGTACGGCTTGATGGGAGAATCGAAACTTATCAGAGAAACAAGCGAATCTCTAGCTGAAAAGAAAAGGCAGGCTGAGGTTATTAGAGCAGAGCTGATGAAATATAGAGGAGAGTTGGAGAAACAGATAGCGTGTAAAAGGAAGAGTATGTTGATTGATCAGGATAGGTGTGCAAGAGTAAGGGCGCATATGCCTACTCCTGAGGAATTTGCTGCAGCGTAAACTTATAAAATAAATTCTAGTAGATACCAAATTTTCTTTATTTTTGCTGTATTTTGACAATGTACAGCCAGGCATCATATAGGTAAGGTATTATAATAATCCAACACACAGCTCTTAGGTATTCGATAATAGAAGTCCACAAATATTGAGCTATGGCCCAAACAAACTTGTTAGATTAGAATAACTAAGCGAATTCGTAGCGGGACACTGACTCAATTGAAAGCTTGGTCGTGGAAGGACGCGAGGAGGGCACCAGCCTGCAAAGAAGGTCACCAATGCAATGAACTGGTTAGATCAAATCTGCAGGGGGTGACAATCTCTATATATGTACCCAGATGTTCACTAATGGATAAAAGTGGCGAGATATCGTGAGGCGAGCCACAACATCAGCCAAGGTGATGACACCACGACCGCTCACTTCGGACCCACCATACCCCTGGCCATACTACCCCAAGGGGTAGGGTGGTATGAAACCATACCACTATTGTAGTGGTGTCGGGAATTAAGAATTTTGATTTTTGAATTGAAAAAGTGAAACGAAGAAGTAGGTTTAAGAAGATGAAGTTATTATTTTCACACTCAAACCACTCAAACACTTAAGGCTAGGCATACTTTCTAAAACATTAAAACATCGACATCTTTGTCGTAATCCCGGAAACAATATGGACTCGATGCATCCGAGCTTAGCTTCATTAATAATTCAATTAGTTTTAAATGCTTATTGATACACTTAATTTGTATTTACAAGTCTTTACATTTACATATAGCATTCTGTAACATTTTTATTGTACCTGAAGATGGGACAAGCCCGCGCGGCCCGACGCTGCTGACGACTGCCGTCATCAGCGTCGGCGGTGCGAGAAGCTGTGCCCTGCGATCCTCAACCCGCATGCCCAGCGTGGGGATTATGGGCATATCCCTCTTCTTAGGGGAAGCCCTGTTTGGAGGCCATTATCCAGCAGTAGACTGAACAATCAGTCCACTGCTGGACATAGGCTGGTGTGGTGGTGTGGCCTATTCACAGGCGGTACCGTGTTAAACCAATACACTGTAAGTGAAAACAGTACGTTTTGAGAAAACGGGCAATTTGGAATTTCAAACCCTATAGCTTTAGTGAATACAGTGTTCTTTTAATCGTATTTTCTCAGTTTAGGTAATAGCTAAAAGAATATATACTTTACAGGGGCATAGAACAGATAAAAACAAAACGATTGAGCCCTGTTAAGCTAAAACACTGTATCATAATCATAAGATACAGTGTAGGTATTGGCTTTGCACGGTAGCGACTAACTTACTCGCGCATTTAATATGTTATCCTACTGTATGTAGGTATATGGGTAGGTACGTAGTTGAATGGGTTTCACAAAAGTTATTCACTTTTTCATGTTAGTAGGTAGGTTATGTAAAGTGTTTTTGCGGTTTATTTTATCCTCACGGCCGACGAAACCGACGACACGCGGCGACGTTTTCCCATTTGGAAAAAAATACAATACAAGTTTTGCGCACATTTATTTAGCGTTGAAAATATACCTATTAAAGTACTTTCTGAGGCTACTCATACAATTTAAACGAAAGGAATGTCCATTGTTGAATTTCGTAAAATCTATGCCAACCTACTTTCGGTGTGAAAATGATGCAACATAACGATCTCTGGGATGATAATATTGTTGGAGATAAAGTAGATAAGTATGTACTTGCCTAGATACCTTTTGAATAGATTTTTTAAGAATAAAACGGAAAACGTACGTACTTACCTATTTACTTATATCTACTGTTCATTGTTTTATATTCACCTACGTAACGTAATGAGTACCAAGGTGTTTTATTAAGCTGTGCTCGGAGTTTCTCTAAAGGAAATAATTAGCAACGAGACTATCCGACATAGAACTAAAGTTGTCGACATAGCTCAGAGAATTAGCAAGCTGAAGTGGCAGTGGAAACCGTTGGGGTAAACGTGCTCTTGAGTTGAGACCGCGGCTCTGCAAACGTGGTGTAGCCGTGTAGGACGCCTTCCGGCCAGGTGGAGTGACGATCTGGGAAAGGATGTTAGTAGAAGCTGGATGCTTCGACCTAAGGACAGGGATGATGTTCATGGGGAGGGGAAGGCCTATGTCTAGCAGTGGACTGCTTTAAGCTGATAATAATGTAATGATGACAGGTAGTCTCGATGGTGTAGGGTTTTCTGCTCGATTTTCAATCCCAAGTTTATAGGCCGGTGTTCGATAACGTCAAAATTAGAGAGTTTAAACGCCCTATGTAGATTACCATTACACCCACTTATTAATAAAGCTTAAATATTTCTACTGAGGTCTGAAGGGTTCCTTCTCAAAATGTCACGCAAATCAATGTTACCTCTACTTTGATGTTATTTTCACAAGAGAATGCCGACCACTCTTTTAGCACCCTATCACGTACTAGGTACGTGATTTTTAGACAGACATCTACCAATGAAAGAGCAGCAATTACCACGTTTCTCATTAATTGATTGTACCTAAGTGATTATTATGTATCATCGTCATCATCATCATCAGCTTATAGCAATCCACTCCCTTCGGTAATTAGCGCCATTACGCCGTATTCAGCTTGACGCATCCAGCTTCAATCAACAGCAGATAATGTGTCAGTAGACACCTACATTATACTTTAATACCTTTCTGCTATCATCAAAAAACCGATATCGAATGGTAAATGGAATGGAAAACGAGTACTCGTGGCGACTCGAATAGTAAACACACGAGAAAGCGGTAACTTACCTATACGGCCTCTGTGGCGCAGTGGGTGAAGGTCCGCCTGAGACGCAGAAGGTTGCGGGTTCAATTCCTGCTGTAGGACAAATTTTTGCATGTTCTGGAGATATTTGTCTCGGGTCTGGGTGTTTTCTATGTATGATATGAATGTAATTACAAAATAATATATATATATATATATGTAGTATATCAATCATGTGGTTCCCATAACACCAGCTCAGCTTAGTTTGGGGCTCCATGATACTGTGTGATTACGTCCTGCATTATTATATTATATTAAATTATTATTATACAGCTAGCGCCGCGGCACGTAAAGTCTAGCGCTGAACCTGTGGCTGAACGAAACTTCTGCGCATGGGGTTTCTCGCTCTCTCTCACCTCTAGCTCCCATAAGATACCTTACTTTTGACTTCAGCGCAATAACGGTCAGCCCTAGAGTTTCGTGCCGCTACTTGTACACATTCGTAGGTAATCGTGCCTTCTCGCCTGTTCTTGTACCGGATTGGGGCTTCAACTACTTACTGAAAACTGTGTTAGTTCACCCAGGTCCACTAAGTCTACCGTACCGCACGGACTGTGCACGGACACTTAACGTCATACCACCTACTCAAGTGATTTACCTACTCTAGGTGAATTAACTCTACTAAGTGATAAACTTTAGGTGAATTACTCATAGGACGAAAATTTGGTCAAGAGTGTGTTGGTGTGACTACGGATAAATATAAAGAACCATAGTCACACCGGTGTGACTACGGATAAATAAAATGTGCCATAGTCACACTGTGTGGTAAACTGGTAACTACGGATTGGTTGGGATCTAAACGTGAAATTAGATATATAGTTTTTGCCAGCAATTTTGTTTCATTATAGTCTGACTAGGAACATAATAGGTACTTAAGTAATTTCATTTCCTCGTTATTTCTGTGTTACCTTGTGTTGCATAAGTTACATTCTTTTTTTATTTTGGTTCTTATCAAGATGGCCGCTAATGGACCTTAGCTTTGTAAACTTCAGCCGGATTTATAGACAGAGGTTTTCTTGTTTATTTAACATCGCATATTGCCACGAAAGTTAACACTGTTACTAAGTCTAGCTAGACCAATCAACAACGACTAATTTGTCAAGTCGATAAAGCTGTTTGCTATCGAAAACACGTAGTTCTGGTTGGCTTTAGACCTTAGGATTTAGAATTTAATTTCTTAGTGTTTTCTAAGGAGACTATGAAAATTTGCACAGATCGTGTTTTAAATTAGAAATTAGCGAACAAATGAGGATTTTTTTATTGAAATATATAATAATGGTTTGATGGGCCAGCTTACATGCCAGCTCTTGACCTCAAGACATGTGTGGGCAAGGAATCCAAGGTGAGATGAGCCTCATCGTTGCCTCGCTCGATGGGGCGAACTTTTTTGCAAGATGCCTCTCTTCTTCAAGCGGGGTCGTAAGCATAGTAAGTCAATGGAAGAAAAACGCTCTAGCAGCTGATTCCAACTTTTAGCTGTGCGTATTATAAATGAGGTTTGGAAGCGCTTAGTCTAAAAGTGAAAATTAATGCGAAAATGCTACTAAGCACAGTTATGCAACATTCACCGGGGTCAAGTATTTAGACGAGTGACCCATAGCGTTATAAATGACTTTGGTAGTTGTGTTTCCGTGCTTCCGCGCTTGTTTAGCAATGGCATTGCCTCAGACATTTTGTCGGCCACGCCTGTTTATCATTATTGATGTAACAAGTTAATAATCTAAACCACGTCAACACTGCAGAACTCGCTCAAAGTGGACACAATGAAAATTTATTGAGAGAAACAATCGAGATGAGTATCAATGATGGAAACACCTTCCTCAGTTTGTTTCATTTGCAGCAATGCCGTCTGATACGGGCTAAGATACGGGTTCAAGTCTCGCCCTGTGGTTGTAATATTAAAATATAGGAAAGTATATTGGCCAAATATCTAGGCTAAGCAATAACTAAACTGAAATTTTGTCAAACAAAGCTATCTAAAGAATATACCCCACAAGGCGGGGCGCTCACGCGATCGGTGCTGGCGCCTAAGGGACGAAGACGAACTTAACGGGAATGACGCACCTATCAGGCTCATATAGTTCTCCATTTGTGTGAACTAGTGGCATACGCTGGGCTCCTCCACAAGCACGAAAGCGCTCTAAATGCCACTAAACGATCACCCGTCAAATTGCTGACCAGGGTGGAGCAACAGCTTAACCAAGATATCTGCTAAGAACAACAAAGTAGTTAATCCACGCCACGAGCGTATAGATTACATTAGATTTGAATAAAGTTCTATGGAACTGGGTCAAACCAGTGGATCATCACATCACACATACATAATATACTTTTAGGAAGTTCAACAGTTTATCATGAGAGCTCCTAGACCGCGTTACGCCAGAGCACTCATACATAATCAAGATGCGTTACGAAATTTAAAATTTATAATAACTAGTTGTATGGATTTGTGGTCTGATGAGCGTCGTGTGAAAAAACTGGCCTAGATTTTAGGTTTACAATAGAAATAGATACTTAAATAAATAATGCTGGACACTAGCACACGGCATATGTAGCCCTAAACTAAGCAGAGCTTGTGTTATGGGAACCACATGACTGATATACTAATTACATCCTTTTTTAACCGACTTCAAAAAGGAGGAGGTTCTCAATTCGACTATGTGCTTTTTTTTTATTTTTATGTATGTATGTTCCGCGATAACTCCGCCAAAAATGAATCGATTGGTTTGATTATTTTTTTGTTTCGTAGATCATTCTTCAGAGGTGGTCTCATATAAATTTTATTTCTGAGGGTACTTTTCCCGCAAAACTCAAAAAACCTCATCCTCACTTGTGATTTTCGCCGGTAGGTACCATGGGTACTGGGTACTTATCTCATCATCATCATCAGCCTATAGCAGTGCACTGCTGGACATAGGCTTCCCCTAATGAGCAGCATTGCGCCCTGTCCTAATGTCAACAACTTTAGTTCTATATCGGATAGTCTCATAGCTCATTAGAAGTTCCATAGCTCGCTGAGCTACTTTTACCAGCGGGGTGATCGGCTAACTCTGCGTTGCAAACAAAAATGATTGACATCGATCCTGTTTTAACAAACTGCGACAGTTTGTCAATTGACGTTCATTGAATTTCGTCGGATGAAATGTCAAAGTTTGTAAAAACAGGATCGGTGTCAATCATTTCTGTTTGTAACAGAGTTAGCCGATCACCCCGCTGGTGGACTAGCCGTACTTGGAGTGTCCACGTTTCGGCTCCATAAGTCAGGATGGGTAGGACGCACTGATTAAAAACTTTTTGATTTCAAACATTGCGGTATGAGTGACGAGAAAACTCGACGTAGTTTTCCAAATGCTGCCAAAAAGCGTAGGTATATTCCCGAGGTGGTCTCATTATCATCAAGTCAGAATCTGATGATTGAATCTCAAGGAAATCGAGGAAAAACTAACTAACAATGCAATAAAATCTTAGAAGTAAATTTTGATCCACTTCCCGGTGTTCGATTGAGCTGAAATTTTGCATACTAAGTAAGTTTAGTAACAATGCAATAATCTGGTACTATTTATTAGTACTGGGGGATAGTGGAACTCCTCGACGGCGAACAGCAAAGACACGAAATTTTGTAAATGGGTATAACTATAATATAGCCTGTTCTAAACTCCATCATGACATGGCCAGGGTTGACTTCCGGCGAGGGAACTCCTCAACGGTGAAGAGTACAGACACAATATTTTGTAAATGGATTTAACCATGTTGTAAATTCCATCATGACTTGGCTGATGCACCCACGGTTGACTTCCAGCGAGGAAACTCCTCAATAGTGAATAGGACACATGTTTTTTAAATGCACTTAATTTTAATTAAAACTTGTTTTGCACTAAAAAAGGTATAATAAATTATTTTCAAAACCAAAACTCAAAAGCGAAAAATAAATTAATATAATTATTGTAAGCGCTACATCAAGTACCTACCCATCCACCTAAGACCATGGGAACGGAATAAGCGCTACCTAAATACAGGCATTGTTTCCAAACAATTCAATTGTAAGATTCTTTCAAGGATGCAGAAATTCAATAAGTTACCTAGCTATTTAGATACTTATGATTGTTAGTATTTCCGGTAAAATATACCGCGGGCAAAAGCCTACTTTGGTAAGTAAGTATACATAGTTTGCCACGGCAGATTCAGCCAGTTTCAGTACCCCTCTTATGATTTCTACTCTGGGCCTAAAGAGAGTTAATAATTATCTGTAAGCCCGGAGGAGCTACGAGAATTCACACCCAAAAAGGTCCTACAGTTTCTGTGAACAGTAGTTAGTGAACTATGAACGCCCCGTCTCAAGGGGCGACTTGAATAGAAGTGGCGATCACCAATAGGTCTTCCTGGCCGCAGTGATATGAAAGCCCTAGGTAGGTTATCAATAGTAATAATACCCCATGAGTTGTACTTTTATAAATTAACGTTTTCGAGCTCTGAAACAACTTACTTGTTTTCATTAATTACTAAACTGTTTCGAGCGATAAACATTGCAATCTGCAAGAAGATTACATTACGTAGGTAGGAATGTTTTTCAATCAGTTTGTATTTCAACCAGTACCAGTTTGAAGTATGAAAGTTTTCGTATCATGCAATTCATGCAACTCGTACTATGGGTAAAGCATAGAATAAGTAATAGTTACTATGATATTTTTTACCCTTAATTCCGAATTAGGCTTGCAAGGGACAGAAAAGAGTGGCGTGATAAAGAGGAGGTCTATACCCAACAGTGGGTGTTAACGGACTGAATGATGATGATGATGATGATGAATTCCGATTTCCGAGCAACAGAATCTACAGTTCAGCCACCCCCTTTGTGTAGGGGTAAGTAGGTAATGCGCGCGCAACCCCTTTGATAACCCGACACGAAGTTTATTTTTAAGGTTTCATAGGAAGACCGTGTGGCCTAATGGATAAGGCGTCGGACTTCGGATCCGAAGATTGCAGGTTCGAGTCCTGTCACGGTCGTTGATTCATGAAGAGTGTGATATTTTTGTTTTGCCAATATAAAATGCTTGTGTGGAATACACAATTATTTAATTATTAATATACGATTGCTCGAATCATGTGTAAAACTTATGTCAATTATTTTCCTCTCCTCCCAGCCCTCATAAAGTAACTCATTTGACTTGCCCACTGAAATGCTGGACATCAATCATTGGTCCGATCCTTTTTTTAAAACTTTGATAGATTCTCAATTAATTGACGTTGTTCGAATTTTGCATTGAATTTTGACAGAAGAAAGTTTCCAATATATAGGACCGGTGCCGACCTTATCTGCGGGCAACTGAAATACTAAGAGTTCTCTGGGGGAAACGCAGCCACTAAAAAGATACCTTCCTGCTCTCAAAACTCTCAAAACCGTGAGAATCGAACTCGTCGCTTCAGCTTTATAAACCGCTAACTTCCGCCTGCGGCTTTGCTTGCGTAGTACCGGGATGAAAACCCGTTCAGTCGTTACGAGTTGAGTGGGAACAAACAAACATACACGCACATATTTTACCTTTATAACATTAGTTTTTCTATGAGCGTGATGTCATGACTTGAATTAGGTACCTAATTTGAGTATTATTTCTTATCTTTTCTTATAAATAATATTTGATACTTATTATTTGTTTGTAATGACTATTCTTAATAAATTATACCTACGTATAATGTTTTTACTACGAGTATGTGTAATGCTGTGATTATTTTTTGTATAATAAAAAGTTTCATTTATTATTATTATTATTTATTATTATTTATTTTTTACTTTTTATCACGAACGCTTGGCTTTTTTTTACGGTTTAATTAAAGAATAAATCAATAAATTATAGTGTACTGAAGCGATGAAAGCAGCGAAATCTTTAACAAATAATTACAAGTTTCTAAAACCATTACTCTGTGGGTACTCATGCTTTTACCTCCCAACTGTAATAGTCTACCATTCGAGTTAATTGCACCATTGGACCGGCTGGTCACGGCTGCTGCTCGAGAAGAAAGCTGTCTTACAAACCGTTGCGCTATTCTGTGTTGGCTTGCTATCTGTGCTTTCAATTTCTTTTGAGCCGTGGTGGCCAGCGGAGTGTACCCTGACATCAGATGCGGAGGTCGTAGGTTCGAATTTTAGCGGTTATGTACGTATTCTTGTAATCCAGAGTTTCTACCTCGTTTACTAACTCAGTAGCACATCGAAATTCAGTCCTGTTTTTATAAATTTATTCTTCTTTTTATTTATGGCCTCTGTGGTAGGTATATAACGTCCACAACTTTGCCAATGTCGACATCGACATGATTTATCAATAAAAAGGCGATGGAGGTTGAGTGTGATAAAAAGAGGGTTCGTGTTTCCACCACTCGACCAGATGAAATATCAAAGTTTGCAAACAAATTTTATTCGTAAATGATGCCTCAGATCTGCATATAGCGTAGTGTTTAATTTCTCTATGCTACTTACTATTATAATTTGCACGTCATATTATTAAGGCTGAACATGAGATATTATTAAATAATTTATCATATGTATTTTACCACAAACAAATAACAAATAAACAATCTTTATCTTTATCTTTACGATGTGCTAAAAAAGGTCGAAACATTTTAAGGAAACCCGTGGCCCAGTCAGCTCCGCACGTAGACGTAAACCATGTCTTACCTGTAGCATCTTATAGCAGCTTATCCTCTCTGTATTCTGTGCCTGTAGGCAGCCTGTGGTAGGCCGACGAGGCTGAGAGGATGGTATAGGTGTGAGCAATACCTTACTCCATCTAACCATGTCTCAGGCACTAAGCTATTGTTTTATTTAGATATATTGATTAGATATATTGATGCAAAGTTGTACGTTACTTATGAAACTTTTTCAATGACTATAAGATCCCAATAATTTTGGCAGCACGTCCATTGATGGGAAGAGAGTCGAAAACTTAAAAAAAAAAGTAGGTACCTAGCTTTTCTTTTTTGGTTTCTACAAAACGTAATTTTATGTCATCTTTTTCCAGCGTTGCTGATGGTGGCTGGGGTGGCGGTCTACCCGGCTGCATGGAATGAAACCTCAGTGCAGGAGACATGCGGGCCGACCGCTGACCAGTACAATATTGGTAAGTCCTAACGACCCTGAACACCTGAACGGGGAGGTAGGTACGCGAGAAGTGAGCCTGATTCACAGCTCCGGTACTATTCGTGGAGAAAGCGACGGCCTAAGCTGGGTTACAAGTTAGCTATCCTTCATTAGTTAGCGGGTAGTGAGGTCCGGTACCATTCATGGACAAATTGGACAAAGTAGTGCACCTTCAGCGCACGAGTAACTCAGCCTGAGTACCGTGATGCACTTTGCATCTCGGCAGCAAGACCTACTGCATACTGGTCCTGGTATTTGCCAGTTTAATCGTCTGCTTCATATGTAACCTAGGTTTGTGGTCTGTGTCTGTATGTCTGACCCTGAATATCCAAAATAGGATATCTTTGAGTTTATTTGTTAGAGCATCCATCCATCTTAGATGTAGGTACTAATGATAGAATGGCGTTTGTGAAATGTGAAAATGTTGTTAGTTCACGCCAAACCATACCTAATTAGGTTTCTGTGCCTTAGGCCTGTACAAGTAGCGGCACGAAATTCTAGCGCTGACCGTTATTGCGAAGAAGTCAAAAGTAAGAGGAGGCTAGAGGTGAGAAAGAGAGAGAGAGAGAGAGAGACCCATGCGCGGACGTTTCGTTCAGCGCTAGACTTACGTGTCCTAAGCTGTCCTAAGCGGAACGAGACCTGAGTATAGGACTCAATGGCGCTCATTAGGGGAGGCCTATGTCCAGCAGTGGACTGCTATAGGCTGATGATGATGAAGCGGATCGAACTGTTTGCAATATGTATTTCTAGACCAGTACTAACCTAACATTATACTTAGGCTACTTTTTATCTTAACTTAGTTATGCATAGTCAACTGATACAAATAGCATATTTTTGGCTTTGAAGGATGTCGAGATACCGTAAGGCAGTAATATCCAGCTACCTGTTTAAAACACCAATACTTAGCGCTCGTGCCGTGGCTTAGTACCAATAGTCCGACCGTTCACTATTTGATTCGAATTCGAACCGGATTTTCAGTCGTTACTAAAGCCAAGTCAAATCTTTCAAGAGTAACTCGTTCTCATACCAAGAAAAAGATCTAGTCAATCCGCCAGCAAACCGTGTTGATTATGGGAAACCCTCTCAAATAGAGAAAGACCTATATCCTTAAGTGGAAATCTGTAAACTTGTCTAAGTAATACGACCCCCCTCTTAAATAGAGAAAAACCTATATCCTTAAATGGACTTCTATAACTTTGTTGTGTGGCGATGATGTTTGTTTCATAATACTTTTGGTCCAGGTCGCTGTCACATCCGCTGGGCGTACCTCCTAGCTGTGATCGGCTGTTTGGACGGCGTGGTGCTCTCCGCCCTCGCCTTCATCCTAGCCACGAGGCACGTGAGGCTGCAGCCTGACACCGGGTACCCTCCACCGTCGCTTTACAAAGGTCAGTAAGGTTACCTTCAGAGACGACAGTCAGCAGGCGCGGATGGGTGCGAACAAAGATTACACACATTTCCTCACAACAACAATAACACCAGCTTGTATCAGTCTTAAGTCGATTACTAACGAGGTAGTTCTTAAACGAGTGTATGAGATAAAGGGTCTTGATGGAAACCATACAAAACAGAAGAGGGAAAATGATTGGACACTTTATACGACATGACAGCTTCATTAGAAACCTCGTCGAGGGAAAAGTAGAAAGAAAGCGTGTAAGAGGAAGTCCAAGAATAAGCTACATGAGCCAGGTTAAAGAGAAGGTCACCGTCATGGCTTATAGGGAAGTGAAAGAGACAGCAATGGAAAGAGCTAAGTAGAGAAAATTGCAACACCACACCGACAAGAGCTAATTTCTTAAATTATAATAATAAATATCAGTCCACTATCCCCATGCTGGGAATACAGGTTGGGAATTACAGGGCACAGCTTCTAGCACCGCTGCCTCTCTGTGGCCAGAGGATTTATTTGTGCCGGTGCTAGGCTGCGCTGTGCCGCAATCAGCCGCCACGCGTCAGAGCCCCCGTTTGTTAATGAGGAGGGTGCAGCAGAGGTGCAGGTGAGGTTGGCTTGGGTCCGAAGATGGGGGTTGCAACCCGTTACACCCCGCACACCATCAAGATCACCGTTAATACTTAAATTATATGCATGCTGTCATGTAATACACAAAATTCACCAATCTATTCTGCACTGCATCTACACTTTCGTTTTCAATCGTCCCTGCGCACACGCAACCAGAGCGTAACCCGACACAGTTGATGATCATCACCGACCAGTAGCTCTAGTGTTATGCCCTGGTTGCGCAAGGCTTATTAGTTATTACCTAAAGTTTCACTGGTTTTTGATGATTGGGCGTGGTTCATGTCTTAATGGAAGATGCGATGAATGAAGTAAAAGTGTAAGGAAATCTTTTTTTGCCTTATTTTATCAAATAGGCAAATAGCACTCGTTTGGGCGTTAATTTTACAAGGTTTTTATATTAATATATATTTTAAAATAGTACTTAATTAATTTAATAATGAAATAACTGCATAATGTTTATTCGAATTAGTCAAACTAAATATTTTACTTGCAGCATCATCATAAAGTGTTTAGTTTAACGCATTATTTAATTAAGTAAGCTTACAAAACAATGTATTAGTTAGTCGAATTTTATATAGAAGTGAAGTGATACTGGTTTATGTATTTTCAGTTCATTAATTTTTAGCAGTCGGGTTTTTTTATTTCTTGGTACAATGACTAGAGTCGAAACGACCGACATAGGGAACCATCAGCTAGCTAGACTGGTGTGTCGCCACGTCAACGTCAACTGATCCCAACTCAAGATTAGTCTTGAGTAAGCTCAGATTAGACCAATTATTTTAAAATGATTAGTCGTTCTAAGTAGATAAATACCTATATACAAATTCACATAAGTTACACCAGCAGCCCGAGCAAGGTAAACTATGTCGCGTTGACAGTTGACACCGATAATTAGCATAATCATGACTACTGACTACCTACTTAGATCACGATTGGTCGACATTCTTTCTGCTGATCCTATCGATTTCGAAATGCATCGCCTAACGTTGCAACTTTTTAGTAAAGAGTCAGACACTACTTGGGTTTCATAATTAGATAAAAACGTTGATTTATAAATAAGTATAGCTACATAAAGTATCTATATTGGTTTCTGCAGCGCGACAAACTAAAGATTATTTATTTTACTTTATTTTGTGGCGCTAGCTTTAAATTAAATTTGATTATACCTAAAAGGCGTTTATCGGTTTGCGGAGTAGACCTCCAGGGTTAGATCCTTCCAGGCAGAGACCCTGTTACTAATTTATGTAAAAGATAATTGCTTTCGGGTCCTGGAACTACGAAAACAAAACGTCGTCGGCAACTCGTCATAAGGCTAACACCTACTTTTTGTACCTAGTTAGGTAATTAGGTTAGTCCGTTTCTGTTACGTCTGAGATATAAAATGCCTAGCCTATAGGTATAGGTAGGTAGCGCCTTACCTATCTATAGTAGTCCACCCCCACCTTCGGAACCTAAGCCAACATCACCTGCCTGTGGTGAACCCTGCTAACTAATAAACGGGGTTCTGGCAGCCAGCTGATTGCGGCATGGCGCAGCCAAAAACAGCACACACATTGTCGGGGGCGGTGCGAGAATCAGTGCCCTGCGATCCGGCATGCCCAGCGTGAGGATTAAGGGCATATCCCCCTTCTTATTAGAGGAGGCCTATGTCCAGCGGTGAACTATTTAGGCTGGTGACGGTGTTGTTGTTGTGGTTACACTAGCCCACCACCTTGGACAGTCCACATGCAAATAAATAACTGATGGATGCTGTGGTGTCAATGTTCGCGATTGTGATTCTTGAGGGGGATAACCTTATATAACTACCAATTACCAGAGTCTAAACCTAGTTTCCCTTATTCCAGGTGAAGTGAACAACGGCTACGTGACCGACGCGACATCTGTGTCAGGCTCGCGTAAATCCCTCGCCCTCCAGCCAGTTCTAATAATGCATCCACACGCGCCAATGGACATGGATACCTACTCTCACTACTCTGGCCGAACAGGCAGGTCTAAACATGGCATTTACGCGAATACTATGCATAACTACCAGCTGTAAAATTATTTTGATGTGTATTTTTATAAGTTTGTTTCAGCGCTATCTAGCGACAAAAATCAAGATCTGTATTTCATAAGCTGGTTAAGCGCTATCTATTAGAACGCGATTGCTACTGTTATGTGATGTTGCTAACAGCACCATCTAGCGGCAGATATAAAAACAATGTTTGAATTTCTAAGTAGTAAAGATACTCGACGCTAGATGGCGCTAAATCAACTATTTAAAGTTTGGCCTTAAATGTTTTGGCTCACTAAATTAATAGGTATACCTTAGTACTTAATTATTAATTATGCTTAGAGGTTTTTTTAGTAAAAATATTGAATGTACATTATTTTAGAATAGTATTATGCTGATGGCGATTTATGTATGTAAATTAATGATAAGATAGACTAAACCTACCTGATTTTATTAATATTGTATTTTTCATAATAAAGATAATCCTAAAAATATAATCCCTAGAATTCTTTATATCGAATTACTCATTAATGTCTTTACTAATTAGTTGTTTTACCTCAAATAACCATATATTTTTGTGGTATCTACAACTACCTACCTGTAGGTACCCCTTCATCATCTGCAGGCCGACTTCACCCACTGCCGAGTATAGGTAGGTATACTTTATCAATCTCTAAAAAGATTGAAATCTATCAAGCTAGGTAGGTAAGGTAGGTACACACAGCGTCACGATCTGGTATACCCCTTTCAAGTATAAATTTAAACTGCTGCCGTGGAGGCTACCATATTCAAATGGCCAAAATCTTATACAAAAATATTTATACTTGACTGGGGGATCGAACCAGTAACTCATTCAAACCAGTTTTATGAATCAGACGCTCTAACCAACTGAGCTATCGTAGCGGTTGGCGATAATGACGAAATTATAAGTTACAATATACGTTTATTATTTTGTCTAGGTATTCATGGATGCGTCAGCTAGTAACTTCTTCATTTGTTTAACACGGTAGTGCGCAACTACTTATAATTATTTTGTGCAGCACTGGACTATTGAGGGTAGTTGTGTATTAAATGACAGTTCAGAACAAAAGGTTACTTGTTTCGTCTTGGGTGTGTGTCGTGTGTCATTGAATTTGTATGTGAAAAATGTTGCATATAAAAAAGCCAGTCCGAAAAATTGAGCTAAAGAGTGCGTTTTGCAAAATAAAACTTTTGGAACGCTACAACCCATCAAATAATCAATGTCAATGTTAATCAATGTATGGAATTGGAAATGGCAGAATAACATTAGGTAAGTGGTATGAGAATTATTAGTAGGATTATCATAAACAATGTTCTTAGTAGACCTATTCCATTTTATATTATATAAACACATCTTATGCTTATAATATTGTTTTTATTTTCAGGTTATTGGCGATGGATGTCATCAATGAGCTAAGTTTTGCAAGAAATAATGCAGTCAACAGTGCAAGTTGCTTATCCAGAAGGAACGGTGTATTTAGTTTATGATAACTGCGCGGTTCATCGTTCGCGAATTCTGACCAATTGGCTCGCTTCTCAGACGGGCATTATCACCATATCATGGTCATCTAAAAGTCACGATTTAAATATGTGGAGAATGTGTGAGCATATGTGGGGTCAAATTGTCCTAACTGGGACACGAGTGAAGTGTTGTCCACCTGCAACAGGAGGTCATGAGAACCTAGGAACTGATGCGTCGTAGTGGTTTTGGTTGGACTTTGATTACCCAAGTGAAAAGAAGGCTTCAACAAATAATTTAAACTTTTGGACATCCATCCCATTCGGTATTAAAAAATATTTAAATACTATAAAATGTTTTCAATTATAGATAAAATACCAGACTAAGTATTTGCGAGTGATCTAAATTGTTTATTGGATTTTTATACGGCAAGTATAACCTGTTCCAATGTTAACATGTTTGTTCACTCGTTAATCTTATATGGGTAAATAAGTATTAATCTATCATTTAAAACATTATTGAAAATTCAAAAAAATAAGTTACTATCTATATTCTATTATGTTAAATGTGGAGTTTTAATAAATTTGTTATTATGTTTTGAACATTTTTTTTATTTTTTAAGCTTAATTTAAATAATTAGGTAACTTACTACACTTACCGCGTAACGTAATCCATTGTTAGAAGCAAAAATTAAAAAAAAACATATTGGGGATGAGGGATTTGAACCCAGTACTCTTGTAACGTTTCGATTGATGTCGAGTGTTGTAACCGCCACTCCATTGTGTCATATAGTAATATGATTGAAATTAAATATTCGTAGGCAAGGAGGAGAAGTTTTATAAAACACATTTGTGCAAAAAGTTGTGATCCACGAATGACGCCGCGACGGTTTGAACCTACTAACATTAACTAGGGGGGTTACCAGACTCTGACGCTGTCTGTACATAATAAAAAAGTGGTTTATTAGTAAATAGGTTTTTAATTTATAAGACTTTCCAAACAGTAGCATCAGTAAATCCATTGTTCTCAATGCAACTCTCTTCGGGTAAGTTGTACCTGGCTAATAGGGCAATATTTTCTCTCATTCGATCAGTCAGCCCGTGTCGACCAGGATCACCTATTAGTACCTGGAATAGAGAGTACAAGTTACATTAAATGGTGAAAGTCTGAAATAACCCACTGCTGGGTATAGGCTTCCCTTAATTTTTGCCAACCTCCCTCCTCTGTATCGCTCTCATATAGTTATGCCCAGCGACTTGCACTCGCAATGTCGCCGAACCAACGGGCAATATCTTGGTTACCTACTGCAAAAAGGTAAAAATGTTTTCTCAAACATGCTTGGAAATTAGAGCATTAGTTTTGACAACCTTCTTCGAGATAAATCGAAATTGCTGTACCGGCCCAATACATGCGAGCAGCGGCCGGCAAAAGTTGTATGAAAATTCATATCTGTCGTATTTAGCGGCCAAATAAATTACTATGAAAACTCATATCTGTCGTGTTATTTAAAAATGGAACGATCTTTTACTCCGAAACATGGCAACCAAGGAGGTAACTAATCAAAAGGGTTTAAGTATTTAATTTGAATTTCGAACTGGCTTGCAAATAGAATGCTGTGTATTGAAAAAATGTACAAGTTTGATTCTGACGATTCGAATATATTTTCGAATATATCGATATATTTGATTCTATTAGATATATATCGCGGAAACTGTCAAAACTGTATGGAAATTGACAGTTCTAGCAATATATATCTAATAGAATCAAATTTATCGAACCGTCAGAATCAGGCTCCTGTCTAGGAACTATTTAGTTTTAATTTCCACGCATTATTTGAGAAAAGTAATATTAGGTACAAGTCTTGGCCATAACTAGGCATTGGTGGACTCACGTAGGTATGTGTGCCTCGGCTTCGCCTCGACTCACATTTACACGTTCGTCCATCAATGTCTCTTTTTCTGGCCTCTGCAGTAATGTACTATTGTTTACCACGTTTCAACTTTTAACCAATCACTCTGGCATAGCTTTAGACCTGTAACTCCTAAGTTTTTCTGGCACCTAAATTTTGACCTACATTTCAAAAAAGCACCAAAATAGCACTAAATTTTGGCCTATTCAGAATTGTATGGTTCTATTTGTATGCTGGGGACATTCACACCTGTTTGCTTCATCGAATAGGTAGTAGGTAGATAACAATATTTTGGTAGTTACTACCTATTAGTAGTGGGTAGATATCAATATATCGCACTGATATTGTGCTGATATATTGATATCTACCTACGCACTGATTGAAAACTTTCGTTTTCAAACATGGCGTTATGGGTGACGAGAAAACTCGGCGTAGTTTTCTAAATGCTGAATTTGGTCTTATCCAGATTCATACTGTGACTCAACACCTTAGACCCCAGGCTAAGTAGAATCTTTCAAAGTAGATCTAATTAAATATTGGAGGGTGATTTTGGTAGCAATACTGATGAAATATCTAAGAGTCGATTATTTTATTAATTATTATGATTGAAAGTGCCCCGCCCGGTCCGCACTTTCCGATGGCTTTCGACAATCCTGACTTGGACGAGCCTCTCCCGACATGCAAGATAAAAATACACTACATAAATATGATGAAGAGGACGTATTCAGACCGCGCGTGACTAATTTTACTATAAACCCGTGACTCTAGATTAGTTAATTATAAGGATGAGTAGTAATAGTAACAATCCCGAGATACCTTGAGGAGAGGAATCGGAATAATGCATCCACCACTCCACCACACCAGCCTATATCAGTCCACTGCTGGACATAGGCCTCCCCTAATAAAGGGGGATATGCCCATAATCCCCACGCTGGGCATGCGGGTTGGGGATCGCAGGGCACAGCTTCTCGCACCACCGACGCTGCTGCCCGTCGGTGCCCAGGGGATTTAGCTGTGCCGATGTAGGCTGCGCTATGCCGCAATCAGCCGGCCGCCAGAGCCCCGTTTGTTGTTTAACAGGGTGCACCACGTGCAGGTGGGGTTGGCTTGGGTTCCGAAGATAGGGGTTGGAACCCAGTACACCCCATATGAATAATGCTTAAAGGTACAATAGTACAGATTGTTGTAACCCCTTTCGATTGATGTTCACAGGCTCAATACCAATGTATGATCCGGATCGTTTATTTCTAAATGATACAGTTGTAAGGTTCCCTTTCTCTTCCCCAGGGAGAAGAGTATCTCTGATTATTCTAGATTATGGGGTATTATTATACATCATCCTTAATAAAAATATTATATTAAGATATTTTATAAATATTTGTTAAAACAATAATTAAATATATAAATTCCGTGTTAGATAAATACGATTACTCGCTCAGTTCATATATTAGATAGAATTTAATATTTGCAATCGGATCGCGAGTGTCGCGAGTTAGAACGCGACATTATCATAAGGTAGTTAGTCGTACTCACGTACTCGATACCATGGTGAATTCCTGCTCAATAATATCCGTTATTTCTAAAATAATGATACAACTGTCAGGTTCTGTTTTAAAGAAGTGGGGAGGTTAAAGAAGTGTGAGATATGCACTATGTAACCAGGTATCGTAGGATATTAAATTAAGTACCTTGTTCACTTGTTCACTGACTCGAACTCACTTAGAGAAATAAAATACTGAAACTCTTATTATGATACGCGTATGTGCATTTTTAGGCGTCTTGACTCCTGTAAGGCTGCCTACGTACCGGGGCGAGCCTTCACCTTCAGTTTTATTCATTCACCCAAGCGTCCCTCGCTATCCCATAGTTTTTTATGAACTCGCTGGTTTTTTAAGCTTTACATTTGGCAACTCAAACATGTGCGAGGGTCTGTTAAGGTCTTCCAAGAAACCAAAAATGTACTTTTATTACCAGATTTATTTGTCAGAGGCTTTGTTTAAGAAACAAATATTACTTTATAGAAATTCCTATATTATTCCGTTTGGTACTGGGTAAAGGCCTACATGTCTCCAACCTCATTAGTCTGAGTCTCCAACATGGTATACCGACTGAAAAAGAAAAATCTTTCTACCAAAATGGTGAAATTGTCAGGTTAACTACAACCTAGTAGTAGAGTAGAGTAGTGGGTGAGTTCTTTAGGCAAGAGGATAGGTAGTGGTAGGGATATTAAGTTTTATTTAATATCGATAGTTAAAAAAATAATAAACTAAATAGGTACTTACAGTTTTCCCATCATCATTTAATGATTTCAGCCATTTGAACAGCATATTGGCAAATTCAGCATCGTAGAACATGTCCCCAATCAGTATCGTGTCAAAATCCTCACATTTTGACCCTATGAAGTTATTCACACTTACTTCAAGGTTAACACTATTTATTTTTGAGTTGATTTTAGTAGCAGTTAATGCACCTAAAACATAATTATGAATTATTTCACTACCACGTACAAGCGGGGATGTAGCTCAGTGGTAGAGCGTTCGCTTTGCATGTGAAAGGCCCCGGGTTCGATCCCCGGCATCTCCAGGCTTTTTGCACTTCTTTTCTAGCTTGTTATTTTTATATTTAAAAGTTTAATTTAGTCTTACACTTTATAAGTTAATCTTACATGGGTCAATGTCGTTTGCTACCACTCGTTTTGCTTTCATTTTCACGGCCGCTATAGAACCGGCCCCGCAACCACATCCTACATCGAGCACATGGCGGTTTTTAACAACATTTTCATGGTCCAAAATGTATCTGCAAGAAAAGAAAAGGATAATAATAATAATAAGAATAGGCAAAAGAAAATCAAAATTTTTAAATTATCTACGTATATAATAAGAATAGCGCCACCTCTTGTAAAATAGACGTACCAGTTGTATGGCGTACAATGCAAGGATAAAAAAAACACTGAACAACATAGATATCTCTGTCTAGGCTGAACAACTATGAGCTGATAGGTGGCAGTAGTAGATGTCAAGGTTTACAAACTTCCCGCTAGGGGCGCTGCTCCATTTTCATACCAAAATAAATGGTTAGCGCAAACTTTGAGTTAGATAGGTAGGTACCTACCTAGGTAATTTCTTCGCACTCAAACCATAGATCATGAGCTGCTGTGTCTGCGGTACCTACTCTATTAAGACGCTATCATAAATGAATAAGTATTAAACTAAAGAGGTTGGATTTTTTTTCTTTTTCATATACTAAATCTACGGTATAAACTGATTTCGACTTCAGCAACTGGTGACTAAACGCAATGGGATATGCCCCTAAATATTCCTAGCTTACTTTACTTACCTACCCATGTAGTTAAGTAATGGAAGTACAGTACAGGTAGGTTACCTACATAATAAGGTGTTAGTTATTGCAAATTAACCTTTATAAAATTAGAGCATCATGGCTGCTTACCAGGAACCTGATTTTGATTATCTAGCACCTCCTCCGTAAATGACTTTACAACTGCCAATTTAAACCATTTTGCACTAATTCACACTTTTTACCACCAACCTACTGACCTACATAATATAAGTAGGTAGAATATAAGTGCCAAAGCATGAAACACCTACCTACCTAACCAAACAGTGCGTTGATTGGATAACCTAGACAGGTAGACGTACCTACTACCTACTTAGACTACCTACTTATAGGTTCCTAGTACCTATCTAGCTACTGCTTTCCCGCGGTTATGTTAAAAATAGACGAATAAAGATTATCTCGTAACATTTCAGCTAAGTGAGTTCTGGGAATCTGAATTTCAGTGGAGACACTAGCGGTAGCGGGTGAAAGTGGAAACACCGCAGCCGTGAAGTAAAGATGGCTTTCTAGAAAATGTCAGAAACTATATTTCTCTGGAATTTGTTTGTAGTTGCATAGGAAGGCCTATCTAGGTACCTAATTTATATATTGGGTTGACAAGAGATACACAATTAATAGTACTTATTCTTAAAGTACTCCCTTAATTATGGGTAGCCACATCATGCACATTTACTTAAATAGACTAGGTCAGAAATTTAGATTAAGTAAAGGGAATCGTACTTAGAAAACATTAACACCAAAAAAAAATTTTAAAATCTGAGTATTGAAATGAGTCGTATCCAACAGCTTTCAAACGTTTGAAAAGATTCACAGTCGAATGCGACAGTTTTGTTCGATTCTATTTCTATTGCTATATTTTTTTTGGATATTAAAAGGCCCTGAGGAGAATATTAGAGATCGCTACGATACAATGGCGTGTGATCCATTGATATATATTGTTACTATCGTAACAAGATACGTAGTACCGGCCAAAATGCGTGTAGCTCAGGTCTTGGCCATGGCCAAGATCCTCTCCTTTCTGCATACAGTGGCCTTCTTGACATCGACCGAGTGACACTTCCGCAAAATAGGCAAATAATATGATGAAAAAGTGCATTTCTTGAACTCAATTGCGTAAAGAATCACGCGGAATTACTTTTTTCATGAATATCTATTGATTTTTTGCTAAAATCGCAGCAAATATTAAAGAAAATTTAGTTAAATAGTTCATGCCATGTAATGTTGCCAGCAAAAAATGAATAGTTTTCCCGATTATTATGGGAGATTTCGATAAAGGATATTTTTTTTATTAATCTCTTAATTTGTTAAAATAATTCACAATACATACACGAGAATATTTAAGATCATTTCAAATAGATCACTCACTTCTATTGATAAATGCCATCATCCATGAAATTAAATTATTAAATCGAACAAATAAAAGGAAGTCCAGAAGACATTTGACGTTACATGCGGTGGTTGAGTGATATTACGATCGCTATTATATGTTGACACAAAGTAAAACACTTATTTTATTTCAACAGTCAAAGTTTACTATTTCGATCTACTAATATGATTAGTGATAATATCACAAAGTTATGACGAACAGTTATTTTCTTAAACAATTGACTTTTCAACTATATGGTGGTAATAAATGGTGACTGGAGAACAATTTGTACTCTATGAAAACGTAAAGCAGGCTAAAAGAAAAAACTAGATAGGTACTGTTTTAGTGACTGACAGTCACATGTAAGTTTAAACTTCAGGGAAAATCTATAATCCTATCCTTCTTCCTACTAATATAATAGATGTGAAAATTTGTGAGTAGGTATGGATGTATGGATGTTTGTTACTCTTTCACGCTACAAAATTACAGAGCCCATATAGAAATTTAATAATAAATAAAATAATAAAATAAAAAATTGAAATATACATAGTTGTTTATGGCCTGGATGGAACACATAGGCGACTTTTCACCCGGGTACCTCGCGAGCGAAGCCGCGGGTGGAAGCTACTATCCCATAAATTTCAACTCAGTGGGATTATCATCATCAGGTGGCATGAACATCAATCGTGGGCCGAAACTGGATGAGACGAGCTTTGAACCATGGGGATTGGCACATACAAAGGGAGGCCTATACCCAGCAGTGGGTGAAGTCGGTCTGTGGATGATGATGATGATGATGAAGATGGAATTAGAACCCATGGCCTTCCCATAGATACTGGGAAACTACCAACTGCGCTTCGTTGTACGTTGTTGTTGTTGGTACGGGATTACTTATTTCCAATAATTAATGAGAAAAAAAACACATTAATTTTCGGGAAAAAAATCTAGATGAGGCAACATCGAGCTTTTTATTTCAAGCATTGTAGCTATCTCTATAAAATCAACTGCCATTCTCGAAGCGGGCCAGTTTAAATAAAAGAGATAAATATATGTTTCCTTCAAAATGACAATTAGTTTCAAAGCTACGTCTTCGCCATCAATAAGTGGTTATTATATTTTGACACTTGCTAAGGAGGTTTGCATCTCTTGTTATTTAACTCAATGGTGTGACCACACGACAGAAGCTACACTTTAATACGTAGCAGATTTAATATTTTATAGGCGACTGGGCTTCAGACGATATCCTCAAAACATCAGGGCACTGATTCTCAAGAACAGACATTAATGTCACACTAGACATATTTCGCAAGAACTGTCAAAATTGTAAGTAAATTTGACAGTTCTCGCGACTTATGTCTAACGATATAATAATCTCTAATCCTCAGAATCAGGGCCCTGTTCGACATTTTTTTTTTCACAGATGTCGTACACACAGATCCGGCAAATTTCAGAGCGTGTGCCGGGCCTGGCGAGGGCATAGACTTACGTTTGACTACATACATTTCGCCGCGTCCGACGTTTGTCTATTTTATAATTAAAAAACGTGTGGCACTCGGGGACTGCCGCGGTAAAGCTATTGCATAGCATTTTGTATCAACTTATGCAATTATAGTTATTTATTTATTTTATTTATGCAGTATTTCTTTTTCTTTGATATTAATTCAAGTTACACTTTTTGAGCGTGGTGATCGTCTCGATTCGTGCGAGCTTCGTAGAGTCGTACAATACGTCTAGTTGCACGCACACAAACACCGTGTCGAAGACTGCCGAAAAGAAACGACGTTAGACAATGCACGGCCTTCAAGCCACACCTCCGTGCCCGTCGGAGTGGGGAGCGTGAGGTTTTTTTTCGTTACGGAATTTCTGGATTCGGTCCCCGCGCTCAAGGCCCTCGATAGAAGCTATGCAATAGCTTAAAAACATTTTCTGATGGTATTTGATGGTTCCGGCGACTGCCACATGTAGGTTCGGGAGACGTTTCGATCGTTTTAAAATAGGTACCTACTTTACTTACTCCTACTGGTCTAGGTAGGTACCTACCTATGTCTAGGAGGGTGCGTCAATTCCAGGGGCAGTTACTCACTGACCTTGACTCTTGAGTGCTGACCTGATCTTGGCCTTGACCTCGAACTTGAACTCTTCAATAACATAAAGCTTGTTGATGGATATCTTCTTGTGATTCATAAGTTCATAATGTAACTAGGTACCTACCTACGTAGGTATAATCAAAATACCTACCTAGGTCTTACATTTTTTTCTTCTTCGTATGAGGGTACTTCAGTATCGAAGTTTTAAGGCCGCCCGAAGCTTCCGTCAAAGCTGAGAACAACATCTTAAGCGTGCCTTCCGAAGCACGGAAGCGCTCAGATCTGAATGCCACTAAGTCCCCGAGTAGGTACCTACCTACCTACTTACCACCTAACTACCTAGGTAGATATACGCCCGAAGGCCTCCGATAAAAGCCGGGAGGGATCAATAATCTCAATGAAATTATGACTCACAGCTGACCTAATACCTACCTACATTATGACATTTGGTTACAGTCCTGAAAAAGTTTTCATTACTTTTCCAAAGAACGAGATGACTCATTGCCCCAGTACCGTACCACTGATCAGAATTCTTGATAGAATTTTCAGGATGATTCATGTTCTCTATTCCTTTCTAGCTCAGAGAAAGTACCTATTGTCTGTCCTTTTTATCGGTGAACCTCTTTCACTCAAGGGATTCTGATACGTTCATCTCTTTCTTACAAAACATTCTTCGTAAATTATGAATGAAATACTTATGGTAACCTAGGTAACCGTAGTGTGCCCGTAGTGAAACTATGACTCATACAAAAGTGCTTACGAAATAGAGTCTTCAGTTTTTGTCCTTTAGTTGGAATTTTTGACCTTGTATTGTTACTAGTTACTGCCTACCTGTGCTTACTACCTAGCACTATAAATTTTTCAGAAGATCCTAAAAACCAATGATTCGCCTTCGTAAATAAACCTTGCTACACAGTACTAAGGGTTAGACTTCCGTATCCATAACATTCACGAGATCAGTCGTGATGGGGTTGTGAATATTTCATTGAGAAAATGTAAATTTATTCAAACTCCACTATGTTGTAATCTATGACACCTGCGTCTGGGTTTTTCTGTAGGCTAAGTTAGTTTACCTTGTTGTAAGATTTCTCCTAAGCAGCTTATTAGTAGATAATAGAGCTAAAATTAACATTGGCATAGCTAACAAGCCTATGTTATGGAATACCTAGGCTAGGCAGTATTTGGAATTCCGTCTTGGAATTCTTGGAATCTTGTTAATAGTAAGTTAGTTAAATAAATATTTTCTGTTAGCTAACTTAGGTAAGTATGTAGTAGGTAGGTGTATTCAGTTACTAAACTGTAAAAAGTTACCCACTAGTGCCCATGACTTCCCCTTCCAATACTACCAACCTATAGAAATAAACAAAAATTATGTTATACCTAGATAGATAAAAAAAATATCTGGTACTATCTGTAAGTAATAAAGACAAAAAACTACTATTACTATTTGCTTACTATTACTAGCCTAAAAACATCGTTAAATTGAAATCGTCCTAGGTTTTAATAAATTTAGATAAAATAATTTAATAAAAACGTATGAAATATAAAATCTATAAAAAATATATAAGTAAGCTATAAGTAGTAAATTGTCATATTACATCAAAAATTCTCTACAGTTTAGTTATTTTAGACTTGACATCTGAAGTTATCCAAAATATTTACCTAGTAGCATTGACTTTAGCCTTATTACTTACAAGACTTTTCAAACTAAACCAAGTCTAATTCTATATCCGGTCGAGATCCGGTCCAGCACGAAGGACCAATGAATAAAAACAAAGAGAAAAATTCCGTATTTGATCTATCGCCTTCCGTAATCAGGGATTTAAAAAAAGATTAACTTCCATAGTCTCGTAACGATGTTTACCTTCACCGTTTGACACGATTCTACTCCCTGGAAAACCCGTTCAAACCATAATTGTCAGCATACTTGGATTTGAACGTGCCCTACATAACTAACTAGTAGGTACCTACCCGGCATAACCAACAGGTGAATACCCGAAAATACCCGTAGAATAACCATATCCAGGAGACCAGAAGTTTTTAATTATGTTTTCCTTATGCATTTAGTATGCAAGTCGCACGCGAAGTTACTAACTAAGACTTGTTTCAATGAATACTCGTTGCGTAGCTTGCATAGTTGTCTTACATCTTTATCTAGCTCCCACCCTCTGTTTCGTTCGTGTGGTATCCGGTCAAAAAGTAACATTCTTATTCATGGTCTAGCTAGTCTAAGTGAGTGTAGACTCCCTTTCTCGCAATTGGACTCCTGTTGGCCCATTATACATCTAACGGCCGGCACGTAAGTCTGGCGCTGAACGAAATGTCTGCGCATGGGTCTCTCGCTCTCTCTCGCCTCTAGCTCCCTTATGGTACCGCACTTGTGACTTCTTCGTAGTCAGCGCTAGACTTTCGTGCCGTGGCTTAACACTTAGCCAGCGTAACCCCGCTCAGAAGCACAGAAGTTTCCTCGAGTCTTCGCAGGCTTGGTATTAGACCTCGGAGTTCCAAGGATATGTTTACGTTGAGAAGCCACTCCCATGTATTCCAGGATTACTTGAGCTGCCTATTCCTGGTCTAACTCTAGAACTATGTTACATCACTATCTACACTTTTCACCTTTCTATTATTAGTAGGTCTACTTCATCCGCAGTTTTCACCAACTGCTGGACATCAGGCCACCCTTTGCTCTTGCCACTTAGCATGGTGGCCTGATCCAGTGACGACCCACCGACACCGACGCTGACTTCTTCATCAACTCATCGTGCTGCTGGAGAGCCAACACATCTCTTCTCAGTCTACAGCCTTCTACACCACATGTCATCACCGCGTATCGCAAGGTGTCATACACTTAGTAAAAGCACATACAAAATATATTATCTCTGCATTAAATTTATCTGTGACCGTGGTATATGATAGAATTTGCAGGTATGTATATAAGTGCTACTTCTAAGTACATAATGATATAGTAACGTGTTTACAGCTGTGTGAAGAAATAAGAACGTTATAAATACCTTGCAGTGGCTTGTCCTCCAGGCCAGTAAAAAGCCCAAAAGGGGTCTTTGAACGGTGATTCGTCCTCGTTCGCCGTCCACAGCGGGCAAGTCTGGTCTATTACCCTGATCGCCAGTTCCGGAGTCAGGTGTCTTCGGGAGACTACGGTGTGCTTGATAATGAGGGCTCCTAAGTCTTTTAGCATTGTACCTGGAAAAAATTGTTTCCCGATATTTTTATACCCGACTAAGCAAGCGAGCTGATGTGCTGCTGATCTATTTAAAGCAACCGCTAGTAGAGCCTACCTACCTAAATGCTCGGTCGTTTTTTTAATCCACTGTTAACAGTACAATCTAAGACTCTTCAAATACAAACCGGTTCCTTCTAAGCAAGCGTGTTCCATCTTATACCACATCTTTAACTGTTTTAGGAGTATAGTGGTTAAACGACGTATTGGATTCTCGTTCGAAAATAATCAATAATATTTGGTTCCCGCTTTTTAATTATTAAGTCATTTCGGAGGTCTTCAGGCCAGGTACCACCACTATATCAGGTGACACCAGAGTTGGTCACTAGCTCATACGAAAAAGGAATGGAAGAAAGCATTAACGGCCGGTTCCTATATTATACAGTTATTGATGAGGCGTCAAATTTTCGACGCCTCGTTGTTAATTTTTGACAGTTTTTCAAAGGAAAACGAAGCGTTATCGGTTACGCTATAATATAGGATTCGTTGGTAACGGCCGATTTCTATATTATACCGTTACCGATAACGCCTCGTTTTCCCTTGAAAAACTGTCAAAAATTAACAACGAGGCGTCGAAAATTTGACAGTTTTTCAGGGGAAAACGAGGCGTAATCGGTAACGGTATAATATAGGAACCGGCCATAAGACGAGAGTAACAGTGTATATCGATTGAAGAACACGGAGCATATACGAAAAAGGAAGGAAGAAAGGAAAACAATTGATAATTCTCGTTAGTTCTGTGAAGTCTACAATGAGATAGATATAGAACGGACATCTCGTAAGAAACTGTCAGAAGACATGCGCATTGCGTATTTCAGTTTTCAGATTCGTAGAAAGGTGAGTCACGAGTTACTATCGAGTGTTTTCATCGTATAAGTCTACATAATAAGTGCTTTGAGTATATAAGTAATGTAAGCAGGTTGTGGGTGAGTCACCGATAGGCTTAGCGTGACCTGAAAACCGATACCATCCGACAACCGGTAGGTACTGTAGGGAAGGGTTTTGTAAGTAGCCAGAAAGTGTGAGAGTAAGTAACATTTTAATTTGAATACCTATAGCAATATCTAAAAAATTCATTGTTGAAGATCGTGCCCATCCGGGCAAGTCGGTTTAGTTCTGGATACTTTTCAAATTTTCAATTCTAATGGAGGACTAAAACAGTACCTTCATTTCCCAAAATTAAATACCTGAGTTAACAAGTGTCTAAAATTAGTTTAATTGTTTCCATTTAAATAACGCTTACGTAAAATTTGTTGTTTCATTAAATTCTTAAACTGTTCACGTAATTGCTCATAATTTCCACGTGGATTCCATTTGACCCACTTATCAAGCACTTCTTCCCGCGGCTTCGCTCGCGTGGTACCGAGTTAAACAATTAGAGTATGGGAATGTGTTAATCCAGATCATAACCTATGAAGTAGCTATATAGGTACCTAATAAATAGATAACTAGTTGTAAGTTTGGAATTGGGAATATTCCCAGTTTCATCCGAATCCGTTCACCGAATAAGGAGTTGAATGGGGACAAACATACCTACTCAGTACTCACACACAAATTTTCGCATATAAAATATTTGAAGTTACGCTCTGGACTGACTGACTGACTGCCTAGATTGATGATCAACCGTAAGTCCCAGACATTTGGAGGTTATCTAGTGTAGTGGAGGAGCATTATGAAGGGAATTCCTGAAATTCCCCCGATGCCCCCCTAAAGAGTAGCTAGTAGCGGGAAAAAACCTCGATGTAAACAAAGTAGTGGGACGCCCACTTGCAAGTCATAACCAGCTTATATGTAGATGCGTTAGACAGTAGACGGGGACACCTTACAGGTTTCTTCCTAAGATCTCGGCGTCATTCAACGCAATCACGTAACAAGGAATCCATTCAACAAGATTCCATACTCAGAGCCTTGATACAATTTTCCATTGATTGCTCTTATAATAGGGTTGAAATTTGCTTGAGTTTCAGATCTGAACGGGTCAATATTTTTCACGTCATGATAAGGTCATGATAAGATAATTCCATCACCCAAACTTTAGTTACAACGCAAAAACTGTAATTGTATCTAGTCTGGTAGGTACTCATTACAAGCAAACTACTACTAAAATAAAACGAAGGGTCGTTTTATTTTAGTCTACACTTTACTTGCGCAACTGGCTATTAGGCTATTAAACTATTATTTATTTAGTCGTGGTAAACAATAGTAGATTGTTTTACAAGGGACTAAACCATCCCATTATATACGAGGTTGTTATACTCCCGAGCTTAGCGAGGGAGGATGACAAGACCGAGTTATAATGGGTGGTTTTGGCCCGAGTAAAACACTCTACTTTTCACTTCGATTGCGAGAAAATAAAACAATTCCAAATTAGTCAATTTTCAGAAATTTTATTAAAAATTAAATGTGCAGTTAGAGCAATTTTGAATGTTTAGTGATATGTTTTTCCCGGGCAATTTTATTTCGTTTCTTTGTGATTGGGATGTGATAATATTTTGAGTTGATTGTTGTGGAGTAAAAGTTGGAGAGACTCGAAACATGCTTGAGTTTCCTGCGCGGCTTCAGCTGAGTTCACATATTCATCCAATCCCGCGATGTAGATGCTTGGGGTTCTGTAATGTTTGGTAGAATATTTATTCCTTCCATAATCCGCTGCGTGACGTGATACTTGTTTTGTATAGAGTCCTCTATATAACCTTCAGCCACTTGAGCGGACCTCCATCCACCGTGGCGTTTTAATGTCGTTATATTCGCACCAGAGTCCGCCAACAGAGTCGCGGATGTTCTGCGGAAACAATGGCCCGTGTAGAGTTCCGGATTTGGTAAATTTAGATAAGTGGCAATATCTTTAGGCATGTTACCAAATTTATTTTTGCCTATGACTTGCCTTGTGCATTTACCATTTTGATAATTTAGAAAAAATCTTCTCGTTGAAACATTAGTGGGACGTAACTCCTGATAGGCTTTAACTATATTAAGGTATTCTCCACTGATGACAAATTTACGCTCTTTGTTTGTTTTCGTGTTCGGCAGACTCACAGCTTGTAGGTTTGTATCCGTTTCTACGTCTTCTAGCGTTATATTGGCAAGCTCTATTCCTCTGCATGCACCGCTGATTCCACAAATTAAAGCAACCTGTTGAACAAAAAAATAAGTGTGTTAATAATCGTAATAACCTAGGTACATAATTTAGGTATGTAGGTAGGTATCTATTTATTTAGTTTGAGTAGAGTACATAAGTAGGTTACCTTTGTTGCCAAGTATTGTTTATTTGGAGCGTTATTTAAAAATGTTTCGATTTCTTGTGTCGTCAAGACTTTAGATTTTTTTGCCTTGTATCCAGTGGACAATTTCTTCAGTAAAGCCGTTAAATTTACATATTTTTTAATATCGACGTCGTGTCTTGTTTTTAAGGTCATTCTTAACATTGAATATGTGCTCCAAAGAGTCGACGATTTGAATTTTTTCGATAATTCATCAAAATAAGTGAGAAAAACCCCTTCTGTAAAAGAATCCACACGTTTCTCATCTCTCCATTTCATAAAATTTTCGTAACTCTTTAAATATATTTCACGTGATTTTGTCGGCAACAGATTCATAATTATTTCTTTGCCCTTTTCTTCCATTTGCATATTAGCATCTTCACTATCACTTGATGACATTTTTCACGTTCACAATTTGAAAGTTAAAGTCAGGAAGTTAAACGTAAAAGTTTGTGATTTGGAATGAAGAAAATTCTAGAGATTTAGCGCCAATACCATCTTTTTTTTTAAATCTCTATACCTTCAATAACCCTCAACGAAACAGTTCGCATTCTACCGTGAAGGGAAGAATCAACCTTCATAAAACATCACCAAGACGGTTCTATTTTCAAAAAAAAAGATTGACGGAGCACCAAGAAGTCGAGTTTTTATATAAGAGAACGAATGCTTTGTACGGGCTGATGATTTTAGACAAAAATTAAAAAGAAAAAATACTTTTTAGCCCTAGGTATTAAACTCGAGTTTTAGGCCCGCTAAGCTACACTATTATGATACACTTTTTGAGCAAGAGAAGTGAAAACGTTTTTTTTGTATCGACGTTTCGATTGTATCGACCTGTTGGCCTTAAACGGGCTAAGAGGACAGGGCGCAATAATAGCGCTTTTTAGGGGAGGCCTATTTCCAGCAGTGGACTGCTGGTGATAGGTAGATAGATAGATAGAAAATTCTTTATTGCACAAGATAAAATACAAGTACACAGGCGAACTTAATGCTAAATAGCATTTTCTTACAGATAACCTTCGAGTAGTGTGGAGATAGATTGGTAGTGCTGCAAATTTTATTAATGAAATTGTAGAAAATTATAACATAACTAATAATAATAAATGAGATAAAGAAAAACCGAAAAAAAGGAACCTAAACCATAGGTACTAAAGATAAAAATAAACTTACATACAAAAACTAGAATATCATAAAATTACATAAATTACTTAAAGTAACATAATACCTAGAAGCTCAATTTTTTCATTGACTATTTTGTAGAGAGATATAATGATGGGCGCAATGCTCCGAATGCTCGCAGTTCATCTAAAAGATAGAATCCATAACGAGAATATCCGACATAGAACTAAAGTTGTCGACATAGCTCAGAGGATTAGCAAGCTGAAATGGCAGTGGTGTAGCCAATAGCCATATCTGCCGAAGAAATGATAACCGTTGGGGTAAACGAATTCTTGAGTGGAGACCGCGCCGCGGCTCGGCAAACGTAGTGTAGGACTCCCCCCGGCTAGGTGGAGTGACGATCTGCAAAAGGTGCCGGTGTAAGCTGGATGCGTCGAGCTCAGCTCAGCTCAGCTCAGCTCAGCTCATACAGGGCGCAATGGCGCTCATTAGGGGAGGCCTATGTCCAGCAATGGACTACTATAGGCTGATGATGAAATTGATGATGATGGGTGAAGAGGTTAAAATGCTGGAATAGAAGAGAACAAGCCTTTGCAATTATTGATGTGACAAAAACAACAGCGGTTAATACACGTTCATCTTATCACAATCAAGTCACTGAGCTATTTTGAGATGTCAGTTGCCACACCCACTGATAAAGGTGTCAGTCAGTGACCGACGTACACATAACATCCTTACAGGTGACTGTTCTGCTGGGTGATCGGCTAACAATGTTGCAAACAAAAATGATTGAGACCGATCCTGTTTTAACAAACTATGACAGTTTGTGAATAGACGTTCATTGAATTTTGACGGATGAAATGTCAAAGTTTGTAAATACAGGATCGGTGTCAATCATTATGTTTGCAACAGAGTTGGCCAATCACCCCGCTGAAAACGTAGTGCGTTTTAGTATAACATCATAATTCATTATGAAAACAAACTTTTCCATCAATTCTTTATATAGATCGTTCCTTTATCGATTGTTAAGTGTAGAACATTGGACTCTGTAAAATAAATACCTACTGCAACAAATTATCCTTGTTTACCCTTCACTTATGTAATTGTTTTTTTAAGTTACTAACAAATAATATAATATGTAAAGTAATCAATGGTGTACTTGGATACCTAATAAAATCTGAAATGAAAGATTTTCATTTTATTTTATTTAATAATGATCCGGATCAAAGGACCATACCTAATTAGACCAGGGTCGATAATTTTTAGAACCAAAAAAAATTATAGTAGGATGATACCCATTAGAAAAGGAGGGAAATATTATAAAAATGAAAGGAAAAATAATTTACGGGCGATCTGAGGTCGGGAAGGGGATGGGGGTGAGATTTTAGGGGTAAAAAACGGTTTTTCTCGATTTCCGGCAAAACTAAAAGTCCATTGGAAAAAAGTGAAATGGCAAAGTTGTAGGTAATAAAAAGATCTAAAACTTTTATATTACCAGTTTTTTCACATAACCTCAAAATGTATGTGAAAAATTCAAAAAACTAAGTTTTTGGTTTTTTATTTTTATCTTTTACAAAAATGTTTTTTTATTCATCAAATTTGGTGAAAACTTACCTTTTTATGTCCCAAATACGCTGTAATTTATTTGATTTGAAATATTTATTTTTTTCACCTTATTTTGAATTAATATCGAAAAAGCACCCTAATTTTCAATCGAAAATTCACCCGTCAAAATATCAGCTTTTTTCACAAAGTTGGTATGTTTTCTGTTCGTTGAAATCTCTACTATCCGATGGTGAAAAAAAAAATATGTTTTTATAGTAAATCTTCTCAGAAAATGCAAAAAAGTACAAGATTAAAAAATAATAATATCCTTAATTTTGCACAAAAAAATTTAATTAATCCCATGAAAAAAAAAATATTTCAAAATAAATAATAAATATATTAAAAATATATATCGTAATATTTTTAATAACTAACTTTTGGCCGATTTTCATGTATATTTCATATATTTTAAATATATTTAGATACATTCAAAATGTAACTTAAAAGACATAAAAAACATAGCTAAAAATATAAAAAAATACATTTTGAATATATCTGAAATATATTTGAAATTTATAAAATATATATGAAAATCGGCCAAAAGTTAGTTATTAAAAATATTACGATTTATTTTTTATATATTTTTAATATTTTTGTGCAAAATTAAGGAGATTATTATTTTTTAATATTGTACTGTTTTGCATTTTCTGAGAAGATTTACTATAAAAACATATATATTTTTTTTCACCATCGGAAAGTAGAAATTTCAACGAACAGAAAACATACCAACTTTTTGAAAAAAGCTGATATTTTGACGGGTGAATTTTCGTTTGAAAATTAGGGTGCTTTTTCGATATTAATTCAAAATAAGGTGAAAAAATAAATATTTCTAATCAAATAAATTACAGCGTATTTGGGACATAAAAAGGTAAGTTTTCACCAAATTTGGTGAATAAAAAAACATTTTTGTAAAAGATAAAAATAAAAAACCAAAAACTTAGTTTTTTGAATTTTTCACATAAATTTTGAGGTTATGTGAAAAAAGTGTTAATACAAAAGTTTTAGATCTTTTTATTACCTACAACTTTGCCATTTCACTTTTTTCCAATGGACTTTTAGTTTTGCCGGAAATCGAGAAAAACCGTTTTTTACCCTTAAAAACTCACCCTCATCCCCTTCCCGACCTCAGATCGCCCGTAAATTATTTTTCCTTTCATTTTTATAATATTCTCCTCCTTTTCTAATGGGTTTCATCCTACTATTATTTTTTTTCACTTTTTATTATTTTTAAAGGCTTCTACCCTGGTCTAAATAGTCTACGGGTCAATTAAATTCTGAATATGGCTATTTTGAGTTTGGTCAGTGGTGCAATTAAACTACATGCATATGCCCGTAGACAATTAGGTATGGTCCTTTAACCCGGATCTTTATTAAATTTAAATTTTTTAATTTGAATTAAATTAACTTAAAATAATTTATTTAAAAAAACTTTGGTGTTCTTAGCAGATTACCTTGGTTAAGCAACACTCCGTCCGGTCATTACTTGGATGGGTGACCGATCAGTCACATTTAAATTTGAGCGCTTCCGTGCTTCGGAAGGCAGTTTAAGATGTTGGTCCCGGCTTCTCTGTCATTAAGTTAATAACATATGCACCTAGGTTATGGATAAAAAAAATGAAGAAAAAGTTACAGATCATTTTAAAGAAATAATGTGAACATATACTAAATAAAATAGCAAACAACCTTCATGATACTATTTGAAGTAAATTGTTACACACTTGTTTATTGAACGTTTTGCTTCATAAACAGACTTATTTTTTATATTACAGTTCTTCGAAACAGTATTATAGATGAAAATCTTAATAAAGTCGCCAAAACGTTGGGTAAAACTTGTATTACAGGACGAAACAGGTATTTTATAAACTCGTCTGTTGTGTATAATATACATTATTATCAGAAGTCAGGATGGATTGATGAACACAGATATAAATTTTGGAAATGAAGAGTTGACGAACAGTCAATACTCCGCTTTCCCTATACAACACAGGTGTGGGGAATCTATAAGACTTATGGAGCATGACCTTGAGGACAGAGCGCTGAGCTCTCTGAAGATCTGTTTTCGCAGCACTGTCCCAGCAAGTTATGCAATAAAGTAAGAGAGACTGGCACAGCGCATAAATATATCGATTTCAAAAGTTCGGCATCAGCAACGTCTCTCAAGTTTCGCATGATGTTGACTACTTTTCTAGTTCTTGCTGATAAAGCCTCTAAATGTTATGTTTTCGTCAACTAGTACTCCCAAATACTTAATTACCTTTGTTCTTGTCAAAGTTTCACACAGACAGGAGTCACCACTACCTGTACACGAGCCGTGCATTTTAATTACTGTACCCGAGGGTGGAGCTGATGCAGCCGTTTTATGGAAGCAGACATACATGGTCTTCATATCGTTTAAAGTCAGAAGGTTATTTTGGAGCCATGTATACAATGGGATCATCCCTTTTTCAACCGTACACAAAACACTTTACCAGTTGGGTTGGGACCATGGAACAATACTGCAGGGTCAACGGCGTAACAGATCACATCGGCATTTACTACCTATAGGGAGCTAATGAATGTCGTTTATGTATACATTAAACAGGGTTGGTCCCAGGATACTCCCATGCGATTGACAATTTTTTCCAATAGTTTCGAGAGTACTCCAAGGAGCGAAATAGGCCTATAATTATCAATTGATTCTTTGGAGCCGCCTTTATGGATCGGACAAACAGACGCAATCTTCCAAAAATGTGGGAAATCAAAATCGAGAAAAGTCAAATTGAATATGAAAGCAAGTGGTTCTGAAATAGCATTTTGTATACACTTTATCAAAACATTTCCCAATCCATCAATACCGGGAGCCTTCGCATTTTCCAAAAACATGATTTTTCAAATTTTTTTACCTCATTAGCGTCAGTAGGCTTCAGGAATAGAGAATCAACGGGAGAATTCCCAAGTCTGATGCAGACTGATGCTGTTTGCTAATTCAGTTTCATTCTGAACAATATTTGAGAGAATTTTGCCTACTGTAGAGAAATGAATATTACATTGATTAATTGAATCTTGCTTGTCTGATGAACAGGGGAGGGTCAAAAGTACAGTAGGCTCTTTTTTTGGGGTTTTAAGATAACAAATATTTTAACTGAATGCCAGAGTTTTTCAGGGTTACGTATATTCTCTCTCAGATCACTTAAATCATACTCCGTTTTTAACTTACGCAGCAGGGTATTAAAGAAGTTGCAATATCTACTGCTATATCTACTTTAGATGGAGGATATCATTATTGGGGTCTCTTCTGGAATCAAAATGGAGGCGGTCACAGTGTCGCATGCAATGAATTAGTCCTGGTGTTATCCAGAGCTTCAGATTGTGTTTTGAGCGGCTTACTCTAATCATCATTGTATGTTTCGTAACAATATCCATTAAAATATTAGAAAAAGTCTCTGTTGCCAGATTAACTTTGTTACAATTATATACCGGACTCCAATCTGTAGCGAGAAGTTCCTTCTTAATGGCTTCAGAGTCCCTTTTCAATTGACCTCTATTTGAACAAGGTTGATTAGGTTTACTAATACAGATTCCAGTCAATACAAGGCAGTGTTCTGTAATATCTGCCTCATATACAACACCGACAGTTTTAGTAAAGTCAATTTTACTGAAATAGATATGGTCAAGGCAAGCTGATTCCCTCGGTAGTGTGACCGCTGGCTTAAAGCCATATTCTGCCATAAAACAATTGTATTATAAGCTAGTCGAGGTTCAGTTATCCAAAATACTCACGTTTATGTCACCAGCTATCAATGTGGGTATATTGCGTGAATTAGGGTAAAAGTGGTTACCAAGCGATTCTAGAAAATTTACAATGCTTCTGTTTGGCGGAGAGCGATATATCCGAAAAATACAGACCACGTTTGGGATTTGTACAAAAAGACAGTCTGTCTGCATCATCTTTGGCTGGTTCCGACACAAATGCATTCCAGGTATTCTTTACATAAACAACACGCCACCATTTTGATCTTTATGATGCGTAGTGAATAACTATTATAGCCCGATACTGACGGTGACGGAATGGCTGAAAAAATAAAAATAAGACTGTTTATATTTAGATATCGATTATTTAGGTCTCAAGCAGTAAATTTTACTATGAAACATGATGTCTAAAATTTATAAAATGCATCAATTGTTAATAAAACAATATCCTTTAATTTATTTTAGTTGGTGTTCGAAATTACTACCACATTTTTCAATACAATATTCAACTCGTTGAGGTAACGATCTTACTATTGCATTTTGTATTTTGAGATGGTGAATTTTCGTTAAAATTGTCTCTATGGCTGCTTTTAGGTCTTCAATGGTGTCACGAAAATTCACCAATAGCTATTACTTCCATTGTAGGATTTATACAGCCGACACACTTCATTATGCACAGCAAGAAAGAGATGGTGTCGCTTACGCGTTACATTACACCCGTGCACTCGGTTACTACTAGTCTATAGATCTTGCGGAGTGATTTAAATCGGTGTCCCTCAGACTAAGTCTAAGACTCAGACTAAGACTAGTCTGAGTCAAAATCTGAGTGAAAATACTGATTGAAACTCTTATTTAGCAGTAATATTAGACTCACAGTACCTTCTATGTCCTAGGTTTAAAACTTCACATGTGCAAAAACTCAGACTCTTGTAGGTACTTGGAACTTGGGACAAACATTTTCTGTTTCAAAGTAGGTAGGTAGGTAGGTACTATGGCGAGGTATGAACATTGAACAGTGTTGCACTTTTAACGCCCGGTTATCGAATTTTGTCCCCTTACTGCCCTTAGTTTCATTATCAGCGAGATAAGTACCTATTCTGCTATTAATTACATGAACATTACCTAACCTAAGTTAGTCACCATAACCTAATCCTAAGTAACACATGACATGGGATATCCTTCGTATTGATACTCACTTGCGTGAGTCATCCGGCTTGCCTTGCAGGGCCGTGCGGGTCAATGACACATCACCACGCCTACATAAAGCCGTCTTGGAAGCTTGAAACTTGTAATGAACTTGTGATAGGGTGGCTATCGATCGAGGTTTTGCCCGCGAAATGTTTTGTTAAAAGTTTTACTGCTTATCTGGGCGGCAAGCGTTTAGGAACGCGGATGTTGAACCTTCTTGAACCACGCGAATTCGTACGTGAATTCTACACAGAGCGCGAACGCGGAACCACAAAATAAAGGTAGCAAAAACGCTCGAGCGCGTGCACGCTTCTTTCTGATAGGTCATCCTCATGCATTTACCCCCTTACTTATGAACGCTACTTAAAGTTAATCAATACTCAAAGTTCGCCCTGTCATTTGTCATTATCCAACGGTAAGAGATGGCAATAGTCTAAACATCGTTTATCTTTTGAAAGATGTTCATAAGTAATGCCATTAGAAATTATCGCGCAACGAGATAAAGATGGATGTACCTACCTAAATGGCGGCATTACACGACGAATGAAAGAAAATCATTCGCATTTGAGAAGATATATAGACTCGCAAGATAGCGCCAACGACGAAATAGTTGAAGAGTAATAGTATAGCGTGGTATGGACATTTCATGAAATGTCCATACTACGCTAACCTCCTTATGAGGAGCGATGAAAGTCACGTTACAAAAACATGATGGATTATGAAAGAATGTGCTGCCAGAGGTAGGACGAAAAAAAGATGGATGGATGGTGTGAAAGATGATTAGAAAGAAGTGAGTGTTGATAGAATTTAATGGAAGAGGAAAACATGGTGTGCCGATCAAACTAAGAGTGGGATAAGGGTAGGAACATTATGACTAACTCAACATCATCATCAGTCTATATAGCAGTCCACTCCTGGACATAGGCTTCCCCTAATGAGCGCCATTGCACCTTGTCCTCAGCTCGACTAGCATCCTTTTGCAGATCGTCACATTACTGGTCGGTTCACTACGTTTACCAAGCAAGCCGCAGTCTCCATTTAGTGAACTCGTTTACCCTAACGGTTATCGGTTCTACTTCTTCGGCAGATATGGCCAGCCCACTGCCACTTCAACTTGCTCATTCTCTGTGCTGTTTCTATGTCGTATGACTAATTACTAATTACTGAGAGTAATTAAAATAAGCAATAAGTTGATAAGGAAAGGAGAATGCCGAGATCTCGTACCAATTGCGTCAAAACCGAAGTATCCCATAAAATTTATTATATTTTATAAATGACAATAACATTTTCTTTGGTTTTACACACCGACTCGATTAAAAATCAAGTAAAAAAATATTTTGTTGATTTGGTTTCCGTTGCACGCCGCCATTAGACTACAACAACCAATGTTAAGTATATACGTTGCTATGGCAATAAACATTGATGTAAAGTGTAACTATGGCAATAACCCTCATTTTTAATTATTTTGACAGTAGAATCGACTAGAAACTTATTGGATATTTTTTGACGCAATCACTTTAGTCTTGGTACCGAGCGCCATACATCAGACGGCATTCTCCTTTAATAAACACTTTCATAAACTATTCACGTAGTTTATTTGACGTCAACTGCATGGCGCCGCCAAGCCAGTTCCAAAACGCCCCAGCATTCTGCTTCCCATCTGTTTACCAGTATTGGGTGTCAAATACGCAGATGAAAAGTAGGCGGCATTGTGGAACGTGCTGGGACGGGATGTCGGTGGATGGCACACGCTTCCACGACTTGATAACGGAGATAATAGTTTCGCGGCTAGTCAAGCACATTTGACAGAAACACTTGCCTGGATGTGAACAATCGAAAACTGTGTAGTTTTAGAATATAGGTCACTAGATGGCTTATGGTCTTGAATGATGGCATAAGGCATTGAATGATTGCATAAGGCCGACATGACTAGAACGCCAGTCTTTTTTGATAACTCAATTTATCTAGGTACTACCTATATATTTTTTCAGAATTCATCAGTTTTTTTTCATATCTGTCATTAAATCTTAGGATGATTTGAATACTGTAGTGTGTTGCTATGCTGAGTTTGCACTTACCACAATGTAGGTAACTGCAAGGTACAGCGTTCCTGTTTAGAGAGGTCAGTCTCAGTGTGTCCGTGAAGCCAACAAGCCCAGCAGAAAACTAGCGATGCTGCAAGTCAGCATCTAGCAGCATTATGCTGAGCTGAGGTCTTTTTCACCACTACAATTTAATTATTTTATGTGATTCCTATTTCGTTTTTCTAATTTAGCTTCCAAGTAAAATTTATCTATTACTGTGTTTATGGTGAATTTGTAAATGCCTCTCTTCTCTACTCTACACTGACCTACATAATATTATGAACAATAATAATATTAGTCAAGTTAATATTATTATTTTAAGCCGCATTGCACTTTGTATCATATTTGTTTGCAAACAATAAGCGGCACTGTAGACTTGCTACTGTACCGGGAAATTATTCAACAACAACTTATAAATACATTCAAAAACCCATGTGACATGACGCAATCTATTTAATTGCGATAATCAGTTCATAATAATAAACTTTTCATTGCTCTTTAAGATTACTATCGCAGATTGGTTATTGTATTTAGATAGAAAGAAAATAAATAATGCTGGAGACTATCACACAGCATCATGTAGCCCCTAAGCTAAGATATGTTATGTGGAACCACAAATATGTACATATTCTACAAAGAACAAAGACCAGAGTCATATACAAACAATTACATTATTATGATTATACAAACATTTGTCTCGCGGCGGTAATCGAACCCGCAACGTTAGTTGCAAATAAACGATATATCTATCTATCTATCTATCAACGTCAGTCTCATCTCAGGCGGGCCTGCCACAGCCACAGAGGTCGTTGAGTTCGGCTGAAGTATGCAAATAAGGTAATTTTTTACATTCCCTTTGTCCTATAATTCAAAGTGTTAGAAAGTATTTCGGATTGACTATAGTATAGACGCACATTTTTAATTTTTTCATACGGTTTGGAATGTTGGGATGGGAGTCCCCTTGGTCGCTCATCTTGGTCAACAGTACAGAACTGGGACTTCCCATTTCGATGCGGGTATTACCGCAAAATATTGCAATTACACTGATTAAACTAACTTCCTTTGGATAGTGTTTGTTGGTTTAACAAAAAAGACCCAGACAGTCGCACTGGCTGGGAGGACTTTGTAGGTATATACAGAATACCCCTGATCAGATTTTACTCATAAAATTGATTATTTGGAGGACACATTGCAAAAAATACAAAATATAAAGTCTGGTTTATTGAATAGGAACCAGAAAGTACTCTTTAAATAGGTCAGATACACTTTACATTAGTCAGGGAGCAGAGAATATAAGCATTAAAGGGTGAGTAGCTGAGTAGGTGAGGTAGGTAGGAATAGCTATTCCCAACGTCCATATTTTTAGGCTAGGCTTATTATGCATCCGGAATGAACGTAGGAAAAAGCGTAGTAGGTATCTAACTACAAAACGAATTCAGCCAGTTTGGACAAAATAGATCAGGCAAAGGTAGATTATGGGATGGGGCTCAGGTAGACGTTGAATACACGTTGAATACACGTACCGTCAAGTCAACGTACCGTTGCGTCGGCCAAGAAGAGGAAAACTACGTCTACTACGTCTACTACGTTTGAAAACAAAAGTTTTCAATCAGTGCGTCCTACCCGTCATGACATACGGAGCCGAAACGTGGACACTCACAGTACGGCTGGTCCACCAGTTTAAAGTTGCTCAGCGAGCTATGGAACGAGCTATGCTCGGGGTTTCTCTGAAGGATAAAATCCGTAACGAGTTTATCCGACATAGAACTAAAGTTGTCGACATAGCTCAGAAAATTAGCAAGCTGAAGTGGCAGTGGGCTGGCCATATCTGCCGAAGAACCGATAACCGATGGGGTAAACGAGTTCTTGAGTGGAGAGCGTGGCTCGGCAAACGTAATGTAGGACGCCCTCCGGCCAGGTGGGGTGACGATCTGCGAAAGGCTCCTGGTAGAAGCTGGATGCGTCGAGCTCAGAACAGGGCGCAATGGCGCTCATTAGGGGAGGCCTATGTCCAGCAGTGGACTGCTATAGGCTGATGATGATGATGACCGTCAAGTCAAGCCTTAAACCTGCTGTGAAGTGATTTGCTCTTAAGTAGGTATAATTCATAAGCGATCGGATCTCACATAACTTTCTTAACATTAAACAACATCCAACCAAATTGCTGAGTAAAAAGCAATATCGATACAGTAAGCAACTTTCTCCACACTCATGTTATGTCTCACGTAATGCGCAGTGGCAACGTGGAAGTCCGAGGTCCACGTGTTGGATACAGGCCGTGGAACTGGGTCAAGGCATTGTCTCACGTAGACTTTTGCGTGGCTACAACCACGCTGGCAGTATTAGGCAATCCATTGACGATCTTATTGTGAATTTGGACGGTAGTGCAATGTTATAACGGTCTTGCTGGATGATGTTGGATGGTGAGGGAGCATCGAGAATTTTCAGTCGGCAGTTAAACATTACTGTTCCGTTTGTCTTTCGGGTCCGGTATATTATTATTTGATGGGGCTTTATACAAAGAGGTTTTCATAAAGCACTGAGTGCCGAAATTGATTATGACTTATGAGGTAGGGGTGAGCAAAGAGAGGTTAGGTAAGAAGTTTTTAGAATTCAGATAGTTAAAGATAGTTGCTTCAACTGATAGATATTGTATTGTTAACTTAAACCATGTTTCAAAGTTCCAAACAACATGATCAGAAAATAATTCACGTCATAAGTTATAGAAATTTCATTTTGTTCCAGGTTTACGCGGGCTAGTCAGATAGATAGATATTAAAACTCTTTATTGAACTCATACCTTTCTTCCTTCTTCGTATAAGCTAGTGGCCAACTCCAATGGCGGAGTTTTTAGGCCGCCCGAAGGCCTCCTCATACATAAACATATATAGAACAAAGCGACAATTATAAAAGAAAGAAAGAAGGTTGTCTTACCGTTTGCTAAGAGTGATCTCTTCGAGCGACCTTTGGATAGATTGGAATCAAAAGACTAGCAGACGATGGTGAAATATCAATAACCACATATTTATCTTAATCCATTGCGGGCATAGTTCATAGTTCATACAGTGAATACTACTCATACCTATTTCTGCCGTGAAGCAGCTTCGCTGTGTTTAGGTTTTGGAGGGTGTGGGTGGCGGTGAAATAACATGCACAAGAGGCTTTTATCACCGTTGATGGAGCCAGGGAGTTGCATCGTAGGGCACGTTCCAAAAAAGAGTGATCTACGATGTAATCCTTTTTTATAGGTAATAGTTACCACTTAACAACAGCGGGGTGATCGGCTAACTCTGTTGCAAACAAAAATAATTGATACCACTTCACTTCTTTATTAAATGGCTTCTGGGTTGGTTTCCACAATTTCGCCAGTATCAAGTATAATTGTTCATAATAAAATGAGGCAACGTAGTACGGTTTATAATTCCAGTCGTGCAGTCTTCAGTTATGTCCTATTTTCTGCTAAAGCAATGGCGACTATAATAAAAAACGATCGACGCACAATTTCCTTCAATCAGTGAGTTTCCGACCAAATGTTCTTTATTCCATTTCACTAATACTTGTGTCATATTACTAACGTATAACGGTTAAAATACAATAAATAAAAATCGATATACATTAGAAAAACACTAGAAAATAAAATTTAATAAAAATGACAGCCGTCGTTCAAAAAAATGGTGTCCTCAATGATTGATACCGATCCTCTTTTAACAAACTGCGACAGTTTGTAAATTGACGTTCATTGAATTTTGACGGATGAAATGTCAAAGTTTGTAAAAACAGGATCGGTGTCAATCATTTCTGTTTGCAACAGAGTTAGCCGATCACCCCGCTGGTAAATGTGATTGCTCCATTGATATATATTGTTACTATCGTAACTAGATGCGTAGTACCGGCCAAAATGCGTGTAGGCTCAGGTCTTGGCCATGGCCAAGATCCTCCTTTCTTCATACAGTGGCCATCTTGACATCGACCGAGTGACACTTCCGTGAAATAGGCAAATAATGTGATGAAAAAGTGCATTTCTTGAACTCAATTGCGTAAAGAATCACGCGGATTACTTTTTTCATGAATATCTATTGATTTTTTGCTAAAATCGCAGCAAATATTATAGAAAATTCAGTTAAATAGTTCATGCCATGTAATGTTGCCAGCAAAAAAATGTATAGTTTTCCCGATTATTGTGGAAGATTTTGATAAAGGATAAAATCATTATTAAGCTCTTAATTTGTTAAAATAATTCACAATACATACACGAGAATATTTAAGATCATTTCAAATAGATCACTCACTTCTATTGATAAATGCCATCATCCATGAAATTAAATTATTAAATCAAACAAATGAAAAGAAGACCAGAAGACATTTGACGTTACATGCGTTGGTTGAGTGATATTACGATCGCTATTGTTGGCACAAACTAAAACACTTATTTTATTTCCACAGTCAAAGTTTACTATTTCGATCTATTATTCAATTTTGAGCTATATGGTGATAATTAACTGGAGAACAATTTGTACTCTATGAAAACGTAAAGCAGGTTAAAAGAAAAAAACAAGATACTTTTTTAGTGACTGACAGTCACAGGTTAGTTTATATATACTTCAGGGAAAATCTAAGATTTTATATTCCTATCCTTTTACCAACTTATATTATAAATATGAAAATTTGTGAGTATCTATGGATGTATGGATGTTTGTTACTAATTCACGCAAAATTTACAGTACGCATATGGATGATATTTGAAATAAATATCGTTGTTTATGGCCTGTATGGAACACATAGGTGACTTTTCACCCGGGTTTCACGCGAGCGAAGCCGCGGGTGGAAGCTGGTATCCTATAATTTTCGACTATTTGGTATTAGAACCCGTGGCCTTCCCATAAATACTGGGAAACTATCAACTGCACTACGTTGTACGTTATTGTTGTTGGTACGGGGTTTATTACATTACTTATTTCTAATGATTAATAATCAATGAGTAAAAAAATCACATTTATTTTCGGGAAAAAATCGAGATCAGGCAACATCGAGCTTTTTATTTCAAGCATTGTGGCTATCTCTATAAAATCAACTGCCATTCTCGAAGCAGGCCAGTTTAAATAAAAGAGATAAATATATGTTTCCTTCAAAATGACAATTAGTTTCAAAGCTACGTCTTCGCCATCAATAAGTGGTTACTATATTTTGACACTTGTTAAGGAGGTTTACATCTCTTGTTATTTATCTCAATGGATTGCTCCATCAATTATTCCATAAAAAATACCTAAATCCAGATCCGTGAATAAGGCGGTGCCACCGGTGCGCGGTGCCCAGGCACAGGCACACGGCGCAGGCCCTAGGGGGACGCAGAAATTACCAGACCAGGACCATGTTTTGGTTCATGAATGGAAGTATTCTTAAATTATTATTTTGATAACCAGATATAAATCGTAGTTTTCTTTTCCGGGGGGTTTAGAAATAACCATACTAGGACCAAGTTTTCATTATTAGGTTGATATCCACATTAGACCATAGTTTCCTTTTCTGGGGGGCGTAAAAATGACCAGACCAGGACCGAGTTTTAATTATTAGGTTATATTCAGATATAAATCGCAGTTTTCTTTTAGAACTGAATTTTGGGTCATGCATGGTAGTATTAATTGATTTGTGAATTGATAATTACAACCCAATAATTGGTTGAAATTCAGATGTGAATCGTAGTTTCCTTTTTCATATTTTGTATGCACTCATTTCTTAGAAACATTTTGGGGCTCGCTCCGCTCGCTGCTTTAAGACGACTAGTAGGGTCAAACCTCCCTCTCGCTCGCACTATTCAACATTTTTTAAGATATAAAATCACTGAATGTAGTTATGCAAAATAGCAAACCTTCACGGGCTAGAAAATAACAATGCAAAGGTTCAGCAATAATCTCATTTTGATTCTTTCACGTTTTCTTAACAAAAAACTGGTACCAATGTGATGAATTTTGGTGCCAATTTTTTTGTAGGAAAACGTGTTGGGTTCAAAATGATATTCTTACTGAACCTTTGTATTGTTATTTTCTAGGCCGTGAAGGTTTGCTATTTTGCATAACTACATTCAGTGATTTTATATCTTCAAAAATGTTGAATAGTGCGAGCGAGAGGGAGGTTTGACCCTACTAGTCGCCTTAATTGCCAGCTTTTGTTTCTTAATGGCACATAACAACGCACTAAAATTTTGACGAATAAGGGTGTAATGGTCAGAACTCATCCTAAAAAGTTTGAAACCGAATTATAATTCGTCATTAGAATACAACAGCGTTAGTTAGATATAACAAAAAAATTTTCTACGTCTGTTTTCACAGTTACAGGTTGTTTAAAACAAAATTGCCATTGTTTATGTTGTGCACAAAACATTTTGTTACTGTAGAAACGTATATACTGAGAAGTCAACCTTTAGTCCTTGTGAAATCAAGCCCAGCCTTCCCCCCTCCCTACCCCTAATCAAAATCCTGGACCTCCCCTCCTCCCACTGTTACAGAGCCGGTATGTTATGTGGCGCAGTTACATAAAGCTCGCACCGACCGCATAAAAGGCTATTTACGGCAATGCCTACATCACTATAACCAAAACTAATTAACTAACTTCCAAACTTTGCCATTGTTTTTGTGAACAAATAAAACTAAGTAATCATTTGAAACAAAGAAATGTTTTCAAAAACTTTCCGGTTATGAGCGAGAAACGAGAAGCCATAGGTTATAGAATTTTAGAAAGAAAAGAATTCTTTTTTCTTTTTGAATTAAATGCTTGTTTATCCTTAACACTTTCAAAGCTATTAAGTGGGACGTCAGAAGAAAAGTTTTCTTTGCCGTGGCATTTAGTGGCGTTACGCAATTCTGCAAAACAACAAACATGTAACCAATTTAAAAGACAATTATATTATGTAGTGTACTCTTGTAGGGTAAAACTACCATTTATCGGCCATTTTCTTGTATTCAACTTCTTATAAAAATAAAACTACGAACTACTAGGTTATGAAATATTTTTTAATAAATGCAATTTTCAAATGAATGCAATTGAAATTTCGAATTCTAATCCGATTTAAATATTATGTTTATTTTTTATTCCAATTTTGAAGAGTATTGCATTGCACCAAGCTTTTAAAGCTCACAGGCCACACAGGTGAGTTATTATCTGTTATAATATCGCATACGTTATTGCGATAATGCGATTCCTAACACTTAACTGCGTTATCGCAGCAATGTAACTTTTTAGCCATCCTAATACATAATGTACTAAAATTCTTCAGATCTCACACTACGCGCAACTATCAAAGGCATTGAAAATGTTATTTAGAAATAAAGCACACGATAAAATTTGACTTTATTGTACTGACAAAACGTGAACGGAGCGCAGAGTGGCTTTGCGCGTAAAGGCCCTTCTACTGCCTAAGGTTTTTTCCGTCTGCTTCCTAAGATGGCTCAAGCTGTAGCTTAATTCAATCTCGAGATATCATTTTTTTCGTTTCTTGAATAGCGAGCTCAAAAAAAGTAAGTGGGAAATTCTCGATCCAGAAAATTGTTGAATTTTGATAAATTTTGGAAAATCTTAAAAAGTTACCACCCGATTTTGGAAATTCAAATTGCACTTTGACGCAAATATTGACATAATTGTGACCGATCACTTTATTCACCTACACGTATTTTTTAATGCATGTGACGAATTTACTTTCAATGTATGCAGTTTCAAAAATGTGACGAATTTACTTTATGGCAAATGTACAACAACCCCTCTCATATCTGCGAAACTACACGCAACTGTCAGAATTTCATGAATCGGAGCACTATACTCGATCAGAAAAACACATGCGATATTACGATATATTCTGAAAGATTGTCTGATATAATCGCCGATAATAACGTACATATGCCCACGCACCTGTGAGCAGCCTTTATGTGAGAACAAAGTTTTTTGTTTTTAAGCTATTGCATAGCTTCTATCGAGGGCCTTGAGTGCGGATCCGAATCGGAGCTTCGTACAGTCGTACAATACGTCTAGTTGCACGCACACAAACACCGTGTCGAAGACTGCCGAAAAGAAACGACGTTAGACAATGCACGGCCTTCAAGCCACACCTCCGTGCCCGTCGAAGTGGGGAGCGTGAGGTTTTTTTTCGTTACGGAATTTCTGGATTCGGTTTCCGCGCTCAAGGCCCTCGATAGAAGCTATGCAATAGCTTAATAAATAAATAATTATAATTGCATAAGTTGATACAAAATGCTATGCAATAGCTTTACCGCGGCAGTCCCCGAGTGCCACACGTCTTTTTTTTTAATAAATTTGGAATGAGTTTTCAAACACGACCGTGTCAAAATAAAATGTGTGTTATGCATGTTATGCACATGTGCCACTAAGGAGTATTGTTATCAACTTCGATGCCAATCACCCCCAAAATAACTTTTTACCCCATTTTTAACCCCGTTAGGCGATGAGTTTCAATAAAATACGAAACACGTCTTCCATCGATTCTGTTAAAGAATGTTTATGCAAAATTTGAAGTAGATTGGACCAAATAATCAAGTTGTTCCATACAAACTTTGCTACTGTTTGTCCAAGTGTCAGGTTTCTACGATCAGCGGTTTAGGCTGTACGTTGATCCTTCAGTCATTCAGCACCAATAATTTTATATGTATAGATTTCAGTCCATTAAGATTTTTAAGCTATTGCATAGCTTCTATCGAGGGCCTTGAGCGCGGGGACCGAATCCAGAAATTCCGTAACGAAAAAAAACCTCACGCTTCCCACTTTTACTTAATTTTATAATCTGTTGCTTGGAAATAGAGTTCATATTCAAACTTTTGTATTCTATTAGTTCTTCGTCGCAACGTCGCAGCGCTAGTGTACACAGTAAAGATAGCTACACATCCATGATTGGCCTCTGACACGAACTGACGTCTGACGTTTTTCACCTGAATCTAATTTCAGATTTGTTTTGAAATTTATGTCATCACAATCTTTTCTTTGGAATTTTTTTTTTAAACCTGGTATGCAGTCTTTTATTACTTAATATTCAAAGTGTTCTGACGAAGTTTCAAGAACATCACGCCACGCATTAAGATTTTCCCATACAAACTTTACCACCCCATTGCAACCCCCTCGAGGACTATTTCAAATTTTCAATGACACCAATCTTCATTGTTTGCCTGGAATAATACATGTTCCTGGTTTCAAGTTTCTAAGTTCAAGGAATACGATTTTTCATACAAACATTTTTACCCCTTTTCACCCTCTTAGGGGTTCAATTTCCAAAAACCGTTTCTTAGTGAGCGCTCACACTCTTTAAAGACTACCTGTACCAAATTTCAAACTTCTAGGCCCTGTAGTTTCTGAGATTTCGTGATGAGTGTGTCAGTGAGTGAGGATTGTTCTCTTTTATATATATATAGAAGATTGATTATAAAAATAATGTCATCAGGTGAAACTCTATGAATTTCTTTAGAAATATTTATTGTCTTCAGTTTGATACAAAAAACAAAATTATCAATAGTTCAGTCGTAAAATTGAAAAAACATTACTTAAAGGGGTAACTTAGGGATTTTTTTCTACCGAGTGAAGTTCATTAGATCTTGTAACTGAAGACGTCGTTGACTAGACTATATCCTTATGTAGTACAAATCTGTTTTTTCAGAATTATTGGAAATGATTTTCTGTGTCTCAGATGAATTTAAAAATCACAAATGCGCGGCCTCTGCTGGAATACCCAAAGTTCTTAAACAAGAATATGTTGGTTACTACTCGCTGAGGATAAAGATGTCTCAATAAAGACAACTTTTTTGCAATACGTTGCAAACGTAAATAAGGAAACTTACAGAGTAAATGGTTCGATAAAGGAAAACAATAAAAATAAAACCTATCCATGTAAGTCTTTGAAACGTAATTGCAAGGAAATAGAAAGGCTATCTTCTGTAAGTATTAGCTCATAAGTAGGTACGATACAATAAGAGTAGATACTAAGAATCTAGTAAGTATTTATATAAGTAAAGTGAGAATAAGAAAATAAATATTACAACCCTCAGCAGTGAGGTTTTTGACCTGATGAGTAAGCCGATGATGATGATGATGTTACCACTGTAAAGCGCAAAGGAGAATGCCGTCTGATGTATGGCGCTCGGTACCAAGACTAAAGAGAGTGCGTCAATACAAACGTGAAATAATCTCCAATAAGTTTTTAGTTGATTCTACTGCCTAATTAAAAATGAGGCTTGGTTGCCATAGCAACAGTATATATCAATGGTTGTTGCAGTCTAATGGCGGCGTGCGGCGGAAATGAAATCAACAAAATATATTTTTAATTGATTATTAATCTCGTCGGTCTGTAAAACAAAAGAAAATGTTAATGTCATTTATAAAATATAATAAATTTTATGGGATACGTTTGGATTTGACGCAATTGGTACGGGTTCTCGGCATTCTCCTTAACTAAATTGATTACTAAGACGAGTATCTTGCAACACGAGCCGGTGAGGTTGGCTTTACATAAACGAACTATAAATTTCCTACTAATAATATAAATATGAGCAAAGGGAGGCTTATACTCAGCAGTGGGTGAAATCCGGCTGCGAATGATCATGATTATGAATATAAATATGGAAGTTCATGAGTATGGATGCATGGATGGATGTACTCTCTTGTCACTCTTTCACGCAAAAACTACTGAACGGACTTGGATGAAACTAGAATGTAGGTGTAAAGTTAATGACCTAGATTAACACATAGGCTACTTTTTATCAGGCCACGTGAGCGAAGCCGCGGGCGCAAGCTAGTGAAGTTATATTTTTGTTATGATTACCTCCTTTACTACTGACTAGGTAATCAATATAAGTTTGGTCCTTCGAGCCGGACCTCGGAAAGAAAATTCTACTGGCATATCCAAGTATAGCCTAACCTACATACCTATATTATCTAGCTCCCTACGAACGCATTAAAATGATGAAACTGTACTTATTGTTGTAAATACTATTTTTTCTAGATTATAAAGACTATTTGAATAACATGTTGCAACATCTTCGTCATATTTTAATTTAAACGCTGTGTAATTGATTTTAAAGTTTAAAATTCATTGGCAAGGCTTCAGACAATATTGATAATTTACAATCAGGCGACAATAACAGACAGTAAATCGTGATATTTTTTGCACAAATAGCAATCATGATAAGATAGGAAGTAAGGAGAATTTTATTTTCCAATCTTAATCCTCAATATTGCATACCGATTGCATACTGCATACAAAACCTGTAACTCCAGCCTATATCAGTCCACTGCTGGACATAGGGCTTCCATAATAAGAAGGATAAGCCCCATGCTGGGCAAGCCGGTTGGGGCTCGTAGGCTCGCAGGGCACAAATACGACACCGGCGCCGTCGCGGTCGGGCAGCCTAACTAAACAAATTCTTCAAGTTTAAATACGCGGGTAACCTAAAAAATCTACATAGTAGTACTGGTGCAAAGCTAATTATCTAGGTATTAAGTAGATTAAGTAATGTATAATTATCAGTCGTTATGGCAATATTGCATCAGTCAGATCCACGCAATAAAAACGCCACGTTTACAACGATGACATGGCAATGTTTTCAAACTTTACAAACAATGGCGCCTACCCAGGGCGCCTGCCCAGGTCACATCTGTATGGCGTCGGGCGCGGACATTGCACAGGCGCCATTCAAATTTCAAACAAGGCGAATGGCAATAAATTTAGGACACACGGTAGGTATGTCTATGCTCGACCTCGACCTCGACCCCCGCGCTTGCGGACACGTGTAGACGCATCACGCCAGCCACTGGCGTGGCACTTTCATCAGACTTTGCCGCGAGTACATTATTTTTTAACTTCAAACGTTTGCACACCCGAAGAAAAGAAGCATGAATATGAATATGAAAAATCCGTGAACGAATGGCCTTGTCTAAACAACAAGGACCAGGCCAACGCTGGCTTGCCTTCAGGAGTGGCGCATGGCGCCAGCATTACTGACATACTTACCTACGTACCTCTTTGTACCTTTACCACCTTTACCTCTTTTAATAATAATAACTGTTTGTATTTTTTAATTCCAAACTTCTTGCCGCCAACGTCCATACCACGTTGAATACACCGGTTCTCGTCCGATCACCGAAGTTAAGCAACGTCGGGCGCGGTCAGTACTTGGATGGGTGACCGCCTGGGAACACCGCGTGATGTTGGCTTTTTGCAATTTTTTTTCAAACAGTTAAAAATTTATAATTTTGTTTATATATATATTTAAAAAAAAAATATAATTTAAAAAATGTATTGTTTTTTGATTTATATGATGGCTAAGCATTGGATCAGTTCATCCAATCGTTTAGTATGATTGATATATTTCCATGGAAGGTTAGGTATAATAATAGGTATATAGCTACTACCAGGGACCAGATCTGGTCCCTGCTTCTACTAATGAAATAAGTTTGCTATACATACGTACATATACCTATTTAGGTAATAATGTTCCAGAGAATACAATATCACTAATAAAAGGAGGTAGGTAATGTACCTACGGTAGGTTTTATTTGTGCGGTAGGTCATATCATACCTACCAGTCTTTATTTTCTGTGGCATACAACCTATGCTAAGCCAAGCCTTACCTACGTCATTCATTACATTGTAATCTTAATCACTGAGATATAAATACAGACAAGCGTATTTAGTAGTTATTTTTAACACGTTATTACGTCAAATCAATCAACACACAACAAACAACCGACTGCCTACTTCACAGGAAAACACTGTGTGGGCAAACCTATCTCTACGGGGAAACGGTGATAACGCCCAATTGTCGCTATTTTGTGCTCTTATCGCGGCTAAAAAACCTGTCCGATAGGCCGGTGGGTTTACCCATTGTGGTCAAAACATTGCTCAAATTATTAAATTATCGTTTTCAATCACACAACAATAATTTGTTTTGATGGTTTTTTTCTTTATTATCAAAAAATGATAACAGTGAAGAGGCTACATGAATCTTTTTTTTACTAGGTATTCATGATGAGATGACTCTTCACTAATATATTTCCGTTCTATTAGAAAGAAAAACAATAAAAAAAAATGACGTGTGGCACTCGGGGACTGCCGCGGTAAAGCTATTGCATAGCATTTTGTATCAACTTATGCAATTATATGAAGGGATATACTTTCTCATAAACAGCTGCTTATGTATTCGTCCGATTTCGGAGCAGCTCGTCTCGATTCGTGCGAGCTTCGTAGAGTCGTACAATACGTCTAGTTGCACGCACACAAACACCGTGTCGAAGACTGCCGAAAAGAAACGACGTTAGACAATGCACGGCCTTCAAGCCACACCTCCGTGCCCGTCGGAGTGGGGAGCGTGAGGTTTTTTTCGTTACGGAATTTCTGGATTCGGTCCCCGCGCTCAAGGCCCTCCATAGAAGCTATGCAATAGCTTAAAAAAACTAATTATTGTTGTGTTATTTTGTGAAAACGATCTAACATAATAATTTGAGCAATGTTTGCACGGCTTATCGGACTGCAACTATAACCTTCTTCATTATGTTTTTAGCAAAGAGTAAGTACCTAGTACTGGTAGTCATTCCGTAGTTATTACTGAGATAATTATAAACATTTTGTTTTTCATGATTTTTGCAGTAATGCTGGACATCGTAGTGATGACAAAATTGATAATCATTAATCACATCACGCAACTCGCAAGCAAGACTAATATGACAGTATCAATGTATTACTCTGTTTTCTGTATCTGTGTACATATCTACAAAATGACATAATGTCTCGAATAGATATTTTCCTTCCTTCCTTTTTTGAAGATTGGGTACAATGCCCACAACAAGCAAAAGAATGCAGTATTCCACGTGCTAAGAAACATTACAAGAAAGTTAGATTATACAAGTATAAACTTTTTAAAAAAATTAAACCGCCTTCAAATAAATCACTTCTTACTTCTTGCCTTAAATAATTTTGAAAATCGGTTCACAATCATTGACGGAGATATTGGTGATCATAGGGCGAAAATTACAAATGAGGATGAGGTTTTTTGAGTTTTCCGGGAAAAGTACCAACCCCTCAGGAATAAAATTTATATGGAACTACATGTGAAGTATACTCCTTTAAACGAAAAGAATTTTGAAAATTAGTTTACAAATAAAGAAGATAACGGTGAACTTACATAAAAAAGTCGAAAAAAAGCCTCCGACCAATTGAGAACCTCCTCCTTTTTGAAGTCGGTTAAAAATAACTGGCCATGCTATTAAAGAGACAGAGAGATATTCAGTTCGTCAAGTTCAAAGATCCACGTGTAATAATGACAAGTCACTCTGTAACATCATGTGTGTCGTTAAGATAACCGAGTATTAGTATAATCGATTAAATAGACATTAAGTTGTTAAATTGCATTTAGATATGTAATAAAAAAAACTAATTTGCTTTATATTGAAATATACTCTACGGCATCAGTAGCTTTTAAAATTTTTTTTATAGTTATTTAAGTCACCAATCAAACTCTGTTTACGGAGTTCGGAGTTGCGGTACCTACGGTACGTACCGACAGGGCCGGCAAATTTTACAGGTGGACTCGGTTCATCATATTAGATAATACACTGACAATATTATTTATCCAAAAAAAGTAATTGTGATTGTAAAAGTGATTGGTAATTGTTACCACTTAACATTAGATGGGCCATGTGTTTGTTCCATCTTCAAGTACGATAAACAAATATACTATGTATATGCAAAATGACGATAAATAAATGTAAGGTTGATTTCAGTGGTTCCAGGTTTGTATTGGTACCCTACCAATAAAGCAAATGTTACCTACAATGCAGTATGCGTAACAAAACAATAACTAGAGGCCAATTTTTGCACTTTGAATACCTTCATTTAAATTCTTGGTATGTCAAAGTCCACATTAGATTTTGCATTTTATTGAACAAATTTCGTAATAAGTACTCCCCAAAGCAAGTTGAGTAAAATGGATCTTTATCACCTTGGGGTCCAAAGATTTAATTAAAAGACATAACAGGCCAAACACTTGGGTTTGACCTTGGAATTGGATGTATATTATTTTTTCAGTGAAGAATCTTGAAACACCATGTTAGACGAAAATTATATGAAACCAAATGATAAAATATAAGTACCTAAAATACATTAAAGAAGTTAAGAATCTAAAGTAAAGGCACGTAAAGATCCACAAACTGTTCTAAATTCACAATAATTTCAGCAAAAGAAAAATGTCACGAGTCATGAAAATGATATTGAACTAGAACACGAGCTGATCACTTTATCAAGAGTCAGCAGATAAGATACATTATTGTAGCACAAAAGATCAGTAGTAATAGTATCTATGCAAATTCTAATTAGAAGGATAGATAGTTGTTAAAAATTATTATAAAATAGGCCAATCTAGAATTAATTAGGTCAATGCTCTAGCTACGTAAAGTAGGGTAAAGCTTGTTTCGCACAAGTCTGATGTGATAAGAACAATCATTGTGCAAGCAAATAAATCAAAATGTACATCTCCGCCAACTTTGACGTCAATGGTATCTGCAATGTGATCTAATTTCGTGAACTTGCTGCAAGAGATTCCGTTCAGTATCCGTGAACGGAAAATAAACCCAAATTACAAAAGAGTTGCAGCTTATTTCCTCCGCTTCGAGTAAAAACCACGCGGGAATTCCGAACTGTCTTGCATCGATAACCTTAAAATTTGATTAGACCTACAATTCTATCAAGAACCCCCCTCTGTAGTCCTTAATGCTGTGATAAGTGAACAGCGGGGAAGTTCTCCTTATGATGGTTTGTACACAAACGTGTTGGGACAAACCACGCTTCGCGCTATCAAACACACACAAAGAACGCACCCTGTTGTATACTTCTGTATTGACACGAAACACAAGCACAGTTCACTCACACGACTGCAAATACAGGCGATTTTCGCGGAATCTCCGGCGGCACTGAACGGACGCCACACACACACAACCTCATGAAAACGCGCATGCGCGACCAAGGCTATAAAACGTTTGCCGTTACAACTTGATTCACATTCTTCTACAAACACTCAAAGCAAGAGCACGCCAGATTAGTGAAAAAGTTGTGAAATTATTGTGACATCGATAAACAAGTTCAATAGCCACTTGTGGATTGCATAACAGTTCCAATAACTGTCTAGTGAAGTGCTACCAGTGACAGTTACCATTCCTTACAGTAGGAAAGTGACCATTCCAAAAACAAGGAATATACGAACAATTTGTGATCATAGTGAGTTGAAGAGTATCAGAATATCTAACATGTACAACGAATCGGTCATACCAGTGAAAGCAGAGTCCTTCAGCGGGATGGCGGCGAAAAGGTAAATTTCATAATATTTTGCAATTTCTTGCAGCCCCCATTTCTACACATGTCAAAGAGAAAGTTTGAAGCTTAAAAATAAGTTATGCGGCGATCACAAAATAAAAGAAATCCCGTTCAGTTCTCAAAAAATCAAATTCTTGACTTGGATACTTTTGTCACAATATGTGCGATGTAAAATTTTATAGATTTCGTGCACATATTCTGTCCTAAGACTCCCTAAGAGTATTAACTTTTTTTTAATTTGTCGTATGAATTTAATATGATATAATATTATATGAGTTTCCTTTAACCACACTATAGCTTGTTTTGTGTCTTAAAGGAGCATATTTTCCTCTTTTGCCGAACCTCTAAGTCAAACATAGTAGGAGCAGGGTTCCAAAACTTTTTGAATTCGAAAGCATTTTCTTATATTTTTCTTCTATTGTTTCAGCACACTCAGCCAATGCATCCAGTCGGTGCTTCGGAAGGCTTGCGTGGAGAAGAGGCTCACCATCGGCCTGCTTCCCGCGATCCAGTACCTCTCTACGAACTGCAATGGCGCCCTTTTCTGCCTAACCGCAGAAGCGCCACCTGGCGACAGCGCAACGCACATGCAAGAGGTCCTACTACAGGCCTTCTGCGCAGAACACGAAATTTACACGCTAAAAGTGGACTCCGAGGCCAAAATGCGTAAATTGCTCGGATACAGAACAGCAGAACTTGATTTCAGCTGTGTTTTAGTCCACTATCCATACACGGATCCATTCAGTGACAGTCAAGAGATCGACTTATCTGCACTTTCGGACGCTGAGAAGAATTTGGTTGACCATTGCGAGAGTACATGGGGATTCGGCCAAGTTCCTGTTATCAAGCTGCCTGAGAAGTGAAACTTATTAGACGAAGTTTTGTTGAGAAAAAAGTTAAGACCTTTTTGGTCTTTATGCCAGTAGGCATTTGCATGGCTTTGGCGATTAGCGCCATCTCTTTTACAATAGTTGAACTGTATCCGTAAAGTTAGGTTTAGTTCCTATTGTAATGTTGAGGATCAGCAAAAGATGTCGTGTATGTGTCGTATTTGTTAAACTTGCAATAGATAATTCTAGTTTTAGTTGTTGTAAATATGTATTGATGTCATTGATGTAGATAATATTTATGAACTAGGTACTGTATATTCATATTGCGAATGTTATAAATCACTAAAAGCATTAATTAAAGTTTTGTAATATAGTAAGGCTATTATGAAACTAGGATTGCAAAATACTATCGATAAGAATAGTCGGAATTGAAAGAAATAAACAATGTATTGAGAAAAATAAATTTTATTTTAATCACCCACTATGTTTAAAAATACCAGCTTAGCTACACAAATGTAGGTAAGTATAGTTAACTACTTTAATGATTGACCCAACAGTGCCAAAAGCTTAATTACCTAGCTAGGTAAATCATTAGTTTACTCATAATATGTGCAAGTAGGCAAGACATGAAATTAAACAATTTGTAAAAACAAAACGCTATTTTATTCATTGTTGGATGTAAAAAAAATTGAGCTATGCAAAAATGGATTACTACAAAATTGTAGTCATGTCCTGTGACATAGTACTAGGATGCAAAAAGCCAACATCAGCGGTGTTCCTAGGCGGTCACCCATCCAAGTAATGACCCCGCCCAACGTTGCTTAACTTCGGTGATCGAACGAGAATCGTTGTTTTCAACGAGGACGTTGGAAGCTGTCGATTCTAAGTCAGTAGCTGACCTCACAGACGTTGCACTGTCAAAATTCTATAGATACAAAATCCCATAGAAACAAAACACTATCCCCTATTTTTTCATAATTTTTCACTGGCTTTTCCTAATTTTCTAAACTACCCCTGAGGCCCAGGGGTAGTCAAGACAAATGAAACAAAATAAAAGAAACACGATAGGTTATACAATAATTAATAACAACCCTTCTTTTCTAATTTCCAATTTTGTTGTCCAACTCCTAGCTAATATCTGTTTCTATTAAATGAAAAAAGATTTACAAATACATAGGTAAGGTAGGTATACTTTCTTTTCAACATTTAATAGGCTCCAAAAAGTATTTAATATACCCACAGATACCTATACAAGTGCTGCCACGTTGTTGGCAACAGATCAACTACTAGTTTTTTCTACTCGTCACTAGATGACTCTTTAACCTTATTTCTAGGATCATAGCAACATTTTGAAAGGTATAGGTTTAATAGACACGTGATGTTCGTCTGTCTTAGTAAGACTGTCTTACTGACTAATTAATTACTCAAGTCTATGACCAACTTAGTGGCTTACTCCTATTTATTAAACTACGCTACGTGTAAGACAGTCTCACTGAGACAGACTGAATACCGCTTGGTATCATAGGGCTTTCTTTTTCATCATAAAACTAACTTTTAACGCCCCAATCCTCTAGTATCATATCAGCTCCTTTCTCCCCGATCATAATAGTAGGTGCATTAGTATTGCCTCTTACAACTACAGGCATAATTGATGCATCAATAACCCTCAAATTATGAACTCCGTAAACTCTTAATCTAGGGTCCACCACCGCAGTTTGGTCGCTATGAGGTCCCATTTTGCAAGTACCACACGGATGGTAAGGGGACGAAGTGTAGGTTTTCGCCAGACAAATTGTATATTCATCACTACCCCATTCATAATCTGTACATCCTTGAAGCTTGTGTCTCACAAAGCGAGCTCCCATATCCTTGAAAGCTTTTGTGTTTTCTAATTTCAAAATGAACTTTACCCCTTTAATAAGAGGGAGGAAATCCAGATAATTATCTAAGTAGTTAGCGTGTATTATTGGATATCCGTTGGGGTCAGTCGAATTTAAGTACAGATGTCCTCGACTCTTCGGAACAAGATTCATTGTTCTAGGTATAATTGCGTCGTAGTATGCAGTAGGATATGTAGTTATACTTTCATAGAGAGCTGGGTCAGACAGATACTCCTTCAAAATAACATTGTAGCATTGATATTGGATATCCACAGCGGGTAAATCAGGCTCGGTTTTGATAAACGCTATAGAATTCACGGCACCGTTACCAGCTATCGGTCCATTCTTCACTTTATCCCTCTTATAGTCTAAGATATCTTTTATAATCGTTATTTCATCGACAATCGTAGAGTTGTCTCTAGGGATTGATATAGCATATCCATTGAAAGTCACATGGTCGTGCAGATTGAAACCTACAGGCAAATTAGCAATAACATTGATGCCTAAGCTTTCTAGATGTGCCTTCGGTCCTATCCCTGACAGCATCAGTAATTTAGGCGAGTTGATGGCTCCTCCTGAGACTATAACCTCTTTCTTAGCAACAGCTGTGTAAGCAACACCATTTCTCACATAAAGAACACCATATGCTCTCTTATTTTCATCAATGAGAACCTTGATTACTTCAGATTTGATTTTAACAGTCAAATTCGGTCTTTTGTACCTTATAGGTTGGATATACGCGGTGTTTGTGGAAACCCTTTTACCGTATCGAGTGGTAGTCTGCCCTTGCATAGTCGAGAACTGGTTGGCACCGTTGAAGTCAGCTAGGGGGAGTCCTAGCTCTGTGAGTCCCTTGGTCATCATAAATGATGGTCGATCGATGTATGGTAGATGGGAGACATACTGTTCTCCTTCGGAGCCGTGGTACCCTTTGTCTAGGGAGTGGATGTTCAAGTTGTTTTCTGATATTATGAAGTAAGGAAGTACCTGTGGGAAAAGATATTCTTATGTAGCAACTACATAACGCCTACTGATTTTAATAGCAATAAAGTCTGCGTAAAATTGGAATTAAATTAGATTTACAAGCATTCTTGTTGCCTTGGTCTTGAATGTCGTTTATCGAACTAATTAAAGCTAAGTTCAAGAAATTTCTTTAGATACATTTTTCTGTTTTCTTTCTGTGATTTTGCTTGAAACAATTTCGGTGATAATATAGGTTTACTTACTACAGAAACATTTACTTTAATGTGTTTTTTTCATTGTATAGTAAACAACCTTTTGATACAGGTAATGTTTTCTTCTTTCTCCCTTAGGTGTATATTTAAGTAGGTGCAATTCGACAGACCTACCTTATGTTAAATTGTTACCTAATAATTAGTTTAAGTAGATATAGGCAGACATAGACTTATCACCTACCTATTGACTTGTCTATTTGTCTCTCACTATTTTGTTGCCAATTCTTTACAGAATTCTTAAAACATTACTTACGTCTTTGAAGCTCCACCCATCATTGCCCATAGCTGCCCAAGTATCATAGTCAACTCTACTTCCTCGTATATAAGACATGGAGTTGACTGAGCTGCTACCTCCCATTGTTTTACCCCTGGAAATTAGCTGATTCATTAACATCTTCCAGCCGCGGCGTCGCTCGCACGGTACCCCAAGGAAAATATCCATAAAAAGTAGCCTACCTATGTGTTTGTGTATAGTTATTGAACGTAGAGTAGGACGCCCTCCGGCCAGTTCGAGTGACGATTTGCGAAAGGCTGCTGGTAGAAGCTGAAAGCGTCGAGCTCGGAACAGAGCGCAATGGAGCTCATTAGGGGAGGCCTATGTCCAGAATTGTTTACTATTATTATTGCAGACTGCTATAGGCTGATGATGATGATGATGTGTATATCCAGATCATAAACTATGTATATTGCAATTTCATCTAAATCGGTTCAGTAGTTTTTGCGTTAAAGAGTAACAAACATCCATACATCCACACAAACTTTCACAATCTTAATATGAGTAGGAAGGATAGGAAGTAGGAAGTAGGTACGTATCGTTTTCGTTTCTCTGCCTTACAGCCGTGTAACTTCGTCATCATCATCATCATCATCATCAACAAGCACCAAGGATATCTACGAAGAACGGTCTTGAGCCCTATCTATCTCATTACCTACCTGCTCAAAGTCAAGCTCGCAAAGCGCAAAGTCGCACAACGGTGATTTAAAAAAAAATGAGAGGTGTCAAGGGACACACGGGTGGAACGAAGTTCCTTTAACTTCACCCACTCAGGCACCTCGGGCACCTCCGGCACCTCAGGCACCTCAGGCACCTCAGGCACCTCAGGCACTTCCGGTACCACAGGCACCTCAAGCACCTCAGGCATCTCAGGCACCTCCAGCACCTCCGGCACCTCAGGCACCTCGGGCACCTCCAGCACCTCCGGCACCTCAGGCACCTAAGGCACCTCCGGCACCTCAGGCACCTCAGGCACCTCCGGCACCTAAGGCACCTCCGGCACCTCAGGCACCTCAGGCACCTCCGGCACCTAAGGCACCTCCGGCACCTCAGGCACCTCAGGCACCTCCGGCACCTAAGGCACCTTCGGCACCTCAGGCACCTCACGCACCTCAGGCACCTCAGGCACCTCCGGCACCTCAGGGCCCACACTAAGTAATTAAAACTTGAGAGGTGTCAAGGGACGCCCCGCACGGCTTACAACTATAGCAAAAAGTGTCGTTACAACTTTTGGTCTTAATTTTTTCCGTCTAGCCCCCTTTTGCAATCATTTTTTAATTTTTAAGGAACTTCGATAGAATTCCCAATGAAGAAATCCGTAAGAGAACAAGAGTAACCGACATAGCTCTTAGAATCAGTAAGTTTTAGTAGCTATTCTTCATATGGTGAAGTAAATGTTATGAGTATTAACATCAACTCCAAAGCCTTACGCGAGGAACGGTCATCAGATCTTTTTCGACCCCAGTAGTTACATAGACCTAAACCTAATCTCTATGTCTTCATATGACAAAATCAACACAAGGAATTTGCCTGTAGGACGAGCGAGGTAAATAGGTTATCGAAACTACTGAGCGTCAATTAGCAAACACTAAGCAAAATGTCAATCAATCGCCTCGCGAAAGATAGGTCTCGGCATGAATTTGGATAAGACCAAAGTAATGGTCAATGACCAAATTGATACGAGACCTGTCGTCGTTCATGGACACCTTCTCGAAATTGTTTCGGAGTACACTTACCTCGGGCAGATATTGCAGTTGGGTAGAAACATCTTCGAGAAGGAGGCCATGAGGAGGATTCAGCTAGGTAGCATTAGGAAAACTACGTCGAGTTTTCTCATCACCCATACAGCAATTTGAAAACGAAAGTTTTTGATCAGTGCGTCCTACCCGTCATGACATACGGAGCCGAAAGTCACCAGTTTAAAGTCGCTCAGCGGGCTATAGAACGAGCTATGCTCGGAGTTTCTCTGAAGGATAGAATCCGCAACGAGACTATCCGACATAGAACTAAAGTTTGTCGACATAGCTCAGAGAATTAGTAAGCTGAAGTGGCAGTTGGCTGGCCATATATGCCGAAGAACTGATAACCGTTGGAGTAAACGAGTTCTTGAGTGGAGACCGCGGCTCGGCAAACGTAGTGTGAGACTCCCTCCGGCCAGGTGGAGTGACGATTTGCGAAAGGCTGGTAGAGGCTGGAGGCGTCGAGCTCAGAACAGGGTGCAATGGCACTCATTAGGGGAGGCCTATGTTCAGCAGTGGACTGCTCTAGGTTGATGATGATGATGATGATGAAGCAAAACGTTTTGGTGAATATTATCAATCAGGCGATTGTAATATTTTCATGACTAATATCAAACCAAATAATAATCTAAAGTAAATATTCTACAAGGCAAGATTTTAGTACACAGTCCCCTAACCTTTATTGAAGAGTTCAATCAAATGCATACGCGTGCAAACATTCACGTGCAAATCAGAGAAAGAACAAGCAAACAAGTAATATTTTGACGCCTGAGTCAAAAAATTATATTGTTTTTTAAATCTTATTTTTCTTTCTATAATCTTCTTTTCTGTGCATTAAGCTAGAGAGAGTTGTAAGCTAGAATTTTGATGTTTTTTTATGGTACTTGAAGATGGAACAAGCACATGGCCCACCTGAGTTTGCTCCGTCATTGGCAAGTATGGAATATGCCCAGTGACATATCCATATCCACATTGTTAAGAATAAGAATAGGATTTTATTTGCAACCACAGAAAACGGTCTTAAAACTATTGTATTATATAATAACTATTGTATATTGTACTTATATTAGTGGTATAATTAACATTTTTAAACAGTACTGAAGTTGCAAAAAGGTCTATAACTCAGCGTAATGCTGGTTGAGACAACCAGCGCTGATCTTCCGTTTTGGCCTTTCTGTTTAATTAATGTTCTCAATGTTCTCACATTAGTCATTGGTTGTTGAGGTTTTGAGCGGATCTCCTTGAAAGATGGTGGATATGAGCATCAGATTATGTGCAAGTTGGTTTGGATGTATATGTTGGTTTGGATCTATGCTTGTCAGCTATGTCATCCATAACCGTTAATTAATTATCTAAAATAAGTATTTCACCTGGGCCAAGAGCACCTCTGTCCTTCCCTGCCTAAGCAGCTTTTCCCATTGGGTTTTGTGAAGTATTGCCAATCTATGTTGGATCCTAGGAACGAGGTGGACAGGCCAGGGACTAGAGTGATGTCCGGTTGCTCGCCTCCCGCTTCTAGGAGCAAAACCTATGTGTGACATAAGGCATAATTGTTAATTTATAAGTTTTCTGCTAAAAATTATAATAATGCAACCTCTTTCGTTTAGTCAAGATCAAATGCACTTCTCTTTTGTATTCAATCTTTGTTGACATTTCTGTGCATGGCGTGGACCCGATTACAACGATCCGACCCAAAACTACAAAATAAAATAATAGCAGTAAGGGCCAGTTCGGTGGTCCATTACTCTACTTACTTTTTGGCTTTAAGAGTGTTGTATAAATCGTGCTCCTTATCGTCCGCCTCTATGACTCTTCTCTATTAGTAACGCTTTGAGTACTATACCAACTATACTAATATTATCATACGTACGACGTTTTTTGTCAGGGTCTTCAGAAATTATAAGCCCATGCCGAAGCACGGGCATTCAAAAACAAGTTATAGACTCATTTGAGTGTTCCCCTCCACGGAAATCTTTAGTAAAAGGCGAAAGATTTATACGTGTTGAAGGGAAACCAGAGTGATGAAAACGGAATCGCCGAAAAGTAGTCATCAAGTGCCGGGCGTTTTCGTCACCGCGTTGCAGCTTGCGTACAAATTTGACAGTGACATCTCTTGGTGTGGCGTCGGAACTACAAGCCACTAATCAATAGTCAGTATTCAGTCTATTGCAGCATAAAACTTACATACTATGGTCATATTGTTATATGTTATGTATGTACCATGTCTATTTAACGTGTAGCAATATCAGACTTTATTACTTTATAACATAAATCTAAAATAATTTATTTTATAATAATTTGAGCAATTTTAAGCGCTTAGGCACTACTATTATCAGTGTCTCGGAGGGCACGTAAAGCCGTTGATCCCGGTCAGAAACAATCGTAAGAGCACAGAAATAATTTAATTCTGTGCGTTTAGCCATGTCGAAAGCACGAGAAGAGTGTCTAAACTTTCTTTCTTTTCATGTATGTATCGTAAATAAATATTTTTCTATTTTTCTATTCTATTTCTAAACTTTAGAGGAGCACTACATCACTCAAAGCATTACCTATGAACCGGACTGGCCTTTACACTACTAATTTGGAGTCTGTAAGAGGTCGGATTGATTTTATCGGATCCACGCTAAAGTTTACTAATAGTAGGTACGTCAATGGGTCCACGCCATGCAAAGAAGTGGTCAAAAATGGCATTTTTTTTATTTTGAACAAGATAAATCTAAGTCAGTTCAAATTGTATGGAGACAAGAATAAAAATTAAACTAATTCCAGAAATTTTGAACTGATGTTTGAATTAACAGTTAAAACGACGTCTTAGCTGTCGAAGGAATGAATATAAGAGGCTCATGGCAAGGGACCTTATAAATAAGAGCCCAGTAAGTAGGAATTTGTAGCAAGATATCTTACTTTAAAATTCTTCTCAACCAGTCTATGAGTTACAACACAACCAGCTGCGCCAGCGCCAACAACTATAAAATCATAGTCATCTCGTTCCCTCTTATAACTTTCCTTATATCCATCTCTATTTATATTTGGATTATTTTTATCACAGCTCTCTTTCTCTTCGTTGTAGGGGTAGTTATAGTTTCTTTTTGTATGATCATCGCTGATTCCAAGTTTCTGTTGTATTCTTCTATCGATTGAGTCTCCGAATAGCTCTGTTATAAAGTTTAGGTAGACGTATCCGAAGTACGAACAGGCTGTTATTTGGCTATAGGCTGGGCAGACCTGGGTTAGATTTACTGGCTCCCAAACCATTGTGCTAAAAATCAATTAATCAAATAAAAATCTTTTATTCAGTTGGAACCATACTGAACACTCATCATCGTAATTTTTTCATTTACACCAATTTGTAACGCGACTAAACAGAGAAGAATTGGCAAGAAACTGCATGGCTTATATTTATATCGTCTTTCTTAAGATTGCTCACTATTTCATTGTTTTTGGGGAGTTGGATACAAAAAAAGGCACCTAAGATTATCTGACTGACTATTTAATTTATCTATACTGTCCCACTGATGGGCAAAGGCCTTCCCGTGGGCGAAGGAGCCGAGGTTGGCCTTGGAGACGTTGGCGTGTCGATATCCATGCCTTTCATATTAAGTAGTGGGCGGCAGCGAGCGATCGTACGTCGTGCAATGACCATAATTTGATACACTCCTTCAGATTATCCCCTTCGTTGTTTTTATATTGTTTCTTTCTATTATCTTCTTAAGGAAATTGTATTAAGAAACTTACCAATAAGTATTATCTAGGTATTATCATGTTAGTTGTTATTAATAAGGTATAGTTACAGGAAATTATCTTCCCTTTCTCTTTGTTATGTTTATGTAATTTTTCTTTTATTGTACAACTGATTTGTTCATGCATAATCCACTACTTTTTACCTATCATGGTTGACTGGCAGAAAATGCTGTTCTAGCGTTAAAGACCACCAATTGTACTGTTTAAGTGATCCCCTACAAATGGTACTTTTTGAATTTCTTTATTTCCCCACAGAGTATGTGGGGAAATAAAGAAATTTGATCGATTAAAAAAACATACATCAAAATTGGTTCGCAAACAGTCTCAGCTAATTCGAAAGTTACTCGTTACATTACTTACCTCTTACGCACCAGTAAATCAGAAAATCGGAGGCAAAAGAGCAGACTCGAATCCTGCTTAGGTCGAATTTTATAAACCAATTCACAAAACCAGCCCAACCGACTGAGCACTAACTAATAAAACACACAAAATGAAAAGTTAAGTTGCCAAACTAAATTAATGCAGGAAGTAAGAAATTAAATTGTTTGTAAAGGAGACGATTGCAACGTTTGATTTAAATGGAGGTTATCCTTACAATTAAAACTATAAGGGACTGTTCTGTTCATTTCACGTAAGATAATTTAGGGAGGTCCGAAACATTATGAAAAGAAGATTTTGGATCGAAGGAAGAAGGGAAGAGGGCAGATAATTAACTCAATGCTGATGCCCCGAAGAGAAAAATATCTAGTTTGTAATAGTGTCATAAAGATTTCGAAGAATTTGCACATACAGAGAGAAAAGACGACCACCACAAAGAAAGCGAATATACGCGAACTTTCTTGTGTGCTGTTGTATTTATAGCCAAGCCATATTACTAATCTTAAATTGTCCTTTAGAAAGAGGAGGTACACAGAATAATAGGTAGTCCGTAGAATAAAATTCTTCCCCTTACGCTTCTTTCTACGCTCAAAACGCTTCTTTTCTTACCTGTAGTGAAGTGTAGTGGAAAATCGCCTCATCAACGCGGTCATTCTTGGAATTCAAACAGTTTGTTAAGGAAGTACCTACGCTTATAAAGTAGACTCAACTTCTTCCTTCGCTCAAACTCTTATTTCCATAGCTCTAGTCACATTATCAACGCTTCTTAGGCTCAAGACAGTTCTTTAAGAAGGGTATTAACTTACGGTTAGGGCTAGGGAATCACACACGCTTTTGTTTAACCGCCTACTTCGTTATCTAAGGTTTCTCTAACATTGAACTAAACTGGCTAAAGTAGTTATATTTAATAAGTTTATCTATTTACTCTGACGAATTTAATAAATTACTTTCCTTACTCAAATGAAACTTATTAATTAATTACCAATATAAGTATGGCACTAAACACCAACGTTAATTATCATCGATGACCTAAATACGAGACTCGTGAGATATTTATTTAGCTCAACAGTATAGTTTTTTTTTTACAGTTTATTACCACAAAACGGCACATACTTCAACACAAAGTAATAAGCTTGTTGTGATTTGTACATAGGTACATTATAATATGGGTAAAAATAACAACAATAACATCACCAGCTTATTAGTCCACGGCTGGACGTGGGCTTCCTTTAGTAATAAAGGTGTGGGGATCCCAGGACACAGCTTCTAGCAACGCCGCGACGGTGCTGCCCGTCGTCGCCTCGTCGGTCGGCGGCCAGGAAATTTGGCTGTGCCGGTGTTGGGCTGCCGTATACCGCAATCAGTCGTAATGGGTAATGAACGGTATGCGTAAAAAACTATATTTATATTTGCTTAGATAGTACGAAGAAACAAAAAAGAATTTTCCAAATAGGTTCATAACTGGCGGAGTTATGAACCAATTTAATAAATTTTATTAATACATACACATAAAAAAACACATACAACCGAATTGAAAACCTCCTCCTATTTTAAAGTCGGCAAAAAATATAGCAAATCAAGGAGATATTAAGATAAATAAAACACTTTATTGATCACTACATCCTTAAGGGAAAGTAAATTTAAGGTAACACGAAATTGACGGCTATATCGCTGAAAGCGATTTCTTACAGGCACCCAGGTAAGTAGGATAGAGCGAAATAAGCCATACAGAGTTCTTCTTTCAACTTCGACTTCAGTTTTTCCTATTGCCTCTACAAAAATTGGGAAACCTATGTCTTTTGTGTTGGGAAAGCACTCGTCACTTGCTTACGTGTAAATTCTTCCGTCAAACAGAGGTCACTTGTCTTCAAATGTAAGTTTTACGAAAACGTGACCCTAGTTGAAAGGCGTTGAAGATCTAAATTGAAATGGATATATTTAGGTACATACCGCTGAAATGGAGGTTTGATGCCCGCAACGAAGCACAAGGTTAGCAGCAACAAGGTTTATGTCATTCAACCTTTGCTATTTCCCTCGTTTTGAATCAAGTTTCATTATTTATTTAACGTAAAAAAAGCAACATACAGTCGAATTGAGAACATCCTCCTTTTTGAAGTCGGGTAAAAATAACATTACAGATGCTTAAGATCTAAGGCGTTACATTCGATGAACACTTACAATCGAATTAATTTTGTTACAGGTACCTAGTTCTTACATCATCATGGGCCCATTGCAGAATGATCGGTCCATGGTTTGGGAAAATGGACTAACAATGACGTCACAAAATTAACATTTTTGTTTCATACCATAGCAATGAAATGAAAATTTCGCAGGCTTATTCATAGCAGTCGTGGCCGAGTGGTTAAGGCGTCTGACTCGAAATCAGATTCCCTCTGGGAGCGTAGGTTCGAATCCTACCGGCTGCGAATCCTTTTGCTCGTCCTGTCAAATCCTGTTTTTTTTCTGGTAGTAAAATAAATCTACTAAGGGCCTTACTTATAAAAATCTGCCAAAAGATAAACGATCCTTAAACTATTGCCATCTTTTACCGTTGGATATTAACAAACAGTGACAGGGATAACTTTAAGCAATGGTTCAATTTAAGTAGCGTTTATAACTAAGGGGGTATAACAACTAAAATTACTTACTAATCTAGAATGACTAGGTGCGAAGTATAATTGATGATTAAATGAACATACCTACATACCTTGTATGTGTACGAGCACCTAGTCCGAAGAGATAAGTAAGTCCCGCCCTACCCTGGTGTCTTACGCTCCCTGAACATTTTCCGGCAATACATCAATGATGATCTAGTTTCATTTTATTTCAGACTCTAAACTAAATGATTGACAGGGCCGTGGTTCTTGCACGGAGGACAAGGTGCATTAAAAAAAAATTAAAAAAGAGGCTATAACTAAGTGCAGAGTGGTAGTACCTATGCGATAGTATAAATATATAGTATAATAAATCTACTTTATCATACTTTTGGAACTAATTGATTTTGCAGAATTTTTCGTAAAATAACGAAAAAAAACAGTTGCTAAGGAGCAACAAAATCCATAAAAATATTTCAGGGGACACCCGGGTTTGAACCGGGGACCTCTCGATCTGCAGTCGAATGCTCTACCACTGAGCTATATCCCCATATGTAACTATCTCGAAAGTTATGGTTACAAAATGTACATATTTCATAATCTGATTGTTGGTTTACTCCCTTCCCGTCGTCACTCGACTTACTTTCTTTTGCTGTCGTATTCTTTTCTTTAATGGAATATAACCTTCTTCAATTATTATAATTAATTTCAGTGCCATCTAGTAATAAAATAAGGCATCATATAGTGTTAAAAGACGTTAGGATGGACGTTCATGAAGCAACCTCACAAATAGTTGATAGTACGGAGTACCGACGTTAGATGGCGCTCTAGTTGAAAAGTGTGAAAAAATTGCAAAAAGCCAACATCACGCGGTGTTCCCAGGCGGTCACCCATCCAAGTACTAACCGCGCCCGACGTTGCTTAAATTCGGTGATAGGACGAGAACCGGTGTTTTCAACGTGGTATGGGCGTTGGTATTAGGGTTTGCATTCGAATATTCGAATATTCGAATAATTCGAATATTATTTTAGTTCGAATATTCGAATACAGATATTTAAATATTCGAATATTCGATTAAAATTAATAACACCGAAATCGGAACTCAGATGTGCATGAAATGCCACTTCTGAGTTTGCGCGATATATCCATACAAGACAATACAAGTTTACGTCGTTGTTCAGCTAAACAACATAACGAACGATCCGATCCAAACCCGATAACTTTTATCGGGTTCTGAACACGGTTCGGATATACTCGGAAGTGTCGCGTAGTTGAAGAGACTGTTCTGTCCATTTGTCTCTGTCGTGAATGTTTATTTTCATGATTTTGTTAAAATAGATTTTAAGACTGTTTTTACAATGTGTTATTAATGTCTCGTTACGGCGACTTAACTTTTTGTGTTATTTTTTAATTTGTTATTTTAAATTAGTTCATGGAAATAACGCTTTTAAGAATAAAATAAGTTGTTAGTTTAAACTTCTTCATGAAAATAACACTTAAAATAACCAAATAAGATGTGATTTTAATAAGATCATAGTGTTTTTTCTATTATTCGAATAATATTCGAATAATTCGAATAGTATCCGAAAAAAATTCGAATATTCGAATATGAAAATTTTCGAATATTTGCAAGCCCTAGTTGGTATCCAAAGATAATGACATTGTATCAGCTCTCTGTTCCGCGTTTTGCTTGTGCGAGTTGGTCGCGCGATTGACACTGTAGGGTGTCCCGTAAAAACTTATTTTGGATTTCCGTAACGTACGACCACTCGAAAGTCCCGAAATTGTACGTAGATTACGAATAAAATTAAAAGAAAAATCTAATTTATAAGATCTGTAGGCCTCTAACGGCCTTCTTTTCAAAAAGTGAAAATTTTAGGTTGATTTTTGACTCCTTATAATTAGTCCACTTTTTAAATTTTTTCTCAACCTTTGATGGTAGCACTTCAGGCCCTACAGAATGTTTCTGACCTATTGGAAAATAATTAGCTCTGTACGAAAATAGACCGACGGTGTCTATTTGTGCAGTAATTTGCCTGATTTGCTGAAAAATGCGATTGAAGACCTAAGTACCGATTAAAAATATCTATCTACTATAAATATCTTTACGGGAATGTCAAGCTATTTCAACTAGTTCCTGCACTCCTAAACCTAACCTTACCTAACCTAACTGTCAACCTGGGAAAATGGCGCACTCGTGATGGCTTACAGCTTTGACTTTATGTGAGTACTCCAAATCCACCTGAAAACCTATAAATGCTTACACAACTACGTTGTTAGAGTTTACGGACCGATTTGGTTCTTAATCAAGCACAAGGCACCTTTTAAGGATCGATCCAAGCATTTATAACAACTGTTTTAATCTCTCGATTCTTACCTGAAAATCTCAAAACTGTTGTAATTCTATGATCGCAAGAAACTTGTTTTTTGCGCATTCAGAGAATATACTTGTCCGCATGATTATTGGTGAAAGGCACCACATTCGGGAGCTACGATTGCGTTAAATATTTAAAGCTAGAGAAGCTGCAAATAACACAAAACGCCGAATTATTTAGGCCTCAAAAAAAAACCTCCAAACCAGTGATTACATCGAAATGATTATGTGGCAAGAATGACAAGTTACCGCACCGCCTGTTCTTCCACACATTACAAAAAAGCATTTAAAAAAAATTTACAGTAGATAAAAAATTGCGAATTGAAACTTTCTTGCCACACTCAATCTCTTGAGAGGTGTGTAAATTAAGTAAAATAGGCCTCACAAAGCGTAACCGACGCTAAATCAAGAGATGGATTCATTAGAGCCATAAAAGTGTAAACTTATTTTTGGGACCAAAATTTGGTATTTTATCGGATGCAATCTCGCGATAAAATACCAAATTTTGGTCCCAAAAATAAGTTTACACTTTTATCATTTGTCAGTAACATTATGATACATTTTGATTATTGTAATTGTTTATGCTTTGCTTTATCTTTAAAATTAATTTAACACCTGATAAACTTTATTTTTGTTTTATTTTAAACCCACAATGTTGGTCACTAAAAACTTGTAATTTACAAAACTTCAAGGAGAAGTAGAGGCATAAAGAAGGAGAGTAATTTTAGTTTTTTAACAGTTTTATAATCTACGTGAAATAACGAAACTTATACGGCTTACGTTGTTGTAACTTGAAAAAAAAATGTCCCATACATTGACGGGACACCCTTGCGTATCCAATAAGGCTTGCTAATATATGAGGTCATTAACAATTCGACTCTTGGTCAGGAAGTGCAGGTAAGAATCAAACGTAAGTTCTTTGCTCTGGCGTCAACTTCGAGAGCAACTACTCTCGAGTCTTTTGGTTTTGCTCTGAGTGCCACCCTATAAGAACGCACGTCACATTCCACGTGACATTCGGCAAGCCTGATTGGATACGCATGTCAATTGCGCGAGCAACTCGCGATTCACCTAGTAGGTACAACTCATTCAAGATTGTTAATAGACCCAGCATCAACAGAAATGATTGACGCCGATCCTGTTTTAACAAACTGTGACAGTTTTTCAATTGAAGTTCATTGAATGTCTTGTTTTGCTAAACAGGATCGGTGTCAATAGTTTCTGTTTGCAACAGAGTTTGCCGATCAACCCGCTGATCACCCCGCAGGAGTGACTTTGCAGGTATCCATTTCAAGAAAACTGTCTGTTTGGCGCTCGACGAAAAAGCACATGTGTGCAATCCTGCAGCGGAGCGGAGCACAGAAGGCGGACAGCGAGTCGTACAGTCGTACAACCTAACGTTAGCGAATTTCCGTTTGGTCCTTCTTGAGAAACTCGATAAAGGAGTTTAGCAGAATTTGTATTGAATTTCCAAAATCTCCAAGAAGTTTGGACACCTTATACGACATGACAGTTTTATACGCAACATCATAGAGGGAAAAGTAGAAGGAAGGAGAGGAAGGGGAAGACCAAGGATAAATTGTATGAGCCACATTAAAGATACAGTAGGACACCATTTTTTTCATCTTGAACGACGGTTGTCAATTTTATTAAATTTTATTTTCTAGTGTTTTTCTAATGTATGTCGTTTAATATTCATGGTATTATAACCGATAAATGTTAGATAAAAGACACAAGTATTAGTGAAATGGAATAAAAGAAGATTGAACGGGAATTCTCTGATGAAGAAAATTGTGCGCCGATCGTTTTTTGTTATAGTCGCCATGGCTATAGCAGAAAACAGGACCTGACCGAAGACTGGACGACTGCACTCATAAACCGTACTACGTTGCCTCATATTATTATGAACAATTATTATACTTGATACTGGCGAAATTGTGGATAACTATCCCAGAAGCCATTTAATAAAAAGTGCAGTGAAGATAAAGTAGATGTCATGTCGTATAGGGAAGTAAAGGAGGCTGCATAAGAGAGAGGGAGATGGAATGAGCTGCACCAGTTGCGCCGACAAGAGCGTGATGATGATCAAATGATCATACACATAACTCATTCAAGAATCTTTGAAGTGAATCGTTCGTTTTATTCAATTAGGTACAAAGGGGACACGTGGTGTTTTATATATTATATTTGAATATGTAATGTAGTATAGGTACTTAAGTCCAGCAGTGGACTGCTATAGGCTGGTGATGATGATGATGATGATGATACTAAGGGTACAGCGAGCGAGCCATCGATCAATCTACTTATTACTACGACGACGACCTCTGTGGCGCGGAGGCAGAAGATTGCGGGTTCGATTCCCGTTGCATGTTCTGCAGATATTTGTCTCGGGTCTGGGTGTTTTCTATGTATGATATAATGTATTTACAAAAAAGTATACTAAGTAGTATATCAATCATGTGGTTCCCATAACACAAGCTCTGCTTAGTTTGGGGCTACATGATGCTGTGTGGTAACGTCTATTAATTTATTTATTTATTACTCCCCTTAGACTTCCAGCGAAATGGCTTTAATCCAAATAAGGTAGGTTGGTAAGTTATTAAACAACGATAAATAAGAACAATTTGTAGACATATGGCCTTACTTATGAACATCTTTCAAAAGATAAACGATGTTTAGACTATTGCCATCTCTTACCGTTGGATAATAACAAACAGTGACAGGGCGACCTTTGAGTATTGATTAACTTTAAGTAGTGTTCTTATGTAAGGGGGATAATTTGTCTATTTAGTCATTGTTGCAATCACTTTGCAAGTGCCTTCAAAGCGAAGTTTATTTTTTTATACTTAGATACTCGTTACTTACCATAAATATTTAGTTTAAATATTATGACGTCAAAGTACGGATGGAGAGTTTTGTAATTTGACCTCCCTACCTATCGCCTCCGTGGCGCAATTGGCTAGCGCGTTCGGCTGTTAACCGAAAGGTTGGTGGTTCGAGCCCACCCGGGGGCGTAAAAATTTTTGCTTAGACTTTGTTTCTATGTAAATTTCGTGTTGTAACTATTAAGTATCATAATTTCACAAAATCTAGCATCTCCCGTATGGTCTAGTGGCTAGGATACCTGGCTTTCACCCAGGAGGCTCGGGTTCGATTCCCGGTACGGGAAACTTTTTTACTTTTGAAAAGATTTACAGGTAAATTATAATGTTCAAGCTGCACAATTAATTTAATTTTCATAAAAGAAAATGTGGTTCCTTTTAACCGACTTTTAAATGGATTTTTTTTTCAAGATTCAGCCGCACTATTAATGTAATTTAAAAAAAATAAAATATGTGGTTCCTTTTAACCGACTTCAAAATGGAAGTTTTTTTCAAAATTAAGAATTTATTAGTCTTAAAAATAGTGCAAAAGATTTTGTCAGAAGTGGGATTCGAACCCACGCCCTCAATGAGGACCAGAACAGCTCATGAACCTACAACGTAGGCAAGGTTTACCTTGAGTCTGGCGCCTTAGACCGCTCGGCCATCCTGACGTTGGCATCAGTATTGAAATAGTAAAATATTTAGTAAACCTTTTATTTCGCGCTCTTAATTAAAATTTCGAACTCAAGGTTAAATAAAGTGTCTTTATTAGACGTAGGTATACGTGATAAAAATACTGAAAAATGAAAACGATAAGATTACGTTGATACAATTTCAAAAAAGCGACATCTAGTGGGTATCAAATTAGTACATCAGTATTGTGATTCCATTGAGGGGCGATTGAGAAAACTCATCTAGCTAGTTTGAGATTCATCAACTACTAACAATCTCTGCTAGATGGCGTTATTAGTAATAACCCGCCTTATACCAGCGATTACAACCGAGGGCTAGTTCGATAGAATAGAACCTATTACCTACTTACCGACTCGAGTGACTACAGAGTATCTAATCTTGTTTTGAATAGGTATTTTACCTAGAATTATAATGTAGTTATCAATCGTACAGTCAGCAACAAAAGTAGATGATGAGTTTCAGAATGCCAATATCCAGGTCGCAAACTGTGTGTTTTCCAAGTTTCATCTAAATTCATCCAGTAGTTTTTGCGTGCATTCATCCATACATACTCACAAACTTTCGCATTTATAATATTAGTGTGATTAGTGTGAAGTGTGATGTGATGTGAAGTGTGATTAGAAATTATTAGAAATTAGGAAATAGAATGAATTATTGCAATATTTAGTCAATAAAGACATAGATTCAAAAATATTTAATTTTTTGGGGGCTTTGTCACCCTCGTCCGTTGGTGAAAACCCGATTGGAATCCGTACACGTGGTCCCTGGGTGGTGCCAGTCAGGTGACATCGGTGGTAGGTTTCGGCCGTGGCTGATCACCACCCACTGGTCAAAGTCGTGTCGCCAAGTGGCCTCGCCGCGTTCCGGTACGTGACTGGTGTAGCCATTAGAGGAGCTGGGTCGATGTGTCAGCTTTGTGCTAACAGACCGATTTCACGGACATTGTTCAGTACTGCATCGAAGGGCTATTCGCGGAGGGTAGCGGGATCCGACGCACGGTTCACTGCTGGCCGACCGCAGGTAGTAGGGAGCCCAAGTAACGAGACAGCCACTCGTGAAAGGCTGCCCCGCCAACTAGCGAAAAATCCCGAGATGCGCCATGGTGCCGGTTGGCGACCGGATGAGAGGGCCCTATGGACATCCTCGGGGGGGCTCGGGCGTCCCCGCAGTCTCTAGACTAGTTTATCCAATGTTGCAGATTAACAGTGTGTGTCTGGGGGTCACTACTATGAGGCCTCACTTTCACTGCACAACTCACTTGAACTCACTCGATCATTATGAAAAAGCAAAGGAATAAGAGAAACGTTAAATATTTTTGAACCAAAAAGTCATCAGGTACATTTGGTGGTTAGTGTCATCAGCATAATGTGGTATATTTTTCAATCACCTATTTATGGAACACTTTAGTGCTATGTAATTCTAACGCAAATTTCTATCAGCAGTATTGACATTCTGAAACTCATCATCTACTTTTGATGCTGACTGTACCTTGGCAAATAGCAAGAAATTTTGGATTCAACTCTAACATTGACTTACACTATGCAATGTAACTATGTAGGTAGGTTCCTATCCTAGCCTAAAATTGTAAGTCTACACAAATAGACAGGACACGTTAAAAACACCGGTTCTCGTCCGGCCACCGATTAAGCAAAGTCGGGTGCGGTGCGGTCAGTACTTGGAAGGGTGACATCCTGTGAATACTACTAGATGTTGGCAGTTTGCTGCTCAATTTATTTTTTAGTCACTTTTTCCTCAATTTTTTTTATCAAATCGTTGTTTGGTTTGTGCATAAAAAATCCAAATTCTTTGGGTTAGTGAGAGTTAGTTTATTGCTTCACCCCGCAGGTTCGCTTCCTTGATCCCCGGATGAATATCAAAAGATACTTTTATATCATTAGTGTAACAAATACTTACGTATTATATTATATCTTATGTCCAGTAGTGGACTGCAACTGCTATAGACTGATGATTAATATTTACGTCATTATTTGTATAGTAATTAAATAATTTGGCAATTCTATCGCACGTCCATACCACATTGAGAACACCGGTCCTCGTCCGATCACCGAAGTTAAGCAATGTCGGGCGCGGTCAGTACTTGGATGGGTGTCCGCCTGGGACACCGCGTGATGATGGCTTTTAGCATTTCATTCTATAATATAGTACACACGGAATAAGGAATTAATAATTAATTAGAAGTCCACATCCAGCACGACTATTTGGGACACCATATCACACAAAGGTACAGTATTTTCGCATAAAAAAACATAAATTTCGCATTTAATATTTTAATGAAAAGGAAATTTCGCAATTAATTTTTTAAATTAAATACCTATAGTAATCAAGAAAGTTAATTTTCGTAAGAAACAATATATTACTAAATTATTATTAATTAAATGCCAGCAAGGGCGTCGCCCAGGGATTTATTCGAGTTTCGACGTACGGGAAGATCGATCAAGCAAGTCAAGTCAAAGATTTAGGACTTTTTTAGAATCTCAATTGGGGGGCAGCTGCCCCTTGACCAGGGTGCCTAGTGCGAGTTTTTTTACCAGCTCGATGGCGTTCACGTTTACGGAAATTTGTATGGAAAGGAGTCAGTGCCACGCGTTTTTCACTAGATGGCGCTTCCTCGATTCCATATAAATTTGCGTAAACGCAAACGCGATCGAGCTGGTAAAAAACTCGCACTAGGCACCCTGATTCAGAATGTCAAAGTCCACAAAATATCGAACACAAAGCTGTCAACAACTGTATCTAAATGAAAATGATTAAAATTTAGGAGTAAAATATTTAATAGATAGGTTTTTAAATAATACAACACACTTTATTTTCACACAATATAAATGATCACAATAAATCTACAAGTAACAAATGTGGACTAATTCAAGAATTCGCACCAAAATGCATCGCGTCGACGCAACGCAGAAATTTCATCGCATTCGCTACGGCATCGTACCACAGAATAAAGTAAAGTACTTTTGTCTGCTGCGACGATCAACGACGCATCGGCCCACGATGCGTTGTCTGACGTAGATTTTTGCGATGCGTCTCGCAAGCAGTCGCACGCAACGCAGGGATGTAGGTAGTTGTAGCCAAGGCCTAAGAGCCGCCGCTCAGTAGTTCCGTTTGGATAAACTGGACACAGGGTCAAAAGTTGGAATTTCGCTGTGATTTTTATATATTTTTTGGGTTGTTTTATCATTAGGACTACATCATGCGTGTTTAGTTAGTAATGACTAAACACGCAACAAGTTGACCCTATTCGAGAAAAAAAAATAAAGTGTGTTTTCCTCCATACAAAAAATATTGAATTATTTATTTTCTCAAAAACTACGCATCATATAGATTTTTGGTATAGAATAGAAGTTGTTAGGATTGTTGAAAGGTATCTCGTAAAAAAAAACAGAGTGGAATTCCAACTTTTGACACTGTATCCACTTTTTCCAAACAGAACTACTGTGCGCCCGCTGAGAAAATAGAGGTTGCGGGTTCGATTCCCGCTGTATGCCTAAAATATTTGAATGTGCAGAGCAGACTGCTGCTTATGCTGGTTCTGGGTGTTGTTCCATGGTGTACACAGTTGATATCATAAATTTAATCAGAAACCCAAAAAAGTTTATATGCAAACTCTTTGGTTGATATACTACACAAGATATAATTCAAGTGGTTGCAAGGCTATGTATTTGACTGTGTGGGTCTTCATTCTCGTGAATAAAGATGATTGTCGCATTATAAATATTACGTCGCGAGAGCTGTCAAATTTTCATAGTGTTTTCAAAGTTCTCGTATGTCTAATGTGACATTAATCTCTATTCACTAGAATTGAGCCCCTAGTGTTGTTTTGTGTTAGGGCTTGTCTCTATCACTACGTCACGACGTGGAACGTTGCTGTGTCGCAGCGCGGTACGTTGACGTGACTTGCTAATTTACGTACAAATTAGCACTTCACGTGAACGTGCCGCGCCGCGACACCGCACCGAAACGTTCCACGTTGATGATAAAGTGGTGATGGAGACAGAAACTTAGGTTTACATTAGTCTTTGACACTTAGGTGCTACTACTTTAGGTAATTCTTAAACAGGGGCAGCAGTTTATTAAAATAAGCGAATAGAGAAGTTCTAATTCATTAGATTAGGTCACTAAAAGCTATAAAATAGTTAAAGTTAAACATACTAGGCTTTTAAACCAATCCACAGACAATCGCTGTTGTCAAAATAACACTTTTTTATAGAAAAAAAAATCAATTTTCACAATTCTCAAGCTCGCACTCAGCATACAGATATTTATTTATAACTCCATATTTACATATCATTTACTTACGAAAATATACAGAGATTGGTTTACTATGAGCTAGTCCAGGTGGAGCGATTATATGATATAATGATAACTAATCATATAAACGCATGTCACATTCCACGTATGTTAAGTCAGGCCTTCGGGCGGCCTAATAACTCCAACACCAGAGTTGGTCACTAGCTCATACGAAGAAGAAAAAGAAGAAGAACAATCCACGTGTAATTTCAATCAGAAGATTCTCAGGATTAGAGGTTATTGCCACGTTAGATATATGTCGCGAGAACTGTCGAATTTCTATACAGTATTAGACTTGACTGAAGACTGGACGTCTGGACTTATAAACCGTACTACGTTGCCTCATATTATTATGAACAATTTATACTTGTACTAGCAAAATTGTGGAAAAATATCCCAGAAGCCATTAAATAATGAAATGAAGTGAAGTGAAATTTCTCGCGGAATATGTCTAATGTGACACATTTCTCTATTCCTGAGAATCAGCGTCTTGATGGCTACATTGCCCTATGTCTAACATCTCATAAAACTTCACTTAAAAACTAACTTAATATTGTGACTAGAAATATCCAGCTTTTATACGCCAGCTATGATAGCTGGGGATAGCTTTGGATCTCCCGGGCGGGGGCCAGATCAATTGGCGCGCGAGTGCCAATATCCCGCGGCGGCCGCTCGGCAACATCATATCGTCATATTCGACTTAAATAATCGGCACACGAGGCTCGGCGCTCACAAGAATATGGAGCATATTGACCATCAACCATACATATAAGTTTGAATACATGCATTCATAGAAATAAATAGAGCATATACTGTGGGCTTTTGAGTATGTATCATACTTATCCTAACTAAATATTAGTTAAAGCTGAAGAAGCCGCAGGCAGAAGTTAGTCCTATTTAGTAGTATGGCATTTATAAAGCGCCATCTGTGTAAATGTAGCAGTACAACGTAGTGAAGGTGAACCAGTGATCGGAGAGTATACTAGTTGGAAATAATATCTGGCAGGTGGAGCTAGCAGCAATAAGAACTTTTCAGAATAAGGAAAAGACCATCAAATCATATGACTGATCTCTACTTTCTTATGTCCTAATATGATCAGTTAGAAAGGGATTCATACATATCTCAATGCGACTTCAAAAGAATTTAAATCGGAAATCATACTGGGGCACTCGAATAAATTTCTATGCAGTTTCCTTATAATGCCCTTGTACTGGCACAGCAATCGAATTGAGATAAAGTGTGCTTCCTTTTCTAGCTAATGATATATGGACATAAGAAAGTAGAGATCAGCCGTATGAATTGATGTTCAGAGCATAGTGAATTTTAAGACTATCTATTTTCCTTCTATAATCTAAGAACTCATAGAGTCTCCCCAGATGGGCGATATGAGAGATGGGAAGGCTCATAGAAACATACTTTGGTTTATTCACAGCTCCAAGAAGTTACAGACCTGAGTATTTGATATTGTTTCCAACTTCACATGTTCCTGAGAAAAGTGTATTGATAGGCAGAAAGGTGGACAACAAAGTGATATAAAGGGTCCTTATTTCCTTGAGTTCTGTACTGCAAAGAATTTAATAACTCAATAAAATAAAGGCTCTTAATAGTTATCAACACAACCACCATTTAAAGCATTATCCAAAATCTCATCTTGCTTCTTATAAAGTTCGTGGTTGATGCATCCTCTCCGCTCTCTGCTTACTAAATGTAACTTTGCCACCTCCGCTGCTTGACGTTGGCACATGTCCTTTGTGAAGGTGTAGATGACTGTGGAAAGGTCTCCGTCGATGAACGCTAGGTTCACCGTGGGACCAGTTTCGACAGTGCAAAGGTTGTCTTGGATTTGCCCAATGTACTCCATGCTGGAAAAGATTAATGATTTTTAGTTACAGTATAAATGTAAATGTAATAAATACTACCTACCGATAACCATCAGGGTCAACAAGTTCTTGAGTGGAGACCACGGCTCGGCAAACATAGAGTAGGACGCCCTCCAGTCATGTGGGGTTACGATTTACTAAAGGCTGCTAGTAGAAGCTGGATGCATGTAGCTCTCGACAGTGCGACGCCATGGCGCTCATTAGGGGAGGCCTATATCCAGCAGTGGACTGCCATAGGCTGACTAATGAGCGCAATTGTGGCTTGTCCTCAGTTCAACACAATTTACAATTGAATTTACTGATAGAAGAGGATCACTTAAACAGAGTGGCAACCAAGTTGCCTTGTATTGTATCTACCAGAATAAAGTCAAGACTTTGAGCTCTAGATATTCTTTTGTCATGTTATAATCCGGTACGCCAGTGGTCTCAAGTTAGAAACAACAACAACACCAGCAGATATCAGTCCACTGCTGGACATAGGCTTGCCCCAATACTGTCCTTAATCTACACGCTGGGCGTGCAGGTTGGGAATCGCAAGCCAAGCTTCTCGCACCCTGGTGCCCGTCAGCGGATAGGGGATGAAGCTCTGTCGGTGCTATGTCAATTAGCTGGCCGCCAGAGCCCGGTTGTTAGTTAGCGGGGTGCATCACGGACACGTGAGGTTAGCTTGGGTTTCGAAGATGGAAGTTGAAACTCCTTACGATTAAAAAGATAAACGAAAAAAATGAGGTTATAAACTGGTACCTACTTGAGGTCATCCGAAGTTGGCATAGGCACGTAAATGTTCAATTTTGAATCTTTTTTCGGCCGTGCGACCACGTAAAGCGTGTCTATGTCTTTATTGTAGCAATATTCGATGTCGTACATCAGTTTCTCGTCCAATAAATACAGGTACAAGTGAAACGCGAGAGAAATCTTCTGATGTGATAGGCAGCCGATCTGTCTCATGTCCTGCTTTATCTTCGATTCGATGTCCATGGTTAGGGTCGGAAAAGTATTATTTTGTTTGAAAAAACACTTTAAATTGACCAGCTTTTGATTAATTCACAAACTTTTCGATCGATCAATCGCAAGGAAAGCAAAAGAAAGCCAACCACGCAGAGCAAATCAAAATAAATTACTGTCAGTGTCAATTTGGAAAAATGACTGACCATTGACTTTGACATTGACATGACTACACATTAGATAATCAACGGACTTTTTTTGATACTAGCGAAATTGTGGAGGAGTGTCTCAGAAGCCATGGCTGCCAGGTGTTGTTCAATGAAATCGCCAAATTTTTTGTTAAAAAGGAGCCTAAAATCGCCTAATTAAAACTAATATAGCCTAAAAAGTAGCCCAAATATTCATCCCTAAAGCTAAATAACAGCCTTTTTGGTTGATTATTTGGCCATAAGAAAGGTTTTGTATGTAAAATGAGTAACCCCCAAATCAAACAAACTTTGCCAGCCCCCTAAACCTCGTTTGAGGTTGAATTGCGATAAATGCTGAAATAGATGTTTAATGGTCTCTGTGAAAAAAAAATAAGTCAATAATTAAATATTTTTGTACCCCATTCAAACTTTGCCATCCCTGATAACCCCCTTTAGGTATAGGTTGAATGGTGAAAAATACTAAACCACCCCCGTTCACCCCCTTAAAGGTTGAATTTAAAAAAAATCATAAATATGGGTTTATTAATTTTTGTTTGGAAGTCTCTGCAAAATTTCAAGTCAATAAGTAAAGATGTTTTTCGTCCTTCATATAAACTTTGCTACCCCCGTTCTCGTATCAACTCCTAAGGGGGGGCTCTTAGGAGTTTTTTCGATAAATGCTGAAATAGTTGTTTTTATAATATTATATTTATATTATTTTTAATTTATATTAGAGAGTCTCTATGAAGATTTTCAAGTCAATAGGTAAATATTTTTTGTCCCCCATACAAACTTTCCCCATATCCTGTACCCCGCTCAGGGGTAAAACTTTGAAAAATGCTGAAATAAGTGTTTATTTATTTTCATTACAGAAGATCTGTGCAAGTCGAGTCGTTAAGTTATTATTTTTGACACCGACATACAAACTCTAAGGGGTTGAATTAAAAAAAATCTGAAATATGTAAAAATACTAAGAATAAATAAAAAATACTATAGTCACCCCCGTTCACCTCTTAGGGGTTGAATTGCGAAAAATGTTGAAATGGTTGTTTATTTAATCGCTGTAAAAAGATTCAAGTCAATAGGTGAACATTGTTTTTGTCCCCTATACAAACTTTGGCATTAGCACCCCATTTGTACCCTAAGGTTAGAGTCTCAGTGCAAAATTTCAAGTCAACTAACGAAGTCCCCTATACAAAATTTTCCACCCCCGTTAACCCCCTTCATCATCATCATCATCATCGTCAGCCTATAGCAGTCCTCTGCTGGACATAGGCCTCCCCTAATAGGCTTACCGTAACCTCTTAGGGTATGAATTTCCAAAAATCCCTTTTTATTTGGTGGTTTTGCTATAAAAGTAAGCTATACTACAAAGTTGAACTTTGTATCTTCAGTGGTTTAGGCTGTGCGTTGATTCCAGAAAAAGGCCTTCTTTTTTATATAATAGAATTAAATTCATTCATGGGAAATATAACACAAAATCTAAGTAGATAGTAGATCAAATCAAATTAAAGGCAAACTCCTTTCGTCTCGCCTACACCGTACCGCACAAAACACTTCAACTCCAACTCCAAAAAATAAATCTAAGTATGTAGCATGTAGTTAATATACTAAATCAAATTACAGTCAAACTCCTTTCATCTCACACCGAAAATCAGGGTTTTTTTCATTGGTCTATGTTATGGTATCTATGGTATCAACTAGTATGTGGGAGGGTAGCACAGAACTTTAATAAACTAGATTATAAAATGGAAATGGAACCAACCAAAATGAATCAAAAAGTTAAAAAGTCCTAGGGCCTTCCATTTTGAATATAGCCTAATATTACCGAATCATTTATCAAGATAGCCTAAACACGAAAAGTCGCCGATCGCTTTTTTGGTCGCCCCGACACTCTCTTAGATAGCCTAAATGGCAAAAAATCGCCTAACCTGGCAGCACTGTCAGAAGCCACAAGTTGTTTTCTTTTCTCGATGGGTATGCCATCTCGATGTAGGTAGTTATACTAATTTATAAGTTCTGCTACTCGACGCTAGACGTCGCCAACAATATTTCTATTATTAATTTATTTTATACTTTTATACAAAGTTTACGTTTACATGGAGTTTTTAAAATATTTCATACTTCCGGCTCTAGCCGAAAATTTTAAATAAAAATTACCATCACCATCATCATCAGCCCATCACTGCACAGCTGGACATAGGCCTCCTTTAATGAGCGCGAATGCACCCTGTCCTCAGCTCGACGCATCCATCTGCCACACCAGCTCTTTCGTCACCCCCACCTGGCTGGAGTGCATCCTACCCTCACTACGAACCGCGGCCGAACCGCGGTATCTACTCAATCCTGCATAATATTATAAATGCGAATGTTTGTGAGTATGGATGTATGGATGAATATTTATTACTCTTTCACGCAAAAACTACTGAAAGGATTTGGATCAAATGAAACTTGTAATTAATAAAGTAGTTTATATATAGTAAAGTTTGTAACCTGGATTAACACATAGGCTACTTTTTATCACGGTGCCACACGAGCAAAGCCGCGGGCGGAAGTTAGTACAAATATTTATTTAACGCAAACATTTTAGCTACACTAATAAATAAGTAAACTATGTTTGTAATAAGCTGTGTGTTGCACACTCGATCCACTGATGAAAATAAAAAAAAAGTATATTTATGAAAGTCAATTTATTTCAAGTTACAAAATGAGAAGTTCAGACATCTTATATCCACTAAATTAATAAGTGGTTGTAACTAGGGTGGGATAGAAAATGCCTTACAAAAAGGAAACGAGAAGAAATAAATAGACAGGTATACCTGATTACAAAATGATTAACTAAATAACTGTAAAATTATTTTCAGTCGTAATATGTACACTAAAATTATATAAATGTTTAAAATAAGTGAACTTAAAATTATTTTACATCTAACTTACGCTCTAAAATTCAACTCTACATGATATACTTAGGGCTTGTTCATATGAAGCGATGTATGCGCCGAGTCCAGTCGCGCGTAGCCAATAAGAATTGCGACATGTCACGTGGCTTAGAACGAGCGTCCAGTACCCCTAGTACGAGTAACCTACTTAATACGAAAATGTTCATAGATTTTGTTTTCAAGGTAAAGGAATTTAAAAGTCACTTATTTTATACCTGCAAGAATATTACATCACCTATGTCGTTTGATCAGTTTATATTTTAATCCAATTCAGTAATTTCTTTATATTAAAATAAAGCTTTAACATACATTAAACGTAATACATACATAATTGACGGCCTCTGTGGCGCAGTGGGCGAAGGTTCGCCTGAGACGCAGAAGGTTGCGGGTTCGATTCCCGCTGCGGGACAAATGTTTGCATGTTCTGTAGATATTTGTCACGGGTCTGGGTGTTTTCTATGTATGATATGTATGAATTTACAAAAAATATATATATGTGTAGTATAACAATCATGTGGTTCCCATAACACAAGCTGTGCTTAGTTTGGGGTTACATGATGCTGTGTGATTACGTCCCCGCATTATTATTATTATTAATTAAAATAGAGCTCGAAAACGAAAACTATTGATTGTGTAACTCATTCTAGGGGTACTGATGATTGGCTACAAGCGACTTTACACGCGCGTGGATCGCTTTATCTGTACAAGGTGTAACTAATTTTGGCTGTGGCCACAATATAGTATTATTTCTATACCTAACTGGCTGTCCAGATGATGAGACGCGCGAGTCGAGTCGCGCCTAGCAAATCAGGCTTGCGAAATGTCATATGGAATGTTCGTCCAGATCAAAGAGTAAACTAATAGACCATGTCCAGATGATTGGCGTCGCGCGACTCGAATCGCGCGTAATTCGCTTCATATGGACGGGCGTAACATTTAAGCAGAGAAACTCAGGTGGAATCAAGTAAAGAGTTCTTGAAAAATATCTATTTACAAGATTTCACCACGATTTGAGTACCTACAACTTATTTCTTTCATGATTTTTTAAAACTATTTTAGTTTAACAAGTGTAGGCCCTAGATGGCGTTAGAAGTGGGTAAGTAAAATCAGGACTTACAAGTAGCAGGCACTCGTTAAAATAACACGACATATTAGATTATGATGAACCATTTCATAAGCCCAAAACTGTAGGTAGGTAGGTAAACGTTTTATTACAGGATGTACTATTTACTACATCATCGTTACAAAATTAATTTCTTCTGTATTTGCTCGAATTTTATGTAGAACCAAAATACTTCTATCGTTTCTTTCAGTGTTGCTGTTTGAAATATTTCGTTTTTTTTAATGAAAATTCTGTTACCAATATTTACGAGCTTTCTAATTAGAAATTCAATACTAGTACTTTGATTCTATTCAGCAACAGCACAGATTTTTAAAGATGGCGTATCCAAAACACTGTCTTTCACACTATTTCCACTATTTTGAACACAGTCATTAGTCTATAGAATATCTTTGTTGGTTTTGATACATTTACCTCTAAAACAGATCTCAGTTTCATGAGAAACTTCAGTCGACATCGACGTACTCATAGCGTTTACGTTCATGAAGACTGATTTGGTTGTTTTGTCAATTTTGGGAGCTTCTGTACTACTTGTATTTACTTTTTTTACGTTTTCAGTGACTTCAACCCCCTCTGTAATTTCTTCTGGTATGTAACTACTTTCTGTTGGACTGTCTGTCGTTTTAAGCTTGACTTCTGTCGTGATTTCTATTTCTGCAGCTGTGTTAGTTGTATTATTTACTTGTGGTTCACTTGTTTTCTCTTCTTCAGATGTAACACCAAATAGATAATCCATGAAGCTGAATCTATTAATCTTATTAATGATTTCTTCCTTCACAGCGGGTTCTGTGGAGGTATTGTATAAATCATCGAATGTAGGGTCTGGGGAGCCTGTTCCTAGATCAACTTCACCAGGGCTCGTAGACTTGTCGGTTTGTGTGTCTTGTTCTGTTGTTGGCGTTTCTTCTTTTTCAGTTTTAGCTGTCACCTTTGCTATTTCCATTGATTCAACGTTAGATAGAGCTTCATCATCTTCGCTGCTGAACATGTCTTTGATGAACTGGAACGCAGGCTTGTATGTAGTGACACCTATTCTAGGCTTCTCAAAGTTTATCTTCTCGTGTGACTGTCTCAATGGTTGCCCAAATCTGTTAACCGTGCTGTGGTAGTACTGCGATTCAGCAGCTTCTATCGATTCTGTAATGGGGCGGACCTTTACTTTCTTCCAGAAGCCTCGACGAGGATTTGTGCTCGATTCTTCCTGTAATCAGAAACTTCACTTTATAACAAATCTGTATCATGAAATGTAGATTTATTACATAGCTTTAAACTTTTTAATCTATAACAACATGTCATATTTAATTATACTTAAAATTTTACCTCATTTGACTGAGTAGCATCAACAGTTGTAGGCTCTACCGTCGTCGTTTCTTGTTGAATAGGGGTAGTTTTTGTATTAATATCTCCAGAAGTGATTATCCTCTCTGGAGGGATCTCCCCGATCTCCCCGCCTTTATGTTTCATTACATTGCTTGAATATTCGTTTTCATCCTGCTCTTCTAAGCTTTTCATTACTTCTTCCAACATGCTCTCGAAAGTCGACATGTTATCACCAGTATCGCTCTTGGTTACTTTACTCTGTTCGACCAACGCTTCTAGTGTCGGTGGAATGTCAGGAATCTTCTTATTATTTCGGTTGTTTGTCGCTGGAGTTACGGAGATAAGAATATCTTCTAGTTCGTTCCTCGCTGTTATGATATCAAGGTCAATTTTATCTGATCTACGCTCTGTTGTTGCAAACTTTTGCTCGTCAACTATATCGTTAGGGTTGTATGGTTTGAAGGAATCGGAGGAGATGCTGTCAGACCAAATGTCGGTTTCTGGTTCAGCGTATTTAGGTCTATTGTATGAAAAGTTCGGTTCTTGGTCTTCGGTTTCTTCTTGTTCTTGTTTTTTGTTGTATCTTTCTGATAGTCTTGGTCTGTGACTGTATCTGGAGTGCAAAGGTCTTGTAGTAGTTGATCCTTCACTTTGAGCTTCAGACTTTGCAGTGGTTTTTTCTGTGGTTGGTCGTCTTCCTCTAAACCTATTCTTTACTTCGTACTTGTTTCGGACGGTAGATCTTTCCGAGCTTTCTGTAGTAGAAGTTGTGTAAGAGTTGCTAGGCCTTCTTCGGCGGAACTGACCTCGCTTCGTTGTTGCTTCTTGTGTGGATGTAGCTTCTGTTGTTGGTTCAGGCTTGTAAACAGGATGTTTATATTCGTTTTCATATCGTCCGTGAACTTGCTTTGTTTTCAAATCAGCTTCGATTTCATCAATTCTCATTGTGGTCCGGCGTTTATCAAATGCTGGTCTGTATGTGACTGGTCGACGTCTGTCAATCTTCACTTTAGGTGATTCGGATGAAGCTTGGTGGTACTGTCTGATAACTCCTGGACGTACCCTGACTCTGTTGTAGGAAGGTGTGGTCTGAACAATATTTTCTTCTTCTTCGATTATATTGGCAACCGTAGTGATTTCAGCTTCGGTCGTAGTAATTTCATCACGGGGAGAATATTCGCTGTTAACAGAATAGCTTTGACCATTTTGTTCAGAGAGAGTTATAGATTCAGTTGCGTAAACTGGTTCCTCTTTTTGAGCAGTAGTTTGTTTGACGTGAGTACCTTCATCTCTTTCAGAGTCAGTTTCATATGATTCTGAATGAGGAGTGCTACTTTTTGACTGGAAATAATCTTCATTGCGAGTAGATAGTCTGGGTACATACGAAGTATCAGTTTGAGAAACTGTAGTTCTTAATGGAAATACGGGAATATCTTCGTCAGAATTAGATTCAGAGCTAAAAGGACTTACTGAATGTACTTTTTCATTAGTATAAGCGTTTTCAGTGTCAAAGTTCTCTGTGATATATTCTTCATTCTTAGTTGAAGTTATTTTAGAGCTAGGTTCGGTCATTGCTTCAATATCGACAGTACTCATTCTTTCCTGAATAGTAACTGGATAGTTCTGGTGGAGAACATCACGCTGATAGGCTAAATCTTGATCCTTTTTAGTCTGTGACTTAATTTTTTCATGTTCGTCGCTTTCACTGGGTCTGTACTGAATTCGCCCTCTAGTCCTAGTCCTAGTAGATTTTGTCGAAGTTTCACCACTGCTATAATCAATAGGTTTTCTTGTTGGTTTTTCTGTGGTTATCTTATTAGGTTCGTATCTTCTTGTTGGCAAAGGTTTTCTTTCTCTCAATGGCCTGCGAGTAACAGTTCTGGTACTGTATTCAATGGAGTCTGATCTTGGCGTTGTAGTGTACCGGGTTCGAGTTCTTGTTCTGATTGGTCGTCTAGTTGTAGTTGTGGATGTTGATGTCGTAGATGTTTTGCTTTCATCTTCGTAGGTTGTTTCATATTGATTATACTCATATCTCTGTTGTTCACCTTCATAGATAGTAGGTGTTTTTACATCTTCTGTTATATTGTCATTTGCTGGTGGTGGTTGTGTATTTTGGGCTTCTGTGTATTGCGGAGGGCTGACTTCAGCAATATTATCATTTCTCACTGGGGTGTAAGTCTCGGCAGATTCAGTTTTTGTTGAGTATTCATTTGTATTATAAGTGGGGTATCTAGAGTTTTGAGCATCCGACTCGTAGTGAATTTCAGGGCTGTAATTTTGAACGTAGTTTGGTGGAGTTTGTTGTTGGTACGTCTTTTCTGTGACCACTTCTTCTACTCTAGCTGTTGTAGTACTAGGCTTAGGAGGTACGGGAGTTTGGTTTTCAATGGCTCCGGGAGTTGCAGCTGGTTCTTTGTATTCTTCGATGTACGTGCGGTAGTCTAATGGAGTACTGAAGTGGAAAGCTTGGTTGATCGAGTAAGGATTGTGAGTTTCTAGTAACTGGCTCGGGTACGTTGATGGCGGCTTGGACGTGGTTGTAGTCGTGGTTCTTGGAGTAGTTGTAGTTTTAGGTGCAACATAAGGTTTCACTGGCTCCGGGACAGGATAGCTGTTTTGAGGAGCAAAGTTATACTGAGTATTGGCGTTGCTCAAGAAATAGTTTCCTTGTCTGATTGGAGCTTCAGGTTCGTTTAATGGTTTGAATGTAGACACAGTTTGAGGTTCGAACGAGTAGTAGTTTGACTGGTAGTTCGGTTGTGTGTTAGCTGGAGCTGCTGTGCTATAGAAACTGACCGTCGGTTTGTGAGTAACCGGTTTCTGTTCAGCCTTGTACACTCCTGTATAGTAGTTCGGTTGTACATTCTCCGTGGAAGGTCTTTGAGTTGAGGTGTCCCTGATCTGTGAGTTGATGACGACAGATCCGACATGAGGTGATGGAAAAGGAATTTTGGCGAAGCCTTGAGGAGTATTATAGCTGAGTGGAGCAACGAAGAATGGTAGCTGGCGGAGTTTCTTATCAGAATTATCGATGTTGGATAAGTAAGGAAGTTCAAACTTCACGTAGCGGTCTAAGGGCTGCAGAGATGAAGGTCCTATGAAGACTTTCGGGGCGTTTAGAGGATTGACAGAGTCCAGCACTGGAACAGAGCTGGCATGCTTCAAGGAGTTCAGAACATCTCCAACTTTGATCTGGTTGTTCCTACTCGCTTGTTCAGTTAGGAAGATAGCTAGAGGTGGTTGGTGTGGCTTAAGTTTCTTAGGTTTAGGAGTTGTTGGAGGGGCAGTTGGGAACGGGCTGGATAAAGTGGAGAATTTGGGTATTTGATCGCTTTCTTTCAACTGTGTATTGAAATCCGAGAAGTAGTTTTGGGCGGCGAAATTGTCAATCGGCCTTTGTACCGGTCGTGGGAGCTCTTGTGCTTTAACTGGTCTTTGCACACCCTGGGAGTATAGATCCATGTTCATAATTTGCGAGTTAGTGATCGGACTTCTAAAGTTGAATTGCCCACGGTTCAGGGATTCTACAGGCACGTAGAGTAATTGGACCTCCTCTCTTTCTACTTTAGGACTGCTATGCTGTTCTGGCTTGGCTACTTTCTCATAGTTTTCAAATTTGATTTTCTGTAGCGACTGTGGTTTCTTCTTATTAAGATAGTCATTCGAGGAGTTCTCTGCTCTGTATCCATCAACGAACTTTGGTGCTTCTGGCTTTCTCGCTTGGTTAGTGAAAGGTTTTAGTGCAGGAGCTGGATTGTAGGTCTTGGCAGGTGGCACGGGCAGCTGTGGTGTGGTTTTTGCGAAGTTATCAAACTTAACGGGGACGGGTTGTGGTCTTTGCTTCAGCTGTGGGATGTTCTCGTATCCAAACTGGGGGGAGATGAAACCTTGACTGAGAGGGAAGTTGGGTTGTTGGAGACCAAACCGGATGCTGTGCCCAAACCCTTGCTCCGTCAAGAAGTTCTGTGGAGCTGATGGAACTGAAGGCACCGACTGTAGGTACAGCTGTCTATTCGAGGGGGAGTTGTAGTAGGTTCTGGATGGAAAGGCATCGAAGCCCGTCGGTCTTGATAAACCAGGGAAGGGTTCTGTCAGTATTCTCGGCTCGGCTACGGCTTGACGTTTGATGGGTGGTAAAGTAGACTCTCTTTCAACAGGTCCGGAGAGCGGGACCCAGTCACTGATGTCTGCGGTGTAGGAGCTGATCTGGCGGGACCATCGGGACTGGTCTTTCGCTGCCGTCACTGCGAGGAGGACGATGACAGCTGTCAGGTGCACTGTCACGTGCGCCATCTGGAAAAAGGAAAGGTTTAATTAGTGTTTAGTTATTAACTAGGCATGGGACTCATGGCGTGGCTTACTTCGATTTTCTTAGAAGAATATTGCCCGGTCACTACTTGGATAGGTGACCGTTTAGTGGCATTTAGATATGAGCGCTCCCATGTAGAAGGCACGCTTCTATGTTGGTCCCGGCTTTTACAGTCGTTAATCCACGTTTGAGGTCTCCGGGTGCTTTAAAATAACGATACTAGAGCTGGCAACTATCTTATCTATATCAGCTCAAACGAAGGTAGGATTTGAATTTGCCGCGTCACGCTTCTTACCCTGTTCCATTGGCCAACCTCTTGTCACCACATTGGATCAGTACCTAACCATGAAAATGTTTTATGTCCAGTAAAAGAACATTGTGATGAACGGACCCAAGGTCTGTCGCAACGTTTTATCTAATGTGGGTTAGTCGAGTTCATTAATCTTTGAGACTTTTTGCGAACAATGTAAAGTGGACTTGCACAATGGGTGGGATTCATTTTGATAACATCATTAGGTAATATTACGCGAACAATATGGCATCAAGATAGGTGGTAATTATTGTAATGTTTACATAATTAGGAAAATAATTGTCTAGGTCCTCCTCTTGCAGTTTTTAGTGCTGAGGGTCGTGTCGTGACCTCTCTATGGATCACTTTTTAGTGTTCCGTACCTCAAAAAGAAAAAAGGAACCCTTATAGAATCACTTGGTTATCCGTCAGTCTACAAAAGTAGCAGGAAAGAAAGGAAGGGGAAGACCAAGGACTAAATTATATGAGCCACATTAAAGAGAAAGTAGATGTCGTGTGTGTCATATAGGGAAGTAAAGGAGGCTGCCTTGGACAGAGGGAGATACAGATGAAAGGAGCTGACAAGAGCACAGCAAAATAAATGATAATGATGATGATGATGATGATGATGAAAAGAAATAGAAATATAAATAACTCATTCGGAAAAGACACAATATTAGTAATAAAGATAGAAGAGACAAAAAAAGAGGCTGAAAATGTGCACAAGACGGATAAAGATGCTTAGGTAGGTAGGTTCATCCTACCTACAAGTCCGCTTGCGAATGAAATATCCTGCGTACACCTCACAAACTGTCAGTTGAGTGTCTCGCCAAAAGGCGTCAACTCAGCATACCTAATGCTAAGCAGTCAGGTTACCTATCTACTCAGCGCTGGTATTCTGTTCACCCCTTGCAGTTTTACTTGGACGTAAGAAAGAATAGATACAGACGCCTAAGTTTATAGAAGAAATACAAGAATATACTTCCTCCCTTCTTCATAACCAAAGGTCATTTTATAACGCTCGAAGCTGACATTTAAATGTAAATATTTGACATGATATTTTAACGCCATTTTAGCTATCAGAGGGCTTACCACGGGTTTTGATAGTTTTCGAAAACTTTTTAGGTTTTGGTATCTTTCCATACATTTTCGTACAGCGCCTCTAGGGAAACGTGCATGAACTACGAAAATGTATGGAAAGATCAGTGTTGCCGTTTTTTATTTGGAGAAAATGCTAAAACATGTTGCAAAAAATGCAAAATAACTTTTAAAAATGCTAAATAAAATGCTAAAATCTATATTTTTCTTTGGAATTCCTTAGGAATTTTGAATTTTTAGGTAACGTACAAAAAAATGTTAATCATAAAAATATGCTAAATGCGAATTTTTCAAGCTAACAGACCCGAAAATATGCTAAATTTAGCATTAAAAATGCTAAAACAGCAACACTGAGAAAGATACCGAAACTTATAAAGTTTTCGAAAACTATCAAAACTCGTGGTAAGCCCTCTGAGGTTTGCAGAACTGTTATGAATGGGACGGTTAATCTTTACATGGTGCAAGTTATTCATAGAAATTGTCATTCAAATAACATTGACCAATCATTCGTCAGTGGTGTTCACGTGTCAAAACCAGGCCATCATGAGGTAACGAGAGATGTGAAACAATCGAGATTGAGGTGCCTTCCTAGTTATGCAAAAATAGCCCTTATTGCAACACACAATAGGTTTAGGTAGCGTGCTCACAGATTTTGCCTTTGCAATAGCTTTGCAGCACAAGTAGGGGCCCGTACTTCGTATCGCTTCAGATTCTATAATAGTTATTTGTTATACAAGAGTGCAAAGTTACTTTTAACCGCGTGCTCAATTTTGATGACCGAGCAAGCGAAAGATTCTAAAATTAGAATCCTGAGCGTTAGCGAGGGAATCAAAAGAGCACGAGTTGAAAAATCTTTGCACTCGAGTGCAACACGTAACTTTTCATCCTAACTCAGCGAGGAAATAAAAAAAATAAAAAAATGTATGTATAACATTATTTTAGAAATTAAAGTTAAAAAAAAAAGTACACCAAGAAGGTTCTGAGTCTGAGGTTTTATCAAATTAAAAAGGTAAATTCGGCACCATGGAGGTAGAAGTAAATAGTAAAAGTAAAGTTCAATGATGTTATCATCTAAATCCATAGATCTTTTATACTACCGTTAGATTGGCAATACAGTGCTAGGGGCGAGACCAAAACAATATTACACGAGTATGTGTGTAATGTGCATGTGTGAAACAAAAATAGTGATGTGCTATGCACTGCCTACCTCAACTTCGATTATCGAAAGGTACCTAGAGATTGCAATGTCTTCGTCTCTGTTTATTTGATGCAATGTACTCGTTAAGTTAATATCATGTTGAGGGAACAAAAATAAAACTAAATACGTTCAATGTGCAAAACTGGTTTGATTTTTATTTTCCTTCAAAGATAACTAATTTATTGTAAAAATGTCGTAAACTCTCTTTAGAAACATTTTGCAATTTCACTTTATACTTTATTCTAATTACAAAATATTGTTCAATGATTAATTTTATTTATAGATGTTTATGGTTGAATATCTATTTGGCCTGGGTTAATAGCCTCATCGTCTTTTGGCGTTATTATTGCATTCAGGCCAGTCGTGGTATTTAAGGTGTCTATAGTAGGTACGTGATCGTTGCGTGTTGAGCACACTATTTTTTTCTAAAGGCAAACAGTTTGCTTTATCGCTCTTTGTGCTCCACGTTAAAAAAAACATTTTTATTCGAAGTGCTTGCTGCATATAGTAGAATATTTTTTGGGTGTCCATTCATTTCTGTTTGTCATTTTTGGCCATTTTTGTATTTCAATATTTTTTGGAAATCTGAAAATTTATAATTGTTATTATAAATTGCTTACGGAATCCTAAAATATGAAATAAAAACTACCATTATGGCTGCATGCTAAGCATTACTTTTGTTAGTTAGACACATCGACAAGATGCTAGGTATCGGAATAATCGACTATCGATACTATCGATAGTATCAATCACTATTTGTACAAAAGTGAGGTTAAAATTAGTAGGAATTCACGTATTTGATAAGATTCTAAATATAATTCCTAAACATTTACTTTTGTTAGTTAGACACATCGACAAGATGCTAGGTATCGGAATAATCGACTATCGATACTATCGATAGTATCAATCACTATTTGTACAAAAGTGAGGTTAAAATTAGTAGGAATTCACGTATTTGATAAGATTCTAAATATAATTCCTAAACATTTAGAGCATAGATGTGATAAAATGCAATAATTTTCCCTATATTTTTGTGTAATAAACTATGGTAGCAATGCTAAAATATTGCAAATATACAGCTAAACATTCCAATGGTACTTACGTGTAAAACGTATAATTCTGTGGGTTTTCTTTCTTAGATGAGGTACATTTAAGTACCGCACAAGTCACCATTATTCACGAACAATAAATTACACTATAAAATACGGAGATTTCGTAAAATATTCAGGATGACGACCTCTGTGGCGCAGTGGGCGAAGGTCCGCCTGTGACGCAGAAGGTGCGGGTTCGATTCCCGCTGCGGGACAAATGTTTGCATGTTCTGCAGATATTTGTCTCGGGTCTGGGTGTTTTCTATGTATGATATGTATGTATTTACAAAAAAAAAATGTATCTATGTAGTATATCAATCATGTGGTTCCCATAATACAAGCGCTCTGCTTAGTTTGGGGCTACATGATGCTGTGTGATAACGTCCAGGATTATTTATTTATTTATTATTATCTTTCACGAATGACGCTAGGCCGATACAGGCCGATAGCGTGTACATGAATGGTTTCGCCTATCTATCTCGCTCTAACACACGCGTAAAATAAGTTCCCTCCCTTTTGCATTGCCAATCTAACCGAAGTATATAAAAAATCTATGTCTAAATCAGTCAAACTGTTCTCGAGATATCATGAAAAAAGCCGTTGCATACAAATATTAGGATTTTTTTTATTTTGAATGAAGTTTTGATTGTGATTTATATATTGTGTTGATTGTAATTTTAATAATGATATTAACTTTAATTTTGAATGTTAAATTTTTACTGTATTCATATTTTTATAATACACATAAACCTTTAATATATAACACTATTGTTCATACACATGAAAACAACACATTGAAACACTTCAACAATACCTAAATATAAGTACTTTGACTTTGAACTGGTTGTGCTGAAGGGTTGAAGTCAACTGGTTGGTTGAATCAAATAAAAGTATATTTACTGTTTTAACGTAAAACAGGAAATACAGGTATACATAGTAAGTACCTACTTACTATAAAAGTATTGATTCTGAGGTAATTCAGAGAAAGCGTTAAATAAGATAAGTAATGACTTTTACACCGCAAGAGAAAACTCAGGTTTTATGTTTATACCGATGGTGTTGATTCCTTATAAGTATTGAGTAGGTGGGAAGGTATCTACTTTACCTATCATCATCATCCTCATCATGAAGTGCTCGTGGCGTAGCTTATTTCGGCGATCTTAACCGATCATCTCAGTTAAGCAACACTCGCGCCCGGTCATTACTTGGATGGGTGACCGTTTAGTGGCATTTATATCTGAGTGCTTCGGAAAGCATCAGTTTAAAACCGCTTAACTAGCTAGCGAACTGTGCTCAGAGTTTCTTAAGGATAGAATCCGCAACGCGACTATACGACAAAGAACTAAAGTTGTCCATTTAACTCAGAGAATTAGCAAGCTGAAATGGCAGTGGGCTGGTCACATCTGCCGAAGAACCAATAACCGTTGGGGTAAACGAGTTCTTGAGTGGAGACGGCGCGGCTCGGCAAACGTAGTGTAGGACGCCCTCCGGCCAGGTGGAGTGACGATTTGCGAAAGGCTGCTGGTAGAAGCTGGACGCTTCAAGATGAGGACAGGGCTCAATGTACAGCAGTGGAATGCTATAAGCTGATGGTGATGATGATGATGATCAAAATCTATAGATAAGAATTATAAGTTCTAGGCACCTTATGCAACTGTTTAGCTGTGAATACTCAACAAACAATAGAGCAACGTACAGACAGTCTTTGTTATTAGTGAGTGAAAGTTGCTAGTTAATTTAGTCGGGAAAGCGTATGTGTACTAAGTAGTGCTTAAGTACCTACTTGAGTAAGGCGTGGTCGCCCTTAGCATGTTTTTCTTGCTTTTAAACTATTAAAAGCGAAAACAAATACACGTGAGATGTTTGGTGTAGAAGCTTCTGGGTAGGGTATTTTGAAATATTCTGACAAAAGCCGGCCATTTGCTAAAAAAACTTAAAATCTATAATCAAAATTTGTTTATTCAATAAGATCTATAAACTACACTGTAGGTACACTTTGAATCGTATTTTTTTTTAAAATTTGTGGCCAAACAGATAAAAATTGGTAAGAAACTCTGCTTGGCTTATATTTTTTTAAAGTGTTTTTACAATATCTATTCTTAACTATTACATTTTAGTGGCGCGCTGTACTATAATTTTACTGTGCAATTTGTAAAAAAAAACATTCCTTTTCAGTTGTCGTGTTAAAATGTTTAAATAATATTTTTCTCTTTCACCAGTGTAGCGAAAACATAAATAAAATCCTAGCTTATTTCATGACGGAATGAAATGTGGTAGGTATTTTTTGAATTAGATTAGTTAGTTGCTGGCTTTAGGCAAAGATGCGGTTTCAAATCCTGTTTGTTTTGAAAATTTTGCAAAGCATGTTTTTGTTTGATATATCCCAACAAAGTCCATTTTATTTAAGCCATTTTGTTTATGTAACACGGTTTAATAAATGTAACCTTGTAATAGATCAAGTGACATTCTCCTTTGTTAAAACTACCACATTGACATTTACGTAATCAAGATCTAAGCAACTTGGGTACATAATGTTATAAATAACAAATAGAACAACCTAATTGTTCAGTACAGAACTTACAAATATTATTTATTGTCAAATAATTATAAAAGTAGATATTTTTAATATGTAGCTGGCAACACTGCATCTTCTAGCTTTCTTCGGCATCCTTTTTTTCGGCCGCCATTACTCATCTATACCTACAGTTTTCAGAATGGTTTCATTAAAACTTAAAATACAATAATTTGAAGCCTATTTATTTATTCAACAGTTACATTTGTTTTGGTTGACCAAGTCACAATAGCAATGTTTATTTAGAGGCTTTGGGAGTAGAAAATTGAGATTACAAATTATAGGAAAATTCGGTTTATATGCAATATCAATTTTCATAAAAATCACTAATTTATTTGAAAACACATCACATTTACAAAAACCTATTATTAGGATCATAAACAGTAGGTACAATATTTTCAGCATCAAAATATAAAAAGTGATTTGTTAACATTTTAACAATGTCACACAGACAGAGTTTAATTTATTTTATAGTTTATCCTATGTTTAGTGATGGTGTACCCTACTAACTAACAAACAGGATTCTGGCGGCCACAGAGCAGCATCAATAATTACGAAATGACAATTTCTGACCGGAATCGAAAATGGGATTGGAATTGAAGATCAAGGGTAGGCCCCAGGTCTTATAGCATCTACCTGAGCTCCATTAAAAAGTACAATCGATCAGTTTCCTCAACGATTAACTTATCGTTTACAATCTCTCGGATTTCTATTGCAAATAACATCCGATCGCAAATCGACAACACGATCCGATGGTGGCGAATCGATACAAGACAATCATCGGGATTATCAGTCAAAACAATAGGCTATTTCGAAACAGAATATGTAAAGAACTGAATACTCAATGAGAAGATAGATTGTTTCTTCAAGTTTCGACAAGTTTCCGATTACGGCTTCGCTCGCGTGGTTTCCGGATAAAAATCAGCTTAAATAGCTATAATTAGCTTTAGAGGCCTTTGTGTGAAATTAGTTTGCTTAGCAGAATGTCTGACAATCTCAAGTGCCTGATGGTGACCGGAAGGGTGAGGGGTAAAACGCCACGAGGTAGACGTCCGAAACGATGGACAGGTCAAGTATACGAACACCTAAAGATAAATACCAGTCAGCGTGGCTTTCCATCAGGCGGCCGATAGAAACTGATGGAGACAGTAAAGAGACAGCATAAAAAGAGTCACGATCCTCAGAACTGAATGGCGGACGAGGATTATGCAGTTAAGCTAGTGCTTGTTATACTTAGGTACCTAGTTATAGGTAGTATGTATGTCTGACGGTAACAGGTTCCGTTTGTAATCACGACTTATAAAATATAGTTTAGTCGTGAATGCTGACTTTAATCGAGTCTAGTCTCAAGGACGTGTTGACTTACTCAAATTACTTAACGCTTTGAATGCTGAAAACAGAACTGAGCTGCACGCGAAGGTCACTCCTCGGGCATGGCCCGCAGTCAAGGTGTTAGTGTAAGTGTATGTTTAACTCCATTAACTCGTGCGTGGCATGGCTTTTAAGTTTTCTTAGTAAATCATCTACATAATGTTCAGTACCTACATAATTCTACCTGATACGAAAACCTAGGTTTTTACCTATATTTATTTATTTTATTTTATTACTGTTAGGAAAACTTACAGCTAGGTACACAGATAACTAAATTATTAATGCATGGATAAAGCCATGTATGCTAAAGGCCACTTTTAACTAAATAAGAATAAAATATTAAAGATAACATAGTTAATGGGCGACGGAATCTACACTAATATTATAAAGTCGAAAAATTTGTATCATGTTTGTAATGAATAAACTCAAAAACTACTGTGACGATTTCAAAAATTATTTCACCATTAGAATGTAGGTTACATTCACACTGAGAAACATAGGCTATATTTATTGCTAGAAAAGATTAGGGATCCTTACTAAAACTTAGTAACACAACCCAAGGTGTAAAAAAGTACTGTAACCCGTGCGAAGCCGGGACGGGCCGCTAGTGTTATATAAACAAGTAGGTACAAAAAAATTACATATAAAATAGATATACTGTAGGATATGAATGAATGATATATAATTATTACAAACGTGCATTATTTAAAAAGCTAAAAAGAATTTGTCACGTCAAACGTTTTAACTTATCTAATAAATGCATTAAATAGGTCGATATCAACATCTGCACTTACTAAGGTATTAAGCTATGCACTTGTTCAAATAATAAAAGCTTTAACTTTGTACATGTGGTACCCGTATTCAAAACAGCATAAATATTATTCTCGGACCAGAACTACATGAATCTAAATTTCAGCTCAAACCGTTCAATGGTTTTGGCGTGAAGAGGGAGTAAACATTTCATATGTCACATCTCGCTTCTCGCATCTCGCATCTTCATCGCGCTTCTCGCATCTCGCATCGCGCATCTCACATCTCGCATATCGCATCTCATATAGTACTGTCGCTTATTTTCGTGATTAATAATAATGGAACAGCGCCCCTAGCGGGAAGTTTGTAAATCTTTGACATCTCCATATGAAGTACTCATAGTTATTCCATGCTCCATACAAATACTTACATTTAAATCTAGTTATCAGTGGTTGAGCGAAAGCTAGTATTTAAGAATATTTTACTTTAGTAATGTTACTTATAATTAAAACGGGTCCAAACAGGCGTAAAGCGAATTATGCCAGTTGCTTAATGTCCATAGCTCAAGGGCCGGTTCGAACGAAATCGGTATAAATATATTAACAAGAGACAAAGCTTACTTGCACTAAGATTAGGATCGTTTTAATAATTTCTAGAATCAAGTTACAAGAACGTGCAAATGAGCAATACTAAATATTCAATGTCATATTATGTATGTATGTACTCACCTACCAAATCAAGAATGTCTTAAGAAAAAACATGAAATATCAAAAGGTACTCTCGGTTAAGATGATGCAGAATTCCAGTTCAGTTATTTATTTCAACTCATAGCAGGGACGGTTACAGAGTGAGTAACCGTCCCAAACATATAAACTGGGATGCGTGGTTCTGTAGGGATAGTATGCGCACTCAGTGCCCGAGAGGTTCTCCTTGTGATTAAATTGACAGTCAGCCAAAGTAGGAGATTTAGAGTAGAACTGTGAAAATTTTCACAATTTATTTATGCTTATTGTAAAGTTGAACCATGTTCCTTTTCAATGCCATGTATTTGAAATAATTTCATAGCTATCTTGTTTTGAAATATTACTGTTACCGTCAGCCTGAACAATCTCATTCTAGAGCAAATACTTCCCCTATCTTGATGGCCTTCTCCTATTTTTTCCATCCAGCTTAATCCTGCGCTCAAGTTTCCCAGTCTTTTTGGAATTTTAATTTGAAAAATACATTTTGATAACCATTATATTTACAGTGTACAGTAACTGTAGACATTTTGTACAACAGAACTAGCATAAATAGTAAGTTATATTAATTTGATTAAAGACCAACAGCATAAAAATACAATTGAGCTCATAATTAGTTTTCAGTTTCTGTATTCAGTTTTTTTATTTATAATTCGACGGCCTCTGTGGCGCAGTGGGTGAAGGTCCGCCTGAGACGCAGAAGGTTGCGGGTTCAATTCCCGCTGTGGGACAAATGTTTGCATGTTCTGTAGATATTTGTCTCGGGTCTGGGTGTTTTCTATGTATGATATGTATGTATTTACAAAAAAAAATTATATGTGTAGTATACCAATCATGTGGTTCCCATAATACAAGCTCTGCTTAGTTTGGGGCTACATGATGCTGTGTGATTACGTCCCGCATTATTTATTTATTTATTTATTTATTTATATAAATAAGCATAGCATCAAAGAAAATATTGTCTACCTAGTTGGAGCAGCTTATACTTGGTATAACATTAACTGTGTATGCTCGAGCCAGTCCCCAACTAACCTGTTATTACTACGGTTTAGTGAGTGGAATAAATGTTAGCTCGGTCATAAGAACTAAATGCATTACAATGGGTCAAAGAAGCAGGTTATACGATTTTGAGGTTATATAGCTCGTCTAACATAAAGTATATAGACTGAAGAGAGTCGTTTAGTTTTATCAAAACATAAAAAAATAGGTGCTCATTATTTTTTTAGAGACGGTAACTGAGGTCCAAACTAATATAGTTCCTTCCTCATGTAGCGTTTATTATTTATTTATGTATAATTAATAACTACAACGGTTTAAAAAAAGAATAACATTAATTATGTAGGGTACACGAAGATGATAAAAAATCAAAACAAAGTTTAGATAAGAAATGTTAAATTACCCATGTTATGATTATTATTTAGATGAGGAAAAACGGATTAGAGAGGTTTTATGCTCAGCGGATGTTGTTAGCGAAAGAACATGTTCAAATTGGACGATAGCTGTCATCTGTCAGAACTGGCAGACGACAAATGCTCACTAGGCAAATGTATGAAAAACGCGGTCCGTTTACACTGTCAACGATCTGTCGTCACGTCACGCACGACAACTCATTTCATTTTGCCCCCGTTGTCGGTGCGACAGACGATAGACATAGACATAGATGTCAGTTATTATTTTATTTTTTCACATATTTATTCCTATGTTCAATTTGTTAGCTCTCTTCGCCTGAAACACAGGGTTACCTAGTTCAGGCTCTTATTTTATTATACCTATGTTTAATTATGATTTCTGTACCTTTTAATATTTTTATGTTACCAATTTAAGAATTCTTTTTATTTGTTGCATTAACACACAGAAATAGTACAAACAAATACATACACTCAATGAATAATGTCGTTCTTAAAATATGCTTGTCTATAAACACGCTCTAGTACGTGACGTTACAAAATTGGTAACAGCGCCATCTAGTTTTCAAATGGGTACTAAACTAATTAAGGCTATTTCAGATTAAAGATAAAAATTACATTACCTGCGTTATGAAAGAAAGTCATCATAATAATCCAATTAATTTTCTCCTATTTCAGCCTTTTTGTCAAATAAGACAAAATTACTTCAAATTGTGTAATTTTAAACCTTAATTTGGTATAATATAGCCGAATTTACTATGTTGGTTGGTGGGTGATGGTGGTCAAAGCACAAATTACATCAGTTTGAACCTTATTTCTATTAAATCTAGAGTAGAATTTCAAACGTCCGTTGTTATTGTATTTACTGTAGGATTTTGAGCTCTATTTCGATAAGTCTAGAGGTGTAGTGGTAAATGGTATCCATTAATGAATCTTTTCGGCGTAGCCAAGCGTGGTGATTCTTTGAGACAAGTAGAGCGTTGTATTTGTATTGTTATGTGGCGGAAATGTTTAGCCTTTCCATTCTTCGTTTTGTTTTGCATTTTGTTTAAGGATGTAGGCTTAGTTAGGTTTAAAGGAAGTTGGGTAACTTTATTATATACTTAGATAGATGATACTAGACGCAAAATTATAGTTTATTTAAACATACAGACAGACGAACAGCAAAGTGTGCCAATTAGGGTTCCTTTTTAGTTCTAGGTTCCCAAAGGGGAAAACGGGACCCTATTACTAAGCCTACCTATGCTTACTTATTACTCCACAGTCCGTTTGTCTGTCTGTCACTATAGGCTTTATCTCATGAACCGTGATGGTTAAATAGTTGAAAAGGAGAATGCCGTCTGATGTATGGCGCTCGGTACCAAGACAAAAGTGACTGCGTTAAAAAAATCTCCAATTAGTTTTTAGTCGATTCTACTGTCAAAATGATTAAAAATGAGGATTATTGCCATAGTAACACTTTACATCAATGTTTGTTGCCATAGTAACGTATATGTATATCATTGGTTGTTTCAGTCTAATGGCGGCGTGCGGCGGAAACCAAATCAACAAGATATTTTTTTATTTATTATTTATCCCGTCGGTGTGTAAAACTAAAGAAATTGTTAATGTAATTCATAAAATTTAATAAATTTTATGGGAGACGTTCGGTTTTTACGCAATTGGTACGGGTTCTCGGCATTCTCCTTTGACATATAATGCTGTATGTTTGTTGCAGTACTACATATAAGTTATAACAGAATAAAATAATACCACGGTACGAAACCCGTCGTGCGGGAGTCCGACTCGCACTTGGCCGACTCTAAACGAACTCTACAAATAAAGAATATATTTGACCTGCAAATGGTTATTTAGCTAATCTTTTATGTGAAATTTGCCCAGCAGTGGGCTGAAAATAACATATATGATAATGATGTTGTTTGAAATCAATACATACCTAGGTATGAATGGACTACTGTATCTGCCTACTTATTTCTAAGTAGTGAAGAGTCCTTTTCAAAGAATCTAATTATAAAAAAAATAATGAAATAAAATAAAAGCAGTATGGAATCCAACTAATAAATTCCTATCTAGAGCCCTACTTTTCTTTTCTAATATCCTGGTTGCTGCTTCATTTTAAATGACGTTGCAATTTTCGCGCCATCTTGACCATTTTCTAAATGAAAGTTAGATATAATCTATGGAACACATCATCAGAATACCATCCACTTTAAAATAGACTTTAGCCTTAACGAATTAAGATGTAGAGTTGAATGTGTTGTAAGATAGTTTTTTTTTATATGCGGCCAGTAAAAAAGTAAGAAACTTGTAAGTAACCTCTTTGGCTATACAAAAAGTAGTGAAATGACAGGAAGAGTGGTCAGTCAAGTGTCTGGAAAGAACTGGTTTAGAGATTAAAGTGCGACGTTTGGAGTAAAAACTTTTTGGAATTTTTTAAACAATTTTTATAGGGTTCAATCTGAGGAAGTTTTTCTACTGCTGATCAGTAACTACCATTTGATCCCGCTCATTTCATACCACGTATTTCTAATACCTAATTAAGATTCGTTTTTGTATATAAAAATCATTCTAAATAGACGATCTTAAAATATTCTCTACCAGCTGCTAGCTACAGCTGATAGCTAACCTTTGTATATTGTGAATTAAAACTAAACATGTGGTAGCAATAAATACTTGGGTAGGTATATTGGAAGATTGGATCCTGAAAGTATTATCTTCCCCATTTTGTATCGGTAATGGTTACCGCTTAATATCAAGTTGGGCAATGTACCTACTTAGTCTATTAACAAGTATATTTTTAGAATACCTCCGGTGTTAAAAGTGACTATGACTGACCCTGGCCAAAAACCTACAGAGGGCCGGATCAACAACAACAATAACAACAGCATCAGCAAGATAGCCGGCTTGTCTGGTTTACCTAAAGACCTTAAAAACCAATGCCACCCAAATATACCAATTAATATACTTTTTGCCAGACGTGTTTGTTTAAGAAACACAAATTCTTGACCGTCTGTTATTGTATTTATTGAGATGTGTAATTTTGCAACATGAGACGTGTGCGCGAATTGATTTATACGCTATCCGTACGATTTACACACTGCTATTAGTATTAGTTACAGCTTACAACATAACATGTGCTCACACTGGAGATAAAATAACCATCTTAATTTGTTGTCTTGCAATCTCTTCACTCATAATATCTAACAGTCCTAATAAACATATATATAACTGACCGAGCGAGCGAAGCGAGCGAGTTCTTTGTTTTAAGTCTGGTAAAATTCGCTTTCTTCTATCAGATTGTCATAAAAGCCAACTAGATATAGGCATCATTTTGATACCCAATGACAATGTTTTTGTGAAAAACTCTTTATTGTTTTTTTGTATCTATGACAGATGATTAAAATGAGCGTCACTATTGAATGAATGAAAAGTATTAGTGGGCATAGAGAATCAATCCCCTCATGAGCACAATGGCTCTCATTAGAGAACGACTATGTCCAGCACTGGCTTGCAATAGGCTGATTATGATTATGATGATCGAGAATCATAAGCAAACTTTTGTTGGAGCGCTTTAGAGTCGCGAGACCGGGCATCGAAATGTGGCCCAACTCGACAACTTTGTTTTGGTAGCTAATAAATAGACTAGAGAGGAAGATACTCCAACGAAGTTGCGTAGTGCGTTGCATATCCATGCACCAATAAAATTGCTTCATTTTCCTAGCCTAGCACAATGTAGCAACTAGCAATGCTATTGGCAGATTTACGACAACGCTTCATTATGTAAATCGAAGGAAGCATAAAGTTCCATAGACTAATATGTGTCTTTAGTCATAGAAAGTGTTTACATAAAGAAACCCAAGCATACATATTTAGTTAATACCACTCTCGCTTCCGGAAAAGTGGTTTGCCGCCATTTTCTTGACCATAGGTAAAGTGGGACTGGGTTATGTACATGGGGTCTTCTTTGGTTTATTTATTACATTACTCACGCTCGATAGACAATATTCATTCAATCTAAGTATGTACTAATTCAAATCAAAAAGGTTGGATTAGAAACTTTTTTTGTATTCAAATCGTTTTAAACATTGGTACAACCATTTTTTATGCAACCTCTTTGATCCTAAAACTTTTCTATTTTCAAAACTTTGACTTGATTTGATAGATCAATCTCTATGGTTCTTTCCTTGGTCGTATAAGTTTGTGGCCAAGTCTGGTGTCGGAGGTTTTAGCATGGAATTACTTCTAGTACTAAAGTACAAGAATACGCGCTTTGAACATAAATCTGAGTCTAAATTTTCTTCATAAAAATGAACTAAAAGTTATGGCGTCTCGTTTTTTCTTTTGTGTAATACTAAAGGGGAAACAAGACATGACACCTTTTTCTGAGAAGACAATTGGCACTGATTTCTGACTATAGCGCGGTATTAAAGTACCATAATCAAAACTCCTTAGTTTTTAGGCCATCTAAATGCTCCTGACTCCTGACCTGACATGGATTTAAGACTGAAAAAGCTGGAACCACCATCTAAATGTGCCTTCCCTAAGTCGGCCACCCAATCAAGTAATGACTTGGCGGAGTGTTGCTTAAAAATACCGAAGTAAGCTAGATCAACAGCACTTCCTAAACCTCTATGATAAAATACTTTTTCTTTTTTAAAATCACGAATTCACGATGATTTGTAAAAAAGAAAAAGTAAAGATTCTCCGATTCAAAAAAAGAACGTAGACCGTGAGAAAATGAAAGGTCATAAATTCAAGTTGAAACGTCAACGACCGCGATTAGTTCCCGTGACCTTGCGTTGCATAACCTAATGGAGGAAGTCATTTGAGTGACTGATACATTACTGATCGCTCAAATGACTTTGCTATTGTATAGAAAGTTGATAAATATTAATTTTTAAATTTATTGGCAGATATTTATGATTCTGGAAACTTTCGGTTTGATTTATTGGTGATAGATATTGTAAATTTTCTAAATTTGTGTAAACACTTAGAATGTTTCTAACTTCGGACTTTATTAAATGTTTTGAACCATGAAACTAAATTCTATTAATACAATTCAGAATTATTCAAACTAGTTTAAATTAGACTTTTAAATATAACAAAAACAGTAAACAAATTTTATTTTATAATTTTAGGCATCCTAATTTATTTTTTGATTTCTTTTTATTTAGTGAAAACTTTAAACTAACATAAAAACTTTAGAACCTAGAACCTAGCCAGCCTTATTGATAGGAAAAACCTTTTCAATACTTCAGGAGCTGACTATACTAAGCACTTATCTTTACGATAGTTATATATATAGTTGATTTATGTACTGTTTATTTCATATTAGTTAAACATCACCGAAGTTTACTATAAAATATAATTGACAAACAGTATTTGTACAGATATATCTAAGCATGTATTTTATCTAGAACTCTAGCTCAAACATTATACAATAGACATTATACATTATAGACTACCATCCTAATCGCACTAGGCCACTCAGCTCAAAAATTATACCAGTTAAATAATCTTAGCAATAATAAACTTAGCAATAATAAAGACAGTAATAAATCAGTCTATATTCTAATGAAGGTGGCACCTGACTCAGACTAACGCAGGATCAAGGCGAGTGGCATAACAAAAGAAGGCCTATGCCCAGCAATGGGTCGATAATGACTGGTGATGATGATCATTTTAAAATATGTGTAGATATTTAAGTCTAGTTTTCTATTAATGAGACAGTATTTTTGGTCTCCTATCAAAACACAAAACAAATTGTTTTGCGAGTAAATCGTGAACGATTTTTGTTGTATTTTTACAAAAAAATCTTACGATTTTACCTGAAGTGTGGGCTCATACTTAAAATACAAAAATATCTGTGTTTATATAGTTTATTGAAGGTTTCTTTTTCAAAAAATACTGTTGCTTATACCTCGTGGAACGTAGCCGTGACTACACCTGGGAGAGGGTGCTAGCACTAGGGATTGCAATCCAGCGGCATTTTCATTCCAGCTGGATTGGATCCAGTGCAGATCCAGCATTACGCGATAAGGTTGCTCGATCCAATTATCTAGCATTGCGATGCTTAGCGCTCAGTTTTATAACTTTTGCAGTTGTTAACTTTCACACCGATACTTTGTAAAACCATTTATGTAAAAAACTAAAACAAAACTCATTATTTTTTAAAAACCTAAATTTCCTAACAGAACTGTGTTTCTAAATATAAGATGAATATTTAGAGTAGGTTTTTACCTAAGTTGTACCTAATATTTGAGATTGATCCATATAAGTTATAGGTTTATTACTTTGAAAAGTAGTACATAAGTATTTGTATTTATAAATAATAAATAAATAAATAAATAAATAATGCGGGACGTTATCACACAGCATCATGTAGCCCCAAACTAAGCAGAGCTTGTATTATGGGAACCACATGATTGATATACTACATAGATAATTTTTTTTTTAAATGTAATGCATTAAGTAGTAATGCACCTTCCACCCCACTAAATTTGCGATGCCTGAAAAGGGGTAAATAAGTCCTGTACGTCTAATAACTACTCCTTACCTAATATTACCTGCACTTATTTATGCAATTAAACATCTTGTATGTTGGTTTTTGTTTTTTTGTACCTATTCTAAAATTTTGATTTGATTCGTTTTTAAAAATGGATAATTTTGTTAGATTATAGAATTATTGTTATAGATGAAAAACTTGAACAAATTTGCTGCGCCCTGACCCTATCAGTGCATACTAATCAAACAATGTACTTGTATGCAATAAATGAATATGAATTTAACGGCTCGAGTCGACGCGGTAACACTCCCTTTCCGGGTTGATATGTTTGCGAAAACTATTAGATCAGATTTATGTTTTGGTTCGTCTGCTATAATCTATGCAATCAGTGACATTTTTTACAAACTACCAGAAACCACCCAACCATATTTGGACAGTGAAAGTGGAGGCTTCGTATTTTTTCGAAATGATTGAGACATCGCAAGAAAGTGGATGAAAGTTGTAAATTATATGGCGAGGAAATCTGATGAAATATGGCTGGTTAGGTACAGAGTACCACAGATGTTACTATTTTAGTTATTATGTAATCCTTTATTTGATGGTATGACGCAGTGGATCAGCCTAATATTGCCTTTGCGGGTCAAAAGCGGATCTAAGTAGTAAAAATCTGATGAAATAGCAAGAAATTACTGGTTAGGTACAAAGTGCCACGAAATTTACTGCTTTATTATTATTTCTGTATTAGAGCTTTTTCGCTAGCTGAATAAACTATTTTAATAAGAAATCTTTTATTTGATGACATGACAGGGTAGGGGCATTGCCTCTACGGCACAATTTTTTGTATGAATTGCAGATTAAACTATCAACCTCTGAGGCGCAATGACCGAAAGCCACCCTGATACTGAAGAAGGCTATAGGTCTAATTCCCGGAAGGTGAAAAACATTTTTATGATCTAAAAAAACTGTATCTATGAGTTAGTATATCAGTCTGTGGTTCCCATAACACAATCTCTACTCTACTTTTTTCGGGACTATAAATGATGTGTGAAAATTGTTTATTTGATAGTAGGTACCTGATTTTTCTGTGATCGAATCTCTTTGTAATTAACACGCTCGGTAAAAAAATAATAATGTAAAGTTAAGTTGAAAACTAGTAGTAAAAGTTGTAAGCTTAGAAAAGACTTCAACGCGCTCTTAGCGATGGTGTTTTATTTAGAAGACTGTGACTATTTTCTTTCATTATAATTTCGATTTCTATTTTATTTACATATTTTTAACATATTCTTAAATAAAATAGGTACACAGTATTACAGTATTAAAAATATAATTTTGATTATGTGGCGCAGCGGGCGAATGCCAGAGACGCAAAAGTTTGCGGAATAAATTATATGTACAAACAAAATTATGTATGTAGTGTATGAGTCATCATCAAAATCATCAGCATATAGCAGTCTGGCTGTCAGCTGGACATAGGCCTCTCCTGTGAGCGCCATTGCACTCTGTTCTAAGCTCGACGCATCCAGCTTCTACCAGAAGCCTTTCGCAAATCGTCACTCCACCTGGCCGAGTGTGAGTGTATGAGTCATGTGTTTCTTATAATATTATCTCTGCTTAGTTTGGGGCTGCATGGAGCTGTGTAATACTGTCCAGCAATATTAAAAAAAAATCACGTGACTTATTAATACAATTAGCAAAAACCGAAACATACTTATACGTAGATTATTTTTTTAAATTGGTCAACTGACCAACCTTACAACAAATGTACTGTAGTTACTATTCCGGTTTCTTACAAACTGACATAACAATTCGTTTCTAAGTGTCACTCCAATAGAATATCAATGATGATCCTATCTATTTCTAAGTAAACTAGTTACTAGCGCCTAGTTTAGTTACGCAAGGAGAAAGCATGGTGGTTGTGTGAACTACAATTAGTAGTTAGCATTGTGTGTGTCAAGGTTAAGTATTATATAGATAGATAGAAAGATATAACTTTATTGCCCATTTTGTGTATCTATCTAATCCTAATTCTGATTTGATGTGGGGGAAGGAGTTCTGCACTGACGACCCGTTTTGGGGTGTATTGTGTCGACCACTACGACACCAGCCAATATCGGCCCACTGGACCTAGGCCTCCCCTCATAAAGGGCATATGCCCCATAATCCTTACGCTGAGCATGCGGATTGAGGATCAGGGGGTACAACTTGGGTGCCGCCGACGCGTTTATCAAGCCGAAGACTGTGGCAGATGGAGGAATATCTATTAATAGTGTTCTTGCACGGAATCACGATCCTCAACTATGGGAGAACGATCATGGAGGAAGAGGAGGTTTGAGCGCTTCCGTACTTCTAAAGGTACGTTAAAATGTTGGTCCTGGGGCCTGATTCTGACGATTCGATATATTTAATTCTATTAGATGTATATCGCGGAACTGTCAAAACTGTATGAAATTTGACAGCTCTCACGGAAACTGTCAAAACTGTATGAAATTTGACAGTTCTTGCGATATATATCTAATAGAATCAAATAGTTTAAAGAAATAAATGTTATGACAGTGCCGTGCCAATATATATATATGAAAACTTAATGTATGTCCGAAAACATATTAACATGTTCAAGAAAAATAGCGACTATCATAATGTTAACACTAGAAATAAAGATAAACTAGCTGTTCCTACTGTAAGGCTCCATAAAGTTAATCAATCTTTTAAAGGGATATGTGTACGATTTTTTAACAAAATCCCAAATGACGTGATTAATCTATCTGTAAATAAATTCAAAAATGTTGTTAAACTTAATCTATGTAATAAAGCTTATTATAAAATATCTGATTATTTAGATGACAAAAAAGCTTGGGATGAAACTGCCTCCAACTCCATCAAAAACAATGTAATAGTTATTAAGAACAATGACGTTAAAAAAATATAAGCCAAGCAGAGTTTCTTGCCAATTCTTCTCTATTTGGTCATGTTACGAATTGGTGGTAAATTAAAAAAATGACGTTTCAAAGTTTACTACTATACTATACAGTTCCTACTGAATAAATGAATTTTGACTTTGACTTTGAATATATCGAATCGTTAGAATCAGGCCCCTGGTTTTTTCAGTCGCTAAGCCATGTCGGAGGCCCACGGGCGGCCTATAAACTCCGTCACCAGATCTGACCACTATCAGCTCATACGAAGAAAGAACGAATAAAATAATGGTAGGTATTAGAATTAAGAAGATTATTTACCCTCGAGAGCAATGAATCCGGGTCACTCAAAGAATCCAAAAAATCTCGGAAAGTAAGAATGCTAGGTTAATGCAATAAATTGTATTTAATAGACAATTTAATACTCCTTAAATGAAAGTATTAAAACTTCTTAGTTATTGTAAAGTTATATCATAAAAAAATCAAATTTGAAAAGGGAACACTGTCGAAGATGGAACTACGAAATTACATGTTTGGATTTGTTTTTGCTTTTGTTTGTAATCTGTCATTTATGTTGGTACATAAACCAGGTTGATAGTGCTCAATATTCATTATTAAAGCTGAAATCATGTCCCTTACACTTGAAGAATGCACCAGAATACTTACATTGGTGGAAACCGGCTGGAGTCAGCGCGATACAGCCAGGACTGTCGGTGTGTCGCTGTCAACAGTACAAAGAGTTCTCCGACGTTACGAAGAAACTGGTTCTAACCTACGCAGACCAGGAACGGGCAGAACTAGGTGTACCACAGCACGAGAAGACCGATACTTGGTGAACACCATGCTTCGAAATCGCTTTCTCACAGGAACTGAACTCACAAATCAGTTTCGACGCCTCGGAGGAAGTAACCCAAGTGCATGGACAGTAAGACGTCGGCTTGCTGAATCTAACTTAAAACCCCTTAGACCTGCAAACGGCCCTAAACTGGAGCGTGGCCATCGTATTTCAAGACTAAGATATGCCCAGAACCACGTAAATTGGAGTATTGAAGATTGGTCGAAAGTTATGTACTCCGACGAATCAAAATTTATGCTCTACAAGCACGATGGAAGACACAGAGTGTATAGAAGACCAGGGGAAAGATTCAAGCAAGCATGCATCGAAGAAAAAGTAGCCTACGGTGGTGGGTCTGTACTTGTGTGGGCCGGAATTTCCTCTGAAAGTCGCACAGAGCTGGTGATCATAGAAAACGGCTCTTTAACTAGCGTAAGATATGTGGAAGAAATCCTCAACGAACACGTTGGTCCATTTATGGTCAATTTGGGTGAGGATGCTATATTTATGCATGACAATGCCCGACCTCATACAGGTAGGATTGTGAATGACTACCTTCAAGAGATGAACATTACTTGTATGGAGTGGCCAGCGCGCAGCCCGGATATCAACCCGATCGAGCATGCTTGGGACGAGCTAGGGAGATGCGTAAAACAACGAAATCCTCCCCCAATCACGCTTCCTGAGCTCAAAATTGCTCTCACAGAGGAATGGGAGAATATTCCCCAAAATCGTATAAGGAACTTGGTGTACAGCATGCCAAACCGCGTAAACGCAGTAATGGAAGCACGAGGAGGTAATACGAAGTATTGAAATTCAAGAAAATCGTCATAAAGTTCAAAAATTTCATGTTTCCTATTTTTGTTTTAAGGAGAGATCAGCAGTTTTTTTTCTTTATGTAATTTTGTGTAAATAAAATGTATGGTGACTCATATTTTTTTAACTTTCATTTAAGGAGTATTAAATTGTCTATTAAATACAATTTATTGCATTAACCTAGCATTCTTACTTTCCGAGATTTTTTGGATTCTTTGAGTGACCCGGATTCATTGCTCTCGAGTGTATTAAAAAATTAGGAAAGTAACATAATTTTCAAAAATCACGAATATCGTAGTGAATGCAAGTAATTTTGTTTATTTAGCTCTCCCTCGATTACACGGTCATCGCACCAGCCGCGGTCGTGACCACGAAAATTGACCACAGGTAGAGGCCAGTTATAGACCAAGAGATGGTAGAGTCAAACCGCACCATGGAACTACTATTAGCACTAACGTACAAGGGAAGGCGCGCTTTGTATTAAAATTGTATTAGAAGCTTTTGGGGAACACACATTTATCCACGTGGACAAATCTGTTTAAAACTTATAGTTAATGTAACAATGTATAACACAGATTTCTTAATAATAAGAGAAAATGTAAGGCGCGCTTTGAACAAAAATCTGTGTCTAATGTATTCTCCCTTATAGGAGCTTGTCTTTATTTATTTATCTATTTTTACATTAATTAGAACGGCAAAAACTCCTTACTCTGACTCCTAGCTCCACGAGAGCTGAATATCGCTTAGTTACCACTGAGAAGTTATACATAATGTATACCTTCTTAAAACATACCGCGCAAAATCGACCAAGTTATTAATGAAATCTTCGTTTGCTTTGCTCTCCCAATATCTAGCTCTAAGCTTATATGGTTATAAGATATTATATCCTATCCTACTAGCGTTATATAGGCTGCAATGGCAATGTTTGTGAAATGTGAACATGTCAAATGTGAAATGAATGAATGATTGATTTTAATGAATGAGGAATGAACGGAGCTGAAATTTTCTACATAATGTACCTGTTGTCCGGGTACCACGCGAGCATAGCCGTGGGCTGTAGTAAGATATATACCTTTACGAACTTCCTATAAAAAGCCTATGTGTCAGGTCACAAACTATGTATACTCCAAGTTACATCCAAATCCGTTTAGCTGTTACGGAGTTGAGCAGGAACAAACATTATACACACATACTCACACATAGAAACTTTTGCATTTCTAATATTAGTATGATGGTTAGCAGTTTCTACTCAAGTTTGTAGTTTCTTAGTTAGCTCTCGAACTAAAAGTTCGGGCGATCGTTGTGAAAGCGAACGGCTGATACCAAGTCAAATATTATGAATTTATAATTGTTTTATATGGATCTGATAGTGAAAGTCTAACTAATGATCACCTGATTCCCTTTCGTTTGCTTTTAGATACGGTCATAGGTAAAGAAAGTGGAATTTATTTGGTTAATCTAAGCATTTCTCGTCAGTTTTAAAGATAGAAGATAAAAGATAAAGAAACATTTATTTGAGTCACAAATTCGTTATCACCATCATCATCAGCTTATAGCAGTTTTCTTCTGGACATAGGTCCATCTGCATCCAGCTGCTACCAGCAGCATTTTTAAATAACAGCTCCATCTGAAGTATTTATTGGGAGTGCAGTAAGAACGTAAGTTTTGAAAAGTAAGTTCTGAACTAGTTTTGTAGTACTAAGTAGAAATAAGAGGTAATGTATCCTATAAGATCATTAATATACACCCACAGTGGACCACTGGAATCCACTTGCGGGAAAGGGTACATTTTAAGATCGTTAAAGCTAGCTTCCACTGGCGGTTCAGCTCGCGTTAAAGGTATTTTTCAATGCCTCGGGAACTTTTTTCTGTATGAAAGGTAAAATCCCTGACAACGTGTATGCCAAATTTCATGATGATCGGAGCGTGAAAGCGTAATAAACAAACTAATGAACTCACTTTCGCATTTACTCGTATAATGTTAGTTAGGATCAATACCGTTGCTTCGTCTAGACAGTCTCTTAGACTTTTTCGCTCTTTTTGTCATTACTAAACTGTATAATTAAGTTGAAGGATAGAATCCGCAACGATACTATCCAACATAGAACTAAAGTTGTCGACATCAGAGAATTAGCAAGCTGAAGTAGCAGTGGGCTGCCATATCTGCAGAAGAAACGATAACCGCTGGAGAAAATGAGTTCTTGAGTGGAGACTGCGTGACAAACGTAGTGTAGGACGCCCTCCGGCCAGGTGGAGTGAAGATCTGCGAAAGGTTGCTGGTGCAGAAGCAGGATGCGTTGAGGTCAGGGCAGGGCGCAATGACGCTCATTAGGGGAAGCCTATGTCCAGCAGTGGACTGCTATAGGCCGCTAATGATGATGATGATAATTAGGTAACTCTTGCAGTCGACGTACTGTAATTAATAGTCATGTATCTGTTTTTTTTATGGATTTTTTATATTAGGTAGTTGAGGATGGAACAAGCACATGGCCCACCTGATGTTAAGTGGTAACCATCACCTATCACAAAGCATTGCATCAAGTTTTTTGGTACTCGTACTCTGCGATGAAACGGTCCGCGTCCATCACCTTAAGGCATGATGATGATAAGCCTGTAATTTTACCGGCACCCACACACTTCAAACCGAAACACAGCACAGCACTGCTCCTCATGTCCCTCTGAAGCTGGCTTCAACTAGCGACGTAGTTCCTATATTTCGATCGGATTGTACTAGAATTGGTCGAAGCTGTGCCTTACTTCCGAGGAACATAGATCCGTTGTAAGTACTGTACCTAGTAACTTCGAAGATGCTTCTAAGGCACTAATTATACAGATTCATGCTAAGTAAATCATTTGACCGCTCGTTAAGGATAATGTCCCTTTCTTTGCGGATACGTCTTAGATTTCTAACGCATATCATTTACTCTTAATCTTATTTGACCTGGATCGAGAAATGAGGAAAAAGGGGAGCCTTTTGCTCAGCAGTGGGATCAGACAGGCTTATAAAATATAGCTTTATGCCCGCAACTTACCGCGTAGAGTATTTCTTTTGTAATTAGTGACTTTCCTAACATAACTTCATCCCTCTTTTGACCCTATGGGGGTGGAATCAGCTTGGGCTGTGCTTTGATATATCATCCAGTCAGTCAGTTTACTAAGATATATTTAGATTTCAAGATATCTCATATATCTAACTAGTGACCAGCCCCGGCTTCGCACGGGTGCAAGTTATACATAATAATAAACCTTCCTCTTGAATCACTCTATCTAAAAAAAACCGCATCAAAATACGTTGCGTAGTTTTAAAGATTAAGCATACATAGGCATAAACAGCGGGAAGCGATTTTGTCTTATACTAATGTACTTATAGTGAATTAAATTCATTTGGCAAAAAAATACACGCAATTTGGAGTGACATTCGTGATCTAAGAAAAGAAAACTTTTTATATTTTGTGTGGCAACGACAAACAACCATTGAATATGTCACCCACTCTAAATTAGGTATAATAAACTGTTCAACCTCCATGCACAACAATACCAAATCATTACATCTAAATTATTCACTAAAACATGGCGCAATTGCAAAGGCAATCTCTGTCATATGCGTCGGCGCAAGGTGAACCACCATCAGTATGTTACCAGTACCTATCACAGAAGCTTTGTGGTCCGTCCATAGGAGCATAGCTTGGTTACCATTACAGAAGAATTAATTAACCTATTTACTACTGGAAACCACTACAATATGCAGCGATTCAAAAAGGGCGTTTTAAATTTTTTAAAAGGGTCAGCAAGGCGCATGTAATAACCTCTTGATGATACAGGCGTTCATAGGCTACGGGAACCGCGCACCATCAGGAGGACCGTATGCCTGTTTGCTAACTTAGTAGAATAAAAAAAACTGCATTGAACCACAAAGCGCCAGAAATATATTAGGAGTTCAATTTCACCGAGATAATATGGCGGCACAACCAAGTTGCTACCAACAAAATGTATGTTAGCTTGGGCAACTAAACGGACACCGCCCGCGTAAGGTACCTACCTACAATTCATAAAGCTTTAATACATTTTGTTGGTAGCGCAACTTAGTTCCGCGCCGCGGAATCGCATTCTCAGAGCCATATTGTATACTTCAGCCATATTGGATGAAGAATGTTTGTAAAGAAACATTTCAACACTTTTTGCAATTATTCCATAAATACGTAATATTTCAGTTAACTAATGTCATAAATGAATCTTTTACTATATAGGTAAATTAATAATGAAGTGCACATATTTATAAAACAAATAATAAAAAAGTACTTTTGAGGTTAAGTATGGGTGGTTTGTTTATATTTATTCTTCATAGAATTTGACTGAGGTATAGGTATTTCGACCTTAATATAACAAACTTAGATTATTTTAATCATTATTATATTTTGAACGGCTCGACCGTTTGGCTAATCGCTCGCAGTGGAAGGAGCGGCCTATGTTTTGCCGGCTACGGTTTTGGAGGCCTAGGTTTTTGACGAACTGGACATAAGGATTGCGCAAACGTATCTGTGTATGGGTCGGATAGTCGTTTATTAAAAAACTCCTTGTAGGGCTGTAGTCATTTTAGGTTTGGCTGAGATGATTTAAGAATAGTTAAATATGGAGGCTTAGAAGGTTTAGGTTTTGTGGTTTTTAGTCGACCGTGGGATAGTGAATTACCGGATAATAAGTCACTAAACTTCCACGCGCGACTGGTATTCTAATAAAAGTTAATGTGTTAATTTCAGGTCACCTCTACAAACACCAGCCGATTTAGTCCATTGCTGGTTATAGGCCTCCTTATAAGAAGTGTGATAAGCCAATAATCCCCACGCTGGACCATGTGGGCTGGGCATCACAAGGCACAGCTTTTCGCACCGCGCCGACACTACTGCCCAGGCTGGTGAAATTACAGACCCAAGAGGCGTATCATCTTCATACCTCAAATGTTGGACGCAGGGTGTTGCATCGTAGAGCACGTTAAAAAAAACGTAATCTACAATTCAATGCTTGGTGATAGGTAATTGTTAACAGTTGACATCAGGTGGGCCATGTACTTACTCTATCTTCAAGTACCATAAAAAAACCTGAATGTAAGTTATTGCAGCGAAGCTTTGTGGTTTAGCTTTTTAAGTTCTTAGCAGTTTTAACAATGCGATTAACTTACTGTTTAGATTAAATCAGGGCCGAATATTACCTGAAAAGAAAAGTACAATGATTAAAAAAGTTTATTCTTACTAGATAATAATAATTAATAATACATGGAGGTCTTTTTTTAGAGTGGAGGCGGAGGTCCACAATAATTTGATGTAGTATTTTATGCCATAAAAGACATGACTTTTCCACTTATTTGAGTGAAGGGGCATTTTGGTCGAAATGTAATCAGTAAATTTGTCAATATGCACTTATTTAAATTAATCAACACACAACACTTAACTTTTTTTGTCAAATAAAAATGTTTACGGCACATTTCAATTCACAGGTTTTTGTTGGTATTTTTCACCGGAATACCTAATCTGGAATGACGATTACCCCATACCACCTAATTTGGTAAAACCTAGTAGTAGCCAGATATACTAGCTAGAAACACTAGCTAGTATTTATTCTGTAACGTGGTATGCAGAACCGGTGCAGAAGTGGGTTTATGTTTTGCGAAATCTTGCGAGGATGCATTTAATTATGGGAAAGAATTTATGAGTTTTGAGAATTGATAATAGTTTCCTCTTGTGGATGTGCAGACATATCTGGGATGGGCAGCGTCCTGTGCTTACTTATACTGCATTCAGAAATTCTGCACATCGCGGTGAACTACTTAATGTATTCAAATTTAGGAGTTAGGACCTAGGACCTAGTTACAATGGGCTACGGCATTAAGATCTGAGCGCTTTCGTGCAACGGAAGGATAGTTAAGGGGTTGGTCTTGGCTTTTTCAATCGTAAAGCCATGTCAAGGGCCTAGTTGGCTTAAAAACATACAGCTCACACAGCACACGAAGAAAGGAAGAAGTCAAACACCAAATCCCAATTTGATCTTGAAAAAACTAGAAGAAAGACGATCATACCAATCGGGCCTCTAGATACAAAGTATCTATATTCAACAGATCGTCAAGTTATTCATCAATAGCTCATAGACATAGCTTCAAAAATTTGCAAGCTGTGTTGGCAGTGGGCTGTATTTATTATATATTTATTATTAATTTATTATTTAAAAAAAAGAACCTATAATGGTTGGGGTAAACGAGTTCTTGAAGATTGCGGCTCGACGAACGTAGTGTAGGACGCCCTCCGACCAGGTGGAGTGACGATCTACGAAAGTTTGATGGTAGAAGCTGGATGCGTCGAGCTGAGGATAGGGCGCATAAGGGGAGGCCTACGTACAGCAGTGGGCTGCTATAGACTGATGATGATTATTATCTATCTATCCACAAGGCCAGTCATAATGATGAAGTCTACCATCAATCTAGCCTCCTACGTGGTTCAGCCTTGATAGCCTACGTGAACTCAGCCCGTAAGTAAGTCATGGCAGGATGTCAAAACAACCAACGCATAGTTTTTCTAATTTACACGTGTAATTAGCTATAAGAACTGAATACCTGATTTTGTATTGGCTCACTTACATGGAGTTTATGCAATAAGGTTTTTTCGAGCAGCAGACTTGGAGTCTGATTCTCGGAATATATCTCGAATATACACAACTGTTAAAGTTCTATGTAAATTTGACAGTTTTTGCAATCTCGATCTCGAATAAAATGACAGGTGACAGATACAATTCTACACCACCACCACTACACCAGCCTATATCAGTCCACTGCTGGACATAGGCCTCCTCTAGTAAAGGGGGATATTCCCATAATCCCCACGCTGGGAATGCGGGTTGGGGATCGCAATTCTACAAGTTTTTGTTAAATATGGCCATGTAGAAACTTATAATGGTAGAAAATTTACAAAAATGTAGAATTGTGATGATAATTCTACGAAAAATACTTAAATGTAAACTTTATTTCACTTCACTTCTTGACTGTGGCCACAGAACACTATTACATTGTGGCTTTTGTGTCAAGTTATTCTGCCAAAATCCGTGAGATCTTAGAGCCATAAACTTTTCGGGTTTGAAAAAAATATGGCTGGTTTATGATAGGACTATGGTGATTTATCTAAAAAAAATGGACTACACAACATATACCTAGGGGCAATTGTAATCATGACAAGTGTGGGTTAAAACTGACGATTGAAAGTTTTTTTGAGGGTACTTGTAAAATTGTACCAATTCGTCTTTTTTTACAAATTCAATTTTTAATTTTTATAAAACTGTCTGAGGGTTCGTGATCACCACCGGCACAGCTTCTCGCACCACCGACGCTGCTGCCTGTCGGCGAGGGTGTTTTGCTAGGCCGGTGTTATGTTACAATTGGCGAATCCCAATAACCACCAAAACACTACAATATTCAGATCGAAGTTCAACAAACAAGTCCAATAGGTATTATGGCTCATATTATACTACATAAAAAAGGGATTGCAGATTTTAATATGCAGGCTACTCGGTGTTTTTTTTTAAGCTTCTCACTTCTCCTCCGGCGAGGTGGAGTGACGATTTCCGAAAAGCTGCTGGTAGAGGCTGGATGCGTCGAGCTCAAGACAGGGCGCAATGGCGTTCATTGGACGAGGCCATGTCCAGCAGTGGACTGCTATAGGATTTGATGATGATGTTGATGATGATGAATAATGTTAATAATGATTTATTAATTTTGTATCCTACCACACCCTTTCCCGCCCATATGTAGGAAGTTAAGCTACTTACCAACTCCGGTTTTAAGTACCAGTAACTAACCGGACAAATTAAATGTGGTAACGTACGTAATTACAACGTTATCGGCACGATCTACGTTATTACAAAATTAGTTCAATAGAAAGCTGACTTTAAAATATTGGTTTGACCTGGTACAAAAGTTGGTATTAAACACAGATTTGTATAAAAAACATATTTAATGATGTTGTTGATGTTATTTTGATGTAAATGTTGGTATATGTAATGTTGGCAGTAACAAGATGTAATCGCATAACGCACATTTTGAAATAACAAGGTTATTTTCAAAACTTACATTGCTCGTACTTCACAATAGTGCGCTGTGTATGGTTGATCGATTTCTTGATAGGTTGTACTATTTTTTGTAAAAGTATATAAATAATATATCTACAAAGTACCGTAAGTATAAAACGTAAGTATAAAACTACAAAACTGTACCTATATAATTAGGAAATATAAATATTGGAATCCATAAATTGAATTTTTTTTAAGAAAACATACATCTCTATGAAATATTTATGTTGATCTTGGGTCTGAGTGTTTATTTTATTAAATAAATAAATAAGAACCCTTTCAAAATATATATAAAAAAACTGCTTTACGTCGCGAAGAGTGGAAGACGGGAAGGGGCTTTTGTCCTGCAGCAGGACAGCAACGGTTAAAAATGTTGCCATAAAATAATCTCTTCTTACCTTGATTCTATACTGATGTGTGAAAATGTCCAGCGTTATTTATTATTTTTTATCTGATTTTTAAAACGAATGCTGCGTGAATTTTATATAATTATATAACTGTCATGTCATGACCTAAAATATGCAGTATGAACTTCTATGTCAGTCATAAAAACATTGTGTACATGCTCCATTAACCATTCAATTGTATAATCAACAACAAAATAAGCAATTATGCACGCACAATAACCGGTGAAGAGCTGGCCTAATATCGTCCGGTCCATAATTGTTGGTATGTTAATTGTTTGAACCACTTAGAGGGTTCGGGTTTTGTAAAAACACAAAATTATAAACACATTTTAAAAATAATTATTTTTTATGATGTAACCTAATAAACTAAAATCTTAAAATTCCATTCTTAGGTTGTCTGAAAGAAATCGCTTTAAGCGATAAAGACTGCCGTTTGTACCTACATTACTGTTTCATTTCTCTGTTCTTGTAATTGTTATTGGTGTTGTGTGCAATAAAGAGTTTATCTATTTATCTAGCTATCTATATTCGGCATCGAATTGTGCAAGAACAAAAGTCAAATATTGGAATACGACTTGTAACTCAAGTACGTAAAGACAGCGATGCGTGGTGCCGACAGGTGGAACAGAACATTGACTGGGTGGTGGTCAGCCACCACTCTGTCAACTGTGTTCTGACTGCTTTTCCATAGCAAGATGAGTCAACGACAAAGAAACAAAATGACAAACACATTTTTAAAACCTATCAGTTACCAATGTTTAGTAACCATTTTTACTATGTAAGTAAGCTAAACTTAGAATCAAACCGAAGCGATCAAGACATGGCTATAAATCGGCGTTCTTAGCAGGACTTGGTTAAGCAACACTTCACCCGGTCAAGTGGGGGACACAGGACACAGCGAGGCTTGGTGATTACAGGTGGAGTAGGACACTGACTGTGTGGTGACAGGTGACCCGAGGATAGGTAGAAGTGTCGGAAGACCAGTAGGGAGATGAATCAAAGACATAGTGACAAGAACAGGGTCACGATCATGTGTTAGTTACACCCACGTCACGATCGATTACCGAAGAAATAAATAAGTAAACAAATAAAAATGCAAATGGCCCCCCATGGGTAACAAAAGCCTATGACAAAATATCTATAAAGAACAACGAGCCACAGCAAGTGAAACAGTCCACTGCGCACTGCATTTCTTGCATAACATCAATGAAACAGCTGAAGCGTGACCGAGAGCAATGGACGGACACTGCTGGTGCAAGTTGTTTGATAGTTTTCTATGGGGCAGTATGTTCTATGATATTTTAGTAAAACATTTTTTTATGATACCAGCTTAGCTCAACTATAGTTTGTTAAATACAGGTTGATACGCGGGTTGAAGCCGTTAACATAAAAAAAGTTGTGGTGAACTTCGCAGCTATCAATAGCAGTCCACTGCTGGAAATAGGCCTCCCCAAAGAGCGCCATTGCGCCCTGTCCTGAGCTAGACGCAATTCCCATAAAAGTACCAATTTCAATTTACCTATTTAGAATTTTTGACTGTTTCTTTGGGCTTTAACTAATTTCCTTTATTTTTAAGCGACCCCAGTATATTAATGTTATGTTTATCGTGTGTATGAATCTTTATTAAAACAAGAAAACGTGGAATAGTTCGAGCCATTTTCGAGTTTTTATTTTCATGTTAGACGAATTGCATTGATAAATGCTCTAAGAGAAAAGAAAAAAATAATCAATAGGTCAAATTAGATACTAACAAACCTCGTAATCTACGGTTTAGTTACGTAACAAACGTAAAACGAGACAATTGTAACGTAGACTTGTATAAGAAAGTCCGGCTGCTAACCGGTTTCGGCGAAAGTTTTTGACAAGCGCCAAATTCCATACCGGAGTTATGGGTTCTGTATGCCGGTTCTTACAAAAATACCTGTTGTGAGAAGATTACTGTGGTGTGATAATTCAAAATGAAGTATTAAATAAGAATTTAATATTTTGACACTTTTTTGTTTTTTTTGGTTTGGTTTTGAATAGGTAAGAAACACGAGTGTTATAAATAACTTACTAAATAAGATCGAAGGAAAATATTATTAACGACACTAAACAAACTCAATAATTGATGGTAGGTACATAATATGCAGGTTCTGTGTATCGTAAATAAGATTCAAAAAATATAATTTATACTTATATCGCTGTGAGATTTCTAATCGAATTTCAAATATGTTTACATTATCTCACTATGTAATTAAAAATATAAATTTTATATTATTACTAGCATCTGTGCCTGCGGCTTTGCTCGCGTGAAAACACACATTACAAAAGTAAAACATTATATTATTCCAGGTTTAGAACTATATTTGTGCAAAATTTCACCTAAATGCGTTCAGAAATTTTGGCGTAAAGGGGAAACAAACCATTTAAACACAAACTTTTGCCTATAAAATATTAGTAGGATTTTTATAAGGAAATTAAATACACAATAAATATGAGTACCATCTCTGTGTTTTTTAATATTCCAATATTTTTTTAAAAACTTTATCTAAGTATTTACTAATCCAAGTTGCCGATCTTATCAAAACATTAATACAAATACACTTTCGTCGAAGTATGTATTTAGTTTATTTCTCTTCTCTTTCTTTATATTTATTTATCTTTCTTTCTATATCTAATAAGTACTCAAAGGTCTAGGCTAGCCCACAGATATGAGTGTATATCGCTACTTCAACTTAACGATGGCTATTTATGATACAATTTCATGACATGCAATATGATCAGGTAGTAATAAAATTGAATAATATTCTGTAATAGCCTGTAAGCACTCGAAACACGATTTAGATTATTTAGGTAATTTTATGAGGACTACGCGTTTTTCATAATATTTCCAATATTTAATCTTAAATTATGTAATTTACAAAAAAAGTGTTTTAATATCTATGTGGTACAATTTTACATTAAATTATTAGGTACTACTAACAAATTATAAGAAAAAAAAATGATATTGTTATACTATTACTATATACTTATAACTAAGTACCTACATAATTTACCTTGCCGTGAAGTTATATACGAGTTTTTACCCACATGAAAAAATAATATTTTTAAAGATTTCGTTTTTATTTTGCTTTGCATAGCGGAACCCAAAAACGTACAGGTCCAAAAAGGCACAGAACCCAGCGGCAGTTAATGATTGTGATTTGGTAACAGTGTCTGTTGTTATTTGGTCATAGCTCGGATGATTCTACATTGTCGAAGTAAGAAAATTTATTTATGCTTTTGCGATCATCACACGTTTGGGTGTAAGCGGATCCAACCTCCATCTTTGGAACCCAAGCCAACTAGCAAATGGGGCTCTGGCAACCAGCTGATTGCGGCATAGCGCAGCCTAAAACCAGTACAGCTAAATCCCCTGACCGCAGACGGGCAGCAGCGTCGATGGTGCCAGAAGCTGTTTCCAGCTTAGGGATTATGGGCATATCCCCCTTCTAATAGGGGAGGCATAGGCCTCCTAGCTTATTCAGTCCACTGCTGGACATAGGTCCAGCAGTGGACTGAATAAGCTGATATTGTGTTATTTCTTATTGATCATAAATCATCACACCCAATTTGGTAAACTAAGTAGGCAAATCTGATACCAAAGATTTCGAAACAATTCCTAGTTTTGGAAATCGATGTGTAATGAAATCTTGTACTAGAACATCTAAATCGAGAACAATGCAGATATAAATCATCTAGATTAGATGTGTTTTGTAGAAGCAAGAGCAAAGTGAAATTGTCCCGATCCAGTTGCAGCGCTGAAACAGCCGGAAAGCAGCGCCGGTGTCATGCCGGTGGAATTTGCGAGTTTCCATTCACACACGACTTAACTTGTTACCGGCCGGTGCGAGGAATAACTTAATTTAAAAATCGACTTCGAAGAAATTGTATCTTAGGGATGGATTTCAAATTGCAATGGAACCAAACGGGAAGTTTAACTTCTGAATCGAAAAAAGAATTTTCCAAATTGGTTCATAAATGACGGAGATATGAAGTAGCAAACAAAACAAAAATATATCGAATTGAGAAGAATCTATTTTTGAAGTCGGTTATATATAAATAACACTCAACGGCCAGATACGTAGCCTTGACTTCATACCAAGATTCTCTCCTGTTTTATGGATATCAGGAACAATGAGTACACAGACACGTTTTACGAGGCTAAAAAAACCCTGAGTACGTACACTGGTCTATGAGTAAGCATAATATCTCCATCAAGTAACAGGTTTTTTTTTACAACGTTTTTATCGCTATCGTAAAACTATCCATCAGAATGCCGTGATACAATGCGACCGCGCGGCCCACTGTGCTAGATAACCGACATCGCGCATCGCACGCGATCAATCTATGGTTAATATGGTTAGTGACACTCACCCACAAAATCATTATGACGTTTAAAATACCCCTGAATTGCCCACATGGTATCCTTATTAGATTTACCTTTAAGATTTTTAATATTGTAATTTTTCTATGATTTTTCCATTTTTATAATTTAAAAATGGTACAATGAAAAAAAATATTTGTACCATTTTGGTATTTTGTTATATGTTTATCAGTTTATAAAGTCTTTATTAATTCATTAATAAAGACTAATTAATTACTAATTAATTCATTAATAAAGACTTTATTTATAAAGTCTTTATTAATTCATTAATAAAGAATAAAGTCTTTATTAATTCATTAATAAAGACTTTATAAACTGATTTTTTTCGTGTACTTTGTGTACTAATAAGATTAGGGTGCATTTTTAAATGTAAATGTTTATGATTAAGCATTAATGTAGGCTAATAAGTAATATGTCATTGACCTAGATTTATACCGAGTTATTACTAAGAATGTGTCCATAAATAACACTTTTCTTACTGTCTCTATTTAAGGCGAAGTCACTTTGTCCATGTGTTCTTTATAAGTAGCATTACTTCTAGTATACGTATAATAATAAGAACGTAAAGAACAAGAATACCTACGTATAATAATGTATTTTTTGTAATAAATGTGCAGAGAAGTAAATGACTACAATGTGGAAAAAGTGATGTTTGGTTTGATTGTTTGGTTTGGTGATGTTTATTAATATTAATATAGTTATATATTATATTATATCAGGGAATATCAATATTTATACAAAGTGTCATTTGTGAATGGATGCGTAGAATAATTTAACTACTTGTTTATATATTTATTTTGCTAATAACATATCGACTTCCAGTAGAATAAACTAAATATATTAAGTTAAAATGTATGATTTTGCATGTCATATGTTTGGGGAAAAATGTATGTGAAATGATTTCTATTTATTTTAACCATTATCTGTACCATATTTTCTGCATATGAAAAATTATAAAATTAGGATTGACAAATTCGGTGATTGCGTCTAGATGAAAATACAACAGAAAAGAACAATTTTTATTTTTATTGTTGATTGTTTTAATTTAATTAAAGTCTTTTATGATGTGTGCGCAGCGAACAAAAACTAGTAATTATTTTCCATCAGTTTTGGGTGCGGTTGACTGTACAGAATATCATTTGTGAGTATTTACGTTTCGTTTAGCCGACACCGTGACGTTACTTGCACAATACACGTACTTGCACGTGCTGCCAGCTACAAATTGATGCAGATTATTATGAAAACAGGTTACCGACGTCTTTGATAATTAAAATATGTCTTCTATGAAATACATTTATCAAGTTAAGAAAAGGTTCTCGAATGGCGACCACGATCTGGAAGACGAAGTGTAGGACTCCCCCAGATGGACCGATGAAATCGTCAAGCGTCAAGATTGCAGGAAATCGGTGGATGGAGAGGACTCAAGACCGTTTTTTGAGGTAGTTCTTACGCGAGACTACGTAAGCGCATAGGAAGAGATCTGGAAGACATCGCTTCAAAGCGATAAGACGCCCATCATGTCTTTTATTTTGTAAAATTCTGCCTGTTGTTATTAAAATAAAATATAGCAATTTATTTCATTCATACTTTTTTAATTAATTTTAGAAGGAAATTCGAAGATTTATAAGAAACAAAAAATTATAAGCCCAGCCCGCTACATTAAAAATGAACACTGGTTTTTTCTCGGAAAATTGCGTACAACACAGGGTTGGTAAGCTTTAATGTCCTTCCTGTGCAGGAATTATCACTTACTTCGATACATTTTAAAAAGCATTAAGATGACGAAATGAACCTTCAATGAAGCCTAGGTAAAAATATCTCAAGATCGTATGACTAAAGGAATCGTTGAGAGTCCTTTACCCAGTAGTGGGACTGTAGGATATATCAAGTTAATCGTAATCGTAATCTTAAAATTTTGTCAGTTGATGCAATAGATAAGTAAGTTAACGTCAGGTGAGTTTTAAACTTGTTCTATCTTCAGCTACCAAAATATATAAAGAAAAATATCTTTCACCCCAAATAAAAACATATTATATAAACTCTACAATAATTACATAAAAGGATTTAAGATATAAAAAAATCTAATAAAACCAAAAACTGGCCTTACCAAATTAGTAGCGCCCACAAAATAGACCATATCAAAAACAGACAAGCTTCATTCAAATAACATTACGCAACCAATCGATACCAAAACTAGATCACGTACTCGACATTTACATATTCAGTGTTCTCTATCTCAAAGTGTTGAGGTCCGTTTTATCTTAAAAACGTGTGATTAATTACCTGAATTCCGTAGGTGTGTATTTATAATAGTTCCGGTTGTGTAGTAGGTAATAGTTAGTATGAAATCTGTATCTTTGTGTCTAGTTAGAATAAAATAGTAGATTGTTTTACAAGGGACTAAACCATCCCAATATATACGAGGTTGTTATACTCCCGAGCGTAGCGAGGGAGGATGACAAGACCGAGTTATAATGGGTGGTTTTGGCCCGAGTAAAACACTCTACTTTTCACTTCGATTGCGAGAAAATAAAACAATTCAAAATTAGACAATTTTCAGAAATTTCATTAAAAATTAATCAACCATATTAATTACCAAGATGGTTCTATTTTCAAAAAAAAAAAGATTGACGGAGCACCAAGAAGTTGAGTTTTTATGCAAGAGAACGAATACTTTGTACGGGCTGATGATTTTAGACAAAAATTAAAAAGAAAAAATACTTTTTAGCCCGAGGTATTAAACTCGAGTTTTAGGCCCGCTAAGCTATACTATTATGATACACTTTTTAAGCAAGATAAGTGAAATAGTAGATTGTTTTACAAGGGACTAAACCATCCCATTATATACGAGGTTGTTATACTCCCGAGCTTAGCGAGGGAGGATGACAAGACCGAGTTATAATGGGTGGTTTTGGCCCGAGTAAAACACTCTACTTTTCACTTCGATTGCGAGAAAATAAAACAATTCCAAATTAGTCAATTTTCAGAAATTTTATTAAAAATTAAATGTGCAGTTAGAGCAATTTTGAATGTTTAGTGATATGTTTTTCCCGGGCAATTTTATTTCGGTTCTCTGTGATTGGGATGTGATAATATTTTGAGTTGATTGTTGTGGAGTAAAAGTTGGAGAGACTCGAATCATGCTTGAGTTTCCTGCATTATTAAGATCTGAGTGCGGCTTCAGCTGAGTTGACATATTCATCCAATCCCGCGATGTAGATGCTTGGGGTTCTGTAATGTTTGGTAGAATATTGATTCCTTCCATAATCCGCTGCGTGACGTGATACTTGTTTTGTATAGAGTCCTCTATATAACCTTCAGCCACTTGATCGGACCTCCATCCACCGTGGCGTTTTAATGTCGTTATATTCGCACCAGAGTCCGCCAACAGAATCGCGGATGTTCTGCGGAAACAATGGCCCGTGTAGAGTTCCGGATTTGGTAAATTTAGATAAGTGGCAATATCTTTAGGCATGTTACCAAATTTATTTTTGCCTATGACTTGCCTTGTGCATTTACCATTTTGATAATTTAGAAAAAATCTTCTCGTTGAAACATTAGTGGGACGTAACTCCTGATAGGCTTTAACTATATTAAGGTATTCTCCACTGATGACAAATTTACGCTCTTTGTTTGTTTTCGTGTTCGGCAGACTCACAGCTTGTAGGTTTGTATCTGTTTCTACGTCTTCTAGCGTTATATTGGCAAGCTCTATTCCTCTGCATGCACCGCTGATTCCATAAATTAAAGCAACCTGTTGAACAAAAAAATAAGTGTGTTAATAATCGTAATAACCTAGGTACATAATTTAGGTATGTAGGTAGGTATCTATTTATTTAGTTTGAGTAGAGTACATAAGTAGGTTACCTTTGTTGCCAAGTATTGTTTATTTGGAGCGTTATTTAAAAATGTTTCGATTTCTTGTGTCGTCAAGACTTTAGATTTTTTTGCCTTGTATCCAGTGGACAATTTCTTCAGTAAAGCCGTTAAATTTACATATTTTTTAATATTGACGTCGTGTCTCGTTTTTAAGGTCATTCTTAACATTGAATATGTGCTCCAAAGAGTCGACGATTTGAATTTTTTCGATAATTCATCAAAATAAGTGAGAAAAACCCCTTCTGTAAAAGAATCCACACGTTTCTCAACACTCCATTTCATAAAATTTTCGTAACTCTTTAAATATATTTCACGTGATTTTGTCGGCAACAGATTCATAATTATTTCTTTGCCCTTTTCTTCCATTTGCATATTAGCATCTTCACTATCACTTGATGACATTTTTCACGTTCACAATTTGAAAGTTAAAGTCAGGAAGTTAAACGTAAAAGTTTGTGATTTGGAATGAAGAAAATTCTAGAGATTTAGCGCCAATACCATCTTTTTTTTTTAAATCTCTATACCTTCAATAACCCTCAACGAAACAGTTCGCATTCTACCGTGAAGGGAAGAATCAACCTTCATAAAACATCACCAAGACGGTTCTATTTTCAAAAAAAAAGATTGACGGAGCACCAAGAAGTCGAGTTTTTATATAAGAGAACGAATGCTTTGTACGGGCTGATGATTTTAGACAAAAATTAAAAAGAAAAAATACTTTTTAGCCCTAGGTATTAAACTCGAGTTTTAGGCCCGCTAAGCTACACTATTATGATACACTTTTTGAGCAAGAGAAGTGAAAATGTATTTTATGTAGAGTCCGTCTCACGAAAGAAAACGTGGAATAGTGCAAACGCGGCGACACTGCCGAGTGAAAATTAAAATTGAATGGAAATAAAATCAAAAGAAAACCAAAATTCAACACGTCTCCCACTGAAATATGATGCAAATAATCTGCTCTGTCTAGAATTTCTCCATATATCAGTTCAGTGTTGCTGATTGCCGCGGGACTTCTTTCGTGAGACCAATGACCGATTTCCGATTGCCAAAGGTAATTTAAACCATTGATGTGCCATTGATCAGATTGTGATGAAACTTGGTCAGGTGTTCTGGGACGTCTGTGAGGGTTCTTGGTCCAAAAAACTATATCAATTAAAATCTTTGTTTTTATGTTTATCCTCTATGTGTTCCAAACCCATTGATCAGATTGTGATTGCAAGTATACTCATTAACGAACGTCACGGGTCAGCCAGTGATGTGTAAATGAAATTGTTGTAATAGGCATTGTGAATAATAAAAGTGACTATGTTGTAACCAAGGAGTTTTCATTAGGGAGTGCGCGCTTTGAACAAAATCTGTGTCTAATGTATTCCCAATATTTTCCCCTTTGGGCATTTTTATTGAGAAAAATAAAGTCGATCTCCCCTAATAGAAACTTCTTGTAATTATAACGCATTATGACTGAGGAGGCAGGTTTTTTTTATCTAGAACACCCAAGGTTTAAATACGTAAGTAGATAATAGTAATTCCATGAGAATAACAGTGTTATTCTTGTTTTATTTTATTATCTATTTATTTTCTAATTTATATTAACGTTAGTTAGAAGACGCAGGTGTAGTGAAATTTAACTGGACTTTTCAGATGAAGGATTTTTTCCGTGATCGTTTTATTATAGCCGCCATAGTTATAATAACAGAACATGACTTGACTAAAGATTGACGACTTGACTAAAACACGAAAGAACTGGATTACAGGAAGAATAATCATTTGATAAAACATTGTACAAAAAAAAAACATAAGACTTGGCAGTATGGTCAAAAGGCTATAGACTGCCCAAATAGGGCTAAGAAATAAAAAAAAAACATACAGACTGAAAACTGGGAAAGGCCTACTTTGACCTATTTTTTTCTACGAAAAAGTGTAATATGGTAGGAACTGGTACAAATATTAGCACTAATATTAGTTCCGGCTGTATATTAAGTAATAGTTAGTATAAGTTTCTCCGTGTTTGCATATTATATTGTCAGCTTTCTTCATCTCAGTGAAAGTCGGTTCGATGACATGGGCTAGTCCGTTATTGTGTAACTGCTATAATATAATATAATATAACATAACGTTTGCCATAAAGAGCGAAGGGATTCCCGCGAATTTTTTTTAAACAGGCTTTTCGTGATCTTCATTAGACCACAGTTCACTGCTAAACATAGGCCTCCCCTAATGAGCACCATTGCTCTCTCATCTTGAAGCATCCAGCAGCCTTTCGCAGATCGTCATTCAATCTGGGCGAAGTCGTCCTAAACTACGTTTGCCGAGCCGCGGTCTCCATTCAAGAACTCTTTTACCCCTCAGAAGTCTCCATTCAAGAACTCGTTTACCCTTCTGAGATATGTCGACAACTTTAGTTCTTTAATATTGTTACATTGAACAATTGTTGTTGTTATCAAACTAAGAAACTAAGAATGTTCGGGCGGTATGAAGAAGAGATAAGATAGAGCCGCAACTAAGTTCAAATTGAATCGTCACTTGAGAAATTTTTAACCTACTTCAAAAAAAGAGGAGATTCTGATTAATTCGATTTTTTTTTATTAATGGCAGATTTTCTGAATACTGTCAAAATATCTGTATTCGGGTCATGATTCTTTTGATTAATTAATAACTTCATTTTTAAGATAATTACCTTTATTAAATAATCATAGCATTGAGCTTATTTGTATTTAAATTAAATAATTTCGTAACCTACAGAATACTTTTAATATATATGCTTGTTTTTTTGTTATAGACAAACTAAAACTACTGAACCGATTTCAATAATTCTTTCACACAGAAAGCTATGTATTACCAGCGTTAAAAATTTATGATTGTTTAAAAAAAAAATTTGATGCTTTGGGTATCAAAAATTAGTCTTTAAAAGTCATTTTTTTAACTAGCCAATTCGGTCTCCCACCATTCCTTCTCAAATGCATAAAGATCCCGTAAAAAAATTGAGTCATATGAAATAAAATTAAGAAAAAAAATTTTCGTCATTAAGAAAGTATATATATTTATTTACATAATAGACTTAGAGAAATTTTGGATGAAATTGAAAATATAGTAGTTTTGTTTTAATTTTTGTGAGTTTTTTACTGTTTTATAATCTAATACATAGGTATTCGCTCAGCAACAAAGCTTTATGAAAAAGTAAAAACAAATATCTAGTCTATGCCAAAGCTTTACAACATAAAATTACGAGCTATGTTTGACCTGAATTTAATGTAACTTATTTCAGCCAAGTTAGAAACTTCAACTTTCGCAAATAAATCATCTTGCTTTCTATACGACTTCCTAGCAATTATTCGATTTCATGATAAATTAATGACGATCTCTCCACTTACTTAGAATCAACGCATTTCATTTCATTCAAAACATTAGATACAGAGAGTAAAATAAATTTTTATATGAAATCTGCAATATTTCGTTTGATAGACAGATAGATAGATATTTATTTATTTCATAAACTTTTAACAAACTGGTCAGTAGTGTCTTAAAACCGATGTTAGGTTTGTCTAGACACTAGGTTTTCGATGATAACAGCTCCTGTGTATATTACCATTGCTAATTAATTAACACAAGAAAAACAAATAAGTACAGAATGAGAAATACAACTAGGCCGGTAATTAATTTGGTAATTCAATCTCTAGCTATTATTTTGGTACCTTTGAGAGGTAATAATGTATTTATTTTTATATTAATTCTTCGCTCTCATGATAATCATGAATAAATCAAAGGGAGACCTAGGTCCTGCATTAATACGAAAATGACTGAAAATAATCCTGATTCATAACAAATACTATCATAAATTTGCTCAGCAGTGGGATGAGAACGGTTAAATTATGGATATAATTTATTATTATATCCATAATTTAATAACAATATCCTATTAATTATGCGAAGTTAGGTATTTTCATAACGCATACCCCTATTTCAAAAGGAACGCAAGCGTCAATCCAATCTCAAAAATTGAATGAGTTTTTCATAACACACATATCATCATTATCATCGCAGAGAAAGTAACAATAAGAGAAAATCTCATCAAAAGTAAGAAATCATGTTTTATGTCGGTTACCATTCAAGTTATTTAATTTAGTGACATCGTCGTTGTTACTGGTCATTGACCTAAGGTAGGATGACCAAAACATAACCAATGAACTAAAAACACATAATACAGGTACATAATACATAATTTACCTGGTATCAATATCGGGTATTATTATAAAAGAATTACAATTTTGATAAAACCATTTCATAAAAATAAAATTTTAAAATATTTTATTTAATATGAAATGATTTTATAAGAAAAATTCGGGATTACAATTTCAGAAAAAAAAATATAAATACCTTAAAAAACTCCTCTGCTAAAATCACGTAAATCACCTACTTAAAAGTTCAAAATTTCCAATAAAAGAAAACTTTATCAAAAACAGCTTAGCTCGTTGACTGAATCACATTTTCCGACAATCAAAAATGGTTCATCATAACACCGACTCAAGTTGAGACGTGCTCTCACGAAGGGGCTTAAGAAACGACTGAGCTACTTCCATCGAGCACTTACAACGAAACTATCACTTACAGGTGCGGATTAAGTAAATCTATTAAGAAAAATAATTTATTCCAAAACATAATTCACGAATTTTGTAATAGCTGTTATGCTAATAACTATTTAATTTAGTAATATCGTCATTTCACCGAAAAGAAAGTTATGGGAAAATTTATTTTATGTCTATATTTGATTGTTTTTAGGGGTAATAAATAACCTTAACTTGTAAAACTCTGTTGTTAAAAATACGCATTAAAAGAGCTAAAAAACTTTTAAAAAATCATGTTATTATGTTTTTTAAAAGTTTTTCTCAATAATTTATCTAAATAAACGCCTGAATGATAAGTAAAGTTAAAACTGATTCCATTATTGGATTTGATTTCTTATTAAATATAATTTATGTCGTTGTGTGAAAATTTCCGGCATTATGTATTTTTCATAAATCCCACTTCGCTCAACGGCATACCGATTAATTTTTATGCAAAATAATTCTCAATCAATTTTGACAGATCATAATAGACCCAAAGTAAGCAGAGCTTGTGCCTGTAATTCTAAGAAACAGATGACTGATACAATTTTTATGTATATACTTTTTGAGCATGGTGCAAGCGGTTTCAACTTCCATCTTGAGAAACCAACCTCACCTGTCCGTAGTACACACTGCTGACTCCGCCAGTCACCTGGCCGCCAACGGACAGCAGCGTCTGCAGTGCGAGAAGCTGCAATCCTCAACCCGCTTCTTCATCGTGGGGATTACGGGTATATTCCCCTTCTTATTGGGGAAGTCTATGTACAGCAGTGGACTAAATATACGGGTGTTGTTGTTGTTTTTGTATGAATAAATTTGTTTTTTTTTTTTTGTAAAAAAATGTTTTATAGAAAGTAGAAATGAATTCGTCCCTGGAAACAGCCATCCTAGACAGGTTAATTTTTTACCAAGTTAATATGAATTTAATCGTTATGGGAACATTTTTTATACATCCTGCGATATAGGTCAACCAGTCGAGTCCCGGTTTAAAACAGGTAGTATTTTTTTTAAATATTTTTAACTAACCTTTTTTGTCTGTGGATCTACTCGCGTCAAAAGTTATTCTAGATGTATGTACATACACACATGCACACACACACCAGCCTATAATAGTCCACTGCTGGACATAGGCCTCGCCTAATAAAGGGGGATATGCCCATAATCCCCATGCTGGGCATGCTTAGCATAGTTAGGGATAGCAGGGCACAACTTCTCGCAATGTCGACGCTGCTGCCCGTCTGCAGCCAGGGGTTTTAGTTGTACCGGTGTTAGGCTGCGCTATGCCGCAATCAGCCGCCGCCAGAGCCTCGTTTGTTAGTTAGCGGTGCACCACGTGCAGGTGAGGTTGGCTTGGTTTCCGAAGATGGAAGTTGGAACCATATAGCAGTTAGCCTATAGCAGTTTTAATTATAACGAGTTTGAGTTTTGAGTATTGAAGTGTATGTTTTGAGTTTTAGTTAGTATGTGGACGGTGATTGAACCTTCTGCTATATCTGGTGGGTTTTTATTCCTTTTCTATTCTGCTTCTTGGCGATCTGTTTGTTAACCAAAGTTCAATGTGATGTCCGATACTTCTGGGTTTATTCTCATGGGTAGGTAGAGAGATTGGTCCAGTAGTCTCTCAGTCTTTGTGTGCGAATCTTTTCGCTAGGCCTTGGATGCCATGTCTTTTCAGTCGACAGTATTTGAGACTGAATGTGCCTTGTAGTTGGGCAGCAAGTTCATTTCTTTGTCGTTATTATTTCATAAGTCGTGGGCTCTAAGTTTTTTCCGTACGATATATTTTCAATATTTCATATGTCGAGAAAGACTTAAAAGCCCTAAATCTCACATCTACGACCACCCAGGACAGAGCGTCCTGGCACCGAAGTACTAGGAGGCCCGAACCCAAATGAAATGGGAAGAGGGGCAGGAAGAAGAAGAGTTTCAAGGTTCTGCAAGTGCTTGGTGTGCCGCGACGGGTAAGTTTTTAATCGTTTCTTTCGGGATGTAAATTAAACGCATCTATGTTTTAAAAGTGCGCATTTTCTAAGATATTATCATAGATGTTAGAAATATCTCAAGTAATCTACTTTCGTCGGCGTACCTACTTCGAGCCGCTAAATAGGTAAACATCAACTTTCTTCGGCCGTGTCCGCGTCTTACGCAATACGTGGTCTTGACTGGACTTGAGATATAAGTAACGTTCTACAGTACTACTGGTCGTTTTATGGTATTTTGTTGGGTCTATGTTCTTCGTCGTGTGACTGTATATTTCTTCATCTTATTTTTTAGGGTTTTTAGGGTTCCGTACCTCAAAAGGAAAAGTTGAGCCTTTAAGGGCAGTACTACTAGTCGTTTTATGGTATTTTGTTGGGTCTATGTTCTTCGTCGTGTGACTGTATATTTCTTCATCTTATTTTTTAGGGTTTTTAGGGTTCCGTACCTCAAAAGGAAAAGTTGAGCCTTTAAGGGCAGTACTACTAGTCGTTTTATGGTATTTTGTTGGGTCTATGTTCTTCGTCGTGTGACTGTATATTTCTTCATCTTATTTTTTAGGGTTCCGTACCTCAATAGGAAAATTGAGCCCTTATAGGATGACTTCTTTGACCGGGTGTTGGGTTCAACTATGTTCTTCGTCGTGTTACCGGTTATTTCTTCATTTTCTTTTATAACGGTTAACCTCAAAAGGAAAATAGGAACCCTCGATCCCATAAATGTTTGTTCTGTGTCTTGGTGTTTTATAAGTCTCTATGTATGTTCTTGAGTCACTGGTACATAGTACATGCTCTGCCTAGTTTGTGAAATGTCTACATTTATTATGACACTTTCTTTATTGTAAACTCGTAATTTAATATTTTTTTTAATATACTAGTAAATGATATATATATGATGTATATTATTAAATAAATAATCAAGAAAAACATAATAGTAAAATATCTATCAAAACGGGAGAGCACTGACCGCGGGGCAAGGCTCAAACGGTCGGTGGCTAGGGCTGCAGAGAGAGGAACCTCCGCACAATGCATGCCGAGTCTATTAATATTATTTACTAGCTTCCGCCCGCGGCTTTGCACTCGTGGTACCCGAATAAAAAGGCCTATGTGTTAATCCAGGCCATAATGTATGTATATTACAAGTTTCGTCCAAATCCGTTCAGCCATTGAGGCGTGAAAGAGTAACAGACATACATACAAACTTACGCATTTAGTATTAGTAGGATTTATTATAAATATGTATTTGACATACTTTGGCATGTAAAATGGCGAAAACTCGCCACTTTTCAGTTCATATGGTAAGATGTAAGAACGTACCTACGTAATAATGTTGGTGTAGGTACTTCATTGAGTAAAAACATTGAGAATCATCGCGCTGGTTTTACTTTCATCAGGCGGGAGCCGGGAGGCATGAAAGCTGCTGACAATCAGGTCGAGAGTACATTTTCTTTGGTTACAATGTTCGGGTGACTATGATTTACTGATTTAAAAAAATATTTATTTTGTTATTTTTGTAGTACTTGAAGATGGAAGAAACACATGACCTACCTGATGTTAAGTGGTTACCATAACTTAAAACAAAGCATCGCATCGTAGATCACATTTTTTGGAACGTGCACTACGATATAATGCCCTATGTCCATCAAGTTGCTTCACGGCAGGAATAGGCATGGTAGCAGTACTTCCCAAGACGATCCCTCCACAAAGAATTCTACTTGGTACATGAAGATGGAACATGCACATGGCCCACCTGATGTTGCGTGGTTTGTTTTTTGGTCCCTTGAGATAAATAACTAATGTTGGACACATCACAACAGCAGACCCAGACCTGAGACAAATATTTGCAAATAATGCAAACATTTGTTCAGAATGGCGGACCTTTGCCCACTGCGCCACGGAGGCCTTCTAAGATGCCGATGCAATTCGTTCGGTGATCCAGTCGGCCAACTTACGCTAGCTAACTTAAAATCCTTCGCAATCTAGAACTCATGGTCACCCAGCAGATCCACTTGTAGTTGGTACAGGTGGTACAAGTACCATGACGTAACAGCGTAACTAGAGATTATAATTGCGATTGAAATTCTATAGTCAGTAACATTAGGTAATAGTATATTAATTATTATGAATTATTATTGCAATTAGAATATGGGCTTTTGAGCTTGAGTAGCTAATTAATAGATAATCAAAGGATAATTGACGCTGAATGACGTGACGATATTAATTAGTGAGGGTTATTAGTAGTTAAGTGTGAGTCATACTTGCGTATTAGGGTAGATAAGTGAGAGCAAAATCAAGTTTTTCTTTTATCAGATCGAGATAAAGATGGCGGTGGCGGGATGAACTAGACACCTTCGATTGACCATGGGTTCAAATAACTCCAGATCGTGATGACTGGATAGATCGTGGGGGAGGGGAAAGGGGGGGAGGGCTTTGCCCAGCAGTGGGACATAGCAGGCTCATCGTAATCGTATTTTTTATGGGACATCTCCCACACGAACAAATGACATAGGTACCGGAGACTGATAAACATACATCATCATCATCATCATCATCAGCCTATAGCAGTCCACTGCTGGACATAGGCCTCCCCTAATGAGCGTCATTGCGCCCTATCCTGAGCTCGATTCATCCAGCTTCTACCAGCAGCCTTTCGCAGATCGTCACTCCACCTGGCCGGAGGGCGTCCTACACTACGTTTGCCGAGCCGCGGTCTCCACTCAAGAACTCGTTTACCCCAACGGTTATCGGTTCTTCGGCAGATATGGCCAGCCCATTGCCACTTCAGCTTGCTAATTCTCTGATAAACATACATAGACACTTATAAGATACATCCATATCCAACATAAATGTTTGTTCTGGGCGGGAATCGAACCCGCGACCTATTGCTCAAAAGACAGAGTTACGAGCAACTGAGCTGAAGGTTGTGGGCTCGAATTTTGCTCAGAACAAAAAATTTTGAGATGAACATGAATGTTTGATCTGTAACTCGTGTATCTTTTTCAGTCTCCGGTACCCATAGTACAGGCTCTGCCTAGTTTAGAATCAGTTGAGAGGTAAAATAAACGGGTTATTTAATTAAAATTGCGGAGATATTTACATAGTTATAATTTAGATACAATGTAATTTATTACCTACTAATAACATAGACTACTGATAGCGTCCCAACGATGCTTACCTTTGTTATCTCGGTTACAAACATTCAACCCTTATTTCACCTCCTCCATGCTTATTATTATGAAAAAAAATTGCCTATGTCCTTTCCTGAAATGCGTGGTATAGCCATGACAAATTTTATTGTAATCTGTTCAGTGGTTTTGGCGTGAAAAGTAACAGACAAACAGAGTTACTTTCACATCTATAATGTTATAGTATCATATAGATTTTGCTCTAGATACAAAGCTAGGTTGCCTTGACAAGATTTGCCTGTATCTGCTATCTAAGCAACTGGGTAGCACGTAGTACGTCTAAAGTAGATAAAGTTTTAAGCACACGTTTATAATTTCCTAGGCAAGGCTCTTTGTAAAGGACCTGTCCGGGGAAATACTACCACCACGCCTGTTTAATTAGGATGGTATAGGTCCTAAATTAACTCCTCCATAACTGAGGTGTGAGGGGTTCCAACCGTCACCTTCGGACCTCAAACCAACCTCACCAGCTCGTGACTCTTGCTAACTTAAAAACGGGGCCCTGGCGGCCGGCTGATTGCAACAGAGCGCAGCCTAACAAAGGCACAGTTACATCCCCTGGCCGCCGACGGGCAGCAGCGTTGGCGGTGCGTAAAAGCTATGCTCTGCGATCCCCAACCCGCATGCGCTCCCACCCATATCCCCCTTATAGGGAGAGGTTTATGTCCAGCAATGGACTGATATAGGCTGGTATTGTTGTTGTTCTAGGTGCTGAATGAACTCCACCACCGTGGAACGTACACCAGCATCTGCGATACGCATTAGTACTTTGAAAAAAAGTTTACAATGGAAATAAAATTTAATTTGACGAGCAACGAGCAACCAAGGTAATGAGAACCTTTATCATCATCATTATCATCAGCCTGTAACATTCCACTACTGGACATTAAGCGGAGTGTGTAGCATGCAGCATGAAACAGATATCAATATTGCTTTACCATTCAGTCAGGGTTCATCTGAGATACCTATAACTTAATAAGCTTAAGTAATAAATGTATTGTATGGTAAGCGCCATTGCGCCTTGTCCTTAGCTCGACGCATCCAGCTTCTATCGGCAGCCTCAAGCAGATTGTCTCTCCACCTAAGTGGCGTCCTACATTTGCCGAGACGCGGTCTCTATTCTTTTGTGTAGCGTGAATCTACTAAGGCCGAAGGCTCTCGCTGACTAACTGTTAACCTGTGAGCCGTGGGATTCTGCTGAATTATGAAAGATGTTTAATTAGTATTCGTAATGCGTAATGTTATGACCATTACACGCCTTCGGTGGCAAGTTTGTGAAATTCTGATTTTACTGGAGCGTAAGAAAACGCGTTTTAAATTGTTGGTCAAACGTGTTTTGGACATAAAGTGACTATAAAAGCTATTGCATGTTATGTATGTGCGTTAAAAAAATCATTGGCCTCAATCATAATTAACTATCAAAAACATCAATGAATCGCATCCAAATTAGTTGGTACTACTTGATAAGTAGGTAAGGTACTCATAGTTTTGGTATTTATTTGTTCAAATAAGTATTATCCGTAATATTTAACTTTGTAGTGGTAAATTTTATAGGCTAGTTATTCCAAATATTTATTTATAAAGAAAAAATCCAACCTTAAACATATTTTGTACATAAACCAATTTGAATCCACATTTTGTAGGCAGTTCGTAATATGAGTTAGCTGAGTAAGTATGTATAGGTACTTACTAATAACAAAAACTAAGAAGTAATAAATTATTTGTAAAAAAACACTGTTAAAATAAGCTTTTATTGAAAGAAAAAGAGAGCAAAGTAAAAATTTATTATATTACACAATTTATATGATTTAAAAGCTTGTCACGAGATTTACTTGTATATAAACATGAATATCTACAATAACTACGTAACTTGATCTTGTAATGTATAGGTAAAGGAGAATGCTCAGAACCCGTACCAATTGCGTCAAAACCAAACGTATAAAATTTATTATATTTAATAAATGACATTAACATTTTCTTTAGTTTTACACACCGACGGAATTAATGATCAAGTAAAAAAATATTTTGTTGATTTGGTTTCCGCCGCACGCCGCCATGTAGACCATGTAGACCGCCAGACTGCAAGAACCAATGATATTCACGTTACTATGGCAACAAACATTGATGTAAAGTGTTACTATGGTAATAACCCTCATATTTAATTATTTTGACAGTAGAATCGACTAAAAACTTATTGGAGATTTTTTTGACGCATCCACTTTAGTCTTGGTACCGAGCGCCATACATCAGACGGCATTCTCCTATAATATTATAAATTTTAACAAAACAGAATATTTTAGCGGTGTAAGCTATAGCTTGTGCCATTCACACAAACTATAGCTTACACCGCTGATCGACGTGGATAGGTGGCTTTCGGACAGGGTAATTTCTCAATTCGGTGCTTGAAATATTTCCTGTATTGCAAATTATATTTAGGAGGATTCCTACGGATACAATGTAGCTGCTAGTATTCTCTATATTGCTTAAATTATCAACAGACATGATAATTTTTCAGAAATGTAATGATTTTTCAATTCGGTGTGGTCAATTCCGCGGTTTTTTGCACACCAAATTGAGAAAACTAAAATACCAAATTGATGTTTGCAAAAAAAAAATTGAGGTACCTATGATGTTTGCAAAATACTAAAAGCAAAACATGTATAAACATGTATAAAAATGTGTAAAATGGTTTACACATTTTACATGTTTCTCATGCTACTGATGTTTGGGCAGAATTAACATCATGTCAATAATAACATCTGTTACAAAAGTCATTCACATTATCTTTAATTACTGCCCTCTTAGTAGAACGTGATTCATTTATGTGAAAAATTTGAGAGATTTGAGAGATTTGAGACATGACTTGTACCCATAGTTTTCAGTTTCTAAACCACTTCACTTCAGAAAAATGTTAATAAATAAATAAATAATGCGGGACGTAATCACACAGCATGATGTAGCCCCAAACTAAGCAGATCTTGTATTAAGGGAACCACATGATTGATATACTAAACATTTTTTTTTGTAAATACTTACTTATCATACAAAGAAAACTCAAGAACATTTGTCCCGCAGCGGGAATCGAACCCGCAACCTTCTGCGTCTTAGGCGGACCTTCGCCCACTGTGCCACAGAGGCCGTCTCTGTTTTTTTAATTTCTCAAAACAGTGGGGCCATTTCTCAATTCGGTTTTAGATAGCCATCTACTTTTAGATTTCGGACATAAAGCATAAAAACAAGAAAAAAATATTCTGCCACCAAATTGAAAATATTAACTTAGTAGAACGGCACAAATAAAAGCTTGTTTTTAAAAGTGTTTTTTTACTATTAATTTATTTTAATGTCGTTTTTAAAATATTTATTCTTAACTATTAGGTTTTGAGGGTTTAATTATTTTAACTTTAGGTTTGGAAAGCTATGCACTTTTTGAGAGTTTATTTAAATCCCATCTGTGAGTTGGTAGCCCTGAGTTAAATGTGATGGGTTTCTTTTCTCAATGATGCCTACCAATATTTTTTGTGTATTTTGTACGACAGCGCCATCTAGTCTAGTCACTGGGAACTATTTTTGTTAAATAATGAAACGTCCTTGATAATTTAGCAGGCAGTGTATGAAAATGCGGGTAGATAGCGGCACAAATCTATTAAAACTGAATATTATTAGACATTAATAAATCTACAAACCCATATTCTTAATTTAAAATTACTAAAAACAATAATAGGAAGCATAATTTTCGGTATATTATGTACCTTACCTATGTGTGTTATCAATCAATCAGCCAAACCAATTGAGTTCACCCTCAGGGTTGCCAGGTGTTGCTCAATAAAATCGCCAAATTTTCTGTTGAAAAGTAGCCTCATCATCATCATCATCATCAGCCTATAGCAGTCCACTGCTGGACATAGGCCTCCCCTAATGAGCGCCATTGCGCCCTGTCCTGAGCTCGGCGCATCCAGCTTCTACCAGCAGCCTTTCGCAGATCGTCACTCCACCTGGCCGGAGGGCGTCCTACACTACGTTTGCCGAGCCGCGGTCTCCACTCAAGAACTCGTGTACCCCAACGGTTGTCGGTTCTTCGGCAGATATGGCCAGCCCACTGCCACTTGCTTGCTAATTCTCTGAGCTATGTCGACAACTTTAGTTCTATGTCGGATAGTCTCGTTGCGGATTCTATCCTTCAGAGAAACTCCAAGCATGGCTCGTTCCATAGCTCGCTGAGCGACAACTGGTAGACTAGCCGTACTGTGAGTGTCCACGTTTCGGCTCCGTATGTCATGACGGGTAGGACGCACTGATTGAAAACTTTCGGTTTCAAACATTGCGGTATGGGTGACGAGAAGACTCGACGTAGTTTTCCAAATGCTGCCCAACCCAGCTGAATCCTTCTCTTGGCCTCCTTCTCGAAGTTGTTTCTACCCAACTGCAATATCTGCCCGAGGTATGTGTACTCCGAAACAACTGCAAGGTGTCCATCAACGACGACAGGACTCGGATCAATTCGGTCATTGATCATGACTTTCTTGTCCAAATTCATGCCGAGACTTATCTTTCGCGAGGCTGATACTAGGCTTTCCAGCATCCTTTGCAGCTCCTCCAGCGACTCCGCCATTAGGACTATGTCATCGGCGAATCGCAAGTGTGAGATGTGCTCGCCATTTATGTTTATGCCCATACCTTTCCAGTCCAGCGTCTTAAACATATCCTCCGACGCGCTTGTAAAGTAGCCTAAAATCGCCTAATTTTTTTAAAATTAATATTGCCTAAATTTAGCCCAAATATTCATCCCAAAAGCTAAATAATTATCAGACTTTTAACTGACTTCGAAAAAGAAGGAGGTTCTCAATTTGTCTGAATCTTTTTATTTTTTTTTGTATGTTCACCGATTTCTCTATCAATCGTGGACCAATTTCCAAAATTTTTTGAAAGAGTATCTTCATCATCATCATCATCATCATCAGCCTATAGCAGTCCACTGCTGGACATAGGCCTCCCCTAATGAGCGCCATTGCGCCCTGTTCTGAGCAGCCTTACGCAAATCGTCACTCCACCTGGCCGAAGGGCGTCCTACACTACGTTTTCACTACGTTTGGAAGAGTATAATACTTCACAAATGGTCCAATATAAAGTTTATTCCTGAGCGAGTGGTACTTTTCCCGCAAAACTCAAAAACTTCATCTTCAGTTCTAATTTTCACCTGTATGTTCATTGAATGAATATTTGGGCTACTACCACCATTTAAAAAAGTTTTGAATGCCAAATAAAATAAAAAGAAACAAAACCGTTGGCAGCCTATCTATTTTTATTATTATTTTTAGCGTTTTTTATTTTCTTTTGTATTTGTATTTTTGTATTTATTTATTAACCACAAAGTACAAAACATTTATAAAACAAACTATAAAACCTGGAAAAGGTTTTCTTTTTGGCTATAGATAAGATGGTAATTGGTCTAAGGTTAATATCTTATTATTGTCTATAAATAAATAAATAAATAAATAATCCTGGACGTTATCACACAGCATCATGTAGCCCCAAACTAAGCAGAGCGCTTGTATTATGGGAACCACATGATTGATATACTACATAGATACATTTTTTTTTTGTAAATACATACATATCATACATAGAAAACACACAGACCCGAGACAAATATCTGCAGAACATGCAAACATTTGTCCCGCAGCGGGAATCGAACCCGCACCTTCTGCGTCACAGGCGGACCTTCGCCCACTGCGCCACAGAGGTCGTCATGGTCGTCTATGTTATTGTAAAGCAAAGTAAAAAAAAAATATACATAGTACACTCTGAATCGCCAATGTTTTTAATTTACATTTATTCATAACGCAACCAAACAGAGAATAATTGGCACGAAACTCTGCTGGCCTAGCAGATATATATTTTAATTGACAGTTTTACAGGATGTAGGTATTCTTAACTACTAGCTGCATTGTTTTTGAGGAAATAAGAGACAATTGCATATCAAGCTTTTTTCATTTAGATAATCAGAAATTTTCTAATAAGTTTTAGTACAGAGTACATAAAACAAAATTTTTGAATTTATTTTCAAATAAAAACACATTGCTCTTTTAAAGATTGACTAAGTTTATGAAGCCTTAAGTAGGAACAGTGAGTTTATCCTTATTTCTAGTGTTAACATTATGATTGTCGCTATTTTTCTTGTTAGTACTTATATTTATTCGGACATAGGTACATTATGTTTCATATACAGGGTTATAGGTTAAGTGGACCTATAACATGGAGGGGGTTGTAGCTTCCATAATTCCTGACTGATTTGACTATGACTACAACCCCCTCCAGGATCTAGGTCCACTTAACCTATAACCCTGTATACATGTACTGGCACGGAACTGTCTTATTATTTATTTCTTTAAACGTAGTTCTAAGTGATTCTCTAGGGCCCATATAATAAATTGCACGAACAGCACTCTTCTGCAACACAAATATGGTGTTCATATTTGCAGCATTCCCCAACAAAAAAATGCCGTACGACATAATGCTGTGGAAGTAGTTGAAATTAACTAGTCTAGCTATATCTAAGTCATTAAGTTGATGGGTTCTTAAGCGAAGCAAGTTCTTAGGTATAACCTTAGATAATAAGCCTCAGTGGTAATTGAAGCTTATCATCTAAGGTTATACCTAAAAATAGTGTAGTATCCACGAGATTTAAACCTTCATCTTTTATTTGAACATTGGGTTTTACTTGTTTAACATTTGGTATGGTTCACGTCGTCAAAATTAGTCTGCCGTCGCTATAATTGAAATAAAAGAGACGAGTCATCCTCAAACAATACAATTTCATGGTTATGGTCTCTCACAAGTTGATGATAACTGATAAGGTATCTTGTCCGGACACCCTCTGAGATAGCCTAAATGGCGAAAAATTGTGTAACCTGGCAGCACTGTTCACCCTTAGCTTGAGTTTTCGGGATCACAGATGGCGATGGAGTAGCGCAACAGTCTGTATCTAACTCAATTTCAGTTTTTGTATCTTTAATAAAAATTAATTATTAGATATTTTTACACTTAAACGTCTATAGATATAAAATTAAAAATAACGATTTTTTGTATCTTTTTTAGCCGTGTATTTTTCGACTTATCAGCAAAAGTTTTGCATCGCGCAAGCAGTGTGCTTGTTGCAGTAACAGTATATACAAAAGACAAGATAATATTTGTAGGGGATCTGTTTCTGTACGAACTGTATACATCTCGTTGCTGTTGTTATTGATGTTGTATTATTCGAATTTGATTATATTTCGAATTCGAATTTGTAATCGTACGAGTTCGTCTGAGCGTTTCTCGTATATGAACTTGTCGCTATGATTTCTTGACCGTCTCCAGGCATATGCGATCGATGTTTGTCCTCGAATACAAACCGTCGTATCGCTATGATTGCTAGGAGCACGTTCCCTTTCCATAGTCGTCGGGGTCTTTAAAATACATTGTACGGGTGCGGGTTCCCTTTTGTTTTTTAACCGACTCCAAAAAAAAGGAAGAGGTTCTCAATTCGGTTGTATTATTTTTTTTATGTTTGTTAGCTCATAACTCTGTCATTTATGAACCGATTTGGAAAACTCTTTTTTCGTTGGAAAGGGTATACTTTCCGATTAGTCCCATTAAAATTTCAAGAAAAAATATTAACCCTAAGGGTGAGAAAATTGGGAATGAACCTTTTTTGGGCTCGAATTTTTTATTTTTTTTTATGTTTTTTACCTCATATCTCCGTCATTTATAAACCGATTTCGAAAATTCTTTTATCGTAGTGTAGGAAATACTTTGCAAATGGTCCAATATAAATTTAAAGTAAAAATACCAACCCTAAGGGTGAGAAAACTGGGAATGAAAATTTTATGGGTCATGGTATATTTTATTAGATTTTTATGTTTGTTGCCTCATAACTCCGTCATTTATGAACCGATTTTAAAAACTCTTAGTTTTTTGTATAGGATATACTTTTTGATTGGTCCCATAAAAATTTGAAGAAAAAATACCAACTCTCAAGGTTCAAAAACAGGGACTAAGATTTTATGGGCTCGAATTTTATTCATGTTTTATGTTTAATATCTCATAACTCCGTCATATATAAACCAATTTGGGAAATTCTTTTTCGTTGTGATTTTCGGGGGTAAGACAATAGGGAATGAAATTTCTATTTTTATTATTTTCTTTCTTTTGGGCTCGAATTTTATTTATAGTTTAAAGTCAAATTCACTAAAACTTCAGAAATAAACAATAATCTAAAATAAAAATAAAACCGACTTCAAAAACATTTATTGAAAAAACTGTTAAACTAAAAAGTTAAAAATAATTGCATAATTTTTGGTTCATCCACCTTTTTTCTATAAATTTATCCCTTACGATCTATGCGTCTACCACATAGGTAGATCTAGATACCTACCTGTTATTTTTGGAGTCGGTGTCAGCCAAGGCACGCCAAGGTAGGTAACTATTGCGTGGGCGGCGCAGGAGGGCATGTCCGAGGTGGGAGAAGTGTAGTTGCTATAATGTCGTACTCCAAAGCTGTAATAGACGAATATAATCAACGTGGAATAAATATTGAGGCATGAAAAAAGTATTAAAGGGCAACCTACCAATAAAACTGAAAAGCAAAGCTATGGACAAGGTGTTAAACATAATTATGTTTATATTATAATATATTTATTCTTAATTTTTATATGTATAACTGTTCTTTTTTTATTTTTCGTATTCTTCTCAGCAAACCCTTTCATTTGATACTCATATCATCATCATCATCATCATCAGCCTATCGCAGTCCACTGCTGGACATATGCCTCCCCTAATGAGCGCCATTGCGCCCTGTCCTGAGCTCGACGCATTCAGCTTCTACCAGCAGCCTTTTGCAGATCGTCACCCCCCCTGGCCAGAGGGCGTCCTACACTACGTTTGCCGAGCCGCGGTCTCCACTCAAGAACTCGTTTATCCCATCGGTTATCGGTTCTTCGGCAGATATGGCCAGCCCACTGCCACTTCAGCTTGCTAATTCTCTGAGCTATGTCGACAACTTTAGTTCTATGTCGGATAAACTCGTTACGGATTTTATCCTTCAGAGAAACCCCGAGCATAGCTCGGATAACACTCATATCATGGATAACAAAAAATAACTAGTCCGCCAACTTGGCCGTCCTCCATATTGGATTTAGATTAAAGTCATTTTATTTTACGTACATTCTTCTAAGCACTATCTTTTAGGGCTTGCAAATATTCGAAAATATTCATATTCGAATATTCGAATTTTTTTCGGGTACTATTCGAATTATTCGAATATTATTCGAATAATAGATAAACACTATGATTTTATTAAAATCGCATCTTATTTTGTTAATTTGAGTGTTATTTTCATGAAGAAGTTTAAAATATCAACTTATTTTATTCTTAAACGCGTTTTTTCCATGAACTAATTTTAAAAAAAATACAAAAAGGTATGTCACCGTAACGAGACATTGGTGATTTAAACGCACAATCAACCACAAATTAAAATTTTCTTCTTCGTATGAGCTAGTGGCCAACTCTAGTGTCGGAGATTTTAGGCCGCCCGAAGCCCTCAGACATGGCTTAACGACTGAAAAGCCGGGACCAACATCTTAACGTGTCTTCCAAAGCACGGAAGTGGTCAAATCTAAATGTCATTAAACAGTCATCCATCCAAGTAATGACCACGCGGAGAGTTGCTTAACCAAGGTAATCTCTTAAGTACACCGAAGTAAACCACGCCAAGGACGGACGGACGGACAAAGCAGCACCAAAGGGTCCGTTTGACCGGCTCGGTAATGTCACTCTAAAAACAGTTTATAAATCTAGGTTAGCTGGTATTTTAACAAAATCATGAAAATAAACATTCACGTTAACGACAGAGACGAATGGACAGAACAGTCTCGTCAACTACGCGAATGCACTACGCCAAACTTCCGAGTTTATCCGAACCGTGTAACCGATAAAAGTTATTGGGTTTGGATCGGATCGTTCGACATGTTGTTTGCCCGAACGACGACGTAAACTTGTATAGTCTTGTATGGATATATCGCACGAACTCTTAAGTGGCATTTCATGCACATCTGAGTTCCGATTTCGGTGTTATTAATTTAAATCGAATATTCGAATATTGAAATATCAGTATTCGAATATTCGAACAAAAATAATATTCGAATTATTCGAATATTCGAATATTCGAATGCAAGCCCTACTATCTTTCATTTGATACCCATATTGTAGGAGTGCATTAAAAATAACTAGTCCGTCATGTGGAATTTGGAATGACGTCACACAGCTCACCATGCATTGTCTCACCCAAACTAAACGTGTAGGTATAGGTACAGAATTTCAGCTCAATCGATTTCACCCGAATATACATAGTTAAAATGATAGTTAAATAAAAGCTTTTAAAAAGATATGTAGGAGCATTCCTCTTACTCATGACACTGCAAAGCGTTTCATAGTGTGTGACTGTTTGTTTGGTGTTAACCTATGGTCGGTTTTGGTTACAACAAACTGGGTGTAATTTTTTTTTCGGGACATCTCGCACATGTTCGACTTATATATAAACTCTTACGCAGGTACAAAACAAACATCCATGTTCGCCGTAAAAATATTTGTCCAGGGCGGGAATTGAACGCATGACCTGTCCCCTAAGGGTGCAATTTTTTGTGTAGGTACTCTACGAAATAGAAGACATCGTATTTATCCTGATTGGGGGTCTCCCTGTATCCCAAACATTTCTATTTTTCCCCAACCATGTTTAAAACATACAAAATGTTGCTACATCTGCATACAAAAATAAGTTTTCTCTATTCTTCTGTCGACAAATACCTTTGTTGCAGCTCAGTCAGAAGAAACTAGACCAATTGGGCTTCTAGATGTTAGACAGACAGACATAGATAGATATTTATTCATACAAAACTGAACACAACGAAAATAAAAATAGATAAGTATCTAACAAATAGATATATATATAACAATAACAAGAAAGAAAAGTTATACAGGTGTGCAGGACCTAGCTGCTATGTACAGAACGAAATAACCCGAGTTCAGCACATGCTGCGAACGAATCCTCAGCGCTGATTACCGGCTTGATTATTTTTTTATTTTCAAGTGGTAAATTTCTGCAATGTCGCATGACTTCTCAATGGTGATGTTCTCATCAATAACCTATTGAGCCACCAGGTGCAAGCCATCTTGTCACGACCTTCGAACCGATTGCTCTACCGAAAAGAATCGAATATTTCAATCAGTTGAGAAAGCCAAAAGTTTAATTCCGACATCCACCATAACCAATCAAGGTAGGTACCTATTTCATATATACGTTTTGAAAAAAATCTTATTTGTTAATGTTTTGTATACCGTGACGTAATTTGCAAGCACAAATTACAAGAAAGATAGATAGATAACACTTTATTGATCACCACATTAATACAAGGAAAAGCAAGAGTAACTTGAGTCTAAGCATCATGAAGGTAATACAATTGGCCGCCTGATCACTGAAAGCGATCGCATGAGACACGCGACATCCTCCAAAGAGAACCATGATGCTTTTGTGGCTTTCGCATAAGTTAGGTAATAAAAATGTAGGTACTTATAGGTACACCCATCAAACTGAAGCTCAATGTGCTTCACGGCAGAAAAAGATATGGTGGTCGACGTGGTAGTACATTTTTCAGGCAGAAATACCCCCGTGTCTTCTGCCATGAAGCCGTATTGCAGTGTTTCGGTTTAAACGGTGTGGGTGCCGGTGACATTACAGACGCATGTGGCTTGGAAGTATCCAAGCTTCAAGTTTTTATCTTCCACTTAACTTAAGAGCGTTTCTCCCCTCTATCTGCCCAAGATCGTCCTTCCCGTTCCTTGCATTATCTACGACTTAAGATCCCCGAACACAACACCTCCTTCTACACGGACTCATTTACAGTGTCTGCTATACGTCTGTGGAACTCTCTACCAGCAGATATTGATAGCTCTCTCTCCTTAGGAATCTTCAAATCCAAACTTTATAATCATTTTATCTCTCTACAAAATAGTCAATGAAAACATTGAGCTTCTAGGTATTATGTACTTTAAGTAATTTATGTATGTTTATGATATTTTAGTTTTCGTATGTAAGTTTATTTTTATCTTTAGTACCTATGGTTTAGGTTTCTTTTTTTTTCAGTTTTTCTCTATCTCATTTATTATTAATGATCAAACGAACTTACCCTTACGTGAAGTTCGATCACAATTATGTGAACAGCTTCATTCGACGCGATTTAAAAGTTAACATGTTGTAGTAGCGTTCCCACGCATTAGCCTTACACACGGTATTTAGAGTTTTTTTTTTTTTTTTTTTTTTTTTATCATCGGGTAGTCTCATTTTTTCACCTTAGTTGTATTGAGCTACTAGCCGACCGCACCTTACTTTGTAGCTGCGCCGGCGAATATTCTTCATTTTGTTTAAAGGAGGTAATTGTAGGCATTTATTTCATTGATTCACATTTTTCTTGGGTTCGGGTTAGAAAATATTCAGGGAGGGATGTAAGTAAATCGCGTCGAATGAAGCTGTTCACATAATTGTGATCGAACTTCACGTAAGGGTAAGTTCGTTTGATCATTAATTATGTTTCACAGCTTCATTCTTTGCGATTTAAAAGTTAACATGTTGTAGGATGTTTAGAGTAAGTATAAAAGAAAAATGTGAAGTTAGAAATAATCTGCTCGTAGGAAAAATTAGTTTTAATGTAAGATAAAAGATATGATGTACATAATTGTATATTATTATTTATAGACAAAACATTCGGTAGTATAAAATAAAATTCTAAAGTTATAAATCATTATTATTTATTCATATAAGTAAACAATAATTATTAATTCATTCTTTACAATTGCTCAATATTGATCTTGCAAAAGAATTACTATCAATTTGTATTTCCTTATTATAAAATTTGGCGAACACATATGAATTTTGGGACCATCCTGCAGTTTTCCTAATCATTTCGAGACTGACTCCCAATTTGTTAGCTTTAGATGTTGACGCGTGTCTGGTGCTGTGTGCGCTAAAAATGTTAGTATCGATACCACTGCTACTGAGAGTGTCCTTAATCCAGTGACTTAAGCGCTGAGACGACATTTTTGAGTGTGGTTTACGATAACTTATAAACAAATATTCATTTTCAAGTGCTCGAAGCGAACTAGTTTTATTTATATAAGATTGTAAACTAGTCGCTGGACAAATTTCCGGTTTTGTTGTAAAATAGGGTAATCTCAATAAAGGCTGACATAAATTAGGACCAGAAGTTTTAATAAGATCTGTGATTTTAATTGTAATATCTTTACCGGGACTTACAACAATATTACATAATTTAATGACTGAAAAAGTTTGCACACGATGAGCTGTGACCAATGCTAGCAAAGTGAGAGTCTTTTTCGATAACATTTCTAATGACAAGTCTTCGTTGGGCCATTTTTGCGCTAAAAAATCCAAAACAACTGCGGGATCCCATGTTAAATTATATCTAGGCAGAGAAGGCTTCAATCTAAAAATACCTTTCATAAATCGTTTAACACTAGAATCATTCATTATATTACTTCCTAAAATTATCGATAAAGCTGATTTATAAGCGTTCACTGTACCATATTTAGCACCCTTATCAAACACCTCTGTTAGAAATTCTAATATAATTGGTACGCAAGAACTGAGGTAATTATAGCTATGCTTTTTACAGAACAATACCCAGGCTTTGATGCACACATCATATTGCTTGTAAGTGTTATCTGCCAATGAAGAGAGCATTATTTCAATCGTTCGAGGGGAGAAGTCTCGTAGAGTTTCCCTGAGAGCCTCGCGGCAACTAATGTCAGTGATTGGTGGAGGTTGTGGACAGACCTGAAAGGTGATTTCAATAAATTTGTATTAGGTTCAAAAAAGATGGGATGGGAATTTAAGAGTTTCATGAAAATTGGGAACCACGGCTGTGACGGCCAATTTGGTACGACTACAATGCCCTCTGCTTTGTCAGTTATAATCTTTTGTAACATTTTTAGGACTAGGGCAAATGGTGGAAATGCGTAAAATTTCATATTTGCCCAGGAGATAGTGAATGCATCCACGGCCCATGCATCGGGGTCGCTTTTCCATGTAACGTAGGTATTACATTTAGCGTTAGACCGACTAGCAAATAAATCAAACTCGGGTCTGCCGAACTTTTGTTTTATTTTACTAAATGCATAATCACCTAGCTCCCATTCGGTATCATTAAACTTTTTGCGGGACAACAAGTCTGCTTCAACATTGTCCTTTGTATTGATATAGGAGGCAAATATTATAATTTTACGATCCTCGCACCATTGCCATAAATCTCTTGTAACCTTATTTAAATGTGGGTATTGTACACTTCCCATTCTGTTAATACAGGCTATTGCAGTCGTATTATCTACTCTTAGCAAAATTTCACAATCAAAGTAATTACTAGCGAATATTTTTAGAGCGAAAAAAGCGGCTTTTAACTCTAATTCATTTATATGTAATGATTTTTCCCAATCTTTCCAGTACCCATATGATTTTTGGTTATTACAATAGGCGCCCCAGCCTGAGTTAGATGCGTCAGAGAATATTTCTGCTTTAAAATTATTAAATCTGAAGGGACAGCAACCGTAATCAATAATGTTAAGCCACCACTTTATGTCATTTTTAACTTCACAAGGAAGGTGAACTATTTGTTCATAATTTTGATTTTTTAATAACGATAGGTATTTATGCCGTTCAAGTAATTTCGTATACACCCAGGAATATTGGATGGCTGGACAAGCAGACACTAATAAGCCAATTAAACGCGCAAAGTTCCTTAATTTGCATTTTGGTAATTTTAAAAATGTGATTAAATAATCTTTAATTTTATTTTTCTTCGAATCGGGCAATGTTAAAATCATTCTCTTGGAATCAAATATAAAGCCTAAAAAACGGGATTGATTTGATGGAATCAAAGAGCTTTTATCATAATTCAATATGAAACCCAAATTTTTTAGTAAACTACTTGTAAAATCCAAATTATATTTACATGTTTCAAAAGAATTTGCAACAAAGAAAATATCATCAAGGTATTGAACTGTAATAATTCCAATTGACCTTAAATATTTCATAATAGGTTTTAGAATCTTGCTAAACACATATGGTGCCGTACATAAACCCATCGCAAGACAAGTGAACTCGTAAAGTTGACTATTATACATAAAACGCAAGTATTTTCGCTGGCTTTTATGTATAGGAACTAAAAAGTATGCGTCTTTCAAATCTATCGATGCCATGTAACAGTTTTTAGTTATAAGCTTAGAAGCGGTGCGATAGTCCATTTTAAAGTGAGTAGTTTTTATAAACTTATTTATGCACTTTAAATTTAGAATGAACCGTTTTTCACCATTCGGTTTGGGGACTAAAAATATACTTGACAAAAATTCCCCGTCTTCGTGTTCGCACCTAGATATCGCACCGATTCTTAAGAGTGAATCTATTGATTTTACAAAATCGGCATCATCTACATGCGCGGTTGCATTTGGTTCGTTACATCGAAAGGGAGTTGAGGTAAATGGTATTTTATAACCTCGAATCCACGAAAGAACGGTTTGGTCATGAGTAATCTCCCTCCATTTACACGTGAATAGACGGAGACGGCCAGCGTACCGTACCTCATGTTCATCGCCTAGTATCTGCGTCCCCTGCGAGGCGGCGGGCTGCGGCGGCGTGGCGGCGGTGGTGGCGGCGAGCGCTCCCGGTCCTGGTTCACCTGGCGGCTCCTCGTCCATCGTTGTGTGGCTGGCTGCGATCTGCCAGCGTCGTATTTTCCTGGCGGAGCCTTGCGAAAAGGAATTTTGTAGTTTAAATTATTTTTCTGTACCTGATTATTTTTATTTTTAATAAACTTATTTCTGTCAAATAGTGGATGTTTTTGTGTTATTTTTAAGCCCTCAGCAGACTTCTGTATATTTTTGGCTGATTTTATTTGTTCGCTCAGGTTCTCACCAAACAAAAATTGATTTCTGTTCGTATTAATGAGCGTGTCTTTCAGCTCAGGTTTTACAGCTGATAATACAAAGTTTCTCCTAGTCTTTGTGTCCTGGTAGTGAGCATCGCATAATAAGCGGCAGGCATCGCTTAGAGGCTTAAGTATTTTATCTGGAGTTTCTTTCGAGACGACTAGTTCAGTTGCTCGAGCTAATGCTGCTAAGGCAGTACCCATCTGTTGCTGCTTTTGAAGCAAAATGTGATCTCTCTTAACATTAAATTCCGTTAATGCAGCCTTTACTTCCGGGTTGAGGGTAGGAGCGACTAAAAGATCACAGTTCGCGGGTGCTAAATATTCTTGGCTTATTTTGTCTCGATTTTCTTTTGACAAACCTTTAGATAGCCACTCCTGCCATCTTGAGGCAATTTCTTTGTGAATATTTTTGCCAAGTGTGGCCTCGGCCCTAGGAGCATCGCCAAGAAGATTTAATAACTCCTCGTCTAATTCTACGTCCTCACTTATTTCTGGTGGCGTAGACATTTGCAGCATATCCTGATCATTATGGGTTAGCTCCGGGGGGGCTTCGTGGACCATAGCCACCGTGGTAGTCTGCATCGGTGAGGGTGCACGTGGTGTAACCTCTCGCTCATTGTAATTTGCATTGTAGGATGCATTTGAGCCTGAAAAAAACGACAATAGCGGTTATTTTTCTGGTAAACAGAAATTTTACGTGGCAGAAACAACCCAATATAGAAGCTCGCACCACTTATCGTTATTAACATTCAGTAAGGTTCTTTATGGTGACAGAGATGACCCAGGTATGGAAACTCGCATCACCAGAACGCAAGTGAAACGGAGAATATAAGCGTGACAGCAACGACTCAGGTATAGAAGTGCGCATCACATTCAGCCGTTTTTTTTGTTTTAAATAAAATTAACAGGTGTTCATAACCTTACTTACTGGAAGATTCGTCCTCAGAGGAAGAATAAACCATTACACGGCGACGACGAGGCTTTGCCAATTTTTCTTCCAGTTTCCTAATTTTCTTCCTTATTTGTTCATCCTCACTTGTATTTTTCCGCTTTCCACCCATTTTCAAATTATCACTTCACTTTAACTTGAGACGTGCGAAGGCTTCGACACGGAAACACAGAATGAAGAATATTCGCCGGCGCAGCTACAAAGTAAGGTGCGGTCGGCTAGTAGCTCAATACAACTACTGTGAAAAAATGAGACTACCCGATGATAAAAAAAAAAAAAAAAAAAAAACTCTAAATACCGTGTGTAAGGCTAATGCGTGGGAACGCTACTACAACATGTTAACTTTTAAATCGCAAAGAATGAAGCTGTGAAACATAATTATTAGTTATGTTATAATTTTCTACAATTTAATTAATAAAATTTGCAGCACTACCAATCTATCTCCACACTACACAAAGGTTATCTAGAAGAAAATGCTATTTAGCATTAAGTTCGCCTGTGTACTTGTATTTTATCTTGTGCATTAAATAATTTTCTATCTATCCTTCCTTCTTCGTATGAGTTAGTGTCCAACTCTGGTGTCGGTGTGTTAGGACACCTGAAAGCCTCTGACATGGCGTAACGACTGACCACTGTCTTCCACTCATCTCTATCAGCTATCAAATCTGTGCCCACTCCTTTTATTCTCATATCCTATTCCACACAATCCATCCATCTCTGCTTCTCCCTCTATTCGTACATACAGTCATATGACTTTCATCCCTCTTCATGACATGCCCAATATGCCAGTCCACTAAAGAAAACTTGCGAGTGTTGCATTTTATTCCAAAAAGCTATAAGTTTTCAAAAAGTGCATCAAAAGTCATCTCAGTGCGATTAGCGTAACAGGTTGACCTAAATTAGCTATTACGGTACACATTCCCCAGTTTCCTTACGATATATAACTAGGCTAATAACTCATTTGAATCGCTATTTACCATACAAAACACCGAAATAGGCTATTGAACGATGTATGAATACTAAATCAATGTAGTGTGAACGGCACGTAACACCAGCTTACAGGTTAGGCAATGTGATGTAAGAATCGTGGAATAGATTAACTTTATGATGGGTTAGATACTGTACGTTTCGACAAACACTTACTTGGTAGTAAATAAATAAATAAAATAAATAATGCAGGACGTAATCACACATCATCATGTAGCCCCAAACTAAGCAGAGCTTGTATTATGGGAACCACATGATTGATATATATACTACACATATATTTTTTTTTGTAAATACATACATATCATCCATAGAAAACACCCAGACCCGAGTCAAATATCTACAGAACATGCAAACATTTGTCACACAGCGGGGATCGAACCCGCAACCTTCTGGGTCTCAGGCGGACCTTCAATAACTGATGATGATTAACTTATCTAATGCTCTATACATTCTAGAATTATAAAAAAAACTATTTTGGAATAAACAAACAAACCCATATGACATCTCACTCAATATATTCACAAACGTTTCGTTTTTTTGGCTTTGGGACTCCATATCTCGATGACCCCTTTTTGATATCTCATATACTTCCCAGCAAAATTTTCAAATACGGGACCTACCTAATTGTAGATTGGTTGGATCAACGGTTTGAGAGTTATGCTCGAATAAACAAACTTACGAACTTACAGCAAATACCACTGAACTACGATGTCAACGATACTCTATCAAAATAAGAGTATATGTTGATATCAATACTCCTTAGTGCTTTTGATTTAAATATTCTTATAGAATTGACACATCGAGATATGAACGTACTCTATAGAGTCTCAGACTTCAAGTAAAAACTGTCGAAAATCGTCCAAGCGTATTTGACATAAATAAACTTCAAAATGTCAAATTTGCACTAAATTTGACATTTTGTCACTTGAAAAGTCAGACAGCGTGCGCCGAGTTTTGGTGGAGGAGACACTTTTTTACACGTTTGTGGCTCTAGAGTTAGGGCTTGCAAATATTCGAAAATATTCATATTCGAATATTCGAATTTTTTTCGGGTACTATTCGAATTATTCGAATATTATTCGAATAATAGATAAACACTATGATTTTATTAAAATCGCATCTTATTTTGTTAATTTGAGTGTTATTTTCATGAAGAAGTTTAAAATATCAACTTATTTTATTCTTAAACGCGTTTTTTCCATGAACTAATTTTAAAAAAAATACAAAAAGGTATGTCACCGTAACGAGACATTGGTGATTTAAACGCACAATCAACCACAAATTAAAATTTTCTTCTTCGTATGAGCTAGTGGCCAACTCTAGTGTCGGAGATTTTAGGCCGCCCGAAGCCCTCAGACATGGCTTAACGACTGAAAAGCCGGGACCAACATCTTAACGTGTCTTCCAAAGCACGGAAGTGGTCAAATCTAAATGTCATTAAACAGTCATCCATCCAAGTAATGACCACGCGGAGAGTTGCTTAACCAAGGTAATCTCTTAAGTACACCGAAGTAAACCACGCCAAGGACGGACGGACGGACAAAGCAGCACCAAAGGGTCCGTTTGACCGGCTCGGTAATGTCACTCTAAAAACAGTTTATAAATCTAGGTTAGCTGGTATTTTAACAAAATCATGAAAATAAACATTCACGTTAACGACAGAGACGAATGGACAGAACAGTCTCGTCAACTACGCGAATGCACTACGCCAAACTTCCGAGTTTATCCGAACCGTGTAACCGATAAAAGTTATTGGGTTTGGATCGGATCGTTCGACATGTTGTTTGCCCGAACGACGACGTAAACTTGTATAGTCTTGTATGGATATATCGCACGAACTCTTAAGTGGCATTTCATGCACATCTGAGTTCCGATTTCGGTGTTATTAATTTAAATCGAATATTCGAATATTGAAATATCAGTATTCGAATATTCGAACAAAAATAATATTCGAATTATTCGAATATTCGAATATTCGAATGCAAGCCCTATTAGAGTACCTTTAATATCTCGATGATTTCAAATTCCAATTTTAAAGGGATTGAGTTTTCAAACATGTGTCAAAATTAAATTTTATTTCAATCAAAAGCACTAAGGAATATAATAATGATATCAACTTCGATGCAAATCATATCCAAAATTAATTTCAACCCTTTTTTGACCCCGTTAGGCGATGAGTTTCAATAAAATACGGAACAAATCTTTCATTAATTCTGTAATATAATGTTTATGCAAAATTTGAAGTAGATTGAACCATAGAATCACGTCGTTCCATACGAACTTTGCCCCTTTGCTCCCCTTTCTTATTTATCGGATGCCTATGTCATACAAAGAACACACCCTCCAAGTTTCAGGTCTCTACGATCAGCGGTTTAGGCTGTGCGATGTGTCATTCAGGACAAAGGGTTTTATATGTATAGATTAATGTAGCTTTATTTGTGGTAGGTACCTACTTAAATGATTCGAAAAGAAAAATACTGTTGGCTCTAGAACTCTACTAGATTGACATCTGTTGGGAAGTAGCGGTACTAATTAGTAGTAGTAGCAGTACTAATTAGTAGTTCAATAAAACACCAACAGATGACTCCGAATAGCGACATCTATTGTTGAGTAGCCGAACTCTTTTTTAACCGATGCTACGTGTTCTGCATAGTTTGAGGATAATAATACACATAGATGGCGGCACCTGTAGATTTGATCAAATAGTTTTCATCAAGAGAATCTTTCTCAGTGAATCATTGGTAGTGATATCAATTGGATTAAAAAAAAAACAACTCATAGTGCTTGATTTCGCCGTTTATTAATAATTATATCAATTGAATTTAAACAAACTAAACTTTATGTACTCGATTGCGCCTTATTTCCACTGTGATTATATTATATCGACCTATGTTATTAAAAATGATATCAATTGAATTAAAAAAAAATCTTTCACTCTAGAGCCTTCCCAGATGGACGACTCGCTCCCGCGTGTTGAGCGCGCGTTTGACATGCGTATCCAATCAGGATGCTTGATATGCATCATGTCGATCGCGCGAGCAACACGCTCGAGTAAAACGCTCATCTGGGAAGGCTCTTTATGTAGGTAGGCTCCTCGCCCACGGCGACTTTTTGTAGAGATGCTGTCACGCGTCTCGTAAATGCGCGACGGCACCGCTACTAACGTGCGTTAGTTGCATTTGCAACGCGCTACAGAAGAGGACGATGACGCTGATGCCGCCCGGCAATCGCTGACTTCGAGACCGCGGCCTACAGCATCGCGACTGTATCGTTGCAAACGCGCGACCGTGTCGGAGGACGTAGGCCTTGCAATCCGGGTATCCGAATTAGGTATCCGGATAATACGGAAACTAGTTTATAAAAAAAATACCCATTACATTCACTAGAATCAAGTTTGAAAAGAAGTCCTGAACTAACCTGAACAGCTAATCCAGAATAAAAACTAACAAATAAAAGCTTTTATAATTAGTTGTATCTGAAAAAAAGATGCATTGAATTTTACACGGTATTAATTCTCATTCTATCCCCTATTTCGCAATGGCGCTCATTAGCGGAGTCTATGTCAGGGGAGGTCTATGTCCAGCAGTAGGTGAAGTGGCTGTGGATGATGATGATGATGATTGTCCTACAATACAATGGTGTATAGCATAGGTCTTATTTAGCTTATGAGTAGGCTGGTAGGTACATTAACCCTGACTAGGCGCTGTTAGGTATTACTAATTAAGTTATTGATATTAGACTCTACCGATCAATTTTACTATTTTGATATACATTACCTACCTACAGAAACTAATGCTAATGTACTGTGTATTGTGACGTCATAATAGCGTAGTCGTGTCCACTGTCCCACCGGGCCGCGCCCACTGAGACTACTCTACCTACTTCGAATATAGGGTTGCTCACGCAGCTTTAATATCAAGCTTTTTACCTTTGTTCACATTATACCTTTATGATTTTCTTTTTTCTAATTAATCATAGTTCATCAGTAAGCTGATACTTGAACCATTACCTATCACAAAGCATTGCAACATACATCACGATTTTGAAACGTGCTCTACGATGCAACGCCCTGCGTCCATCAACTTGAGACATGATGATGATAAGCCTTTTCTGCCTATAATTTCACCGAAAAATGCCTTAAATAAAAAAAAAAAAATAAGACAATCAGATTAATCAATCAGATAATCAGAGGCTTTAAATGCCTTTTTTTGTAATGATTTTTTTATATATGCCGAAGAACCGACAACCGTGTGACTAAACGGGTATTGGATTGGACACCTCGTTTAGGTAAGCGTAGCGTGGGGCGCCCCCTAGCCAGATGGAGTGACGATCTGCGTAATGTAGCTGGCAGACAGTGGATGAGAAGAGCCGAGGATCGGGCTCAGTGGTGAACCTCGGGAGACTCCTACGTCCAGCAGTGGACTGCTGTAGGTTGATGATGTTGATAATGATGAAAATTTAATAAGTTAGTTATCGCCTGTAGCTCCACTCACCTGGTATAGTACGCATCACGTAAAAAGAACGCTGGAAAAAGTGGAGGGGGATGTGTTTGCACGCGGGTAAATACCGATAAATAGCCTAATGCGTAGCTTACCGCTAGCGTTCTTTTTACATGACGCAACCTGTGCGGAAGTAAAAAGAGGTAAAATCTAGGTCACAAACTATGTATTTTATATTCCAAGGTTCATCCAAATCCGTGCAGCCGTTCCGGAGTTAGGTCCTTTTCATTTCAGGGTGGTTTTAATTTTTGGTAGTAGAATGGTTTTTAATTAAGTATTACTGTTTATCCCTAACTACTTAACTTTTTTTTATGGAAGAATGTAATATTAGTACATAGGTATGTCATCTATTTATTGATAGACATTACTTTGAGTTTTTGATGTCTACAATTTTAGTCCAAAACAAGTATTGAAAAAATGAGGATATAAATCATCAAAAATAATAGGAAAGGATAACTTTTTCAGAAAATACGAAAGAAGCAAGACTAAACCACCTATACACAAATTCAAGAACAAGTCTAAATATGTCCATTGTATTTTGTAGTAAGGTGCCAACCCTATCCAGCACAGAGTAATGTATGCCCTAGAGGCGGAGGGACTTCATTTGTCTCCGGTTGTCTCTGTAGAGCAACACGGAAATTTCATTAGACTCTCTGCCCTGAACATGTCTACTCTATGTTTGGCATCGCTTTTGTAATTAAATAGGGCTTAGATTAGGTAGGTCCGACTAACTATAAATTAAAAACGACAAATCTCTGAGGCTTCATTTACTGACTCAGTTGTACACTGAAATGATAAGCACCGGTCCTGTTTTTATAAACTTTGACAGTTTTATGTTATAATTTGCAAATAAAGGTCCGGTGCTGACCACTTCGGTGTGCAGCTGAGTTGATAAATAAAAAAAAAATACCGACTTTCAAAAAATAACTTCTTCCTTTTTGCCCTAAAAAGCGAAAAATAAACTTTATTAGATATTGAATTCAAAGAATAAAATAGGTACTTGCTCATCTATTTGAAGTCGGTGCTAAGTCATTTAGATAGGTTTGATAGGCTTTACTTCGCTCCCGAAACATCACATCATCCAACGAGTGAGTATATGCATAAATACATACGACGGGGCGAAGGGCTTCTACCTACTTTGGTTGGTACACCGATTTCAAATAAATGAGTAGGTACGGTCTATTTTCTTCTTGGAATTAAATTAAATCCTACTAATATTATAAGTGCGAAAGTTTGTGAGTATGTATGGATAAAAGTTTGTTATGGTACGGGAGCTAGCAACGTTTGAAAAGTAAGAATTTTAGGTCAGCTGATTTTGTGATATGTCGTCCTTCTTGCCCTTTCGGTTAAAGTCTGGGCTATCTGGCTGGCGGTAGCGGTTGCGTTCATTAGTGCGCATCCTACCTGTCCAGGTAGTAATCCTGGATTTTAAAAGCATTTTAGAAGGCGTAATTTTTAATTTTTTGTTTTTAAATAAGTCTACCTGACATACTTTTTTTATTGCCAGACATTTTTGACAATGCTAACTATGTGCCATACGCGATTTTTTATTTTTTTTTATTAAAATTTCAAAGTATTTTATAATGTCTGTAATTTTAATATTATGTTATTTAAAGATTAGAAAAACTTAAAATAAATTTGCCAGACATTAATTCGATTGTTAAGTCTTGAATTAAAATCAAAAAGGCATGAAAAGTATTGCAGTATAATGCTAGTAGTCCGAGAGAGACAGTTGCAGAATAAGTCGAGAATGATACAGAGAACCATTACGAAAGTAAATTACTTTTCACTGTGCATATAATAACAAAATAATATTAATATTAATAATAATAAATTTTAAATGCCAAGACCATCCATAACCGCGAGGTGTGCAAGCTCAGACAATACTTCCTCCATGCCGACAGTGAGATGCATCGTGATGTCGTAGCAGTTGACAAGAACCTTACCCCGCTCTCACTGGCTAAGGAGAACTGGCACAAACCTACGGTGCTGAGTGCCCTCGACCGCAAGGTCGTATGGGAGAGTAAGGAGCTGCACGGACGGTTCTACAAAGCCCTTACAGGGCCTGATGTAGACCTACTCGCATCCGTGAACTGGCTACGTTTTGGTGACCTCTTTGGGGAAACCGAAGGTTTTGTCTGTGCGATTATGGATGAAGTAATAAAGACGAACAACTACCGAAAGTATATCATTAAGGATGGAACCGTTGACATTTGCAGAGCTTGTCATCGTCCCGGTGAATCCCTCAGACATATACTTTCGGGTTGTTCGCACCTCGCTAACACTGAATACTTGCACATACACAACCAAGTAGCAAAGATCATCCATCAGCAGCTTGCTCTCCAATACGACCTTGTCGGTCCAGAGGTTCCGTACTATAAGTACGCACCGGTACCGGTTCTCGAAAATGGTCGTGCTACGCTCTACTGGGACCGCTCTATCATCACGGACAGGAATTCTTGCGAATAAACCTGATATCGTCCTGGTAGACCGGTCGGAACGCCGGGCGATACTTGTTGACATCACCATCCCACACGACGCTAATCTCGTGAAGGCCGAGAAGGACAAGCTTAGCAAGTACCTTGACTTGGCACACGAGATTACCGCTATGTGGGATGTCGACTCAACAATTATCGTTCCGATGGTCGTTTCAGTGAACGGTCTGATAGCGAGAGCCTCTTAAGGTATTGGACCTTAAGAGGCTCTCGCTAGGCAGCTGGATCAAGGGTCAGATACACGCGGCGGCTCTACTGGACTCGGCACGCATTGTGCGGAGGTTCCTCTCTGCAGCCCTAGCCACTGACCGTTTGAGCCTTGCCCGTTTTTATACATTTTTTACTATATTGTTTTGATGTTATTTATGTTTAAAGTAGATAATATTAGGTTTATAGTAAAAAATGTATTTTAGACGAGTTTACAATTAAATAAAGTGTCATAATAATATCGTACTGTCGACTAACGACTGTCGTTGTCTATCTCTCTCGCACCTTCAGCTGTCTCTCTCGGACTACTAGCATCATACTGCAATACTTTACATGACTTTTTAATTTTAATTCAAGACTTAACAATCGAATTAATGTCTGGCAAATTTATTTTAAGTTTTTCTTATCTTTAAATAACATAATATTAAAATTACAGACATTATAAAATACTTTGAAATTTTAATAAAAAATAAATAAAAAATCGCGTATGGCACAAAGTTAGCATTGTCAAAAATGTCTGGCAATAAAAAAAAGTATGTCAGGTAGACTTATTTAAAAACAAAAAATTAAAAATTACGCCTTCTAAAATGCTTTTAAAATCCAGGATTATTACCTGGACAGGTAGGATGCGCACTAATGAACGCAACCGCTACCGCCAGCCAGATAGCCCAGACTCTACCCGAAAGTGCAAGAAGGACAACATATCACAAAATCAGCTGACCTAAAATTCTTTCTCGAAAACGTTGCTAGCTCCTATACTATTACTCTTTCACGTAAAAACTACTGAACGGATTTGGATGAAACTTGGAATATACATAGTTTGTGACCTGGATTAACACAAGCTATTTTTTATCCCGGTACCACGCGAGCGAAGCCGCGGGTGGAAGCTAGTATCTAATAAAGTTGAGTTTTCACTTTTTAGGTCAAGAAGTAAGTGATTTTTTTTTAAAGTTGGTTTAATTTTTTTATATTTAATTTATTTTTTAAATTTTATGCTGGGCGCAGACCATAGTCAAGTCTGTCTCAAGACAGACTAGGGAGGAGCACTTCATGCCAACCTCAGGCACGGAGCGTATACCAACCAGGTTGGAACGACGAATGAAGCAACGCCATAAGAGCTAAAATGGAATTGGATTGTACGTAATTATATAAGTATATTATGTTCTATTACTTTTTTTCGTTAAGTTCATAGTTTAGGAGTAGGGCACTTTCAAATATAAATGAAAATTTATTTTTCTGGATTCAGAAAATAAGGCCTTAGGGTTAAAATGGATTCTACGTATTGATATAAGAATTTTATGTTCTATTACTTTTTTTCGTAAAGTTCATGATTTAGGAGTTAGGGCACTTTTAAATATGTATGAAAATTTCGTTTTCAGGATTCAGAAAGTAAGGCCTTGAGAGCTAAAATTATTTGAATTGGATTCTACGTATTGATATGTATTTTGTGTTCTCTTACTTTTTTTCGTTAAGTTCATAGTTTATGAGTTAGGGTACTTGCAAATATCTCTTCGGATTCGTAGTTCTATCTCTTTCAAACAAAAAAAGGATTTTGAAAATCTGTCTACAATTGACGGAGATAACGGTGAACATATTTTATGGTGAACATACATATGAAGTCGGTTAATGAGGCCTTAGGACGTATTTTCATTTTAACCGGCAAATAGTTTACATTGAGGTTAGATACATTTACTTGGTGAATTAAGTAAATAAATTAACTCGGTGGCCCAATGAAATGATAAGCACTGGTACTGTTTTTATAAACTTTGTCAATTGATGTTGTTTGAACTTCGACAAATGAAATATCAAAGTTTGCAAATATAGGTCTGGTGCCGACCATTTCAGTGTGCAACTGAGTTATTAAAAGAAGCATCAGGAAGCTGATACCTATCTTTGTTATATTAACCGTATAATGTAGGGTCAAATATGGCATAATGTAGGGTCATATAAGGCATTGTATGCACTTACAAAAAGACGTTAAAACAATACAAATGTGACAATAACTTGTAAATTGATGTCAAAAGGATCTTATTAAGTTGTCTAGTTTTGGGTTATGTATGTTTGAGTATGCATACAGGGTGTGGCGTAATGAGTAGTCAAGCCGTCACCTGTTTGGGGGGGGGGGGGGTGTATCCTGACTGATCATATAATCAAAAGTTGTGTTCAGTAATGGCCGGTTTCTATATTATACCGTTACCGATTACGCCTCGTTATGCCCTGAAAAACTGTCAAATTTTCGACGCCTCGTTGTTAATTTTTGACAGTTTTTCAAAGGAAAACGAGGCGTAATCGGTAACGGTATAATATAGAAACCGGCCGTAAAAGTATCATGGTTTTCAAGATATTGACGATTTTCAAAATTCCATAAACATTACACCCTTGATCACTCTTTTCGATGGTATGATCACAAATCAAGTTATTTCCTCAGTCTGTTTTTTGCAAAGTTCTCTTGGATAGATGAACTATCAAATGTAAGTTATTGTTTTTGTGCGGTTATCTTAAATTTCTTCATATTCAATATTTTATTTCAAAATTTCGTGATAGAAAAATAAAATCAAAAGTTTGGGCACCTGTGGTGTAAAAAAAATGTATGGTGACTTGTGTGCCCAAGTACCATAATAAATTTGTCAATTTCATAGAGATTCAAAAAAGTATATTAGGTGGTATTTTGTACTTTCAGTTTAAATAATATGGTCTTTTTATGGAAAAAGGGTCTATTTTTTACAAATACTAGTAATCACGATATGTAATATCGTAATATAATTTTAATGATTGAATTAACAAACGTGATCATGTTAAAGCAAAGGAATTATGGATATGAAGTAAAGAACCGGCGAAGTGCGAGTTGGACCGAGAAAACTTTGAATAAGAGTTTCACCAAGGGTGCCAAATAAACTTTTGGGTATGATATTTAACAAGTAAAATATTTAGTACAAATTCCGCTAACTTTCTCTGACGAGTTCCACAAAATGCATGCGTGTGCACCACCTGTCTCCTCCACCGTCTGCTCACTCTTTCACGAAATAAAACAAGCACATTAACCTGTAATTAGCTTAGAAAAATAACACACACAAAAACACAAAGAAAAACCCAACTACTCTAACAGAAATAACAGAAATTCAACAATGTTTCACCTTCCTCATAAAGCATCCTCAGAACATGATCGACTCACTCTTTACCTTCGGCGTTGCAACAAAACAACGACGCAGAACTCCGCAAACGTGTTGCTTTGCCGAGTGCTAAAAATAGTAGTAATTTCTGCTAGGCGCTCGGCGTTTGTGTTTATGAAATTACTTGTTTGTTCATATTTTTTTAAAGAATTTATAATACGAAGTAATAAAACGGTTAAATGCGAATTGGACCGAGAAAATTTTGAATAAGAGTCGCACCAAGGGTTCCGAACAAATTTGTGGGTATGACATTCAGTAATAAACCGTAACATTCACATGTTAACCAGAGAAAGAACAAACAAACAAGACATTTTATAAATGCAAACGCCGAGTGCCAAAATTGCTTTCTGTGTAGCGCTCGGCAAAACAATACGTTTCCGGAGTTCTGCGTCGTCGTTTTGTAGCAACGCCGAAAGTGGACCGTGAGTCAATTATGTTCTGAGGATGCCGTGTGGGGAAGGCGAAACATTGTCGAATTTCTGTTGCGTTTATGCAAATAAATATCTTGTATCTTGTATCTTGTTTTTTCTTGTGTTTTAGGGTGTGTTATTTTTCTAAGCTAATTACAGGTTAACATGCTTGTTTTATTTTGTGAAAGAGTGAGCAGACGGTAGAGGAGACGGGCGCTGCACACGCATGAATTTTGCGGAATTCGTCTGAGAAAGTCAGCAGAGTTTGTACTAAATATTTTTAATAGCTAAATATCACACCCAAAAGTTTATTTGGCACCCTTGGTGCGACTCTTATTCAAAATTTTCTCGGTCCAACTCGCACTTCGCCGGTTTTTAACTTATATCTACAATTCCTTTTCTTTAACATGATCTCATTTGGTAATTTTATCATTAAAGTTGAATATCCTGATTACTAGTATTTGTAAAAAAAATAGAGCCTTTTTACATAAAAAGGCCATATTCCTTAAACTGAAGGTACATAACATAATAATGGTCTTATACGAAGCCAACAATCTCGCAGCCTTTCCCCACACTAACCGTAATATACATTACAATCGTCAGATAGCTACAAGTATACACTTTTTATAAAAAATAAACTGACTTCAAATAAATCATTTCTTAAGAATTTTGAAAATCGGTTCACAATTGACGGACATATTGGTGACCATAGGGTGAAAATTACAAGCGAGGAAGAGGTTTTTTGAGTTTTCCGGCAAAACTACCAATTCCTCAGGATTAAAATTTATATGGGACCACTTGTGAAGTATAATATAAATAAAAAAGTTTTGAAATTTGAAACTCGGTCCACAATTGACGGAGCTATCGGTGAACATCTATAAAAAAAAGTAGAAAAAAAATATTCCGACGAATTGAGAACCTCCTCCTTTTTGAAGTCAGTTTTAAAATAACACGTAATAGACTTTTATAGAATCTCTATGAAATGGATAAATTTATTATGGCTTGGGCGCACAGGTCACCATACATTTTTTTTTTAAACCACAGGTGCCCAAACTTTTAATTTTATTTTTCGATCACGAAATTTTGAAATAAAATATTGATTATGAATAAAATTGAGATAACTGCACAAAAACAATAGCTTACATTAAATTTGATATTTCATCTATCGAAGAGAACTTTGCAAAAAACAGACTGGGGAAATAGGGTGTAATTTTTATGGAATTTTGAAAATGATCAATAACTTGAAAACCATGATACTTTTACTGAACACAATTTTTGATCAAATGATCAGTCATGGCACCCCCCACCCACAGGTGACGGCTTGACTACTCATTACGCCACACCCTGTACATAGAGAATTCTAAGGAAAACGCTTTTGTGGCAAGTTTAATGAACCTATGTTTTTGCTTACTAGCGTCCGCCTGCGGCTGTGCTTCAATTGTAAATCAGTCAATCTGTCAGTCAGCATCACAGTTTTTTATATTTAGATTACCTATGTGGGTATCAGACCGAAGTGATACACAAAATACAGACCAAAATATATCTTTCCTCTGATTTATTGTTAGTTAAATCGATGTGACCACAAATCAATGACCGCGACTGGACCAGTTTCAAACGTATCTGTGCTATTGTTAGTCACACCACAGTGACCACAAATTATTGGCCACGACTAGGTATACCTATTTCAGATCTATCGGTGTCATTGTTAGTCACACGGAAGTGTCTAAAAATCAATGATCACGACTGGACCAATTTCAGACATGTCTGTGCCATGTCAGTCAGGCCGAAGTGACCACAAATCATTGACCGCGACTGCACCAGTTTCAAGCTACTGGAATGGAAGTGAACTCCAAACAAAGCTATGTTTGCGCATCCGGTTCGCACCGCGCAGGCGCTAAAAGCCGCCAACTCTTGCTACATATCTTTGGTTGCTACATGTAGAAATAGTTCAAGAAACCTCGATGGTAGAGTGGTAAGATGGGGCGGGTTTGATTCCCGCAGCCGGAATAGATGGTTTGTACAGTGGATTATGTTGTTTGTAAATCTGCTCGTGAAAACCTGTAAGTAATTGTCTTTCTGTTTTGATAAATCTACCACCACCACCACCACACCAGCCTATATCAGTCCACTGCTGGACATAGGCCTACCCTAGTAAAGGGGGATATGTCCATAATCTCCACGCTGGGCATGCGGGTTGGGGATCGCACGGCACAACTTCTCGGACCGCTGACGCTGCTGCCCGTCGGTGGCCATGGGATGTAGCTGTGCCACTGTCAGGCTGCGCTATACCGCAATCAGCCGGCTGCCAGAGTTAGCAGGGTGCACCACGTGCAGGTGAAGTTTGTTTGGGTTCTGAAGATGGGGGATGGAACCCCTTCAATCAATAATAATAATCACCCTATTACAATCTTCTACCATTATACCATTATATTGCGTCAGCCGTTGGTTTTCCATTATAAATAAATAAATAACTGTTGATAACTGTTGGGGTAAACGAGTTGATGGAGACCGCAGCTCGGTTAACGGACGGTGTAGGACGCTCTCCGGTCAGGTGGAGTTACGAAAAGGCCGCTGGTAGAAGCTGGATGTGTCGAGGGCAGGGTACAATATCGCTCATTAGAGGATATATGCAGCAGTGGACTGCTATAAGCTGATAAATAAATAATAAATAACGTTGGAAATTAATACACAACATTACCTGGCCCCAAACTAAGCAGAACTGAATTATGGGAACCACATTGCTGATATAATTATTTATATATAACTCTGCCTTCTGAGCTGCAGGTCGTGGGTTCGATCCCCGCCCAGAAAAAAACATTTTTGTGATGAACATATACGTTTGTTCTGTGTCTGGGTGTTTCAGAAGTATCTATGTATGTTTATCCTCAAAATAATGCGTCATTTTCTGATTCAACACTATGGCAGGAAGATCTAAATAGATTATCTTCTCGATGTCGCAATAATAAATTGTCGTTAAATATCAGTAAATGCACTCACATATACTATACCCAATATTTTTTTTAATTATCAAAAGTTACAGCGCCCTGCACACGTAAAGTTCAGACGCGGGAAACAGCACGCGCCATTCCAACCCGCACTCCGAAACGTACGTGTAGATGCGCGGGGCTGACAGTCCGATCTGGCATGTCGTTGCGAAGGCAAATCTCACAGTTTTAACCGCGCATCACGTCAGTGATCTCCCAGATGGGCGGTCCGATCTTTACGCGCCCTTAGCACGACAGTTTGATCCGAATTCTAAACTGTACAGGGCCTCTAGCCAAAGTCACATTTCATTATCGTTAGCGATAGTCGCAAAGTGCAAAATGTATGAGATTGACCACATGACATGTCTACAGCGTATGTCAATCTCATACATTTTGGACTTTGCGACTATCGCTAACGAAAATGAAATGTGACTTTGGCTAGAGGCAGGTCGGACTGCGGTTTGGAACGCAGTCCCGATGCGCGGTCCGATCTTTACATGTTAAGAGTTCCAAAACTAAACTTTGAAACACATATATTGACTTTAGTATCTAAATGTTTTAGACTGCTAGGTTTTGTTTTACGTAACACTAGAGATTTTAAAGGCCCTGAGACTAAAATAAAACTTTACCAAGCATTGGTCCGCCCAATAATGGTTAGGTATTCAAAAGGAATTCAATGTATTCAACGTCGTTTTCTGTGTCAACTGTCATACCAAGATCGCCTGACCAAGAAATACCCAAGTATGGCGACCGTTTAAAGCACTACAAGATGACTACACTTTCAAATCGTCGAAAGGAAATATACCTAGTTTATTTACACAAGTTTTTTAATGGGGATGTAGACTGTACTGATCGCACTCACAGTCTAAGTATTGCCGCACCATCTCGGCTACCTAGAATAAAAGCCTACAGCTTGTTTAGTTTGCCTTACTCGAGACCGAACCTTGGTCAGCACTCAGTTATGCCAAGACTCTGTAGGCTCTATAATTCTCTGCCAAAAGCTATCAAATTGGATCTTGGACTGAACCAGCGCCTAAATTGAAGAAACAGCTAAAAGAACTACTACACTAGTACATATGTAAATCAATAATTTAATTTCTTGTATTTTTAGAATACATGTATACAATGTCATAATATATGTTATGTATGAGTTAAAAAAACATGAATATCACAAAATGAAAAGGCACTATACAAAAATTTCCTGGTTATACTTAACTTAGGCACCTACCTACGTTTACTGAATTTACGCAAAAAATCTTAGAAATTGGACGTTACAAAGTCTTTCCCGCTACAATGTCCAATTTCCATTTAATTCTGTGGACTTTTATTAAACGTTAAACCTAAAAATGGGGTAAATTTCCCCACAGCAGCAAGACACAGCCAATTTACACGGCGGCTTACTGCGGCTTATTAGCAATAAACAAAACCGGGGGCCGACGCATTGTATCTTAACCAAGGCATAAGCTGACCGCGGGTTAAGAAACAACAACAACAACACTAGCCTATTAGTCCACCGCTGGACGTGGTCCGCCCCTAATAAAAAGGTGAATATGGGCATAATGCCCACGCTGGGTATGCGAGTTGGGGATCGCAGGGCTCAGCGTGCACCGCCGACGATGCTGCTCGTCGGTGGCCTAGGGATGTAGCTGTGTTGATTATAGGCTTCGCTATGCCGCAATCACAGAGAAGGAGTGTGATGGGTTCCAATTCGCACCTTCGGAACTCAAGTCAGTCCTCACCTGCCCGTGGTGCACTCTGCTAACTAACAAACGGGGCTCTGGCAGCCAGCTGATCGCGGCATAGCACATCCTAACACAGCTAAGTTTCCTGACCGCGGACGGTCAGCAGCTTCGGCTTCGAGAAGCTGTGCCCTGCGATCCCCAACCCGCATGCCCAGCGTGGGGATTATAGGCATATCCCTTTCTTATAGGGGAGGTCTATGTCCAGCAGTGGACTGAATAGGCTGGTGTTGTTGGATATCTTCAGTTAAAGGGGGTTGTCAGTGGTAAGTCTTAACATTTAACCTGTTATTATTTTGCTATAATGGGTATTTTATAGAACACTCGGTTTCCTCGCGATCTTTTCCTTCAAAAGTTTGAAACATGCACCAAACTAAATAAATCACTAAGGTTAAAACATCATTAATATTAAATCATGGTACCACTGATTTATAGATAGGGGGCGCACCCTCTGAGGTGTCGACGATGAACTTGGTTTAACCGGTGACTTATTGCGCTTTGGTGGAACCCGGTCTTGTGTGTATATTTTTGTAAACGTTTTATGGATCCCACCAGCCTATATCAGTCCACTGCTGGACATAGGCCTTCCCCAATGATCGCAATTGCGCCCTGAGAGTACGTACAATATCTAATAATAAAATTATAAACTACACCAGGAAACCCTGTGACATTATTGCCACTGTTATCAAGTGAGAGAGACAAATTTTGAAGTTATGTTAGATGTAAAATTTCTTTTTATGTTTTTTTTTTATAAAAATAAAAACCCCTTCCTTATTCAAATGTCAATTTATAGCGCTTGATAAGGTAAGCTTGTTTTTGTCATTTAAATTTAAATAAAAAGAGGTGACATAATATTTTAACTTCAGCTTATCTTAGGTTTTTAGAACTATGTTGAATTGGACGGTTAATTGTGTCTTATTTATGTTAGTTTTCGATCTTAGATCGACCATTCTTTAGTGTACAAGATAGCAGATTCTTCCAGATAACCTTTGTGTAGTGTGGAGATAGATTGGTGGTTCTACAAAATGATAGAAATAAAACTCAACTCCAAAAAACACGAGTTAACGAAAAAAATAAGAAATAACAATATATATGTAAGTAAGGTCTAGATAAAAATAAACTTACATACAAAGACTAAAATATAATGAACATACATAAATTACTTTAGGTACACTGTACCGAAAAGCTCATTTTTTTCACTAGAGACTATTTTGTAGAGAGATGACATCAATATAGTTTATTTTTATTTTTGGGTTCACTTTGAATTGTAACTTTTTTTCAATTCATACCAATTCGTAACGAGACCAAACAGAGAAGTATTGCCAGGAAACTGGGAAACTTATTATGGTGTCTGAAATGGACTTCTCTGCCTACCCCGAAACGGCAAAGCGTGATGTTTGCTCAGTACCAGGGCTGCATAGCACTGAGGTAGTACAACCCTGACGTGTAACGTGTGAAAACAGAGCGGGGCGTGCGCGACTCATTTACACCTCTACAGGATGATGTGAATAATATATTTTTTGCTATATTTGTAGCTCTTTGAAGATCCAAGGGTTCAGGGACGTAAGCACTACAAGTAAATTTTATCGTTGTAGAGCAGTTTGTAAAGGGCTCGGCCTCGTGTAACAGACCCAGCTACTGAACCTGTACCTAGGTTTCTACCAACAGGTTTAGCAGCTGATTTCAATCACTCAAGGACTTCTTGCTTTTGCAAGAGGTGTAAGAGGTCTTTATGATGGGCTCGTCTTGGTACATACTAACACCATGCGTATTTCTGCCGTGATTGCTGTGCAATTTGAAGGGTATGGGTGCTGGTGAAATTAATGGCACACCTTATCACCTCACAGTTGATAGACGCAGAGCTTTGCATCGTAGTGCAGGTTCCAAACATGCGTGATTTACGTTGCAATACACTGTTATATGTAATGGTTACCACTTATCAACAGTTAGGCCATATGCTTGTTCCATCTTCAAGTATAATTATTTAGTTTTGGTTGCTAATTGCAATTTTATGTTGAAAGGTCTGTCGGTAAATTTGCTATTTAAGAGCCGAAACGCGGTCACTCACAGTAATGCCACAGTTTTGTGGTAATGCTAGTCCACCAGTCGTTAAGTGAGCTATCGAACGAGCTATGCTCGTAGTTTCTCTAAAGGATAGAATCCGCAACGAGGCTATCCGACATAGAACTAAAGTTATCGACATAGCTGAGAATTAGCAAGCTGAAATGGCTTGGCCATATCCGCTGAAAAACCGCTGACAGGTGAGTTAATCGAGTTCTTGTCTAGCAGTGGACTGATACAGACTGATGATGATGATGATGATGATAAAGTGCTACGTCCTTAACATCTGATTATTTATAGCCGATGTATTTTAAAATCACCGCACCCTGTATCTAAAACAGTAAGTTCACATAGAATTTTGACATTTACCCGCTAATTGCCGTATCAGCCGCTACCGTGCGCCGGCGCCGTTTCCGGTACCATTCCAAATTCAAATTTCATATTTTTTTAAATGTTCGAACAAAGGCTCTCTCGGTGGCCAGTCAATACCACCAACGTTTAACCTTTTACTGTGTATCAATAAAAATCAAAAAAAGTTTTTAGTAAAAGTTTATTTTGCTTTGTTATTTCTACTACGGGTGGAGTGACGATCTGCGAAATGCAAGGTAGAAGCGGATGCGTCGAGCTGAGGACAGGGCACAATGGCGCTCACTGGGGAACGCCTATGTCCACTAATGGACTGTTATAGGCTGATGATGATAACGTTTTCTATTTACTACCTAAAGGGGGTGTAAGGGGTTCTAACTCAAATTTTCGGAACCGAAGCCAACCTCACTTGCACGTGGTGCACCCTGCTAACTAACAAACGGAGCTTTGGCGGCCGGCTGATTGCGGCATAGCGCAGCCTAACTCCGGCACAGCTAAATCCCCTGACCACAGACGGGCAGCAGCATCGGCAGTGCGAGAAGTTGTGCCCTGCGATCCCCAGCCAGCGAGGGGATTATGGGCATATCCCCCTTTATTAGGAGAGGTCTATGTCCAGCAGTGGACTGATATTGGCTGGTGTATGTGTGACTAGGGTGATAGAGATAACTATTATTATGTCATATATATGTCAGTTGCCTTACAAATAACCAAATATTTGTAAATCAAGTATTTTTAATTACAAGTAATAATTTATTTTCGTAGTCCTACACTACACTACCTACGTTTGCCTACCTACCTAAGTATCTCAATTCTCTATTGATCTTGACTTAGTGATTTAAAATGTTGTGATCTTAGTCTTAATCTTAATCTTTAGTTTTCATAATTGTTATAGATTTTTAGGGTAAAACTATTAAAAGTGTAAAATTGAGAAATATTCTGAAGTGTAAACACAAAAAAACAACTTTTGTTGTTTGTTCACAAACATTATAGCTCGAATACGGCTGGAGTATAGGCTTATCATTTTCAGCCTGAATCAGTCCACTGCTGGACATAGGCTTCTCAAAAAGCTTTACTGAGCCCGATTTTCGGCTCTTGGCATGCACCTTCTAGCAGTCACCTTCCGCATGTACCCACTAAGTTTGTTTAAGTAACCAGCCCTGCCCCTGTTTAAATTTGATTGAAAAAGTACCATACACAGATCTCATCATTAGGCTTAGGTTTGAGAGAACCACAGATATAGAAGAGAAATAGATGAAGTTTTAAAATTCACTATGCTCTGAACGGCAACTCATACGGCTGATCTCTACTTTCTTATGACCATATATCATTTGCTAGAAAGGGATGCATACTTTATCTCAATGCGATTGCTGCGACAGTGTACCAGGGCATTTCTATGAAACTGCATAGCATTATTATATTCGAGCGCCCTAATACGATTTTCTTTTTGAACTCATTTGAAGTCGCACTTAGAGAAGTATCAGCTAGAAATGGAAACACCGTTTCTAGCTGATGATATTGGACATAAGAAAGTAGAGATCAGCCGTATGACTTGATGTTTAGAGCATTAATGAATTTTAAAATGTCTTCTATGCTTTATAAATAGTTTTTTGGAGAGAAGACGTACCCAATGTACCCATAGGAAAAATAATAAGTAGGTAGGTACCAACATTAATTTGAATGAATTGCAAAAACAATTTGACTCGTAACATATTCAAACATGCAATAAAGGCGCGTCCGCACTGACGGATCTCCTGCTGCGCTAACGACCTGCAAACAGGCGTGTAACAATAATAAATAGGTATTAGTGGATTAGTGATGACGGCGCGCGTGGCGGTCGCCTGGCGGCCGCGTGTGGATGTCACGGTAGTCGATGTGGACGCTGCTTTAGTTAATAGACATGTTTGATTATTTTATAGAGGTGTTTGATTTAATGCCAGCCCATCAAATTCTTTTCTGAAGAATAAAAAATAATTTTACAATAGAGGGTGTAAGGGGTTCCAAGCCCCATTTCCGGAACCCAAGCCAACCTCTCCTGCACGTGGTGCATTCTGCTGTATAACAAGGCCCGCACAACTACATCCCCTGGTCGCCGCGCTGACGGGCAGCAGCGTCGGCTGCGAGAAGCTGTGCCCTGCGATCCCCAACCCGTATGCCCAGCGTGGGGATTATGGGCTTATCCCCCTTCGTTTAGGAGATAGGCTTATGTTCAGTAGTGGACTGAATAGGCTGGTGTTGTTGCTGTGATGTGAACTGTGTCACCAATGATGAACGATGACCAAAACCAATTTTGTCCAAAATATTAAAAAGCCATCGGCTTTTCGTCATCATTTAATAATAATAAGTTTTTCGTTGCCGTCGTCATCATTGGTCGTTGTAGATCATGCTTTAAATCGGGAAGGAAAACATTGTGTGGAAAGTAGCGTTCTCACATTGACCATGTCATTCAAATGGATGATCGACTAGGTGGAGAGGACTTAGAGGCTCAAGAAGGCGTGTTACTTTACTTCTAATCTAGCTTGCCTTTAATTTACTCGTGGTCTAATTCGAATCGAAACAGTTCTTCACTGACCCCGCATTGCCCCCCTGCTATCCTGACCCCAGCCAGTCCAACTCCTTAACGTGCTGACTGCGGGCCTCACAGCATCCAGAGTTGTTGGCAATATTCCTAGAACTCCCGATGCTGGTGGTGTCTCTAAGCTTTGATCAAGCTGCTTTTGTAGAATGCATATTTATTATCAGTAGTATCACATATGAATAGGTACGACCACAGCAAAGCTAGCAAGTTGCTCCTGTCACGTCAAGACGGCGAACACAGAAAAATTAATTAATCCTTGATCAATACTCGAGACATACGGGACGTTTCTCTTTCTGTTGCTAAGCAGCAGTTCTATGTATAGGTCCGTACCTATCACTGTCCGCACAGTGCAAGGCTAGCACGTTGCTCCTGTCACGTCAAGATGGCGGAGACTGATAAATTAATTCTACCTTGATCAATACTCGAAACATACGGGACGCTTCTTTTTCTCTTGCTAGGCAGCAGTTCTATGTACCTATCGGTGTCCGTTCACAGCAAGGCTAGCAAGTTGCTCCTGTCACTTCAATATGGCGGACACTGAAAAAATTATTCATCCTTGATTAATTCTAGAAACATACGGAATGTTTCTCATTCTCTTGCTAAGTAGCAGTTCTATGAATAGTTCCGTACCTATCATTATCCGTACACGCAAGGCTAGCAAGTTGCTCCTGTCACGTCAAGATGGCGGACACTGATTAATTAATTCATCCTTGGTCTTTTCTGTTGTTAAGCAGCAGACAACCTTAAAGTTCGAAATCAAACCGGCATACAACTCGAGCGCGACAGCGCAGCGCTATTTTTCGGTGGGTGGCGTCACAATCTGCACTAAATTTGTCAAAAACAACGCTAATAATACAATACAATAACGCGCCTCTTGCTGTCGCGACATCTTGACCCACATCTTGACCATTGATCTCACGCCTCTTTAGGGCCGTTGCCACTCACAAAATCCTCCCGTATGTTTCCAACTCTCGTACCAAATGTACATAGCTATTTGTGCACATAACAATACCCCACATACTATTTACTATACTGGGGTTGGAAACTCTCAATCAAGTTTCCAAGAACAACTATTTTGAAGACTAGCACCTAACTGGGTACGGCGATCAATATACTGGGATAGAATAGATACATCACTGTGCGGGGCGATGTATTGTTCATAGTGGTCATACCATCATCATCATCATCAGCTTATAGAAGTCCACTGCAAGACATAGTCCTCCCCTGATGAGCGCCATTGCGCACTGTCCTGAGCTCGACGCATTCAGCTTCTACCAGCAGCCTTATCACCTGGCTGGAGGGCGTCATACACAACGTTTACCGAGCCACGGTCTCCACTCAAGAACTCGTTTACCACAACGGTTATTGGTTCTTCGGCAGATATGGCCAACCCACTGCCACTTCAGCTTGCTAATTCTCTGAGCTATGTTAACAACTTTAGTTCTATGTCGGATAGTCTGTGTGCGGATTCTATCCTTCAAAGAGACTCCGTCCCACTGAATACTTCTGAATTTTGGATGAAACACGCGATCTTCGATTTGGAACAAGGGAGGCCGATACCACATGAATAAGTTAATAAAATAATTATTTTATTTCAATAGCTTATTTCGTACCCTTTAATCAAGTTGTACAGAACAGAGGTTGCCTGAGGCATGGTTCATGTCAAATTGGATTGCAAATTGAATCACTTTGCTCGCGAAGTAAATACAAAAAAATTTTAAAAGTTAAATAACCCATGGTATAATCTACATTAATACCTAGTTCCATCCAAGTCTGCTTAGCTATTTCGGGGTGAAAGAGATACAGATTCATCTAACATCCAAAGATACTTTCGCATTTATAATATAAGTTAAATTTTCTTTTGTTATTTGTAGAAGTTTATTAATCCAGGTATGGACTACATAGATAGGTACATATTTCCATCCAAGTCTGTTAAGCCATCGGCTTGAAGAAGATACCATATCCACCTAACTTACAAAGATACTGTCGCATTTATAATTTTAAGAATAAAAATAAGAATAAGAAATGTTTTATTTGTAGCGAAACTTATCGAAACACATTTTTTTTATAACAAACAAAAAAGAGTTTCAATACAACTTAACCAAATTAATCATTAACTTAAGACGACTAGTAGGGTCAAACCTCCCTCTCGCTCGCACTATTCAACATTTTTGAAGATATAAAATCACTGAATGTAGTTATGCAAAATAGCAAACCTTCACGGGCTAGAAAATAACAATACAAAGGTTCAGCAATAATCTCATTTTGATTCTTTCACGTTTTCTTAACAAAAAACTGGTACCAATGTGATAAATTTTGGTGCCAATTTTTTTGTAGGAAAACGTGTTGGGTTCAAAATGATATTCTTACTGAACCTTTGTATTGTTATTTTCTAGGCCGTGAAGGTTTGCTATTTTGCATTACTACATTCAGTGATTTTATATCTTCAAAAATGTTGAATAGTGCGAGCGAGAGGGAGGTTTGACCCTACTAGTCGCCTTAAGATGTTGTCTGAAACAAAGAGGTTTCATACAAGAGGGATGAAAAAATAATATCTGCTCCAAAACGACGCGCATGCTGCCTACTGCTACTGCACAGAATTTTTTACTAGTTGTCAAGCTGCCACGCACCAACTACAATGCGGCGCCATGCCAATGTACTCAGTAAGAGCTGCCCGAATAACAGCAGATACTTAAAAAAAAGGATGGTGTTTCATATTTTAAGTACGTATTGTAGTAAATTGATGTATCTACATCGAGGGTTTCCATTTAATTTCAATAATTTTCATTTTCTTATCCACAATGAATTGACACGAGAGTGACGCGCTAAGCGTGTTCAATCAAAAAGCTATGGAGTCGATTACATTTATATTTTTTTATTACATAAAATTGTTGGTGTGTCGAATTAATTTTAGTTTTCCGAACAAAAACTTGCTAAGTCGTTAAAAGCGTTAAAATTAATTTAAGTTACGAATTCATAATAATGATTTCCTTCCTTTCATGCAAAACCAACCTTGCATTTAATTATTCAAATGAATATGTTAGGAAATGAAGGTTTGAAGAATTGATCTTAAATTGTGGGGTATATTTTGGGGTAGGTACGTTGTACGCCACATTTTAAAGAAGGTTAAGAGTGAAATTGTTGTAATTCTTTGATAGCTAAAAATGACATTCCACAATTGATCGATTTCAAAAACATGGGAGGATTATTTTATTCGTCCAAGGATGTGTTTGATCTATATTAAAAAACCGAGCACACTATAAGACATTATCAACGTTGTGAACTGAAGTTGAATCCACAAAAAAATATTAATGTAATTCTGAAATCATTAATAAATAAATAAATAAATAATGCTGTACACTATCACACAGCATCATGTAGCCCCAAACTAAGCAGAGCTTGTATTATGGGAACCACATGATTGATATACTACACATATAATTTTTTTTTGTAAATACATACATATCATACATAGAAAACACCCAGACCCGAGACTGTAGTATTTCTTTTCTTACATGTATATAAATACTCCTTAGGCTCTTACTAGCTACTCTAATTGCTCTAATTGTATTGTACCTACTGAAGAACAATACTTACAGGGATAGGCTTTCTTTCGTTTAGTGTTCTTCTTTAGAACCATTTCTTCCAAATGGTTCTTTATTATTGTAATTTAATGTTATTCAATATAGTTTGGAGGCTGGAATGGAGAATATAATTACGTATTAATGTATTTACATCTAAAGTTCTAGCAGCTAATTGCCTTACTTATGAACATGTTTCAAAAGATAAACGATGTTTAGATTATTGCCATTTCTTACCGTTGGATAATGACAAACAGTGATAGGGCTAACTTTAAGCATTGATTAACTTTGAGTTGCGTTCATAAGTAAGGGGGTAAATGTTTAGCATTAATGTACTATATGAATGTATCAAAACTTATGAGGTAGGCTTTCCTTTTAAGTATTTCGTGATAACTACCACTTCTGAAAGGTTTCTTGTACACGATTGCATGTATTTATTTCAATATCCTCAGTACTCTTTGTTAGAAAAGATAACTGTGATTATTGTACGTGCATCTAAACTCCTAGATTACTTGTATTTATGTATCAAAACTTACGTGGGAACGAAGATTATGTTCTTATTGTTATTCTTCTCAAGCTCTCATGCTCTTTGAGGAGCTATTTTAGCCGTGAAGTCCTCTTGAATTAACTTTTGTCTAGAATCGATTTCTAAATGAATCGATAGCGCATAAGAATAAGAAAATTTCTTATTCTTATTCTTACATATGATAGTAATTTTATTTAGAAAATTTCCTTGTATTTACATAAAAGATTTGACATATTTTCAGTTATGACAGATATTCATGTCAAATCTCTTGAATTAGAGTTTCCTAGAAGGAGGTTTCACATAAAATCGTATTCAAAACTCATTTGGTACGTCTATTATTTGAGGCTTTCTGTGGAATCTACAAAAAAACGATATCTTAAACTTAAGAAAGGCTGCCCACGTAGATACCCTTTTGCTTTTAATTTAAATATTGTAAACATTCGACCTTGTCTCAATATAAGCAGGAACAGGCGGGGGTAAAATCAGTGTACTAAACTTAAAAATCTGTGATCAGAGGCCTCATTTACTAACTCAGTTGCACATCGAAATGATAAGCACCGGTCCTCTTTTTACAAACTTTGACGTTCTTTGAATTTCGACAGATGAAATGATAGAGTTTGCAAATAAATGTCCGGTGCCGATCATTTCGGTGTGCAACTGAGTTAGTAAATGAGGCCTCAGTTTACGATCAGAATTCAGCGAGCGAACTTTAAGCTCTAGACCCGGGACCAAAGCCCCTCCTTGACGGCTCTGGACCCTGGACCAAAGCCCCTCCTTGACGGCTCTGGACCCTGAACCGAAGACTACCTAAACGGCTCTGGACCCTGGACCGAAGCCCTGGTGGACGCTGGTGGTCCTGGACCGAAGCCAGTGGCCTTAGACCTGGGCTCTTAATAACTCTAATTATTTTGACCCAGGCGTCTGCTCAGTCCACGGTGCTGCTCCAGAGGGCCGCACTTCTTCAGCCTGCTGCTTCCGTGCTCACTCCTCGCCCTGCCTGTTCCTCAGCCTGCCCTAAGCCTCATGTTAGTCATCATTATCATCATCTCATTCATCTAGGTAGGCGAGGTACTAGATAGGTAGGTTTTATTTTTTAATAAAATTTGTTAAAACCGCCTCCTATTTATTCCGGCTAGGTCACCTAGGTAGGCTAGGTTTTGCATTGTAGCTTCAATCTCTCTCCTCAAGAGGGATTGTCGCTACAAATCTTAACTTAAATTAACTTGTGGCTACTATCTCCCTCCTCAAGGGGGATTGTAACGCTACAAGACAAATATCTGAAGAACATGCAAACATTTTTCCTTCTGCGTCCCAGGCGGACCTTCTCCCACTGCGCCACAGAGGTCGTCAAACACAGTTAAACAACACAATAAGTTACTCACACAGTTAAGTTTAGTTGAATTTTCTTTTGTAACTTATTATCATTGACTAAATATTAGTAAACTTTACTTATTGGTAGCAATTTTCAAGTTTTTTAATCCAGTTTGATTTACATTGATACCAACTTCCATACAAATCTGTTAAGCCATTTGGATAATTTCGCATTTTTCACGTTTTATTAAGTATTTAAGTATTATATTATGTTAGGTAGGTACTCATTCACAACCGGTACAGGTAAGGTTCCCATCAAACGAAAATACAATAAAGCTTTTGAATCGCAATTGATACAAACAGACAGACGTACTCAATGTCAAATAAAATCACATCAATTGTTCTTAATTAAATAGCATTCTCACGAAAACCTACCTAAGAATTATATTTTGATAAAGTTAACCAATTTTGGACCGTATACGTTTTGGAATAAGGGGGTGGTGAGATCAATATTAACCCCTCCAATAAACATCAATCAAGGTACTATTAAATGCACCTTTTGCTTTATGATATTGGGGTTTGTTACGGTTGGCACTATATTTTTGTCCATAATTTTAAAGGAAATTGGGAAAAATCCCTACAAATTTAACCAATGGGGTTTAAAAAGTAGGTAATACCCAGTTTTTTTCAAATATATAGGGTACGCTACCTTTAAGAACCACTCCAGATTTTTCCTGGTAGCATAAAATAGGCCTGCGCGATGTTATAAAAATTAAGTTTTTCTGGGGCAATGCATAATAAAAACATTCAAAAAACTCTTTTGGGGAAGATGACATTATATCTCGGCCAAATATTCATAATGGCTGTCGGCTTATATGTGCCCGAAAACTACTTACGTGCACGGGCGGAGACACAAACTCCTTGTAGTGCCCAAAGCTAGGACTAATTTAATTAAAGAAGCACCGCTTACAAGAGCCCTTCGTACAATTAATAAATTATGCGAAGGAAATGATTTTGATCTGTTTGTTATATTTCCTTGAAGAAATTCACAGAAAGGGCCCTCATATTATTAAGTAGGTCATAAGTTTTTGGTACTGTAATTTTCAATATCGCTTTGGTCTAATACTGATAAGATATTGTAAATGTTAAATCAATAAATAAATAAAACCCATTGCATTAGAAATAAGTGAAAAAAAAATGAATGTTTTAAATCTTTTTAGATGAATGATTCGTGGGATTGGTTGAGATTTGAAATTTTGCCAAGCAACATGGTGCAGAGTGGAACTCACCAGCCGTCCCTACATGATGCGGCAAACGTGCATCACCTGCGATACACACGTCATCGGCACGCGCCGCGCCGCGCCGTGTGCGCCGACCCTGCACGCAAACAAGTAGGGGAACTACATAAATAAAAATGGTTAAAGTCAAACGGCTGTCTTGTTCCTATGCGTACGACTGAGAAAGTTTTTCGCTATGTCTGTATGATATAGTTTTCAGATGTAGAATCTATAAAAAACAACCGTCCTATTCATAACAGGTCTTGACACCTCAGGCCCAGGTCACACATATCGGGCAAGGACATGGCGCGGACATGGCGCGGACGTGGCACGGACGTGGCGAGGACATGGCACGGGCATGGCGCGGACATGGCTCGGACAAGACGCAGAAATGACGTGACAGAGGCACAAGTGTAGTGCAGTCTGTTGTCAGGGTTTTGAATTGTTTAACCTATCAAATAATAGTGTAAACCATACGGAGAGGGTTAACTAAACTTTTGGAAAAACCCTGCCGAAAACCTCTTCATCGGGTTACCAAATCGGGCCCTGATACAGTTGAAGAAAATACGCGCAAACGAATTTGCACAAGGATCAGCTAGTATTACCATGGGTATTACATAAAAAAAACTTAATACCGGTTTAGTTTAATCTCTTTCCGATTTCCAGCCACAATTTATCTTGAACATTTCAGTTACAATAATGGAACGACAATGATCATAAAGCGTTGCATATTTTACAATCAATTCAAAAAATTCAATATAAAATTCGATATCGTCATTCGTCACGCATTTTTACATCACTAACAGACGTATGTCGCAAGCAAGTACATACTACGAACTGGCGGCCATCTGACGCCCATCTGGCGGCGATCGGGCGCGGGCGCCGAAATGGCGCGTCATACGTCCGATCAACGACATACCGTGTGTCCTAAATTGTGCTTTATTTCCATGCATTTTGTATGAAATTTGAATGGAATAGGAAACCGCCTGTGCCATGTCTGCGCCATGTCCGTGCCCGATGAATGTGACCTCGTCGGACGCAGACAAGGCACTGGCGGTTTCTTATTCCATTCAAATTTCATACAAAATGCATGGAAATAAAGCACAATTTAGGACACACGGTATGTCGTTGATCGGACGTGCTTATGACGCGAAGTCGTCCGAGCTAAATTGTGCTTTATTTCCATGAATTTTGTATTAAATTTGAATGGAATAAGAAAGCGCCCGTGCCATGCCCGTGCCAGGTCAGACAAGTGGGGCCTATACCTCAGATAGCTAAAATGGAGTTAAAATATTATGTTAACAGTTTTATTTAAAAAAAAAATTCAAACTCCTTTTTTCTAGAAATCTGCTTCTCTGGGCATTGAGCTAGAGTTTTTTTGCTCCGTCATTGGCATGCATGGAATATGCCCAGTGGCATATGCATATCCTCAGTGTTCTCCAAGTTAGTCATTGGTTGTATGAGATCTTGCGGGGTCTCCTCTTTAGTCTTCTGAAGGTGGTGGATTTGAGCATCAGATTCTGTTCAAGTTCGTTTGGATGTAGCTCTAGGATGTAGCTGTAGTAGGATGTAGTTTGGTATACGATCTAAACTTGTGTGTTATGTCATCTTTAAGAATTCATTCACCAATATTTACATTTAAATGACATGGAAAAGTTTACTTTCTCGAGCCGTTATAAAATGTCATTTGGTTATGATATGAACAAGAGGGTCAATCTTTAGCTGGCTGAATGACAATCAACATATAGCCAAAACTCCGGTCGAACTCTGCTGAGGTATCATCCACATACATTGCCACCTATATCTTCTCGCACTTTAAGGTTCCAGAGGTAATTCCTCCCGCGAATAATCAAGCTGTGGAATGGTCTCCCTGCTGAAGTTTTCCCCAGAGACTACAATATACAGTATCAAAAAAGGCGTTTTAAATTTCATTCCCCGTGGCCGGTTTTCATAAAACACTTTAAAATCTTGGTTTTGGGTAGCGCCAATTGTCTTTAACCTTATTCCATAAAACATTCGAAGCCTCAGTATTATAAAAAGTTCTCTGACCAGACTGGTGTCGGATAGGGATACTTTAATTATGTAAATTTTATAAAAAATAATAATTATGTAGTGAAATAATTTAATTTTATACTTGCCCTTTTAAATACTTTTATGGTATCTATTTATTTTCTCTTTCTGTCCTTCCATGTAGGTTTAAGTTTGTACGCTTTTATTGGCAAGCAAGGCTAGTGAGACTAGCTTAAGTTTATTTTTAACTAACTTCCGCCCGCAGCTTCGCTCGCGTGGTACCGGGATAAAAAGCAGCCTATGTGATAATCCAGGTCACAACTATATTCCAAGTTTTATCCAAATCCATTCGGTAGTTTATGCGTGAATGAGTAACAAACTTTCATCCATAAATCCGTACTTCCATACATCGATACATCCATACTCATAAACTTTCGCATTTATAATATTAGTAGGATAGGATTATAGTGGACTATGACATAAATCGTACCTAGTTTCAACGAATAATAAATATCTTTATCTTTATCATTATCTGTTCAATAATAGGTATAATCCTAAAAAACTTAAAAATAAAAATATATACAAAAAATAAACTGACCCTAATCCCCCACAACGTCATAAAAAACATGGGTGTTACCAGCGCGAATTTTTTTCCCCATTTCTCGGGAATAAAGCCATTTTATAAATCAGGCTTTAATACAGTTTGAAATATGTTTGTTGGCTGCTAGTTATGCGCCGTTTGTATTCCGGCCGGCTGTATGCTAGGGATGGGGTAAAGATCCGGAGAAATGCTGAGTTATTTTACGAAAAGTCAACCAGTGTACGTACAGTACAGAGAGTTATGGGAGCGCGCTATGTTCGGCAACACACTTTTAGACCGAGTCCCCAATACCGAAATACGCAAGAAGATTAAAGTCCAGGACGTCAGCGAGCGGATATTGGGGCTCAACTGGAGTTGGGCAGGACACTTGGCCAGACGGAGTGATGACAGGCGGACTAAAGCACTGACCGAGTGGTGGCAACGAGATGGTCATAGAAATAGGGGACGTTCACCGGCAAGCTGGGTCGAAGATATCAGAAAAGCCGTGGACGGCACCTGGTCCAGATTAGCGCAGGACGAGTCGAGTGGTATAATTAAAGGGAGACCTTTACCCAGCAGTGGCTGAAATACAATGGCTGTAAACATTTATAATAAACTTCCGGAAAACCTAAAAGACGAGGAAGATGACAAAACTTTTGGCCGATATCTAAAAGAAACGTTAATAAACCAATGTTATTATAGCTTAAAATATTTTTTCACTGTTTCACATAAACTTCCAGAAATTAACAATCAAGTTGAGTCTGCGCATTTTTTATATTGTAAACTTAATTTTTTTTTTATAAATTTAATCTGCCATGATACTGTTTTCTTTCTTGGAAAATAAACTTTGTGATGTTGTTGTTGTTGTATTATAATATAAGTAGGAAGTTCCTAGAACGTCTTTGAATCATCAACAAAATCCGTATTCAGAATCCGTAAAATATTTTCCCATCCCTAATTGTTTACTGGTCGGGCGGGGCTTAGTACTGGGTTTAGGGAAAAATTGTGAGGCGGCTATAGCGGCTATAGCTACGATTTGTAGCCGTTTTATAGCTATACATATTATGGCATACCGTGTATCTACATACCCTTTGATGTAGTGATCTCGACTCGCGATTCAAAGGTTGTGTCATCATCATCATCACCATCAGCTTATAGCAGTCCACTGCTGGACATAGACCTCCCCTAATGAGCGTCTTACGCCCTGTCCTCAGCTTAACGCATCCAGCTTCTACCAACAGCATCGTAGCTCCACCTGGCCGGAAGGCGTCCTACACCACGTTTGCCGAGCCGCGGTCTCCAATCAAGAACACTTTTATCTCAACGGTTATCGGTTTTTCAGCAGATATGATCATGCAGATCCAGCCCACTGCCATTTCAGCTTTCTAATTCTCTGAGCTATGTCGACAACTTTAGTTCTATGTCGGATAGTCTCGTCGTGGATTCTATCCATCAGAGAAACTCCGAGAATATCGACAGCGGGAGACAGGTCTCGGATCAGTTCGGTAATTGACCATGACTTTGATATTATCCAACTTCATCAAAGGTTTGAAACTGTGCGGTGTATGGTGTTAGTGCATCATGTGAATAAGTAGACACGCAAGGGAGTTTGGTTCTCGCACAGTACGGCTACTCCACCAGTTAAATATTTTAATTTTTGGAGTAGCCGTACTGTGCGATAACTTGCTGACTGATTTTTAAACAGTGAGCTATGCAACGAGCAATGGAGTCACTGATTTTTAACTTAAAAGACCTCAGCGAGCTATGGAACGAGCTATGCTCGGAGTTTCTCTGAAGAATAGAATCCACAACGAGTCTATCCGATATAGAACTAAAGATAATTGCCATAGCTCAGAGAATTAGCAAGCTGAAGTGGCAGTGGGCTGGCCATAGCTGCTGAAAAACCGACAATTGTAGATTACATATATATATGTAAGTAGTATATCAGTCATGTGGTTACCATATTACAAGCTCTGCTAATAACCAGGGGCCAGTTGGTGCTGTGTAATAATGTATATCATTGTTTATTTTATATTTCTACATCTATACTATCTACACTTATATTATAAAGAGGAAAGATTTGATTGTTTGTTTTTTTGCATTGAATAGGCTCCGAAACTACTGGAACTACTGGAGGTGTAAAAAATGACTTAAATCATTCCTTACATCGCGTGCGCTGCGAAAACTATTGAAAAATACTGTACTACGACTATTTAGAACACATCATAATCTACAAAAAGTGTCGCGACAGCTATTATAGTTATGTCACAATAACTGTTAATTTATTTTAAAAATTTAATTGAACTGCCGGCACTGGACAAGGCTTTTTATTTGCCACTCGGTATTAATTCCTAACAAAATAAATTACTTTATTTTCAAGACTGTTTCAATAACTTTATATAACTTTTTAAATCATTCAATTCGGGCATTTCATTCAAAAGATATCACGAGTTTAAAAATGTAAGTATTTGAAAAAAGTTGCGTGGTCATGTCACCGCTTACCCCGCTCGGCTAGCTAGGCAGCAAAGCGATGAAATAAGCGTTACGGGGGTACGCAAGGGAAGTCAATACTTATTATCAAGAAATAAAGGGTGTATGTGTGTGTGTGGTAAAAAGTTATAATTTTTGATTTACCTATTAACTACACGTGCGAAGCCGGGGCGGACCGCTAGTTTATTTATAAATTAACGAAATAATCTTTCCTCTTTAATAGTAGAGAGTACATGTAAACGTCATTGCCGTAGAAGCGATCAATCCTGTATATTTCGGCAGTGTTGGTTCATTCAACAAATAACAGTATATCTTGTCTCAGGGGACCAAGAACAAGGCTAAGCTCTTTGCTCGGTTCTGTAGTGATGAGCTAAACTTACGTCGATATCGATACAAAGAGTCGCATATCACATCATCAGCCTATAGCAGTCCACTATTGGACATAGACCTCCCCTAATGAGTGCCTGTCCTCAGCTTGACGCATCGCAGATCGTCACTCCACCTGGCCGGAGGGCGTCCTACACTACGTTTTCCGAGCGCTACAAGTTTACTCCAACGTGCAGCGGTTATTACCAGCCCACTGTCACTTCAGCTTACTAATTTTCTGAGCTATGTCGGCTACTTTAGTTTTATGTCAAATTTTAAAAAGAGTCGATGTCGATTTACACAGAAAAATACCAAATTACACAGAAAGTTGGGGGTTGAGACGTGTTACGATTGGGATCATGGCAAATTATACTATAATTATAAAATAAAACTGTAAAATGATAAATGACTAAGTTTATTCGAATTCAAAACGCTACACTGTTAATTTCGATGACACTTTTATAGCGTAATAAAATAGGTATCTTTATATAATTCTTCTCTACGTATGCAAGTGCGCTCATTAGGGGAGGTATAAGCCCTTCGCCCCTAAATGATCACCACTCCAGCAGTGGACTCCTTTATGCTCATGATGATGATACATAAAACACCCACCCAAGAAAAATATTTATAGAACAGATAAAAATTTGTCTCTCGGGCGGGAATCAAATCCGCAACCTTCTGCGTCTCAGGCGGGCCTTAGCCCAATGCGTTAAAGAGGTCGTCTTACCTTACCTATATATTTCGATTTTTCAATATCGATAGTCAATATTACAGCGAGGTACATCACTAGCCCGTAAAACTTCACGAGGTATTCACAAGGCACATCTCCAAATGAATAATAAAATAAGGCTTTTAGTCGTTTTCATTTGAATTTCAGATTTTGGAATGAATTGAATCTAACTTTTGACTGTCTCTACTGGGGGTTGAATCTTCTGTTAACTCAAAAATAACTCCTATAATAATAATAAATGATTAACCTACATTATATGTTTTTTTACAGCACTTGACGTTGGAACAAGCCACATGGTCCACGTGATGTTAAGTGGTAACCATTACCTATCACAAAGCATTGCATCGTAGATCACGTTTTTTTTGGAATTTGCTCTACGACGCAGCACTCTGCGTCAACGTGCGGCATGAAGATGATAAGCCTCTTGTGCCTGTAATTCCACCGGCACCCAGACCCTTTAAACCGAAACACAGCAATGATACTTCACGGCAGAAATAGGCATGGTGGCAGTACTTCCCCGGACGAGCCCTCCACAAAGAACTCTATTACTTCTAATGTAGGTTTGGTCTTACAGACCACTAAAACTTATAAATAAATAATGCAGCATCATTCAGCCTCAAAATAAGCAGAGATTTGTGAGAAATACTCTTATAGTTATTAGATAGATACCGTTTGTATTTACTTTTAAAATTAATGATTAAATAAAAGGTACCTAACCCAACCCTATAACAATCCCAAAATATTTGCAATCGTACAAGGTCTGACAGACGACTAACCTATTTTTTTTTTAATTTATTACATGTAGCAGGTACAGTAATAGGTGACAATCTCCATAAGTGTACACGAATCTGTCTTTTCCGAGTCTGTCTTGACAGAAAACAAATAAGGCAATAAAAAGAAGAAGAAAGATGAACTCAGTACAAACAATAGCATTTTACAAACGAGCAATTTTTTTATGATACCTGAAGATAAAACAAGCACATGGCCCACTTGATGTTCCAATCACTAGAGAGATCTATCAGAAATCATTGCATTGTACATACGTCATACACTCTGACATTATCTCAAACGGACGTATGTTTGGTCTCACAGACCGCTAAGCTTATAAAACTTTTAAAATTAAAAGTAGATACACTGAGTCAATTCTTTGCACCCACGCTCCCCATTCGCAGACAGCACCCGCTGTGGGACAGCGAAGTTAAAAACCGTGTAAGTTTATTACAATGGAGATAATAAACTGGGGGCACTCGGTATATACTGCAGAGCAAAATTATGCGCCGTAATATGAGCAACACACTAAAACGGCATTCTGCATCGTCATATTGAATCATTTTTTTTCTCATAAAGTGATATTATAGATAGCCCAGTTGCAACTTTGGGTACGTAATCTTCCTCTACAGTAAGTCAATTCACTTATAAATAGCCCATAGCTATAGCATTCAAGGATAGGGTAGCTTTCTGTCAGTACATGCTTAAAACCGGTTCAATAGTTTATGAGGTTACTAATAATATAAAAGCTTCTCGTCTTTAAAATAATAGTGAAGATTTTACCAGAACCCATACCTTTTATAGATAAACAATATAATTGCTTGAAAATAGATTGCAGAAATAATGAAGTTAGTAGATATACCTCGGTCGTTTCTTACGAACAGGTTGTAACCATTGTAACCTACAATGCCTGTTCTTATGAAACGATGCAGACCCAAAACTAAGTAGAAATTATAAATTTCCATTGATAAACCCTATGGAGTATATGAGGTCTGCCGACTAATTTAATCCAGCCACAATTAGTTCTTTATTTATTTTTACTTTAGCTACCGCCCGCGGCTTCGTGTCCAAAATTTCCGCTCAACTAGTTCAGTAGCCTTACACGAGTTGCAAAATACGAAAATTTTCTTAGTTTTCGTTTTAAAGCTGAATTTTTTGGACATTATGTAACTAGTTTTAAATAGAAACTGATCGACAACGTAATCTTCTTCTGCAGATTGCAATGATTATCAAAACCGTTAGGTAATTAACGAAAAAAGGTACTTTAAAATTAAGCTCGAAATGGTGAACTATGAGTTACCATAAAAAAAGAAAGATACTGTACTGTTTATCATTTCCTAGTTTTGGCTTGAAAGAGGACAAACATTTCACAAACTTTTGCCGTTATAAAATTAGTAGGGTGTCGTTTTTTTAAAAATTGTTTTAAAGGTCTACTTTGTTCATTAATAAATCTGTATTTTGTTATTTTGTCCCGCAATACATTCGATGTACGGCTAAGGCGGGTGCGTATTAACTTATAATAAACTGCGCGGTTTTCTACGATGCGTTACCGCAACCCCAGTATGTATACACCCTAAGAAAATGTCTTGCCAAACTTGATTGCACTTTATTCTAACATCCTTTAGAGTGTTTATTCTATGAAAATTATTCGTGTGATTTTCTTTTCTGGGTTTTTATTTGATTTGCGATCATCAGCTTTATTGTGTACCTTTATGGTTGAAAATCGTTTGGTTTTGGAAGTGAATTTGAACTTTTCAGATCTGCAGGTCTGAGATACCCATAGGCAAATCGTATATTAATGTTAGGGTGTTTATTATTAAAAATAATCGCTTAGTGTGTTAATGTTCTTTTGATAATGTTGATTTTAATACTAAGAGCGAAACTTCTTTTTAGTTATTTCGGATTTATATGCCACCAAACGGTCACCCAACTAAGTAACTAAGAAAATCAAAGTAAGTCAAACCGCGCTTTCTTCGAGCGCGTATATTTCATCATCATTATCATCATCAACAACTTATAGAAGTCCACTGCTGAACATATGTCTCCCCTAAGGAATTCTACGAAGAACGGTCTTGAGCCCTCTCCATCCACAGATTATCTGCAATCTTGATGACGTCGTCGGTCCATCTGGTGGGGTCTCCCTACACTTCGTCTTCCAGATCGCGGTCGCCATTCGAATACCTTTATTCCCCAACGGTAACCAATTGTCTGGTTTTGTTGCAATAATTACCACCACTTATGTAGGTACAATCAAGTACGAAGTACTAATAATAATTCCATGCGTACAATACGTCCAAGAGTAAATGCTTCACATTCTCTCTTCCATTACAAACCCCGACATCCACTAAAACGGTATGGGTAAAATGTTGCAATATGTTGCAATTAGTTCAGGCTCGCTTTGACGGATCGCACAGCGCGGCGCGTGCCGCCAATTTGACGTTAATTCTAAATGTCACTTCAATTGTCGTTTATTTGGCATCTCTTTATTATACTGACATGCCATGTCGTATTTTGTACGGTACAAATAATTTTAGCTCTGTCAAATTAGTTGTCAGATATTGTAAAAGGTCAAAACTAAATAAAACAAAATACGGACACAATTAAATAAGTGAACTTTTACTGTTTCCTTTTTTGCTTCCTTACTTAGAACATAACACCTATGTATTCTATAAATCTGTCATGAAATTTAAACTATATCTCTATACTACTGTCATGTGAGGTTCGATTGCTGATATCAAAGAACTAAGACTAAATAGAAGAAATCTTAAAATTAATTCATGCCCTGAACATCAACTTATATGGCTGATCTCTACTTTCTTATGTCCATATACCTATCTATATATATAGATACATACATACATACATATACTTATCAATGCGACTTCAAATGAGTTCAAAAAGAAAATCGTACCTACCAGGGCACTCGAATAAAATGCTATGCAGTTTCATTTAAATGTCCTGGTACGAAGTCGCAGCAATCGCATTGAGATAAAGTATGCATTCCCTTTCCAGCTAGTTATATATGGACATTAGAAAGTAGAGCCCAGCCCATCGAGATAGAGTTCTTTATAATTATCTGGATGGAACAGCCGCATGAGTTCAAACATTTGCCAGGAAATATTCTGTTATTATTTCAAATCAAATTGTTCTTTTAAAATTTGTAGGCAGAATGATAATACCACCGATTACCACTTTGCGTAGAATTGTATACATAGGCTCAATGTTGTGGCCCAGAACGAACGAAGAATTGATGGCCTCTGTGGCGCAGAGGTTCGATTCCCTCTGCGGGACAAATTTTTGCATGTTCTGTAGATATTTGTCTCAGTCTGAGTGTTTTTTATGTATGATATGTTGTATTTACAAAAAAAATGTGTGTAGTATATCAATCATGTGGTTCCCGTAATACAAGCTCTGCTTAGTTTGGGGCTACGTGATGCTGTGTGATACGTCCCGCATTATTTATTTATTTATTTAGAACTCCGAAGACCTCCGACATGGCTAAACGACTGAAAAAGCCGGCAGCAAAATTTTCCTAAGCACGGAAGAGAGATAGAAATTTCACTCAAAATCAAAAATCAATTTCTAAATGAATTTATTGAAGCACTGTAAAGTACAATTTGAATCGACATTTATTGGTCATCATCATCACCTACAGCAGTCCAATGCTCGACATAAGCCTCCCCTAATGAGCGCCATTGCGCCCTGTCCTGAGCTCGACGCATCCAGCTTCTACCAGTAGCCTTTCGCAAATCGTCACATGTGCTCGCCGTTTATGTTTATGCCCATATCTTTCCATCCTCTAACGCGCTCGTGAACAGTTTCAGAGATATGACATCTCCCTGTCTCACTCCGCGGCGCAGTTGGATGGGTTTAGACTGCTGGTCCTGTACTCGGACACTCATAGTGGTGGCTTCGTTCAGACATCTCAATACTTCGTTATAGCGATAGTCCACTTGGTAAGGCCAAAGTAGCCAGAGTGGCTTCCTGTCTTTTTGTCACAAGCGGAAGAGTCTCATCCGAGAGTTTGGACTTCCTGCCTTTATGCTGCATTTTTTATCTATCACCGAGAAGCTTCTGAAAGGAGAATGCCGAGAACCCGTATCAATTGCGTCAAAACCGAACGTATCCCATAAAATTTATTATATTTTAAAAATGGCATTATCATTTTCTTTAGTTTTACACACCAATGGGATAATGATCAAGTAAAAAAATATTTTGTTGATTTGATTTCCGCTGCACGCCGCCATTAGACTGCAACAACAAATGATATGGCAACAATATTGACGCACTCACTTTACTCTTGGTTCCGAGCGCCATACATCAGACGGCATTTTCCTTTCTCGGTGTCTGCCATGATCTGGAGCAGATTGGGTCGGAGTGTGGACTTCATCAGACTCTTTGACGGTTCTTTCAAGCTTGAGATTGATATTCAGAGAGCTTCGAAGAAGTATGTGATCAGATTCTATATTAAACCTTTGATCCGCCATGATGAAGTCGATCTCATTTTTAGTCACAGTGTCGGGGCCTCACCATGTCCACCTCCTGTGGGGCTTCTTCTTGAAGAAGAAGTTAATCAAAAAGAGCCCCTCCTTCTCTAGGAAGTTGACCAGCATTTGCCCCCTGTGATTTCTACACCCAAAACCATGCGGACCGACTCAGGATTCGACGCCGATTCGGACTCCCAATTATTAATTTACACTAACTCGTAACGCGACAAAACAGAGAAGAATTGGCAAGAAATTATGCTTGTCTTATATTTTTTGAGTCCTTTTTACAATCTTGATTGTTATCTATACTAAACGGTCACCCATCCAAGTAGTGGACCCGGCACAGTGTTGCTGATCTCCAAGTAAGCTTAGTACACTTTTGGTGCATGATTGAGATTTGAACTTACGACCCTTGAGAGGTAAACTTAAAGAGTGACCAGGAAATAACTAGTACAAGCAACAACCAACAATACTAAACAATTTGTTGATATTTCGGGATCTGATCATTAAAATAAAACGTAAAACTCGTATAAAATTCAGGATGAATATACGATTCATGACTTTTCACAGTACAAAAAGATGGCAGCCGAGAGCCGAACAAAACAAAGGAAAAGAAAAAATTGTTGCCGACATAACGTGCTTAAATTCTGCTAATTTACCAAACAAAACAATATCAATAATTGCTTTCTCATTTTCTAACACAATTCTGCTGCAATAAATTAAATTCAAAATGCTCTCCCTCACAGGTAAATTTTAAATTACATTCCTGGTACGCCAGGTAGGTAGGTAGGTGGGGGAAGGGAGCAGATGGGAGGAAGAGAGGGGAGTAGTACAGGGTGCTCTTTTATATTACTTAAAGCTTTTATTTTAATCCATAGAAATATTATTATATTAAAAGTTATTGTAAAATTAGGTATTTGCTTTATTTCAGTGTTCATAATTCGCTCATTTAGATTGGTTACCATTTAGTGGTTATAAACTGTTATTAGCAAGGTGACTCAGTTTATGGCTATTTTGGTGATTTTGAGGGTAAACATTTAACTTTTTATTTTTTAATTTAATTTGTGTCATCCTGCCTATTGATCTCCTTAAATATTGATACTGTAGGTATACGTGGCCGTTCTGTAGTGCATCTGCCTTGCGTATGCCTTCCGAAACACGGAAAAATTATGCCGCGGCTACAATATCGACTTTGACGAAAATTCGTGTTGTGTTAAGAAGACGCACTCTATGACTTTTCCCTCGCAAGACAGAGAGGCAATACGCGAATTTTCGTCGTAGAGCGATAATGTAGCCGGCCCATAACAAACTTCTGTCGATAGGTAAGTTCAAAAAGCATCTCCCTCTATACTGGAGTGTTGTTCACTGAAACGTGAATCTTCCCCTCACAAGCGTCCTGTATTGCAGCTTTTATGAAATTCTTTTATACCCCTGTTCCGTTTGGAATGCTATGTACAATCTCTTTTATTAGTTTTATGTACTTAATTATTATATCAGTGGTTCTCTCTTGGTCATAAAATAATAATATTAATCTTGGACGTTAACACACAGCATCATGTAGCACCAAACTAAGAGCTTGTGTTATGGGAACTACATGACTGATATACTACATAATTTTTTTTTATAAATACATACATTGAAAACACCCAAACCCGATTACAAATATCTGCAGCACATGCAAACATTGGTCCCGGGAATCGAACCCGCAACCTTCTACTTCTCAGGCAGGCCGTCGACCACTGCGCCACAGAGGTCGTCATAGGTTTCGACTTATAAAGAGTTTTTGCAACAGACAAAATAGGTAGGTAGTACGTATTATACTATATTTATATGTTTGATTTATTATACATAGAAGAGATGACAAGGTACCTTTAACATGTTGGACTATTCTGTAACGTTTAGAATCTTTTTTCTGGTAGGAAAAAGGAAAAAAATAATGAAATAACGTGTTTTTTCAATTATATGAAAAGAAACAAAACGTAAAATACTAATATGAAAAAATGTACCATCATTATCATCATCATTATTTGGGCCATTTTGGGCCCACTGCTGGGCATAGGCCTCCCTTTGATTATGCCACAAGATCCTGCGCTAGCAGACTAGTGGGTTAGAGCCCAGATGCAGCCTATGGTTTTTCCTGATAGCTATCGTCGCCCCAGCTCGCCAGAGGACGTCCCCTGTTTCCATGACCATCTCTTGGCCTCAACACACTTTTGTCAGTACAATAATTTAGAATAAATCATCGTAAAAGCTATGCTTTACGCAAGGAGTTTTTATTACGTAGGGCGCGCTTTGAACAAAATCCTGTGCCTAATGTATTATCCCAAAGTAGGGTCGTGTCTCGGTACGATAAAGTAATTAAAATGTTTTTATCTTATACTCTAAGTACCTATTTGAACAAATTTTACGTGTTAAGCTAAGATTAAATTTGAAATTCAGCATAAATAAATTATTTCTCAAAAACGTTTTACCGTAACATACTGTACATACAGTAAAATAAAAGGTTTTACCTACATTTACATTCAGTGAAACCCACAAAGCATAATTAAGTAAGTAAATCAAAAGCATAAAAGATTAGGAAAAAAGCTTTCGCGAGTTTTATAAAATATGCAACACAGAGCCTACATTGTAGACAGTGACCTAAAACCTCAATAAAAATCCAAGACTGAATTTCTTCCAATCGAAAACGAAAATAAAAATATATTCCCATTTTATCAAACGCCCCCCCATCGCATTCCTTATTCAACGACGTCCGAAAATTAAAGGCGGTACAAGAAATCGCACTCAGGGAGCGACGTAGAACGTAGCTGAAATATTTCCACCGGATTCAAGTACTCTTATTTACCCGCCATACCGACTTATATCACACGCAAGCCTGTATTTGTTTTTTCCATTACAAAGGACCGGAACGCCCTGCGCGGGCCGGCAATAATATTTCAATATCGCGACGTGGGTGCCAACCCTAACCTCCAAAGTGATTTCCCAGCGCTCCCATTGGTGGAAATGAACTGTAGTAACGCGTTCGATATCCAAAACCTTCGTGTGACAGAGACGGGAGTAACCGAACTGGAGGCGATGATAGTCGGTTAAAAAGAGACGGATATAGAAATGTGGAGGCATAAATATTGAATGCGCGAAAGGTCCGTATCAATAATACGTGCACGAATGAAATAATAGATTATTCGTTTGTTCAAATCGAACGTAAACAAAATGTAAGCGTCCATTACTGATGCAGTCGCGTAACGGGCGAGAGGAGGTTATAGGAGGTTCGAGAGTTGGAAAGAGATGGGTATAGGTTTCAGATTTGCGTGGAAAAGTTGGTCCGGGCCAACAATGTGAGCACAATCTGTTTTTGTACCAGTCGGCGGACGGTTTCCACATTAAACGATCATTTTAAGGGCGAACCAATCAAACTGCAAATTTATACAAATTGATACTAAACGGGTTATATTAATTTTATAACAAAAATTAAGTGTGTAAATAAGTTTGAACGGAGTCGTAATTAAAACTAATTGGGTATAATAAAGCGCTAATTATTTTGTATTAAAGCGGGTTTTTGCTGGAATTTCGTCCTTTTTGACGGTTCGCGGGTGTGTCTAAGGATTTTTTTACTGCCATGAAAAACATTTAAAAACCAAAAATGAATATCGGGCGTAAGTGACGTGATTCATGATTGGTGCTTCAAAAGTGTACTAAAATTTGCGGTGTGAGATCAAAGTGTACTGAAAAAGTGATATTTTTTAGAATTTGTGTAGGAATAGAGTTGGTGGAGTCTTGTGCCAAAGTGGTGAAAAGATGCCGGAATAGGGGGTGGCCAAGGTTGGCCTTTTGAGGCCATGCTCAATAACCTCACAGCTGCAGCTTTAGGAGGTGAGTACGTTATTAAATGCCCCATAACCCGACCTCAATTGAAGTCAAATTAAATCTTATTAATTATAAAAAAATAAACAGGTATTTATTTAAAAAACAAAAAATCCGACTGCATAGCCAGGAAGTTTTTAGTTCTTGTTAGTTTAGTAGTCTTTTTGAATTCAAAATAGCTTCTTACAGTCGCCATATTGGATTTTTTGAAATTTCATAGCTTATGTCACTATTGTAATCTAGACGAATCCAACGACACCTCATTAGTCAAAATCCGTCCAGCCGTTTGAGCTACAGCGACCGACCAAATAATATTACAAACATATATACACTCTAAAAACATAACCTGACTGAAGAAGACTTCAGTCGGCTAAAAAGTAACTACATTTTTTCATTTATTATTATTATGAGCCCTCAAAAGGCAAAGTATTAAAAAAAAGTAAAAAAAAGGTTTTCTATTGCTTTTTTAAGCGTCGTAGATTAAAATTATGTAAATGATTTCAACACATTAACAGTAACATCCATTACTTAATAAAAAAATGAAAAAACAAATAATGTTACTATAATATAAAACGTAATAAAACCTTATCCCAATCATAAATAGATAATTTACAGACAAAAAAATCTAATTAAAACTTTTTTTTTTAAAACTACTCATTCAGTGTACGTATCTAATTGTTATATACAGGGTGTTTGGAGGATAATAACTAAAATCACTTTTATTAATAGCATATGATGTTTAAAGTGATCACATGGGTATCCTTGATCAGCTCCTTCAATCCCTACATCGTTCCACCAAACACGATGTATAAAATAATTATGGCTTGTTCGTCAGGTCATTCAACGTGAAAGGCCATCGCAACTTCTACCTATACATACAGTTGCAACTCTTGTGAAACTCTAAACACAAGCCTTTGAACTAGAGGCAAGTCTAAAAAAATATCCTAAGATATTAGAGATTCCGTACACAATATAAAATAAATATATAATGCTGGACATTATCGAACAGCATCATCTAGCCGCAAACTAAGCAGGACTTGGAGTAAGGTAACCGTATGACTATTAAACTATTAAACTTATATTTTTTACCGACTTTAAGAAAGGAGGAGGTTTTTAATTTGTAAATATAGGTATCAGGCTACACAGAAAGTATTGCGAAAATAGTTTTATGTATGAGAGACTGGCCAGTCATAAAGTATTTTTAAAATATGATTATTGCTATGTAAAAAAAGCACCTACGTTCCAGTTTCAAAATTTACTTCCAAATTTTTTGCGTGGATCTGCGACGGGAACATTTTCTTTTGCGCTATGATATCAACGCAGAGACTAAACCACTAGACTACTAGCGAGGGACTAGCGGGGTGATCGGCTTACTGTTATAAGTTATAACAAACTGTTACAGTTTGTCAATTGACCTTCTTTGAATTTCGACGGATGAAATGTCAAAGTTTGTAAAAACAGGATCGGTGTCAGTGCCAAATCTATGTGCCAATTTTGGCACATAGATACCTTTTGCAGTTTAGGCATCCAACAAGGAATATTATCAGTAATCCCAGCCCTAAAGGGGTAAAATAAGGGATGAAAGTCTGTACGAAAGTCCGTCAGTGTCGAAAGTTAAAATTTTGTGTATAGGCTGACGATTGATTATTAATTAATACCTATTACAGTGTTTCTAATCATTCCACCCGCGAAGGTGTGAAAAAGGGAATGAAGTGGTGTATGGAAATTCCTTCATTTTCAAAGTAAATCAAAAATAAGAAAACAAACCAAAATACAAAATTAAAATATTCATAACTATCACCCCAGACCCTCACAAATTGCCAGCGCCCTTAAAAAGGCGCGAACGTTCAGTTTTACGGGTTTCAATTCCATTAAGTTGGGTTTATGGGTTGGCCCTAATCCTGGATCTTGGGGTTTATCTGTTCGACTTTTAGCGGGGTGAGGTCTGAAGGTGAATGTAGACATAGCAATAATACAAGGTTAGTTACGGGCGTTATATTCACCATGCAAAAAAGCTCTAATAAAGAAAAGAAACAAAACAAGTGCGATTTGCATTCACGCACGATTGAATACCGTTGTATGGAAGCCCTAATTATTAAGTATTTATTTTATTCTGTTTTTAGTTTTTGCTGTTATAACGGCAACCGAAATATACTTATCATCTGTGAAAATTTCAACTGTCTAGCTATCACGGTTCATGAGATACAGCCTGCAGACAGACAGACAGACGGACAGTGGAGTCTTAAAAATAGGGTCCCGTTTGGGTGATTCTGGGACCTTGTATATGAAGCTGACTGACTGACTGTAATTGATTGAATGTGTGACTGAGGGTGTAAGGGGTCCAACCTCCACCTTCGGAAGCCAAGCCAACCTCACCTGCACGTGGTGCACCTTACTAACTAACAAAACAACTTACAAACGGGGCTCTGGCGGCTGGCTGATTGCGGCATAGCGCAGCCTAACTCTGGTATAACAATATCCCCGCGCCGACGGGCCGAAGCCTCAGCGATCTCCAACCCGCATGCCTAACGTGGAGATAATGGGCATATCCCCCTACTTATGAGGGGAGGCCTATGATTGATATAGGCGGTGGTGATGTTGTTGTTGTTATTGTGGACGACTGACTAACAACCAACGCATTGCCATAGATAGCTAAGTTTAAGTTCTAGAGACTTCAAATTCAACTGAAATTAAGCCCATGAAGAACGAGGATATACTTCTGAGACAGTCGCAGGGCAACCAATATAAATAAATAAATAAATAATGCTGGACGCTATCACACAGCATCATGTAGCCCCAAACTAAGCAGAGCTTGTATTATGGGAACCACATGACTGATAAACTACTAAAATACTTTTTTTTTGTAAATACACATCATACGTAGAAAACACCCAGACCCGAGACAAATATCTGCAGAACATGCAAACATTTGTCCCGCAGCTTGTTCGAAATGAGTGTTGAGTGAGTTTGAGTCAGCTTGTAATATTATAATGTAGTATCGCAAAATTTAGAAAATGCCTTTACTGATTTGAATATTAGTTTTATTTGTTTTGTCCGCCTTGATTCAGGCATGGTTTGGAAAATAAAAAATAACCCAATGGAACAGCCGAAAAATCGGCAAAACCTAAATTGGTAATTTTGTATGGGAATTACCATTTCGGACTACAAATCAATTTTAGACGGTACCTAAAAACTACGAAGTTTACTAGATCATCGAATAGTCATATTTTAGAGACGGAAGTTCAAATTTAGGTGCCAAACTCGTTATTAAACGACTTCAAAAAAGGAGGAGGAGCTATTGAGACCCTCCTCCTTTTTTGAGTTTTGGGTATTACCCAAAAACACCTAAATCACTATAAAAAAATAATTGTCATCGGAATCTTTTTTTTATGTATGTTCCCCGATTACTGGAAGACGGCTGGTCAAATAGCTGAACTGATTTGGAAGATAATTTTTCGTTTGAAAAACTATTTTCCAGGTGGTCATTGTCAGGATGATAGAGGACTCTTCAAATATTACAGTCACACCTATAGCGGCTTGGGTGTTTTTTCGGAAAGCACCATTTGGTGAAAAACTCTATATTCAGTCGAAACGCCTTCACCGATGTAAAATAAAAGATTCCCCATTTTTCATATTTCAAATCCGGAAGTTTCACGTTAGTTTAGAATTTTACAGTCATAAATTTTTTAATTCGCCATTTCGCAATCCATTACATCCAGCCATTTTGTTTATCCAGCGTATACCTACATTGACTATACGTATACGTCCCTCTCCCAATGGCTCTGATAACCAAAAGAAAATTTTCGAGAAAATAGAAAAAGACGCTTGAAATTTCCCGTATCGGTAAAGTTAGATCGTTAGGCGCATTACCACTTTATACTTGGCAAATTGGATTTGTTTTAATGGCAAAGTTTTATAATTTTGAATAGGAACATCAGACGATCGGATGGTTCTTTTAGGGGAATTTAGGGCTACAAGCTGCATCATGTTCGTCCTGGTTGAGGTTTCAGAACGGTTGTCTAGAATTCTGTTCATACGTAACTTCTAATCCAACTTCTTTGCTTCTAAGAATGTTGTTAATGATGATTTACTGTATCAAACTACTTAACTAAATTCTTCAACTGCCACGCACAACTTAAAATAGTGAATCTAGAAGTATGTAATCATATTAATAGATCAACTTAGCCTGTGAATCATCTATAGATCATCTCTGGAATATTGAAAAGGTTATGAGCATGTTCACATAATGGATCATACTAATCTATCGTAGCAAGGTAGATAGATGACACAAGGAATTATATGTAAAATGCGTTCTCCGTTCACATTATCAACAATTTATCGTCTCGACACACGAAAGCATTCAAACACTTGCTCCCGCTTTGGTTCTGATAGACTATAATTACCATATAATATAATGTAAATATGCTTTAAGGCGAATGTCTAAGTAGTTGATTGGTATTTTGTCCAACAGGACACAAAGAGCCGTGTCCAGAAGAGAAGCCACACGATCACAAGCCGAGCCTCGACCGGCACCATGCACTTGGCGCGCGTTTACACATCGCGCACAATATACGGACTGAACACTTGCAAGGTATACATTGACGGCGTTGTAGTTGAAGTCTAGGTGATCTTTGCTATAAAGCAGCAATGAACGACATTTTAGCTAGAGCATCCACCATCAAATTGCATTTGGAACTTACAAATTGCGCAAAACATAAGGACTGAACTCTTACCAAGTTTACATTCATGTTTTAGTTGGAAGTAGATGTAGCACCTACGACGGTTATTATTCCACACATACTCAATGGACGATGGAAGCTGGTTAGGTTATGTTTATAAAACCGAAGTAACTTACGATGAAACTGCATACAATCACACCATCTCGATGAATCACAGTATTCACTAAACTTACAGTTTGTGAGGTTGACTGTGTGCGCAGGATATTTTATCTGTTAGCGGATTTGTAGAGATCAGAACGTCCTACCTTGACGTAATAATATATCAGATATTTACCTTTTTACCTTTATAAATTTATTATAGTTTTCTTGTTTTATGTGTGACAGCTACTTGGTGTGTTTTATTTGTGTTGTACTTATCTTTTATCTACTTACGTATCTTGGTCGCTTTTTCAGCTTCCTTTTTGTTTCTTAATTGTATTAGGTGTGTTTTCAAGTTAATTATTTTCTGTTTCTTATATTATAAATGCGAAAGTTTGTTTGTATGTTTGTTCCCACACAACTCCGTAAGGTTTAAACGAATACGGATTAAACTTAATATGCGCGCGTTTGTGACTAACACAAACACTGCAACTCTACTTTTTATCTCGGTACCACGGAGCTGCGGGTGGAAATTTTTGGTTATAAGTTGAAACACATTGCTCTAATAGCACGTAATAAATCTCACACGCTCTTTCAATTTCTCTTATTAAGTTGTTATTCTCAGGTGGTATCCACCAGCACAGCGGAGGGCATATGTCGACCGTGCCTGTCAGCATGTCATCATCAGCGTCTGACAGTGACAAGCCGGCGAAGCAGAAGAGGCATAGGACCAGGTATGTATTTTTGTAAAATTAGAATAGTTTCGTCGCATAGAATCCACGAGGTGGACAAGTGACGAAATATGCTGGAAGTATATGGAAAGAGCTCAAGGCCGTTCGTTCAGTCGGAGATCGCTTTATGTTCGGCAGTGAACTACTATTATTAAGCTTTTTTGTTGAGTATTAACAACGACAATGATGATGATAATAAAAATGATGCCGCTAATGATCCAAAATATAAAAAAATACCATATGGAAGATAAGTAATGGCGCTCATTAGCCTGCCATTAGTGGCCTGTGTCCAGTAATGTACTGCTTTAGGCTAATGATGAACCAGAAAAAACTATTGGTAGTGATAGTAGGACTACAACTAGTACTCTTTAAGTAAACTAACAGGATTGTCCACAGGTTCACGCCAGCACAACTGAACGAGCTCGAGAGATGCTTCTCGAAAACCCACTACCCCGACATCTTCATGAGAGAAGAGATAGCAATGAGGATTGGCCTTACGGAGAGCAGAGTCCAGGTTAGTCGATAATATTAAGAGGTGTATCGACAAAAGTAAAAAAGGAAAACATTTTTTTTCTTTAATATGTATACCAGGATTCGCATTTGGTCAGTTCCCGAGATTCGTTATAACGGCACTAACTATTCTTAATCTGTAGCAATTGCGATGTTTAAATTTTGACAAATTTTGATACGATTGCTTGCTTTTACTTTTTTACCTGCAATACTTTTGGTTTGTAAAAGTTTTGCTATTCAAAAGTTCTTTTTAAAGAAGCGCATCAAATAAAAATACCTAATATTATTTATTTATCACATCATATTTTACTTGTTTGACATTTGAAAATTCAAATTCAATACATTTAGTTTTATTTGGTGCGTAATTAATTATTATGAATAAACCAATTATACAGGTATTGGCACGTAGAGAAGTAAGTAGAGCTCTGTCTGGGGCATCTTTTGATCTCGCCTGCACAGTTTAAGAGCCCCCAGAGCTAATCTTTTATGCCGGTACCTGAAGGACTAGTACGAGATGCACAATTCGAAAACTTTTATAGTTTACTATATCGAGCTCAATTTTGAAGTACCTTTTTTCGTTAATTACCTCACCGTTTTGAGTGAAAATTATTGCAATCTTTAAAAAGATTACATTACCTACGTTGTTCGATCAGTTTCTACTTAAAACCAGTTGCCTAATTTCCAAAAAACGTACATTTAATTTGAGCTCGATATGGTAAATCAAGAAAATTTTATAATTGTGCAACTCGCACTTAGGGGTACTGTACATATTTAGAGATTGCCCGTCATTTTTTTATTATACTTGAAGATGGAACATGCACATGGCCCATCTGATGTTAAAAGGATTGTTTGCGGTCAGCTTGGCACAGTAACCCGATGGCGTTAATGATGACTTCACTTCACTTCACTTCTTTATGGCTTCTGGGATGGTTCTCCATAATTTCGCTAGTATCAAAACGTATAATTTTTCATAACAATATGAGGCAACGTAGTACGATTTTGTAAGTCTAGTCGTCCAGTCTTCAGCCAGGTCTTGCTATAGCAATGGCGACTATAACAAGCCAGAAAACGAACGGTGAACAATTTTCTTCATTAGAGAATTGCAGTCCAAATAACTTTTTATTCCATTCTACTAAACTTGTGTCTTATTACTAAGGTAAATTGGTTAGATTGCCAAACGATTTAAATATTATAAATCAGCAAAACATTAGAAAATTAAATAAAATACAAATGATACAACCGTCGTTCAAGATGAAAAAATGGTTCGCATTAATGATCAAATTCGCCGTTTTTAATTTTTTCATTATATTAATATGTGCGTTTTATTTATACAGAGTAATATTTTTCGCGGTAATCCTACTGCATAATGTGCGAATGCGAATGTTTGTACTAATATTATAAATGCGAAAGTTTGTGAGTATAGATGTATGGATATATGGATGTATGGATGTATGGATGTATAGATGTATGGATGTATGGATGTATGGATGTATGGATGTATGGATGTATGGATGTATGGATGTATGGATGTATGGATGTATGGATGTATGGCTGTATGGATGTATGGATGTATGGATGTATAGATGTATGGATGTATGGATGTATGGATGTATGGATGTATGGATGTATGGATGTATGGATGTGTGGATGTATGGATGTATGGATGTATGGATGTATGGATGTATGGATGTATGGATGTATGGATGTATGGATGTATGGATGTATGGATGTATGGATGTATGGATGTGTGGATGTATGGATGTATGGATGTATGGATGTATGGATGTATGGATGTATGGATGTATGGATGTGTGGATGTATGGATATATGGATGTATGGATGTATGGATGTGTGGATGTATGGATGTATGGATGTATGGATGTATGGATGTATGGATGTATGGATGTATGGATGTATGGATGTATGGATGTATGGATGTATGGATGTATGGATGTGTGGATGTATGGATGTATGGATGTATGGATGTATGGATGTATGGATGTATGGATGTGTGGATGTATGGATGTATGGATGTATGGATGTATGGATGTATGGATGTATGGATGTATGGATGTATGGATGTATGGATGTGTGGATGTATGGATGTGTGGATGTATGGATGTATGGATGTATGGATGTATGGATGTATGGATGTGTGGATGTATGGATGTGTGGATGTATGGATGTATGGATGTATGGATGTATGGATGTGTGGATGTATGGATGTATGGATGTATGGATGTATGGATGTATGTATGTATGGATGTATGGATGTATGGATGTATGGATGTATGGATGTATGGATGTATGGATGTATGGATGTATGGATGTATGGATGTATGGATGTATGGATGTATGGATGTATGGATGTATGGATGTATGGATGTATGGATGTATGGATGTATGGATGTATGGATGTATGGATGTATGGATGTATGGATGTGTGGATGTATGGATGTATGGATGTATGGATGTATGGATGTATGGATGTATGGATGTATGGATGTATGGATGTATGGATGTATGGATGTATGGATGTATGGATGTGTGGATGTATGGATGTATGGATGTATGGATGTATGGATGTATGGATGTATGGATGTATGGATGTGTGGATGTATGGATGTATGGATGTATGGATGTATGGATGTGTGGATGTATGGATGTATGGATGTATGGATGTATGGATGTATGGATGTATGGATGTATGGATGTGTGGATGTATGGATGTATGGATGTATGGATGTATGGATGTATGGATGTATGGATGTCCATCCACGTAAGTCATTAATAGTAAGTACAATTTTTTGCGGTAAAAGAGGCCTAAATGTTTGTTATATTTTCATTTCTAAAGCCATACATTTGCTAAGAGCTATTCTGAAGACACCAAATTTTTTATTGTCTTTATGATAGTTTACTGACGCTGCAGCAAATAATGTTAGGGCCTTGGTATCATACTGTAATGCTGTGTTATAAATATTTATTGAAATAAATATTTCTGAAAATATACCAAACTGTGTCTGATACGTCTACAAAACCAAACTTCTTGACTTCGATATGCTAAAGAAATAATATGGAAACATAATGACACAGGTGATTCCAATCTTTATGTAAACACACGACCGTTAGGTACAAATATCCGCCGTGTGCATCAAAAAAAGAACGCGACCAAAAACCATACCTTGCGAGACTCTTCGCACATTCTGTACAAAAGTTGCACCATATTGATACATTTCTCGCGACCCTCTACCTGACACAATACAACCTTAAAATATAAACTCCTTTTACGTCGGAGCCTGTCTTAAAAATGTTTTAAAACATTTGAATGGGTGGTCGAAAGTCAAAAGCTTGAGTGAGAACTTCATAGGATTTTATTGACCTCACAACTTTATAAAGGGCCATAAAAAACGGAAGCTAGATGTTTTATTCGTTTATTTATTAGATACCTCAATAAACGTTTGTCGGATAAAAGTAAAACGATGTTAGTTTGTTTAATTTTTTTCTTGTAAACATGATATGTTCAATTGTTTACTATTTTGGATACTATAGACTCAAAATGTAATAACTACCAAGTTCGAACAAAACAGATATCGAAATTTTAACCCCCGACGGAAAAAGAGTGATAAAAGTTACACGTATACTTATTGTGTATCTAATTGTCTGTCTGTCTGCGTGCTCCTGAATGGATGAATCGATTTTGATTTAGTTTTTTTGTATGAAAGGTACCTAACTTGATTTATAGAGTTCTTAGATTCAAGAAAATCTGTTCAGTAGTTTGAAGATCATGAGCTCTTTTCTTGTTGACGAAGGCATGTGAGCGGTTTCTACATGTCTTATTGATTTTTTTGGTATTTTGTTAATTCAATAATTTTGAAAGAACGTGGTAAACTTGACCTGTTGGTGCAGTATCACAATCTGCAAGATGCCCAAGTCCTCAAACAGGTAGCAGAGGTATAGTGCGTGCATAAAAAAGAGAAATAAAGCTTTTATGTCAGATGCAAATAGATGAAACTTAAAAAAAATCGTTTAATTTATCACATTTCAAAGGCAAAACTAGTAGAATTATAAATAAAAAATAAATAGTAAATTTAGCATTACAATAAAGTAAAATGTCAATGTTAGGTAGAATAGAACAAAGTCATGCATAAGCAAAGGTTTGTGTATAAAGAAAAAGAAATAGAAGTAGAAATTCCTACTTATATAAAGATGTAGATATCATTATCTATACATTAACTATTTCAAACCAATTCGTTCAACAAATGTACCAATATTAAATCTTTATAGACTCAATTATATGCAGCTAAGTAACTACTAAACAGTAGTCATTCTCATCCATCTGCTAAATCGAATTCGATTCTTCAACAATCATCACATTTGATTCTAATTCTCACAATTCATTCATGTGCATCATAAGTGCATCAGAGACCCACTGTCCACCAAAGTGACACGTCACTTTATTGTTACACTATGCTTGTATTTCTAACTGACACTGCTCCTAAGAGGTTTTCGGTATCTATCGCCGGAGTATTAGTAGCATAGTCTGAATTATTATGTGCAGTGCTTGTTACTACGTTTGTTGTATCGTTCTCTTTAGTGGATAGTGGCCCTTCGATTTACAATACTAATCTGCTACTGTCACTTTGTTCAAGCAGTTAGTTTCAAGTTAAACTGTACTTTGCATTAGGCATTAGACTTAATTTGTGTCGCGTGCCGACTAATATTTGTATTTCGTTAACACTTGAGACACACGGCTCGTCTGGATCGTTAGCTTTTGATCTATTTGTAAATGAAATAACCCAACAAGATCTTTGGACTTTATAAAAAAACAATGCATGTTAGTCCTTCGTTGCTTCCTTCAGAATGTTAGATAGAAGTTTATTTAGTAACGTAAAGATGTATTTAATATAAAAGACGCAGTTACAAAGTTATATAACATTAAGTAGAATTCAAATTGTTACCTCTAAAAACACACTTCATATAACATAAAATCTAAAGAAAATTTGATTCTTGAATTTTTTTGTGACTGTTATTGAGCATTATATGAAACAGTATAACAAAAATAATTGCAGCTTTTATAGTTAGTTACCTCTTCTCTCCTTATATCAATTAGCTCCATCCTTTGGCAAATTATTAAGAGTTCGTCCAAACATTCTATAATGAGCTTTCTTTATTTCAATTTTATTCTTCAACATTCTTGGTTCTGCTAGCAAAACAATACAGCAGTATGTCACATTTTAAGAAGGTTGTAATCCGTGAAAATTGCCAGCTTATCGTCAACTAAGCTATTAAATTTAATGGTTTAACTTGATGTTATACTACTGAATAATCATTCAAATGGATCCATTCAAGCTTTCGGATTGAATTTTCTTTTGACTCAGAACAATGAAGGCACGATTGCAGTGACTGGACCCAGGGTCTCGGAATTTCGGACCCAGTCACTAGGTATATTATAAACGAGATTGGCAGTAAGTCAGTTTGTTGTGTTGCCGCGCAACTGGAAAATAGAACAGGTGGACTGAGTTGTACCGACTAGGCTGGGTTGAAACTACTCTCACACGAACCCAGTGATAAGGTAGCGTTGGAATGGGTTACATAACATTAGTGTGCATTCCATCTTCTAACGTGTAGTGCACCCAGCTGTATAACAAATGGAGCTCTGGCAATGTCGGCTGTCTGAACGCGGCATAGCACAGCCTAACACCGGCAAACCCACTCCATACTATTTGAATATCTTACAATGGAACTCCGCAAAAAAAAGCAAACTAAATACACAAAACTGCGAATATAAACAGGTGTGGCCAAAGAGGGAACTATCCATCCCCGCTGTGAATGAAAAGGTCTTCAGTCAAGCATAGCAGCGCCAAATCCTGCGACGGTTCCAGTTCCGCATATACTCTACACTCCAAAAACATTATGCTTGGATTATACGACCAGTAATCCATACCACCAGCCTATATGAATTACATAGGCCCATCATAAGGACCCCCTCCTTGAATATTCACATATTCTATACGCTTAGCATGCAGGTTGGTGATCGCGCAGAGCACAGTTTCTACACACCACCGAGGCTGCTGTCCGTCGACGGTCAAGAAATTTAGGTGTGCAAGTGATGATGACGATGATTTGATTTTTACTTAAAATGCTCTGAATGCTTATAAAATAAATTACATTGGAAATTTCTAAGCTTGTGATATTTTATTTATCCTATTTCATGTAAAAGATGAACTTCCAACCAAAGATGAATTTTACAGGCGAAGATGTTCATTTAATCAAATCACTTTAATAATTGTATACTCGACAGAAATACATTTTTTCTATAAATTAAACTTAATACTTCTAAATAAATATAAAAAACATTATAGTAAAAAATGTATGAAAACGGGAGACCACCGACCGCGGGGCAAGGTTCAAACGGTCAGTGGCTAGGGCTGCAGAGAGAGGAACCTCCGCACAATGCATGCCGAGTCCAAGAGAGCCGCCTTCTGTATCTGACCCTTATTCCAGCTGCCTAGCGAGAGCTTATTTATAATAATAATAATATATTTTTTATATTATTTTTGTACATAGTAGATTAATAATGTTTTAAATTTTATAGTAAAAAATGTATTTTTTATGAGTTTTAAAATGAATAAAGTGTCATAATAATAATAATTATTATTATTATAAATGCGAAAGTTTATGTGTTATTATGTGCTATTAGGATGACTTTATCTAACCAGTCCAAGAAACCCTTATGGCGCCGCTTTGTCCGTCCGTCCGTTCGTCTGTCACACCTGATTTTTTCAGGAACTACAAAACCATAGAATAAGATTGCAAGAGAAAAAACATAAAAATGTTTTCGTTTTCATCCCCAAAGGGTCCAAAATAAGAAAAGTTAAAATTTAAAACTGGTGCCATTTTTATTTCTTTATAAAATGCACGGATTTCAATTTATGAATAGCCCAAAAAATGACCCCCCTAATCTCCGAAGTTTGCAAAACGAGAAACTGGAAACTAATTTAAGTTAAGGAAAGATATCTATATTTCTAAATAGTTTCTAGAAATCTTACTAAATGGGGTATTTGAAAAGTACATGGGGGTTTGGTAACAGTATAAAACAGGTTTTATTTTTTTTATATCATGCACAGTTTTTGATTTAGGATGAAAAATTTCAAAAAAATGACTATACCCTTTATATCCGAAGTTTGCGAAGTGTAAAACCTGAAATTTATATATATTATAGAAGTATATCCATACTTTACAGGAAAATAATAGCAAAGTCTGCATCTAAAACAGTTTTTTGGATATCTTCCGATACGGGAGGGTTGAAAATAATAGAGGTTTTTGCCAGGTCGAGTGGGGTACCAAATGAAAAGGCTTGATTTGAATAGTATAAAACAGATCCTCTTTATCTCCTAAGTTTGCAAAGTGATAACCCTGAAATTTATGTAATATACATATAGAAGATTATCTGTATTTTACAGGAAAATTATAGAGAAGTCTCTAGCTAATATGGTTTTGTAGAAACCTAAATAAATTGCTGTGGTCGAGCTCACGGTCAAACATGGTATTATCTGAATTACCTTAATTTGTCCATTCTAAAGCCGGTTTCTTTTTTCGTATAGGACGTACAGTTTTTTGATTACGAAGAATACTTACTATTTTGTAACGCACGCCATTGACGTCACCCGCGGTGGGCTAGTCAACTCGCACTTAACCGGTCTTGTTTTTGTGGTCGCTTCACTCCGTAACGGCTGAATGGATTTGGTTCAAACTTGGAATATGCATAGCTTAAGGCTTGGATTGACACAAGGGCTACTTTTTATCCCCGTATAACGAGCGAAGCCGTGGGTGGAAGATAGTAATACATAATTTCATGCAATTACAACAAATACGAAATGGAACCGGCTAAGAAAACCGAGAATATTATGAATCAGAAAGAACATGGTCAAAACAAACACCACTAACCTTTACACCTCATTTTTTTTTAAATAGCGTCCACAAAAAGCGGATATTAGTGATGAGGTTGAGCTGTCCGGTCAAATTCGGCTAAGTCCGGTGAAGGGAATAAACTTAAAAGTTAAAATTTTATATTTGGATAAGCTATTTGTTAAATATTTATTATGTAAAAGTTAGAAATGTTAAAGATTTATTATATTGACAAGCACCTGTCTATGAAATACATATTTGACTTCAACAATGGTTTATATTCTAAGAAAATTCTATGACAAAATTTTGTTCGTTTTTGTCGTAAATTTAATTTTACTGTAGTATTATAAAATTTGTAAATTGATAAAAAAAATGAATAATTGCTACAATACTACCCTCGAGAGCAATGAATCCGGGTCACTCAAAGAATCCAAAAAATCTTGGAAAGTAAGAATGCTAGGTTAATGCAATAAATTGTATTTAATAGACAATTTAATACTCCTTAAATGAAAGTATTAAAACTTCTTAGTTATTGTAAAGTTATATCATAAAAAAATCAAATTTGAAAAGGGAACACTGTCGAAGATGGAACTACGAAATTACAGGATTTGTTTTTGCTTTTGTTTGTAATCTGTCATTTATGTTGGTACATAAACCAGGTTGATAGTGCTCAATATTCATTATTCAAGCTGAAATCATGTCGCTTACACTTGAAGAATGCACCAGAATACTTACATTGGTGGAAACCGGCCGGAGTCAGCGCGATACAGCCAGGACTGTCGGTGTGTCGCTGTCAACAGTACAAAGAGTTCTCCGACGTTACGAAGAAACTGGTTCTAACCTACGCAGACCAGGAACGGGCAGAACTAGGTGTACCACAGCACGAGAAGACCGATACTTGGTGAATACCATGCTTCGAAATCGCTTTCTCACAGGAACTGAACTCACAAATCAGTTTCGACGCCTCGGAGGAAGTAACCCAAGTGCATGGACAGTAAGACGTCGGCTTGCTGAATCTAACTTAAAACCCCTTAGACCTGCAAACGGCCCTAAACTGGAGCGTGGCCATCGTATTTCAAGACTAAGATATGCCCAGAACCACGTAAATTGGAGTATTGAAGATTGGTCGAAAGTTATGTTCTCCGACGAATCAAAATTTATGCTCTACAAGCACGATGGAAGACACAGAGTGTATAGAAGACCAGGAGAAAGATTCAAGCAAGCATGCATCGAAGAAAAAGTAGCCTACGGTGGTGGGTCTGTACTTGTGTGGGCCGGAATTTCCTCTGAAAGTCGCACAGAGCTGGTGATCATAGAAAACGGCTCTTTAACTAGCGTAAGATATGTGGAAGAAATCCTCAACAAACACGTTGGTCCATTTATGGTCAATTTGGGTGAGGATGCTATATTTATGCATGACAATGCCCGACCTCATACAGGTAGGATTGTGAATGACTACCTTCAAGAGATGAACATTACTTGTATGGAGTGGCCAGCGCGCAGCCCGGATATCAACCCGATCGAGCATGCTTGGGACGAGCTAGGGAGATGCGTAAAACAACGAAACCCTCCCCCAATCACGCTTCCTGAGCTCAAAATTGCTCTCACAGAGGAATGGGAGAATATTCCCCAAAATCGTATAAGGAACTTGGTGTACAGCATGCCAAACCGCGTAAACGCAGTAATGGAAGCACGAGGAGGTAATACGAAGTATTGAAATTCAAGAAAATCGTCATAAAATTCAAAAATTTCATGTTTCCTATTTTTGTTTTAAGGAGAGATCAGCAGTTTTTTTTTCTTTATGTAATTTTGTGTAAATAAAATGTATGGTGACTCATATTTTTTTAACTTTCATTTAAGGAGTATTAAATTTTCTATTAAATACAATTTATTGCATTAACCTAGCATTCTTACTTTCCGAGATTTTTTGGATTCTTTGAGTGACCCGGATTCATTGCTCTCGAGTGTATTTCGAATTTTCTTATTCACTGGTAGTAAATATTTTTTTTTCTTACAGAAATGATATTCACTTAACCTTAGTATAAACTACATTAGTATAAAATGTGTAATGTCTAGTCTATAATAATACTGCTTTGCACTCCAATAAAACAGTTATTATGTGTGTGGAAAAACACATACTTAATCACTGCACCTCAGAACCTCAAGTAAAACTCAAGTATTTTATTTTACGGAAAAAACTATGTAAATAACTAAATTTTAAAATAATTTTTATTATTTACTAGCAAAATCTACAAACGCTATGAATTGACATTGTCATTATCCCTACATCCATGGATTGATACCATCTTGTTCAATAGAAATGATTTAAAGTCGCTCCTTAGATTGCGATCCGGTCATATACCCTCCAACAAATTCGCTTTTTTGATGAAAAAACTGACATCGCCTAACTGCAATGAGTGTGGAGTCATTGAAGACGTTCATCATATTCTGTTGGAGTGTTTACGTAATAAATCATTCAGAGACACTTGCATAAACAAAAATCACCTTACACAAGTAGGCACTATAAATAGTATATTATCCGTTCCTTATAGTGAAGAAGTAATTTTTTTTATTAAGTTATGTCAAATATGTTTAGTTAAAGAATAACTTAGTTTCTTATGTCTTATTTTTATACATTACTTTTTGTGTTGTTTCTATTTATTTCTTGTATGTATGTGGGGGATGTGGTCGCTCGGCGAGAAAAAAAAATAAAGAAAAAAAAGACATTGTCATGAGCGCTATCAATATAACGTGGCGCGTTCTGCTGGAAGAAGGTGGAACCCTAATTTGTCGATGGTAACAAGGTTATCAGGTAAAATCTATGGATGCTTCTTCTGTGAGTTTTGGAAACACATATAATACTTGGAGTGCTGAATGTCTCTCTCTCTGTTATGTTACTAGAAGATGGAACAAGCAAATGGTCCACCTGATGGTGCTAACCATATAACACAACAGTATTGCATCGTAGGCCGCGTATGTAAGAAACATTCCCTACGATGCAACGCCCTGCGTCCATCAATTTAAGGCATGAAGATGTTAGGCCTCATTTGTCTGTAATTTCACTGGAACCTTTCACTGGAACCTTAAACCCTTTCAAACCAGAACACAGCAATGCTGCTTTTCGGTTGAAATGGCATTTACCACTATGGACGTACACACCCAGACGAGTCCCTTCACAAAGAGCCGTACAAAAAACTTCAAACTTCAACACTTTTTTTAGTTCCAATTAAGAACCTTATATACACTATATCACCTTATGGAACACTATATTTATCGTTAACTTTTTTAATATACACCAATTCGTAACTAGTTATAACGAAAAGCAGATATGACAACGTACGGACAAAGACGGATGAAGGTACGATAGCCCATCACTACACGATACAATAAACTGCCGAAGAATCTCGCGGTGTGGCGTGAAGTGCCCGTGGAAACTTATAAAACGTACAAAAATGTGTTTGTATGAGTCTGTGTGGCCACCGAATCCAAAGCACGACTCATACAGTAGTAGTTTACTAGACAATAACTACTGTGCTTTTAATACTCCAGTTATTTGGTAGTTTTACCTGGAAATTGGTAGACTAAAAACATATTTTAGGCACCATTTTTCACCATTTGCACCATTTTTTGGGAAATTTGAAAAGGAGTACATCGAAATCTATAAAATTACCAATTTTCAAAACGCCCGGAAAACTTTCGAGGTAACCCCTATCGTTTCGACCCCTGTTCGACCAAATGACTGTACTAGTACGCCGCCTGATTTATTTAGTATGTAGTTCAATAATAATTCATTCAAAGACTCGAACTACATGGCATATGTCTTTAAATTTTTTAATAAAAACACATTCGCCTGTAAAATATTAGCCATTAATGCCAGGCCCTGGTTAGGCCTTATTTGGATGCCGTCGGACTTTACAGCGCTCCAACAAAAGTTTGCATGTTTATATATTTTTCATTCTTTCATTCAATAGTGACGTTCAGCTAGCATCAAGTTTAACCACAGATATAGGAAGACAACTAGATAAAGTCTTAAAATTCAATACGGCTGATATCTACTTTGTTATGTCAAATATCATCAGTTAGAAATGGATGCATACAAATATCAATGCGACTTCAAAAAGTTATCGTACCAGGGCGCTCGAACAAATTTCTATGCAGGTTCATACAAATGCCCTGGTACGAAGTCGTACGAAATTGCAGAAATCGCATAAAGATAAAGTATGCATCTCTTTCTAGCTAACATATATGGACATAAGAAAGTAGAGATCAGCCGTATGAGTTAATGTTCAGAGCATACATGAATTTTAAGACTTCTTCTATGCTTTAGTCCTATTTCTTTGAGTTTAACCGATTTTAATCGATTTCCATAGATAAATTTTTATAGGTATTTCAAAACTTGACATTGTCTTTGCTACGGGTATCGAAATTGTGCCCACATAGTTCTACGATTCTAGTCAGCTTTTGCGAAAGAGAAAGAGAGAGCTTTTTGTGTTCAAGGTGATCCACTAACAACTACGCCATCATCATCATCAGCCTATAGCAGTCCACTGCTGGACATAGGCCTCCCCTAATGAGCACCATTGCGCCCTGTCTTGAGCTCGATCTTCTACCAGCAGCATTTCGCAAATCATCACTCCACCTGGCCTGCTGCGCCATGAGCACAACAAAATAATTCGTGCAACAAAATATTCATTACCACATTATCACCAAAATAAAATCACCACACCCTGTTTCGCATTTGTTTACCAAATCCTTCCATTATTAAAAAGATGTATTACTGTAGTGCGGTGAAACGCTGCGCGTGGCTATCGATATCGATAGATTTATTTACAATTTCGTAAAAAATGTTGCCAACATAAAATATCATTGTATAATGTACTTATTATTGTCATGGTTGACTGGCAGAAAATGCTTTCTAGCATTGACCCCACCAATTTTACATTTATTTTTGTAAGTGTAAATAATTGTTAATTTTCTTTTAATTATTATTTACACAATTAATCAAATTTCCGTACATTATTTTTCGAAATAGATATGTTATTGTGCAACATGTCCGCATGTTCCGTTCAGGAGTTTCAGCGTGAAAGAGGGACAAACATTACACATCATTGCATCATTTTCACCTATTATTAGTAGGATGATACGTTATTATGACTTAGTAATACATTTTAGGATATTTCAAAGGTATGAATGACGTGAAATAATTATGACTGGGTTTTTAGTTCCAATAAATAACGAATTATTAAATTTAAGCCATAAATCCTAGATGCCTACACAAATCTTGGCAGATTATCTTATGTACTGTCGAGACATATTTAGTTTTAGTCCCATTTTGTGAGTTTAAATAATGGCGTGAAATAAAAATTATACTTAGTTTTTTAGTTCTACAAATAACTAATTATTAATATCTAGGCAGATTTTAGGGTATAATCTGACATAAAATTGTAATAGATTTCATTACAGGCTCGTTTTAGTTTAAAATTTTGGCGCAAAATAATTAAACCTGTGTTTTAGTTCTATAAATAAATTGTTAATGAAATCTGGTCAAATTTAAGGTTAAAATTTAGACGTTTACTACGCCTGAATTTAAAGTTCTATAAATATGTAACGATATTTCGACAGATTAGGCGTTAAAATAGACTGACTGCCCAGCAATTTATTTACTATTCTGGTCGTTGAGTTAAAAAGGCCGTTGCGACAACACGGAAAATCTTTTTCAATCATTAATAATTCCGGTCTTATTTGCGTTTATTTCGGTAGTTGGAATTCGATAATTGTTTCATGAAGATGTTCGTGAGTGGAAAAAGGCAGGTTTTATTTTGCGATGTTTATTTTGTGTTGTAATAAAAAAGGATAAAGTTTCTGGAAATGTCCGAGTGAAGTTTTGTATGGTTATCTGAATTCACAATATTTAAAATATATATATTTCAAAGTCAAGAGGAAATAAAAGTTACCGTGTTTATATTTCACTAGTTTTTGCCCGCGGATTCGCTTGCGTGCTACCCGGATGTAAAGTAGCTAAAGTTGTTTCTGGTCTAGATCAGTTCTAGAACTACATAATAATATGTGCAAAGTTTCAGCTTAATTCGTTTAGTTTGGCGTAAAATACACATCGTATTTCATATAATTTTTCTTATTCGTTTTTAGAATAGAAATGGTTATTATGTCTGCATTGAGATGTAATTGTTATAAAATATCGGCACAGCTAAATTACTTTTCAGCACAGCTAAATTCCCTACCGGCCAACAGCTAAATGCCCTTGGTATCGATGGAAATGGGCATTTTCGGCGGTGTGAGAAACTGTTCCTGCAATCTCGAACCCGCTTGTCCAGCGTGGGAATTATGGGCATATCCCCCTTCTTATTATGGAAGTCCTCTGTGCAGCAATGGACTGGTATAGGCTGGTGGGGGTGGATGTATTTATGATGAACTCCTCTTGCTTACTTTACGCTCGTTACTCTCTGTAATATCTCTGAATATAAAATACACCGACCCTATCTCATCCCTACATTAGGGAGCATTAGCATACCGTACTGTATTAAGATTTATTAACCGAATAACTTGGGGTACGGTCACGTACTAACTGTTCTTATACTGTGGCGCTGGCACTAATAGTTAAGTATTCTGTGACATTTTCGCCAATGCAGTTTTAATCATCATCATCATCGTCTATGAATATGTTTAACCGACTTTAAAAAAAGGATGTGGTTTGCTATCTCACAACTCCATCATATATGAACCGGTTTTTTATGTCCCATTTGAATTTAAAGATTATTTATCCAACCCTCAGAAAAAAATTCTTCGAAGTTGGGTTTTTTTAAATTCCGTCACTCATGAAACTAGTGTGGATTAACTCATTCATATACATTGAAAAATGGGAATTTCACTTACTTACCGTTATATCGGTGAAAGCAGCGGCGGCGTTTCGACTCCTTCCTTCTATGAGCCGTCTTAAAGAAAGTCTTTAAGAGAGAGAGAGAGAAACGCTGTTGGTGCCTTTACCGATGTAAAGGTACGTGAAAATTTCCATTTTTCAATTTGAATCTTACTATGATTTCTATTACCGAATAACATGGCTCGAGAACAGTAAATATGAACACTTGAGTTGTCATTTGAACCGGTAACTTAAGAGAGTTGTTGTTGCAATTCGTTTGGTGGGCCAGTCGGCCAGTTCCAGCCTTACGCGAGCCAAGTTATATATTAATCATAATCATCATAAATACATAAATACATATGTCCACAGCTGGACATAGGCCTATTTTTTACTATCTTAGGAAAATCTCAATATCTGTATAAAAAAATATGATAATTGTTTGTTTTTTGTTTAACACACACAAATTTATACTGTTGGGGTGGTGAAGATAATCCGATGTTGGAGGAAATAAAAACGCCGCGTGCGGCCGCGTAAAAACGCACGGTATTCTGACAATTGACGGCTTAACAAGTTTTTCTGGTCAGAATAAGTCAAAAAATGTTTTATATTTCAATTTCAAGCAAATTCTAAAAAAGGATTCTCAACCCATATTTTTCTTAAAGATTTTTTTTTTAAATTCAATTATTAGCTTTAACATAATTTTAGTAAGTGCCAAGAAAATATTAAACGTATTTAAATATTATTGAATTCATTAATATAGACTATAGTGATAGTATAATTTATTGACGGCTTTAACATATAAAACCAATTACCTAACAATACCCCATTATAATACGAGCAACGTTATCGATACCACCTGGTCAGACCGCACCTCTACGATAAGTCAGTTTTTTATCGATACTTTTTATAGTGATGGTAATCTCTAGTTAATTTTAATAGTATATGTTTTTATTTGAACTGTATGGTTATCACATTAATATTATAAATGTTAGTGTTTGTTAGTATGTTTGATAAAAATACGGAACCCTGTGCGCGAGTCCAACTCGGACTTGGCCTGTTTTTTAGATAATCAAAACGTCATTAACATGCAGAACCACATCAAAGAAACGACAAAAACAGTTATACACCTAAAACACTACAAATAAATGATTAAAAAACCGATAATCGGGAGTCATAAGCCATCATATCTTCTGTGAAAAAAAAAAATTACCTACTATATTTTTTAGTATTATTATACCAACCAACATATTTTTGTGTTCAACATTATCAGCCTATATCAGTTCACTGCTAGATGGCCTCCCGTAACTTTGCCGCCATTGCACCCTGTCCTAAGCTCGACGCATCCAGCTTCTGCCAATAAATCACTTCTCTCATTGATCTCTGTCTATAGAAAACAAGACTAAAATCACCATAATACATCACCTGTCTATACAGATGACCACTATTACCACCAACCGGACTTACACTTGGGAATCGAACTCACAACCCTCAGCCGCCCCACAGTGTTGCCAGCAAATTAACTCCCTGATCCGCAATACAGTTTTATTGCAAATGGTAGAGAATAATGCTAAATCACGCGCAAATCCCTGTTATATGGGATAATATGGGGTCTATGGCAATTTTCGGATATATTTTTTGGTGGCAACATTATCTTTTATTGTGAAAAGTGGTTATGGGCTGCATAATGTTGGGTAATTACTGGGTTGAAAAGGTTCTACATTTCAAATTGAATACCTAAATTCCAACTGGACAATATTTGATACAAAAACTAACCTAGAACTAAAAAATTACTACTACTAACTTTAACCTTGAATGTGATGTTCAGAATAATCAAATACATAGAATGAGTTTATTAAAGGTACCAAATTATACAGAATTAAAGGAAATTGTGATCAAATTATCAAATTACAAGAAAAAATCATAAAAAATCCATAAAATCCATTATTTGAAAAAATTATAAAATAAATATATTTTATAAATATAGACAATATAGACAAGGGTTTGACCTCTATCACACCTGAAACAGGTGAAGTGGACTATGATGGAGCACGCTTGCCTAGAAAGAATAATTATAGTTAGTTGCTATGGCAAGTTCTGCTAAAACTGGTATAGAACGATATTGCTCTATAAAATTGTTAAACGGTGCCTTTATTCGACTGATTTGTGTAATAAGAGTTCCTAATGAACATTTCGTTTTAGCAGTGTTATACACTCTACTATAGAGCGATATTGTAGTATATTGGATACTCTTATCGTGTTTTTAGTACTTAGTATGGTACTAGTCAAAAAAACTCTACAATAGAGTGATTTCGTGATGTAGCCTAGTTTTTGGTTATGCTTATGCGATGTAACCGTACTTTAATCGTCTTTAGATGCCTGTTAAAGTTTCACTGATAAGTATCATACAGACCCTTTTCAGAGCAGAATTATTGTATAATGACTTTATTATTTCCTTTAATATGACATGTTAGAATTATTTATCATCATCATCAGTATTACTATTAGTAATACAGGGTATCTATCTCTCTATTAACACAAAATTGGTAGCAAAAGTTAGATACATAAAGCTATTAAATGTCAATTGTGTGCATTATAAGAGATTTGTATCTTGCTTGTACAACAATATTCAGCCATATTGATTCGGCGTGTTAAACATGGTCAGGATCAGGAGAAGTACTATAATGGCCCTTAAAAACTCAAATTCACTTTATTTAATGATTATTTACGTTATAGCTCAATAATTAAAGGGAGGCAATTGAAATTCATGTTAAACACTAGTTCATAAGTAAACTGTGATCGCATATAATTCCACCGTCATAGAATACTATACGTAATACTAAAATAAAATCTTATCATTTACAATTTATTTAATATCCTTTTTGTACTCGATACTGAACGAATGATAAAACTATAAATGGTGAATGAATAATGTGAGGTAAAGGAAACATGAAACCTTGTATAGTATGAAAAAGTACTGTAAAAGGTCCTCTAGCGCCATTACATCACTATTTAAAGACTTGCGTCACTGTTACATAGATCTTATAGGACTAATTTGTCACACATGACACTGCTATTACATTGTTATAACACTAAAAAGAGAAATAAATGCGCCACTTTCTAACAATCACGTTCTTAGGTGTTTTATAAGACCAAAAACAGTGTTTTCAAAACGTTCTATGGTCTGTTATACAACTACATTTTGCTGCTTGTGATACAACTAAACTAAACCTACCTAAATATACCTAAATATTATGTAGTAGGATATATTGGGACATGTTAATTACCAGGTATAAAAAAAACCAGCCAAGTGCGAGTAGGACTAGCGCTCGAATGGTTCCGTACCGTTGTATGGGGGCCTCACTTAATATTTTTGTTACACATGAAGCTTTTATCTCGGTACCACGCGAGCGAAGCCACGGACGGGTTGTATCACACACGGACTGTATAACAAACGGGGCTCTGGCGGCCGGCTGATTGGGGTATAGCGCAGCCTAACACCGGCACAGCAAAATTCCTTGACCGCCGACAGGCAGCAGCGTCAGCGGTGGGAGAAGCTGTGTCCTGCAATCACCAACCTGCATGCCAAGCGAGGGGCTAATAGGCATATCCTGGACCGATTAGGGCAGGCCTATGTCCAGCAGTTGACTCATAGACTGGTGGTGTGGTGGATGTGATTATTTATCTAGATGCAAAAGATTATGTTTACTACGATCAAGGGTAACAAACTGTTATACCATTGTATCAACCATGACTTTGACTTTATAACAAACATTCCCCTCCCTAATCCCGTATATTGACTTTTAAATCAGTGCGGGGTCGGCGATGTTTATAATTAAATACGGATTACGACGCTCGATTAGATAGGGGTGGTGCATTATTTAGCATGTTTTCTATGGTTTTTATTAGCTTAGATTTTTTGGTGAATATGCTTTGTATTTTTGCATACTTTGACTTGTATATTTTGCATTTATAGTGTTAACGCTCACCTTTAAGAATTTTGATTTTTAGGGTTCAGTACCCAACGGGTAAAAACCTATTGCTAAGACTCCATTGTCCATCTGCCTGTTTATCTGTGTGTCACCAGGAACTCATCATCTCAATCTCATGAACCGTGATAGCTAGACAGTTGAAATTTTTATATATGATGTATTTCGATTACCGCTATACCAAATACTAAAAAAATAGAATAAAATAAAATATTTACATGGGGCTCCCATACAAAGGTACGGAACCCTTCCAAAGTCCAAAGAGTCCAACTCGCACTTGGCCGGTTTTAATTTTTTAATTACCTATACAATACAGGCTGAGTTTAAAGTCGTATGTTATCTTGAAAGGGGGTGACTTAGACCAGGTTTTTGCACAACTTGGGAGATCCTCACTCAAAAATATGTGATTCAAAACTTTTCTCCAAAAACTTTCAGCTTATTTTGTTTTAACTTACTCTTAACCTACGTGCAAGAATACGTATAAAGCTAAAATATGAATCTACTATGTACAAACAAACAAAATATATCAATACGGGAGACCACCAACCGTGGGGCAAGGCTCAAACGGTCAGTGGCTAGGGCTGCAGAGAGAAAAACCTCCTCCTAGTGCATGCGTCCAGGAGAGCCACTTTCTGTATCTGACCCTTGATCCAGCTGCCTACAGAAAGCCTCTTACAGACCTCGCAACCTTGACGATTTGTCGTGTTTAGTCGCGAGCGTCTGTCATATCTTGCTGTCGCGATTGTCGCCGTGTGTGCGGAGTTGACCAAATGTATGAAAATTGTCCCCCACACCTTCTCGTGGCGTCTAATCGCTGACATTTGTCGTCCAATGTGCGCAAGCTGTAAAGATATATTAATATTCAAATTATCATTAACATTTCGAACAGGAAACAATTAAAACATATCAACTGTCTTAGGACTACATCACAAGGTTTTGAGTAAAATTATGGTGACTTTTTCTTTTCTATGAAAAACTACAAATTTCGAATAGTCGTAAAATAAATGTTTTTGACCTTTAGGAGTAGATTTACCTCCTTTCGATATAACTTAAAAATTCAAACTTACCGTGTATAGTAGGTACCTCAAAATTTAATTTATGTAGGTATAGTACCTAATATTATAATAATGAAAGTGTTTGAGGATGTATGAATGTATTTCTCTTTCACGCAAAAACTACTGAACGAATTTAGATGAAACTTAGAATATACATAGTTAGTATGTGTGTGTGGTGACCTGGCACATAGGCATGTGACACATAGGCTACTTTTTATCTTCTTAGCCCTACAATACAACGCCTACGATACAACGCCCTGAGTCGATGAATTTGAAACAAGAATGTTCTTAGCTTTTTGTGTCTGTAATTTCACCGGCTCACACACCTATTTTTGGGAGTTATCCAACAAAAACACCATCAAAATAATCATTCCCCAACTTATGATTCTGTACTCCCGCGGGAGTCTTAATTCTTTTTACTTGTTCCTACCCTCCAGCGAATGTACCGCAAATCGCAAAGTTGTGTTTGGCTAATGCATTACTTTGAATTTCGTTGAGGGAGATGACATGATGGTTTGGTAACTGTTCGATGATAATATTTAGATCACAAAAATATATTACGAAAACATTTGCTTAATTTAAATGTAATGATACTAAAAACCGATAACCGTTGGGATAAACGAGTTCTTGAGTGGAGACTGCGGCTCAGTAAACGTTATTTCGGACGTCCTCCAGCCAGGTGGAGTGACGATCTGCGAAAGGCTGCTGATAGAAGCTGGATGCGTCGAGCTCAGGACAGGGCGCAATGGCGCTCATTAGGGGAGGCCTATGTCCAGCAGTGAACTTATATAGGCTGATAATGATGAATACTTAAAAATATGTAGGTCCTACTTATAATAAGGTATAATAAAAATAATAAATAACATTTTATAAAACAGCGAATTTCTTATAGATCAGGAACTCTTTTAATAATCAAAACACTGACAAAGTTTAAATCCTGTTTCTCCATCTTAACTGTATTTATTTACATAATTATGAACATTTCATTTAATTCAACTTGGTGACGTAATCCAAGGCTCTGGATTCAATTAGGCTGCTACTAACTAATTCATAAATTAAAATGTTCAACATCACATTTTATTTTATCTTATACATACATCAAGATACGTGGAAAAAACTGTCTGCAATAAAACTCGGCTCACGCTGTCACTTGCGCCGACTTTAAATACTTTTCAAGCTACATTTAAGGTCATAAGTGCCAATTTTGCAGTTTATTTAAGTCAAATACTATCGTCGTATATACTATATGTCGATGATTTTTGTCAGTTTTCACTTGAAGACAGACATAATTGTCTCAATGCATACATACGTTATTTTCATAGTATACATTCATATTAGACAAGCCTATACCAGTTACACCACTACTGGGGATTGCAGGGCATAGCTTCACGCACGCACATCATACCCGTTGGCGGTCAGGGAATTTAGCTATGTCGGCGTTAAGCTGTGCTATACCGCATTCAGCTGCCTGAGCCCCGTTTGTTAGTAAGCAAGGCACCACGGGCAGGTGAACTTAGCTTGGATTCAGAAGTTGGAGGTTGAAAAAGCTCACACTTCCCTTATACATACTAATATATAAACACTTCTCCATCAAACTTAAGCCTTATTACTAATTCATTTCATCATTTTAGTTATAAGCTATTTGGTATTAACCTGGTAACATTATGCTCATACAAAAGCCATGATTCCTATTCAAATGTCAACTTTATAGTCAAAGTACAATTTCGATAAAACCACACAATTCAACCGTTATACTGAACGATAAATGCAATAGCAATCATATAGCCATATAACGGGCGGGCGGAAGTTGGTAGGGCGGGCGGGATTTAGGGATGGCCTACGAATTATTATTATTACATCGATATTATTATTTATACTAGTTTTTGCCCATTGCGGCTTCGTTTGCGCTCAAAGTTAATTTTCGTTCAAAGGAGAGTACATTTTTTTTAGATAAAGGAGTAAAAAAAGAGGTACCCTATCCATTTTTTCTAACAACTTGTGTATGCGAGATTTTATGATGATCACTTGAAATGAGATGAGGCGAGAAAATGAAAACAAACAAACAAGATTCATGTTCCCGAGAGATAAAAAATTACCTTTAAATAATAGTCCTGATAAGTTTGTGGAAGATATTTTACATACCACCTGCTCAAAAATGTCAAATGATAGAGCGCAACGTTAGGAGTTTCCTCCTAGCTAGCTGCTCCTGAACCTTAGGCCTCATTTAGTAACTGAGTTTCACACTGAAATGCACCGGTCCTGGTTTTACAAACTTTGACATATCATTCGTCATAATTCAAACAACGTCAATTGACAAACTGTCCTGTCAACTGCGTAAAACCAGGCCCGGTGCTAATCATTTCAGTGTGCACCAGAGTAATTAATTGAGGCTTCTGGTCATACCAGTGCTTCGAACTCCCTCTTGGTCTTTTAGATAGAAGGCAAAAGATCGAGCGATGTTCTGACTAGGTTGCCACAGCAGGAAACTCCAGTTAACCAACCTCCATCAAGTCAAAGGCCGGGGCATATGGAGGAAGTGTGTAATATTTGAAATATTCAAATGAGTAACCTTGTCAGCCTAAATTGATTAATTTTAGAATAAGTTGACAATACTCATTAATAAAAAACGGGGTGTACGGGGTTCCAACCCCCATCTTCAGAACCCAAGCCAACCTTACCTGCACGTGGTGCACCCTGCTAAACAATGAACGGGGCTCTGGCGGCCGGCTGATTGCGGCATAGCACAGCCTACATCGCCACATCTAAATCCCTTGGCCACCAACGGGCAGCAGCGTCGGTGGTGCGAGAAGCTGTGCCCTGCGATCCCCAACCCGCATGCCTAGCGTGGGGATTATGGGTATATCCCCCTTTATTAGGGGAGGCCTATGTCCAGCAGTGGACTGATATAGGCTGGTGTGGTGACTCATTAATAAGTGTTTCATTAATTTTGAAAGTAATAATAGTATAAATACAGTATTTTTTCTTTGTAAATAAAGCGCCTTCACCCCACCAAATTTGCGATGACTGAAAAGGATAAATGAGTCCTGTATTTCTAATAACCTAAGATCTAATGTCACCTACACATATTTATGCAAATAAACATCTTGTGTCTTGTGTAACGGGTGAAATAGCTCGTTAACTATAATTTGGCATCGATCAAAATAATAAAACGCCGGTGACATCCCTATTCTGAATTCCACAGCGTCTACGCTTGCGCGCGTGTCTATCGAGCGGTCCGACCCGGCCACCACTATGTAATGTGCCATATTATGTGCTGAGACCTACCTTAAACACAACACTAGATAATATAAGGTACTTCCACATTAAATTGGCGTTTTGTCAGGTAAATTTCGAGAAAATTGGTTTCTCCATTTTTGGATTTTTTCTACAAATACTATTTCCCAAATATTTGGTGTGTATAATTGGACAACATTGTGAAAAATATGCAAAGCCTTTATTTAACAAGTAGTACTTTAAAAAAAAACGGACTTCAAATAAAGTACTTGTTAATTCTTGCCCTAAAGAATTTTGAAAATCGGTTCACAATTGACGGAAATATTGGTGATCATAGGCGAAAATTACAAGTGAGGATGAGGTTTTTTGAGTTTTCCGGGAAAAGTACCAATCCCTCAGGAATAAAATTTATATGGAACCTGTGAAATGTGTGAACATCTTTTAAACAAAAAAATAATTTTGAAAATCGGGTTACAATTGAATGAGATATCGGTGAACATACATAAAAAAAGTCGAAAACAAGGTTCCGACGAATTGAGAACCTCCTCCTTTTTGTAGTCGGTTAAAAATAAAAACTAACAAATAAAAATACAACGAATTTAAGCATTGAAAGCGACAACACATGAAGTGAACTGTTTTTAATTTTTATTTTTTGGGGATGAACTTCCCCAAAAGTAGTATTTATTAAATTTTCAATCTTTCGTAATATTGAACAAATATTACGTTCAAAATATAAAATAATTTATTTGTATATGACTGTTGAATTAAAAAAAAATATATGTAAAAAATAAATTAGAGAGAAAAAACACCAATTTCATATAAATGGACGTATTATTATAAATGCGAAGAGCGTTAATTTCTGAAATACATCATTTAGATTTAGATATGCCATTCATAAAAATATTACGTCGTCTTAAGGTTAACACAGTAACCTTAACCATGTATTGTAAGCTAAAACCTTAACCATGTATTGTAAGCTAAAACCTTAACCATGTATTGTAAGCTAAAACCTTAACCATGTATTGTAAGCTAAAACCTTAACCATGTATTGTAAGCTAAAACTAACGGGTGTAAGGTCGCCTCCATCTTCGGAACCCAAGCCAACCTCACCTGCCCGTGGTGCACCCTGCTAACTAATAAATGGGGCCCTGGGCCGGCTGTTTGCGGCCTGTCGGAGCCTAAAACCGGCTTAGCTTAAGCCCTGGCTGCCGACGAGCAGCAGCGTCGTCAGTGCAAAAAGCTGGGACAGGCGATATCAACTCGAATTATGAGCATATTTCCCCTCTTAAAGGGGAGGTCTATTGTCTATGTCAGAGGACTGATAGCTGGTGGTGTTGTTGTGATCTAAAACTTTATCACACTAAAAAGATAAACAAAAAGACGTGTGGCACTCTGGGACTGCCGCGGTAAAGCTATTGCATAGCATTTTGTATCAACTTATGCAATTATAATTATTTATTTATTTTATTTATGCAGTATTTCTTTTTCTTTGATATTAATTCAAGTTACACTTTTTGAGCGTGGTGATCGTCTCGATTCGTGCGAGCTTCGTAGAGTCGTACAATACGTCTAGTTGCACGCACACAAACACCGTGTCGAAGACTGCCGAAAAGAAACGACGTTAGACAATGCACGGCCTTCAAGCCACACCTCCGTGCCCGTCGGAGTGGGGAGCAAATTTCAATTTGCAGACTACTCTCGCGGTGATTGTCCATGTTTCACCAGCAGAACGGCTGAACGAATTTGGATGAAACTTTGAATAATCGCAGATTGTGGCCTGAGTTAACACACAGGCTCCTTTTTATACGCGTGTGAAGCCGTGGGCGGAGGCTTGTAAATAATAAAGAATGCTGGACACTGGTGTCAATTCTGTTGTTCATTTTCCTAAGAGCGTTCCCAGATGGGCGTTTTGCTCGCGTGAGTTGGTCGCGCGATTGACATGCGTATCTAAACAGGGTTGCCTAATATATGAACGCACGTCACATTCCACCTGACATTCAGCAAGCCTGATTGAATACGCATGTCAATCGCGCGATTAACTCGCGCAAGTAAATCGCTCATCTGAGAAGGCTCTTGTCAGCTCTCAAATTGAAGCTTGAAAGGGATGACAATATTTTTGAGACAGCCCATTTTTGTTTAATGCACAACACAGAATCGACACCGCTATCATGCATCATCATCATTAGCCCCAAACTAAGCAGAGCTTATATGTATGGGAACCACATGAATGATATATTAAGTAGTCTTGCGAAGTTTTGTTTCACGTATGCGCAAATAAAGACGTTTCTATACATAATCAACAAAATAAAACCACAATAAACCGTTTCAACTGCCATCCACGCGCGCAGAATCGTTTAGTTCGAGCTTCGATCGCTGCTCACTCGTCGTTCGATCGCAAATTGAAATTTATTGTGAGCACGGTTACAGAATACGTGCGTTTATATGCATCTCGGCATTGCTAAACAGACTAAAGCTTTCAGAGCTTTAGTCTGTTTCTGACTAGAGTGTGGTAATGTGATTTAAATATATAAAACACTATTATCCACCAGCGGCTTTTAAATAAACAGTAGGTATTCGTTATTTATTATTCATTACTATGTATAGGTATAATAGATAAGTCCCTATGTTAATAACACCATACAAGTACGTTCTCACAGGGTCTTGTGGTTGAACACAGAAGTCCCGGCAGAAATACAGCGTCTACTGGTAATGCAGTGGGCATAATGCTGAGTCGGGGGCTATTTTCTCTTGTAGCACACAATACCTACGTATAAAAGTGTTTTTATTGTCTAACTAATTGATTGTAATTTTAAAGGTTTTAGGGATTACGAGTGCCTATAAAAAAAACAATTACTCCATCAGTTAGATCAACAAAAAATACTGGACATGTATATTTTTATTTATCGAATCAATAGAAATTGACAGAGATAAATAACATGAAAGTTCGGGAGTGGGGGCTCGTGACATCACGGCGAGGTAAAAAATGTACTATATCGTAACGTCACGTGGAACTTTAACGCTTTATATCTTAGTTATTTTTTGTTTAATTGACAAAAGAAAATAACATGACCAATATTTTTTGTATAAGTAAATAACGCACTAATTACAATTTTTCAGTAGTCTAGCCTATTAAAACTGAAGTAAATCTCTATGAAATTAAATGTGATTTATTCTCAGACGGCCTCTGTGGCGCAGTGGGCGAAGGTTGCGGGTTCGATTCCCGCTGCGGGACAAATGTTTTCATGTTCTGTAGATATTTGTCTCGGGGTCTGGGTGTTTTCTATGTATGATATGTATATATTTACAAAAAAATTATATGTGTAGTATATCAATCATGTGGTTCTAATAATACAAGCTCTGCTTAGTTTGGGGCTACATGATGCTGTGTGATTACATCCCGCATTATTTATTTATTTGGTATTTATATTCTGCCTGAAGTATGGTACAATAATAGTCTTTAATGTTTATCATTAGCGGTTTCACATACTTCACCGTATACCCAGCACACTCATGTATGTTCATGTATTTCCATAAAAAATATAAAGAGTGTATTAGACATGTAGTTGCTGTGATAATTAACAGAAGGTGTGCTTACTTTGAGGTATTCTGGTCTATCTGATAATGTGTAAATGTCGAAAATTATTCATATAGAGGTATATTATACCACGTGGTATTTAGTCTGTTAGACTTCGCGTAGTATACGTTGAGAGTAAGTCACTAAGTCGGTCTTAGGCTTAGCTAATTGGTCAGTAAGACAGTCTGACTAAGACAGAATGATTATGTGGTCTAATAAGCCTTTTATTAAAGGTACAAAAAAGCAAAATTATTGAGATGAAGTCGTCATTTCGGCTCGCAGAGTTCAAGGCACGCCCGAGGGCGTATATAAGGCGGTGGCTCCGCTACCGTGGTGCCGTGCGCTTCTGTTTGTAATAGCATTTAGCGTTCACACGGCTGTTTTAGATGAGTGCAAGTAATGAGAGAACAGCGGCTAATGCTATATAACGTTTTTTTCACTTCTCTTGCTCAAAAAGTGTATCATAATAGTGTAGCTTAGCGGGCCTAAAACTCGAGTTTAATACCTTGGGCTAAAAAGTATTTTTCTTTTTAATTTTTGGCTAAAATCATCAGCCCGTACAAAGCATTCGTTCTTACATAAAAACTCGACTTTTTGGTGCTTCGTCAATCTTTTTTTTTTGAAAATAGAACCGTCTTGGTGATGTTTTATGAAGGTTGATTAATTTTTAATAAAATGTCTGAAAATTGTCTAATTTTGAATTGTTTTATTTTCTCGCAATCGAAGTGAAAAGTAGAGTGTTTCACTCGGGCCAAAACCACCCATTATAACTCGGTCTTGTCATCCTCCCTCGCTACGCTCGGGAGTATAACAACCTCGTATATAATGGGATGGTTTAGTCCCTTGTAAAACAATCTACTATTTTATAATTCTTGTTAATTCGTCTCTGTTTGGTCGCGTTAAAAACTGCTAGAAATAAAAAAAAAACTACGCGCGATGACCCAGCAGTGGGTGAAGGCCGGCTGTGGATGATGATGATGATAACTCTTTGAGTGCTGAATAACATAGCCGCTCATATCCCCGAGCACAGGCTCCTGGCTCGCGAGCCCAGCAGACAACGTGTCAATGTTTTGTAGAAGCGTTCGTGGCGTTGCTAATTTCTGATAATCGTGGCTCTGTCCGGTTACTTCTTAAATGGGTAACCACTTAGAAGTATATCGATCAGAGCGCTTTCGTGCTTCAAAAGACACGTTCCGGCTTTTACATTCGTTACGCCATATTTACAGGTCTAAAAGATTCAACACCAGAGTTAGCCATAAAAAGAAGAAGAAAAAGGGGTATTTAGAAAGTAGTTTACAGTCATTTAGTTTCCTTAACAAAAGCTCTGCTTAGCTTGGGGCTAAATGATAATGTGTGATGACGTCCAGCATTATTAAAAATTGCTAGTATAAAGCATAAGTGTAAGAAAAAACTGAAGTTACATACATTTTTAAGGTTCATGATTTGAAGCTTACTTTATAAAACAATAATACTCTTAAATTAGAAACCGATCACAGTTTGTACGCAGGTATTATACTTTAATTTTCAATTTATTTCAAAATCCAAACGTAGTGTAATTTGTGAAATCTTATAATACAGTTATGATAAACACACTTTAGATAAATATGATTAAACATTTGGCTAGAAACAGAAATTGTTAAGAATAATGTTATTTTTCCAATAAATATTCCGCGCCCGCCTCCGCTCTCTCTACCTCTTATACCGTAGACCATGCGCACACCACACGATACACAAACACCGCTAACTCACGCCTCACGAGACGTGCAAGTCGTGTAAATTGAACGTTTTCTAAACCGTAAGGAAATTTTGTGAAATACACGATTTTTATGTTAGTTTTAGAAAAAAAATGTGTTTGTTTTGCAATCGGTATGAACCTAGTCTAGAAAATAGAAAGTTTGTACTGAGAAGTTTACAGTCTAATATTTACCTAGTTTTTTTATTTAATTTACCTATTAAAGGCATTTAGATTTTAAGCTTTTAGGCTTATATATACAGGGTGAGGCAAAAACTCATTGAGGGCAGCCTTTTATTTTGTATTTGGAAGGTTTTGTTCGTAGGAAACTTTATGTTTATTTTGAAGAAAAAACCGACGGCATTTACGATTTTTTTTAAATGTGTGGAAGTCTGGAAAATTACATTTGTAAAAAAATAAAGTTGGTGTCTATCGACTCTATTTCCAATCAGTAATACTTTTTCTAAAAGTACTTACTAATTGACCGAAAAAATAGTTTCTTTTTTTATAAATTATTCCATACAATATTCACCAATAATAATAATAATAATAATATAAGCACCATTCGTCGACACATTGAGTCCATCGATCACTTGTGGTGACTTCATAAAAATTGTAAGGAAAAAACAATCTTTTTTTGGACAATATAACGATTTCATTTGTGAAAAAAGTGTGCCTAGTCGGTAAAAGAGTCGATTGAGACCAACTTCTAGTTTTATAAATATATTTTTAGTCCGACTGTATTTTTTTTCAAAAATCCGAAAATGCGGTCGTAGCATAGCATTTTTTAACTTTGTTTCCACTATACACTATAGCTTGTTATAGGGGAACTGTTAAACAAATTGAGAATATGTTATGCAAACATTGCATTTTGCAATACCCGTACCCAAAAACCTTTCCCGAATCAGTTCGAATCACGGAAACAAACTGAACCTTTTGCAAAAGCTTCCGTACAACTCCCCAACAAAACTCGCATACGAGAAACGAATTAAAATTTCACGAGGGAGCGAGGCGAGAGTATAGAGATGAGCGAGTGCGAGCGAGAGGGGGGATAGACAGAGACGGCTATATTCATTTGGAAACTGTCACAGGCAGGTCCATTATTTATCAGGCCATTGTTTGTAGATTTTTGTTTTCTTTTCGTGTAAAATGGAGGTTCGGACAACTTTCGGATTGAACTTTGCTTTATTTAAAGCAAAGTGCAATCCGAAGCTAGTTTTGCATTCTGAAATGAAATAGTAAATAAAGATTCAAAGATATTTTTGTAAAAGTAGATTATATAAATAAATATGTTTTCAAAATCGTTAAAAGTGTTCACTGCTACGGGCCTCGAATATGACGCTACGCGCCATGCGGAGAGCGACGTCCAGCAGGCGCACCGCTGTGTTCTAAGCTTTCTTTCACTTCTGGCTAAAATCATTAAAGATTTTAAACTGAGTTATGTTGGTATAACGCTTTGAATGCTGAAAATACAACGGCGCGCTTGCTGAACGCCGCCATGACGACGTGAACTACGCGCCATACTCGAGGCCCGCAATCAACGTGCTAGTGTATAACGACTGAAAAAGCTCGAACCAACAACGTGTATTTACTAATAAGGAAGCGCTCTATCTAGATGCCACAAAACAGTCACCCATCGAAGAAGTGACCGGGCGAAGTGTTGCCCAACCAAGAAGCTACGCCATGAGCGAATAAACGGCGATATAGCGAATAAAGGATTTATAATAGCGTTGATTCGAACCCGTTACTTTTAGTCAAGTCGCCTCCCTAAACATCTTCAATATTCCCCATTTAATTAAAACAGCTGAAGAATAACTTATGGGACTTTTCCCTGACCCCTCTAAAGATCCGTTTGAGTAAAGAGTGATAAATAACAATATCGGGGAGGTGTTAGTCCGATGATGCGAATCAATAGATCAATCGTAGGGTTGGACTCATTGGTTGGACGGAGATATGAAACTAAAAAAATATGGTCACCAGTTCACCCTTAATCAGTTTAGATAGATCTGAAAATACAAAATCTAAGTATACTAGGTGAGTTTGAATAGAAACTAAAGAATAGAATGGTACAAATAACCCCGATTCGGACCTTAGTTGTCCACAAGTTGTGAAAACTTCAGTTAAAAATACCTACGTGGTTTAAATCTTTCTCCAAAAACTTTAAGTTTATAATTTTGTTGTGTGCGGTAACCAAATTAAAGCAATATATAAATTAAAACAGAAAAACAAAAAAGAAAACTTATTGATGATGATAATTGTAGCTATTTTAACAAAATTAGCTCTTCTAGGACTGTTTTTTGGCTCAAATCAGAATTTTCCGAAAAATTATTTAGCCACCTCATCATAATCTTTTCAACCACGATATTTCAGCGAGCAATAGTTTACACATTTGGTTGAACGAATTTACTTTTCCTCACATTTATAACCTGCAAATTTATTTATCCTACTAATACTATAAACGTGAAAGTTTTGAGGATGTATGGATGTTTGTTACTCTTTCACGCCAGAACGGCTGAACGGATTTGTATGAAACTTGGACTACTTATACATAAATTGTGGCTTGGATGAACACAAAGGCTACTTTTATCCAGTCGAATCGAGTAAAGCCGCGGGTGGGAGCTAGTAATTACAATATTTAAGTATTTTTCCGTCTTTTCTCATACCTATCATCGGACATCCCTAATCCAAGGGTGCCCGTCTGATCCGAACGGATCAACAGCATCGACTGACAAATGATGCCGATTTGCGAATGAACCAAGCTGATAGCCGGCGATTTACTAGGGCGGTGATATATGATGTGAATCAATTCCATGAGTTTTTGTAAGAATTCGTGATCTGTGGTTTAATAAGTTTCCTTCCCTAGGTTGTGAGAGCCATTGCGGCATAGCACGGTTACATTCGAGTACACGATGCGAAATTAATCTTTGTACGTTTGTCATCTATGCGTTGAGCGACTGTCTACTTGTTTTAGAAGAACCCGCATTGCATGTTATAGTTGTATAATTATATTTAGTGTTTTTATTATAATTGAACTTTGTAATTACTATACATGTCAAACCTCTCTCTCGCTCGCACTATTCAACATTTAAGAGGATATAAAATCACTGTACGTGGTTATGCAAAATAGAAAACCTTCACATTCTAGAGAATAACAATTCAAAGGTTCAGCAATAATATCATTTTCATTCTATCACGTTTTCTTACCAAAAAACTTGTACCAATGTGATCAATTTTGGTACAAATTTTTGGTTTGAAGCTAAGCATACTGTGATCTACATTCAACTAGTACTACTGTACTATTATGAACTATTTAGAACTACATTCAGTGATTTTATATCTTCAAAAATGTTGAATAGTGCGAGCGAGAGGGAGGTTTGACATGTATCGTCACCTTAAGTACATGCATGTAACATTATCATCATCATCATCATCAGCCTATAGCAGTCCACTGCTGGACATAGGCCTCCCCTAATGAGCGCCATTGCGCCCTGTCCTGAGCTCGACGTATCCAGCTTCTACCAGCAGCCTTTCGCAGATCGTCACCCCACCTGGCCGGAGGGCGACCTACACTACGTTTTCCGAGCCGTGGTCTCCACTCAAGAACACGTTTACCCCAACGGTTATAGGTTCTTCGGCAGATATGGCCAGCTCACTGCCACTTCAGCTTGCTTATTCTCTGAGCTATGTCAAAGTGTTTAGTTCTATGTCGGATAAACTCCGGATATTATTTTTTCGTTAGAGAAACCCCGAGCATAGCTCGTTCCATAGCTCGCTGAGTGACTTTAAACTGGTGGACTAGCCGTCCTTTGAGAGTCCACGTTTCGGCTCCGTATGTCATGACGGTTAGGACGCACTGATTGAAAACTTTCGTTTTCAAACATGCATGTAACGCTCACTGTAATTTATTCATAAATTACTCATCTGAGTACCTATATTACTTATGTTTCTCAGTAAGTAATTATTTTGTAATCTTATGATAATTAAATAATCTTTAACCGTTTCGAAACCATTTCCTTTCTATTCCTATTGGCCTTTCGGTAACCTAAAAGCTTCGTCACTAAATTTGGCGACTAGCTCATAACAATGATGATGATGATTATGATGTTGCTACTACTACTACTAATACTACTGATACACTACTAGACAATTATATTTATATTATTTTATTTTTTATTTATATTCCTTACATTTTTTATTGACTTCCACCTCTAAAGAAGTGTATCAAACAAAGATGTTATACAACAGTTTCCCTCAACAGGTATGGTTCCAGAACCGTCGTGCGAAATGGAAGAAACGTAAGAAGAGCACCAACGTATTCAGATCTCCGGGATCGCTGTTGCCTTCCCACGGCCTCCCACCGTTTGGAGGAGACGTCTGCAGCCCAGGGGTCTTCGGAGACCGGCCATGGTCTATGCCTGCTGGTGAGAACTTTGTTTGCAAGGCTTTTTTTAGACACAGTGGGGTGCAAGGGGTTCCAACTATTATTAACTTATCTTCGGAATCCAAGCCAACTTCACCTACCCGTGGTGAACCCTACTGCACTACAAAAGGGGCTCTGGCGGCCGGCTGAATGCGGCATAGCACAGCAAAGCTAAATTCTTTGACCACCGACGATGGGCAGCAGCGTCAGTGTGGTGATATTTGTCTCTGGTCTGGGTGTCTATGTATGATATGTATGTATATGTCACCGGAGGATAACAAAAACCGCAAATTTATAAATTTCCTAGGAAATTTACAAACCTTCGTAGGATTCTAAACGAGAGATAAATTGTATTATTTTACGTCCACATTTTCGGAAATTGATAAACTAACTGAACGCACTCGTAAAATAATAAGCAAGCAATAACCAAACGCCATGTGCGCTCTGATTGGTTGAATAAGTCACGTGTTCCTTCTCCTTCCTCTCCACCGCCATTGTTCGCCACGGAATGTAAATAAACAAACCGGTTGCTCGTGTGTTTTTTTTAAGTTTTTAATGTTATAGCTGTGTTGGAACTGTGAAAATAGTTTTATTTTGCTAAGGTTACTAAACTAGACCCATAATGAGTGATCTAGAAGCTGCAGACAGCCAAAATGGTGAAGATAGTGCGGTAAACTCTAGACAATTTGTTGACGAAGTGAAATTTACCACAGAGCTACGAAAGTTTTATAGTGGCCATGATCAAAATAGTAAGAAGTCGGAATGGACAGAGGAAAAAATTGAAAATGTCATTAAAATGATAGAAGATTATAATAAAGCTAAAGTTTTGAGACGTCGGCCCACAGACAAAGAATACTATCACGCCAAAAAGTATGACATTATGAATTTTAGTGACGAAAAAGTCTTGATAGTTAAAAGGAAGTCTCAGAAAGATCCATTGATACAAATACTTCCAAGCAGTCAGTATTATCAACGAATTCTCGATACACATGTAGCTACAGGTCACGGACGGCGTGACAAAATGATTTACGCCTTGAAAGACAAGTACATGGTTCCAGTATTTGCCATAAATATTTTTCTCCAATTGTGCAAAACTTGTCTTTCCAAAAAAAGTTTCCCTAAAACTGGGATAGTCGTAAAACCACTCATTTCAGATGACTTTAATAGAAGAGGACAGGTAGATCTTGTGGATTTTCAATCATCACCAGATGGGGAGTACATATGGATGCTTCAGTACCAAGATCATTTGACCAAATTTTGTTTTTTACGACCACTAAAGAGTAAAGAAGCAAAAGAAGTTGCAATAGAGATTTTGAAGATATTTTTAGAAGTTGGTTGTCCCAATATCCTCCAAAGCGACAATGGACGGGAGTTCACGGCATCAGTATTGAAAGAAATTGTAAGCTTATGGCCAGCTTGCAAAATTGTGAATGGACGACCCAGATATCCCCAAAGCCAGGGAAGTGTAGAACGCTCAAACCAAGACGTGAAGAATATGATTCGGGCTTGGATGGTGGATAATAATTCCACTAATTGGTCAATAGGCTGTTACTTCGCTCAATTCCAGAAAAATTCATCATACCATTCTACGATTGCAAGGACACCGTTTAAAGCCCTGTTTGGAGATGATCCAAGATGCGGTCTAACTTCTACGCATTTGTCTAAGAATATAATTTCTCAGTTTGAAATGGAAGAGGATTTGGAGACGTTCTTAGAAACTACAAATGACAATGAACGTAAAACCGTAAATGACGATGAAAATATAACTTCCGATCAAAATCTTTGTAAAACTCTTGATACTGCCACAGAGTCAATTGCCACAGAGTCAATTATTATGACACAAAGCAAGACTGAGACTGAGCTAGTCAAAGTACTCGTAGTTGGCAGTGAAAGAATGGTCGCAAATACAAACCATATTTTGCATGACTTTGACATGGTTGCACACGAAATCGAATCAAATACATTGTTTTGTCACATATGTAACAAGGAATCATCTGGGGCCCATACATGTATTAAATGTAAACGTATCACACACGTAATCTGCGGAGAGTCAACAGAAAACAATGACGAAGGATATGGTTCGCAGTTGATATGTAATTTGTGCGCAAACGAAATAAACATCTTGAGAGAAAGGAAGGACTCGCACTTGAATTTAAAAAGAGCAGCAGAAAAAATGACAGCTCATTCATCTAAGAAATTCAAAAATATTGATGTTGGTGCTACTGTGTTAGTTGAAGTTCCAAAAGTAGATAGAGGGCCTTTAGATAGCAAGAATGTGGTCGGCAAAGTCATAGAGAAAAAGAATGAACTATACAAAGTTGGCACTTCTTTTGGAGTCATTAATGACTGGTTGCCTCGAAACGCTGTTCTTCCAACCCCTGGAGAAATTTTGGCTGATGACCTTCCAGAGGTTCGATTACTATTTTTAAAATTTTTACTATTATGCCTATAAACATGAATTCTATTTTTTTATATGCTATATTTTTATATTTACAGGCCAAATTACCATTAAGAAAAATATCTGCGATGTCTTCTGAATTTGGTGGGCAAGGAATGAAGCAATGCAACTGCAAAAAATATTCTAAGGGACAATGTTTATCTAATAAGTGCAATTGTAAAAAAGCCAATATTTTGTGTAATTCGAGGTGCCATAAATCTTTGACATGTTGCAATAAATAGATAATAGAACACGATTTCTGTTGTTTTATTTTGGTAGAGTTAAGAAGGGGTCATTAGCATAATTATTATTCACAAAAATAACCTTGTATTATACCTACCTAGTTTTAAAGTAGGTAAAATACTGTTAGGTAGGTAATCGAAACTGATAAATTTATAGTTTATAGTTTGGCAAGTCTGATTGTACATAGGTCTATGGACACAAGCATTGCCATTGTCAACATCGACCAATCAGAGAGCAGTGTGTTATTTGCCGTATTATAAAGAAGCGTAAAATTAAAAGCTCTTCTGTGATTGGTCGAACCGTTGAGAATCTTACGAATGGATATCCGTTAGTTTATAAATTTACCACGAGATGTCGCAAATTAATAAATTTGCGAAAACGTGGACGTAAAATAATACAATTTATCTCTCGTTTAGAATCCTACGGAGGTTTCTAAATTTCCTAGGAAATTTATAAATTTGCGGTTTTTGTTATCCTCCGGTGACATATATATAAAACAAAACTGTATATACGTAGTATATCAATCACGTGGTTCCCATAATACAAGCTCAGCTTAGCTTGGGGCTACATGATGCTGTGTGATAACGTCAGCATAAAAAAAGTGAAATAAAAACATCTGGTAGGTACATGGTTACTACAAACTATACAAAGTAAGTTATAGTTGATAAATGTACCATAGGTAAGCTCTGTTCCCCGCACTAGGTCATTTAAGCCTGTATAGCGGGGTCACAGCGACTCGCCGGAGGGTCTACTTCTCTTAATGTGCCTTTAACATTTCTCTCAGCGTAGTAGGGCCTAAAGTAGCTATGTAGTAGGTATATCCTTATCGGAATAACAACAATGGAATAAAAATAAATAAACAAGAATATAATTAAAATAAAATAAATACTAAAGCCGGAAATATAATGATGGTCCTTGTGTATTGTTATTATGTGTGTTTGAATGTAAGGGTGTGTAAGTGGGCTATCCTGTTCCCCCCAGTCACTTAAGAGTCTGGTTATTACGATAGCCCACCATGTGATTCTGAATGTGAATGATCGTGTGTATATGTGTGTGTGTGTGTGTGTGTGTGTGTGTGTGTGTGTGTGTGTGTGTGTGTGTGTGTGTGTGTGTGTGTGTGTGTGTGTGTGTGTGTGTGAGAGAGAGAGAGAGAGAGAGAGAAATTGTGTATGTTATTGTATGCTTAGTGAAGAGGCATTACATTTGCTTGTTTTTTTTTAACTTTTTATAATTATTCAAGAATTTTTAAGAAAGAAAAGTTATATAAATTTTTAAAAGATCCTCGGTGTCTATAAAACTAAGATTTTGTAAATAATTATTAAGTATATGTTTAAGCTTGCAGTACTTAGAATAATTAATATTAGTAGTTTTGCTTAATCTGTTATACAGCTGTGGTCTCATTATGTTAAAAGTTTAGGCGGGCGCAATGGCGCTCATTAGGGGAGGCCTATGTCCAGCAGGGGACTGCTAAAGGCTGATGATTATGGCTGACCTCGTTGTCACGGTAAGAAGCCAACTGGGAGCAAGAAATTGCTGGATTGATTCCGCTGTGTTTTCAGATTTTGTTTGTGTTTTGAAAAATAGTGTAAAACTTTTAAATCAGTCACTTGGTTATCAAAACACAACCTCTGCACTGTGTGGTCAAAATCAATTATAGTTTATTTGCAAAAAGGTTATTCCAAGATAACATTGCTGTTTAAATGTAAGTTCCTTTCCTAAAAACTATTTTTTAAATTGCCAAAGCATCTCAATCTCAAGCTAAACTTAAAGATAAGCCTGTGTTTTGCAAGAGAGTCTCAAGCTAAGCTTAATTATGTTTTGATTATTTATTGCATTTGATCGCAGGCTTGGGCCAGCTCCAAGGAGGTGTTTCAATGGGAGGCTTCGGCTCTGGAGGCTTGCCGCAGCTCGCTGATTTGAACCAATCGCTGCCGATCAGCTCAGTGTCGTCTCCACAGCCGTATCAGGGCCATTATCCGTTGAACTCGCTAGGTAAGGCAACTGCATATAAAAAACTAGCTTCCGCACGCGGGTTCGTTCGCTTGATAAAAAGTAGCTTATGTGTAAATCCTTTGGTTAAACTATGTATATTCCAGGTTGCATCCAAATCCGTTCAAACGTGACGGAGTGAAGCCAGTGAAGCGACCACAAACATTCAGATACACACACAAACTTTCGCATTTATAATATTAGTGTGATTACTGTGATGTGATGTGATATCCAATAGATATCTTATTCTTCTGCTTTGTCCTTACTCTAACCTGATATTTTGTCATTTATTGGAGCTACTTTGAAACTTCCTCGTAATCCTCATAGTAATCATTCAATAGATACCTGCCTCCACACATAGAAATATACATTGTAACCGAACTCATAACTAAATTTATTCATAACCAAATGTTATTTTATAACGTTCGATAAAGTAAGATTGACAGTCCCTGTCATTTTAATGTAAATAAAAAGAGACTTGACATGCTATTTTATCGCCATTTTAGCTATATGAAGTTTATAGAATTGTTATGAATAGGACGGTTAATTTAACACAGTTAAAAAGATATAAAACACTAAGTAAGATACTAAAAGAGCAGATCACTTGCCCCACCCTAGGTCAAAACCTGTGTTGTGGGAGGCAGTTTCCTCCGTTTAGTTTTTGGTATCATGAATTACTTCAAATATGATTTTTAATATTTCCGAATGAACGAATCCAAAATTTCGTAAAAAAGAGTGTTTTTTTTTATTTATCTTCACGCTGTAGCTGAAAGATTCGTGGTGTAGTTTAGGTACTTCGGTGACCTTAGCAGATCATCTTGGTTAAGCAACACTCAGCCACGGATATTTAAATGGATGGATGACCGTTTAGTTATTGGTATGAGCGTTTCTGTGCTTCGGAAGGCACGTTAAGTCCCAGCTTTTTAGGTCGTATAGCCATGTCGGAGGCCTTTGGGTGGCCTAAAGCTACGACACCAGAGTCTTACGAAGGAAGGCCGTATCTGAAAGGATTGAAACAAGTTCTAGGCCAGGTTGATTAGTTTTTACCAGGGTACGAGAGAGATGCCGCTAGCGGAAGTTAATTATTTTTTGACAATCATTGAATTATTTTTAGATTTTACCTGCATGACTGATTTAATATTAAAAATTTTGCATGGCTAATAAGCTGAATATGGTCAAACTATACATCTAATTAGCTTGTACCAAAATGTGCCAGTATTCATGCAAATAAACATTTCATTCATTCATTCATTCAATCGTCTTACGTTTATCAAGTGTCCTGAAATATTTTATAGAGAATTCTTTTAGAACTTGATCATGTCAAAAATTCAAAGACACGAGTGATGAGGTTTCTTCTAGGCGAGCGTGCTCCATCGTAGACTGCATCTTCAGACCATCAGGTGAGTTGTAGTCAAACGGTCAAAACTTATCCAATGTTTCAAAAGTATTTATTTTGGATAGCATTTCGGGGAATTCTTTGTACCTATAGTGTATACCTACCAGGTATATAAAATATGTGCATACCAGGGGTTGGTAAAGGTTGATTCTACGATTTTCGTGTAGGTAGTCGTAGAGTTAGCCAGAAGCCCATACGAGAGGATGGGAGAATGTATTAATAATTTGTCACAGGTGACACCATGATGTCTTACTGCAACAGCCAGCTGGGCGGGCAGCAAGGGGCACCCATTGAAGGTTCGCCCACTCCGCCCCATATGGGACACTGCACCAACGCATCGCCCAACTCAGGTGAGACTAAGGGTCGTCACACACGGTGAAGTTGCTATAATTTAATGTATTGTGATACCGTACGATAAAATATATAATAAGTTCTCACACATAACCTCTGTAATAAAGTTTTTTATAAAATTTCTGATTATTTAGATGACAAAAAAGCTTGGGATGAAAGTGTCTCCAACTCCCTCAAAAACAATGTAATAGTTAATAATAAACTTTGTAAAAAACAAAACTTTAAAAAATATAAGCCAAGCAGAGTTTCTTGCCAATTCTTCACGCGTTACGAATTGGTGTATTTTTTTTTAAAGATTAACATTTCAAAGTATGTGCTTATTGAATAAACTTTTTTTGATTTTGATTCTCTTGAAAAATGGCGAAAGTGTCACACGTATTAGGGTACAGGCCACATTTATATGGCGTTGGGTGCGGACATGGCACGGGTGGTTTGCTATTCCATTCAAATTTCAAACAAAAATAATTTAATTAGAGCAAAATTTATGACTGACGTGATTAAGACGCACCAAGACATAACCACGTCCCAGCAACGCCATAGGTACCGTGTGTGCTAAATTGTGCTATAATTCCATTATTTTTGTATGAAATTTGAATGGAATAGCAAACCACCCGTGCCAAAGGGTAAAAACCATAATATCTACTAAAACTCCATTGTCTGTCTGTCTATCTATTTGTGTAAACAGTTGAAATTGGACGCTGTAAGCTATTAAGCATTCGGTCAGTGCATTTTAATCCGATAATACTGCGTTCTGTTGCCATTTGACAAATCTTTAGTTTGAGCTCTGTAGCTCAGTCAATACAGAGACGTCCCCGGACACCGCACCACCCCCTGCCTCTCCCTGAGTTTGAATGGTAACGTTCGTGTGTAGTCAAATTGAAGTGTCAAATAATCTCATGTAATAAATAGCTCAAGAGGTAATATACATTACATCATACATTACATTACATCCCATATTTTTTTGTAATTTAAGTGTTTATCCACACTTCAGGGAAAATCTAAGATTTTTATATAGGTATCCCAAAAATTTTGATTCAGACGGGACCGTACTGATGGGAAGGTCGCGTTCAAGTCCCGCAATTTTCGGGATATATAAACATCTTAGATATTACATCCCGTAATCAAAAGCCGGCTTCAATTCCCTAAAAAATCAAACTATTATTTATCCAGGTAACGGCAACGAACAACCGGAAGAAGAAGTATGGCGCGGACACAGCATCGCCGCACTGCGCAGGCGCGCCTCAGAACTGTCAGCTGCCATACCACCATACTTGCAACTCAACTACGACGCTCACAGCCCCGTCTACTGACCTCGCTATCCCACATACGACTGTTAGTTGGACAAAAGAACCATTTTCAAAGATCTTGGTTTGGTACTAACGACTGCGCATGTTTAGGTTACTAGTGAACTATGAAGGAAGGGAAGTAAAAACTATACATACAGCACATGAAGTTAATAATAATTGTACTAAATGAAAACAAGCATCTATGTATTGCTATTTTTATGTCGGTATTCTTAGATGTGTGTAGGACAAGCATTTTAATCGTTAAAGTAAATAAGTTTACATAATCGTTTTTCATTTTAATTAAAACGGGTTACAGAATTATGTACTTCCTAGTATATAACGTAATAATAAAAATAGTTCACAGTTAATCATTCAAATCCATAGATAAAAATTGTTAGAAACACTTTGACACTAAACACTCAAGTAACAATGAATATACGATATTTAAGGACACAGCAGTGTCGATTCTGTTGTTCACTTTTCGAAACGTAACTAATTTGACAGCTTTAAAATTATAGCTATCATTGTCATTTACACCTAAAAGAAAGGGATAGTATCACTTTTAGGAATTTCAAATTAAGTGTAGTTTAGGAAAATGCAAAACAGAATCGACATCAGTATCTCAGTGCTAATATTAATAATAATAAGAAAATAAAATTAAAATTGTGAGCTGTATTTGAAAATAAATGTATACGCGTTCGTACAATAATAAAATAATTTGTAATAATTCTAAGTATATTTATTCGATAAGCTATAATTAATTAGTAATTATTATAGGAATATTGATGTATCTCCGGAATTATTGTATTCCGAAGTAATGTTACTTAAAATACATTCCAGAAACATTATGATGTAGAATATTATTTTGATGAAATGTAGTAATTTGGGCTCATTTTATTTATTATTTTTTTATAAAACATTAGAGCTTATATTCAGTCCATATAGTGTTTGCATTTATAAAATGTTAAGTGAATTAATAAAAAATATGGAAGTTGTGATAAGTTGTAAAAATGTGCCATCGAGAAAATTTTCGTTTTTCTCGCACTGGTCAGGTTTATGCCATTTTGAAACTAACGCTATTGCTCTTAAGATTGAAAATGTATCCTGTCAGTTGTGTAATTTGACTAGTAAATCTTCAAATGTAACATGGCTATTACCACACTATGTATACGCAATTATATTAAATGCATATTTTTGTCTGTGTATCTAAATTTTAGGATAAGATAATTAATAAATATCGGCCACTGATGTATTTTAATAATTTTATTAGTTAAAGTGGTTGTTAGTTCCTATTACGTTTTGGGCTTATTTTTCAAATGTTTATTTTTAAATTTTATTTCAAGGAAAATCCAAAATAATATACAAGTTTTTTTATATAATTCTTGTACAATATTTTTCACATTTTTGTAATATCAGAGAATAATGGTAACCCTACATTTACATACATTATTACTAGAGGTACGGAATTTTCGTATTTATGAAATAGATGCGAATTTATACAAACATTTTGATAATATATACGACAAATACGATATGGATTTTTTGAGGATTTTCCGCGAAATAAACAATAACTGTTGATGGTTTTGATATGATTTGGTTTTAGCGTCACTGAAAGGTGACGCAGAATTACCTGGGGCGTGGACACATGGCAAACAAGGCTTTCTTTCACATTGGAAATCTATTTAACCCATCTGTAGCAGCAAGATTGACTTTAAAACCGGATGTGCTTTTAAAAAGTTTCTCTAAGTTTCCGTTTTTCAGAACACTTGCAAAAATGAGAAAATAGATGGAAATACTGACTTTAATAGGTCAATCATTCAATCAAAACATACCTACACCGGAACGAAGATTCCAATGTGAAGGACATTTTGCTCGCTACACAATGTCGCTTTCCATCCTTTGCTAAAGCAGCATTTCAGAGCATCTGGAGTCCAACCAACAGCGTACACATGGAACGGTTTTTCAGCAAGTACAATGTCACGTACATTTACATTACATGTAACAGATAACTATTTTTTTTACAAATATTACAAGGGCACCCAAAAACGAGTGTAGGCCTCCTCCATGCGGTTCGATTGATGTCGATCTTTACATTACATGTAACAGATAACTATTTTTTTTTACAAATATTACAAGGGCACTCAAAAACGAGTGTAGGCCTCCTCCATGCGTTTCGATTGAGGTCGATCTGGAGCGAGTCTAGTCCAGAGCTTTCCTGCAACCTCCACTAGATCGTCGCACCACCTTTTCTTAGGTGTTCCTCGTGTACGTGTTGCGTCGTGCGGGTACCAGTGGAGAGTACCATCCGTCGGCCATCCTGAGCTCTAGCAATGAGGCCCGGGACGACGACTGAGACATTCTAATTCGTTCGTCAGATAGATCAACAAAAAATATTGGTCACGTATTTTTTCTTTTGTCAATTAACCAAAAAATGATAAAGATATTGTGCGTTGAAGTTCCACGTTACGTCACGGCTTAGTACACTTTTTACCTAGCCGTGACGTCATGAGCCCCCCACTCCCGAACTTTGACGCTCTTTATCTCTGTCAATTATTATTTATTTCTCAAATAAAAAAATAAGTATCCAATATATTTTGTTGATCTATCTGACGGACTAATTAGAATTTTTCATTCGTCATGCCTGGCCATCCGGGGTTTTTTTTACCCATTCTTCATCCCTATTTACAGAGCATGCTCACTGCGTCGGTAACTTTGGTGACGCATCGTCGTAACGTAACAAACCGAATAACAGCTCATAAGGAGTCAAATTTTGAAATTGCAACCAGTTATCATTAAATAATATTAATAATAAAGTGGTTCTTCTGAAAACATACTTTTTTTGTTTTTACTATAGGTACTATAAAAATGCGAAATTGCTGCGAAATTTCCTTATGTTAAAAAATAATGCGAAATTCATGTTTTATATTTGCGAAAATTCCGGACCTATAATTATTACTAGTACTTACTTTTTTATGATTATTTTATCTATGTAAATAGAAGTCTTGCGATATTTTAGCCTGCGTTGCCCTGAATTGTGTAACCGAATAGTTTTAAGATGTCTTGTAAGTTAATCCATACAATAAAATAGATACAATGTTCATTTTGTTGTTTTATTTCAACTTCCACTCGTTGCACTTGTGTGATAGGTACCCTAATAAAAATTAGTGTATAACTACCTAGAGCCAGTCCAAAGTTATCATCTTCATCATCAGAGGGAGCTGGTCTGAAACTATCATCATCATAATCATCATTATCAGCCGTTTTGGACCCACTGCTGGGCAAAGGTCTTTTGATGACCTATGTCACTCGACTCGATCCTGTACTCATCTGCGTCAGGTGCCGTCCTCCGAAGTCTGAAATTAATTATACGCAATATTTCTATTCGTTCAGTAGTTTTGGCGTGAATGAGCAACAAACAAACAGTTTCACAACTTCATATCTCACAAACTATCGCCTTTTGTTATTAGTAGGATACGCAAATTTGAAAAATTGTGTTTATGAATTGGTCCTTATATCCATAACGTAGGCACCTACATATATAAAATTGAAAGACCAAAAGCATTAGACAATGATTCAATTTCTATGGCTTAGACCACGAATGAGTCACTCAAATTTGCAGGATAAAGGTACCTTGATGATATAGCAAATTCGTGGAATTAGCACGGGGATGTAAACAATAGGCAGTAAGCAAGCACAAAACTTAGTTTTATTCCGAAAAATAGATCGCGTCACGTAGACACTAGGCGTAGATCCGCTACATGTTGTAACCACGATTTTTTTAAGCTCCATGACACTAATTTAATTATTATGGTTCTTGAGTGGAGACCGCGGCTCGGCAAGCGTAATGTAGGACGCCCTCCGGCCAGGTGGAGTGACGATTTGCAAAAGGCTGCTGGTAGAAGCTGGATGCGTCGAGCTCAGAACAGGGCGCATCAAAACAGGGCGCGCGCTCATTAGGGGAGGCCTATGTCCAGCAGTGGACAGCTATAGGCTGATGATGATGATGATTTTGGGTCAATAATAAAGTTGCAAACATTATATGACCTATAACTACATAGACTTTAAATAATAATATAATAAATAATGCTGGACGTTATCAAACAGCATCATGTAGCCCCAAACTAAGCAGAGCTTGTATTATGGGAACCACATGATTGCTAAACTACTTAAATACAGTTTTTTAGGTAAATACATACATAACATACAAGGAAAACACCCAGACCCGAGACAAATATCTGCATATAATAGACTGTATGTTTATTAGTATTTCAGTTTTAATTTAAAAAACATTTTTTCACAATTTATCATCATAATTTCTACTAACCTGAAGAAAATATCTGAAGTCGTACCTTTCTGTACTTCTCCTGCCATCTACAAAAAAATAAATCATACACTCAAACTTTTGTGAGAACTAAGGTTCAAATTTTATTGAAGTTCTGCTACTCGACGCTAGATGTCGCTTTTAATCCTGCCATATGTTAATTATTTCTTGAAACTGATTGAAATGTTTTGCTAAATAGTTTTAAAACTTATGACTAGATGTCACTGTTCAGAAATGATCAAAGTTTCATCATTGGACGCTAGATGTCACTACAAATGTACTAAGAATTTTATCATCTAAATTATTGATACAACAAAGCTGTAGTTACGAATAAGGTGAAACATAAAAAGCTTTTGAAAAATGTCTATAAAATCGCAGAAATCATTGAACGACGAGTGTTCGGAGATTTTTGAAAGGAGTTACTCGCATTCGGGTAAAACTGGAACTGGAACCGAGTCTGATGATAGTTCATCTGGGTAAGATAACATTATAAGTATTCTATCCAGATAGCCAGGTAATTTTATTCCTCTATATTATAGAGTATGTAGAGATACTATAGTCTATAGAAAGTACTTACTTCTTAAATAGGGGCGTCTTCTACCTATCTACGTATATATTTCTGCCCCAAACCTGTGCCTACATTAGATAGATACCTAGTAAGACTAGTCATTGTGCTACCTGTGTTTCTGAAACTATTTATTTAATTATTGTTTATTTATACAACAAAATCACACAGCTCTCAAGATTAACAACTTTATAAAAAAAAAAAACATTTCATAAAGCCAATAGGGAATTTAATATTGTGAGTTTTGTCGAATACAACCCAGCAGTTAAGCAGGTAACTTGGGGGTGCCTACTTAGATTTTTTGTATTTTTTGTCGACTTACTGGTTCGATTCCCGCTGCGAAACGTAGTTTCTATGTCACGCAAAAGAATATTAAATATTCCATAATTTTTAATGTTAAATCATTTTTTTTATTGGCTGGGTGTTGTTGGTGTATGTAGATTAAGTTAGTTGGTACCTTGTACCTACATTAGTATACAAACATTTGTTTCGCAGCGGGAATCGGACCCGTAAGTCGACAAAACATGCCACAGCAGTCCATAATTTCAACTCTGATCATGGACTTCTTATTCTTTCTTCAACTTAAGAGTTATTTGCCAACTTTGGTGTAGGAGCTTTTAGTCCGCTCGAATGTTCCCCGCCCCACCTAGCGAGGGACAAGGGCAGGCGAATGATGATTATGTTAATCTTACCTCAGTGATGATGAAGACGAGAACCTGGCTAAAGAGCTGATGAACAACATGACACCCGCTGTGCTGAGTAAGCTGAGGCGCTGTTTCAAGAAATGCAAGGAGAAGACATTGGCTCGGGATATAGATAGGTATTAGACAGACTAAGACGAGCTTAGTGGCGCAGTGGGCAATGACCTGCCTGAAACGCAGAAGGTTGCGGGTTCGCTTCCCACCGCGAGACAAGTAAGTATGTTTTTTCGAAGTCGTGTCGAAATAACGTCCAATAAGTATAATAATAATTTTAGGATAATTTTGGGACTGCCTCGCTTCTGCAGTTCAACAGGTATGTTTTCGGAAAACCAAACCGATGGCTTCAAAGTTATCGTCCTCTTATTAACTGCTTTCCAAATCCGCAGAGTGCGGGACAGGTACAACAGCATCTTGAAACCACCTTGATGGGTGTGACTCCCCACTGTGGAGTTGCTTTATTATGAGAGTCATAATCACATAAGTAAATACTAGGCTGGTCGCTCTCATAAATTTCTTATAATTTATAATTTAATGCATTATTAGGTAGTCTGAAATAAGACTTATTTTATTTATTTATTTATAACGAACTGTCGAAATTCAGTGGAACACTCGCCCGCTCACTGCCCCAAAGAGGTCGTCAAACGGTCAACTAGGCTGGGAGGATGGTATAGGTTTACTAGGCGAGCCTGGTAGGGGTCTAATTACAATCTGGTATATTACAGTAAAGTAGAAGCAGTGATGAGGGCAGCGGCTGCTGAGGAAGGCATCGAGTTCATCGTGTCGAGCGCACCCTCGGACCCACTCAGCCTAGACGAAAATAGCTTTGTGTCAGCCATCAACCAGATATTCGGTAAGCTTTTAAGTTTGAAAATCTACACTATGTTATAGAGTAGCACTTTGCTATAGCAGTTCACAAAAAACTATCCGGCATAGAACTAAAGTGGTACACATAGAATTAGCAAGCTGAAGTTGCAGTGAACCGGCCGGGCTCGGTAGGTAGTGTGGGACGCCCTCCGGCCAGGAGGAGGGACTATTTGCGAAAGGCTATTAGGAGAAGCTATGCTACAGGCTGTTGATAATGATGATGATGATGATAGCTGTCCACTGCAGGAGATAGGCCCCCCTCCTTTAATGAGCGCCATTGCACCCTGTCCTCAGCTCGCTTTGCCAACTTCTTTTTATTCTTTAATCATCGTCATCATTCGCAGCCCAACTTCTCCCACTACTGGGTAGTCTAGGCCTCCCTTTGTGTGATGCAATATCGTCCGCCCATCTCACTGCTGGACGACCCTATTCTTTGTTTATTTTTATTTTAATAATGCCTTTCGGACTACCAATAAGTAAATTACACAATTAATACAAAAATACAAACCTTTTATACCCTAGGCCACCACAAATATTCAACGCACGCGCAAAAGCTCTTCCGCGTTCTGGATCCATACAACGCTGGCCGCGCCAAGTGGAAGCAGCTGGTCTCCAAGCTAGAAGCTGTGGGGGCCAAGAAGACTGGCTCGAAACGGGACAGGTGGAACCGAGTCACTTGCAACTCTATCGAGCGGTTGGACCACTGTAAGGTAATTAACATAACCGCGACACCACTATCTGTTCGCAGCTGGTCATTGGACTCCTCATAAAAGACGGGGGTTAATCTCCCTAATCCTCACGCTGTGTATACGGTTTGGAGATCATAATGCATAGTTTCTACAACCGCCGAAACTGCTGCCTATCATGCAGCCTGCAGAAAAAATTGCTGTGCAGTTGTTAAACTCAAACTCGAAACTCAAAATTAATTTATTCAGTAGGAACTGTATAGTACGCTTTGAAACGTCATTTTTTTGTTTTTAACCAATTCGTAACGTGACCAAACAGAGAAGAATTGGCAAGAAACTCTGCTTGGCTTATATTTTTTTTAACGTCATTGTTCTTAATAACTATTACAATGTTTTTGATAGAGTTGGAGGCAGTTTCATCCCAAGCTTTTTTGTCATCTAATTAATCAGATATTATTTAATAAGCTTTTTTAAAGAGATTACGTTTAACAACATTTTTGAATTTATTTACAGATAGATTAATCACGTAATTTGGGATTTTGTTAAAAAATCGTACACACATCCCTTTAAAAGATTGACTAACTTTATGGAGCCTTACAGTAGGAACAGCTAGTTTATCTTCATTAGAACATTAACTAGTGATAACATTATGATAGTCGCTATTTTTTTTAACAAGTTAATGTTTTCCGACATACATTAAGTTTTGATATATATATGTTTCATATATATATATATGGCACGGCACTGTCATAACATTTATTTCTTTAAACTTAGTTCAAAGTGATTCTCTGGGGCCCATATTATAAATTGCAAGAACAGCCCTCTTCTATCTAATATGGTGCTGAAATCTGCAGCGTTCCCCCACAACAAAATGCCGTACGACATAATGCTATGGAAGTTGCTGAAATAAACTAGTCTAGCCGTTTCTACGTCATTAAGTTAAAGATTCTTTTGACTAAGTATGCTGCAGAACTGAGTCTGTTCGACAATCCATCTATGTGAACGATCCATTGAAGCTTATTATCTAAACTTATGCCTAAAAATGTTAGGATGCGGCATGCCGTAATCAGCCGGCCGCCAGAACCCCGTTTATTAAAAAACAGAGTGATTTACTGGCAGATTTAATCAATAGCGTATGAGCTAAGTAAAGCACTGTAAAGTGACTGGCCTTATAGCTCAGACCCGCCATGAAAATGTATGTTTTTAAAGAAACTTACAACTTTTTTCCAGAGGGAGACATTGATAAAACTGGTGAATATTGAACGTGATGATTCTTTCTGCTATGTCGCCGTGTCGAAGGGGGGTAGAGTGGGGATCTACAGTGGATACCTCAAACTACTGCATTCTTACGAGGTATTCCTTCGGTGAAATTGATTCTACCACCAATTATATTACCACTTATTATACTTGTTATATCTTTTCTAATACCTTTACTACTGTTACTACAAATGTACTATGACTTACTACATAAACTACATTACTTAATAATAACCCCCATGCCCCCCCGATCCCCCCCTACCCTAATAAAGGGACATGCGTGTAGAGAATCTCAGGGCTCAACTTCTCGTACCGCTAATAAGCTGGCTGGCAGAACCCCGTTTGTAAGTTAGTTGTTAGCAGGGTGTATCACTGGTTGTCCTTCACTAACTATATTAATCTACTACTATTTCCAGGTATTCTACCACAGAACAGGTCTTCGGCGAAGAGTCAAGAACTGCTGGATCACTGATGCTATCTACCTTAGCGTGAGTTTAAAGAAAAAAATGGTTTTATCTCAGTCTAGACTGCTAGAAATGAATGTGGACCGTTCCTGCTGCAGGACAAATGTTTGCATGATCAACTGTTCTAGATCTTGGTGTCGTGGTTGGGTTACTTACCAGGATCACAGAATAAGTAAGGTTATCAATAAATAAATAATTCTGGACAGTGGACATATTACAACTTAAAGAAGTATATTTTTTTATACATAGTACGTATTATTCATAGGAAAAACCGAGATCCGAGACAAATCACAAACATTTGTTTCGCGTTGGGAATCGATACCACAACATTCTACGTCTCAGGCGAGCCTTCACCCACTGTGTCACAGAGGCTGTCAAAAGACAACGTTATTAAAGTTCAGAACAAGCAATCTTCGCAGTCTTCGCAAAAAGATCCATGGTTTGGGCCAAAAGAAAAAAATCCAAACTCTGGCGAGGCCACAACACTACGTTGCGTTGGGACGCAAAAACGACCACGTTTCTAACTGTTGGGTTTAGCATGGGTTGCCGTACATTTTCCACAAAGTAAAATCGTAAAATTTTTGAAACTTCCATACATCGAAAGTAAAGTCGTCACATGCATTGTATAAAGATGTGTAGGTAAATAAAGTTATTTAAAACAAGACCTTAAAAAAATATAAGCCAAGCAAAGTTTCTTGGCAATATCTGTTTCGTCGCGTTACGAATTGTTGTAAACTTAAATAAAAAAGAAAATTGACGTTTGAAAGTGTATTTTATGTGCATATTGAATAAACCTATTCCGATTTCTGAGGTCTCATTATTGTAAATTCGTCACAACACTCATATTCTATCAAGACAAGATGATGCAAGTAAAGTTAATGGTGTTCAGCACTCAAATTAACGAAAGACTGTTGTAGATTTTTGTGATGCGCCGCGGCGTTTAGAAATAATCATATTTATGTCTTTTCGCAAAAAATTTAATTAACTCTCACTTGATTTTCCATTTTTTCCAGGACGTCCAATACCTGATGCTGTCTGCATCAGATCGTAGTCTCACTATCTACGACGCTACCACTCTGTCCCACACTCCATTGTTCTGTATAACTGGTCTACCGAATATACCTACTGTAAGTATTACGTTAAAGTCGAGGACCGCACATGGCTTTGAATTATGCTATGGCTTCTTGGAAAAATAAATGTGTTAGACTTGACTGTAATTAGTATATTTTATTAAAATTCTGCATGACGCTCTTTTAATTATTTGCATGTCTCTAACTGACAAAGTACTCAGAAAACTTATTTATGATTAAGAAGCAATCTTAAGCCATTATATGATTTATGAATTAGACTAGCGTAGGATCGTGATAGATGGCACAAGTTGAGGGAGGCCTTTACCCAGCAGTTGTTAAAATCGGGCTCCGGATGATTTTGATGAAGTCTTAATGTACTTTTTATCTTAAAATGACTGTTGGTTTGTCTGTGGATATAAAACAAAATAATGTACTTATAACAGGCTGTTCTGTGGATGCAATGGAAAAGGGCTGCAGTCTTACCTTCATCATCATCATCATCATCGGTATTTAGCAGTTCAATGCTGAACATAGGTCTCCCCTAATGAGCGCCATTTCGCCCTGAGTGCCTGGTGCGTTTTTGGCCACATATCACGGAAAAGCGGTGACAACCTATAGTAACTTCTCACCACTGGAAAATTCAATGGGAAAATACCAAGAGGCCGAAGTCTAATGTGCTGGTCGGATCAGATCCGCACCACACTTGACATAACAGATCAAGATGGCGCAGTATCATCAAAAAAAAAAGTGATTCGTGGAGTGGGTCACGACCCTTACCAGACCTCGCCAACACGCCGCTTTGTCGTCGCGCTTAGTCGCGAGCGTCTGTCATATCTTGCTGTCGCGATTGTCGCCGTGTGTGCGGAGCTTTGGACAAAATGTATGAAAATTGTCCCCCGCTGCTTGTCGTAGCGTTTAATCGTTGACGTTTGTCGTCCAATGTGCGCAGGCTGTTACCACTGAGGAGAACGACAGTGGAGGAGGAGGAAGTAAATAACCAAATTGTTTTATCGTACCACTAGAAGGAATACTTTGTAGACACCCCGATTCAGCAAATAAACATCTTGAATCTTGAATCTCTGGTTTCTGTTACATTTCAGTGCCTAGCCTACTCACCATCGTCAAATGGGAGTACTTCCGAACTGGCGATAGGATCTGAGCGAGGAGACATAGTTCGCTTGACGTTCCTGCAGCCAAGAGTTCAGCTGTTCCACTCAAAAGCACCTGACACCATCAACTACTACTTTTGGATGGTAACTAATCCTATACTAGTAGAACATTTACTAGCCCATTGAACTTTCATATATGTTAATGCTGGTGTGAGTATAATTAAAAGTTTTCTATCTATCTACCTACTACCTATAGCTTCATCTGATTTGCTTCAGAATTTGAATGTTTTGCTGGCAAAAAAGTATGGTGGTAAAAAAGGCTGACAGAATGGTGGCCGGGGGCTGGAAAGAGAAGTATCGGTCGTCTAGTAGCACAATGGGTTCACGAGATAGTCAGCGTCGTGGACCGCCAGTGGTTCAGGCTAGCGTCTTCAGCAGTGAGGCAGTGAAGAAATCAAGCTGATGATGTTGATGATGGTTGTACAAGATTTTATAAAAGAACTATCGCTATGCAAAATCAAAGAACCAATAAGAGCAATTCTACAGGGGCTAGCATTTTCTTGTCGCGGTTTAAAATGCATCATCATCATCGACCTGTAGCAGTCCACTGCTGGACTGCTGGCGTTTCCTAATGAGTGCCATTGCACCCTATCCTCAGCTCGACGCATCCTAGTTTCTACCATTTAAACATACGTTATGTATTAATACAAAAAAAGTTTAATATTAATACGGACATACCAATAACATTATTTAAAGATCCTCACAAGTATACGGAACACATTTTTTCTCACTCTCTTATCATCTTTAGAGCACAATTCATAGATCCCCTCCATTAATGTACGATTCTCACTTACCGACGCGCGTCGGAGCGCATTTTATAACATGCTAAAGGAAATTGAAACATCCACAAAGCAGTAAGTATAAGTTCCTTATTTGCATGCAATTTAAGCATCTATTACTACTTTATCTACTTACGGATCTATTTATGACAGTGTTTGACAAAACTCAAAGCTGCGTAAATTGCATGCAATTATGGAACTTAACTGCTTTGTGGATGTTTCAATTTTCTCTAGCATTTTTTAAAAATGCGCTCCGACGTGCTCCTACGTGGGCCGGTAAGTGTCAATCGTACATAATTGATTTATTTTCACTTCACTTCTCTTCTTTATTAATTGGCTTCTGGGATAGTTTCCACAATTTCGGCAGTATTATCAAGTATAATGTTCATAATAATATTGTTCATCAAATACTTTGACAATTTCATTTAACAGGAGCTGTCATCACCTCCCCATACTTCCAACCACGTCATGACAACATGGCGTAAGGTCCACTCCCGATCGATTCGCCGTCTCGCTTACGCACGTGATGGGGTTATATTGTTATCCTGCTCCCACGACTCAACGGTCAGCGTGAGAGCAAGACATGTTCCTGGGAAGCTGGATGACTATGTTTTTAAAGTTCCGAGGGTAAGAGTCTTAGATATTTTTCAAAACCAAGTAAATAGATATATTCAAGTGTCTTTGCTCGAGGTTTACAGTTAACGTGTTAAGTTTGTGTTCAAATGAAATCACATCAAAACATATTTTTTACTCAACAAGAACTATAAAGTGCCCTTTGAACAGGTCAACTAAGATGTCAGAGTTTCTAGACCCCCAACATGACTTAAGGACTGAAAAACCCGGAACCAACATTTTAACGTGCCTTCTGTACTTCAGTCAGATGTTGGTTCCGGCTACAGAAGTGCTCATCGTGACCAGTTTTGCTTTACCAAGCGTAGCATCTAGGTTTAGGATCACAGGGGACAGCTTCTCGCACCACCTTGGCTTTATCAGCCAGGGATTTAGCTGTGCCGCGGTGTTAGATTGCGCCAAAATCCAATAATAAATGGTTCCTTTCCAGGGTGTGTCCTGCTTCCACGCTGTCTACCCCCTCCACCTCTTAGCCACAGGCAGTGTAGACGGCTGCGTGCGTCTCTGGGAGACGAGCCAGGCCAATCCATTTGCGATCCTGAACGCCCCGACTCTACCAGCTGTTCTGGATGTAGCTATCGTGCCAGCTCGAGAGGTTGTGGTCGCGTTTTGCAACAACTGTGTGAGTATCATTGAATTATAAAAAAAAAACTAAAGATCACCGCGACTTTCCCCATTATAGGATAATTGCAGAAATTGCTCAGTAAGTTATTGGGATAGTTAACATAATAATGTAGTCATAGAGTATGAAAGTTTTTAATCAGTGCGTCCTACCCGTCATGTCATACGGAGCCGAAACCTGGACACTCACAATACGGCTAGTCCACCAGTTTAAAGTCGCTCAGCGAGCTTTGCACGGAGTTTCTCTGGAGAATAGAATCCGCAACGCGACTATCCGACATAGAACTAAAGTTATCGTCATAGCTCAGAGAATAAGCAAGCTGAAGTGGCCGTGGGCTGGTTATATCTGCAAATAAACCGATAACCGTTGTGGTAAACGAGCTCTTGAGTGGAGACCGCGGCTTGGCAAATGTGGTGTAGGACGTCCTCCGGCCAGGTGGAGAGACGATTTTCGAAAAGCTGCTGGTAGAAGCTGGATGCGTCGAGCTCAGAACAGAGCGCAATGGCGCTCATTAGGTGAGACCTATGTCCAGCAGTGGACTGCTTTAGGCCTATGATGATGATGATGTAGTCGGAGAGGCAAGTCGAAATTTTACTGTCGATACATGCCCTGGCCACTCTTTGTAAGCAGTTAGTATATACTAGTTCTACCACAGTTTTACTAAAAGGCTCGCTGTAAGAAAACTCTTTCAGGGTTAAGATCGCCTTTGTACATAGAATTTTAAGTAAATTTATTCTTGTATTATGTTTCTGTGTACAATAAAGAATTAAATTAAGATAACATAAGACAAGAAAAAACTATTTGAGTCACACAACAAGTTCACAAAAAAAAAACATGAAATAGTGACACAAAAAGGTCGCCCCTCTGCATATTCTGCAGAAGCATGGAAGCTACTGCAGCACATTTAAGCATGGGTCTGACCTTTAGGTATGAAATAAGACGCTGAAGAGGGAAAGAGGACATCCAATATATAGATCGTATGTCATTTATGATATTTTTGTTATCAGTTCTCTTTGATTTCAACCAAAGCCAGGAAACCTATCATCCAATTAATTGTCTAAATTTGACTGTAATGGATTTATTTTCCAGACGGTTCATATTTGGGATATCTACGAGGAGTGCCTGCTACAGACCCTCAAGATAAAGTTCCCGTTCCTTGGAGTTCTGGGGCATAAAGTTGAATTTGGAGCCTATTGCATTCATCCAGGTGAGGTTCTTACAAGAAAAGCTCTTCATCACTAGGAAACAACTACAGATTAATGATGATGCGGATGATGGATTAGGATTATAATAAATAAATAAATAATGTTGGCCAGTATCACTATCATAAAGCCCCAAACCAAGCAGAGCTTGTATTATGAACCCATTGAGAACCATATACTGCTATACTGCATAAATACTTTTTTGTGTAAAGACATACAGTTTATACAACGAAAACGCCCAGAACCAATCATTTGCAGATCATAGAAATAATAGTCTCGCAGCAGGAATGGAACCCGCAACCTTCTGCGTCTCAGGCGGACCTTCGCCCACTATGCCACACAGGTCGTCGAATGATAATGATGATGATGATGATGATGATGATGATGATTATGAATGAATGAATAAATGAATGATAGAATGAATGAATGGATGATTATTTATTTGCCACAATATAGGTTTGTACATTGGATATATGTTTTAATTGATGGATTATGATGATGATGATATATATACCAGTGGGGTGATCGGCAAACTCTGTTGCAAATAGAAATGATTGACACTGATCCTGTTTTAACAAACTGTGACAGTTCGTCAATTGATGTACATTGCATTTCAACGGATGAAATGCCAAAGTTTGTGGCCACAAACGAAGCCAGAACAAAATCCAGGTTAAAAACGCTGCTTGATCAAGGCTCACAAATGCAGGCAGTATCGGGAATCGTAGAGCAATGTTGTCACCAACCCAGAGTCCTTCTCCGTTATTTTAAGGAGTTGGGCTGGCTGGGGTCATGTTAGCAGGGGGGCAATGCACAATACACCCCAATGCGGGACGTCGGTGCAGAACTTTTTTCCCCCACTTCAAATTAGAATTTGAATTAGTTGCCAAAGTTTGTAAAAACATCGGTGTCAATCTTTTCTGTTTGCAACAGAGTTAGCGGATCAACCCGCTGATGCAGGGTGAAGATCTGATAGACATGAAGGCATTCGCACCAACACCAAGTACCTACTTCTTGTATTTCAGGTCCAATCTACAAGACGATGGAGGAAGAGCATTCAGAGCCTCAGCCTTCAACATCACGCCGTACTTCGAGAGCCTTCCAAGCGCCCTCTGGTGGGATGATACTGCAAGAGGACCCGTGGCACGACACTAGTGTTAAGAATCAACCGTATGTTTGATAATGCCAGCGTTAGAATGAAGCCCCAGGGTGCGTTGCTGGTACTCGATCAGCACTTCGGGAACAATCAGTAATTGCTAGATTAACAGAAACGAGTCGTAACGTATAAAAAAAGATTGAACTACTAATATTCATAGGAGTTATTAATTGACAATTAATTGTTTAGAAATTATGAGGCTCTTTCAAAAAGTGAGGTATCTATCCTATATAGTTATGGAGTATTCCCGTTTGAGCTTAACTTTCACTTAATTTTTGAGCACTATTTTTTGAGCACCAAAGGTATTCTACACACCACAATAGTATGTGGGGTGGGGTGCAAGGGGTTGCAACTATCACCTTTGAAACCCAAGCCAACCTCACCTGCACGTAGAGTATACTGTTGTATTACAAAGGGGCTCTGGCATCCGGCTGATTACGGCATAGTGTAGCCTAAAACCAGCACAGCTAAATCCTCTGGACCCCAGGCACCAGCAACGGTGATGGGGGGTTTGCCCTGTGTCCCCCAACGTACATGCCCAGCGTGGGGATTATGGGCATATTCCTCTTCTTATAGGGGAGACCTATGTCCAGCAGCGAAGCAGTTGTAATGTGTGGTTTTGACTGATGCTGCAGCTGTGACTCTAAGATCTTGCTCTTACCGTGGCACTGGGTTGACACTATCTGTACGGTACAAGGAACCGTGAATCTTCCTGGGTCAGCAGTAAGGCGTAGCGTGTGCAAACCAGTTTAATCAATGACAAGATTTCATTTTATTCAAATTATTATCAAATCAATCAGTCCGCATTCAGCCACCAAGGGCGCGCGTTCTCGCTATCATTATCATCAGTATAAAGTTCACTGATTAAGATTTGGACAGTATAACAAGTCATTTATTCCCTATTTAAAGCATTATCATTTAACAATCTAGGTGTACTGGTCAACAAGATACAGTACACTAGCACTGGCATCAGCTCTGTTACTGGCAGGTTGTACGCTCGCTTCAACCGCAGCTCGTTGTTGGTGTCGTGTTGTGCGCATGTGTGCGTGCTGTGGCTGGCTGCCCCTCGAGGCTCCCCCCCTCCACCGCCGGGGGACACCCTGCCCCCGCGGAGACCTTCTGCTTGGGATCTTCCACTGCTAGCTGATATGCGTGAGAACTTAAATCATAATTATTTATTCTAAAAACTGTGTAAGTGATTCCAACCTCCATCTTTGGAACCCAAGTAAACCTCACCTGCACATGGTGCACCCTGCTGTATAACAAACGGGGCTATGGCGGCTGGCTTTTAGCGGTCTGTATAATGTTCAGAACAAAAGAGGTATTTATCTTATTTCAGGGACTCCGCCGTCTCCATCTCCACTGCCAACACCGACGCTGCCGTCACCAAAGTTCCTAGCACCGTCTTCTGCAGAATACCCTGTTCATGACTTGGAAACTCTTTTGGCGAATGCTGGTGTGTGCAGATCTTGAATAGTTTGTATAAAGATATCTTCAGTCTATAGTAAATGTATGCAGGCTATGCTTTTTCCTATTAAGATGGGTTTGAAGGGTGGGTGGTGTTACTCCTTTGACCTTTGTAACCTTTTCACAACATCCAATGTGGAGGAGGCTATTCCTGTGGCGGCGTTTCTATGCCTGGGTTCGAAATAACGATATACATGCCACAAAAGGAGGATATAACTACTATTCTGAGAGTATCTGCCTCTCAAGCATATTACGTAGATGTTTCAGATAAATGACGGTGCTAATATAAATAGGTATGAATACCATGTGATTCGATCTGAACCTCTTGAATGGACCCCAAGGGTCCATGAGAATGCGTCCTCCGCCCCTCCATTCTCAAGCCGTACGCCACCTTACTTATATTTAACATTCTACATTCTATACTGTCGTGGTTATCGTCTCACATAAAAAACATATGACATGGAACGAACTCACTGGGTTTTTACCCTGCGTCCCGGGATGGATGCCATCCGCTCCATCACCGGACTTCACTTCTTATTCTCCCCCTGTTCCCTCCATCTGTTCGCTCGCCCCTAATTCTAATTCTAATTTGAAGTGGGGGGAAAAAATTCTGCACCGACGTCCCGCATTGGGGTGTATTGTGCATTGCCCCCCTGCTAACCTGACCCCAGCTAGCCCAACTCCTTAAAATAACGGAGAAGGACTCTGGGTTGGTGGCAACATTGCTCTAGGATTCCCAACACTGCCTGCGTTTGTGAGCCTTGATCAAGCAGTTTTTGTAACCTGGATTTTGTTCTGGCTTCGTTTGTGGCCACAAACTTTGGCATTTCATCCGTTGAAATGCAATGCACATTAATTGACGAACTGTCACTGTTTGTTAAAACAGGATCAGTGTTAATCATTTCTATTTGCAACAGAATTTCGCTCGCCCCTCACCAATAATCCGTTTTTATTCTTCCTACCGTCAGTGTCGCCGTAACATGACTATTTGTTTCTACTCTTTTAATTTAGGGTTGCCATGACAAATTACCATACTTACGCTTGCTCGCTAGATAAATTAATTTATTCTCATCTAAATATATAGGAACGCGAATCCGCGACAAACCTCTTTATCATAATACAAGGCTGGATCGGATGTCCACCAGTTGACTTCTAAAAAGGGTTCTATGGTGTTATGAGTACAGATTACGTACATACATACATACAGTCTCGCCTTTTTCCCATAGGGAACGGATCACTAATTAACTACAATCCTCTTTTGCTTTATTCACTCTCATCACATTCTTCATACATGCTCGGCGGTTTAGGGTACTCCTGACCTGGCCTTTTGCCAGCACGTCTCTGATTTGATCGCAAAATGTACGTCGAGGTCTTCCCCTTCCAACTGTCCCATTCACACTCGCCTCATCCATCTTACTTTCATCCATCCTTTCTACACGCCGAAACTACCTCAGCATATCTTTCTCAATCCTTGTCACAACATCTTCATTCACTCGATATTTCTCTCTTATCACATTATTCCGCACTCTATCTTTCAAAGTCACAAATACCACAAATTCTCAGAACTAACAGGTTATGATGTTGAATTTAACTTTAAAGAGTCTTGGTTATTGTCAGGTCTTCAAGGTATACTGGAAAAGGACTTCGTGCTCATGAAAGGACTGAAGCACGATTTGAACAGAAAACTTGCTGAAATGGAAAACGATAAGGAAACGGTAAGTTGATTTAATTTTCAATTTGAAATCGGTATTCTAGGGGCTTAAGGATTTCCAACGTCCATCTTTGGAACCCAAGCCACCCTTACCTGCCCGTGGTGCACCCAGGTAATTAACAAACATGGCTCTGGCGGCGGCTGATTGCGGCATAGCGCAGCTTGACACCGGCACAGCTGTATTTCCCGGCACGGCAGCAGCAGACAGAAGCAGTGCCCTGCGAACGCTAACACGGATGCCCAGCGTGGTGGTAATGGGCATATTCCCGTTATTAGGGGAGGCGTTTGTATAGCAGTCGACTGATATAGGCTGGTGTTATTGTTGTTGATATGTTTTATCAATCAGCAAAAAGTGTCAAAGGCTGTGTTTTCTAAAACTCATAGAAAATTGCAAGGTATCTGGAGATCACGCGGCAGACAGAGCGGGAGATGGAAAGACGAACTTGACTCCTGTATAATGAGTTGGCATGGGATAGCGCTCAATACAGAGGAGTAGAAGGAAGGAATACAGGCCTTTGCCCTGCATTGGAATAATTCAGGCTCATAATAATAATAATAGAAGAAGCGCTTTCTATTTACATAAACTCAAGTTCTTAGGATTGTACAAAATTACAATATGACTTTTTTTGTACATTATGGCGAGCTTACTATTTTTATATTTTGACGGTGGCTTCCACGTTCCACTTCTGTACAATTTCAGATGCGTGCAGCTGTGAGTGTAGGCGCGCCCTACCTCTCTCTGAAGACCTATCAGCCGATTAACATCGAGCCTGTTGACGAGATGAATGAAGAATACAAAAGGATAATGAGGTAGCATAAATTACCTACTATTAAAATTCAAAAGAAATCTGCTATAAAACTTATTTTTATTCAAAGAGTTTATTCATAAATAAATTTGATAGATAACTTTATTTTTGTGCGAATATAATTGTATTTTTAAACATTTACATGCCTGTAAGCCGGCGAGATATGCATGAACTTCTATGAATGTAAACTTTACAATGTCATATGTGAATAAATGAACTTTAAACTTTGAACTTTATGTACGTATTCATAAAGTTTTAAAAATTATAGATGGGCTTGCAACGATGGGCTTCTGCAAACTGTAAGCAGTGAGCTTTCACAACGAGAAAGACTAGTTAGGCCATCAAAATCATCGAATAAAATTCGAAGTTTCATTATATACTTAGATAATCTTTTACCCGCAGCATCTTTTGCTCGCGTGTTGACCGTATAAAAAGCCTATAAATCCAGAGGTCTCAGGCCTCTTAACTAACTCAGTTGCACACCGAAATGGTCGGCACCGCACCTTTATTTGCAAACTTTGTCATATAATCTGTCGAAATTCAAAGAACGTCAATTGACAAACTATCAAACTTTGAAAAACAGAACCGGTGCTTATTATTTCATTGTACAACTCAGTTTGTAAGTGAGGAATCAGGTTACAATCTATGTATTCCAGTTACATCCCAATCCGCAGCCGTTAAGGAGTTGTGTGGGTACAAACATTCTTACACACACAGACATAGGCTCTAAACAGACTATGTCGAAATTACGTGACGTAAGTTCCGCAGCTGATTTTGAGAAGTTCGGCTGTACGCCATAACGCAACATAGTTTCAGTATAATGTGTCATCTGTAATTCAAATAGCAATTGCAGGCGTAATCATGCTGAACTTTCGGGCGTGTAACTTCAGCATAGTATCTTTCGATACTTTCGCCTTTATAATATTACTAGATCCACCCGCGGCTTCGCTCGCGTGGTACCCGGATAAAAATAAGCCTATTTATTCAGGTAATACAGGTCATAATTTATGTATCTCTATTCCAAGTTTCATCCAAATACGTTTTGCCGTTACAGAGTTGATTAGGAACAAACATCTATTTTGTAAAGTAGTAGCAGAGTTCTTTGTGAAGGGCTCGTCCGGGAAAGTTCTTCCATCATACTGTCAATTTCTGCCGTGAAGCAGCTTTGCTGTATTTCCCCTGAAATTACAGGCACAAAAAGTTTATCAAATTCATGCCTCAAGTTAACTGACGCAGGGCGTTGCATTGTAGAGCACGTCCCAAAAAAACGTGATCTACGATGCAATGTTTTGGGCCACAAACACTAGGTTGGCCATATGCTTCTCTCTCATTAGCTCTCTCTCTCTCTCATACACACATATTCAAACATACGCACACCAGTTTTTGCATTTATAAATATTATGATGTGATATGATATTTTCAGATTGTTCCCTGGCTCCAGTATAGCTGGAACACCAACTAACAGTGAATTATCTACACCGAGGAACAACAGAAACCACAGATTATGACAAGGTAGTAAAACAAGTTAAACAAATTTAAACGGGTCAGCAACGCGCATGTTTCCCTTGTAGTTACAGGCATTCATAGGCTACGCCGTAGCCGCTACGGGAACCGCTTACCATCTTTACATTTTGTTGTGGTTTTGTTGGTCGTCGGCAAAATTAGGTTCATACAATTAGGTTCATACATTTGTTGGTCGTCGGCAAAATTAGGTTCATACATTTAGGGCCGTCGATGTCAAGACCATGGGCAGCACTTTAAACTTTCTGAAAAGTAAGTAAAAGAGGCGTCGGACGACCAGAAGCGAGATGGGTCGACGACATAGTTCGCATCGCAGGGAGTTCGTAGATGCGACTAGCACTAGACCGTGGTGGATGGCACAAATTTCGGGATATCCAGTATTGGATAAAGTCAGGCTGTGGGTGATGATGATGTTGACAATGTCCTAAAAACCACTCAAGCGGGACTTGAACCTGTGCTCTATTTTTCCTAGGGATATAATGGAGTCGCTGGTTCAAGTCCCTTATAGGTGGAATTTTATTTAACACGTTGACAGCAGCCCTGCGACTGAAGGACTGGAGTTGACCTGCTGCAGGGGCATAGTTGTGATGTCAGTAGTCAAAGGGTTAATTGACTAGCGAAAAAGTATTCGTATCATAGATGTAAAAATTTTAATGTGGGTGATAGACATACAGACTTTCAGTACACGGTTTTTAAGATCGCGGACATATCGGCTCGACGTCAGTGACACACGTGAACCTTGCTCACACTGTATTGCAATGACGTCGACAGATGAAGCTTTGTGTTATTTAGGAATTATATCATATCACATTTTAAAAACTAAAATATTTCGAAATCGAAAAGTGTGGGTAACGAACTAGCTTACGAAAATAGAGCGTTTATCACATATGAATTTAGTAAGTGATGAGTAGGAAGATTTCCATAATTCCATTATTTCAGAATGCTTGAGTCGATGTATGAAGAATTTTTGCTCTTAGTTACACCAAAATAGCTAAACAGGATATTTGTATGAGAGAAGCTCAAAACAAGAAAAAAGTGGTGTACAATAAAATTTTCAAACTTGTTGGATCGCTAACAAACCGTGCGGCGTTTCTAAAGTACGCTTATTACTAGCGAAAAAGTTCGTCAAGCCACAAGTTTGCGAACTTACTCGCACGTCTACCATCCCTTTGAAATAAGGCGGCGGCTTATTGACAATGATTATAGGATGACACGATGCGTTTTGGACGTGCGATGAAAATGTTGGCCTGTGCTCGCGCGATGACTTGCAAGCTTCAATTAGGACACTAAAGAAATGTGTGAGTTAAATCTCGTCGTGCGACGAAAACGCATCGCGCCACATCGTACGATCGCTGCGAATTAGGACGCCGCCTTTTGCTTTGTCATTGGTCAAAATTTAATTTACTATACGTCATAAATATTGGTGATTGTTGTTGTGTTTTCAGCACTCATAGTGTTAAGTTTTTTGACTCCGGTTGAACCAGATGTGCATTCAAAATCCGCCAAAAGTAAGATATGATCGAAAAGCAGAACTTCGCCGATTTTTTATAAGGATTTGAAAGACAAACAATCAAATAAAATTCCTATGTAATTAATTATCTGCGTCATTAAGAAACTGAGATAATATTCATGATGTTATCATAAACTGTAGGCATTTTAAGAGCCATCAAAAAATGAACCGTATCTTTATCAATTTAAGGTATATAAAATAAATTTTGTGAGTGCGAAAATTAAGATGAGTTCATAAGTATAAAGAATAACAAAAAATATTTTTGCTAGTCATATCTTTGTATTTATTCGGGTTACACATGACGAAGAACAGAATCTGATAATATTTTTTGGCAAAACATCTTGTATATTGCAAATCTTACATCATTGTGTAATTCTTGTGTATACAAATATAATTAAACAACTTTATAATAAGAAATAAATCGAGGTCAGCAAAAGACTAAACTAAAAGACTAAAATCACTAAGAAATTTCAAAATGAATAAACAAATTGTGACAAAATTAAACATCAAACCAGTGTATATTTTTCTTAAAAAATATTCTCAAAGTCCTCAAATTCAAAGTTTAGAAGAGTTTTTTAAGTTCTATAGTGATATTGGTAAACTAGATGATAGATACAAACCACTGGGAGATAAAGACTATGGAAGATTCATCACTTCAAGAGCGGCTAAGAGAGAACCAGCACTTACTAGACATATGGGTGAGTATGGACTGTAATTTAACATGGAGAAAGAGAGGAGAAGAGAGAAGGAAAACTTGTTAGAAAAGGGTAAATAAAATAACGGTTTGAAGGAAAAACAATAACGACTGAGGACTTTATATCTATTCTAGATGATCTATACAGCGTCAAATGGTAACTTACTCACTGACCGGGACGCTGTGGTACTGGCACATGGTTAGATGCAGTAGGCTTCAGCACCTATACCTCCTCTCAGACTAGTCGGCCTTACTCACAGGAAAGACATGGTAATACGTGTGGAGCTGATTATGCCGCGGGTTTCCGCATAATGTTTTGCTTTACTGCTTTGAGCATGGTAGAGGAGAAAGGTGCCAGTAAAATTACAGCATTAACATTATTACCATATGCATAATGCTGAGTGACTGCCTTTTTGTGTCACTATTTCTGTCAATCAATTTAAGTAACTACCTATGTACAATTAGCTCGAATAAACGTTTTTCTTAAATTTCAGCATCTCTGATTTGGGTATTTGCTTGTCAAACCCCAAAGCACTTTTTGCACAAACAAACAAATACCCAAAACTGAGACACGCCCAAAAATTCTGAATATTAAAAGAATAAAATTGACAACAGTAATAATAACACTTGCCGCGTTTGCTCATCTGTCTACGAAATAATATAGAAGATGACAATGTAATAAAGACTACTAGAAATCAGTGAACACATTATCTATTTTCCAATTATAAGTATAAGTATAAGTGTAAGTGCTATACAATGGTGATGGCACCCCTGGGGGTAGATACTACTCCAGTTTTAATAGCATGCGAGAGAGTAAGGACTTTATTTCAGATGAAAATGTCTAATTTGACCTGAAATTCATGTAATTTTAAATGTTTACCTACATACCTAACACCGAACCCTTCCATTTTGTTGTATGCCTACCTAACTTATAATGAGTACTTGTACACTCACCGTTTGCTTAATGCAATTTATTATGATAAATTGATAAAAAAACCATAATGCTGAAGACTATCACACAGCATCATCTAGCCCCAAACTAAGAGCTTGTAGTTTTAGGAACCACATGACTGATAAACTAAATATTTTTGTAAATTTATTCATAGAAAACCCCCATTTTCATTCAAATTCTGCTAAAATCAATCATACTACTAAATATATCGTCTGAGACGATTAATGTTTTTGTAAACGAATTATATATTAAATTCTTTAACGTTCCTGAAAAAGGAACCCATTCCGAGTCTGTTAAATAACCAAAAATGTAAAAACACTATAAAAAACCCAGAACAATGCCTTGCGGCACGCCATTTTTGCTGATAAGATATGGCACAGCACATCGTACATCACATAATAATTAAACAAATACAAATACATGAGAACTTGCAAATATTTTTAGAGGCCATTAGTAAATATTTTATTATACATTGTTACGCTAGCTAAGATTAATTTAGAATTAGATAACTTCTATTTGTTTGTAATAAAAATTAATGTATCATTTAAAAAATTAAGAATGGGGGATAATTTGTACAGGTTTTTTCCTAAATTAGTCATAATTATAGCATGCAATACCGATCAGAAAAATAGCTAGCAACTCTATTGATCACCATAAACCTAATCTGATCTGACTGACGAAGTATAGGGAGACCCTCCGCCAGATGGACCGACGACATTATCAAGATTGCAGGTAATCGGTGGATGGAGAGGGATCAAAAAGGTTTTTTGTGGAAATCCTTGGGGAAACCATGGGAGAATTATGTTAAGCTGGACGATGATATTTATAATGCGAAATAAATATAATTCATTTTTAGCCTCAGGAATATGAACTCTGTAACTTAAATATTGTTTCCAAGGTCCAGATTTTAAAGTTTTTGGTCATCAGTAGCTGAAGACGGCTAATACAGTAACACAGATGCAGTAATAGTAGATTGACGTTTTTGTGAAGTACTCGTGCTCGTTTTACGAAAAAGCAAAGAACGTGAAGCAGCATGGCTGTTTCGGTTTGAAGTTTGAGGGTGCCGGTGACATTACCGCACACATTAGGCTCATGAGGCTTCACCTGCTTGTGACGTCTGCTTTCTGGGATTAGTACAATCTCGTGGAGTCTTAAAATCCATAGTTAACCGGTTCCTTTTAGGCAAGCGTGTTCATCTTAGACCAGATCTTCAACTGTTTCAGGTATGATAGTCCAACTCTTGACTATTCTATAAAAAAAACTACATACTATGCAATCCGTTATAGATAATGGTCACCACTTAACATGTGGTCATGTGCTGTTCTATCTTCAAGTATACCGAAACGCTCGTAGCGTGGCTTACGTTGGTGTTCTTTAGCAGTCCTTGGTTTAGCAACACTTCGCTCGGTAACTACTTTGATTGATTAGCATTTAGATCTGAGGAATTTCGTGCTTCAGAAGGCGGGTCTTTTTCAGTTGATAACCCATGGCGTAGGTCTTTAGGCGGAATAAGAACTCCGTCACCAGAGTTGGCTACTAGCTCATACGAAAAAGGATCTATAAACCGACTTCACAGTCCTTTCATCCAGGTCGGTCGATATCAAGATCAGATACAGGTCAGGATGTCAGAGTTCCAAACCCCATCTCCGGAACTCAAGCCAACCCCACCTGCACGTGGTGCACACTGCTAACTAGCAAAGCGGCTCTGGCGGCCGGCTGATTGCGGCATAGCGCAGCCTAACAATATGGCATAGCTTAATCCCCTGGCCGCCAATGGGCAGAAGCTGTGCCTTGTGATCCCAACCCGCCCAGCGAGCGTGGGGATTATGTATTCCCATATTCCCATTTTTAAGGGGAGACCTCTGTCCAGCAGTGGATTTAATAGGCTGGTGTTGTTGTTGGTCTTAAGTCTTGCGTTTTAGGCAAATTTCATGTAGGTCCAAATTAACGCTATAAGTTATCATCGACAAGCATGCATTGACCCTGATCATGAACAGCTATCTAGCTTTTTAATCTCAAGTGTCAGTCGTTATAACCTCACTTTTTATGATAAGACGTTTATATCACATTTTTTAATAAATGTATACAAATATCTTAATGTGAATGAACAACGCACATTGATAAGAAAATCATAACTACTAGCCTCGCGCGCAATTTTGTTACGTGTCTCTTTGGTTTGCGTAGACTTTTGGAAATCACCTTTTATACTTATTTCTACAATCATACCTATGTACAGTTCACTCAGTATATTAATCGTCGTTACATGGTAATAAGGTAACAGAGTTAGCAGAGTATAATGTGGTAGTACCTGTTACATGTGGGCCCGTCAGGCTATATCAAAAGTAGTAGGCAAAGCATATAACTAAGATTTAGGTAGATGAATTATTATGAGTAGGTACGTATTATATACAATTATATCTTAGGTTTTATGTAGTTATCTTCAAGTATTCAATTATATTATTTAATTTTATCTGCCAAAAATAAATTTTATTCATAATCTGGGATCACGGAGCGATCCATGCCAAGTCAAGCGTAGTATACCTTTACCGGAACCAACAATTTTTCAGCTCCTTGTAACTTCGTTACAGCTTACAACACAATGCCACAAGAACGTCATACGGGCTTAGCCCCAATTGCAAAATTTCGTGTCTATAGCTATAATAGTTTTCATTATGCGTCATCCAAAATCCATATTTCGTGAAATTTTGTCACTCACTCATTCATGATCATCAAAAGCTAAAAGTGAAGCATTCACATGCGAACTTTTTATTCTTTATTAAAATTCAAAATAATTGAGTACCCGCCTTTATAACTATTAGCTCGTCTTTATAGGTTAGTCAATGAAGGTTTTAGTCTGATGTTAGTCTACTCCTTGTTGTTGGACTGGTTAAGCAAAATAGGAATGGTACAATGAGGTTACAATACTAGGATAGCGATAGCAAAAGCGATAGCGATATCTATAGCGAAAGCGATAGCGAGATAGAATATTTACCATTATGATTTATTTTACTTGGCTATTTGAACAGCATTTATATTAAAATTTTTATTTACTAGCCTCTTATCAATGATTTGCTGCAAAATAGCCAAGTAATAAACAAACATATTATGGTTTAATTAATTGTTTCAAGATGATTAGATAAACGAAATAGGAAGGTTTATTGAGAATATCTGACTTGGCAGTTCACTAGATTTTAGAACTTTTTTGTGCTGTAGCAGAAGTGCTCTGCGAAGAATTGGCATAATTTTGCATTCGTTAAATTGGTTAATTAAGTGTTAATGTGGTTTTGTATAGATTATTCGTTTTCACTCACGATCTCTACTCCCGTTAAGATTTTAGACTCGCTTGGACCAGTGACTTCACTACATGTTATTCCGATGAAAACTAGCCTTTAAGTAATATATGTGTCTTTATGTGTATAGCCTTTGTTGTATGAAAATCTATTGAAGGTTTTTTATTTTACCAATCAGATTTATGCCCAAACATCAAAGGTATATAACATGCCCACTTTTTGCAACAAAATAATAATAACAATAATAAATAATAAAAAATCTTTATTGAAAACACAGTGACCGATACAATCAGTTGTTCAGCTTTTAAAAATGATATTAAAACTAAACACTTGCGTTTAAAAAGGTGGTCATATCGTATAGCAGATTACTTCCAGACTACCTACCTAGTATATACAGTTAAACTAAAAAACTATAATAATATATATTAAAATATAATAAAATATTAATGATGAAAAAATATTCCAGCAAAAATGTCTTACAAAGTGGGGAAGCATATGCTGTCACTAGCAGAAGGAATGCCCAATGAAGATGCATTTCCTTACACCAAGCTGACGATGGAAATGAAAGATGGTGGGTCCCTGGTATTGGATGGGCAGGAACTTGGCAAGGCCTTGCAGTATGTGCCTTCGCAGGGGTAAGTTTTAATAACAATAAAACCAACAAAACCAGACTATATGAGTTCACTGCTGGACAGAGGCCGTAATCTCCGTGCTGGGTATGCAGGTTGGTTGGGATGGCAGGGCACAGGTTCTTGTAGCCGACGCTGCTGCTCGTTGTCAGCCATGCAGCGCTTTGCCGTAATCAACCGGCGGCCGTCAGAGCCCCGTTTGTTAGTTAGCAGGGTGCACCACGGGCAAGTGAGGTTGGCTTGGGTTCCGAAGATTAGATAGATAGATAGATAGATAGATAAATTCTTTATTGTACACCAAATTAAAAAATACAATTTGCAGAAACATTACAATTAAAACGAAAAGGTACAATGGGCGGTCTTATCGCTAATAGCGATCTCTTCCAGACAACCTTTGGATGGACAGGATAGCACGAAAAACAAAAGACGGTGGTGTACATACATACGAAAGTAGCTGGATAAATAATATCATACACATACCTAACTTACTACAAAATATACCTTATAAAATATACCTACTACATAAAATATTAATATAATAAATATGAAACTAAAGACTACATAATTATAATACATAAACTACATAAATACCTATTTGCAAAATATAACATTAATAGTATCCCTTAGCAATAAAACCTAGCAGTCAAGAGAAAGGTAATGCTTAGATAATTTATCCTTAAAAATGGGCAGGGATTTAGATGATCTTATTGAGAGAGGTAAGGCGTTCCAGAGTCGTATAGCTTGTACAGTAAAAGAGTCGCTGTAAAATTTTGAGCTATGGACAGGTGTACTAAGCTGCAACGTTTCTGAAGAGCGTAAGTTTCGATCGTGTGCCTGGTGCAAGAATTCGAAACGCTCCTTGAGGTAACGAAGGTAACGTCTTACACCCCGTACCCAACACCTTGCTTTGCATAAATAAATCTTTTGAAAAATATTATGCAATCTCTCGTGTAACCAAATTTTTATATGATAAGATAATTTTTATATTATAAGATAATGATATTTAAAGACACCAAGTTTATGAGTCGATTCGTTTTTGTCTAGATTGTTTTTTTAAAAAGTCAAAAGTCGGGTAAAAACTCCTGACTAAAACGTGGGAAAAAAGTGTCTGCACCAAAACTCCGCGCACGATGTCAATTGCGCGGTCCATGAACAATTTTTAAGCAATGTAAGGTCTAAATTAGTGCAAATTTGGTATTTTGAAGTTTATTTATGTCAAACACGCGTGGACGATATTTGTTAAATTTCACTTGACTGTCACTCTATAGTGTTTTATATTTATCTCGATGTCTTAAAGGTCTTAAAATGATTTTGAATTGAACACGTAAACTTATGCGCCAAGAAAATTAGGGCACTGGTCTTTTTAGGGTTCCGTACCCAAAAGGTAAAAACGGGACACTATTACTTAGACTCCACTGTCCGTCTGTCTGTCACCAGGCAGTATTATCATGAGCCGTAATAGCTAGAGAGTTGAAATTACGTTTAAATTTTCATTTAAGATGTATTTCTGTTGCCTGTTGTTGTACTAAAAAAATAAAATATTCCGACGAATTGAGAACCTCCTCCTTTTGGAAGTCGGTTAAAAACAGAATAAAATAAATATTTAATTGGGGCTCCCATACAACAGTACGAATCGTGCATGACTCCAACTCGCACTTGACCGGTTTTTTAAATTAAATAAATGCTTTTCAGGCTCCCGTCCCTCCTCACAGAACTACGCAGTTTCCAAGAGGACTTGCACAGACCACCTCCCTTACCACGAGACGTGATCGTCACGAACGGAGGTCAGCACGGCATCTACCAGTGCATTGACCTCCTGCTGGAGCCAGGAGACCCTATACTGGTGGCACAGTATTCTTACACCGGATTGCATAGTACGGTGAGTTGAGAACTTTGGTTGAAAAGTTAAATCTATTTTGTTCAATAGTAAGGCCGTTTTTCCACCAGAGATGTGCTATGCTACGTTGCTATGGATGCGTTTGATATCCACCAATCATATTCATTGGTGCACATAGCTTAGCACTGGTGGAAGCGGATTCAACTAAGATATGTTTTTTATATGGAAGCATGCGTGCTATGGATGTGTGCTATGGATGTGTGCTATGGATGCCGTGCACTTTCCGCTTCCCTTCTATCGATACATCGCATCTCATAGCTCGAGCAGCGCATCTTCCTCGTGTAGCTACTTTGCGTCGGTGCATTTTCATAGCACATCTTACTCGCACCGCTATATAGCTTAGCATCAGTGGAAACGGTCACAAAGTTTCGTAGCTTAGCTTTTACATTATCGCAGCATAGCTGCATAGCACATCTCTGGTGGGAAGGCACCCTAAGGGTACCATACCACACCATCCAGCCTAAATCAGTCTACTGCAGGACATAGGCTTCTCCCAACAAAGGGGGGTAATCCCCAAGCTGGTCAAGATGGTTGAGGATCGCAGGTCTTAGCTTCTCGCACCGACGCTGCTGCTCATCGGCGGTCCCGGAATTTAGCTGTACCAGTGTTAGTCTGCGCTATGTAGAAATAGAAATAGAAATAGAAAAACATTTATTTCGACACGGGTATACAACAATGTATCAATACTTAGGTACAAAATAAAGGAGCGATCAAAAACAGAATTTATATTATAGATAAATGTAAATTGATGAGCCCCCATAACCCTGCGTCGAAAAAGGGGTTGGCTCAGCATGTGCTGAACGATGAACGTTCAGCCCTGTTTTTCAGCCAAAAACCATAAAGCAATTGGCGCTACGGACTACAAGTTGGGTGGCATATAAATATAATATAGTATAACTTCTTACATAATAATAACAATGTCGCAATCAGCCGGTCGTGAGAGCCCCATTTGTTATATAGCTGGGTTCACCACGGGCAGGTGAGGTTGGCTTCGATACTGAAGATCGAAGTAGGAACCTCTTATACCCGACAAAGAAAGGCCATACCTTTTAAACTATTTTTTTTATCACCCAAACCTCTTGTGAGTCTGTGTTTTTTCCTTATTAATTTCACTTGTTATATGTTTTTTTTTCGTTTGAATAGGTAGGATAAGATAATAACTTATAACTTAGTTTGAAATTCACTGTATTTCTAACTTTGGGAAACCTAATGACATTAAAGTAGGTTATGTTCCTTGTAGGAATGCACTAAAAAGAAAATTCAGACCCTAAAGGGGTGCAAAAAAGGGGTGAGGGGAAACCTCTGCGTGGACGAAGACGGCGACTACTAGACCTACATTAATAACACATCAGCAGATAAATAAATAAAATAAATAAACGTATGGGACATACGGGATTAAACGGGGCAGGACATTTCACACACGGTCAACTGATCCCAAACTAGGCAGAGCCTGTACCTACTATGGGTACCAGAGATTAAAATCATACATACCTACATACACATACTAATAAATACCCAGACACAGAATAGACCTCCATGCTCATCATCTCTCATCACATCAATGTTTGTCGCGGGTGGAAATCAAACCCGCGACCGGCAGCTCAAAAGGCAGAGTTAACCTGAACTATGAGGTCAGAATTTTTCTTTTGTCTGTTTACTAACCTAAGGTTTATAATTTTTAATTCCAGCTAAAGTCCTACAGCCCAGAGATTCTAGACCTCCCAGAGGACGAAGACGGGTTGATCCCAGAAACCCTAGACTCCCTTCTAGGAGAACGCCTGAAAAGGGGTCTGAAGATGCCTAAGGTTCTGTACACCATACCCAATGGCAGCAACCCGACAGGGACGGTGCTGCCTGAAGAGAGAAGGAGAGAGATATATGAGCTGGCTTGCAGATATGACTTCCTGATCTTGGAGGATGATCCATACATGTTTTTGAATTATAGTGAGGTAAGTAAGGAGTATGCACCTGGCTCAGACTAGTCCAGGATCCAGACGAGTGGCGTAATCAAAGGGAGGCCTTTCCCCAGCAGTGGGCTAAAAATGGCTGAAATGATGATGATGATGATGAAATTCGATGTTTATTTAAAAAACGGCTTACAATAGAGGTTATTATACACTCTTCTGATTTCGCTCAGGTGCAAAATTTTCCCTTAATCAGGGAGAATGTCATTCTGCATACAACATTACTCATGCATGCGCCATGTATGTAAATACAAACATGGCACTCAGGGTTGATTACAACTTTCGACCGGAGCTTTGTTCGATACTTACCTTCTAGCGTTATTTATCCTATAAAGCTAACTCAACCAGCTTTAAAAAAACTGACTGCATGGTATTGAACCGTGTTGCCTGCGCAGCCTGCGTATCTACGCTTTCCAACTTTCCAACTTAGGTACTAAACTGTAATTAGTTTTCAGATATCAAAGATCCATTTTACAAAAAAAACTACTACACAATCATTTAAAATACACAAAAAATAAATATATGGTTGAATTGAGAAACATCCTCGTTTTTTAAAGTCCGTTAAAAATACCTTAAATCAAAAATAATAAAATCATAACACACGTATAAACAACACTAAGACCAGGGTCTTCTGGCCATCATAAATTTTCTGTGTAAAGAGTAATTCTTAATAGACTATGGTCGTTTCCCTTCCAGAAGCAGCAGCCATCATTCCTATCTCTGGACGTGTGTGGGCGGGTGATCCGCCTGGACTCCATCTCTAAGGTCGTCAGCTCCGGCCTGCGCGGGGGCTGGGTGACGGCTCCCACAGTGCTGCTGGATAAACTGGAGCTGCATTCTCAGGCGGAACTGTTGCATAGCTGTACTCTCGCACAGGTAAGTGAGGGTAATTGTTGATACGATTTTTTTATGGCGGTTCTTCCAAAAAATTGTCATTTTTTAATTGTGTAAGTCACATGTGTGATTATATAAGATTTTTTTAGCAGTTTTATAATTAAAATAAATTCTGCACGCGGCTTTGTTTGCGTTAATGTTATTTTGAAATCTCCCGTAAACTTTTTTTTGGGTGAAAGGTAGCGTATGTCCTTTTCTCTAGCTTTGACAACGTGTACATGAAAATGATGATCGGTTTCGTGACAGCTTCACAAACAAACGAACTAATACACTTACTTCCGCATTTATAATATTAGTTAAAACCGCGGCTTTACTTGCGTTATTGTAGATTTTGTCAAAGCTTTTGAATCCAACATCTTTTGAATCCAAGACACCTGCACGTGGTGCACTCTGCTAACTAACAAACGGGGCTCAAGCGGCCGGCTGATTGCCGCATAGCGCAGCCTAACACCATAACAGCAATACGCACTAGCCACCGACGGGCAGCAGCGGCGGCCTGCGGTGCGAGAAGTTGTGCCCTGCGATGTCTAACTCGCATGCCCAGCGTGGGGATTATGGGCATATCCCCCTTTATTAGGGGAGGTCTATGTTCAGCAGTGGACTGAATTCACTGGTGTTGTTGTTGTTACCCTCGGTAAAAGTACTTTAATTTGGCAGAAACTCTATGTCCTTTTCTGTACCTACCTACCGATGACCATGTCATTATTTAAGGCGTAAAAGCAAAACAAACAAACGTTCGCATTTTTAATAGGACACTCTTGTAAATAAATGTAATTCTCCTTTTCCAGGTCCTGATCCTCCACCTGCTATCGAACCGCACCTCTCTGCAAAGGCACCTGCATTCAGCTAGGGAACTCTACAGGCACCGACGAGATACCCTTTATTCATTGTTGAGTGAAGTGAAGGAGCTAGCTCACTGCCCACTGCCGAACGCTGGACTGTTCTTCTGGATGAAAGTGTATGGTGTTGAGGATGTTTATAATATGGTGAGATTCTATAAATAATGCTGGACTCTATGACAATCATCATCTAGCTCCAAACTAATCAGAACTTGTATTATGGAAACCACATGACTGATAAAAAAAAAAGTTTATTGCCTCAAAACAACTATTGCATATAACATAAACTAAAAGTAGGTCGCAACGGAACCTTCAAGTAAGGCAATGGGCGTAAATTTAGCTTCTGCTGCATGTTGTGTACACGCGCTGATTTTCAATTTACCCCTCTCGGGTAGATCTTCACCGAGGACTAGGGAACAAGCGGGATATAATTTTTGAATTGACACAGTTATATTACTTAATGTTAAGTTGCATACATATTACTTAAAACACCGGGACCTTACATATGTACCAACAATTATTACTTACATAGAAAACATAAGACATAAGTGCAGAACACAAACGTTTGTCTCGCGGCGGGAATCAAATCCAAATACCTAATGTCCCTACAGTTTGGGTTCATGTCACTAATGCTATGTAGGAAAACTATGCACTACTTAACATAAAATCCTATATTATAGGTACCTTAACCGATGACACTTCGTTTTCCCGAAAACTGTCAAAAATTAACAACGAGGCGTCGAAAATTTGTCAGTTTTTCTAGGGAAAACGAAGCGTCACCAATTTGTTCGTTAGTCAATTTGTTCTTTAAAATTTTGTTTTGTTCTTCAAATTGACTCTCCTAAAGAACAAATTGACTAACGACTATTAACGACGCTTCGTTTTCCCTATAAAAACTGTCAAATTTTCGACGCCTCGTTGACGAGTACTTGACCCAATATCTATTTAGTATTCACTTTAGGCTCTAAATTGTGTTCTAGACAGTCCAAGACGGACCAAAATAGATATCCATACTGGGGGTAGCGTAGTGTAGTGGACGTCCTCCGGCCAGGTATAGTGACGATTTGCGAAAGGCTGCTGGTAGAAGCTGCATGAAACAAGCTCAGGACAGGGCACTATGGCGGTCATTTGGGGAGGCCTATGTCCAGCAGTGTACTGCTATAGGCTTATGATGATGTACTCATGATGACTCATGATGATCAACTCTTAATACTTGTCTAAAAAAACTATATGTGAGGTAGGTCCTCACATAAAGGTTTTTTACATACATTTTCATACATAACTAGGTAGTAGGTTTTATTAGTATCTTCGTCAGATACATGCAGTTACTTATAAGGTAGGTAGGTATTGTAGGTACGAGTACGTTTTGGATCATACCTAACAAGTTGATTTTATTATTTTCATCAGACCTACTTTTTAACGCAGTTCTTAGCAGAGCATATTGGTTAAGCAACACTCCGCCCGGTCACTATTTGGATGGGTGACCGTTTAGTGTAACTTATATCTGAGCGCTTCCTTGCTTCGGATGGCACGTTATGAAATTGGTCCCAGCTCCTACAGTCGTTATTAGGCCATGTCGGAGGCGATGGTGGCCTTAAACCTTCATACCAGTTGTAAGGGCTAAGGGCTAGGGGAAGGAAGGGATACCTACAGATACTTTCCTTTTTCAGGTCTTTCACACAGCCTTGGAAAGAGGCCTCATGTTGATTCCCGGGCAAGCATTCACATACACCAGTGCCCCCTGCCAGCACCTACGACTAACCTTCAGTAAAATAGCTTACGAAGACATGAACACCGCGGTACGCCATCTAGCGGATATAATACGAGACGAGCAGAGGATGACGCTGGAGAAACAACCACAGAGGTTGGCTACCGAACGCTAGATGGCAGTTTTTGTAATTTTAGATTTATTTATTAAAATTTTATTATTTATAATTAGATTTAAGCTACAAATGAGGTAATAAAATAAGAATTTGTGAATAGGTAAATTTTTAATAATTAACGGTAATTACGGACTAGTGTGCTGTGTTTTAGCATTTTGGCTCTTGGTAATTTATGACTTACAAAATAATAATTATTTTATTGCATGGTGAGCATCAATAATATAAATTTTATTATTAATTATTAGATTTAAGCTACAAATGAGAAAATAAAAAAGGGCTAATCTTAATAATTAAGGGTAACTACGGACCAGTGTGCTGTGTTTTAGCATTTTTGGCTCTTGGTAAATTTGACCTAAGGAATAATTATTAATTGAATGCATGGTAAGTATCATTTATAATTTAGTTATACAATAATAACTATACATGTTTACTTTAGTTATTAAAGATATTTTTAACTTTTCATAATGAGATATGTGAATTATTCGTGCTGAAAAGATGGTGTGAATTTCACGTTGCACATATAGTAATCCTACTTGACAATAGATGTCGCTGTATACTTTTACAATGCACAAAATAAAGATGACTATTAAAAACTCATACTTCATCAATACTTTTTCAATTGGTTAGAAGGCTTTTGTAGAGAATTAACTTAATTATTGCCATTAATATTGTTATTCTTTCTATAATTTTAATGAAAAGGCCTTGTACCAGTTGGGGAAGTTCTTAAACTTATTTTATTTTATGTATTTCATTAACGATTTTATCAATAAACTGAACACATTAAAATAATTAAAAGAACTTTCATATTTTTTATTTACCTATTCACTTTACTGAAACTTTCGAAGAGTCTGAGTCTGAAGAGATGCACATTTGCACATTCGATTCCTTCCTGTCCTGTATAGAGTAGTTTTAAAATAGAGATTAAAAATACTAACAAAATAAAAATATTAAAAATACTACTATAAACCCTATATTTTGTTTTTGTTTTTCAATTTGGGTCATTATCATCATCATCATCAGCCTATAGCAGTCCACTGCTGGATATAGGCTTCCCCTAATGAGCGCCATTGCGCCCTGTCCTGAGCTCGACGCTCGACAATTTGGGTGAAGCAACCAAATTGGAATAATGTCCCCAGGTCTGGTCTCCATTATACGACGTTCAAAAACAAAGGATTGAGAGAGTTCAGAGGGCTTACCACGGGTTTTGATAGTTTTCGAAAACTTTTTAGGTTTTGGTATCTTTCCATACATTTTCGTACAGCGCCTCTAGGGAAACGTGCATGAACTACGAAAATGTATGGAATGATCAGTGTTGCCGTTTTTTATTTGGAGAAAATGCTAAAACATGTTGCAAAAAATGCTAAATAACTTTTAAAAATGCTAAATAAAATGCTAATATCTATATTTTTCTTTTGAATTCCTTAGGAGTTTTGAATTTTTAGGTAACGTACAAAAAAATGTTAATCATAAAAATATGCTAAATGCGAATTTTTCAAGCTAACAGACCCGAAAATATGCTAAATTTAGCATTAAAAATGCTAAAACAGCAACACTGGGAAAGATACCGAAACTTATAAAGTTTTCGAAAACTATCAAAACTCGTGGTAAGCCCTCAGAGAAGATTTCTGACTAGCCTATCTTACAGGTCTGGCAAAGCGCGGTCACTCCTGAATCACTTCAAACTGATGATGATAACCGATAGGAGGAAGTATTTAGATTTAATCTTTATCTACAAACTTATGAATGATATGGTAGACTGCCCTGAACTTTCCTCGGCACCAAGCCGTATTCAACGCAACCTACAAATTGTTTCGAGCACCATCTCACAAAAGTAAGCTAGGCTGTAACTCGCCTTTGACTCGTATGTTGAGTCTTATAATCACCTACTGAAGTCTTTAGAGATAGATTCGTTTAGTGACAAGTTGGAATCATACAAAGGGAAAATAAAACAACATCTCATGACATATTCTGGACCAAGTCACCATTACTATCATATTTTTATTGCTTAGTTTGGTTATTTGTATTTATAAATTATTGAGGTAAGGCTTTAAAAAAAAACCGACATGAAATGCTGTTTTAATTACTTTTTACTATATTGATTATCATAAATGAATTTAAATGTTTTTAACTTTAGGAATTGAATGAATGAATTTTAGGAAATGTTAAATTAATTTATTATGTAGGTATTTAAATTTTGTGTATCACATTATGTGTGTTTGTTCCAATATTTTATTCTCTTGTTAATATTATCAATAATATAAACGAAGACCCCTGTGGCGCAGTGAGCGAAAGCCCGCCTGAGACGCAGAAGGTTGCGGGTTTGATTCCCGCTGACAAATGTTTGCATGTTCTGCAGATATTTGTCTCGGGTCTGGATGTTTTCTATGTATGATATGTATGTATTTAAAAAAAAAGTATATGCAGTATATCAATCATGTTGTTCGCATAACACAAGCTCTGCTTAGTTTGGGGATACATGATGCTGTGTGGTACGTCCAGCATTATTTATTTATAATACTTTTATCTTTTGTACTTTTCTGTTTCAAACTTGACTTCACCGCAGGTCTCCAAGCCCTAATGTTCGTAGTCACACTTTTGCATATATAAATAGGCTATTTATTATTATTAATAATATTTGTTTAAAATTATAAGTTGATTTGATTTGCTTGTATTTAATAATTTGATTTGATTGAATGTATGTAATGTAATAATTGATAAAAATGAAATTGCATTATTAAATTGTAAATAGGTAATTAAATTAAAATCAATACTTTGTACAATTATATCGATAGGTACAAATTTTAAAATCTCGTAGCGTATAGGTAGTACATGTTTTAGCTGTGGCTTACTTAAAAGAGTAAGAACAGGAAAGGAATTTTAAATATTATGTGTTTTGTAAGAGTTTGTATTATTACTCATTGGAAGCCCTAAATAAATAAACAATAAACAATCCTTGGAAACATAAAAGTGAAATATTCAATGTCATTGGATGTTGTTGTTCAATGGCGTTGAAATTATTGAAGACGCTCAATATTTTCAGTTTTAGCGTTCACTTGCAATGCGGTTGAACGAGAAATGAACGTGTGAACACAAGAATTGAATGATTCACTTTTAGTCAGCCTATTTCTGAAACGTAATCTTTCGAAGAATATGTATTGAACAGTTCACTTTCCAGAGATACCGTGTAAACAGCATTCCTTTCATTTCTGCTCCATTTAACTAAAGTGACTCAATTTGGTTGAACCGTCTTATATCGCTGCTGCACGTCGGTGGCCAGGGGATTTAACTGTGTCGATGAAGGCTGCGCTATGCCGCAATCAGCCGGCCGCCAGAGCCCCGTTCGATGTTTAGCAGGGTGAGAGAAGCTGTGCCCTGCGATCCCCAACCCGCATGCCCAGCGTGGGGATTTTGGGCATATCCCCCTTTATTAGGGGAGGCCTATGTCCAGCAGTGGACTGATATAGGCTGGTGTGGTGGTGGTGGTGTTGTGGTGGTGTCTTATACCGCCTCAGTGTTAGTAAACATAATTGACACATTGCATCTACTGCAGTTTTTCTTTCTTCGTATGCGATAGTGGCTGGGGGCTGCCTAAGGCCTCCGCGATTAAAAAAGCCGGGATCAAGATCTTAAGGTGCTTCCCGAAGCATGGAAGCGCTTTCTACGAGGCCGCTTAATTTCCTCCTATTCCCTATCGCTCCAAGGCTTAACGAAGGCTTTTACGACTGATAAATTGCTTAGACCTAAATGCCACTAAACGGTCACCTGTCCATGACCGGGCGGTGATTTGCTTAACTAAGATGGTCTACTAAAAAGACCCGAGGTTAACCGTGCCTTGAGATGTCGAGAGAAAATGAGATATTGGTCTCCAGGCCTAATTAGATACTAATATAAGCAAACACAAAACAAAAAAAACTTTTATTTCCTTAAAAAATAATCATATTAGGGGTTGGGATCTCCTCTTTTAAGTTGCATTAGCCTGTGTTAGAAGAGTCCCCTCTTTACGGTGGTCAGTCTTAAATACTTAATTACTAATTAGAGACTTGACTAGAGTAATTAGGCTCATAGTCAGTTGACATCTTCAACCTGTATCAGTCCACCGCTGGATATAGAATCTCCTAGTTATCACCACTGAGGCCGATCTTCAGCTCTCCGCATCCACCTTCTGCCACCTTCTGGAAGGCGTCAAAGCATTTTGGTTTTTAATTACCGTACTTAATTACTTTTTTTCAGTCTCTAATTTTAGACTACTCTACCCTTCTTTCTCATTATTAGCGTTGTTTTATTGCCACGACAGTGAGTTAGTTCACAATTTCCTATTTATCTCGACTCATCATCTCACTAAACACCAAAATACACTCTAAACCTTCAATATAAGCCTCATAATCCCTTGCTCTACTTAAGGCTTTTCATCAAGATACTTTGGACAAACTAGTTTGGTTCTTGAGATGATAGCAATAAGGTAGGGTTTAGGCTGTTGGGGGAATATGAGGCTCTTTAGCCGGCCGATTGCCCCGAATTAAGGAAATAAGCAGTTTTAATTGGGAGACGATTATTCGAGAGCGATTTTCCATTCGCTCTGTTTTGCTTTGGAATGAAAATTAGTTTTTGCTTTCAAATGAAGTTTTATTGGCTGTAGGTAGGTACTTACTGAAGGCAGTTGCTTAGTTAGTTATCTTTAAAAATAGGTATTGAATGTTTTATACAATTTATTTTCTTCTCTAGAAGTTCTTTGAAAAAGTACTCCCTACCCAATGGTGGGTCAATTCTTCTTTTAGTACAATAACTAACTTTTATAATGAATAACTTTTGTAGATGGAAGAAATAAATTATCGCATGATCGAAGCGAGTGGCATAATCAAAAGAAGGCCTATTCCCCAGCAATGCGTCAAATGTGGCTGACAATGATGATTATGATGAAAAAAGGAATAAAAACTTAGGAATACTGCTACTTAGTAAGATTTTTTTTATTGGAGACTTATTTTGAACATAATGGGTCTAGGATTTACGCTTGAGCAGCTTTTGAGAATATAAGAAGCTTTCGGAATATCTATTATTTCATTATCCGGCAAAAAAGTTAATCCGAGACGCGGTTCCAAAATAATATCAAGAACCAAATCCCTCATGTTTTGCGCAAAACACTCGAAAACGTATAAAAAACTATTGAATTCCACCATTACACCTTTTAACAATAGATTTTGAAGATAACCAACGTGTTTTGCTTTTGAATAAATATATTTCTCTACGATTTCGTATGAAAAATTTAGTTACAGAACCGCAAAATTAAATTTGCTGAAAACGTTTGGCGGTTGCGCTCAAATAAACTTATTTGCGCTGGATTTTATACAAATACCAATTCTCTATCATCAACAAAATAGTTTTTATTCTATTTTCAGTCTTATTCCATTGGTTTAGATTCCAAGACATCTTTCAATTATGAATTTTTGTATTGGTTTTGTTAATGTCGAAGTGTTGCACAACACACTTTTGGATTAAACTCATTCTAAGAAGTGTAAAGAGATCTCATGCGGATAAATTACAAAAGACTGATGCGGTTCCCGTATAAATATCATCATCATCAACCTATAGTAGTCCACTGTTGGACATAGGCCTCCCCTAATGAGCGCCATTGCGCCCTGTCCTCAGCTCGACGCATCCAGCTTCTACCAGCAGCCGACAGCAAATCGTCACCCCACCTGGCCAGAGGGCATCCTACCCTACGTTTGCCGAGTTGCAATCTCAACTCATGAAAAAAATATAGTTCTCTAAACCTGGATGTCGTATGGCGATTAAGGGCAATATTCCTGCAGTGTAAGTAGTTTTTGTTTGAAAGAGTAACAAACATTCCTCCATTCATCCATTCATTCATACCTACATCTATACATCCATACTCACAAACTCGCATTTATAATATTAGTAGGATAGTAGGATTTATAACACCCAACACAGGTTAACACACACAAAATAATAGGCAAAAGGATAAAAGTCTCGGTGCACCCGAAATTATAGGGTTCTACAACATGTGCACCATATGCAAGAAACAAAACAGTTAGTTCTATACCTAAGTTAGTAAGAATTCACACAAAAACAAAATATGAACAGGCAATTAAATAACTTAAAACTAAGCTATGAGTATATCTTATCTTATTGGGGAAAATTGTCGTTTCAAAGTGTACTTTATGTGATCAATACGTTTTTTTTTTTAATTTAAATTTACACCAAAAAGATATACCCATGGTTTAGTTTTAAGGCAACGATACATGTCAAACCTCCGTCTCGCTCGCACTATTCAACATTTTTGAAGATATTGAAGATATAAAATCACTGAATGCACTTGCAAAATAGCAAACCTTTACGGCCTAGAAAATAACAATACAATGGTTCAGCAATAATATAATTTTGATTCTATCACTTTTTCTTACCAAAAAACTTGCACCATGTGATCAATTTTGGTGCAATTTTTTTTGGTAAGAAAACGTGTTGATATCAACATGATATTCTTGCTGAACCATTGCATTGTTATTTTCTAGGCCGTGAAGGTTTGCTATTTTGCATAACTATAGTCAGTGATTTTATATCTTCTAAAATGTTGAATAGTGAGAGCGAGAGGGAGGTTTGACATGTATAGTCGCCTTAAGTTATTAGATTGCCCATTAATAATTTGTTATTGTGTGATTTCTTACTAACTTAGGTAAGAACTATTTGTTCTTTTGTCTTCTTGCATATGATGCACATGTTGTAGTACCCTCAACAACATCCGCATAACCTTAGGGCCATGTTGGACCAGAGTTGCAGAGGACAGAGTACAATGGAGAGAGTTGGAGGGTTATGCCCAAAAAGCATGCCGAACTACTGGAAGCCATCTGTTAGTGCAAACATTTTCTGTTACTAATACAATGTGCCAAAATTTCAGAAATAGTATTATTATTTTACTCAAAATACAATTGAAGTAAGACAACTACTTTATAATTAGGAACGACCTTTTTATCGAAATAGCAACTAATCAGTTCTAATAATTGCCGTCGGGGATTCCAGGGTAATTCCGTTGGAGGATGCCACTGGAAATGGAAAACATAACGCGATTAACGATACTCATTCATTGTGCCGCATGCTGTTCAAGTTATAAGCTTCAAACTTTTTTCAGAGGTGAGTGAAATTCGCGCGGAGTATCATGGGGATCGCAGTCAACGCACAAACCAGACACTACATCAGTCTATTTCAGTCCACTGCTCAATATAGGCCTTCTTTAATAAAGGGGGATATGCCTTTAATCCCCAGGCTGGGCATGCGGGTTGGGTATTGCAGGACACCACTTCTCACACCACCAACGCTGCTGGCCATCGGTAGCCAGAGGATTTAGATCTACCGGTGGTAGGCTGTGCTGGCTGCCAGAGCCCCGTCTGTTAGTTAGCAAGGTGCACCAAGTGTAGGTGGTTTTGGTTCCGAAGATCGGTATACGAACCCCTCTCATCTAACAACAATAAGTATAATTAAAGGCCTACTCTGGCTATATCTCTCGTAAAGCATTTTCAAGGTTAGTATGCCATCGAAGTGTAGATAAAGAAAAAATATTACCATTGTTCAAAGTACTAATAATAAAAATAGATTAATAAAAAGTAAATTAAAAGATGAAAGAAAGAAAATATTTATTTCAACATCTCCTTCATACACTGCAAAATTGACTTAGAAACAGGCTTTTTTATGGTACTTGAAGATGGAACAAGCACATGGTCCACCTTATGTTAAGTGGTAACCATTACGTATCACAAAGCATTCCATCGTAGATCATGCTTTTTGGAACGTGCTCTACGATGCAACGCCCTGTGTCCATCAACTTGAGGCATGAAGATGATAAGCCTCTTGTGCCTGTAATTTCACCGGCACCTACACTATTCAAACCGAAACACAGCAAACCTGTTTTACGGCAGAAATAAGCATGGTGGCAGTACTACCCCGGACGAGCCCTCCACAAAGAACTCTACTACTACAAAAAGCTTAAAAAGACGTTGAAACTAATCGCCACTCTAGCAGTTTCTAGTATTCTAAATAAGTTCATTAAATAAACTATTTTCTAACTTGTACCGCACCATAATTGCATAGGAGTGAATGCATTTTCTTACTATCTGTCTGGAAATTGGTACTCTTCCTCTCATTATGAAATTCAGTAGCGACTGTCTGTCTGCAGCATCTTAACGCCCTGAAACTGGTATGTTTTCATATACATTCAATGTTTTAATGCTTTTTCGTAGTGTAACGGATTCTATTTACTACACATACTTAAACTAAATAAAAAGTAAACTAAAAAGTACTGAATCTTAACTTAACTTATTCTTTACTTAATCTTAACTAACAAGTACTTAATCTTAAAGGCTAATTTAACTCCCTTTATTATGGGTGACCACATCATGCACATTCACTTATATAGACTAGGTCAGAATTTTAGACTGGGTAAAAGAAATTATTAATACATTTTATAGAAAGCATTAACACAACATTTTTTTTTAAAGAATTAAGTACTTAACCGAACCTCTTATGTTTGTAACAAAAGCTAACAACAACATCAAATACATACGTGATCTATGTGGCAATGCTTTGTGATAGGTAATGGTTACCACTCAACATTAGGTGGACCATGTGCTTGTTCCATCTTCAAGTATCATAAAAAAAATACATATATCACATCACATCACACTTATATAAGTATAACATAACTAAGTATCATATATAATATAATAACTAAGCGAAGTAGATTTTTTTGCCAATTCTTCTCTGTTTAGTCGCGTTAGGAATTGGTGTGAATTGAAAAAAAATGACGCTTTAAAGTGTAGGTAAAACTTTCTTCCATAGGAGCTTCAGACGCACTGTTCACTACCATCCGCTTCAAGTTGATATTTCATTTAACAGGACTAAGCGCTTCCAAACATCATTTATAATACGCACTGCTAAAATATAGAATCAGCTACCACCGTATGTTTTTCCATTGTCTTATGACCCTAACGGCTTCAAAAAGAGAGTTAATAGGCATCTTCTGGGAATAAAGCTCATCCCATCGTCGACCTTATCCTTGCCCACGAGGTCAGTAGCTGGCCAATACTAAATAAAAAACGTTTTAAAAATGCCTGACCTACGAAGCAATACTTTGTTATAAGTAATGGTTACCACTTAACATCACGTGGGCCATGTGCTAGATGCATCTTCAGGTATCATAAATATATAATTCAAATTTTAAATTTATTTATTAATTTCAATTCAAGCACACTATAAATTATTTTATCAATAAATACTTATTATTATTAAAAGCACTCGTGTCTTACTTCGATGTTCTTAGCAAATCGCCTTGGTTAAGCAACATTCCGCACGGTCACTTCTTGGATGGGTGACCGTTTAGTGGCATTTCGTTCTGAGCGCTTCCGTGCTTCGGAGGGCACGTTAAGGGCTATATTTCACCGGGACACCATGGCAGCGCAACCGTTTGGTGCATCACCAAACAGACACCAGGTGAGTAACTCTCTATAGAGCTGTATATATTTTGTTGGTAGCGGGGACTGGTTACGACGCCATGGTGTCCCGGTGAAATATAGGACTCAGTGGTTAGTCCCGGCTTTTTCAGTCGATAAACCATGTCTGAGGCCTACAGGCCGCCTAAAAACTCCGACATCAGAGTTGGCTACTTACTCATACGAAGAATAAGAAGAAGATAATCAAATTATTGATGGCTTGTCCGTAAAATAGGCACCTACAATACGTTGTTAGATCACACTGGCACCTACGTGTTTCGTAGGTGCTACGTACCTTCCAGTGTAATAGAACTATTTTAGCCACAATAACTACATAAATAATAAGTAACAATATTCATTACAATTATCAAATTAGTTCATTATTTAAATTATTTACTTAATGAGCTACGTAAATAAATGAAAGTAAATAAAGTAAAAGTAATAAAGTAGGAGGTATAGTAAATATCCATACAAATGAACGAAAAAATCAAAATTTATTGCTAATAACTTAGTAGTTCTGCCATGTTACCATAAGTGAGTACCTACAGCTGATTAAATTATATTTCTTCTCTCAAGATTTAAATACTCTCTCTCATTCATTCACTCTTGAATCTAAAACCGTAATATCCAACAAAAAGGTGTTAATGTGCGCTAATCCTTATGTTAAGGTCCCTTCACGCTGGCGACACGCCAATTACACGCTGTGACACGCTGCTATTATGCACGGTCCACTACGTACAGGGTGGTTGAATTTTGAATATTACTTATAAAATAAATTGAAATACTAAATTACTTTATTAAGTAGGAATTCTTAAGGAACACTTTAAATCTATCAATGAAAATTCGGTAGCAGTCATAAAAAGCCAAAATAACTTGAAAATTCCGACACTAGTGGTTGGCCCCTAGCATAAGGGGTTTTGTATTAACGAAGAAGGAAGGAAGGTATACGTATAATAAATTTACTTAGTAAACTGTCTTACTGACAGATAAATGCACTGCCAAAACTGGTGCGGCAAAAAGTATGAATTAAACATCCATAGGCTTTATACAGCGTTATTTGGTAAATTAAAAGCGAACTTACAATTTTTGAAAATAAAAATCTACTTGGTGCCCGTGTGACATTCGAACACTCGATCAATTTAACTAACTATAAACCTAAATATTCCGTTTATAGTTTCTTGTTATAAATACTCATTATTTTTGCAAATCAAAACTTTTTTATAATATCATTAATATCAACTTATATAAACACGTCTCATTAACCAATGTGTCCTCTCAACTATGACTTAAGGAAATGCGGAAACATGGCGGCTCACGATGGAGGCTGTGCACAAAATCAGTGTTGCATAGAGAACCACGGAGCGCGCCATTTTTGGCATTACACTTTTAGGCCGAGTCAGTGAGCGGATATTGGGGCTGAAGTGGAGTTGGGAGGGACACTTGGCCAGACGGAGTGACGACAGATGAACCAGAGCGCTGACCGAGTTTTGGCCGAGAGTTAGTTACAGGAATAGGGGCCGTCCTCCAGCGATATGGGTTGACGGTATTAGAAAGACCGTCGGCGGCACCTGGTTCAGAATAGCGCAGGATCGAGGCAAGTGGCTATATCAATAAAAGGCCTATCCTCAGCAGTGGTTAGGTAAAGGTTGAAATAAGAATGATGATGAAATAAAAATAAAAGTCACTTTATTTATTATACCTACTCGCGTGGTATTCGTCCCAAAAGTTATTCATGTTATTCCTGGTCTAGAAATACATTTCAACTTAAATCTAACTCTATATTAGTTTCGGCGTGAAAGAGAATCTTCACATTTAAAAAAACTTAGCTTCTATAATGAATGTGAAGGTTTTGAAACACCCTGTATACAAATAAGCAGCATATTCTCTGAGCCACCTCACCGTGATACTTTTAATGTTCATAATCGCATAATACTCATAATAATGCATTATTATTACTTATTTTATTATTTAGGGGAATATTATTCATAACCTCAGTGGTAATCCGTGTATTGTCATTTACCTATGTGAGTATAAAGGTGGATGGGTGCTTCGTTTTTAAGTACATATTCTGACTTTTTTTCAAACTATTGGTTAGTATTATTTGAAAACTTGCGTTTTTTTTAAATTCTTTATTCAATCGCCAGTTACCTTAACTGTATGGTTGGTAATTCGAAAATAGAATGCATCATCATCAGCCTATAGCAGTCCTCTGCTGGACATAGGTACACTCTCCTAATGAGCGCCATTGCGCCCTGTCCTGAGCTCGACGCATCCAGCTTCTACCGGCCTTTCGCAGAACGTCCCTCCACCTGGCCGGAGGGCGTCCTACACTACATTGGCCGAGGTCACCACTCAAGAACTCGAACGCGTATGTAATTATTAAACACATTTAATTGAATTTATTCAAGTTTCTCGATTGAATAAATACAATCATAAATTATCAAACATGTATGAAATGGTGCGTTCTGATTTCCAACTATTTAGCAGATTATTGAATTTATTCAATGAATAAAATAAAAATCCATACTTTTACAACTATTTACTTGTTTTAATTATATACTGTAAGTAATTGATTAGCTCCAGTTTACTGAGTTTTATAACAAAAACAATTTTAAAATTTGAAAACAATGGATTAACTATGTACTTTTTATACCACCTAATGGTAAGTACCCACTTGAAATAAATTGGTATTTTACTTAAGTAATAAAGTAGATAATAATTACTAGATAATTACGTGTTTGCATATTAGCTTAGTAAAAACGAAAATAGGTTCTAATAAAAAACAGTACCTACGGTAATATTTTCCGACGCTTATTAAAAACTAGCTGACAACTAGCAACTTTACGTGTAGTTCTTTGTATTTAATAACTTTTACTTTAAAAGTTAAGAATTTTGCGCACACAACTTCATAAATCTTTTTATTTATTTCAGGGGTGAAATTATCAAAAATCCTGAGACACGTATAAATTAATTTTCAATCGTCAGCCTAAGATCGTCACTATATTTAAAGACCCTAACTTCGAAACTGGCGGACTTTCATACAAACTTTCATCCCCTAATTTAATCCCTCAGGGGAAGAATTTCTAAAAAAAAAATCTTAGTGGATGCCTACACTATTTATGTTGTCTAAGTATGTGCAAATTATCAAGTCTCTAGGCCCGGTTTAAGCGGTTTGATTTATTACCTAGTCAGTCACTTAACCATTTTACATATTTAGTTAAAGCTTTATTAGAACAATTAGTTCCATAACAATGCCTATCAAAATCAGTCAATTACAATAATCCAACCAAACAAAGTAGGTCAGTTAATAAGGAAGTGTCGATGTAAAGGTGTGCCGATTGAATTTGGCCGTGTAATAACGTTGAAATGATCTCTCACTGCCTCCCGAGAAATACTTTAATGTTTAAAGTGATAAGGTTGGGCCACGTCTTAGAATAAATATCGATGACTGATGATAACGCTCATCTAAAAAATATAAGTTTATTTCTAAACAAATAGATAAAACATTTAGACACACATACAAATATGTAATGTACTTATTTTTTTTTTTAAATAAATTGGTAGGTTATAACAAAGAGCTTATCACAAAATGCCACCCTAGATAAAAAACGGGGTGGTTCATCCTCCATCGTCCAATTTTTGTAAAAAATATTTAAACATCTCGTCGTTTTGAACCCTTTATTCTAACATTGGAAGTAAATAGACTTCAACTATCCTGTGACTACGTTAATAGACGGCCTCTGTGGCGTAGTGGGCAAAGGCCCACCCGTGATGCAGAAAGTTGCAGGTTCGAATTCCGCCGCAAGACGAATATTAATGTATGATCTGTAAATATTTGTCTCAGGTTTGTGTGTTTTGTATGAATTGTGTTTATCCAAAACAAACGCTTAAAATTATGTAGAGATTTTCTGGTCAAGTTTAGAAGCAAGTTCAAAGATCTAACACCTTCATGCTTTATCTTTATGGTGATGGGTGCCCTGGTATAGTTGAGTATGGCATGTTCCTAATTATCATGACCTATGGTGCAATACTTTATGTAATGGGTAATGGTAGGTTAGCACTTAATATCAGGTAGGCTAATTGCTTGTTTATGTTAATAAATTTGAACCTTTCAGGGGCTGAATAAAATGACAAAAGTAAAAAAGAACGCCTGCGATGGTAAGAGCACGCTTAAAAACGACCTGTAGATCACATAATTAGGCTTGCTCTTAATTTGTCAACGATGAAACGAGGACATTGAAGACCGGGTGGTCTTCAATGTCCTCGTTTCTTATATATATATATATATCGTTTATATATAAAAATGTTCCATTGAGTTGAAGACGGTCGAATAATATTAAAAAAAAATGACTTGTCAAGAAATTGCACATAACCGTGCAGCACCGTAAAAAAAGGACAAGGAAGGCCAAGTCAAAGTAAATGGGACAAATGGTTGAGCTATATTTATACCGTCCCAATCCCAAGTCACTAGGACTTATAATTTAGCCTGTGCGTTGATGTTAAATCAAGAAGCTAGATAGTCATTGAGCTTCATTGCAATTTTATATTATTTAGATATCGAAAATACATTCTTTGCGAATTTTTTTTTTTGTCTGTTTTGCCATGTCAAACTGAGGTCAGCATAAAAACTGGCGAGCTTTCAATAAACCGATACATAAAACAATCGAGCAATTCCCAGCACTAAATGGGCGGGGGCGAGAACGCGAAATTGGAGGAAAACTTTCGTAAGGGGAAATGAAATGGGATTGATAAAAATTGGAACCAAGCCGCCTGGACAGGGCCGTAACCAGAATGAATTTTTCTCATGAAGCTATTTATTTATTTATTTACAATAGTGTACACATTATGTGGTACATCTATCCTTACGGGCACACCCAATTCAATAGAGTACCTTATATCTTAGTCCTATCATTATCATAGTTAAATAATATTAATTTAGAAAATAGAAATAAACAAAAATCAAGATAACTTACCCACATAAAAATCAATCCGCTAACAATGTCAAAGATAATAATTAGAATAATTTATCATAAATGACAGTTAACACTTAGGTCATGCCATCTAGTTTAGATGATTTAACTAGAAATGGTTGCGCTCTTTCTGAGTGGCTCATCTGGGGAAGTAATACCACCGTGCCTATTTCTGCCGTAAAGCAGCATTGCTGTGTTTCAGTTTGAAGGGTGTGGATGTATAGCATATAGTTTATAGTATATATTTAATGTCTAATGTATGATGTATGAGCTACGATTAATACGTCAAATTCAATAGGTTGTCAAAGTTTTATAAGCTTCCCGTTAGAGGCGCTGTTTTATTTCTATACATTTAAATTTGTATATAAATGGAACTGACTCTAACAAACATTGTAGTAAGGTATAATTTCTATACGAACGCTTCTGGGCTATGCAGGAAGAAAGGAGTTCTAAAAACCGACGACGCAAATATTTTATCACGATACGATACTGCCCCGTACGCGCGTTGCGGTGCCGCACCTTACTGCAACATATTGTCAAAAAGTCCAAATTGCAAATAATCACTAGCTAACTCCGCCCCTGTATTTTCCGAGGGCACAAAATTCACTTAGCTTCGTTTGTCGAAGCTTTTCGCCTCTTGAAACTTTTCAATAGCTCGAAATCGAATTCAGCCCCATCCCCCTAAAGGGGGTTCCCCCTCTAAACACCTTACCTCCCGTGTATGTACATATTGTAAGCTCAAAATTGCTTTATACCATGGAGGTTCTGTTTTGATCTTACACCTTTTTGGTTACGTAAGAGTAATTGCAAAGAACAAAAAAATAAACATCATTACTTTTTTTGGAAAATAACGCAGCTACTAGCGACCCGCCCCAGCTTTGCACGGGTGCAATTTTGCACAGTGTATTATGGAGACCATTTTTTGGACATCGACTTTTTTTTTGCAAAAACAGATAAATCTAATGATTTCAAACGTGAGTCGAACTTGTTTTTTTTTTTAATTTACATTTTTTCTTCCACATAAAATAAAAAAAAGTCCTGCTCCTAAAGTACTAATATTTAAATAAAATAACAAAAACAATTCAAAATCCTATCATAAGCTTCACGTATTAGAGCTGTAGCTCGATCACGAATATTTGCGACAAAGTCATCGTATCGTAGACGTAAGCATTTTGTATGGCATTCGATACCGTAACGTTAACTACACAAAATTTGGTATCACGAATTATTTGACATACGTTCTCGTAACCATCCTATCGTCTGCGTGTAGTTACGTAAAGACTTTTGTATGAAAACGCGATCACGAGCACTTTTTTGACGTACGTTTCGTCGCATCGCCGTCGTAGGCGTACGAATGTTTATTCACCGCGAAATTTTCAGTGAGAAAACTTTCGTAAGGTATTTAGATTTTTAGATTGTTTGTTTTCTGGTGATTTTGTGTGTATAAATTACTAGATAGGTATGCACCGGGACCTACATTTTCTTCTAGTATGTTTCTTACAAGGTTCAAATTGTAAGAATGAGCATAAGCAAAATATTGTGATCTAGAGGTTTTTGAAAAAGAAAAGGAACTCATTGAATTAACTACTATCTTTCTGCCAAGTTAATTGGAGTAGAGAAAATACATAATTTTCATTAAATAGCTACCTATATTAAATTAGCGAGGAAATTGGTTCGTATCTTATGTACGTTTACCTACTTTTGCTAAATTGAAGTTAGTCAAAGGGTTATTTTGAATTGTATTTCTGGCAGAGCACAAGACAAGGAATGATTCTATAATAATGCGGTATATTTTTTCAACCCTGTGTCAGACCAAGCTAAAGGGTCCTATGAGTTGCCCTTGATAGTCCTTCCACTAACTTCCTTGAAAGTAGGGAAGTAGGCAGTTTAGTTATTGTATATGAATGTATGTTCCACCGTGTTTCTCTTTCTGCACAGTCTGTCCACTTAATCCAATTCGTTTCGTTTTATCACTTAACTCTGTATTTCTTGATTTAAATTCTAAGTTTATTATATCCTTTCTAAAGTTATGAATAAAAACCACAGTACTTACTAAATAAAAAGTTTAATTAAACGTGTTTTTTCAATTATATTTTCAGGTTAAGCACTTTAGTTTTAACATTGTACCTAGGGCGTCGTTTTTGAAGGCAAATGTAACAATAAATTATTCCTAACTAATGGACACCCCGTGACTTCGTCCGTGTAAGGAGTTTTTGTGAGGGCGGATTGGCTTGGCCCCCGCGAAGGCACCACCACAGGTTGACTTCATTCTAAAACAATAAAAAGACAGGATTAATATAAGACAATACCCACACAGTACTACTATGTATAGGCTAATATCTTAGTTAGGGTAACAGTCAAGTGCAGTGCTTGATTCCGCATCGTTGCCTTAAACCAGCTCTAACTTAGAAAACCAATAAATAAAATGTTGTTGTTGTTTTTAGCCCGCACTGTCCCACAGCTGGGCAAGGCTTTCCTCGAGTTTTCCATTCTTTGCGGTTAAAAATAAAATGTTACCATTAGTAGGTAGGTAATTAATCTTCATGGGTTAAATAATCTTCATGGGTCTTCTTACGTAAGCTCCATGGGCTGAGGATTCCTGCGTTGACACTACATCACCATACTGTAAATAAATGCGGTATGGACTGATTTGCGATCACGTAACTTTTATTTATAAAAGAACTACGGTAGGTGGGTACTTACTTTTTCTTATATTCTAACAAATGCAGGTATTGCAGCTGACTTGTTTGAACTTTATATTGATAAAATTGTTGAATAATTTCAAATTATTATCGTTGAGCATAATTATCACAACATCGACAGTCAGACGTCCCTGACAGTAACCAAAGAGGATAAACCACTCAATTATTACAATTTTGAATGAAATATTGGGCTATGTTCATTCATTTTGTTCACTTTTCAATCATCGGCGCTCATCCTTATTTACGCAGAATGACGTCACTTTTGCGATCGTCTCGTGTTGACGATATCGTAACGAGATGCTTCGTGATCGCATACAAAGTTATCGTGTAGTAAGCACGATACGTTTACGCAGCGAATGTCAGAAAAATTCGTGATCACCCCTCTGTTAGCTGACCTTGTGACTATCTTAAAACACGAAATATTGATATTTTCCGGTTTCCCGATTTTATTTTTTTCACCGTCATTCTACACTATTGGAAAAAGTTATGTATATGAAAATAAAGATCTTTATTTGTGTTTTTGTAATTTTATTAAACTTTTTACAATTTAGGCGCACGCCTTTTTTAAAATGTTTATATGTAATAATAATGTGAATTTCAAAAATATATTTCTACTCGTTTAAACACATTTGACAATCGGGAATTCTACTCTAAGGTTTGAAAACATTAGGTCTATCTGTTTTTGACAAAAAAAGGCGATGTCCAAAAAATGGTCTCCATATTACACAGTGTGCTGATATAAACCATTATTTTGAATCACTATTACTATTTAAAAAAACCGCATCAAAATCTGTTGCGTAGTTTTAAAGATCCAAGCATACTGTTGTGTATTTTACCTTCCCTGGTCTTCCTGGTATTCCGTTGTTGTGTTTGAAGTTTATTTCCAATTTTTACGAGATTAAATTATTATTATAAGATTAAAATTGAGGTGCAAAAATGTCCGTTGCAATTTTCTTAGAGGTCAAGTTCAAAGATGATTTGCTTGTTCCGGCCGGCTGTCAAACTCGAATTCTCAGATGACGTTGACATTACGCTGTCGCTGAGTGTTGCATGGCTTCTGGCCCAGACTGGCTAAATGGGCCGGAACATCTTCCCCCCTCTCGACGACCTTGGGTTTTCGAGGACATACTTTTCTAGCTGACTCTACATTGTAGAGTCACCCATAGGTAGAGGGCAAAGGTTGCTGATGGATCGGCGTATGACGCCTTTAGTGGTGAGGACATCCGCAACGCGCGAGACTCCGTCCGGTCCTGGGTAAAGTTTGTGAATACGGCCCATTTTCCATTTGAGTGGCGGCAAGTTGGCTTCTTTGAGTATCACCAGATCTCCGTATTTGAGTTCTCCTTGCATGACACGCCACTTCGATCGCTGTTGCAGTTCGTTAAGGAACTCTTTGCGCCATCTTTCCCAGAAATGCTGTCGCATCTGCTCGATTTCCTGGTATCTTGTAAGGATGGGAGTCGGAGGCGAGTGAAACGATAGAAATTCAGATGATGACTAACTTTAATTAGGATAAAGTAATAACATATAACATAAGATTATAACATAGAATACGTAATACTAACTACATCTCATCTTCACCGCAAAAGAAAATAAAATAAATGGAAGTTTATTTTATTTTAAATCTAAATACATTTTATACTTAAGTATCTGAAATTGATTACATGATTAAACATACATTTTTATTATTATAATTACTTTAATTATAACTAAGATTTGAATAAAATATTAATGTTTACACAACAAAATTTATTTTTTCCTAGATAAGTACCTAATAATATTGATTATACACATTTTAAACTAATGATTCAAGAAACAGACGGTATATAACGCTTAGTCCTGTTTTTATGTACTAAATACATTTTATTATCCTTGATAATTTCAACATTTGGTGGACAGTCTCTAATAACAGAATATGGACCTGAGTAAATACTAGCGAACTTATTTCCCGTCTCATTTTTTATCAAAATTAAATCATTCGGTTCATACGATACTGGATTAACATTTTGATCATATTTTATTTTTCTTTTGATTTTACTAGATATTAAATTATTTCGTGCTTCTTTTTGTGACATTTGTATTCTATATTTTAGTTCTAATGGATAGTTGTCAAAATTGTTTAACGGATCAATTTTATCTGAATTTAAATTTGATGGCAAAATGCATTTTTTTCCAAAAACTAGTTCAAACGGAGTGAATTTCGTCTCTGTATGTACTGAAGTATTATGAGAAAAACACCAAAATGGAAGCCATGTGCTCCAAGCTTCTGGATGATTTCCTGTTTGTATTCTTAAATAATTACCTAAATGTTTATGGGAATTCTCCAATGCACCTATGCTCTGGTGATGATATGCAGTAGATTGTAAGCGTTTAATATTTAAAAGTGTACATACCTCTTTCATTGTAGTCGATAGAAATTCTGAACCCATGTCCGTTGCGATACATTTCGGGATTCCGTATCTAAGGATAAAATTATTAACGAAATTTCTCGCTACTTCTACTGAAGTTTTATTAATTAAAGGATAAGCTTCAATATACTTACTCAGTTCACATTGTATTGTCAGTATATAGGTATAATTATTGTAATCTCTATCTAAAGGTCCTACCAAATCTAAAAATATTTTCTCAAATGCTGATGTCGCAGTTGTAGTGATAACCATTGGCTCTTTTGTATAGTGAGAAGAATGTTTCTGTTTTTGACATTTGTCACATCGTTTGATAAATTCCGTAACGTCGACTTCTAGACCTGGCCAAAAATAATATTTTTTAATATTATTTAACATTCGTCTAATGCCCGCGTGGCCACTAGTGGGCAAAAGATGAAAGTCATTTAGGATCACACGTTGATCATCTTTATCATTTATTCTCTCGACATCTTTCAAAATACACAATTGTGGACCAGACCAATTATCCGTTTTCTGTACCTCTTTAATTACTTTTTCTATAAAAATATTATTATTTTTATTTTTTATAAAATATATTTCTTTTATCTTACATTCCTTACAAAATCTTTCCAACTCTCTCACAAATTCGCCTGGCGATAGTTGCGATTGAGATGCTGGATTGATAAAAATTGTACTTATAGACGGTACGTAACATAACACCTTACTTCCTTGTTTTATCTCATTTAAAGTACGATATCGTTTTAGGTCATGCGCGCTTATAAAACGTAATTCGATAAATTGTTTAGGTTTTTGTAACATTTCCACAACTTTCGGGTGATCAAGCCGATCGTCATGTGAAACGTCTTGTTGTTGTGCCTGCTGTTGTTGCACCCTTGCTCTCTGTCCTCTCGTCATCACATTCATACTACACTCATTCATCTCCTTTAATTCCTCTGACGTAATACGCAAGCGTGACATTGCGTCAGCTGATGAATTATTTTTCCCTTTCACATACTCTACAACAAAATCATACTCCTCCAAAATTAGTCTAAACTTCGTCAATCTACTGGATGGATCTCTCATACTGAATAACGCTAATAGAGGTTTATGGTCAGATTGAACTGTAAATCTACGTCCATAAAGGTACGGTCTAAAATGTTTAATTGACCACACAATAGCTAACAACTCTTTCTCGATAGTTGGATATCTTTTCTCTGCCTTATTTAAACTTCTACTGGCGAATGCTACTGGCTTGCCATCACCATTACATAATACTGAACCAATTGCATACCCGGAAGCATCAGTTTGCAAAATAAATTCATTTGTTTCCGAAAAATCTGGATATTGTAATACGGGATGAGAAATAACACATTGCTTGAGTAAATCAAATGATTTTTGACAATCGTCACTCCAATCAAATTTTATATTTTTTCTACATAAGTTATTCAATGGATGAGCCTTTTCTGCAAAATTTGGAATGAATTTTCGGTAATAATTTACGAAAGCTACGAATCGTTTAATCTCATCTGTATTTGTGGGTATTGGGTAATTTTTTACTACTTCTATTTTATTCGGATCAGGTATTACACCCTCGGAAGTCACCACATGTCCTAAGAAAAGAAGTTCTTTTTGCAAAAAATTGCATTTATTGGGATTTAATTTAAGATTTACTTTCCGAAACCTTTCAAAAATATCCTGTAAATTTTTAATATGTGATGGTAAATCACGGCTAAAACAAACCACATCATCTTGGTAAACTAAACATTTTTCGTACGTTAAACCCGTCATAGCCATTGTCATCATACGTGAAAAAGAACTTGGACTTGTCTTGAGCCCCTGGGGAAGTCGTGTCATTTGATATCTTCCCGAATCAAACGCTGTGTACTTACGACTGTCTGGGTGTAAGCTAACATTATAGTAACCTTGATATAAGTCTAAGTGCGAAAAGTACATACAACCCGATAACGAATCTAATATTTCCGTAATATTCGGAAGAGGAAACTTGTCATTGTGTATGCTGTTATTGAGCTTCCTATAATCTATAACTAAACGCCATTTTTTATTTCCATTACTGTCTGATTTTTTAGGAACGAGTAAAATAGGACTGGACTATTCACTTTGACATGGTTCTATAATTCCATCTTTAAGCAAATTATCAATTTGATTTTTTATTTCATTTTTCTGAGAATGAGGTAATCTATAAGGTTTAGAATATATTGGTTGAGTACCTTGTTTTACTTCAATCGAATGTTGGTAAATATCCGTAGTCATTAATCTATCTCCCTCTAAATAAAAAATGTCTGAATATTTCGCACAAATATTTTCAATATTTATTTGCTCTTCTCTATTCAAATGATTTAAATTCAATTTAGAAAATAACTGTTTTACACGTTCTGCATTCTTAGCTTTAGTATCAAACATACAAACGTCAAAATCTCTCAAGCTTTGAATATCAAGCTTTATCTGTGACAAACCGATATCATTGGTTGTTGTATTTAAAATACATATAGGTATCCTACCATTCAATGGAACTGCCAATGTACTTGCTACGAAAATACCTTCAGAAATTTCTTTCGTACATACCACACACTCCTCTGTCAAATTCGTACTAACATAATGAATCGATTCAGATCTAGCAGGTAATTGCATTAAGTGTTTAGAATTATATAGATTTAAAACAATTTCATTCCCATTCAAGCATAATGACAAAACATTCTTATTAAAGTCAATGACCGATCTATACTTGCTTAAAAAGTCTTGGCCTATAATTCCATGTGCTTTACAAGGCAGTGAGTCGAAAACATAAAACCTATGACTAATTATTTTGTTATGAGTCGATAATTGTAAGTCAACATATCCTATTGCTTGTACCCTACCTCCGATTCCATTTATGATTATGTCCTCCTTACGAATTGGGATGTTGAACTCTAGCACGTATTGATGTTTTAAGGCTGAAATTGATGCGCCTGTATCGATTAGCCAACTAAATGAATCATAATTCTCCGCAAATAATTTAATGCAATAACTGCTGTCACTAGCCAAAATATTATATTCTTTAGTCTCGAAAAAACTGATTCTCAACAGAATAAATCTTTTCTGACGATGTACTCGGCTGCTGTTCATGCTGTTCGGTTATAAGTCGCATCTGTCCTCTAGACGGATTGTTCATCCTATAATTGTTGTTAAATGACTTACCCCGGTTATACGATGTGAAGGTACCTTTGATCGGCTGCGAGCTCGATGAAGCCTCTGCGTTGGGCTGCCAAACTCTGCCATTGCGCTGATTTCCACGGGACATCCCCATGCCGCGCTGCCGAAAACCACCTCTGTTGTAGCCTCGAAAACCACTTTTATACGTACCCATATTATAGCCTCTGTGAGCGTTGAATACAGGCTGCCTGGAATTGTTTTTATAATTCGTATAATTGTTCTGTGTCATAGAAAAAAAATTCACCAGATGACGTCATTGATGACGTATCCTCATCAAACAAAGTTAATAAACTTGCAATGCGATCCGGTTTCAATGATCGAGCTATAGTAATCTATACCATCAATTAATTGCCGCGTGTTTGAAACTTCATCCGACATAACAGGTAATAAGTTCAAAGCAACTTTCAGGTCAAATTCCATTTTTACACAATTATCTTTATCGCTTAACGTAATCGAAATTATCTCTTCATATAAACTATTTATTTTCTTACAATATTCTAAAATACACTCTTCTTCTTCTTTATTTCTATTAATTTTATTTATGTTTCCTAAATAAGTATTATATTGTTCAATAATCGTTTTACATTCATTAAGCTTTTTCTCTTTAACTGTACCTTGTCTACGAGAAGGTCCTATTTTAATTAAATATTTTCTAATCACTACAAGTTCATTATATAATTCCACTAAATATTCTGCCATTAATCTTCAAAATAAAATCTTATTACATAATAATTAAAATACACATACCTCTTGACATCTCATAATTTACCATTAAAAATCACCACACTCCATTGTCTAATTTGTCCATTGATTAAGTCCGATCTCACGTTCTCCAATGTCAAACGTAGCTAGGGACCTACCTATTGGCTATCTATTTAATACCTATCTATCTACCACGCGCACTATCACTTTTCACGACACTGATCACACTTTGCTCTCGTCGATCTTCAAATCAGGATAGAGCTGTTGCTGTCGACGACGCCGTTGAAGAAACGAACCTCTGTTGGACATCTCGAACTGCTGTTGTGCCCATCTCAAATGACACTTCTTATATTGCTTGTATATGAAGTACACTGCAGCAAGCAGTAGCAGCGTGCAAACCACCATCATCAAAATGCTCGTCATCGAAATATGATATTTTATTTCTTCTATGTGCCCATTGTTAGAACCTGCCGCATTTTGGTTTAGGAACACCGTTTCCTTCTCAATATTTGAGCGACACATTTTAATTTCTGACTAAAAGATTAAATTTAAGCCATCGTTCGATATCAATGTCTGGAGACGCACGTAACTCTTATAGGATCCGCGTCACGCGCTCCAAACTTGGCAAGGTCGCCATGTAAGGATGGGAGTCGGAGGCGAGTGAAACGATAGAAATTCAGATGATGACTAACTTTAATTAGGATAAAGTAATAACATATAACATAAGATTATAACATAGAATACGTAATACTAACTACATCTCAATCTCGATAAACGGCTTGTTTTGATGTCGAGCAGTGCAGGCGTAGGCAGTGATGTGAGGGGTCTACCGATCAGGAAATGCCCCGGTGTGAGGGGAAAGAGGTCGGTTGGATCGGACGATAGTGGAGTAAGGGGCCTCGAATTTAAAATTGATTCTTTTTGCACAAATAGAGTTGAAAGTTCCTCATATGTGAGGTGATTGTTGCCTAACATTCTGGTTAAATGGAATTTGGCGGATTTAACACCCGCTTCCCAAAGGCCTCCGAAGTGAGGCGTATACGCCGGCGAGAATTTAAAAGAGATGTCCTCGTCGGCGGCGAATGAAGAGATTGATTCATTGCATGTATTCAAAAAACGTATAAATTCACTGTTTGCACCTACGAAGTTGCGACCGTTATCGCAGTAAATTTCACTAGGTTTCCCTCTGCGAGCGATGAAACGTTTGAGACATAATATAAATACCTCGGAGCTCATGTCTGATGCAATCTCCAAATGTAGAGCGCGGGTTGAGAAGCAGACGAATAAGCAGAGGTAGCTCTTAATAATTTTGCATCCGCGTCCGATGCGATCACGGATAGGAAAAGGCCCTGCAAAGTCAACGCCTGAAACTTGAAAGGGTAAGTTGGGAGTCACTCTAGGTAGAGGTAAGTTGCCCATGATAGGACTTACAGTTTTGGCTTTTATGACTCTACATAATTTGCATGAATTGACTGTGCTTCTAGCTAGTCGTCTACCGGCTATTGGCCAGTAGATCTGCCTCACGTTTGTTAGAAGTAACTGCGGGCCACAATGTAAAAGTTTTCTATGCTCATGATTGAATACTAACTTAGTGAAGTGGTGCTGTGAATTTAATAAAATAGGATGTTTTTTGCTATAAGATTCAGATGCTTGCTGAATACGGCCACCTACTCGTAGGATGCCGGTTTCATCTACGAAGGGTCTCAAAGAGAGAAGACCCGACTTGGCAGGTAAACACTTTTTGTTTAAAATTAAATTTATTTCAGATCCGAAGCATTCTGATTGATGTTGTTTGATTATCAAAACAAGAGAATTATTTAGCTCTTCAGTAGTTAAATGCCCAGTTAATTTGTCTGAATGTCGGACATTGTAGATAAATCTTAGAACGTAGGCCATGCTATTTTGTAATGTTACTAATTTAGAGTGTCTCTCAAAGTTCACTATGTCAACTGGGTGAGTGTGACCTTGATTTGTGGTGCACGTAGTAGCTTGAATGTGATGTAGAGTAATGTTTAGGACTTTTGTTATGTTTAATTTCTGGCAACTCTTTTGAATGCTTGATTTCATTTGGCCAATTTGACTCAGAATCGAGCAGAAACGACGGACCACGCCACCAGAAGGTAGCGTCTTTGATCAGCTTGGGGTCTAAGCCACGTGATGCTAGATCAGCAGGATTTTGAGTTCCGGGAACATGTCGCCAAGAACCTATAGATGTCAGCTGCTGAACTTCTGCGACCCGATTGGACACAAATGTTTTTAGGTCACGTGCATGTGATGACAACCAACCTAAGACGACAGTAGAGTCCGACCAGTAGTACACATTGTGTATGGAGAGTCTCAAAGCATTCAACACCTTGTGGGAAAGACGAGCCGCTAATACGGCTCCACATAACTCTAAGCGAGGAATGGTCTGTGGCTTTAAGGGCGCTACCTTAGTTTTAGCGCAAAGAAGATTAATTTCCACATGGCCTTGTTTGTCTATTGACCGAAGGTAGAGACATGCACCATAGGCTATTTCGGATGCATCACAAAAGGAGTGCATTTCGATGATCTCAGGTTCATTACTAAGAACATACCTGGGAATAAGTAAAGACGGCAAATTAACTAAATTTTTCACAAAATCTAGCCAAGACCTTTCTATTTCATGAGAGACAGGTTCATCCCAATCAAGATTTGAAGTCCACAATTTCTGAAGAAGAATTTTTGGTATGATTGTACATGGGCTCAATAAACCAAGAGGGTCGAATAGTTTAGCTGAATTCGACAAGATTGTTCGTTTCGTGGCTCTAGAAGGACTTTGGATGTTTGTAGGAAACATAAAGACGTCAGCGGCTGGATCCCATTTGAGGCCCAGTGCGCTAGATTGAGAATTCAAATCTAAACCCTTAGGATTTAAGGAATTTTGATTGTTAAGCACAATAGAAGGTGCGTTAGTGCGAAACTTACGTAAGGGTAAACCCGCTGATTCTAGGGTTCTAGTGACAGAGCTTATTACAGAGCTTAGCTCACTTTCCGAGTTACAGCCAGATAGAAAGTCGTCTACGTAGAAGTCAGACTTGATTAGGGTAGCAATTTTTTCGTCAGGACATTCCTTGGCTAATTGGAGAAGACATCGTGTACTGAGAAACGGCGCTGAAGCTGTTCCATAAGTCACAGTATTCAGTTCAAATGTTTTTATGGGAAGATCTTCTCTATCACGCCACAAAATCATCTGTAGAGAGCGCTGTTGCGGTTCAACTAATATCTGTCGATAAGCCTTTTCCACATCTGCTGAAACCACAAATCTGTGTTGCCGAAACCTTAGTAAGATGGAAAACAAGTCATCCTGTACCACTGGACCAACATATTGTATATCATTGAAAGAGACGCCGGATGTTGTAGCGGCGGACGCGTCAAAGACTACTCTCACCTTTGTAGTCTCACTACTCTCTCTTACGACGGCGTGGTGAGGTAGGTAACATCCCCTGGATGGCTTGTCGACTTCACTCATGTGTCCTAGGCTTTCATATTCATTCATGAATTTATTGTATTCTGACCGCAATGAAGGCGATTTTTTAAGTTTTCTCTCTACTTGAAGCAGTCGTTTCTCTGCAATATGATATGATTCACCTAAAACACTTGGTGAATCACGCAGAGGTATTTGCACACAAAATCTACCATTGTTATCTCGATAAGTTGTTTTGCTAAATAGATTTTCACAATAATAATGCTCTTCTGATTTAGGAATATCAATAGGAATTTCCTCCAGCTCCCAAAATTTTGACAATTGCTTTTGAATGTCTTTACTAAAATTGCAAATAATGTGATTTGATTTGCTGCAAATTTTCCCCCCCATGGGGCCAGCCACTATCCATCCGAGTTGGGTTTCACGCAAGAATGGTTTGTTAGGACCTAATTTAATTTGAGAAGAACCTATAATATCCCAGAAGACATCGGCTCCTAGAAGCATGTCAATGTCGGATGGGCAGAAGAAGGTTGGGTCTGCTAACTGAATATGGCTCGGAAGGCCTAACTCCTGCACTCGGATTTCAATTTGAGGCAACTTGTCCGTAATCAATGGAAGGACATAACAAGTGACAGATGCACTGAAGGAATTGTATGAAGAATTGATCACAAGATCGCAATGTTCTGTGATACTGATGACGGCATTACTTAGCCCTGAGACGCATCGTTTTTGTATTTTTGTTTGTTGAAAGCCGATTTTTGCTAATGCAGCTTTGGTTATAAAAGAAGACTGGCTTCCACTATCGAGTAGAGCCCTTAAACTGAACACTTTGCCATTGTTTGTCACCTTGACCACAGCTGTAGAAAGAAGAGCCTGATCAAAGGAGACAGCAGACATGCTGACTACACAAGAAGCATCCCCAGCCTCCTGGCGGCGGGGCACAAAAGAAGAAGAAGCATGTTTCTCATTAGAAACTGTAGCCGTTGTAGTCAGTAGAGATGTAGCTTCATGACTTTCTTGTTGAGGAGGTGGTGGTGGCATGTTTGTTTGTAAAGATGATTGTCTATGTAATGTTGTGTTGTGTTTTTTGTGACAGATGCGGCAACCACCAAGCCTACACTGAGAAGATCTATGACCACCACGCAGACAGTTGTTACATAGCTTCCATTCAAATACCTTAGATATACGATCATCAATCGGTAAAGATTTGAATTTTACACATTCATATAATTTGTGATTTTGTTTACAGGCCATACAATTGGTTTGATAAGTACCCTGAGAGCTGAGCGAAGTTTCAGGTGAAGACACAATGAAAGATTTTGATTTTATAAAATTATTTCTTTTATCATGTTTTGAATCAGGTTTTGATTTGGTTGCACGAACAGTTTCTAAAACAGTTGCTCTGTGACGAATAAACTCAAAAAATCCTTCTAATGAAACTGTTTCCATTTTGCTCCTATGTTCCTCCCAATCCCTAGCAGTTTCAGGATCTAACTTTTCAGTGGCCATGTAAATAATAATTGTATCCCAACTTGATGTTGGTTCACCTAATGAATTCAACGCACTTACATTTTTAGAGATTGAATCAACCATGTTCCGCAAGGCTTTATCCGATTCCTTGGTCATTGGCTCAAGGGAAAATAAGCATTTAATGTGTTCATTAATTAATACTCTCTTATTGTCAAATCTATCGCACAAAAGAGACCAAGCAATGGGATAATTTATCGAGGTAACCGTGAGAGACGATACTACTGCCTTTGCAGTTCCTTCTAAATATGATTTTAAATAATGAAATTTGTTAACGTTGTCGATACTTTCATTATCATGAATAAGCGATGAATAAGTATCCCTAAACTCTAACCATTTTCCTGATTCACCATCGAACGAAGGGACCTTGATAGTTGGCAGCTTTAGATGCTGATGATGATGAGAGCAGTGGGAAGCTTGTGAGGCTGATGATGATTCATTATTGATTTTAGAATCAAATGTTTGCAACATTTCTTGAGTGCGTGCAATGAGGCTATAAAACCTGTTTTCTACTTCTTCCCTCTCACTCATCTGATCATCATCAAGATCCAATGTTTCAATTTTAGATTGTAATTCATCAAAGCTATATGAAAGATCAAGTAGTTTACTAAGCCGCAACGTTAACTCATTATACTGACTTTTGCTCAATTTAACGTTCGACAAAGGCTTCACATACTTTTCAAATAACGTAATCCTTGTCTTTATACGCCCTCGCTGAGCGATAAGTACCTTTAGATCGGTCATGGTAAGTGCAAACAATGAACTGGGAAATGAAAATTGTACACCAACAAGTAGATAACGGATAAATAAATTAAACCAATGAATACAACCTCGTTCGCGCTGTACCACACAAACTCTTGGGCAGGAAGCGCGATTATATCGGCCGACGACTCGAACACAGGTTAGCGGCACCGCTACCCGCAGTTGTCGGCACTCGTAAAGCTCGCAAACTCGCTTCTGAAATCGATCGTGTATGCTTTATTCAATGAAATAACTCGTAAGGGAAGGGTTTTCAATGAGGATAATTAAAGATAACTGAGCATAAAATGCTGAAAGGCAAAAAGTTTCAAATATTTTTTCAAGAAACGGTGGCGGGTAGGAATGCCACGCCACAAGATGCAAAGAAATCAAGGAAATTTGTGCAATAAATTGGGAAACGGAACGGGAATGGATGGGAATGGGGCTTACTTCCCTCGGATTCTTCTGTTTCTTCAACTGCAGAGTGATTTTCAGCCTCCCAGATGCCACTCGTTCGTTGTCCGTTTTCCGATCACGTCGGGGTCACCACTTTTTGTTGTGTATTTTACCTTCCCTGGTCTTCCTGGTATTCCGTTGTTGTGTTTGAAGTTTATTTCCAATTTTTACGAGATTAAATTATTATTATAAGATTAAAATTGAGGTGCAAAAATGTCCGTTGCAATTTTCTTAGAGGTCAAGTTCAAAGATGATTTGCTTGTTCCGGCCGGCTGTCAAACTCGAATTCTCAGATGACGTTGACATTACGCTGTCGCTGAGTGTTGCATGGCTTCTGGCCCAGACTGGCTAAATGGGCCGGAACACATACATATTGACAGACCGACAACAAGAAGCGAATTTGTTTTATATTATGTAGTGATACTTCATTACACACCATAGAAATAATTACAGCTTAACCCTCTAATTCATAACCAAATGTCATTTTATAACGGTACGATAAATTAAGCTTGTCCCTGTCATATAAATGTTTTTAAAAAGAGTTGACATGATATTTTCACGCAATTTTAGCTATCTGAGGTTCGAAGTCTCTCTCAAGTATGTATGTATTTCTGGAATTGGGTTTTGCCATGATCACCACGGGCTATTCGTATGAGCTAGTAGCCAACTCTAGGGTCGGAGTTTTTAGACCGCCCGAGGGCCTCTGACATGGCTTAACGACTGAAAAGCCGGGACCAACATCTCGTGCCTTCCGAAGCACGAAAGCGCTCAGAAATGCGTTATTTTAGGTATTTTTTTGTTTTGTTTTTATTTATTTACCAAGTTACATTAACACTTACCTCTCATAAAAACACTATAAAACCTGTTAAAGGTTTCTCTTAGTGCTTCTAAAACACTCACTCAGAAAGCTAAATTACACTAAAATGAGGTAGGTACATATATTTAATAAGTAGGTTTGTGGTATACTTAGTAAATCTCTAGCTTTTTAACGTTTCTGAAGCTGGCAAATAAGTAAAATAAAATGTATAATAACTATTTTTTTTTCCCATAATTATGTAGGCAATTTGAAAAATTTGAATTCTAAAGATACGTAAAGCAGCGACCAAAACATAACTAGTGGTATGACACCGTGCTAGGCTGCACAGTGGACTTCTACACAATAATTTGGACATAAAAGTATAATGTTACTTTGCATTGAAAAGCTTCGGCAGATTGAAAGATCTTTGACAAAGGAACGGAGGCTTTGTGCAATAATCTATGTTTGGAATCAAGGATTTGTTATTAGACGTTTCGTATTACTTAGTCGGTTTGTAAGTTTCTTTGTAGTTAATATTCTCCTGGATGTGTAAGTAGTAGTTTTTTGTTTTTATTGTTTGATAATTTTGTCAGTTTTTTTTGTTAGTAATTACTTACGTAATTAACGATTTTATTTTCTAACTTATTAATTAAATATAATCTTATTAAAACATGATAGCTTATGCACTTTATTTTAATTATTCATTAGCAATTTACATATAAAGTACCTACTTGCTATATATAAGCTACGTTGATTTAATAAAATTTAATTGGGTCCACTACGTTTTATGTAGCACATTGATATTATATTACAAAAAAACATTAATAAAAAACCTTAACTCAATATACGTTTCATTCCATTTCAAAATAAAAATTGTTCAGCTAATTATGATTTTTTCAGTCACAATTTCAACTATTTTGTGTAGAAGTTCTTGTAAGTTAACAAAATTCCCAGTTTCTACATTCGCCAAACCAAAAAAAAATGCATCCACAAAAACGTATTTTAAAATCCTCTAGAACTAAAAAAAACAACAAATTTTACCACGAACGCCTCCAAACAAACCGCTTTGTATCCACCGATCTAATAACTACTTCAAATCCTTTTATAAAACCGACAAAAAATTAATACCCACTAATAAAGCCGCACAATTTCTAAGAAGTCTTTGTCCACGCGTTATCGATTCTGACCACTGTGCGACAATGAAGTTTGGAGTGTAGTATTATGGGTTTGTATAAACTACAATTTGGCGTATATTTTGTTACAAGCTTCTCAAGTAGCTTGAGATGGACAGGGACAAAAAATGACAAGAAATGACCATTAGAGATTATTGTGTTCATTGTCAGATGTTTGTCATTGATAGATTTTCTTGTACAGATATTTGGATTGGAATACATTTTGTGGTAAGGAACGTTCTCTCTCTCTCTTCCTAGCTATATATCCCACATGGTCAGCCTTCCTTACTTTTCATCTAGTTCGCTCTATCTTCGATTTCTGCATCGGAAACATTGCATGCCATGTCTCTACGCACCTCTGTCCAAATTCTCTTAGGTCTCCCTCAAGATCTTCTGCCGGAGACGGGCAGTTCTTGGTTGCCAACGTATTTAGGTGGACGTCTCTTGACATACCCGTACCATCTCAGACTACTTTCTTGCAGCTTATCGGCGATATCACGGACTCCCAGGCTGCCTCTCACGTGTCTACACCTACGCTACTCATTTCGGTAAGAACTCATTTTGGTAATGAACAATAAAATATAAAAAAAACTTAGATGTTCCCGTCTGTAATTTAATTCCCATTGGCGACAGTTATTGAAAATACTATTAACGACTTCAGCCTGTTCAGTCCACTGGACTTATGCCACGCTGGGAATGCTGATTGGGGATCGCAGGGCACAGCGTTTGGATATGATAATTAATAATTACTCGTAATGAAAAACAGTCAAAAGTCAAAAGTTAACATTTATTTATTCAATAAGAACTGTAAAGTACACTTTGAATCGTGTTTTTTTTATAAAAGTATAAGGTCTAGCTTCCGCCCGCGGCTTCGCTCACGGGGTACGGGCATAAAAAGTAGCCTGTGTTAGCTAGTTAGTTAGTTAGTTACCATGTGTTAGTAGCCTATGTGTTAATCCAGGTCACAAACTATGTATATTCCAAGTTTCATACAAATCCAATCAATAGTTTTTGCGTGAAAGAGTAACAAACATTCATCCATTCATCCATCCATACTCACAAACTTTCATATTAGTAGGATTTTTTACTTACCGATTGCTGTAAAATGTATTTTTGCAAAATAAAAATAATTATATACCTCTTTCTAAACTTTTCAAGTCAATAACTCAATAAAAAATTATTAGCTACAGCTTTTCGCACTATGGCAATTAATAATTACTCGTATTGAACATTAATTTTACTTTTACTGTATCAAAAATTAAGGTTTTTATTTTTGTAACACTTAGAGAAATATTGAATAAAACTAAACTTTTTCTTAGCTTTAAAACTTTTTTATTTAGTTATTTGCTTGTAAAAAGCATATAATTAAACAAAAAAAAAACTATTAAGAATAATTTATTCTCCCCTAGCAACAATTTGTCGCAATTAAAAACAGAAAATACAACTTCATTCTCACTTTACCATATTGGGTGAACGCCCAAACACAAATGTTACATTTTAAGCAAACATCAGTTTCTGTTATTCAAAAACAACCACTAATGCTAACGCGATAAGAGTTGCTATTTGTTGCAAAAACGTCAATGTATTTTTTTATTGTGTTTAGTACGCTAACGAGTCTGCGGGGAGCCAGATTGAGGGAGATGGGAGATAGAAAAGGACGGCGATATGTAATATGATTTGTTTTGTTGCATTGTGGTTTACAGTGTATGGTGATTATCAAAGGTTTTTTTTCTGCGTTCACCTCTTTGTTTTAATTTTCTTTGGGAATGGGATAGGAGAAGGTTTATTTGGAAAAATAAACTGTAATAAATAAATAAATAATGCGGGACGTAATCACAAAGCATCATGTAGCCCCAAACTAAGCAGAGCTTGTAATATGCCTACATATTTTTTTTTTTGTAAATACATACTTTTCATACATAGAAAACACCCAGACCTGAGACAAATATCTACAGAACATGCAAACATTTGTCCCGCAGCGGGAATCGAACCCGCAATATAATATATTAATAAAATATATATAATAATCTACAGGTATGCATTAAAAAGGCAAATAATTAATGCTGTAGGTACATTATCACCATAAGGCTCTCCGCAGACGACCGACTTTTTGTAGGACAGATAATCGGACCTACTTTTCCACCAACTTTTATCAATGACTTTGTGACCGACTCAACGCACACGTCCGACTTTTCAACCGATTTTCTGTAGGACACGTCATGGACAGAGCTTATACCAACCAGGTTGGATTTACGCAGGAAAATTTGTTTTGTTTTTGAGAAACAGAAGAGAGAAAGGAAACACTTCAACACTCCAACATTTCAACCATTTCACATTTTAAAACTTTAACACTATATCAAATGTATGAAAAATTATTTCATACATATTTCTAAGTGCCATAACTCCAAAACTATGAACTTTACGAAAAAAAGTTATAGAACATAAAATACTTATATCAATACGTAGAATCTAATTCCATTTTAGTTCTTAAGGCCTTACTTTCAAAACAAAATAGGTGCTGCGTATGCCTAGCTATGTAGGTAGCTGTACGTACCTAAGGTACCCTAAGGCAGAAAAATTGTCAATGAAAAAATACATACATTATAATTATGTTTATAAAAGTACCGCATTCAAATAGAACCTATACCTAAGTACCTATTTACATATGTAAATACTGGAGACTTTGAAATCTAAATCCTCTCTGTATTTTGTGGTCTAAGTTATACTTATCCGAAGCTCATACAAACATTTGTCACACACGCCCTTCCCTATCAAGTGAATGCGGCCGACATTCAAGTCGGTCGTGTGCGTTACGCCTTACATTTCCATACGTTCCATATTCCACCGAAAATCGGATCGGTCGGTATCCAATCCACCGACTTTTTTTCTGTTCTGCTTTTTGTAGGACCCGTGCGTTGAAGTATGGCAGTCAGTACGTTCCATGTTCCTCCTACAAAAAATCGGCCACCGATTGTCGGTCGTCTGCGGAGAGCATAACAATCATCTAGCCCCAAGCTATGGCTTTTATTAAGCAAACCACATGGCTGATATACCTACATACTCAATAAAAAAATCATTCAATCAAAAAAGCAGATCGTACATACATTGTCTCGCCGCGGATTAAGAATAAATATTGTAAAAATGACATATAAAAAAATAAGCCTAGCAGAGTTTCTAACCCATTCTTCTCTGTTCGGTCGCGTTACAAATTGGTTTAAATTCAAAACATCAATGATTCAAAGTGCATAATGTTCCAACTGAACAAAAAAATGTTTTAATTATCTACCTAACTATTATATTAAAAGATAGGATGTATCAGACACTTAAGGGCAAAGCATCCAAGCACGTAAGACAAAACTGGCTTTTAGCCAGTCACCGAAGCTGAAAATCGGCTACGTTGATTATTATTATGACACTTTATTATAATTAATATAATGTTATTTCTTCTAGAAATACATTCAGCACTTTCAACTGAATCCACTCGGTCAATTATTAAAGTGACGTGACACACAACACACACACCACCCTATATCAGTCCACTGCCGGACATAGGCCTCCTCTAATAAAGGGGGTTATGTCCATAATTTCCACGCTGGGCATGCCGGGGATGTAGCTGTGCTCAGCTGCTAGCCGATGTTAGGCTCCGCTAAGCCGCAATCAGCCCGCTGCCAGAGCAACGTTTGTTAGTTAGTAGCAGAGACAGGTGAGTTTGGCTTTTGGTTGCGAAGATAGAGGTTGGATCCCTTTTCACCCCAGTGATTGTTAAACAACTTAAATACTTCCAAGCTTAATCGTAGTTATTCTCAAAATGTATGAAAACACCTTCTTCTTCATCTTATTTTTGTAAAAGTATGGCGTTATTTTATTTAAAATCAAATTCAAATTTTCATATCATAAAATTTTTAAAATGGATGAATCAGACACCAGTGAGGACAGACCTCTTGGGACAGTTTAAAACAATAAAAGGCCTATTAAGCTAAGCATTATCCCCCCCTCTCAATATTCCCCCTCCACCCCCCTCCCCCTGTCCAGTAATTACTCTCGGCTTAAGACGAGGCGGCAATCTGATTATCTGCTTCCCGTTTAGAGAAGTTATTTTGTATTAGAATGGTAGTTTTAATTTCAATTCTTCTCAAGATGTTCGTTATAATAGATCTTGATGAGGCTTACTTCGGTGTGATCATCTCAGTAAGTCAACACTACACTCAGTCACTAGATGGGTGATGTTAAGGGCTATCGCATACCTACCATCAGACAATGCATGTTAAACGCCGCCGGAAGGCGTTAATTCCCTTATTAAAAAAAAATCTAGCACACTTTCGCGGTCAGCAACTTGCTGGATCGCAGCGTGAATAAAAAATAATGAAAAAATAAAGTGTCGGACAGACCATTCGATTTTTTTCAAACATACTATAAAAACTAAAACTATAATTTATATAATAAAAATTAAAATATAAAATATATAATTCAATTGATAAAACTCCAGGAGCCCTTCTCCAAAACTAATACTCTGTGTCCTATTTAGTGTTTGCGTACTAAACTAAATCTATCATGTAAATTTTTGTATGTAACATAAATGCTAAATAATTTTTAACTAAAACAAACTTCCAAAGTACTCGAATCCCCTCTCAATTAGTCTAGACATTACAGCTCCACAAAGCAAAATAAATTGAGCGACAAATCGAATACAAACTACATCTAACTGAATAATAACAAAATTTCATCAAAGAATACAAAAACTTAACTATAGCCCTCTTTATCTGCGTTCTCGCTTTATATCTCCCCTCTCGCTCCCCCTAATTGCATTAAGCATCCATTTTTGTGAGCGCTCCGAGACCAATCTAATTTGAAACTCATTTGTGAGAGCATAAAACAATTATTAAAAAACGCTAGTGATTTTGAGCAATTTTTGTCGTTCTACTCCACTTAGTTACGCCACGGAAAGTTGGCGGATTGGAAAATAAAAGAGTTTGTTTTTTATGTGATGATTATACGATTTTATTTTATTTTTATACGACAGAATAATGTATATTATGTTTTCAGTTTTTTTTATCAGACTAAAAACCAGTTTCATAAGTAAGTTCTGTGTCTGGGTGATTTAAGATCTTATCTATGTGTGTTTATCATCATCATCATCATCATCATCATCATCATCATCATCATCATCAGCCTATAGTAGTCAACCGCTGGACATAGGCCTCCCATAATGAGCGCCATTGCGCCCTGTCCTGAGCTCGACGCATCCAGCTTCTACCAGTAACCTTTTTCATAGGTTTTTTTGCAGCAATACTAGAGGTGGTGTGGGAAAAAAGAAAACCAGGAAAAACCCTAAGGATTAAATTTTGATATTTTGTTTGTTATTGTGTCGCTCTTTGGGTGATGCCTACGTCCAGTAGAGGACTGTTATAGGCTAATAAGAGGCGAGTGGCATAATTAAAGGGAGGCCTATGCCCAGCAGTGGATATGATTTTAATTTTAAACAATGTATACCTGTATATACCATGTATACATACTTGATACGTTTCTTTGTTGCGTCAAATAGGCACCGTTTTACCAATAAGTAAAAACTGTTAAGAAAAATTCTAAAATCCGGAAACAACCTAAAAAGCACCACGTTTAAAACTTTTAAACATCCGCTTAAAAATAGGATATAAAAAAATATGTAACAAAATAATAGATTCAAAATGAAACCAAAATCCGCTTTACACAAATAAAAAAAAAACTATACAATTAACGTATCATTTCGGTCGATATGTACGGAACACATTACTTGTGTAGCAAACTTGTAATTAGGGTTCAACGGGCTGTTAGCGCTGCGGGATGCCATGCGACAATCTCGCGGATCTTTTGTGTGGGGTGGCGGGCGCTGGGGTTCCGTAACATGATGGTTAAACTACAAAAATATACTTACTTTACACTTATAAGGAATGAAATCGTTGAAGCAAATCAGTCACAATCACACATTGAAAAGTTCAATTTTATTGTTAGCAAACGGCAAATAATGAATCGGAAAGTATTTAATTGTATTGTCATAATTCTGTAGTAGGTAGAATATTTTTTTAAAATTGTAGCCGTTGTGTAATAAGGATAACTACTGTTTTAAGTATGATTAAAGGTATCTCTACTAATTTAAATTATTATAACAGTACAATAATCATAAGCATAATCAAAATTTCAGGCCAATTTGTCCAGCAGTTTTGATGTGAAGGAGAAACTAACATATATTCAGATTTCGCCTTAATAATGCTACTAAAACAAAACATACTCTTATTTAAGTTTTCAACTTATTATGTTCTAAATCTTACTAATGTTATAAACGTGAAAATTTGCGAACATGTATGGATGTTTGTTACTCTTTCATAACAAAAGTATTTACCTACTATTCTACTTTTTAACCGAGTGCCGAGCGAAGCCGCGGGCAGAAGCTTAAAATAAAAACTTACGGAACCCTCTATCAACATCGCTTACAACTCATGCTTACCACGCACCCTATTACGGTGCGCTAGCGGGCTATGGGGTCCTATTTAATACGTTACTGAGATCAGACGCCGCGGGCCGGCAAACTGTTCAAACAAACTTACTATTAAATGAAGATATTAATTTAAATGCAATGATTTCAAACTGTGACTAAATTACACTGATTATGACGCGCACGTTATTATTGAGAAACTTAGAAAATACTAGCGACGCGCCCCGGCTTTGCACGGGTTCAAATTATACATATAAACCTTCCTCTTGAATCATAAAAAAATCACACCAAAATCTGTTGCGTAGTTTTAAAGATCTAAGCTAATCTCTAATGTATGGACAGACAGACAACGGGACGCGAATTTGTTTTGTGGTGTACTATGTAGTGACAAGCAATCGGGAAATTGTGTTAGAAATATGCTAAAAAACAAGACTCAGACTACAGATCTCCATAATTTATTATGATTGTTATACATATATTAGTCTCGGGTCTGGGTGTTTTCTATTTATAGTGTATATGTATTTACTGTATATTTATCCATACAAAACCATTTTTGGAACAAATTCGGAGTACTTCTGCTACCGCACAAAAAAGTTCTGAGATCTGGTGTACTACATCATTCTCAATGAACCTGCCTTAAACTAATCATCTGAAACAATTAATTAAACCATTGTTTCTTATAAAGAAATGTAGATAATTAAGTTGCATAATTGTAGTATATATTGTTATGTGTATGAGTATGTGTATATACATACACATACATATATGTTTAAGAATTGTATCAGTAAAGTAGTTCCCTTATCAGAGTCTTTGTTTACGCGGGGGCTTTAATGAACTTGCTGTTTTTGTGGGACATTAATGCCTAGTTAGACAGGGTATATATACAATATTATATCTATATTATTTAGTAAGAAGTGAAATGTTCTAGTTAATTGTTATTCATAACAAGGTTAATGTGAGTACCACCAACAACAAATACAAACCAACTCGGGTTTTTTGGTAAAAAAAGTGTTATATGTAAAAAACTTTTTATAGAATAAATGTATCTATCTATCTATCTATCTACCTATTGTTACTTGGCTATATTGCAGCAAATCATTCATAAGATGAAGATTATCTTTTTTGATGACACTTATCTTGAAAACCAAAAAAAACGTACTTTTATAATTGATGTTAAGTCCGTATGATCTCCATAAGGCATAATTTTCAGCATCGTGCTGTAAGCTATAATTAAGTTATAGGGGGCTGCAAAATGCTCGAGTTAGTTTCGGTAAAGGTATACTACGGCTTCTCCGCTTGACTTGGCACGGGATTGCTCGACGACCACAGATAAGTAAGTAGTCAGTCATGTGTTTCCCCTAATACAAGCTCTGCTTAGTTTGAGGCTACATGATGCTATCCAGCAGGTAACTATTAATATACTGAATCCATTCAGTAATTTTGGCATAACAAACATACAAACAAACTTTTCATTTATTATTTGGAGGATTAGTAGGATAACAATAAACAAATTTTGAGCTTAAAATTCATTGAGAAGATTATAAATTCAATTGCTTGACTCAATGAAATATAATATAATAGAAATTGTACCGAAATGAGCAATGCAAGTTCTTCGAAATATCGGCAAAAATAAGGCAATATAATATATCAAGGCCTCATTCATGTGATGCATTTGCCCTGGAAGAAAGGCATTTATCGCGCTATACAAAGTAGCTACATTATGATTTTTATCTCGAGATGATCGTTATAGAATTATTGATACATTTGGAGCTTGAGGACTGTCGTCATGATGATTACTTACGTTTTATAGAGGATGCTTGTTTAATATTCATTTACAAGTTTCAAGTATTTATTTATTATACAATTTCGTTTTATTACATAACATTGGCAAGTCAATTTTTACAGTATAAATTCTTACTATAATCTAATTATTTCTACAAATGCAAATCAGAAATTTACCAGCGAACCGCTCCGGCTTCACACGGATTACCTCTCGCCTGAGCCAGTGCATGTATAAAAATCTGTTCCATAGACTACCAAACTTCACAGGATTACCTGTTGGATTAATGTAAAGAATATAACTTTTGAAACTATCATGGTTGAGAACATAATTATTTATATCAACGGGATATTTACCATGATTTGTGAGTTCTGTTATTTCCCGATATTTCGACGCAGTTGCATGCGCCATGATCACGGGAGAACTGAAGTCTGTGCGAGTGGGTAGTTACTGGGAGATGAAACGATCTACCCTCTTTCTCAGTCTTTTATTGCGAACGACACCCCTACCACTGGTCTCAATATCACTTTTAACACGATCACGGCACACAACACTTACTATGTCAGGACACACTTCTGAAACATCACTTTTACGGTTCCTACACATTCTAACAACAGGATTCCAGACTCCAGATAATTGAAAACCATCTTCTCTATTGAAATTCTTGTGTTTAGTAATCTCAATCGCCTCTTGAACCAGTCTTGGTATATAGTGGCGTTCTGTTGAGATTACTTGCGGATTATGTAGTTCGATCCAGTGATTTGAACCTGATTCCAGCAGATGTTCAGCTATGGCAGACTTCTGAACATCAAGGTTCTCATTTTGGTACAATTTTTTTAGTAGGAAAGCGTGTTGGGTTAAACAGGATATTCTTGCTGAACCTTTGCATTGTTATTTTCTAGGCCGTGAAGGTTTGCTATTTTGCATAACTACATTCAGTGATTGTTTATCTTCTAAAATGTTGAATAGTGAGAGCGAGAGGGAGGTTTGCCATGTATCGTCACCTTAAAATGGGTTCAACCGTTTTGTCTGCTGCCCTCACTCAGAAATGAGAGCAGGGTGCCTAGTGCGAGTTTTTTACCAGCTCGATCGCGTTTGCGTTTACGCAATTTTATATGGAATCGAGGTAGCGCCATCTAGTAAAAAACGCTAGGCACTGATTCCTTTCCATACAAATTTCCGTAAACGCAAACGCGATCGAGCTGGTAAAAAAACTCGCACTAGGCACCCAGATATAATGTGTTTTGTCAGTAAATTACTGTTTAATATGTTAGAGTTCAATAGTTTCTTTGTTTAATGCTTGTTATTATTATTGTAATCGAAGCGCTCGTGGTGTGGTTAACTTCGGTGTTATTAGCAAATCACCTTAGTTAAGCAATACTCCACCCGGTCATTACTTGGATGGGTGACCGTTTAGTAACAATTAGATTTGAGCACTTCCGTGCTTCGGAAGGCACGTTAAGATGTTTCCCGGCTTTTCAATCGCCAAGCCATGTTGGAGGCCTTCGGGTTGCCTAAAAACTCTGACACCAGAGTTGGTCGTTAGCTAATACGAAGAAGAAGAAGATTGTATTCATGCTGATCATCATCATCAGTCCATTATTCGACATAGGATTTCCCTAATGAGCGCCATTGCACGCTGTCCTGAGCTCGACACATCCAGCTCACAATACACATCATGCTAATATACATCGAGACATTATATAGGCTGAGTACTTAATCATTGAGATATTATTTACTCGGTATATAATATCTCAATGATTAAGTATTGTATCTTTGTTCGGTTCCAATATGCATTTTGGTAATTTGCGCACGCTGCGATTTACGTTGTATCGAACGCGTAGCATCTTTTACTAATAATTTAGAGCATAATTAGCATTCCTTACTTTACCAACGTAAGATATGCCAGCTCACCTTATAATTAACACATAATTGTGAATAAACTAACTGAACTTGTGAATCTGGTGTTTAACGTGCTCAATATTAACTGACTGGCAAAAACTGTGAACTAACAGTGATACGTTAGTGCCGTGTAAATGGAAAACTATCAACCTCACTAGAATCTTCTCCATGTATGGTCAGAGGGTGGAAACAAACAACCCTTAGCCCTTATGAACTTAAATAAATTCTATTTTAAATAAACAAAAAAATTACAACTAAAATAAAGATATCCCTTTTCATCGAACATCCTTTACATCCCAAAAACTTAATAAATAACTTTGACCAATCATTGATAATATTATAAAGTACTATAATCTTCAGGATTGTTTGATTGTGCCTGAGTGCTCCTAATGTAATTTACTTCTTGCTTGCTCTCACCTTCTAAACTATTATTATTGTCTTTTTGTCACGGGTATTTCCTTGGTTGTCCATCGGGTTAATGAACTGGTAGGCTCTGGGAGTTTGACGACCAAAATTATCTTATTTAGTTTAATATTAGTTTAGTTAAAACCACAAGGAAGACGGAATCGTATTTATTATTTATTTTAACGCAACCAAACAGAGAAGAATTGGCAAGATACTCTGCTTGACTTATGCTTATTAGTTATTTGTTATTCTTATCTAAGGCTAAGTATTACATTGTTTTGAGGAAGTTGGAGACAGTGTAATCGCAAGCTTTTTATCATCAAAATAATCAAAAATTCTTTAATACAGCTATTAACAGAAATTACGCTTAGGTACAATTGTTTACAATTTATTGACTTATAGATTTAGACATTATGGCCCTTTCATAGGTATATTATTGCTATGATGACTTAATTTGGTACTGGTGCTGTATGTACAGCTAAAGTGTGAATATGGTGTTAAAAATCACATGATAACGTTTATGAGCCTTTTTATCATTCAGCTTCTACCAGCGGCGAAAAGCATATCTAACGATTTGGTTCCACCTTCATTAAACATATTATTGAAGCGTATTTTAAAATAGGTGGTTATATTATATTTTTGAGTCATTTTGAATAAACCAAAAATTTTAGCATTTAATAACAGAGTGGAAAGAAATGGAGGGCCTTTGCCAAAGTTGGGCAAACAGACAAAGTTGTCAGTGTCAACGACTCCACCGAGTCGTCAATTTAAGATGTAAAATAAGGTTTTGAGTGTCTGAAATAAAAGGCTTCAATGATATAAGTGGCACGATGGGTTGACGACATAGCCAGCGCCGTGGGCCGCCAGTGGTTCAGGCTAGCGCAGGACTGTGGCAAGTGGCAGGAGCAAAGGGGACCTCCTTTTGCTCCTTTACTCAGCATTGGGTGAAATCGGGTGTGGATGATGATGATTATGATGATTTTCGGGAGTGGTTTTTGAACATCTACTTAACACAATATGGTAGTTTAAAAAACCTACGTCATCCGAAATTAGGCAGATCAGTTTTTTATACAAAAATTACGACCAATATTTCAAAAAGACAAAATCATAGAGTTTCCGATAATGGAATCTTAATGGACCAAACATTTGATCCAATCCAAAATGTTGCCAACTCATCCAATCCATCAAACGGATCATAATAACACTCACTCAAATTAATACCTGCCCACTCAAAAATGTATTTAACAGAATTGATATCCAGCTTTCATAGAACTCTCTTTCATCTAACTTTGCAAGAAAGCCTTACAAAAGCTAGGGTCTTTGTATACTGGTTGTGAAAAAATGGTAGCTTATTATTGATGCTAATTTTAAGGTTATGAAAAAGGCCAAAGGCTTTTTAAGTGCTTTCGGATTGCTACTGATATATTTACGTAAACTTTTGGCTTTTTGGTAAATTAGTGTTATTTGGTTGCGTAATTTGAAAAATATGACATTTAAATTAGTGGGATAGAGGTACCTTATATTACTATTCGTCTTTTGTAGAATTTAAGTCGTTTTAAGAGTATCAAGCTTTGTCAAAGACAAAATACACTGTGTTTGAAAACAGCTGAGTGGAGACCGCGGCTCGGCAAACATTTTGTAGGGCGTCCTCCGGCCAGGTGGAGTGAAGATCTGCAAAAGGCTCTTGGTAAAAGCTGGATGCGTCGAGCTCAAAACAAAGCGCAATGGCGCTCATTAGGGGAGGCCTATGTCCAGCAGTGGACTGCTAATGATGATGAAAACAGAGCAACTCCTGAAATCCGAATCCATACTTGCATTCACACGTTAACTTGCATACAATAAGTTCAAGCAATTCAGAATACACACGACAGCTTTATGATGATTAATGTACAAAAATTTGACGAAATCCCCATTAATGGGCTACATTTGCAAGTGGCTGAATGACAACATATTTTATGACATAAATTAATTTCTAAATTTTAGATCCTATGGTATACCGTTTATACGTTTATTATTTTATGAGACTGTCTGTAGAACCAAATAAGTGTTTATCTATCTATCTATTTAGATATCTATTCGAATCGGTACTCAAGGACTTGGCAAGCAAATTGAATAAACTTTAACGTATTCGGCTTGCATTGGCGCATAATTCTGTCTCGTTCACACGGTACAAGGTGCATACGTTTTCAATCGAATACCAATATATAAGCGTATTAACCAAGTAATATATCAAGCGTGGATGTAATTTATTATGATTATTAATTGCACGCTAGTATAATACGGAATAAATCTAAAAAATTGATCAAAATGCCAAAGGAACAGGATACACTATAGCACTAGCACGAAAAACTTGGTTTAACTATTTGTATTTAAATATTTTCGGGGGTGATTTAGCACAACTCCACTCAGCTGTATGTCGCGTCGATTTGATTAACATGACGATCAAAGAACTTAATTATATGACTGCTTAATCACTTCGAGTGATAATTCAATATCAACCCCGAAATCCCTATCCAATGAGGTACGGAAGGGCCGTACCTCATTGGCAAATTTCGACATTGTGCCTCTTTTTCCAACTGCAACATAGTCATAATTAATGGGCATTGCATCATGTAGTTGAAATAGTACTAACGGTTTAATATCCTTATTCGAAAGCGTTAATAGAAAAGGTAAACGCCTTTCAAAATTGATTCGTAGAAAAACGTGATAATGTGGATATTTCTTGGTGTACCAATCTGCCGAAACGTAACGATATCGCGTTCTGGACTATTTTGTTTATTTTGGTTTCTTCGGAAAACAAATAGTACCTTATAATCTAATTAAGTATCTCTGATAATTACAAAAGACCATTTACATGTTTTCGCATAAAAAAGCTTGAGCAACTTGTCTGAATAAAAAAGCCAAACAAACAAGAAGCATAAAAAAGAAGAAAAAGAAAAACAATTTAGCAATTAACCTGGACAAGAAGAAAAAACTAAATTATTAACCAAGAAATAAACAAGCGATTCACAATGCAAAACGATAAGCTTATCAAGTACTTCATAAAAAGTTATACATAAAAAAACCTTAGGTAATAAAAAACCGATAATAATACGATTTATAAAAATAAAGTAAGCAAACCAAAAATTTTAAATGTTATATACGCTATAACATTATAAGTTTTGTCTATGTCAATAAAATTAAAATAGTTAAGAACCGCTGCTGAACCAGTTTTTAGCTAATCGATTCTTAGCAGACTCTGGTTTCGTATTAAAAAGATCAAAGTCCGGATAGTCAGTCATTTTATTCAAAGAAGAAACTTCTCTACTGAAGTATGAGCATTTCCTATAGTTAGTAGAAACTTCTCTAGCTGCCAGGTGAATGGAATGCCTTATCGATCTATTTGGAACTTCAAGGAAAATGTTTTGTAAAAGTTCGGGACAATCGACTCTGCTCTTCGCTACCTTTGATAGAAATACGATATCTGCTATGTTACGTCTCTCATGCAGAGGCAAAATGTGGTGTCTTCTACATCTATATCACATCTATAGATGTAAAGCCTATTTAAAACCAATTAAACCAATCCGTTAAAAACTGAAATAAACCATTTGTTTCGTTTCTTTTTTAATTTAAGACAGCTGGTGTTGATGACATCTTTTTCTTAATTATATCTAAATTTCCTTGATTTTATCGAGGTAGGGATATAACGGAGTACCTAAGATATAAAAAACGTCCGCTCCGCATGTTAATTAAACAGAAATGCCATAGCGGAAGATCCGCACTGGTTGCCACGACCACCATTACGCTGAATTATGGACCTTTTTGCAACATCAGTACTGTTTGAAATGTTAATTATACCATCTCTTTATTTAAGACCATTTTTTGTTGTTGCAAATAAATACCTATTCTATTCTATTCTATACCTATAAACTGTGTAAAGATATTTTAAATTTGTGATACTGATATACTGATATCGATATACCTACTTAGCGTGTTTAGTTTTAGTTAGTCCATCCAACCGAAAAAGATACATAAATTCTTTATTGTACACCAAAAAATATTCAACATTTTGCAGGAAAATTTACAATAAAAAAAGGTACCATGGGCGGTCTTATTGCTAAAAACGACCTCTTCCAGACCACCTTTGGATGGACACGAAAGCACGGTAAGCAAAAGACGGCGGTGTACATACGAGAGTAGCTACTTATATAATATCATACACAATTACACATACCTAACTAAGAAAGTAGGTAAAATCGTAAAGCGTTGGTATTACCTAACTAGGTTATTAAAAGTCTGTGATGCTAAATAAACATATTTTCATTGTTTTCAAACGATATAAAAAAAACGATAAAAAAATCATTTTGTTTAGGATTAAAACCAAACTCACACACTCGCACTCTCGTCGACGTGTCGTCGGCAGTCGTGTTTTGACTCGACCGTTGCAATTACACACTTTTGCACACACTAAGGGCCGGTTTCTATATTATACCGTTACCGATTACGCCTCGTTTTCCTTTGAAAAACTGACAAAAATTAACAACGAGGCGTCGAAAATTTGACAGTTTTTCAGGGGAAAACGAGGCGTAATCGGTAACGGTATAATATAGGAACCGGCCAATACACTGCCGCACGCAGCCGCTTTTAGTAGGCGAGTTCTCTACCGTCTTAAATTAAGGTTTAAAACCCCAAATAAATAATTTGCCGATAAACGGCAACATTTGACGTAAAACTTTTTAAATCGGTAGTTTTACGTCCCGCATTATTTAAAAAAACTCGCCCACCGCGGGTAACGCCAATTACGCCTAATTCATACATTCAGTATTGTATTCTCGTGGATATCATGAGTAGTATAGTAGTGAGTTCTAGTGAGGGAAATATATAGTTTCTCTCACTCACACTCGATGTATGAAGAGGGGTCGGGCTTTTTCTACCCCTCTTCATACTTCGCTTTTATAAAGGTAGTTGCATCCACGTGGCTGACCACCATAATTTGAAACAGTTAGTGAAGGAATTACCTAGTAGTTTTTTGACCGACTTCAAGGAGGAGGTTCTCAATTCCGTTGTATTCTTGTTTAGTAAGTTTTATTCGTAATTTAAAAATAACTGTACGTCTTATATAAAAATGAAAACCCATAATAGAATAGGGGAATCAAGGCCTTTCAGATTACACCCAATTAACAGTGTATAGCTCTTTATAGCTTGAACACCGTTTTTCTTACATTTATTTTTTCTACAAAACTGTTTTAAATAGAGACTTCTCTATAATTTACCTGTAAAATATAAATAGCTGTCTATAACGTTCTCATATTATTCCCCACATGACCTAACCCCCGTTTTAAAAAAGAACTGTTTTAGAGACTTCGCTATAATTTTCCTGTGAAATAAAGATATCTTTCTATAACATATAAAAAAAACAGGTTTCTCACTTTGCAAACTTTGGAGATAAGGGGGGGGGGGGGGGGGGGATTGGTCATTTTTTGACGTTTTTTATCATAAATAAAAAACTGTGCATGATATAAATAAATCAAAAACTGTGTCGAGCAGTAAAAATTAAGTCCGTTGATATGATACCCCTCTCTACCTGTTGGTCCCAGATTGATTTTTTTTTTAATATTTTGGATCCTTTTAGGTAGAAAACGAAATAATATTTTTTTTTTAGTGGCAATCTTATTCAGTGCATTTTAAATCTATACTAAATTTCAAGTTGTAGGCTTATGTGGTTCTTAAAATAATCAGTCGTGAGAGACAGACGGACAAAGCGGCATCATTAGGGTTCGTTTCACAGGTTCGGTAACGTCACCCTAAAAACAAGATTATTGCTGGAAATATGCCAAAACAAAGTCGGAAAAATAGTGAACAAAGGCTAAGGAAAATAATTAGGAAGTTGGGGAGGACATTACGCAAATGCAAACAATCTGCAAGTGTCCAAAGCACCAGCGCCGGCAAACCCATTGCCAGTGTCATCAAACCCCTCAATCCTAGAAAATTCATTGGTTAATCAATTGGAAAATATGCACATATGTTGTTGAAACCGGTATGTATTTTTATAATTTGTGTTTCAATTTTCACTCTATACCCTGTTTTCCCTGACATGGTTTTTGTGATAATTTTCGTTCTAAAAAAATACACATCACATTCCGGCATGAGTGTGGGACGTTCGTTTTCTTACGTAAATATAAGGAATACTCCGGTGGAGAAAGAACTGTGTTAAATACAGAGAGGTTCTCTAGTATTTACACATAAAGGACGGTCGGGCAAGAAAAATCTCTATGGTGGGCCGGTAGCCGATGCCCGTATGCCGTAGCAGATGCCCTAGCTGCTATGAGTGGTAATGCTGAAAAGTTGAAAAAAAAACACATAAAATTGCCATTAACCAAACCATCAGCTGTTGAATTAGATGTATAATGGTGAAGAGTGGTATAGATGTTAAAAAAAAAACGCCACATACACCTCGACATGCTTCTACTTCGATGGCAAGTAGAGGGGGTGATCCTGAATACTATATAAAACTGCAGTTTGGTCAGAAAGTTCTAGAGTGTTGTCTGATTATTACAATAAGCCCACTCGTACAGAAGAAGAAAGAAAGAAGCTAATAATTATATATTTGCCAAGGGTGTTTGCAACATTATCTAAGACCAATTAATTAACTAATAATAATGATTGATTACATAGTACCTTCATAATTTTAGTTAACTATGTAGGTATGTGGTGTATAGTTTGTACTACTTTTAGTTTAAACAGTTGATTCTCTTGGTTTATATTGCTATAAATGTAAATGCTTTTATGTTTTGATTGACCAAAATCTGTAATGTAAGGACAGAATAACAAAGGGCTGTGTAAAGTACCAACCTCATAATTAGATTATGAGAACAAAAAGGAATAAATATTTTGCGTTTGAATATTTAACTCTGTTGTTAATTATATAATGCTTGATAAGATTCAGTAGGTAATATTTCCTAATTCAGGTTATCTCTGAAGATCTACAAAGTAAACTAATCAAATCCAAGTACAATTACATACTTAAACTAACTTACCGTGTAGTTCTATTGTAATTATACGAGGATTTGATTCGTTATTAAATTCCCACCACCCTGAGCACATAGAAAATGCTCATCCATATTTTTAAGAATGTTTGAAAATAAAAGCTGTCCCCTAGTTTAGAGTGCTCTGAAGTATTGAGTGAACACGTAAAGGGAGAGACATACTTCTTTTCTATTATACAGGTAAAAGCACGAGTAGACTTCGATAGTGATAGAATGGACTACAAAGGAAACCGAATCCTCGTATAACTACAATAGAACTACACGGTAAGTAGGTACACGGTAAGGTAGTTTATTTATGTAATTCTACGTGTTCTTATAAAATATATTTAAGTAGTAATTTTGAGAAGTACCTAGTTGAGTTCTTTGTGAAGGACTCATCCGGGTGAGTACGACCACCATGCTCATTTCTGCACTACAGCAGCAGTGCTGTGTTTCGGTTTGAAGGGTATGGGTGCTGGTAAAACTACCGCACATGAGGCTTAACATCTTTATGCTTCAATGTGATGGACGCAAGGCGTTGCGTCGCAAGGTACCTTCCAAACTTATGTGACTTACAAAGCAATACTTTGTTATAAGTAAGGGTTACCACTTACTATCAGGTATCGCCTGAGTAAGTTACATCTTCAGGCATCATAAAAAAGTATCTGAAAATATAAAACCCATATTAAAAGTTATTCTCTATAATCTTGCCCTAAAGTAGTGCTAATGACTTTGCAAAAGATCTCAAGAGGGAGCACGTTCTTAAACTTTTTTATGAATGTTGCCATGTCATCGTAGATAGATAACTATTGACAGTCCATTCAAATTAAATGGCACGTTGAAGGTTTTGCGGGGAATAAAAAGACTTTAAGAAAAAGGTTATCTTCATCATTGTCCTATAGCAGTCCACTGCTGGACAAAGGCCTCCCCTAATGAACGGCATTGCGCCCTGTCCTCAGCTCGATGCATCCAGCTTCTACCAGCAGCATTTTGCAGATAGTCACTCCACCTGGCCGGAGGGCGTCAACACTACGTTAACCGAGTCGTGGTCTCCACTCAGAACTCGTTTACTCCAACGGTTATCGGTTCTTCGGCTGATATACCAAGATATGAACAAAAAGAAAATTATAATTAAATACTGATGAAATTGACGAGGTGTAAAGAATTCAACATTAACCTTTAACAGTCCACTGTTGGATATAGGCCTCCCCTCATAAGAAGCGGGATAAGTCCATAATCCCCACGCTGGGCATGCGGCTTGGGAATCGCAGGGCACAGCTTCTCGCGCCGCCAACGCAAACCAGTGCTTGGCTGTGTTATGCTGCAATCAGCGGGCCACCAGAGCCCCGTCTGTTATACAGCAGGGCGCAGGGCAGGCGTGGTTGACCTGGATTCTGAAGTTGGAGGTTGGAACCCTTAACAAAATTTAATTTCCACACCATGGCCTCTCCTAATATGAAGGGGGATACGTCCATAATCCCCACGCTGGGCATGTGGGATGGGGATCGCAGGGCGGAGCTTCTCGCACCGCCAACGCTGCTGCCCGTCGGCGATCTAAGAATTTACCTGTGCCAGTGTCAGGCTGTGCTATGCCGCAATCAGTCGGCCACCCTATTATTATTATATGCAGCAGGATGCATGGCATGTGATCGGCTTGAATAAAGTTCGTTTATAAACGACCCTTAGAGTGCCATTCTAACAGTATTAAAGTGTCCAGTGTCTATGCAAGTGACCCAAGATGATGATGTCAATGTAGCTTTGCCTTAGAGCACATCGTAACGTTGCCGTGTACAAACGTCCAATCAAGCGGCTATCTCGGCCAGAATCGAGTTATGGACCGGTCACCGCGCTTCGTCTCTCTTCGACAACGTAGAGTACACCTACCACAGAGATAACCTGGGTCTAATTCAAGGAGCTTTTATTTTATAGGGAGTGCTCGTGTTTGAAGTAGTATTAGTAGTTATTCCATGATCTAATCGCTATTTAAGTGGTGTAACGGGTTTAAGAGTTTCTAACATCCATCTTCGGAACCCAAGCCAAACTCACCTGCACGTCGTGCAAACTGCTATCTAACAAACTGGGCTTTGGCGGCCGGCTGATTGCGGCATAGCGCAGCCTAACACCTGCACAGCTAAAGCCTCTGAACGCCGACGGGCATCAGCGTCGGTGGTGCGAGAAGTTATGCCCTGCGATACCCAACCCGCATGCCCAGCGTGGGTTTTATGGGCAAATTCCCCTTTATGAAGGGAGGCCTTTGTCCAGCTTTGAAAAATAGGTTCGTGTTCGTGCTCATAATTTAATTTGGCTGACTGAGATAGCTGGTAATGTTGTTCTGAGGAAGAACGTTTATTTGTACCTTTATTATACTAAATTACAAATAATTATAGCTGGGATCGGCAGAAAAGCATGCAAAATTAAATAGATAATACCTACTGCTTACAGTTATTTACTACCAATATTTCTGATAGTAGGTTTAATATCTTTTCCTGGTGCATTCTTGTAGAAGTTGGTTATAGATGACGCCTCTATGTTAGTTAAATATTGCAAAATACAAACTTATAATCATCAGCATTATCATGCTTCTCCTTTTATTTAACCTTTATATAATAAAATTATTTATTGTACCAGAAAAAAAAATCTCGCATTGAAAATCGAACCCGTTCCTTTTGCATTTCAGCCGGCTATTCACATTGCGCAAACGAGTCTTCAATCTAAATATCCGGCAATATATGCATCAGTTTAGTTTCAAAGCGTATTCTCTGTATCATTCTACTCTACTCTGCTGTAATGACAAGATGCGAACAAGCAACCAACTGACCACTGCAATACGAAGTGTGCTAACTGAGTTTCAGTTCTAGGTTATTGCTCTTGAGACTTCATTACGTACTGATGGACTTTGAGAGTTTAATATAGGTTACATGTTAGATCCTTCTATATACTATTAACAATTACTAAGTAATATGAAATTCGAACAACGTCAATTGATAAACTGTCAGAGTTTGTAAGAGCTGAGACCTCAACAACTAGCACAGATGCACACCAAAATGGCCGACCATTTTGGTGAAAACCGAAATGGTCGGCACAAGACCTACAATTGCAAACTTTGACATTTAATTTGTGGAAATTCAAAGAACATCGATTGACAAACTGTCAAAGTTTGTAAAAACTCGAGGTGCGTATCATTTCGGTGTGCAAACGAGTTAGTAAATGAGGCGAGACCAGAGGGCCTAGTACGAGTTCCACAATTCGCAAATGTCTATAGTATAGGTACTCTAGGTAGTATAGGTATCGAGCTCTATTTTAATATACGTTTTTTGGAAATTACGCAACTGGTTTGAAGTAGAAACTGATCGAAAAACGTAGGTACTGTAATATTCTTGCAGATTGCAATAATTATATAATAATACTCGTACAAGGACCCTCTGACCAGAGGGTCTGGTTACGTTTCAGTAGGCAACTGAGGTACTAAATAGACCCCCAGCACTAGGTAGTAGAGTGACCACAAATCCAGGGGATGGATGTACCCTTTATTAATTAGTGGAGAGCACGGTGATCCATTAACGTGGACTCAGCGGGCGGTTGGCACGGTGGCCATGCGTTATGAGAAAAACCTTGGAATTTACTCAAATTTATTTATTTTTTAAAACAGAAATGCTTTATTTGCTAGATATAAGTTATATGTTACAGTCGGCGTCAAAAGTAGCTAATCAAAAACGAATTGCCACAAGTATTGACTAATCAAGTATTGACTAATCAAGTATTGACTAATCAAGTATTGACTAATCAAGTATTGACTAATCAAGTATTGACTAATCAAGTATTGACTAATCAAGTATTGACTAATCAAGTATTGACTAATCAAGTATTGACTAATCAAGTATTGACTAATCAAGTATTGACTAATCAAGTATTGACTAATCAAGTATTGACTAATCAAGTATTGACTAATCAAGTATTGACTAATCAAGTATTGACTAATCAAGTATTGACTAATCAAGTATTGACTAATCAAGTATTGACTAATCAAGTATTGACTAATCAAGTATTGACTAATCAAGATTTCAAAATAACCTGTCCTACTTATTTTTCATAATATCCATCCTAATTACGTTATAAAACGAAAGAAAAAAAAAATCTTTAATTATTAGTTTATTTTTGTTATTTTTTTAAATTTTATTGTGTTTCTTTCGAAATTTCCTAAGTATGTTTATTAATAATATTTTTATTGTATTATTTATCTTATTATTCCATTTCGAAGTACGTGTAGATCACCTCAATTTGCTTATGTTTAGACATAGAGTTATGTATGAAGTTAGTAAATATAGAGAGATTGGTTACAGTGGAACGTCCCTTGAGAAAACCTTGTTATTCAGATGGAATTGTGTTAGAAATGATCTGAAGAATATTTCTACAAACAAGTTTCTCTAAAACATTTCCAAAAACATTAAGAATAGAAATGGGCCGATAATGTTCGACCTTTAATGTTCGAACTTTGAATGTCGTACTCATTATGCAAAATACTAGATTAAAATGATTGAAACTTCGTTCGTAACCTTAGTACGTTCTGGTAATAAATTGTCGTTACCAAAAACAAAATGATATACCTAAACGTATAATGATAAAGCAAGTGTCCCAAAGCTTTACCTGACTTGCGATAACAAAGTGAAAAAAGTTTGGTAATAATAGAGGCTAAGGAATAGTTGTAATGGTCGGCCAGCGAGCTACTCGGAGGCTTAACTACTCGGTCACGCAAGGAGTGCGAGCTCGAGACTGTGATCCACTGAGTACCTAAACATCTTGCGTCAAGTCAGCTGACATGCAAAATGTAACTCGTGTAAGTCGCGAATCCACTGCCCCTGTGGCGCAGTGAGCGAAGGTCCACCTGAGACGCAGAAGGTTGCGGGTTCGATTCCCGCCGCGAGAGAAATGTTTCTATGTTCAGCAAATATTTTTCTCGTGTTTGGGTGTTTTCTATGTATAATATGTGTTTTTACAAAAAAGTATCTATGTAGTATATCAATCATGTAGTTCCCATAATACAAGTTCTGCTTAGTTTGGGGCTACATGATGCTGTGTGATAGTGTCCAGCATATCCACTAAACCATACTATGAAGTTTGACTGAATTGTAAGAATTATCATCATTAGTGTGATTGTAATAGTAGTCACCTTTGAGATGCTTTAGACGAGAAGAAATAATAATTTATAATGATTGGGTAGCATTTGATCATCATAGTACATGAGAAAAAAATAAATAAATTATTATGATTTAAGTGTATAAGTGTATAACGCTTTGAGTGCTGAAAACACAAATGTGATTCTGCACGTCGTCCTCCTCCTCGTGCAGCAGCTAACGTGTTAATATCATAATAGTACATGGTACAACATATAAATAAATAAACATATAAATGATGAATGAATGAATGAATGAATGAACACTTTATTGCATGAAACACAAAACAAAATACAACAACATTTAAAAAATGGTACAATGGGCGGCCTTATCGCTGAAAGCGATTTCTTCCAGGCAACCTTTGGATGGAGAAATAATAAATACTAAAAAGAAAAAAAAAAACACAAGGGATGGCAGCACAGTTTAAAAACAAACTAATACATGCCTGCAACAAATCAATACAGTAAGCAAATTAAATCAATACCAATACACACATAATAATAACAATAGACTAATATATACTTTAATAAATACTACATAGTTTGGAGAATGAGGTAGTTTATAAAGAGGATGTCAAATAGTGAAGCTTAAGTTTGAGTTTAAAAGTATTGAGTGAAGGAGCTCGTCTTATCTCGATAGGTAAGGCATTCCACAATCGTACAGATTGAACCGTAAAAGAGTTGCCGTAAAAAGAACTACTGTGTATAGGAAATCTGAGCGACAGGTTGTCTGATGACCTAAGATTCAAGGAGTTAGAAGAATGAAGATATTCAAATCTGTCTTTGAGATAGCGAGGCGAGAAAGGATTGAACAGAATAGAATAAAGAAGGGAAAGAATATGCATGTCCCGGCGACGGCGAATAGGGAGCCACTTGAGCAAAGTTCGAAAAGGAGAAACGTGGTCATATTTGCGCAAGCCAAATATGAACCGGATGCAGAAGTTTTGGAGACGCTCAAGCTTGTTTAGCTGCTCTTCTGTGAGATCCAAGTAGCACGCATCAGCATAATCCAGCACAGGGAGAAGGAGAGATTGTGCTAGAGCAGTTTTGGTGGCCGTTGGCAGAAAGTTACGCAGTCTTCTCAGAGAGCCCGCCGAGGCATAGAGCTTCTGACATGTGATTTGGAGTTGGGCTCCCCATGATAGGTGACGATCAATGGTGATCCCAAGATTTTTTACAGTGGCACTGTATGGTATAGGAATTCCATCGAAAATGACCTGAGGTATAGTATTCCAATCCACATTACCCATTAACCTGGAGCTACCTATGACGATAGTTTGCGTCTTAGCGGGATTAATCTTCAAGCCATAAGCATTGCTCCATTGAGTGATACTACATAAATCAGTATTTGTAGTGAAAACAGCATTGGCTATATTGCTGAGTGACGCGTGAGTGTAAATCTGGAGATCATCTGCGTAGAGGTGGTAGGATGAAGAAAGATTTTGGGATATGGAATTAATAAAAATGGCAAAGAGAAGAGGAGATAAGACGCCACCCTGTGGTACACCGGCAGATGTGTCGCACCACGATGAAAAGGATTCATCGAGGCGAACCCTCTGCCGACGCCCGTAAAGATAACTATAGAACCAATCAATCACATACGGAGAGATGTTAAGAGAGTGAAGTAGTGCAAGGAGAATATCGAAATTGACGGTATTGAAGGCATTGCTAAAGTCAAGTAGGGTGAGTACCGTGAGTTGACGATTTTCCATCGCAAGACGAATATCATCCGTGATTTTGACGAGTGCAGTGACTGTGCTGTGGCCTTTACGAAAACCGGACTGCAGAGGATTAAGGAGGTTATGCAAAGAAAGAAAGGAGTTTAATTGATTAAAAACAAGACGTTCAAGGACTTTTGATAGAAATGGGAGAATGGATATTGGACGATATTCGGAAAAGGATTTGGGATTAGGTTTCTTTGGTAATGGAATAATTTGTGCATCCTTCCATGCAGATGGAAAAGCACCATTAAATAAGGAAAAATTAAGAAGATGACAAAGAGTTGGAAGTATATGATCAAGTATAGAAAGATATAGAAAGCTGGCCGTGCTTCGCAGATAGAAAAGGAGAAGAGACAATTATTAAGTCAAGAATTGATGGCACGCAGTTAGGAAAGTGATGAGTTGCGCTAAGAGGGAGAAGATGTAAGTTACTAGACTTAACGATATTCTCAATAGAGGATGTGCGAGAATCTTTTTTTAAGAGACAGGTGTTGAAATCACCCATAATAATAGTTTGACTATATGATGGAACAAAGTCTTCTAGCAACTTTTCAAAAGAAGAAAAATAGTTGATACGTAGGGATGGACAGTAGAAAACTCCAAGAAGGACTTTAGTAAAGGAGAGAGTGACTTCAATAAATAGATGTTCACCTGCGTGAGGCGGCGGAGGCTGAGGGGACATACTTACAATGGAAAATGGAATGTGAGAGCGTAGGTAAATAGCCACTCCACCACCACCAGCCCCGGTGCGGTCATTACGAATCAGACGAAAACCTGGTAATGAGAAAGAAGTGGAGGGAAGACAAGGCTTGAGAAATGATTCGGAGATAAGAATAGCGTGAATGAACTTGTGATCTAAAGACGCTAACATATCAGGAAAATGAGCCGGGACACTTTGTGCATTTATATGAATGACGTTGAAGTTCTTAGGGACATCAGAAAATTGTGCCTCTAGGTTATCAGAGAGGGACGGGATGCTGACGAAGCTGTCATCACTTCCACCAGAAGAAGAAAAAGATACATAATCATCACTAATATCCGAAGTATTAAATACGTTATGTAGCATTATTACATAAATAAAATATATAGGTACCATATAACAATAATAAGTTAAGATAGTATGAAGACCTTAACTACCTTTCTATAATATAACTATAAAATAACTACTTATCTACTTTCACTACGTATACAATTTTATATTAAATAAAACTAATAATTCTGGCATCTACTTGTTATAACCACAATAAAACTAATTTATTCTTATTTACTCCACCTGCTGGTTGTGTAAGAGAAAAAAAACAAATAATAAAAAAAAAAATAACAATACTAATTTTAAAACAAATAAAAATTATACAAACAAAGAAAAACACGAGTTTAAAGAGTTTACTTGATCATACTCACAGTACAACCGAGTCGCAGTCAAGCACTGACAACATTCGGCATACAATATTGATAAATAATGATGTGTATTAATACTTAAAAGTAGTTGTATGTGGCATAACTAACGTATTTCAGAACTTCAAAAGGTAACAATAAGTAAAGTAAAAATATTTTAGTGAAACATTTGGTATGATAACGTTTCATCATAGTGTTTAGTGGAAGTGCGACTTTTGTGTCTATAATCTTAGTGACAAAAGTTTTTTGTTTAGATAATTGTGCCTCATTATGTCCAAGAAAATAGTTGTGTTATGCTATCAATAGTCTCGCTACTAAAACATGGCTATAACAATAGTTACATGGAAATTTAGTAATTAAAATCAGTTTCTGCTGTGAATGACGTCAATATTACCACTGCGTAGTAATTATAGGGTGCTATTATATTAATACTAGATTCCGCCCGCGGCTTCGCACGCGTGGTAACCGGATAAAAAGTAGTCTATTATGTTATTTCTGGTCTAGAACTTTATTATATTATGTGCAAAACTTCAGCTCAATCAGTTGCGTCAAGAAAAACAGATTTTTTCCTAAAATTTTGATGCCCGTTACACCCAGTTTTTTAAGGATTTCTATAACATTTGAATACAATCTGAAACCCGTATTGTTCCCGATAAAAGTTTGCCACCCCCGTAACCCCTTCGATGTCTTATAGCAAAAAATGCTGAAATAGGTGTTTTTGAGTCTCTGCACAGAATTTCAAGTCAGGTGAAGATTTTTTCGTCCCCATATAAGTTTTGCCATCCCCGTTAACCCTAGGGGTTGAATTTCAAAAAATCCCTTCTTACTCGGTGGTTTTGCTATAAAAGGAAGTTACACTCAAAATTTCAACTTTGTATCTTCAGTGGTTTAGGCTGTGCGTTGATTCCAGAAAAAGGCCTTCTCTTTTATATATTATATAAAATAGTTACGTTTGTGTTATTGGGCAGAATATTTGTGTAATGTATATAGATGGATACTTATACGTATGCGTATACGTGTAATGTAATGTAATGTATTAGATGGACTTTAAAAGTATACACGGTATATAAATATGTAGGTTCACGATTCACGTCATTTTTAGAAGGTCCTTTTCGGAGTTTACCAGGAAACTCGAAGATCCTGCGTTCTTCCGTACGTTTATACGAAAGTTTTTGACCCATACGAACTGGTATTCCCGCGTGGCTGCCAGCTCCTTGCAGCTTTGGAGCAGGGCCTTGTTTGCAGGTGTAAGAAAGTCGCTGACATACAAGGGGATGTCCTTGCCGAGTATGCTGAGGTCCTTGGTAGTCAGGCCTCTCGCTTCACGTATTCCAGCGATGATGTTGTCCTTGAGGAGCCGGATATTTAGCTTTGCAACGATGATCCTCGGTCGACCTGGGGTGGACTCCTTTGGTTGGACACGGGTGACATGTATCACATCTTGTGGGGTTAGCGTCACTCCAGCATGATTGGCAGAAAGGGCAAAAGTTTCCGACAGGTCTTCAATCTTTGTTTCTGGTGGGCCTCTAATCACGAGGTTGTTGGAACGTTCTCGTTGCTCATTGTTATTAGTGTTTGACCTAACATCGAGAAGTTCTTGCCTGAGTTTTTGTATCTCAGTCTGCAGATCATTGTCCTTTACCTTTTGTTCGGAGATTTCAGTTGAGGGGAAGTCCATTATTTACTTTATTTCCAGCACCTCCAGAGAAACAGCTTGAACCTTTGCCTTGCCTTCAAACTCCGCACATAAGTCCTCATGACAGACTTCATCTCAGTGGTGGAAGAAGTAAGCCGTATGAGTTCTTCGCTCGACGATGATGTACTCACCTTAAAGTCATCCATTGAAGTCTGCATGCTCGACATAAACGAACACAAAGCAGCTAAAGTCTCATTATCACGGTCCTGCTGATTGCGGTTACGTCCGCTCGCCATCGCCGATATACATATTTCTTCGTTTTGAAGTTCAGTCAGATCTGGTAGTTTTGATAGGAGAATGCTGGAGGAACGCTATCATATCTTGTTGAAGTGAAACAATGAGGATACACATAGTAGGTAATTAAGATGTAGTTCACACGATCTGTCAGTTTTCTTCGAGTAGCACGACAAAACGGTCTAGCGACATCCGTCCCCAACAGCGCGCAGCGCTGTGAAATTTTCGAAATATGAAATGTTAATCCTTCTATCACGCCAAAATTACTGAAAAATTGTGTTGTAATTTTATACGTAGGTATAGCTGGTAAGTCTAGCGGTGAACGAAACGTCTGCGCATGGGTCTCTCGCTCTCTCTCGCTTCCAGCTCCCATATGATACCTTACTTTTGACTTCTGCGCAATAACGGTCAGCGCTAGAGTTTCGTGCCGCTAGTTGTATGTAGTTCTAGACCAGAAATAACATATAGGCTACTTGTTCCGGCCCATTTAGCCAGTCTGGGCCAGAAGCCATGCAACACTCAGCGACAGCGTAATGTCAACGTCATCTGAGAATTCGAGTTTGACAGCCGGCCAGAACAAGCAAATCATCCTTGAACTTGACCTCTAAGAAAATTGCAACGGACATTTTTTGCACCTCAATTTTAATCTTATAATAATAATTTAATCTCGTAAAAATTGGAAATAAACTTCAAACACAACAACGGAATACCAGGAAGACCAGGGAAGGTAAAATACACAACAAAAAGTGGTGACCCCGACGTGATCGGAAAACGGACAACGAACGAGTGGCATCTGGGAGGCTGAAAATCACTCTGCAGTTGAAGAAACAGAAGAATCCGAGGGAAGTAAGCCCCATTCCCATCCATTCCCGTTCCGTTTCCCAATTTATTGCACAAATTTCCTTGATTTCTTTGCATCTTGTGGCGTGGCATTCCTACCCGCCACCGTTTCTTGAAAAAATATTTGAAACTTTTTGCTTTTCAGCATTTTATGCTCAGTTATCTTTAATTATCCTCATTGAAAACCCTTCCCTTACTAGTTATTTCATTGAATAAAGCATACACGATCGATTTCAGAAGCGAGTTTGCGAGCTTTACGAGTGCCGACAACTGCGGGTAGCGGTGCCGCTAACCTGTGTTCCGAGTCGTCGGCCGATATAATCGCGCTTCCTGCCCAAGAGTTTGTGTGGTACAGCGCGAACGAGGTTGTATTCATTGCTCTAATTTATTTGTCCGTTATCTACTTGTTGGTGTACAATTTTCATTTCCCAGTTCATTGTTTGCACTTACCATGACCGATCTAAAGGAACTTATCGCTCAGCGAGGGCGTATAAAGACAAGGATTGAAGCCTTTGTCGAACGTTAAATTGAGCAAAAGTCAGTATAATGAGTTAACGTTGCGGCTTAGTAAACTACAAGATCTTTCATATAGCTTTGATGAATTACAATCTAAAATTGAAACATTGGATCTTGATGATGATCAGATGAGTGAGAGGGAAGAAGTAGAAAACAGGTTTTATAGCCTCATTGCACGCACTCAAGAAATGTTGCAAACATTTGATTCTAAAATCAATAATGAATCATCATCAGCCTCACAAGCTTCCCACTGCTCTCATCATCATCATCAGCATCTAAAGCTGCCAACTATCAAGGTCCCTTCGTTCGATGGTGAACCAGGAAAATGGTTAGAGTTTAGGGATACTTATTCATCGCTTATTCATGATAATGAAAGTATCGACAACGTTAACAAATTGTAAGTGCGTTGAATTCATTAGGTGAACCAACATCAAGTTGGGATACAATTATTATTTACATGGCCACTGAAAAGTTAGATCCTGAAACTGCTAGGGATTGGGAGGAACATAGGAGCAAAATGGAAACAGTTTCATTAGAAGGATTTTTTGAGTTTATTCGTCACAGAGCAACTGTTTTAGAAACTGTTCGTGCAACCAAATCAAAACCTGATTCAAAACATGATAAAAGAAATAATTTTATAAAATCAAAATCTTTCATTGTGTCTTCACCTGAAACTTCGCTCAGCTCTCAGGGTACTTATCAAACCAATTGTATGGCCTGTAAACAAAATCACAAATTATATGATTGTGTAAAATTCAAATCTTTACCGATTGATGATCGTATATCTAAGGTATTTGAATGGAAGCTATGTAACAACTGTCTGCGTGGTGGTCATAGATCTTCTCAGTGTAGGCTTGGTGGTTGCCGCATCTGTCACAAAAAACACAACACAACATTACATAGACAATCATCTTTACAAACAAACATGCCACCACCACCTCCTCAACAAGAAAGTCATGAAGCTACATCTCTACTGACTACAACGGCTACAGTTTCTAATGAGAAACATGCTTCTTCTTCTTCTTTTGTGCCCCGCCGCCAGGAGGCTGGGGATGCCTCTTGTGTAGTCAGCATGTCTGCTGTCTCCTGTGATCAGGCTCTTCTTTCTACAGCTGTGGTCAAGGTGACAAACAATGGCAAAGTCTTCAGTTTAAGGGCTCTACTCGACAGTGGAAGCCAGTCTTCTTTTATAACCAAATCTGCATTAGCAAAAATCGGCTTTCAACAAACAAAAATACAAAAACGATGCGTCTCAGGGCTAAGTAATGCCGTCATCAGTATCACAGAACATTGCGATCTTGTGATCAATTCTTCATACAATTCCTTCAGTGCATCTGTCACTTGTTATGTCCTTCCATTGATTACGGACAAGTTGCCTCAAATTGAAATCCGAGTGCAGGAGTTAGGCCTTCCGAGCCATATTCAGTTAGCAGACCCAACCTTCTTCTGCCCATCCGACATTGACATGCTCCTAGGAGCCGATGTCTTCTGGGATATTATAGGTTCTTCTCAAATTAAATTAGGTCCTAACAAACCATTCTTGCGTGAAACCCAACTCGGATGGATAGTGGCTGGCCCCATGGGGGGGAAAATTTGCAGCAAATCAAATCACATTATTTGCAATTTTAGTAAAGACATTCAAAAGCAATTGTCAAAATTTTGGGAGCTGGAGGAAATTCCTATTGATATTCCTAAATCAGAAGAGCATTATTATTGTGAAAATCTATTTAGCAAAACAACTTATCGAGATAACAATGGGAGATTTTGTGTGCAAATACCTCTGCGTGATTCACCAAGTGTTTTAGGTGAATCATATCATATTGCAGAGAAACGACTGCTTCAAGTAGAGAGAAAACTTAAAAAATCACCTTCATTGCGGTCAGAATACAATAAATTCATGAATGAATATGAAAGCCTAGGACACATGAGTGAAGTCGACAAGCCATCCAGGGGATGTTACCTACCTCACCACGCCGTCGTAAGAGAGAGTAGTGAGACTACAAAGGTGAGAGTAGTCTTTGACGCGTCCGCCGCTACAACATCCGGCGTCTCTTTCAATGATATACAATATGTTGGTCCAGGGGTACAGGATGACTTGTTTTCCATCTTACTAAGGTTTCGGCAACATAGATTTGTGGTTTCAGCAGATGTGGAAAAGGCTTATCGACAGATATTAGTTGAACCGCAACAGCGCTCTCTACAGATGATTTTGTGGCGTGATAGAGAAGATCTTCCCATAAAAACATTTGAACTGAATACTGTGACTTATGGAACAGCTTCCGCGCCGTTTCTCAGTACACGATGTCTTCTCCAACTAGCCAAGGAATGTCCTGACGAAAAAATTGCTACCCTAATCAAGTCTGACTTCTACGTAGATGACTTTCTATCTGGCTGTAACTCGGAAAGTGAGCTAAGCTCTATAATAAGCTCTGTCACTAGAACCCTAGAATCTGCGGGTTTACCCTTACGTAAGTTTCGCACTAACGCACCTTCTATTGTGCTTAACAATCAAAATTCCTTAAATCCTAAGGGTTTAGATTTGAATTCTCAATCTAGCGCACTGGGCCTCAAATGGGATCCAGCCGCTGACGTCTTTATGTTTCCTACAAACATCCAAAGTCCTTCTAGAGCCACGAAACGAACAATCTTGTCGAATTCAGCTAAACTATTCGACCCTCTTGGTTTATTGAGCCCATGTACAATCATACCAAAAATTCTTCTTCAGAAATTGTGGACTTCAAATCTTGATTGGGATGAACCTGTATCTTATGAAATAGAAAGGTCTTGGCTAGATTTTGTGAAAAATTTAGTTAATTTGTCGTCTCTACTTATTCCCAGGTATGTTCTTAGTAATGAACCTGAGATCATCGAAATGCACTCCTTTTGTGATGCATCCGAAATAGCCTATGGTGCATGTCTCTACCTTCGGTCAATAGACAAACAAGGCCATGTGGAAATTAATCTTCTTTGCGCTAAAACTAAGGTAGCGCCCTTAAAGCCACAGACCATTCCTCGCTTAGAGTTATGTGGAGCCGTATTAGCGGCTCGTCTTTCCCACAAGGTGTTGAATGCTTTGAGACTCTCCATACACAATGTGTACTACTGGTCGGACTCTACTGTCGTCTTAGGTTGGTTGTCATCACATGCACGTGACCTAAAAACATTTGTGTCCAATCGGGTCGCAGAAGTTCAGCAGCTGACATCTATAGGTTCTTGGCGACATGTTCCCGGAACTCAAAATCCTGCTGATCTAGCATCACGTGGCTTAGACCCCAAGCTGATCAAAGACGCTACCTTCTGGTGGCGTGGTCCGTCGTTTCTGCTCGATTCTGAGTCAGATTGGCCAAATGAAATCAAGCATTCAAAAGAGTTGCCAGAAATTAAACATAACAAAAGTCCTAAACATTACTCTACATCTACCTCTTCATACATTCAAGCTACTACGTGCACCACAAATCAAGGTCACACTCACCCAGGTGACATAGTGAACTTTGAGAGACACTCTAAATTAGTAACATTACAAAATAGCATAGCCTACGTTCTAAGATTTATCTACAATGTCCGACATTCAGACAAATTAACTGGGCATTTAACTACTGAAGAGCTAAATAATTCTCTTGTTTTGATAATCAAACAACATCAATCAGAATGCTTCGGATCTGAAATAAATTTAATTTTAAACAAAAAGTGTTTACCTGCCAAGTCGGGTCTTCTCTCTTTGAGACCCTTCGTAGATGAAACCGGCATCCTACGAGTAGGTGGCCGTATTCAGCAAGCATCTGAATCTTATGGCAAAAAACATCCTATTTTATTAAATTCACAGCACCACTTCACTAAGTTAGTATTCAATCATGAGCACAGAAAACTTTTACATTGTGGCCCGCAGTCACTTCTAACAAACGTGAGGCAGATCTACTGGCCAATAGCCGGTAGACGACTAGCTAGAAGCACAGTCAATTCATGCAAATTATGTAGAGTCATAAAAGCCAAAACTGTAAGTCCTATCATGGGCAACTTACCTCTACCTAGAGTGACTCCCAACTTACCCTTTCAAGTTTCAGGCGTTGACTTTGCAGGGCCTTTTCCTATCCGTGATCGCATCGGACGCGGATGCAAAATTATTAAGAGCTACCTCTGCTTATTCGTCTGCTTCTCAACCCGCGCTCTACATTTGGAGATTGCATCAGACATGAGCTCCGAGGTATTTATATTATGTCTCAAACGTTTCATCGCTCGCAGAGGGAAACCTAGTGAAATTTACTGCGATAACGGTCGCAACTTCGTAGGTGCAAACAGTGAATTTATACGTTTTTTGAATACATGCAATGAATCAATCTCTTCATTCGCCGCCGACGAGGGCATCTCTTTTAAATTCTCGCCGGCGTATACGCCTCACTTCGGAGGCCTTTGGGAAGCGGGTGTTAAATCCGCCAAATTCCATTTAACCAGAATGTTAGGCAACAATCACCTCACATATGAGGAACTTTCAACTCTATTTGTGCAAATAGAATCAATTTTAAATTCGAGGCCCCTTACTCCACTATCGTCCGATCCAACCGACCTCTTTCCCCTCACACCGGGGCATTTCCTGATCGGTAGACCCCTCACATCACTGCCTACGCCTGCACTGCTCGACATCAAAACAAGCCGTTTATCGAGATACCAGGAAATCGAGCAGATGCGACAGCATTTCTGGGAAAGATGGCGCAAAGAGTTCCTTAACGAACTGCAACAGCGATCGAAGTGGCGTGTCATGCAAGGAGAACTCAAATACGGAGATCTGGTGATACTCAAAGAAGCCAACTTGCCGCCACTCAAATGGAAAATGGGCCGTATTCACAAACTTTACCCAGGACCGGACGGAGTCTCGCGCGTTGCGGATGTCCTCACCACTAAAGGCGTCATACGCCGATCCATCAGCAACCTTTGCCCTCTACCTATGGGTGACTCTACAATGTAGAGTCAGCTAGAAAAGTATGTCCTCGAAAACCCAAGGTCGTCGAGAGGGGGGAAGATGTTCCGGCCCATTTAGCCAGTCTGGGCCAGAAGCCATGCAACACTCAGCGACAGCGTAATGTCAACGTCATCTGAGAATTCGAGTTTGACAGCCGGCCAGAACAAGCAAATCATCCTTGAACTTGACCTCTAAGAAAATTGCAACGGACATTTTTTGCACCTCAATTTTAATCTTATAATAATAATTTAATCTCGTAAAAATTGGAAATAAACTTCAAACACAACAACGGAATACCAGGAAGACCAGGGAAGGTAAAATACACAACACTACTTATTATCCGGGTACCACACAGAGCTAAGCCCCAGGTGAAAGCCAGTATAAATTAGGTCATTAAAAATAACCGGGGATTTATCCCTCTAATTTCAACTAAACCGTCACCCTACCGCACCTGTATTTGTCACGCTTTGATCTCGATTATCCTTTATCTATAAACAAATTCATTTTGTTAGGAGCGTGATTGTGTCTTTAATCAATGTTAGGTTATTAACGTTTTGCCGATCAAACGGTCTAATCATGGATAATAAAGCAAATTTGAAAGTTTCATAATCAAGTGGGAAAGATAAGTGTAAGGGCTTACCTCCATCTCCATCAAATGAAATAACTTTCAAATGGAAAGCTATTCTCATTGGGATACTCTCATGGCAGTTTTAGTAAAGAAATTATTTTGATTATTTTATAAAATGTTAACTTATTTAATTATTCATTATTTTTTCTATGTATGATATGTATGTATTTACAAAAAAAATGTATCTATGTAGTATATCAATCTTGTGGTTCCCATAATACAAGCTCTGCTTAGTTTGGGGCTACATGATGCTATGTGATAACGTCCAGGATTATTTATTTATTTATTTTTAATTCAAATACAATAATGGAGTAACATTTTTTTAACTTGTCAGAGATATTGTGAAATAGACTTAAAATATTAATTTACACTTTGTTTATTTATGTTTCATAATCATGTCGTGCCTAATCCGGTTCAAATTTGAAATTATATTATCAACAAAATTATGTCTGTCTTGGTACGGCAATTCAACTTAGATAGCTCCAACTTTGACCAAACCGCTGACAAATTCAACTCGTATGGGCAGCGTCCGGGAAATTGTCACATATATTCTAGTCACAAAGGCAAAGCCTCAAAAACTCGAACAACTATTGCATGTTTCCAGTGATGACTATAGTACTGAGACATGGTGGCTAACTATCAGCCTCACGCACTAACTCGGAGTTACACAACGGGCTATGGAGAGAGCTAAGCTCGTATTTTTTTTTCGTGAACAAAAATAGAAAAATCGTACTGAAGTAATCAGTAAGAGTTACATTTACAATACTACACAAATAAGCAAGATAAGTCACAAATAGATAAATCATATAGCCATCGAGCTTAAAGCTCATATTTTTGATTGAAATCACAAAGAAGTAAGTAGGTCTTAGTACCTATACATACTAATATTGAATTGGAATCTATTATTGTACGACAGTGTTTTATACGTAAATTATCTATTGGTTCGCTATTCACCGAAACTACCGAAAGAACCGGGATTTGGTATATGAATTCCCGGTTCCTAAAAGTGCAGAAAATTCCGGAATTTCCGGGATTTTCGGTTCCGGGATTTCCCATGAACAAACTACTAGCGACCCGCCCCGGCTTTGCACGACGGGTGCAAGATATACATATAAACCTGTCTCTTGAATTACCTACTCTATCTATTAAACCGCATCAAAATCCTTTGCGTAAAAGAAAGTAAGTAAGATAGACAGCGTGACGCGACTTTGTTTTCGGTATACTATGTACCTAGTGATGGTGAAGCTAGGAACTTACCCTCGAAATATGTCCTTAGGGTTTACGGTAACCATTTTACCTGTGTGTATATTATCATTTAATAATTTTGACGGCCTCTGTAGCGCAGTGGGCGAAGGTCCGCCTGAGAAGCAGAAGGTTGCATGTTCGATTCCCACCACGGGACAAATGTTTGCATGTTCTGTAGATATTTGTCTTGGGTCTGGGTATGTACGTATTTACAAGAAAATATATATAAATATATATATATATATATATATATATATATGTGTAGTATATGAATCATGTGGTTCCCCTAATTCAAGCTCTGCCTAGTTTGGGGCTACATCATACGTCCCGCATTATTTATTTATTTATTATATTTATTAATAAGACAGAGATTTTTTATATTTAAAAGAAACTAAAACAATCCCGTAAGTAGACTTCTTAACCTTAACATTTCGTATATGTGATATAGGTTATTGTTTGAATAAACCCGTTAGCCCTTTAGAGGCGTTAGGAGGCTGGGGGGTTGGGGTAAAACCAATCAATGTCGGTTAATTGGCGCTTTAATGCTGCCTCATCAACAATTACGGGGCCGCTGTCAACTGCCAGGTGAGAAGGGATGGGTCAGGGAATCTATCGATATATCGATATTTCAGAAATTAGGTTTTGCGACAGATCTTCCCTAGAAAATATGTCTACATTCCGTTTGGTAAGAATACCATCAGGTAAACCTTACAAAATGCCTGAATAAAATAAACTTTTATAGTGTTCATACATTTAATTATAAAGATAGTAAAGCAGTTCACCAGTTTAAAGTCACTCAGTGAGCTATGGAATGAGCTATGCTTGGAGGTTCTCTGGAGGATAAAATCCGCAATGAGACTATAAGACAGAGAACCAAAGTTGTCGACATAGCTCAGAGAATTAGTAAGCAGTGGCCGTGGACCAGCAATAACTACTGAATAACTACCGACAGTGAGTGAGTGGAGAGTGAGTTATTGGGGGAGGTGTGTATGTACAGCCGTGGACTACTATAGGATGATGATGATGATAATGATAATGATAAGACGCAATACTTTGGTATCGTACACGCATATTACTTTATATCTTTAGCATATTTAAATAAAGTGAAGAATAGTGTATTTATGGTCGGTGCTTCTAAAAGTAGTGAAGATAATTCTGATCTTTAAGAATTTCCCTAACTTTTCTGCCAGAATAGCTTCCGCCTACGACTTTGCCAAAATAAAAAGTACCTTTTATGTTATTTCAGGTCAGAAACTACATTATGTGGAAGATTTTAGCTCAATCCGTTCTTTAGTTTTAGTTTGAAGAAGGGAAAAACATTTCACATACACACAAACACTTTCGCTTTTCTAATTTAAGTAGAAAATTATAACTGTTACTAAACTAGGCAGACATGTAGTTTTAAGTAGGTGTAACGGTACAAACATTACTTGTCTAACTATCTAGTAAGGTAATATTTGTATGCACATGCACAGTTCAGATCATTTTATTTATTCAGGAATAATTAAAGACAATCGTATTTCAAATAAAATATTAAATTAAAACAAAAACCGGTTTACATTAAGCTTACCTTTTTGTTACATTTAATTTGCAATAAAGTATAAATAAACAAAAACATGCTGATTAAAATTAAATATAACTATTGACTTTAACATTTGAGATTGCCTTGAATTCAAATGAATTACCAATGAATTACCAATCATTTGTCAACGTATAGTAAAAAATTGCAGTGCAGAGATCTTTTGGTGTATTGTTGATAAAATTAGGACATTTAGCGATCATAAATAATATCATTGTATTCCGGGAAGTCCGGAAACGTCAATAACGTGGAAGGGGAGTGACGGTGGTTCATTCAAATGTGATTTCGTATTTACCTCTCCCCTCGTGTCCTCCCGCCTAAAGAGTACCTCTATTTCCTCCTATGAATTGTGTAAGGCAACTTTGACACCGTGCGATTTATAATTTATAAATTAATATAGTTGTTTTGGAAACACAGTTGAGAAACAATAAACCTAATTAGTTTTAAAATATAATGTAAAACTAAACACTTGCGTTGTAGATGGTATTCCTATCATAAAGCACGATTTTTAACAAACTAACTATTAAATTAACCATTAAATATTTATATTATCTGAAACTGCGAATAGCTATGCACGGGGGTAAACTAATTAACATTCACTGTGTCTCAAGTTTGTAGATAGTTGCAGATTTTTATATGTTTATCGATAGTTTACTGTCCCGCCTCTATCTTCAAATTGTTATATGGCCGTACTAGATTAGTGCCCCCCTCCACTTATCCCAATCAATCTGGAACGCAAACTCGCTTAATTAAACCATCGATTTGTAATTAACGACTCGTTATTATATTGGTTCTCGTTATTGTCGCCGCTATTGGGCTAGAGATGGGAAAATTGTATCGATGTTTTAATTTTTGTTATAAATACTTACCAGTTTATATCATTCTAAAGAGGCTGTTTTAATATTTTAAAAGGTTAGGTTAAGTGGTAAGACTGGCCTCATAGCTCATTTGGTAGTAAACAAGATCGGTCAGTTTCATACAACCAGTGACCTGAACATAAAATGTCGTGTCTAGAAATGATCTATGTCTTATTTGATAGTTCCAATTGCCGGATATCATGTGCATATATATTTTTTTAGGCTTTTTCGTCCCACTGCTGGGCAAAGGCCTCCCCTAAACTCTTCCACAAGTCCCTGTCTTTAGCAGTCTCCCACCATTCCTTCTCAAATGCATCAAGATCGTGCATACAATAGTTTTGTTTATTAAAACCGCAGAATTTTGGCTGGGTATTTATTTTATACTTTTAGGTTAGGATCGATTATGACACTGGCGCCATTAAACAAAAACCAACCTTAAAGTCTTAGTTACTCAATAGTACTAAAGTCACTACGTGTTTTATACTGGTGGTTATTATAGAAAAACCATTTATATTATATTATAGAAGTCATCAATAACAGCTGGATTGTCTCCATAAGTAAAACTGGAAATAGTGCTAGAATTGGCCAATAAAACAGCCAAGGTGGCAACACCACCCATAAACGTGTGCTTTGTTATTGACAGTTTTGTTTTTGACAGTTGACATTGGCACGAGAGATGCAAAATGTGGGTGAGAGTGCGTTCATTAACCATGATACGTAACTTATAGGGCGTATTGCGACGGCTTTAATAAATAAAGTTATTAGTAATAATTTCAATACTCCATTATGAAGAATATTTTTACGTAATTCGCATTTTTAGTCGCTTCCATTTTGTCTTCTGAGCTGCAGGTCGCGGGTTCGATTCCCGCCCAAGGCAAAATTTTTTATGGTAAACATGGATGTTTGTTCTGTGTCTGGGTTTTGTATAGGTATCTATGTATGTTTGTCAGCCTCTGGTACCCGTACAGTCTCTGCCTAGTTTGGAATCAGATTACCGAGCATGAGAGGTCCCGTATATTTACCATTTATTTATTTAAGTAAAACGTTCGTGGCATAGCTTATTTTGGTGTTCTAAACAGATCACTCCAACCGGTTACTAGGATGGGTGTCCGTTTAATAATTTAGATCTGAGCGTTTCCGTGCTTCGTAAGGCCTATTATGATGTTGTCCCCGGCTCTTTTAGCCGTCAAGCCATGTCGGAGGCTTTCGGGTGGCCTAAAAACTCCAACAACAGAGTTGGCCCTCAGCTGACACGAAGAAGGAAGGAATAAGTTAGATATTGAAATTAAGCCGTAGTAGCCTTGGGCAATGTAGAATAGAATAGAATAGAGTTCCCGACGTCTGATTCGGAGGTTGTGGGTTCAAATCCCGGTTGTGCACCAATGGATTTTTCGTTCTTGAAACAATGAAGGTATAATTCGAAAGACATGTTCTAAGTTAGTGTTCCGATTAAAGTGGCAATGGGCTTGCGACCTGTCACATAGAATGATATAAAGTTTCACGGTCTCTGTGGCGCAGTGAGTGAAGGTCCACCTAAGACGCGGAAGGTTGCGGGAACGATTTCCGTCGCGGGACAAATGTTTGCATTGTTTGCAGGGCCAAATGTTTGCAGGTATTTGTCTCAGGTCTAGGTGTTTTCTTTCTATAATATGTATGTACTAGTTTCCGCCCGCGGCTTCGCTCGCGTGGTACCGGGATAAAAAGTAGAACTATGTATATATTTTTAGTTTAATCCAAATCCGTTCAGTTGTTTTTGTGTGAAAGAGTAACAAAAATACATCCATACTCAAATTTTCGCATTTATAATATTAGAAGTTAGTAGTAGGATTTACAAAATAACAATATACCTTTATATATCGTTTATCAGTCATGTAGTTCCCATATACAAGCTCTGCCTAGATTGGGATACATTATTACTGTGTGATAGTGTCCACCATTATTTATTTATTTATTTACTAAACAATTTTAAATATTTGGACTGGACTCTACTGACTACTCATAAAAAGTATCTTTAATAGATTTGCGTAGGTACTAATGAAACTTAAATAGTTAGAGGATACAGATTGTGATCTGGGTTATCACATGGGCTACTTTTATCCGGAGACGGAGTGAGTTAAGCCGCGATCGTAAGCTAGGAGATAATACACGGAAGTCTTCGTAAAATTAAATGATTCATCAGCCGTCCACTCCTGGACAAAAGTCTCCCCCAATGAGCGCCATTGCGCCCCGTCCTCGACGCATCCAGCTTCTACCAGCAGCCTTTCTCAGATCGTCACTTCACTTGGCCGGAAGGCGTCATACTCAAGTCTTCACTCAAGAACTCGTTTGCCACAACGTTTATCGGTTCTTTGGCAGATATGACCAACTCACGGTAGCTTGCTAATTCTCCGACCTATTTCGACGACACCAGAGTTTCTCTGAAGGATACAATCCGCAACAAGACGATCCGACACAGAACGATAAAGTTGTCGATTAGCTCAGAGAATCAAATAATTTAAAAAAGTATTTCAATCAAGTTTAAATAATCATAATTTATCAAAGATTTGCATCAAAATAGATCGATCTTTACGACATAACGACTTTGCCATTACAAAATTGAATTGAATTGAATTTTTAAAAGCAATGCATTTTAGTGGCGTGCATTCAATTAGGCAGAGGGTTTTTGTTATTAATTGTCGTTTTCATTAAAAATTCAAAATGTAATCATTCAAATTGTTTTTTAAAGCTAGTGTTTAGGTGGGTACAGACTGCTGGTAACGTAACATGAAGGGAGCATTACTTAAGTGTGGACACAGCGCGCACCGAGCATGTATGCACAAATGATCTGTTCGTGCGCGTAGTGTGCACAGTTCGTGAGCGCAAGTTCTCCACACTATGGGAATTCTGTTACATTGCATGATTCATAGCAACAACGTGAATGGCAAATTCTTTCATTGAGTGTTAGATTGCATTTTGCATTTTGTACGTCTGTACCCGTCATTACAGTTCGCTAAATATTAGTTGATACGCGAGGCATTGCCATCGACAAACAAGTGGTGATGACGATAAAGAATAATGAACGATGACAAAAACTAAAATGGTTTCTCATTGGTTCGACAACCAAATCTATTAATGCCAATCCCGCGTTTCAACCCATATAAAAAACCGTTTATTTTTGTATGAAATTGGATCAAGAGAAGTCAAGTGGGTTCAACCAAAGTTGTTTCAACGAAGAATCACATCTCACTGACGTTCAAATTCAGCTTTTCAACCCTTCTGGATTTGATTGCAGTGAAGAAAAAAAAACCACACGAACTATTTAGGTGGGCTTTCTAGTAAATTGGTTTAAAATTTGTACAAAATGTAAAAAACTCTGTTTCGGTTAGTGTACAAATTCTGGCACACCCTGTACACAACCACAGAGCCGCAACCGAGTGCGGTTGGCCTATCAGATTAGGACCATTAGTCAACCAGGTCAACCGAATAGCTCTTTTAACTTCACTATGAGTTTTTATAGAAAAAAAGTTTTTGCATCCATCCTAACTAAGGATGGATGAATGGATCTCTTTCACACTAAACTACCGCGTTCAGTAATTCAATCCAAATCCGTTGATTTGGATGAAACTTGAAATAGGTATATACAGGATGGAAAAAATCAATGGGCCCTGAAAGAAAACCACTTTCCTTAAGATAATAATTATTTTAATTTTATTACTCAAGATTTAATTATTTTCAGGAAACTTGAATGTTTCCTTTAAGTGGTTTCCCTTCAAGGCCCATTGTTTTTTTCACCATGTAGGTATAGTTTATAACCTGGATAAATACATAGGCTACTTTTTATCCGGATACCGTGCGTGCGAAGCCGCAGGCGGACGCTAGTATTATAAATGCGAAAGTGAGTATATTTGTTTGTTACGCTTTCACGCCATAATTATTACAAGTTATTAACCGATCATCATGACATTTTGCACACAAGTCGTCAGAGATTTAGAGAAGGAAAATTGTACTTTTTATGTTGAAAAAAAATCCAATAACTAAAAAAGTAAATTAAAAGTACCTAATAGTCAAAGCCAAGGTCAAAACAAAATTATTTATTGTGTTCATGTGCATAAAAGGATCTTAAACATAGGCACAAGATTCAATAATTATATTATAAAAGAATATAATTGCATAATTGATTAATATTTTTGGGGTGTAAGGGGTTCCAACCTCCATCTCCGGAACCCAAGCCAACCTCACCTGCACGTGGTACACCCTGCTAACTAAAAAAACGGGGCTCTGGCGGCCATCTGATTGCGGCATAGCGCAGCCTAACACCGGCACAGCTAAATCCCCTGGCCACCGACGGGCAGCAGCGTCGGCGGTGCGAGAAGCTGTACCCTGCGATCCCCAACTCGCATGCCCAGCGTGGGGATTATGGGCATATTCCCCTTCTTATAGGGGAGGCCTATGTCCAGCAGTGGACTGAATAGGCTGTTGTTGTTGTTGTTGTTGTTGTAATATTTTTATTTTATTAGAGATTTAATCAAATAAATAGAATACGTATTCCATTATTTACACAAGCTTTACACAATAATCACCTACATTATGGGTATATCTTTAAGTACCTTTATACATTAATGTATGAATATTTAGATATTTAGGCCCATCTATTTTTGCTATTAGCACGGTGGCGCCTTATATCTTTTACCTATTGATGGAACTCGTACATCGCCCACCTGATGTTAAGTGGTAACCATTACCTGTAACAAAGGATGTTTGGAATGTATAGGATGCCACCAGGAACACCATAACAATATATTATGAACACCCCTGTGGGCTCTACTATGTGTAAACCATTTTAGTAGTTGTAGTATTTAGTGTTACGGTACTACGTACTACTTTCGGGCCTACGCCGTAGCAGATCTACGCTGAACTCAATAGATTTTAGTTTTTTTTTATATCTCAACTATATTATTTCTTTATTGTGAACTTTTTTCAATCAAGTTTCTACCTTTCGTAAATCGTCACACCGCCTGACAGGAAGGTGTCCTACTCTACGTTTGCCGAGCCGCAGCTCCACTCAATAACTCGTTTAACCCTGCTGGTAGAAGCTAAATGCTTCGAGCTTAGGACAGGGCACAATGGCGCTTAATAGGAGAGGCCTATATCCAGCTTATTTTTTAATTATTTCATGGATAAGCCATTTAAGGTACTATCTGACAAATAAAAACTATTAAATACATGGGCCCCCTTATAAGGGGGCCATAATACCTACGCTGGGAATGTGGGTTGGAGACCTCAAGGGGCAGCTTTTTGCACCCTTGATGCTGCTGCCCGTCGGTGAACAGGGAATTTAGCTGTTTCGGTATCAGGCTGCACTATGCTGCTGTCAGCCGGCCGCGAGAGCCCCTTTTGTTATATAGCAAGATGCTCCACAGGCAAGTGAAGTTGGTTAGGGTTCCAAAGATGGAGGAGACTTTACAACCTTGATGATAAAAAAATACCCCTAAATAAAAAAATATCGATTAACCAATCAAAAACAAACCTCTGACTGAATTAAGTATAAATCATACTAAAGGTAATATACTAGTTGTTAAAAAAAACATAACTCTTAAATCTCTTATATCTATAAAAATAAACCAGCAGAAAATCTTTCAAAAACTACAAAACAAACTATAAGTCCCATCATAATCAGTTTATCCACTTTAGAAGTAGCTTGTTATCCCAAAGTTAACCCTCTAACTGCCGCTCACAAACAATCACTGGCGCCGGACAAAAGAACTGAATCGACAATAGAAGAAGCGCGAAGAAAAAAAAATAAGCTGTCACGATTGGTCGATCGGCGTGTGACGTCACCTGACCCCGCCCCCTAGCAACCGTCGCTACACCTGAGATGAGAGCGAGCGAGATCTTTGTAAGTGTGAACAAGATAGAATCACATTGACGTTGCCTTTTCTAAATCCAAAAGATAGTAGAAACCATACTTATAACAGATAATTATGAACTTTACTTAATTGATCTTTAAGGTTTGATTTTGAGTGATGTTAGACGGAGTTGTATCCTTATTCATAGAGGTGTTGGTCAGTTGGAAAAGCTGTTATTGTTTGGTTACTGGTTAACCGATTTGGTTAAATTTGTGTTAACAGGCAGATGTCCGGTCTTCTATCTCTGTCTAACAGACTCGTCTGATTAGGTATTGATTGGCTTGATTAAGTTCTTAACTGGTTTAAGAAGTCAGATTTCGATTATGGCGTACTTTTATTAATTAAAGGTATATTAAATTGTTGGTAAGAGTAATAAGGTGATAATTAGGTAGCTACAAAAAGCAACGAGCTTCAAGTTTTTGGTTTGTGCTTTGAGGAAATCATTCTACTTAACAAGAAGAAAATAAATCAATTATTTGTAAATATACTTTATGTTTATACGAAGTACGTCACATAATAATTTAGGAAGTTAAATGAATAAATATTTTTATTTGAATAAAAAAAGGAAACTCAGAAATACACAACAGGGTGCAAATAGAATAAAGCTTTAGAAAGGAAGATTACCAAAAACTTCTAACACCTCAACAAAACATGCAAGCCCTCAAAGAAATCTTCCGTCCAACACCCATCACAATCGGCCCAATCACACAGAAAGGAAACTATTCAACCGACACAAAGAAACTCCGGGGGGAAATGCTAATACCCTGCTTCTTACCAAACAAAATCACTTCGCGACCCCAAATTTCGCACTTTCAATGGGCAATTTCGCTCACCCATCCCCCCTTTAGGCCCCGCCCACTCCCGAACCTCACTCGAGAAGCGTCAGTGTCGAACGGTTAATCGAACGAGATGGACGCGCCCGAAGACCGTTTCTTCGGCAATTCCACGCCGGACCGTTCCGATACAAACTCCCCGCGTTCACAAATGAGCAGTCCTAACTCGAATTCGTCTATAAACGTAACTGACCAGTCGATATCTTTGTCGCAACACCAGCATAATTTAGAGGCTTTGAACAGAATGGGCATGTTTTTCCATGCTCAACAGATGCATTTGAACCAGAGTTTTGACGCGGTTAAGTCTAGGTTGGGGCTGACGCAGGTTCAAAATCCTGGGCCTAGGCATACGATAGATGCGATTTTAGGACTAAATGGACAGAGACAGGTAAATAGAGTGAGTGAGTTCGAGCAGAGGAGGGAGGGGGAGTGTGAGGCAGTGCCTGTGTCGCCTGGGGCCGTCGAAAGTGCGGGTAAGTTTGATTTATTATTAATACTTTGATAGGAAGCTCTAAAATATAAAGAAGAAGAATTTTAAAGTTGAGTTTAACTCTTTCATTCATTCCTTTTTATTCAATGGCTTCTTGGATAATTTTCCACAAATTCACCACTCTAATTTAATAAAATGATTAGGGTAACTTGAATATTGAGTATTGAGTATTGAATATTGAATGTAAATTACTAAAAAAATTAAAGCCAAGAACAATAAAAAGTAATAAAAAATATAACGAATAGCCAAAATATTTGGAGATATAATTTAAATAATATACATGCACTTAATTAGTTTTGCGATTGCAAAAAGGCGTTGCGAATATTCTCCCGCCCAAGTTGCCGCCCGCCCAACGACCGCGGCGTCACCGCGGCCGCCCGCTGTGCGTTTCTTGCCGTCGGAACTATAGTTCAACTACATTTTCAAAACTATGATTTCATGTTTTTTTATTTCTGGTATAATAGGGTTTATCACATTATAAATTCACGCAAATTTATAATCAAGATAAAATAATATTAGAATTATAAACCATACTAATGGGTAAAATCGATTCCCAATCCGCATGCCCAGCGTGGGATTATGGGCATATCCTCCTTTATTAGGGGACGCCTATGTCCAGCATTGGACTGAAATAGGCTGGTATGGTGTGGTTTGGAATGGAAAAAAATAGGTGATATCCCAAAATGCGGTTTCTGATAATTTTTCTTAGTATTTCAATAACAAATTACATTGTTCATAAATTAATTATTAATACAGAAATAATGGGTACTGTATAGAAATATTGGAAATCACCAAGATACCCAAATCTTGGTGATTTCCAAAAGTAGGTAGGTACTAAATAGTTTTGGTAAGCAAAAAATATAAAAAAGTTTTATTTTTATAGTAATTACTAATAGTACCTTAAAAATGAATATTCTTAAATACTAGGTTGTTTAGTAGGTATGTAGTTAAAAATGTATCATAACCCTTAAAAAATAAATAAAAATATTTTTTATTTTACACATCGGAATTACAAATTATTTTAGCTCAACTTATTAAGCATCTAGTCAAAAGTGATTTAAACAGCGTCAAGTATTTAACACGTTGACTGCGGGCCTGCCACATGACGCTCCGTGCCATGAAACGGACACGGTACAAGTGCAAGTTTTCAGCATTCAAAATATTATAGATCTAGGCCTTACTTATGAATATCTTTCAAAAGATAAACGATGCTTAGTAGGCTATTTATATCTCATACCGTTGGATAATGACGAACAGTGACAGAGCTAACTTTGAGCATTAGTTAACATTGAGTAACGTTCATAAGTAAGGAGGTAAACGTCTATTAACTGCTTGATACGCTGTAGTCCCTGGGACATGGTTAGGCTTGCCCAGCCTCCAATCTTCTCAGCGTTACTGCTTAGTTCGTCTTAACAAAACATCTAGCTATAAATAGAACTGATAACTGTTTGATACTTATCTGTTTATAACATTTTAACTATTCTACACATCAATTTGATTAAGTAGCAAGTTAAACTAATAAAGATCTCATTAGTAATTAACGGCTAAAGTAAGCACCTAGTATTTTTTGCAGTGCATTAAATTAACAGTTAATGTATCGACCTTATAATTATCATGAAATCATAAGCTTAACATAACAGCGCACATGTAAAGATTGGGCGGCGGGAAACAGCACGCGTCATTCCTACCCGCACTCCGAAACGTACGTGCGGATGCGCTGATAGTCCGATCTGGCATGTCGACGTGAAGGCAAATCTCACAGTTTCAACCGCGCATCACGTCATTGATCAGTCCCAGATGCGCGGTCCGATCTTTACTTGCCAATAGCACGACAGTTTGATCCGCAGTCCAAGCCGTACAGATCGGACTGTGGCTTGGAACGCAGCCCCGATGCGCGGTCCAATCTTTACGTGTACACGGCGCTATTAGTTGGTAGTATAATTAACATAGAATAACCTTATGAAATTATCTTGAAATAGCAAAAAACATTTACAGACTATAGCGCCTTTGTTGTGATAACAGTTTCAATCGCTATCAAGTAGCTTACCTACCATTGAACTGTGCGTGTAACAGTTTAGACCACAGTTTGGACTGGAGCATGGAACGGTTAGATCGAACTGTCAGCGAAAGCACAGTTATATGTTCGTTTTGGAACTAGAGCTTCGGAATGGCGCGTGCAGTTTACCGTCCCGTAGTTGAAATGTGGCGGGCGGCGATTATAAAATAAACGTCTAACTTTTCTTATGACCTTTAAGTTAAATTCATTTTTAGCAAATGGTTAATAAGACGTTCTTCTCTTATCTTATTTATCTTTTGAGCCTGTCTGATCCCACTGCAGGTCAAAGGCCTCCCTTCCCTTTCAGATCTTGAGAACCTCTTGTCAGGATACCGAAAAAACGTCCAATTTGTCACGTTTGCTTTTAAAAATACTATTATGATTATTGCATATGATTATATGTGATTATGGCCGCAGAGAATAATATTTGTCAAGACAAAGAGCCCACTGAATGACTGTTTCTCTCTGACTCACATAAGTGAAGTGAGGAGTGGAACTTGCTTACGGCGTCTGTATTCCCAGACCAGTACAATCTCGGAGTCTTCAAATCCAGAGTGAATATGTTCCTTCTAGGCAAGCGTGTTCCATCTTAGACCACATCTTCACATGTTTCAGGTGTGATAGTGGTCAAACTCTTGACTATTTTGTGTAAAAAAGGAAACCAATCACTATCTGATCACTTCTCACACGTTTTTTTATTCACTCGTTTATTTCTATTTATTTTTGAGATAATCTTGTTTTAACTTTTATTCTTGATTATTTTGCACGATTTTTTATATAAATTTGTAACAAAGTATGTTTATTATGTTTAATTCCATGAAATTTAACTCTACATTGTACACTCGGAGGAGTAATTTGTGATTGTACACTGTGATACCTAGCTAAGATCTGTATCATACCACATTTCGGTTTAAAAATTATTTATTCTCAAAAGAACATACATGTTGACTTAAATGAGATTTAAATAGACTTAGTGTACTTAAGTACTAAGCTTAAACAATCTAAGCATAAGTGTGCTCGTCTAATAACTGGGTATGTATCTATTGACACATAAGCTTAAAGAAAACAAAACAAAAAGATTTAGTTTACTCGAAGATAGATAAATTGTATAGGTAGGTAGGTACTGATCTGTGCAAAAAAATCCCCTAATCCACACATACTTAGGTGGGTATACAGCATAAACAGTAGGTATTACTACTTGGTATTACATATTACATTTACAATAAATAAATGGTTTCAATGGTTTCAACTGTACAAAATTAGCTTCTACATACGGCTTCGCCCACGTAATACCTAGATAAAACGAAATAATATACTATTCCTGGTCCAGAGCTACAAATATGCAAAATTCTAGCTTCTGTTCAGTACGTTTGCTGAGAAGCGGTCTCCACGGAAGTACTCGTTTACCTCACTTGTCGAGTCGAGGAAGATATGGCCAGCTATGTAAAGCTATAGTTTTTATATAAATTGTAATAACAAAAGCTTCAAGGTATAATTTTAACCTACATCGCATCAATAAGTAAGACAAACACAAATAATTTTAAAATTTCGTAACCGGACGCACGATCTATCGATTTTATCAATCGATCTATCGACTAATGCATTGATTACCAATCGATTTGTTGTAAAACATTTCACAATGGCTACTGGCGTTGAGGTGTTATATCCGTTAGAATAAATTACATCATCAACAGTCGGTAGAAGTCCACATCTGGTTTATATTCCACGCACTGGACTAGGAGCTACCAAACATCATTTATAAAGCACACTGCTCTATTTTTGAATCAGCTGCCAGCGTCTGTTTTTCCATCGACTCTCGAGCACCTTCTATGTAAGCTTGCCCTATCGTAGACTTTATCTTTGCCCAAACAAGCCTCGAGGTCAATAGTTTGCTCATAACACATAAAGTACAATCATTTATCTGTATTACATTAAATAGACCGACTAGTAGATGCCTTTCGAATTCGTCCGCTTAAAATTATTAAAACTTCCCGATACACCCCTTCAGGGGCGAATTTATACATAAAACAATGTTAAAGTTTTTAGAGGATTGTTGTCATTATTATAATTCAATTTAATACCTAAACCACCTTGTATTTTTACCACTCCATTGAAATATTAAAACATTATTATTACGAGCCTAGCTCTTGTCGGTGTAGGTAGTGAAGCAATTCTCTCCATTTTGGCCCCAATGTAGTGTCTTTCATTTCCTTATACGAGATGACGGCGATCTTCTCTCTTATCTGGCTCGTGTTAGTCTTCCTATTCCATCCTTTTCTTCTACCATTTCTCGATGATACCTATTTCTAATCAAGCTGTTATGACGACTAAGGTATCCAATAATTGTTCCTCTTCTGTTTTATATGGTTTCTATCAAGATTCTTTTTTGCATCCACTTGAAGATCTTCCTCGATAGCTGTATCCTCAGTTCATTTGATTTTAACTTACCTATACAAATCAAATTTACATCTGTTTTTTTTTCTTTGAAATTGGCTTTAGTTGTGACTTCAAGTGAGTAGGTAGTTTCTTTGCTAAGATTTTCAAAATAGCTTCATCTGGTTATAAGGTTCTAATCTATTATTATACCAAAGTAAGCACACAATATGGAAATAAGTAGGTTTCAACTCATTAAAAACTTAGTACAAATTCAATAAGTACCCAAATACCTCGCCCACAATCCGAACTAATTATATTAAATTTATTGAATGAAATACAAAATAATGACTTAAATTAAATTACTGAACTCAAATTCGAAGGCCTATTATAATACTTGGAGTTATTTGCGTTCTCGGAATAAAAATAAGAGAAATATTAAGGTCATGCTGGAGGTCGTTTTAATTTGTGTGAAATTGTTAATTAGCTAATCGGGTAATTCTTATCGTATGATCGCCATTTCTTGACGTGCCGGTCAAGGTAAGGCCTCGTCTATACTGCAGTACCGCTCGAGCGAATGAGTTTGAGTAATGCTTAAAAGAAAACTGGGATCTGGCGGCCGGCTGAGTGGTGTATAGCGCAGCCTAACACCGGCACAGTTCACAGCGGCGGGGTTACGAGAAGCTGTGCCCTGCGATCCCCAAGTCGCATGCCCAGCGTGGGGATTGTGGGCATATCCTCCTTGTTAAGGAAGGTCTATGTCCAGCAGTGGACTGTTATAGGCTGGTGTTGTTATTACAAGAAACTTAAATATTTCTTTAACAGGCGGTTACCAAGCACTCGTGGCTTAGTTTACCTCAGTGTTCTTAGCAGATCATTTGATTAAGCAACACTCCGCCTGCACATTACTTGGGAAGGTGACCGCTATGTGGCTTATAGATCTAAACGCTTCCGTGCTTTCAAAGGCACATTAAGATCGTAGACCATTCTTTTTCAGTAATTAAGCCAAGTATGAGGCCTTCGGGTGGCCTAAAAACCCCGACACCAGAGTTAGGCATTAGCTCATACGTAGGAGGAAGAACCAATGTAGGTTTTTCTTTTTTACACAAAGTATGGTTTTGTAAAAAACATTTTTTACTTCTATTAAACTACCGTTATATATTTGTCAGGAACTTAATGAAATGTTTGTACCAACATGTAGGTACTTAAAACCTACAGAATGGTTTTTATTAGCTTTCTATCTATATGGTACTTGGTTATTGTAAGATAGGTAAAGAAATATTGAGTTTAGGCTAGGTTTGTGGAAATGTCAAATAAAGAGATCCCAACCCAAATAATTGTAGGTACCACCTGGCTTTAATGAGTACAGTATAATATTTTGTATTTTGTACTTCAAAAATGTGTAAGTTGAATACAATTTATAATAGTCTAGTAATTTGTTTTTCAACATAGCTTGTTCTGTGAATTTGTTGTTCAGCATAGCCTGCTCTGTCGTATGAATGAGGCTTTAGCTATAAAACTCCTTGGGGTTCCTTACTAATGAAAATTTATTTATTAAGCATTGTACTAACTCGCATTTTCATAATTAGGCAAGTATTTATGGTTTTCCTTTTGTTTTATTGTAGGAAATTAAAGTTTAGTATTATTATGAGTAACCTAGTAATTTTGTAATTGTAACTATGTCTTTAAAGATTTACCTAGATTTATGTATTTATGATAAATTTAAATAAAAAGTTCAGTATAGGTACAGTTTAAGCTGTTTAGTGAGTAGGGTACATGGACTCTGTAAGGGCGTTACAAGTTAAGTATATACTTGGAATTGACATTACAATTAAAAAACTCCTAAATTGGATGTCTTTATCTTATCATAAATAAAGTTAAAAACAATTCCTTACAATTGCAAAACAATGCTGCTTTTGGTTGGCAATTGCTCGCATCAGAATAAAAACTTATTGAAGCTTAACAAAAAATTACCGTATTTAAAATTCTATCATCATCATCATTTATTTCAGAGATGTGCTCTTGTCTCTCGGCGCATCTGATGCAGCTCCTTCCATCTGCCTCTCTCCAAAGCAGCCAATGTCCTAATATAATTTATCCTTGGTCTTCCCCTTTTCCTCTCTTTTCTTCTACTTTTCCCTCTATGATGTTGTGTATAAAGTTGTCATGCCGTATGAGGTATCCAAACATCTTTCCTCTTCGGTCTTTCGATATGTTTTAACATAATCCTCTCTTCGGCGAGACATAGTCGATCCAGCTTATTCTTTTCATTCTTCTCCAGCACCACATTTCAAATGCTTCAAATCTATCTGTCTCTCAGAGTCATTGTCCACGTCTCGCACCCGAAACAAGCTATGTTCTAAATGAATGTTTTTATTTTCTTTGTTTTAATTCTTGAGATTTTGGATGTAAAAATATGCTTGTTGTTATGAAAGGCCTGCTTTGCTATTCTGGATTGAATATCTGCGGGGTGATCGGCTAACTCTGTTGCAAACAGAAATGATTGAGACCGATCTTGTTTTAAGGAACTGTGATAGTTTGTCAATTGACGTTCATTGAATTTCGACGGATGAAATGTCAAAGTTTGTAAAAACAGGATCGGTGTCAATCGTTTCTATTTGCAACAGAGTTAGCCAATCACACCGCTGGCGTATATTTTGATTCTGTAATTACTACAAATTCCACTAGTCACAAAATCGCACGTCCGAGACATCTATTAAATCAGAATGAATATAATTAGTAGATTAGGAAAAACTCCATAACTTTAAAGGCAACCAAATTATCCATCCAATCACTACAAAAAGACTGAGTAATCAACCAATCGCCGCTCGATTCCCGCAAAATCGATTCGCAATCGCTATTTCTGACGATTCGATTATAGTCCATCGGCGACCGCAGGGCTGGCGGCACTCGCTGTTCGATTGATTTTAGCGGTTGATTCTCAATTGATACTTATCTCGTAGTGAGTCAATTTTTCACCTTTTAAATTCAGAACATTCAAACTTATTCCACGTTTTAGGAACTTTTTTACTTTGGTACCTGTAAATGTATTCTGTGAGTTTGGTTAAATAGCCATACTTACTAAAATTATATTAGTTAGACATGGTTTAACGACTGAAACGGGACTATCATCTTAAAGTTCCTTCAGAAGCACGGAAGCGCTCAGATATAATGCCACTAAACGGTCACCTATACAAGTAGTAACCGGGCAGAGTCAGCTACATCACAAGATAATCTTGAAAAGTGTTATTTTGTTTTCTAAATATCATAGTACCTATTCTAAGTAGTCTAATACTGGCCTACGTCAAACTGTGATTAACATAAATTAAATAAGTGTAGGTACCAATATATTGTGATTTTTGAACTACATCGTATAATCGAATAGACAGATTATTTGAAAATTAATTATTTAGTTAAAAACACATTACTCATTTCTTTATTCAATGGCTTCTGGGATAGTTTTCTACAATTTCGCCAGTATCAAGTATAATTCATAAAGTTCATAATAATATGAAACAATTTTGTGCGTTGTATAAGTCCTGTCGTCCAGTCATCAGTCAGGTCCTGTTTTCTACTATAGCAATGGAGACTATGGCAAAAAAACGCTCGGCGAACACGGATCAGAGCATTCCAGTCCAAATTCACTTTTATTAAATTTCACTACACTTTCTGTCTTATTACCAACGTAGATTGGTTAGATTGCCATTATTTTAAACAATACAAATCAGATTAACGTAAAATAAAATAAAACAAAATTAACACAACCTTCGTCCATAATAAAAAAAAATAGTTCCTAGTTATATGAAAATGCTTTGTTTCAAAGCACGCACATGTTTCAATCATCACTTTATTTTAAACGCGTGATAGATTTCCCGAAACAAAAAGAATGTTTGATATTGAAACAAATTACTCGTCCAATCAGAGGGCAGGGCGGCCGCAACTCGATTGTGGACTAATGAATCGATTTGCGATGGCTATTACTGGCAATTCGATTATGTGCGCGCGGCCGCAGCCGTCATTGGATGACTGACGATTAGTGAATATTTGCTTTCAATTTATTGGTTTTAGGGCAAATTTGTCGATTGTTAGATATTTCCGGCCGCCAGAGCCCCGTTCTTTGTTTATCAGGGTGCACCACGTGTAGTTGAGGTTGGTGGGTTCCGAAAATGGGGTTTGGAACCCTGTACACTCCTGTATCACCTTTTTTCCTCAAGTTAATGGACTCAGGGCGTCTCATAGTAGGTCCCGTTCCAAACAAGCGCGATCTACGGTAATGCTTTGTGATAGGTAGTTGCCACTAGCAGGTGCTATAAGGTATCAGATGGGCTATGCGCTTGTTTAATCTTTAAGTTACATAAAAAAAACGAGAAATGTCAAAACATGTCATTGTTCTTCTGAACTTGGCAGCAAGTAGCGGTTTTTTCTATGTTTGGATCGGATTGTACTAGGATTGGTCGAATCATTTCACCATCAACCATCAACTTTTAGCAGTCCACTGCCGGACGTAGTTCTCTCCCAAAATACGCCACTGAGCCGTGCTAACCATTTGGGAGGTAATCGCCACGCTGGGCATGTGCGTTGGCGATCGCAGGGGCACAGTTTCTGGTACCGCTGACGCCGTCCAGACCTTACCTGCACCAGTCGGAAGGGCTATATCCCCATCAACCGAATCGTTTACTAAGATTAATTTCAGATATGAAGATCCATTGTCAGTACTGTATTCTTTTTCATATATTACAATACTTTATAAGAATCTATCACATCATCATCATCCACAACAACCTATAGAAGTCAACTGCTGAACATAGTTCTCCTTCCAAGGATTTACACTAGGAGCGGTCTTGATACCTCCCTATCCAGCGATTACCTGCAATCTTGATGTGGTTGGTCAATCTGGTGGGGGTCTCCCTACACTTCGTCTTCCAGATCGCGGTCACCAACAGTTATGGGTTCTACGGGCTATAATATATGGCCGGTCCACTGCCACTTCAACTTTCTAATTCTGAGAGCTATGTCGGTTACTCTGGTTATTTTACGGATTTCTTCTTTGTGAATTCTATCACGTAGAGAGACTCCGAGCATAGCTCTCTCCATAGCCTGTTGTGCGACTTTGAGCTTGTGTATGAGGGAAATAGTAAACGATAAAGTTTTAGTGCCATAAGTCATAGCTCACACGCACTGATTGCATTTATCACTGTGGATATAAATTATAGTTGAAATCGTCATAGATAAACCCAATTCTAATTAAACTACCTTGTTATGCCGAAGCAGTATAAGTCTAAGAGGTCATTATAACTTCCAATGAATCAAATAAAGTTATGATTAACTTATCCAAGTTATTAACCTGTCAATAGGCGATGCAAAAACGTAATCACTATTAATTAATAAGAAAATGTATAATGTGTCTGTGTGAGAAACATATTTAGTTCGAAGGGTTCCGTACACTTTTAATCTTTTATGTTAGGTTTGTAGTAGATTTTGCATTAAAAGTTATTTCTTTTTCTGTCCTCCGGGAACAGTACTTTTTTATATGAAAAGTACCATCTGTCCTTTTTCTGTACCCCTGACATTTCACATACACGTTTTCCGAAATTTCATTCCAACATAATCTAGAGATTCAGACTTATGATTCTAACAAAAAAAAATGAATACAGTGCAAAATCTACACTTATAAACCTATAGAAGTCCACAGTAGGTTACACATATAAGTCATCATAATTATCATCAGTCTATAGCAGTTCACTGCTGGATACGTCCAGCAGTGAACTGCCTCCCCTAATGAACGCCATTGCGCCCTGTCCTCAGCTCGACGCATCCAGCTTCTATCAGCAAATTCGCAAATCATCACTCCACCTGTCGGAAGATCTACATTACTTTTGCCAAGCCATGTTCTCCACTCAAGAACTCATTTACCCCAACGGATATTGTTTCTTCGGCAGATATGGCCAGCCCACTACTACTTCAGCTTGCTATTATTCTGAGCTAAGTCGACAACTTTAGTTTTATGTTGGATCAGCTTGTTGCGGAACCGATCCTTCAAAGAAGCTCCGAGCATAACTCGTTCCCTAGCTCACCGAGCTACTTTAAACAGGTCGACTAGCCGAACTGTAAATGTCCACGTTTCGGTTCTTTAGTCATGTCGGGTAGGACTAAAGGAGAAATAAAATAGGTACTCATGACCTAATATTCACTAGAGTATTTATATTTGTATGTACTCTACCTAAACTATTACTTTACAAGCTCGCTAAGAAATATGAACATTATAGTAAGCTTTGTATATGTGAAGAAACTTCCAATTAAATTCTATACGGAACCCAAAACGCCAAAATAATTCAATAAAGCAACCATTTTGTACTCATTAAGCCAAAGCGCTCTAATACCAAATCTGACACATGATTAGGGTTGCCACATACAAAAAACAACGACCATACCATTATAGAGCGAGTGTTACCAGATTATCGGTAATTATAAAAAACTGATTCGTATCACGTCTTAATGCATCCATAATATTTTTATTTGTTTTGTGTCGTGTAATCGTTTGATCTTAATGCGACATACCTCTCTTTCTATACAGGGTTTGGACAGGTGGAGTGAAAGAGATGGATGTATACTTCTGGTTTTCTGATCGCTCTATCTTGTATGTCATGGTTGTAATATTGTGTCAGTTCTGTACGAACCGTGTTATCTTAATCGGTATAGATGACAGGTGATGTGTTGATTGTAAATCAATAAATTGTATAAGACGCTTTCAGAATCAGAATTAGAATGTTTATTTGCAAAAGAGTATGGTGGTACAAAGATCTTAAAACGAAGAATTTATAAATTAAATAAATGATTTAATAACATCATTAAGGATTTGTATCATCTAAGTAGAAACAACATTTTATTACCTAAGATATTCTTTCTTTTTTTCTTATGTTATTACCCGAGATATTATTTTCAACTTTTGTTTCATTATAATCTAACAAAAAAACTACGGATTTTGCATATCGTTACTTTCTCTCTCTTGCAACAATAAGTTGGTATTATAGTCTCAATTTAAATTCTATTGTAAAGATATTATACTAAACGGACAATATCTTCACAAATGTTTGCATGTAGATAGATATTTGTCTCGGGTCTGAGTGTTTCTATGTATGACATGTATATATTTACAAAAAAAAATTATATGTTTATTATTATTATTTAAACATTTTTTTGAATACATAATTTTCTATCCTTTAAGTTATCATAATCATCATCATTAGCCTAACAGTCCACTGCTGGACACTGATTTCCTATGTCCATTGAGTAAACTCAGAAAAATTCATTGAAATAATTCGAAAAATTGATGAAATTACATTCTCGATAGTTTTAAATTATCGAACAGATAGTACCCAAGTAAATCGAGCAGTAGATAGTAAATAGCCATTGAAAAATCTTATACTTATTCGTACAAAGCAGCTAATTAAGCGACCTTTAGAAAAGGAGTAGGCTCTCAATTCGGTTGAATTATTCTCGCCCTCACAAGGCTAACCTGTACCGCCAATTCAATACCAAAGTTTGTTTACACCTATTCAACTTATTAAGAAATAATTTACTCTACTATTTTTTTGGAACAGATTTTTTTAATACTTATTTCTTAGTCTCAACATACTCCTTCTCACTTTATTACTACCTGTAGCCTCATCTATGCTCTTAGTAACTATTAATATTCTGTACAACACTAAGCGCCCATCAAGTGGTTCCATCAATCATTCGGCGCGGACAAAATAATAGTACGATAAATGCAGGGTTTCCGCAAACAATTACCCCGTGTAGAGGGCGCTGTTGTTTTATACGGTGAATGTTCTTTCGTTATGCTATCTACGATTAGTCATGCGTAACATAAAGATAGATTCTTGCCGAATACTTTTATTATAGGTTGGTCTCTTCATCTTATTAAGAGTGCATACATATTTTGCAGCTACCTCCACGAGCAAAGTATCGCGGATATAGTATTTACTGTAATATAAAGGGGGTGGACCGATATAGGGAGGGATTGAAGGAGCTCATCAAAGATGAGAAACCCTTGTGATCATTTTAACGAGGAAAGATTGTCTTAGTTTTTAAGTTATTAACAAAATTGTAACTTTGTAAGTTATCTGAGCAGTATTAGCACCTCTATTTTTTAAATGACAGGTAGAGTTTACATCTCTTCATGATAAAGATAATTTTCGACCAGTTTAAGTCAAGTTTATTTATGATTTCCTGCTCTATAATTGGTATAACTTATAGAGACTTAGAAGCCATAATTTTATTTTATTTTATTTTTATTTTATTTTTAGAATTTTAAGAAAACTTACAGCTAGGTATAAAAAATAGAACACAGAATATTACATAGCACCCACTGAGGAGCACATATGCATACTTAAGGCCAATTCAAAGTTCGCCAATTCAAAATTTCCACAAATAGCAATAACACATAATTATTATAAAAGAAACAAGAAAGTATAGAGCACACAACAAGTTAATTAGAAAAGAATTCGTTATTTAAAATTCGCTTAAGTGTAGTAGTTGAGGTATTAAATACATCAATGTCCACATCTGCCTTCACCAAAGTATTGAGTGAGCCACACGTCCTAATCATAAAAGCGTTTTGCCTATAATTGGTCTTGACAAAAGGAGTGCGTAGCCCAAGTGATCCTAGCAGCTCCGGACAGTCCACCGAGCCATTTGCAATGTTTAGGAGATACGCCAAATCTGCTATTTCTCTACGCTTATACAGCGGAAGCAAATGAAACTTTCGACATCTTGCTATATAGTCAGGTAGAAAGACTTTCGCTCGGTATTGTATATAACGCAGAAATCTTTTTAAAATGCCTTCAAGGCGTGTGGAGTGAATTTCATAAAGCAGGTTCCACACCTGCGACGCATATTCAAGGAGACTGCGCTCGTATGCGCAATACAAGATCTTAAAGGTTTTAATAAAATGATTAATGCACTATCTGATATGTTACTAACCACTTAATGAAAAATAGCAATATTATGATGACATGGAGCTGATTTGATGATGGAGTTGGAAGGTGACCTTAGGCACTCTATAATGAAACGACACAACCTCATTGAATTTGGACTCGTTTGATTTGTTTTGACAAATACTTTCTCTATAGATGGTATCCAGGCTCTGATGATAGACCTAAAAGGTGGCCATAAAGCTGGACTTAAAAAAAAATTACTTATATCAAAACAACCCCATCTATTGAAAGCCCCGCGTTGTATTTCTTTACGGAAGTATGGTTGCAATCTTGATACACGCTATAAAATGATAAATGTTAAAATTTTACACGCTGTTATTACGGATCGGAATACAAATGTTTGTTTAAATAATGTGACTACAAAATTGCAGTTGTGATGTATGTGCTATCGTTGCTGCAGAACCGTGTAGAATAAAGTGATATTAAATTTCGTGATTGTATCTACAGTTTACAATAACTTAAGCTACTATGTAACACTTATTTTTTGAGAAATGAATGGTTTGAATTATCAACAGACATTTGACATACAGATTAATATTTGTAAAATATCTCTAGTATTAATAAGATTGCTGATGCAACCACATGACAGAAACATTGTCTCAAATACGTTTTAATAACAAAATATGTGTCGAGCTCAGCGGGGTGATCAGCTAGCTCTTATGGAAACAGAAATGATTGAAACCGGTCCTGTTATCACAAACTGTGACAGTTTTTCAATCGAAGTTCATTGAATTTCGACGGATGAAATGTCAAAATTTGTAAAAACAGGATCGCTGTCAATCATTTCTGTTTGCAACAGAGTTAACCGATCACCCAGCAGGACAGAGCACAATGGCGCTCATTAGGAGAGGCAAATGTTCAGCAGTGGACTGATATAGGATGATGATGATGATGATGATGAAGAAAATATTAAATACGACAGTACATAAGCTACTTTTTATCCAGATCACAAAATATCTAAATTCTAAGTTTCATCTGAATCCATTCTCCCGTTACGGACTTGATTGGGGACAAACACACGAACTTTCGTATTAATTATGTCTGCAGTTTATGAAAATATTAAGCATTATTTATAACAAACTATTATTCAACAGGTGAAGGCTCCTGCAACAGCAACGACGGCTACAGCCAGAGGACACCCCCAGATGACAAATCACCCCCTGGGAGCGACGACGACACCCCCCGGCCGGGCTCAGCGGCCGACAACAAGAAGAAGCATAGACGGAACAGGACCACTTTCACAACATACCAACTGCATGAGCTGGAGAGGGCATTTGAGAAGAGTCATTACCCTGATGTGTATTCCAGAGAGGAGCTTGCTATGAAGGTTAATCTACCTGAAGTCCGAGTTCAGGTAAGCACTTTTTTAATCAAAGATTTTTTTAACTATGTGTAGACCTCATCATCAGCCTATAGCAGTCTACTGCTGGACATAGGCCTCTCGTAATAAGCGCCATTATATCCACCGCTCGACGCATCCAAATTCTATCAGCAGCCTTTTGCTTATCCACCTGGCTGGAAGGCGTCCTACGCTACGCAAGAGCTACGTCATTCACTCAAGAACTCGTTTACCCCAACGGTTGTCGGTTCTTTGGCAGATATGGCCGGCCCACTGCCACTTTAGCTTGCTAATTCTCTGAGCTAGGCGTAGGTCACACATATCGGGCGCGGACATGGCGCGGACATGGCGCGGACGTGGCACGGACGTGGCGAGGACATGGCACGGGCATGGCGCGGACATGGCTCGGACATGACGCAGAAATGACGTGACAGAGGCACATGTGTAGTGCAGTCTGTTGTCCGATATCGATGTGTCAGCATGTCATCCTCAGAAGACGAAGATGCTCTTGCTCTCGTGCATACAATAAATTAATATCAGATCAGGGCCCGTACAACCCCGATTTCGAGTTAGTTGCTTCGAAAGTGAAACCCCTTCATTGGGTTATACAGTTCGTTTGGGTATTCTCCTCCTAACACAAGCGAAAGTGTAACCCGTTCCTTTTGGTTTTCAGTCAGTTTGAGTTTCAGTGAGTCAACCTCATAACAGGGTAACCTGTTATGAGGTTAAACGAATGAATGGAGTTACCTCTTGATAGGTTTTTTTTGAATGTTACACAATGGTTATCATTACGCCTGACACTGGGTGGGGGAATTTAGATTTTGACTCTTGATTTATGTCGTCAATCATTAGGTATAAGTTCGGATCGCTTTATTTGGTTGAAGGAAGAGCGTCACTGCATTAAAGATCTTAAAATAAGAAACTAAAAACTGTCATGTAAGCTAGTAACGGATAACGGAACGCAAGTAAAGGATGAGTAGTTCTCGAGATATGGTCGATTTAAGTTTGACAGCTGTCATCGAAAATTAAGGTCTTGTCAATAGCTATCATTTGAGCTACTAAAGGCAAGTCTAAGATGAGTAGTTATCGAGATATGGTCGATTTAAGTTTGACAGCTGTCATTGAAACTTAAGGTCTTGTCAATAGCTATCATTTGAGCTACTAAAGGCAAGTCTAAGATGAGTAGTTATCGAGATATGGTTGATTTAAGTTTGACAGCTGTCATCGAAAATTAAGGTCTTGTCAATAGCTATCATTTGAGCTAGTAAAAGCAAGTCTAAGATAAGTAGTTCTCGAGATATGGTCGATTTAAGTTTGACAGCTGTCATCGAAAATTAAGTTCATGTCAATAGCAATCATTTGAGCTAGTAAAAGCAAGTCTAGGATGAGTAGTTCTCGAGATATGGTTGATTTAAGTTTGACAGCTGTCATTGAAAATTAAGGTCTTGTCAATAGCTATCATTTGAGCTAGTAAAAGCAAGTCTAGGATGAGTAGTTCTCGAGATATGGTCGATTTAAGTTTGACAGCTGTCATCGAAAATTAAGGTCTTGTCAATAGCTATCATTTGAGCTACTAAAGGCAAGTCTAAGATGAGTAGTTATCGAGATATGGTCGATTTAAGTTTGACAGCTGTCATCAAAAATTAAGGTCTTGTCAATAGCTATCATTTGAGCTAGTAAAGGCAAGTCTAAGATGAGTAGTTCTCGAGATATGGTCGATTTAAGTTTGACAGCTGTCATCGAAAATTAAGGTCTTGTCAATAGCTATCATTTGAGCTAGTAAAAGCAAGTCTAAGATAAGTAGTTCTCGAGATATGGTCGATTTAAGTTTGACAGCTGTCATCGAAAATTAAGTTCATGTCAATAGCAATCATTTGAGCTAGTAAAGGCAAGTCTATGATAAGTAGTTCTCGAGATATAGTCGATTTAAGTTTGACAGCTGTCATCGAAAATTAAGGTCTTGTCAATAGCTATCATTTGAGCTAGTAAAAGCAAGTCTAAGATAAGTAGTTCTCGAGATATGGTCGATTTAAGTTTGACAGCTGTCATTGAAAATTTATTCCAATTTTATTATAATATAATTATTATTGCGTAAAATAAACAATTAGTAGTCTGCATTTCCACCCTTAATGCTTAGAACACAATTACCGCAATTATTTTTAATCTTTTGACCGAAATTCTTTTCTCCATTATCTCCTATAACCCACTTATAACCCGTGTTACAATGATAAAAAGGGTAACCCTAAGGAATGGGTTTTGGAATAATACTATTGATAACCCTCATAATCAGATAACCTAATCAAAAGGGTTTTGAATTGTTTAACCTATCAAATAATAGTGTAAACCATACGGAGAGGGTTAACTAAACTTTTGGAAAAACCCTGCCGAAAACCTCTTCATCGGGTTACCAAATCGGGCCCTGATACAGTTGAAGAAAATACGCGCAAACGAATTTGCACAAGGATCAGCTAGTATTACCATGGGTATTACATAAAAAAATCTTAGTACCGGTTTAATCTCTCTCCGATTTCCAGCCACAATTTATCTTGAACATTTCAGTTACAATAATTGGAACGACAATGATCATAAAGCGTTGCATATTTTACAATCAATTCAAAAAATTCAATATTAAATTCGATATCGTCATTCGTCATGCATTTTTACATCACTAACGGACATATGTCGCAAGCAAGTACATACTACGAACTGGCGGCCATCTGACGCCCATCTGGCGGCGATCGGGCGCGGGCGCCGAAATGACGCGTCATACGTCCGATCAACGACATACCGTGTGTCCTAAATTGTGCTTTATTTCCATGCATTTTGTATGAAATTTGAATGGAATAGGAAACCGCCTGTGCCATGTCTGCGCCATGTCCGTGCCCGATGAATGTGACCTCGTCGGACGCAGACAAGGCACTGGCGGTTTCTTATTCCATTCAAATTTCATACAAAATGCATGGAAATAAAGCACAATTTAGGACTCACGGTATGTCGTTGATCGGACGTGCTTATGACGCGAAGTCGTCGAGCTAAATTGTGCTTTATTTCCGTGCATTTTGTATTAAACTTCAATGGAATAGGAAAGCGCCCGCGCCATGTCCGCGCCAGGTCATACAGGTGAGGCCTACGCCCTATGTTGACAACTTTAGTTCTATGTCGCATAGTCTCATTGCGGATTCTGTCTTTCAGAAAGACAAGAATATTCTAGTTGGAGGGGTTCTAACCGATTCGTTTTTCTGACGCAGAACATTTACTGCACTAAGCTTAACTCAGAAATTAATAAAATTAATTGGCAAACCAACCACCAAATCTTGCTTGGAAAAGACCTACGTTGGGAAAGACGTGAATGTAAAAATGCGCAAAACCCTTTGCAATTGCGTTTATGGGGCATAAGCAGTAGTGGCTTTGAAAAACTGAAAATAATGATGATGAAGGTTAAACCTGCAGAAAATATTTCTTATACTAACAACTTTCAATAGAATACTCAAAGAAAACTAATCTAATTACGTCACTGAGCTTTGACCCAAAGACGTCACGCCTCAAGATCCCAATATTAAACTTCACAAAATCAACCAAACTATAACACAAAGTAAGAGAACACTTCGCAAACATTGCAGGGCCCTTTGGAAAAGGGTAAAGAGCCAATAATGAACCAAAGGGCTTATGCCAATCCCTTTGCGTAGCATATGTCAGCTGTTCCAAACGACCAGAATAAAAAAAACCCTGTTCTCTTCAAGCAACTGCGTTTTGTGAGACCAGGTTTAACTGGCCGTGTCTTAATTGCTTTCTTATGGCCCAAAACGATTGTGGGTTCGGGATTATAGATCTTATAACAATTGAAATAGGGATGGAGGTCGGTAATTTGATTACGTTGTTTTGGTTTTATTGGATTGAGAAGTAAGTTTGTTAGATGTTATGATGTCTGGTTTTATTTATTGCATTAAATAAAATTTAAACAACAGAAAAGTGTTCATTCAAGTAGTACAGTGCATACGTCCAGTTTTCATTTACGTTTACGCAAATTTAGGTATATGAAATCGAGTCAGCGCCACGCGACTCGCACTAGATGGCGCTCACTCGAAACGCGTAAACAGAAACGCGATCGAGCAAGTAAAAATAATTATTTCATGGTAAAATGTGATCTGAATAAGTAGATGTAATTTACCGAAAGTTTGGTGAGCTGTGTAAATATTGGAGACTTCCTTAGAATTACATTTTTTCGGGGTTCAAACTGACACTGACACACAATCAGGTCATTATTTATTCTCCGAAAAATAAATTGTTCTCAGGATATCTTCGCTTACCACGAACTTTAAGTAAATTAGCTCTAACCTATTCCTATTACTACATAACAATATTGTCACAGTCTACAGCCTCACAGGTTGCAAAATGTATCGGATCGGATATAATCATTAGTTTGGCGAGGTGTCGCGCTGTCGGTGTCAGTTAACTGAATTACCGGCTTCCGTACCAGACGGGAGACCGTCATACACACCTACAGCTATTGAACGTAGAACTCGTGTACAACGATATCCGGAATGGGGTGTAAGGGGTTCCAACCTCCATCTTCTGAACTCAAGCCAATCTCACCTGCCCGCGGTGCACCCTGCTGTTAAGCAATCGGGGCTGCGGCAGACGACTGATTGCGGCATAGCGCAGCCTTACACCGGCCAGCTAAATTCCCGACGGGCAGCAGCGTCGGCGGTGTGAGAACCCGTGCCCTGCAATCCCCAACCCGCATGCCCAGATTGGGGATTATAGGCATACAACCCTTTACTAGGAGAGGCCTAGGTCCAGCAATGGACTGATATCAGTTGATGTTGATATTCGGAAGGTGGAGCGTCGGCAAAAAATAAGTCGATAATAACTTAAAAATAAATGCAGGTATATTTACAGAAATGTGGGTAGACACTGTCAAAGCTCTAAAGGCTTTCAAAGATTTTCGGGTATGACGTTACTTGGACCCGTGATACGATTGGATAGCGCGCTGCTGGCTTTAGGCAGAGATGCGGGTTCAAGTTATATCTTGACTTTTTGAATAGTATAAATTTGTTAGCCATACACACCTAAAAGTACACTTGAACACTAGCACGTTGACTGTGACATGGGTCTCGGACATGCGCGAGGAGGGCCGCCGACTCCTGCAGCAAAATTTTGTTTTCAGCATTCAAATCGTTACCTATACATTAAGAAGTTTTGTAACGCGCTTATAGAACCAATATATCCTATTAAAAACTATATTTTTTAATTAGTATTCATATGACTAAAGACAGGGCACAATGGCTCTCATTAGGTGTGGCCTTTGTCCAGTAATGGATTGCTACAGGCTAATGATGTTGATGATGAATAATATGACTGTAATTTTTAGGCCATCCGAAGGTTTTTGACATGACATAACAATGGAAAAGGCCAAAACTAACAACCTAACTTTATTCGGGGAAATATTTATCAAAACGTGAAAAAATACAATACGCAAACGAAGTTGCGAGCGGGTCATCTTGCTTTTTATTGTATCTGAAATAATAACACGTAATTTAAAGAAATGCTAGTAGTTATGATGCAAATTGAGTTCCAAACTGGACTAGTAAGCGCTTTAAAATAAGTTTGCCAAATGCAGAGCACAGTTAATGCTTGCAAGATCAGAATTAATTTCCCACCATCAATTTAAAGATTTTATCACCCTCATACTCGCAAAAATCCATTAAAACTCAACTCTTATCTCTAAACGATACAATTAATTCCTTGTAAAGTCAGTCACACATAAACACTTCTTTACAACAATGGACCATTTAATAGTGAACCGTGAAAATAAACAATTACTTACAAACTAGAGATCAATTGTGAATTGTTAAGCAAAGGTTCTAAAAGCCTAAATGAACTGAGCCCTTTCACGGTTAAGTTAATTGAGAATTGTAGGTCTTGATAGTTTGGGTGGTGTTACATCCAGTATCACTTGAGCTGCCGTTTGTTAGTGAAGGTAGGGGCTGTGAGCGTCTGTTTAGTTTGGAGCTGAATGCGATTGGAGTGCATTAGAGGACAAATAGACTACAATGGATAAGCGATGGTAATCGAATTCGGTACGTAGGGCGCAATATGGAAGTGAGTAGAGTTACCATGTTTTTGCAATATGAGAGACTATTAAAATAAATTTATTGAATGACTATATTTTTTTTAAATCTCTCAACAGTTTAAACTGAAAACTGACAGTAAACTGACCGGATCTTTTTATTAAATGAAATATCATAACTTTCGTAATTGTGGTCTGAAGACAATAAAAACAACAAAAATATCAGCTTACATCAATCCACTGCTAGATAGGCATTCCCTAACAAGAATGAGACCATGCCCATAAACCTTAAAACGTCCGTCTAAAATATGTAGGAATTATTTTTCAATTTATATTTTTAAAATATTATCCAATTAATTAAACTAAAAAAAAGTATTTCTCAAATAATTGAACTATAAAGTATGAATACTAATATTATAAACGTGTGCTAAAAATAACGCAATCCGTTTTGAATTTACAGAAGTGCTACGCTAACGCGAATAGCGTAGCAATTTGTAACGATTGCTACAGACGTCGCGTCGTAGCGCTTGTAGCTCGGAAGCGCCTAATGCAAGTTTCTCTAATAATCATCATAAGCTCAAAGCTTTGTCAGGGTGCAAATATTCAACGAAGATATTTTTAGAGCTAGAAGTGGTATGTAGTTTTGTTATACAAAAAGTTAAACAAAACATCTTGATTTGATTTAACTCATCATCATCATGGATTTTTCCGATAATCTCCACCAAGCCGTAAACACACTGCATGATGTAGCCCCAAACTAAGCAGTTTGTATTATGGAAACCACATTCATATACTACACAAATATATATTTTCTTGTAAATACATACATATCATACATAGAAAACACCCAAACCCGAGCCAAATATCTGCATAACATGTAAATATTTGTCCCGCGGCGCGGCGGCAATCGAACCACGACCACAGAGGTCAAGTCGTAGTATGTATCATTCATTCATTATGAAACGTTGAAATCTAAAATTGCATAAATAAATATAAAAAAGTTTCTACAAATATCAATCAATAATGGTCACCCCAAATATCTCAATAGGTTGTCACTTATCTCTGACACGCTCGACTTGCATCCAAAATGTGCTAATAAACGTTTTTGTGCCCTACACCATCTGTATCACCCCTAACTCAATAACACAACCCAAACCCTACTCTAACTTCATCTCTACAAAGCTCAATTTTCCGTGTCTCAGCACTTAACTTTTTTTTCAAAGGTTTGCACATTGCAAATTTTACTCAATTCTCACAAAGATAAGGTGGTATTTTACTCCGTGTTGGAGGAAGGTTTTTTACAGAGGTAGGGGTAGTCGAAATGAGTTTTAGTGTTTGCTTAACGCCATGATATTGTTGTTGTGAAAAAGCTTAATTGCTGAGGGTGAATAAAACACTGAATAATGTAACAAGAGGTCCTTTTACAACTATTATTGTTATTTTGGTTATTACGACTTTATCATGAAAACTAGTTTTTATTTATTTTACAAATTAAACTTACAGCTATGATTAGACAATTTGGTCTTTATTCAATACTAGGCTCCGCCCGCAGCTTTACTCGCATGGTGCCGGGATAAAAAGTAGATTAAGCTAATCTAGGTTAAAAACTATGTAGTATATTCCCAGTTTCAAAAAAATCCGTTAAGTCGTTAACGTGTGAAAAGGTAACAAACATCCACTTAATAGTCACCCATTCAACTAGTAACCGGGCAGATTGCCGAAGCAAACCACACCACGAGTGCATCATATTAATAATAAAAAGTTATTTTTTTATTTTTTTTAAATTATCTAAACAAGGTCGTTTTCATTTTTAACATTATATTCTTCTAAAACAGCGTAAATATCAAACCTTCTTAGATTGTAATCTATCCATTCTGGTAATTACCGTTCAGTAATACCCCATAATTCCCTCAGCGTGTAATTACCTCACGGTAAGAAAGGGTTAAATGGCTAACACAAAAACACTAATGTTTTTGTTCCGTCATTGAATAATGGACTTAAGTATCTTAAGAGAGGAGTATCATTTAGAACAAGCAGTAGTGTAAACTAAAGCGTTTTGTTGATTAACAAAAAGTCTAAAGGTTAAATGAAATCTTGCGCAGTTTTTTGTATTATTTTTTAATAAAAAAACAAGTAAATATTATTTACATAAATTTAAAACCAACTTGAAACACCTATTTATTTGCTTAGTAAAGAAAAAATGCCTTTATTTCCCTCTACATTCATAAAGTTAGGTACGTTAATTAAATTATATTAGTATATTCAGGAGCTACCCATTTTCGGATAAAAACCTCCTCCTTCTCTTGTCAGTTCTCTCTATCTTAGGCCGTTCGAACCCACTGCTTGCCTGCTACCAACACAATGTCGTCCCAGCGGCGCGGACCGGCCGACCTCGTCCTCTCTTTCCTTTCGCGTGGCAATGTAGAATTATTTCACTCCAACGATTGTCATTAAGTATTGCAATGTGCCCTGACCATTTCCAATTTAGTCTTGCTGCCATTAATTTACTTACTTACACTAAAAACTCATATACATAGTTAGTTCCGGTAGCCATCTATGGTCTTCATCATCAGTTCCACTGCATGATATAGGCCTACCCCAATCATTGCTATTGGGCCCTACACTCATCTCAAAGCTTTTTCCAGCAGCCTTTCACAGATCGTCATTCCATCTAGCCGGAGCGTGTATACCTACACTATGCCGAGAAGTGGTCTCCACTCAAGAACTCATTTTCCCCAACAGATTCCAGTACTTTTTTTTTCTTCGGCAGATATGGCCAGCTCACTGACACTTCAGCTTGCTAAATCCGGCTTTTGGCTATAGGATGTAATAAATGTTACATCTTTACACGTGATCATTTGATATTTCAAACTCAGGGCGAGGCAGGGGGAGGTGCGGTGTCCGGGGAGGTGTGTAGTTCAAAATGTATGAGGAGCGATAAAATATTTATAGCTCAAGATGTAATATAAGCTGGTATTAATTCTCTAAACTATATCGAGTAATTTAGTTCTCTGTTGGATATTCTAGTTGCGGATTTTATTCTTCGAAGAATCTGCGAGTATACCTCGTTTCTTAGCTCACTGAGCTACTTTAAACTGCCGTAGTTTAAGTAGACAAACGGCAAATATTATCATGATATTTTCCTGATCAAAACAAAAAAAACACATCGAAACTCTCTCTGTTTCACAATAAATTTTATGTGTTTTGGTGGGACACCACAGCTGCATACATTTACATGGTAGGGTGACAATAATCCGGAATAAACCGGGACATTACTCCCGATCCGTCATGGATCTAACATTATGCGGTATGATCGCTTAGAAACACTTGTTTTTGATCATTTTGGAATATTATATCATGAGGGGGAATGGCGATAAAATATTTTTGATAGAGGTATATTTTGTTAGTGTAGTGTCCAGTGTTTAGTGGTTCAATGAAATCGGATCAATGTATAACTTAGTAAAAATTATAATGGCTTCTAATCATGATCCGTAGCCCGACATCACGTACTGCTGAGTATAGGCCTCCCTTTGCTCGTGCCACTTGCCACGGTCCTGCGCTAGCCTGATCCACTGGCGGCCCACCTGACTGTCATCCATTATGGTACTGGACGACTTACACTTTTCTTTCTAGTACTCGGCCACCATTATGTACCTAAACCTTTTTCACCAACTGTCATCACCACGTCTCGCCTTAATTTATACGTGTCTTAGATGCTGTTGGTAATTCCACCTCCGATTTGGTGAATAAGGGGATGAATATATTTAACAAAATTTTCATTGACGTGAACGAAGCTCTGATCGGAAGCAATAGACGGTTTTATCGGTATCAAAATTCTCTACTCTCTCTCATAAAATAAGAAAAAACGAGGTAACAGCGACTCGGCGTTGCTATTAGGTTATGGCGTCAAGTTAGCGCGCAATACCAACTATTATAACTTAATCCTGGACATTTTGCAGACGAATAGATTCTGGAAGAGATTTTGTCAGATTTAAAAATGCTAAGTTTGTGTTTGTGTGTGTCTATATGAAAAACAAGATGACTCGTAGTGCTTCGCGCCGCCTCAGCATCAAAAAATGTTCTTTATCTTACGAGTATTCACTGAATTCTATTTTTTTATTAAGATACCATAAGGTTTAATCAACTTTACCACTCTCAGTTCCATTCCCACTCCCACGCTCTCTTTCTCATTTCTGTTCCCGTTCCAGCTCCCATTCCCGTCCCCGTTAAAAAGAAATCTATCAAAAACTGACAAAGTCAATTAGTCAGGAAAATGTTCTTCTTTATTTCTTTTGTGAGTATTTTATTTTATAATAGAAAAAAGAGCAAATAAAATAAAACAATAATTATAGTTTAATTTTTTTCTTTTTAGTTGTTCATTTTTTTTCTTTTGACACAGTCTCATTAGTGATGGAACGATTTTATTAAATGAAAAGAGGTTTGAACTTTTTGCTAAAGTAGTTACACAGTCTTGCAGCAAAGAGTCTTCAGATATAAGCTCAATGGCAAATACTTTTTCCTTATACAGTTCGGTGCACATTAAAACCTATGTTGTTTTTTCTTGACGTTTCCATAATATTTAAGCTAAATGGGCGGCAAAGCGCGTGAGCTCGAATAATTCAGTTATGTGTCCCGACTAACACGTTACTCGAGCCCTCCAGACTTAGCTAAACTTGTAGCTATAACTTAATTAGCAGATTTTCTACTAAACAGCTAGAAACTAAGTTTGTAAACTCTGCTATGGGAAATTATTTAAAAGAAAACAAACCAGTTATTCAATGTAAACTACAAATTTTGTAAAGTCGTTGAGCTAATGTTGTTGACATTCGGAAGTAGATTAACCCTTTTTGGGAAAAAAGAAATTAAAACTCAACGTAGATATTATAGTTGGTTTATAGAAAACTATCCAAACTCAATCATGTTTGCCAATTGATGTGCCTTAGTTTTTATGGCAGTCAGCTCGACGCAAAAAAAAACATTTTATTAATAGTTTTTTATAAAATAAATAAATAAGTCATTTAATAATAAAATAAATACGTAAAATTATTATTTGCTATGTATACATATGCAATTATATTACCCTTGGCCTTGTAAGTAAGCGGTTTACATTTCAGGTCTAACCGTGGGAACTCCAACGTGTTACCAATTTACAGCCGGAAAATTGTGTTGATCTGATCACATCATTTGCAGGCTTTCGTTTATCCACCCTCTGTTCCGATATTACCTAATGTCGTTTGGAATAATACTTCTCTTTTATTGGAAATTGGTCTTCTACTTTGTATTTGGAGGGTTTATACTATAGGCAATGCTCGATTATTTCCAAGTAAAATATAAAAATATTATTTGTCTTTTGAAGTGCAGAACTAGAAGGTAAATTATATGAGTTTAAAACACTATATTTTTTTGATTGATGTTTAGGGTAAAACCCGGATAGATGCCGGAGTGGGATAGATGCCACGTTTTAAATAACCTAACTTCCCATAATCGGGACAAAGGTCTGTAAAGTTAAATAAGTAGCGTAGACGCCATACACCTCGGGTCCCTACAGGCCGTTGTGCGGAACAGATGCGTTTCATATCTATATGTGATCATCTCCGCGGTGAACGCGACACTCGCATCATAGTTTGAGACCTGAGTATTTAATGAATGATGCACATCTTTTTTAGTAGTAATACGTTTAGTTCTATTTTTAACCGACTTCATTAAGGAGGAGGTTCTCAATTCGTCGGATTTTATTTTAAATAGAAATAGAAATATAAAAAAATTTGGAAAGACACAAAATAATAAATAAACAAAAAAACAAGGTAAAAGAGGCTGTAAAAGTGCACAAGATAATATAGGTGCTTATGTAAGTACGTTTAGTAGCTTAGAGTAGTTTAATGTATGTTCACCATGATATATCCGTCAATTGAGGACCGATTTTCAAAATTCTTTATCAGTATAAAAAGAGTATACTTTATCAGTGGTCCCATATTAATTTTATTTTTGAAAAATTGTTACTTTACCCGCAAATCTCAAAAACCTCACCATCACTTGTAGTTTTCGCCCAATGTTCCCCGATATCTCCGTCAATATGGTGAACCGTTTTTCAAAATATTTTTTTTTGTTTGAAAGAGTATAATTCAGCGATGGAGAGAGGGTTCGATATTAATTGAATTCCCGAGAGATAGGTACTTTTTCCGCAAAACTTAAAAAATACTTCATCCTCACTTGAAATTTTTGCCCTGAGTCGTCCGTCATATGGCGGCACGTTTAGTTGGTCTGCCCATGATTCTGTATCACTTAAGATTATCAGTATTATCTAATTACACAAAAAATAAACACACTTGTAAAAAAAAAATTAAAAACACTTAAAATAAACACTTCTTGCTGAACTTAAAAGCGAAAAATAAACTTAACTAGAGGTATTTAATTTAAAGACGAAAATAGGTACCTACTTATCTGTTTGAAGTCAGTGCTAAGCCATTTAGAATAAGAGATTTATGTGATAAGCTACATACTTCCGCTCCCGCTACATCACATCACCCAACCCGTGAGCGTGGAGGAGGCGGGTTGGGGGGGGGGGGGGGGGGGGGGGGCTCTACTACCACTCCTCTCTGTATTCTGTCCTACCACGTAGGTTAGGTACTGCAACGACTAGAAACAGATGAGTAGGTAAGGTACCTACCTATTTTCTTCTTTGAGTTAAATATCTAAATAAGTTTATTTTTCGCTTTTATAGGCAGCAAGAATTTTTTTTAGGTCCGTTTACATTTTCTTAAAATTTTTTTTTATAGTTCTATACAATGGCTCATTGAGTACATACCTAGGTATCAATAATATTATATTATTCATTTATTTCATTGGACGTCTAAAAGGATAGTTACCTCAATATTTCGCGGTATCACCTTCACCACAAAAAACCCTCAGGGGTATCTGTCCTTATACTCTTAAAACTTAAATTCAGCGAGTTTTTGAAAGGATTTGTATGTTTTGTATTTTTTTTTATTTCTATTATCAATCGATAGGTGCCTTTGAAAATCATTAATGGTAAGTTTTAATGTTCTTCAGGGCTGATATTGATAGCGGGTTTTCAAAAATATATTTTCTTGCGTATATTTAAGGTATATTTTATTTATTGGCTTTTATTTTAAGGTGTGTTCAAACATTGCGCGGCAATCGGGCGCGGAATGCCGCGCGCGGCTTGTCGCGCTGTGATTGGACGACTGCTGCGCGCGAACGCTTCTGTCTACCTGCCGCGCGCGAATATTATAACACTCATTCGTCATTGCTTATGTTTGGACGTGTTTCTGCCACACACCGTTTTCATTTTAGTTCTGATACCAACTGAAGTGCGCGGCATATCTTGGATGTGCCTCGCAATACTGACGCGCAAACTTTCGTCGGTTTAGTCCTAGCTAGAGCGCGGCAGAAATGTGTCCTGCGAACGCCGCGTGTAGCTGCCGCGCAATCGCCGCGCAATGTTTGGACACACCTTTAGGTTTGTTTACTTTTTTTTTATGATACAGTTTAATTATGTTTGTTAAATATTTATGCTTTGTTGATTTTTTTAGGTAAATAATTGAACTTGTTGAAATATTTGAGATTATTTAACAGGTTAAATTTCTACTTACATTTATACTTTTTCTTCTAAGGATTAAAAAAACACAATATTACAATATATTTAACATATTTCATTCTCTAGGGAATCCATCCTACACCTCACAGGCATCTATCCTCAAAGGAATGTTTGTGCAAAAACTCCATTTCTGCACAATCAGTTAAAAAAACATGAAACTAGCTTTATTCATAGGAAATATTAATTGACAATTAATTGTTTTGACAAAAAATAACGAGGCTCTTTCAAAAAGTGGGGCATCTATCCTGCCTTTACCCACCCTATTTATTTTATAACTTATAAAAAACAAAGAACCATATTCAAGAAAAACTTAAATAGTTGGTTACTAGTTCATTGTTTTTTTAGCCTAAATGAATATTTAAATACCTAATTTGTTTTGCTGTAACGACACTATAATAATGTACGCATGCCTTCATGCTGCTGGATACATGGACTAAACATAGCTATGAGGCCTAATTGTGAAAATAACTTTATGTATTCTAGCAAATAAACATTTGATCTTGAATTTTGAAACTTTAATTCTTGAATCTAGAATAGATTTTTATCCAATAAGTACTTTTTACCTAAAATTAAAGCATTTCAAATTATTCACAAGCTTTGCAAAAGTAAATTTAATTAAGACGGCCTCTGTGGCGCAGTGGGCGAAAGTCCGCCTGAGACGCAGAATTTTGCGGGTTCGATTCCCACTGCGGGACAAATGTTTGCATGTTCTCTAGATATTTGTCACGGGTCTGGGTGTTTACTATGAATGATATGTATGTATTTACAAAAAAAAATATGTGTAGTATTTCAACCAAGTGGTTCCCATAATACAAGCTCTGCTTAGTTTGGGGCTACATGATGCTATGTGATTACGTCCCGCATTATTTAATATTTATAAAAAAAATGCAAGAAAGTTTTTTAAAAATAGGGATAGTTACGAGTAATTTAGGTCCGCTACACATTAAGTATGATTTTTTATATCATGCTTTTCTATAAAAGACGTAAATATTTCTGTTTATTGAGTTTGGCCGGGCATTCTGTAAAGAACTTGACTTCCGATACTTTGACAATTACTTCCTCACCCCTTAGTACCTACTAGGGCTTGCATTCGAATATTCGAATATTCGAATATTCGAATAATTCGAATATTATTTTTGTTCGAATATTCGAATACTGATATTTCAATATTCGAATATTCGATTTAAATTAATTACACCGAAATCGGAACTCAGATGTGCATGAAATGCCACTTAAGAGTTCGCGCGATATATCCATACAAGACTTTACAAGTTTACGTCGTCGTTCGGGTAAACAACATGTCGAACGATCCGATCCAAACCCAATAACTTTTATCGGGTTCTGAACACGGTTCGGATACACTCGGAAGTTTCGCGTTGTGCATTCGCGTAGTTGACGAAACTGTTCTGTCCATTCGTCTCTGTCGTTAACGTGAATGTTTATTTTCATGATTTTGTTAAAATACCAACTAACCTAGATTTATAAGACTGTTTTTAGAGGTTTTGGTGCTGCTTTGTCCGTCCGTCCGTCCTTGGCGTGGTTTACTTCGGTGTACTTAAGAGATCACCTTGGTTAAGCAACTCTCCGCATGGTCATTACTTGGATGGATGACTGTTTAGTGACATTTAGATTTGACCACTTCCGTGCTTCGGAAGGCACGTTAAGATGTTGGTCCCGGCTTTTCAGTCGTTAAGCCATGTCTGAGACCTTCGGGCGGCCTAAAATCTCCGACACTAGGAGTTGGCCACTAGCTCATACGAAGAAGAAAATTTTAATTTGTGGTTGATTGTGCGTTTAAATCACCAATGTCTCGTTGCGGTGACATACCTTTTTGTATATTTTTTTAAATTAGTTCATAGAAAAAACGCGTTTAAGAAAAAATAAGTTCATATTTTAAACTTCTTCATGAAAATAACACTCAACATAACAAAATAAGATGTGATTTTAATAAAATCATAGTGTTTTTCTATTATTCGAATAATATTCAAATAATTCGAATAGTACCCGAAAAAAAATCGAATATTCGAATATGAATATTTTCGAATATTTGCAAGCCCTAGTACCTACACATATCATTTTACTCAATATAACCTACAATTAGTCCATTAACCGTTCTAAAAAACCCATTACAATTCAATCAATACAAAGGATTTCAAAAACTAATCATAACTATTATAAGAATAATTTGATTAAAATTTGACGGCTTTTATCCTGGTTAAAAAAAACAGGAAACAGAGGGTAGGTAATTCAATTACGTTCAAAACCAGTTCTTGCTGATCTGTGATAAGCCAAGTGCATTGTAGTTTTTGTTCAGAGCGCGAGGGTCAAGATATGCTGGGTGAGGTACAAAAGAATGAGTGAATAGCTAATAGTGGGTTCCTTACATATCATGTCGGTGTGGATTACGAGAAAGGCCGGCGGAACTCCAAACTTGATATTTCCGTTTCGACTAAGTTTTGTTGCAGAAATAAATATTATTGAATTCACTTTTCTTCTGCGTATGAGCTAGAGGCCAACTCTGATGTCGTAGTTTGAAAAGGCCTCCGACTAACATTTTAGCATTAGTAGAGTTCTTTGTGAATGACTCATCCAGGGAAGTACTTCTGCCGTGAAGCAGCTGTGTTTCCACTTGATGGTAAATTTAATGTAAGGTAATGGTTACCACTTAACATCAGTTGGGCCATGTACTAGTTCCATCGATAGGTGTAATAATTTACAAAAAAAAAACATATTAACGTGCCTTCCGGAAGTACTCAGATCTAATGTTTGTCCCTCCTCACAATAACGACTTAAACTAAAAAATATCTCATTATGTACTTCCACACCTAAAATAACATATAGGTTACTTTTCATCCAGGTAGGTACAAGCGAGTCTAAGCTAGTTTTCAATAAAGCTGTTTTTAACAAATTACCCACTCACTTACCCCCAAACAAAACATTAGTGTTCATTCACTCATAAATAGAACCAATGAATAATCGAAAGTGTCTCATTTTGGCGCGAAAGCCATCTTATTCCCAACAATAAAATAGCGGCTTGCGCAAACAGATCAAACGTCGAATTTCACAAACAATTCAATTCGAATTCTATTGAAAACTTTACAAATCGGTCTCGAGTGGCGGCAGAAGAAAAACTCCAATCACAAACACAAGTCGAAACCTTCATCAAGCAATTATATGCCCAATTACATAAACATTAAGTTCCACAGCAACTATCAAACTAAAATGGTTATCGGCAGAAGAAACGACACTCGCAAAATCATTAACACACATGCCAGTCTAATTTAAACTTTATGTCTGTGATAATAAGAAGGTATAGTTAGTTTTGGTTCCCGAAACTGATACTAGCTGGGGCTTTTGGAGTATCGAATGTTGGGCCTATTCAATTGGGATTATATCGGCTAATTTAAAGATGTTATTTGTAGGATTAGGATAAAAGGCGAATAGCTCTTTTATAAGTGTTGTTGTCAAAGGGCTTATTACCGACAAATAAACGTGCGATTCTATACTAATAACAAGGAAAAGATTGTGTGTTTGTAGGTCTCAGAAACTAATGAACCAATTTTGAAAATTCTTTCACTAACAGAAAGCTACCCTATAAGCCTTATGAGTGTTACTGCTACGGTTGGGGTAACCGTGTTCTTGAGTGGAGATGACAGCTTAGCGAACGTAGTGTAGGACACCCTTCGGCCAGGTGGAATGACGATCTGCGAAAGGTTGCTGGTAGAAACTGAATGCCTAGAGCTCAGAACAGGGCGCAATGCCGCTCATTAGGGGAAGACATAGGTCTGTTGGAACCTATGTCCTATGCTGATGATGAGAGAGACGTGACGAAGAGGAAGATCATGCAAACAATGTTGCAGGTGAGTCCTCCAGTAGTTCAAATGATGGCATGGTGTAGCAATATTTTGCAATATTTTTATGGGTACAAATTACTAATAACTTATAGGAAGACTACGAGTTGGTACAATGCTAACTAAGTATCAAAGACTTCCGAACATCCATTTTGTCTCTAGAATGATCAAAATATAACATTTATACCTAACAGGTCCTCCAATATTATAAAGGCGAGAGTTGTGCTCATTTTAGATGAGAAATGTGTTTTTTTTTAAATCATGATCATAATCATAATCATGATTTTTATTGTTTCATGTGGTACATTTAGTTAGTTAGTTTAGCCTTAGTGTTAATGATTTTGCGAGTGTCGTTTCTTCTGCCTGATAGTTTGATAGTTGCTGTGGAACCTAATGTACGAGTATGTATATGTAATTGGGTATATAATTGCTTGATGAAAGTTTCAACTTATGATTTTGATTAAAGTTTTTCTTCTGCCGCCATTCGAGACAGATTTTTTATAAAATTTTAAATAGAATTCTAGTTGAATTATTTTTGAAATTTTGTACTTATTTCACGTCAAAACTAAACGGAAAGAGAGAGAGCTGTTTGCACATAATGTTGGTACTTTGTTCTTAACCTGGAATAACATATAGGAAGGTTGATTTTTATCTGAGTAATACGCGGGTGGAAGCTGGTAATAAAAATGAATACAATAAATAAATAAAAAATATTCAAGAATTTAAGATGGTTACATAAAATAAACACAAGATCAAGTTTAAACATCAGGTAAGAATAACACATGAGCCTGAATTTTGTAATCCTGTGTTTAAATGTGTTATCTAATAGAATGAGTACCAGATAAACCTGCCATTAATAAAAAATACAGTAAAACCATAAAATATTTCACTCATACAACGTCAAAACACCGTCTATACAATAGCAAATTAACGCAAAATCTCCCTTAATTACATAATTACTCCAATTAAGGCAAAGCTTGAGAATTAATTAACAATTCGCGTCGCAAAGAGCCTTAATGGAGACCAATAAATATAAGGCGCCGAAAGATTCTGCTAACTTTATGTACTAGTGATGGGCAGGCGATTCGGTTTCGGCATCGTTCTTGTTAAAATTCAGCCGAAGTAAAAGATCTCTCTAATCAGAGAAACTGTTACTAAAAACCTATAAACTTAGATGTGAATCATCAATTAGCAACTAAATGCAACATTATTAAACGTGTTATGAAATGTTTCGTGCATTGCTTCACTGTTACAGTGGTTAAAATTGGCACCTTGGCACTGTGTCACGACAATCATTATTATTATTATTAACTAACCTGCATCATCCCACTACTGGGCAGAGGTCTCCCCCGAATTCCGCCAACCATCTCTATCCTTTGAGATATTCCACCATACTCACTCGACGGCTACATATAACTACATATACCTTATTAATTTTTCTAGGCACACTCAATAAACACCATGTTATTCCGTTTTACAAAAGTTAAATGTTTTGATTTTTTTCAATAGTTCCAGTGGCGTGAAAGCCTTCAATGGCCTACCATCTCAAACACTAGAGTCAGCCACTATTCTGGTGTTCGCACATACAAAAAAAGGAATAGAGTTGAAAATGACAACCAGAAATTAAATTTACTTTGACTTAAGTACATTTTAACTGCGTACGACGAGAACCGGAGGAAAGTCCTATGCTATGTTTATTTTTAGAAGGCGAATGACAAATATTTCATTAATTTGTATCGTGAATTCTAGCTAATAACAAAAAATAAATCTTTGTTATTAGCAATTTCACGATACGCTCGCGAATAGTTATATTTGAAGATTTTCAAGGATTCGTGATTGCCCTACAGCGCCGAAATCTTTATCACAACACTATTTTCAACTTCCTAGAGCTAACCTACCTATATAAAAGCGTCTAACGGCGACCTTATCTCACTGGAATAAAGATGTGTTTTCTATGGCATGGAGTTACAGCGTTTTGTGTAGGGTTGAACTGGCAAATACTAAATTAACCTTTTAGGATAAGCGAGGCTGGTGGCTGAGTTGGTGTTAGTGCGAAATTTAATTAAGGATTTCGGTTTTCAGCGCTTGATTAGTGTGGAAGTGGCTTTTATTAAATCAATTCGTAGTTCAAGCCGAGCTTCATATCATGAATCAAACAAGAACGGTAAAGTGCGAGTTGAGTTGTCAATGACGTTTCTAATTTATTCAGTATATATTCTCACGGACGTCCAAAGTATGAAGAGACGGAACTTAATTAACATACTAAACGTCAACCCTGGGATACCACAAAATACAAACCAGGAGACAACAACACTGCTACCAACATACTAGAACAATAAAAAATGTGATCCGTGGTCTAAATATTCAAAATCTATCGGTATCAATGTTTGACCTCGGGGTAATCGGCTAGCTCTGTGGCAAACAGAAATGATTGACACCGATCCTGTTTTAACAAACTGTGACAGTTTTGTCAATTGACGTTCATTGAATTTCGACGGATGAAATGTCAAATTTTATAAAAACAGGATCGGTTTCAATCATTTCTGTTTGTAACAGAGTTAGCCGATCACCCACCTGACTTAGGTTATACCTACTGCAATCGGACAAAATAAATGTATAACTACTAACTTTTCAACAAGGAACGAAATTTTAATATCATATCATTTGAGCAAGGAACGGAAAAGAGAAAAGGGCTTTTATTCGAGGAATGAACAGAAAATGAGCTTGTGGCCAACTCTATATCCTAGAACTATAAAAGCCGCTTCCACGCTCTTGGACTAAAAGCAAGCACAATAAATTAATTAACGCCACGTCGATGCCTATTTACTTAGCTATGTACTCTACTCCACGGAACTCCAGTTGCTAAGATCTTGGCATCTTGGCAACCATTTCTTATTTCTGTAGAGAGATAAGAATAAATCAAGCTTGTTACATGTGTTTATAAATTTACAATAAGCTACCAACGAATTTAAAAGATTTGAAGGTTAAATTGTTTAAAAAAAAAAAAACTTTCCGAAAAATGCTTTTATTCTCGAATGCGAATATTTAAGTTTCAAGAACACTTAGGGATCAATTAGTTTATTTCTAGTAGGCTAAAGGCTATTCTAGATATCTAATTATTTATGACGGTGTTATAACTTATGTATGTGTGAGTTATAAAAATTTGCATGCCAAAGATTTTGGTAGGACATAAACTGGGCTGATTAATTAATAAGATCTTTATTGTATCATATGTAATCGTGCAAATAAATAAGTAAGTATATCATTTAAGATAAATAATTATAAAAATGCTATCCGTGACAGTCATCTTTATATCAAACTTGAATGAGCATAATTTATCTTTGCAAACTTAGAATAACCATATTATTATAGTTTATGTAGATATGTTTAGAATATGTATGTAAAGATATAGATATGTTTACCCACTTTTTTTAATGTAATTATAAAAGTACTGTATAATAAAATAATAATACAAATAATAAATAAAATATAGATTTTATGTTGGTTATTTTATGTATATCTATCTAACTATTTGAATGTATTTATATGTAGGTTTAAGTTTTTAAAATTATAAATCTTAAAGGTAAAAATATACTATATATAATATAACCTATAACCCTATAACCCGTACCAATTGCGTCAAAACCAAACGTATCCCATAAAATTGCCTTTATTTTATAACATTAACATTTTCTTTAGTTTTACACACCGACTCGATTAATAATCACGTAAAAAAATCTTTCGTTCATTTGGTTTCCGGCGCACGCCGCCATGACACTGCAACAAACTTAGCTTTTAATTATTTAGACGGTAAAATCGAATGAAAACATTGGAGATTTTGCACTTTGTATATGCTCTCGCTAGAGTGTTCTGTGGCATTGTGTAGCAGTGTTTATTCTGTAAATAAATATTTTATTAGAAATCATCACAATAATGTTAGTTAAACAATCGTTGCATCAACTGTTTGCTAATAACCGGTGACGCGAAACCAGCATAGTTTGGAAGACGCATCCATGGCTTTTTCGTGGTTGTGATGAATGTGTTAAGATCTTGGATCTTAGCTTGGATTTCACCTTCACCAGTAAGTACTAATACCTATTATAACCATAAATGATATAAATGCATATCTACTTTCTCGTCACTATCATTATTTGAAAATAATATAAAGTAGAATACAGTAGTAATGTATGTAATGTCCTACCTACGAAATAGAAGTTAAAACCTTTTACCTATCTGTGTGAGGTTTATAAACCTTTTCTCATAGATAAAGTATCATAGTTAAAGGTTTATAGTGCAATACTTAATAACGATGTAGACAAAACTGAACACACAAGGTCTCGGGAAAGCATTTTTTTAAAAACAAACTCTAAACTAATATCACATAAAAACAATTTGTTGACGTTTATCTTAAAAGAGACTTACTTAGCCATGATGATGATCTGATCTTTGGAAAAAATTAGGTTTCGTTTTGACGCAATCACTTTAGCATTGGTACCGAGCGCCATACATCAGACGGCATTGTTCTTTATCGTAGCCATTATACGTACACATGCATTTATTCTTCTCTTTGTATCTTCTCTCTATACCCAAAGGTTTGCTGTAAGAAAACTCTTTCAGGGTTAAGCTCGCTTTTGTACATAGCATTTAAGTAAATTTATTTCTGTACTATCTTTCGGTGTACATTAAAGATTTAAAGAAAAATATTCCGACGAATTGAGATCCTCCTCCTTTTTGTTGAAGTCGTTTAGTATAAGAAAAATCAAACCAAGTGCGTAAATCAGTTCCGAAACTTGATACAAATTGCATTCCCAATATCTAAGGGCTAAGTTACGCAAACACAGATTGGCCAACTTGTGTGTGACACACAGCCACTGTAATTAGCTAGCGGCACGTGTCACGGTCTTAGGCCACGTGTCACACACGTGACAACTCCAACCTAATAAGAGATACTGTTACAAACTTGCAATCTTAGATCAGATGAATTAATTTGGGAGAAAATTTAATTTGGTTTCTCATCATCATCATCAGCCTATAACAGTCTACAGCTGGACATAGGCCTCCCCTAATGAGCGCCATTGCAGCCTGTCCTGAGCTCGACGCATCCAGCTTTTACCAGCAGCCTTTCGCAAATCGTCACTATACCGGCGTCCTACACTACGTTTGCCGAGCCGTTTCCGCTCAAGGACTCGTTTCCTCAATGATTATCGGTCCTTCGGTAGATATGGCCAGCCCACTGAGGCCAGCTTGCTGATTCTCCTATACTTGTATAATTTGTATAATTTGAGTGCTGCTGCAGAATCAATGACCGACTTAATTTTTTTTTTCTAAGATCGTATGTTTGTTGGCTAAGCTTTATGATGATATAATTTTCTAAAAGTCCTCGTCAGCGTTATGGCCAAATAGCCACATAAGACACAAAAGTGGAAACAGGATTGATTCTTATATCCTATAAAGTCCGTTTGACTTAGATTCTGTGATGACTTCAGCTATGAAGTCATCTAAACCTACCTTTTTAGGTACCTACATTTGTATTATTATTAATATTTAGGCCATTACAATCCCACATCATTAATTCCAAATAGAAATGTAACACTAACCAAAAAACGTGACAAAACATGACATTAGCATTGTCATGACATAATGACTATTAGTCAAATGCTCGGTCGGAGTACAATAGTTTGTCGAAATGAAGGGGACCATTCACTCAGTCCTATTAGGTTCAGTTATATGTTTAATACATTTTTAACTAGCTCTAGCCAGCGAATTTTCTCACTATCATTACATATCTGTTAATAACACCAAAATGATGTAACTGACAGATATTTGTAATTATATCCATGTGCAAATTTGCAGGCAAATTGTTTTTTAAATCAGCTATTTGAGGATTTTATATCAGATTTTGTAATTCTTATTTTGTACAGTAAATCAATTGAAACTAGCTCAAAAATATATTTTACCATTAGTAGTAGCACAAATACTACAACATCCGAACAAATTCAATAAAGCTTTGTACAAATAGTGAAGTTATTGCAAAACGCTAAATAGGGCACCTAAAGCCTATATCACTTGCTAAAGAAATGTGGCGTAGTAACTTGTCTAGATATAACAACAACACCATCAGTCCACTGCTGGGACATAGGACTCCTCTATAAGAAGGGGGATATGCCCATAATCACCAAGTGGGCATGCGGATTGGGGATCGCAGGGCACAGCTTCTCGCACCACCGACGCTGCTGCCCGTCGGGGGTCACAGTGGAAATAGCTATATAATAGTGTTAGACTGCGCTATGCCGTATTCAGCCGGCCGCCAGAGCCCCGTTTGTTATTCGGCAGGGTGCACCACGTGTATGTGAGGTTGGCTTGGGTTCCAAGGTGGAGGTTAGAATTCCTTACACTTGCCTAGAAAGCTTGACTATAAATTTAATCCGTGTCAACCGTGTCAAAAATGAATAATACAGTTGAATTCCTTCAACTGAGAGAGGTTTTTTCATGGTAAATGAAAATGAAAATGAAATGAATGCCCACGGCTTCGCTCGTGTTCTGTGTACTCGTGTGCTCGAGTACAAGGGTAAAAATTGCTTAGTTAATCCAGTCGTTATTTTTCTTTTTAAATCATGTAGGTAGCAAAATCCCTGTATCGACAAACTTAAAAAAAAGCTTAGGTTTTCAGACAATTTCCAAAAAGGAGAAAGATCTCCATTGGATTGTTTTTTTTTTTTATTTAATCACAATCCGTTGTTTATGAATCATCATCATCATTTGTAAAGTTCTGCTTTCGTTTGGGAGGGTTTGGAGGTACTTTAGTACAGTTCGGTCCCTATTATAGAGGAAAACACACCAACCCTAACAATCAATTTCTTTGACGCCATTTTGTAGCTAAATTATTTTATTTTGGTCTTTTCTAGAGCCATTCTGATGCAATAAGGCAGGCTAACACTTTGAAACGACTCCTCAAGTGGACTTTCTGTACTTAAGTACGACCTATTCTATGTCAGGGGACGCACCCTCTGTTTATCCACAACCTACTTAATAACGACTTATTTATTTGCACAAAGGCTAAGAGTGGGTAATTGCGAATAATATGAGAACTATTAGTGGGGTAAATGTGGCATAGTAGGGTAAGATCGACATAGTGGGGTAAAAGCGGCATAGTGTGGTCGTAATCTGGTTTCGAATACCGGTAATAAACGAATCGTACTCATTTTCACAATTATTTCTTTCACTATATGCTATTAGTTATACAAGCGTATGTTGAGTGGTAGCCGTAACCCATAATAAAGTATTGCAACTTAGAAATAACGACTATTTATTTGCACAAAGGCTAAGAGTGGGTAATTGCGAATAATTTATGTAAGATAAATAGAGATAGGATAACTATAAGTGGAGTAAAATAATCATAATAGGGTAAGTTCGGCATAGTGGGGTAAAAGCGGTATAGTGTGGTCGTGATTTGGGTTCGAATACAAACCGGTAGTATCAGACTCGATCCTTCCCATGAAATACAAATAATAAAATTAATATTAATAATGACACAGAGCAAACCAAGTAGAGCTTGTATTACAGGAACCATTTGACTGATATATCTTCTACTTATATTATATATATATTTTTTTAAATATATACATATTATACATAGAAAACACTCAGACCCGGGACATATATATGCAGGATATAAAAAAAATTGTATCGCGGCGGGAATCGAACCTGCGACCTTCTGCATCTCAGGCGAGCCTTTGTCCACTGTGCTACAGAGGTCAATTATACAAATACAAATCAATTTGTTGCCGAAAACCAAACACTTTTTATATATAATACTTGAAAATGAAACAAGCACATGGCCTACCTGGTGTTAAGTGGTAACCATTATCTGTAACAAAGTTGCTGCATTGCATCGTAGGTCACGCAACGTGCCCTACAATGCAACGCCCTGCGTACATCAACTTGAGCCATGAAGGTGATAAGCCTCATGTAGGTACCGGTTTTTTCACCGGTATCAACACCCTTCAAACCGAAACACAGCAATGCTGCTTCACGGTAGAATCTGCAAGATCTGGCGCTCAATATCTCTATGAGGTTACAATTCAAGTTTTGGCACACAGTTCCAATCTGAACACGATTGAATACTTTTGGGACAACCCAACAAGACGTTCCTATCCGAACAAGAGTAACGGCCCCTACAAACCTATTAGAGCTCAAGATATATAGCGGTAGAGGAGTGACAGAATATCCCTCAATCGGATATACAAGACATCATGGATGGATTGTCAAACCGGCGCCAAGAAGTCATTAGGGCTAAAGGTGGTGAGGGGTATGGTGGCAGTACTTCCCCCTCGGACGAGTCCTTTAAAACAAATGCTAACTACTTCTAAAAAGTTCTATAAAACAAAGGTATAAAAGTCCGACTAACAGGACATATAGACAAACACGACGATTTCAATAAAACTCCATCCAAAAACGTATTAGCAATGGGACCGTACGAAATTGATTCGTTAGTTACATTGTTGTTTATAAAAATCGCAGCAAAATCAAGATAGCTGGGTCACTTTATCATACACTTCAACAAAGCACCTCTGACGCGTAACATTAAAACACTGAATAACTGGTAGCGTAGAAAATTGACGTCATTCACTGTTTTATGAACGACCTCGCAAGGACTATTCTTTATGAATTGTGCTATTGTAGATAATTATTTTTATTTTATTTATTATGTAGTTTTAAATTAAATTAAATGATTTATTTTGCCTGAAGTATGGTACAATAATGGTCTTATAATAATATTTATGATTAGCGCTTTCACATACTTCACCGTATACACAGCATGCAAAAAAGTCAAGAATAATAACTAAATAAAATTATTATTAATTCATTATTATTAGTTTTATTTCTAATTAAAATCAGAATACATAAAATTTCTGATATTACGAAATTGACATTAGGAAGTAGGTACGAGTAAGTATTTATTGATGGCCTGACCAGCTCAGAGACAAGGGAACGTCAAGTGTGGTGCAGATGGCCACAAACTGGAGTCACTGGAGGCCGGCCCTCCACGCCTTCAGGATAGTGATCACAAGATAAGATAAGACAAGATTTATTTGTTTAACAGAATATATGTCACGATCAGAAGGAATGAAGTACCGACTACAAAGAAGAAGTATTTATAAATATGAATACACTATTGTTTATGATTAAGCTTTTAATAATAGCTGTTATGTTTTTTATCTAAATAATTAAATACTTATTTAACTCGCATATCAACTGTCATAGGTTTTATGCTGATTGAATGGATTGAAATCATGACGTAACAAATAGTTAGTTCTACTAAAATCACGAGTGACGTCATGTCCATTATAATATTTTTTCTAATATTTTCAAGCATAAGGCTCAGTTACAGTTACGACACTAATCCTACTTTAATTTTTCAAGGAGTTCTAAATCCATTTTTTAAGTTTCCGTAACCGATGGGTGCCCTATTACGAAGCCACTACTACCAACATACACATTCCGTCAACAGCTTTGCGCTAGGACGAAAGTTAGACGTTAAATAAATAATGCCGAATATTTTCATAAAGTAAATTTAACTTTGAATGATCTAGCCGCTTCCAAAATGAGCTGCGTAAAAATAAACGACTCCCCGCAATCGAATCAACTTTGTAGAGCAAAATTAATTACTTTGCCGTTTTTCACTTTATTTCATCGTTTTTCACTTTACTTTATCGTTTTCCGGTTTATTTTGTTGGAAACAATCGCCTTTATTGCAGTTTTTTCATTATTGAAATCGGATTTATTTGTGTTGGTCAGTTGCTTTTGATTGGAAAAGGGTATGGAGTCTATTCACAATGGGTGAATGGTCAGCTGAGACGGAAGAAATAGCGAGTTCGATTCTCACCGCTTAATGTTAGCATGATCTGTAGATTTGTTCCTGGTGGGTGTTGTGGTAAATAAAGGGTTAAAAACGCCACCTTTGGAACCCAAGCCAACCTCACCTGCCCGTGGTGGATCCTGCTAACTAACAAACGGGGCTCTGGCGGCCAGGTATAGCGCAGCTTAACACCGACACAGCTGAATTCCCTGCGCTGACGGGCAGCAGCGTCGACTGCTGGAAGATGTGCTCTGCGACCTGTAACACGCAGGAGCTGGTTGGATATTAAGGGCATATCCCCTTTCTTTTTAGCGTAGGCCTATGTCTAGCAATAGACTGAATAGGCTGGTGTTGTATGTCCACGCAACCGAAGCCGCATGCGGGAGCCTATCTAAATGCAACTAATGAACCAAAATAAAAACCTACCGCAAAAAATATAACTACAAACGACTTTATTCCAAGTAGGGACATACAGTTCAAATTGCCGTGCTGTTTCGAAGATCTTATCGTAGTGCCTGTGAGTAAAGATGCAGAATAGCCTCAATTTTGAATCTTATTTCTTTAATAAAATGTTTCATCACAATTCACAGGATAAAAATCTTTATGTTATTGAGTTTAAGGTTTGTTTTCCGATGGTCAGTTTTGTTAAGGGGAGGATAGTCCGGGTTAATTTAGTTGTGGATTAACTCGGTTTGAGTGATTGATGTTTTAGGGATTCTGCGTTTTCGTGTTTAGCGGTAGGGTATGGAATGGGGTGGGAATTTATAGCGATTTAATATAATTTTTGTCTGTTTGTATACCATCAAGTACTGTTATATTGCTGCAGTTATCTTGAATAAGATTTTTTTTAAATGTATGTGAAATTTTTGCCTTCTTTTAAGCTAAAACTACTGAACGAATTGTGCAAAAATTTTGCACATATGTAGATCTAGTCTTGGTAGTAATACATATAGGCTATTTTTTTATCCATTATTCATAATTCATATTGTATAAAGCTTGCATTTATTTAAATATTAAATAAGATAAAAATAATGCTGTACACTATATCATACATCATTATGTATTCCCAAACTATGCAGAGCTTGTAATATGGGAACCACATCATTGATATAATAGTTACTTAAATATTTTTTTGTGTAAATAGGTTAGGTAATTCATATTAAACACAACCCCGAGACAATAATTTGCAAATCATACAAACATTTGTCTTGTGGCGGGAATCAAATCCGCCACGCGTATCATGCAAACCGACCAAAAAAGAAGTCTTCAAACTATACAATTACGGCTTGATAAATATAGGTTATATTAGATATGCAGGACGTTATATTCACGACGATCAATGAAGAATGATGACAAAAATCAATTTAGTTGTCCAAACCAATGAATCGCCATTTTGGTTTTCGTCAACTTTCATCATTGGTCATCGTCATCACTACGTGTATGTCAGTGTCAATGTCCCGTGTATATAACTAACTATACGAAGTATCAAGTAAAATAAGAATGTAACTTTAATCAGAATAATAAATGTTGGAAACCCTTTGAAGCCAAAAATACTTGGAACCTCATAATTACGGCATGCAAGACCCAAAAACTGTCAAAATCCAAAATAACTAATAGGCCTTATTACAGTCCACTTCAGAACCAGACCTTCGTCACAATACATCAGAAACAGTCCATCATTACCCTCCCCTTAAGGATCCCTAAAATTAATTTGCTTTATCCAATCAACAATAAACCCAACGCTTACCGAATAGAACTCAAAATCAACTCAGCATTCTCTTTGTTACGTCGTTTTGGTAAGTTATTGGCTGGTCCATTGCATCTAAGATGGCGATGTGTTTCTGTCTCTTTCTATCTTACTGAGATGTCTATCTCAGTTTTCTTGAAAGAAGTTAGTCTTGTTTGTGTAGGGCGCTAGAGCGAGAGGGTGGTTTGAAGTCAATTTCGGTTGTTGTGCAAACAATAGCGATCGATACCTAGGTAGGTTACCTACTATTATTCAATTTTAGATATTTTATTACTGATTTTGAAATTATGTCACCATTTTTTTTACAACTTTTTTGTTCGCTTACCCTTACTCTTTCTTATTACAAACGATTTTTACTGATTTTGAAATAATGTCACAATTTTTCGTTCGCTTAGCATGAGCTCTTTCTTACAAACGTTTTTTACCGATTTTAAAAACAAAATTAAATTTAAAATATAAATCAGTCTCTTCAGCTTACCATGAGTACTTTAGATACTGTTTCATAATAATTTTTCAAACTGTTCGCTTACCATGAACTATTTCTTATTACAAACGATTTTTACTGATTTAGAAACTTTGTCACAAAAAATAAAAATAAAATTGCTAACTAAAAAATTACCTACATGACAAATTTTGCATTTAATCTCAAAACTCTGTTATAAAAATTGAATATCACATATAAATTATCTACATAACAAATCAATTGCCGAGTGATTGTTTGTTATTGGTTTAGGCAAAAAAGTAATTGAGAAAAGTCCAAAAGAACAATTCAAAAATCTATAAAAAATATTTTTTTATTATTGCAAAAGAAAATGTGAATGGATGAGCTAGTTATTTAAACAGATAAAATTCACATTTAGTTTCCGGCAAGTTTAGACATAGTGATAAAAAAACCATCTAATTTATCTTCGATCAATTATACAATGGATAACGTGCGCCGTACTTATGCACTGTGAATAAAGTGGCATATATTGCTTGCTATCATTTTTCAAAAGCACGTCATACAAATATCGCCAGTTTATTAAAGATAATGAGACAGAATATCCAAGTAAGCCGACTATATGAAAACTGCTGCTCCGATTCGTTTTGGCGAAGTTTTAGACAAGCCGCCTAGTGCGGATAGTGCAAAATCCTTTGTAGGTATAGTTGATCGAAGTTATTTATTCATTGTCAAGGTGCGCCCGGCTACTGGAAGTCAAATTAAATAAATAATCCTGACACTATCACGTAGCCTTAGGTATATATCTAGCCACGAACTAAGCAGAGCTTGTAATATGAGAACTAAATGTCTGATATAATACATAAATACCTTTTTGTGAATTCATACATTTTATACATAGAAAGCACCCATACCCGAAACAAATACTTGCAGATCATACAAACATTTGTCTCTCGGCGGGAATCAAACCCACAACTTTGCATCTCAGGCGGGCCGCCGCCCACAGCGCCAGAGGTCGTCAAAAATGACCTACCATGGGTTAAGTTTGTCAAGATTGCGGGATGGCGATGGATAGAACGCGGTAGGCTCTAGAACGTTCTATTAGACTATTTGGTATCTTCTTGTCTACTGAAATAGTACGTAATTAGCACTGCAACTGTATTTTTAAACTATGACATTTCGAAATCGAAATCGACAAACTGTCTCGAAGTTTGTAAAATTCATTTCAGTGGGTATTTCGATCGTAGGGCACGTTTCGAACATGCATGATCTACGAAGTGATACTTTGTTATAAGTAATGGTTACTACATAACATCAGGTGGGAAATGTACTAGTTCCATCTTTAGGTACTATACAAAAATACGCTTTATTTTTACCATCTTTAGGTGACACTCAAACATAGGAACGTTTGTGTACTCTAGTAACAAGTTAATCACATTTTTTTTCTGTATTCCTCCCGTTAGATTTATTAATAAGTAAATATTGGCAGTGGTAGTAGTAAAGGCATATCATAAATTCATAATTAAAAAAATAATAAATAATAAAATGTGAAAATTATCTACTTTAGAAGATCCATTCATATTTCGTTAGTAAAATTCGTAACATCACCGTAACCAGCATATTTTTTTCATTTTTAGGTTGTGAAAGTTAAAAATACTTCAATCCACAATTCAAATACTCCAAAACTGACGTTGTCTTGTTTCTTTAAACCCGCAATGTTTCGTTTTCAATTTTGCTCTTGTTTTTATGTCTAGTGGTTACTGATTTTGACAGTTTGACATGTAAAAACCGTTTTTATCTAGAAGTTAGTCGATCCGACAAACGTTGCCCTGCGCCAAATTCCTTCACATATCCCATAGAAGCACTGTCAGCTCTTAAGCTGATTATATTTTTCCAGGTAATCCAACATGTTATCAATATAACTCCTAACAAGGTATAGAAACAAATGATTTTTATGATTTTCTTATCGGTAAGTGGGGGGTAAGGGGTGAATTAACGTGTTATTGGGGTTAAATTAAGGCGGTTAAACATTTCGTGTTTCGAATTGTGGGGCTAATTGGTCCCGCGACGCACGCTTGCCTTGCTTTGGGGAATGTAGAGCTGTTTGTGGTGTGTTTTTGATCATTTTAGTGTGTTTTTATGCATAAACTTCCAAAATACACTTTACACTTAAAGACAATGTTATTGTGAATCTCCTAGCGATTGTGAATATCAAGAAATACGTGTAGGTAATTACGTAATAGAAGTAGAAGAGTTATTTTTGAAGGGCTTATCCGGGGTATGTAAGTACCTACTACATTATGATCCACCTCTCTGTTTTGTGTGATATGGTGGTATTCCTGCCGTAAAACAGCATTGCAGTTGCGATTTGAAGTGTGTGGGGTGGCGGTAAAATTACAGGCACATGCAGCTTAGCACCTTCATGCTTTAAGTTGATGGAAACAGAGCATATAAGCAATACTTTTTCATAAATAATGATTACCACTTAGCATCAGGTGGGTCTTGTGCTAATTCCATCTTCAGGTATCCTAAAAAAGTTGTATACTGTGACAGTGTGACAGACAATAAATTCAAAGAGACATAGATCCCTTATGACTATCATACCTCATGTCAGCGAGCTTATGTTATAGGTAAATTACCACAGAAAAAGGAACAGAATTTTTACTCTGCAAAAACGATTAAACAAATAGCTACTTTAGCTGTGTCGCAATTAAGTGTTATTCAGCTCGTAGCATTTTATATTCACCTACACCTTTCTATCCGTAACTCTTATCTCTCCTGACGCGTACTAACCTACAGACCGAGCCCCGCTGACGGGGCCCGCCGATGTACATAAAGCTTCATACTTAAAGTGCGGAGTGAGACTGGCCTGGTAATTACCAACTCTATAAATGCAAAATGAAAAGTTTTATTTTTAATACGCGTGTCGCTGGCGGCTTCTACGTGGAATTATATTTGAAGAGTTGAGTCAAGAGACGAATAAAACCGATGTTTGCTCTGTGGCATGGCGGTTGTGAACTGTCATTGTTGGTGCTATATACCGGCTTTACATGGAATTGCTACTAGTATACTAGCGTACAAGGGAATGCGCACTTTGAACAAAAATACCTAATGTGTCTAATGTGAGCCCTTCCTAAAAGCTTTCGCATTTAGAATTTTAGTATGAAGTATAATGTGTAATGATACTTACTTATTTTTCTTTATGGGACTAGAAGATGGAACAAGCACATGGCCCATCTGATGTTAAGTGGTAACCATTACCTAGTACAAAGCATTGCGTTGTAGATCACGTTTTTCAAACGTGCTCTACAACGCAACGATGCAACGCCTGCGTCCATCCACTTGAGGCATGAAGATGATAAGCCTTTTGTGCCTGTAATGTCACGGCACCCACACCCTTCAAACCGAAACACAGCACATCTGCTTCACGGCAGAAATAGGCACGGTGGCAGTACTTCCGCGGACGAGCCCTCCACAAAGAACTAAGGTACATAAGTTCTTCTCCTTCGTATTCTTCTTCTATTCAGCGAAGAAAAGATCGCTGCAAGTTATAGGCCTCCCTATTATGTACATTATTTCTAGTTATGTCATCAAACTAATATTAAGTCTTCATTAGATTATAAAATGAAGGTACCTAAGTATAGATTTATTTCTAAAATCATAAAGTTTTGCTACTGTCTTATTAAGGTTTAAGTAGGTAGGTATATTGAAAACAAATTATCTTAGCAGCCAGTTTCTTAAGCAACATTCATATTTTTATAACTCCGTCGTTCGCTATCGTATTTTTATAACATAGTTAGACACATTTTTACTTAATAACAATCACAAAAACGAATTACAACCCAGCATCAACCAAAACCGAACACATGTCATCCAAAAGTCAATTTCCCTCTCGATTAACGCAAAGAACTCGCAATAATTAAATTACACGCAATCCAATATAACAAACAGCGGGAACTTAAAACAACCAATCAGCGCGTGCCAAATCTGACAGATGTCATATTTGAGCCGCATTGTTAGTGTTGTGACGTTCGTTTTTTGAAACATGACAGTTGGTGCGGGAGGATCGCTTTTTGTTTCGTTTTTATTCAATCTCTGCGGCGAAGGTTGACGTTTATTGGAAGAAATGTTTTACCCTTGTTTTTAGGCGTAGCGGTGCTGGCAATTTTTGGTGGATTTGTCTCGATTTGGTAAATCAAAAAGGCTTTAAAAAAATATTTAAAGCCTTTTTGATATCCTCAAATAACGTCAAAGTAAATTGTTGGTCAAAGTGACAAGTTCGCTCAGAAATTTATAACTTAAACCAGCAAATACTTTGTCCTTAATTCGAGATCGATTGATTGGTTATGTATGCTCTTAGTCTACTTGCCTTATAGTAAGCATTACAAAATTGAAGCAGGAATTAAGGTGTGTTAGGTTAAATGTTAGCATAAAATCTATCAAAATATACACAATGCTTAAAGATGTTGAGACCGTCTCTCACCGTTGGATGATGAAAAGAGCTAACCTAAAGCAATGATAAAAGTAGCCTTTAAAAAAAAATGGGGGTAAGTCTTTCAAAACTAGCTCGTTGACTGCAGGCCTCGCCTAGCTGCCGCACCGCGGTTGTATTTTCAGCATTCAAAGTGTTAAAATTAAATAACGATTAATAATCGATAAATCTACATTATTTTATTGGACTGAGCAAAACTGTCAAATTGTCACTAATTACTTTACGCATTGACACTAAAAACTCCCCCAATGTTCCATATTAAAAGTTGTGGAAACAATTCTTGAATTCACACAATAACGTTAAAGATGTGTAATGTCGTGGAACAAACAATTTCAACCTGTAACGGGGAAGCCGGTCGTTTATATAATTTTTATTGCTTGGGCGAACTTAGTCCTAGTGATGGGATTTCGTTCGGGATTTCACAAAAGCAACAAAATAAAAACTTACCAATGAAAACACGACAAAAGAGAAACAAAAACATCAATTATAATATAATGTCATCTACGTGTCTATTCCGAGGGATGGAGTAGAGTTCAGGATACCGCAACAAAACAAATACGTAAACCAATGAAAACATGAAAAAGGTGAAACAAAAAAATTACTTATAAGATGATTTTATCAACTTTGAAGATGATATAGTCCTTTCTAAATATAATGAGGGATATGCACATAATCCCCACGCTTGGCTAGGTAGTAATTAAAATCCTTACTTATTCGGTAATTTAGTCTGGCAACACTATCTCAGCAGAAGACAGAAAATTGTGGATAAATTGTAATATATTTTAATGAAAACATCTCGTGATAACTGTAATTGTTATTGCAAAATTTCACGGTCCAACCGACATTTGAATTTATTCACAGATACCTGCAGCACTTGCTCAAAAATTGGCCGGGTCCGGGCCTCTAATTTGAGCAAGTGCTGCAGGTAGTTACATTTTATTATGAAGGTAACGCATTTTAGCGAGCTTCTTTACGTTCGTCTGACAGACATCATGATTGATTGTATGCGATGGCCCTAGATCCCGTTCTATCCCGTTTTTATTAAAATTTCGCCCGTTTTAAAAACTTGTCACATCACTAACAGTTGTACAACTGAATTCGCCCGATAGCGTGCGTACGGAACACTTATTAATGAACACAAATTAGTCATTTTATGCTACAAAGTGAAGTTTTCGTTCCTACCAATTAACTGAACAATACCTTTTCTATTTTTATTGCTAAGCCAGTTAATGCGATTTATAAGGGGAAGTTTTCCTAGATTTGGAAATTATTGTTTAAGTTTTAGCAATAATGTTATGATGTCCCGATCGGTTAATAAAAAAGCTCTATTAAATATATGTAAACGTTATTTTAATGTAATTGGTAATAGCAGAAAGCAATCTTTAACCTTTTTACTTGTGACCTTTTTGTGTAACTGTTTCCCTTAATAGAGTAAAGCTCTTTCACATTGGTTTATTTTAGTTCTTATAAATTATAACTTAATAAAATTGTTCTTATCTTATCTAAATGTTGAGAAATGATATGAGACCGCATTTTGGCATTTGGTGTAGCGTGCCCTCCAGCGAGGTGGAATGACAATCTGCAAACGATAGCTGGTAGAAGCTGTATGCGTCAAGCTGAGGACAGGGAGCAATGTATGATCACCCATCACACACGTACACATTACAGTGTAGTAAAAAAATTATAGATTATATTTACTTTGACGATAAAGATAACGATTATGATATATGTTAATATAAAGATATTTATTTGCCAAAAAACAGGTGTACGCCAGGTAACAAATAATATAAGAAATAACATGCACGACCGGTTACGATATGCAAAATACATAAAATAAGTCAGTAAAAAGTTCATTGTCAAATTTTCTAGTCTAGACTAGACAGAATCTAGTCACACTACACAACTTCTACAAAACTAACGACCATGAAAATCCAACTTTTATAACCACAATCATAAAGTTTATTTTCGATTATCGATATGTGGTGTCAAATTGCCGTGTGAAATGATATACTCCTAGGTTCGCGTGTCGTTTTCGATTTCACGAAAAGCATGCAAGTGATGGGTTACCTGTCAATGGCACTAAATTCGTTTAACGTTGAAACATCACGCTTTATACTAACAAGGTTATTTTGTAGGAAGTTTGCGATCATCATTTAATCAATTTCTTTGCAAAATAAACGAACATCACTTTAGGAATAAAAAAGTATATTAATAAAAGTACATTAAAAACTTTAGAATTAACACAATAGTCTTAAATTATCTTAAGACATTAATTTAATATAGGTACACGTTGTTATGCTGAAAACGTAAATCGAGACGCAGTCATTGTTGGTTTCCTAACTAGCTAAGCCTGTTTTTATCGAAGAAGTCTAAGAGAGGTGCTAGTGGTTTAGGAGGTGGTAGTTGACCTTGTTGAGCTTGTTCTGATTAAGATATTAATAAATTTATCAACGGCACTTATGCAAGTATATTCAAATATACAATTTCACAAACTTATATAATACTAGTTTTCACCCGCGGCATCGTTCGCGCGGTATAAAAGTAGCATGTGTGTGTCTCAAAAATAAAATCTAGGTTTCATTAAAATTCGTTCAGTAATTTTTGCGTGGAAGAGTAACAAACATACATCCATCCATCCATGCTCACCAACTGTCACATTCATAATATTAGTACCTTAAATTTAAAGATTATTATTTTAAAAATAAACTTTAATTTAATTACTACTTTGGGATACCTTTATTATCAGCACGTAATTAAAAGAGTATGTTTAGACAGGCAATTAAAAATTTTCACAAAATAAAAATTGTTTTCAATTCCTACAAATGCGTAAAGATAGTCTTTAAATTATCTGAAAATGCATCGAATATAAAACCCTCAAAGTGGCAGCTGAACTAGCAGTCAATAAAACTATTAACGCCGCGACACGACATCATAGAAACAACGGAACAACGACGTGCGACCGGCCGCGTCGTGTCGCGCGACTTTCGTGTCGCTGACACTATTATTTACTGCCTAACTTATATTTAGGGTTGTCGGATACCTAATTATTGGTCTTATCGTAATAAATCAGTATCTTTCTCTATCCTTGTTGGGCAATCATTTAATTATTTCTTAAATGAAATTAAAATTAACGCTATATTATTTGAGTAGACTCCAGCTCCAGCAATATTATTTGAATAGGCTCGTAGTACTCCGGCCAGGTGGAGTGACGAACTGCGAAAAGAAAAGCTGCTGGCAGAAACTGGATGCGTCGAGCTGAGGACAGGACGTAATGGTATCCATTAGGAGAGGCCTATATCCAGCAGTTGACTGCTATAGGCTGATGATGATGATTAAGATGAGGCTTGTAATACATCATATAACCATGACCCAAGCACCACAGGTTCCCAGTCAGTGAGTAAAAGATATAAACAGGGTGTATTGTGTATTTTTGTTTCTTCGCATGAGCTTTTGGCCAACTCTAGTGTTGCAGTTTGTTAATTTATTTATTTAGGGCTTCCAAAGAATAATTACACAACTCTTACAAAAATACTTAATATTAAATATGCCTTTCCTGTGATGACTCTTTTATCATAGCCAACAAAACAAGTATAAGCTTAGAAGCTACGAGACAGTAATTAAATAAATTAATTGTACAGATAAATTTTACGAAGTATGAATCACTTTAGTTTAGAAAATTTTGTGCGCCGCCTAAAGGTCTCTGACTGAAGAAGCTGGGTCCAAAATCTAAAAGCCCTCAAGTTTCAGTATTAAGACTACTGCTAGTATCAAAGACTGATAAATATTCATATGTAAAATATAAACAACACAAATGACGACCGCAACCGGGAATTGAACCCGCACTATACATCGCACACGGTACTATGATTAGGGTACAGGGCATTAGGTAACTATGTTTTCGTTGTAATCTATTATTACATTGTATATTATATTATATCTGATTTTAAATATGTTGAACCATCTTTCAGCGTTCATTAATAACTTCTATTGACACATTTCACGAAAGAGGGTAGCTACCCGCAACACAGGTTCTCCTTGGGTAGGAGCTAGTGAACTTTATTATAACGATTATTATTATTATAATTTAAGAGCCTAGCTCTTGTCGGTGTGGTGATGCAATTCTCTCCATTTAGCTCTATCTATTGCTGTCTCTTTCACTTTTTAATACGACATGACCGCAACCTGCTCTTTTATGTATGCTTATTTTTGGTTTTCCTCTTCCACGTTTTTCTTCTACGTTTCCCTCGATGATATGATGAGTATAATGATAAGTAGATAGATAGATAGATAATTGTTTTATTGTGCACCAAGAAAATTCTAAAATTTGCAGGAAAATTTACAGTAAAAAAAGGTACAATGGGCGGTCTTATCGCTCAAAGTGATCTCTTCCGGACAACCTTTGGATAGATAAGATATAAGTGTGTAGGATATAAGTATTTGCAATTACTAGTGAACAAATGAAGTATTTTTATAAAAAAATGCAAGTGACAGCCCTATAGTCACCGAGGTATGAACTATGGTGTCGGTCGGTGCCATCGAGTCGCGCACGCTATCTCCCTCTAAATAAATCTTATCCACAATTCGATATCAGTGTCTGTGATTACTATGACAGGTACTTTGTTAGCTTTTATGATGGTTGAATAAAGAATAGTCACACTAAATAAACGCAAACGATCCGCGTTTGTTTTTAGATAAATAAATAAATAATGCTGAACAATTATCACACCGCATAATTTATTTACAAAAAAAATAAGGAGGGCTTGTATTATGGGAAAGATTGACTGTTACAGACCTGAGACATAAATATCTGAAAATAATGCAAAGATTTGTCCCGTGGTGGGAATTGAACCCGCAACCTTCAGCTCATCAGCTGACCTTCACCCACTGCGTCACAGAGGCCGTCTGCGAATACATTCTGGATATAAAGTTTCGATCTTAAAGTTCATAGGTTTAAGCCACGGTCAGGTTTTAAAAGTTAATACTGTAATGTACATGAGCAAATGTATGTTTCCGTTCACACTGCTGATCTAACGTCACGAAGCACAACAGAAAAACTTATTCATTAGGAATATTACGGTGCACTTAGAATCGTAACTTTTTTAATTTACACCGATTCGTAACGCCATCAAATAGAGAAGAATTGGCAAGAAAATATGTTTGGCCGACCTATATTTTTATGAACATTGTTGTTTAAAAAAATTCAGATGGCATATGCATGCCAGTTCTCGTTATCGGACCGACAGACGGTAGGGTTGTCCTCAATGTGAACACGCTATAGAAAGAACTGTATTGCAATATACAGTTTATTTATTATAGGCATTTTCACACACCATCATTTATGATTTTTGATGACCACCATCATTTGGGGCTAGGTGACACATAAAATTATAATTTGAATCCATTTATCCAACAAAAACTTTTATATTTCAAGGTATGGTTCCAAAACCGGCGAGCAAAGTGGCGCCGCCAGGAGAAGATGGAAGCAGCAAGGCTTGGTCTGTCAGAATACGGCTGCAGCGGCGGTATACCACGACTAAGTGGACTAGGCTTGCCCGTGGACCCGTGGCTGGCCCCGCCACTGCTCACTGCTTTACCTGGTAAGCTTGGCTTTATACTTACTGCAGTGGCGCAGCGACCCAAAGCGGATCTTGGCCTGATACGAGAGTTCGCCACGTTTCTTGGTCCAATGCCGCTTCTGTCCAGTCAACGGCCTGAAGTTCAATCATTGAAATTTGTTGTGGGGGAATGCTGCAGATATCAATTCCATATTTGTGTTGCAGAAGAGGGCTGTTCGTGCAATTTATAATATGGTCCCCAGAGAATCATTTAAAACTAAGTTTAAAGAAATAAATGTTATGACAGTGCCGTGCCAATATATATATGAAAACTTAATGTTTGTCCGAAAATCTAATAACTTGTTAAAAAAAAATTTTAAGAATTTTGATGAAAAAATTTCTTGACATTTCCTCCTTCATCGTATGAGGCTGGTGGCCAATTTTGCTGTTGGAGTTTTCAGACCATTCAGGTGGCCTCTGATAATCTACACGCCACTAAATATCACCCATCCAAGTAGTGGCAAAGTGTTGCTTAACTAAGGTAACCTCTTAAGAACGCCCAAGTTGGTAGCCGATTGGTCGTGTATTCTCTGTGGGGAAGATAAAAATTACAAATAAAAATTTCAGCCCAATCTGTTCAGTACGTTTAGCGACAAGAATGACCATACATTTTTAAAACTAAGTAGGATTTAAGAAGCCCAATTCTAAAGCCTAACTTTATTTTCCAGGGTTCCTCAGCCACCCCCCATCAGGGTACCCCAGCTACCTGACCCCGCCCGCCCCCGCACCGGCCCCCCCAGCACCCCCAGATCCTCGGTCTACCTCCATCGCCGCGCTCCGAATGAAAGCGAAAGAACACGTGGAGAGTCTGAAAGGGCTCCAGATGGTGTGAATTTCAAAGTCTTGGGTAATTTGGTTTTATAAGACTAAGAAATTTAAATCAAAAAGGTTTATGTATTTGTGAAAATGAGTAATTTTAGTCGATGGTTGCAAAAACTCACTTTGGCTTGACTCATTTTTTTCACTGTATTCATTGAATACTGTGAAATTTCAGGCACATCTTATCACCCTCATGCTTGATGGACGCAAGGCATTGCACTGTAGGGCAACTACAATGCAATACTTCGTGTCTACACACTATAGCCGAAATTATGCGACGTAAGTTCGACATGATTACTCTTGCAATGCTATTTGAATTACAGATGAAAGATTATGCTGAAATTACGTTGCGATATGGCGTACAGCCGAACTTGTCAAAATCAGCTGCGGAACTTACGTCGCGTAATTTCGGCTATAATGTGTTTGATACTTTGTGATAGGTATGGTTACCACTTAATATCAGGTAGGCCAAGTGTTTGTTTTATCTTCAAGTATTTTAGAAAAATGTTATAATTTTCAGTAAAGGCCCGACTACATTTTCGGCCTTCGGCGAAGGTGTGCTTATTGTCTTTGTCTTTGTCTGTCGAGTGGAAAGGCTTCAGCCGCGAATTGAACTTCGCGTTCCAAAAGAACTAACATTGGAACGCGCACCAGCCGCGCAGTGGATACCGGTTGGCGCGCGCACTTATATAACTAAACGTTGGAACTCTCGAACATGGAACGCGTTCCTTCCTACACGTCCAAAAGCGCGTCTAGAAATTTGGCGCGCGTTCCATGCTTACATTTGCATTGTTCGTGCATGATCATGGCGCGCGCTGCAGCCGCTCTTAGTCAATATGTGGCTTTACAGGTCCTTTCACTTCCACAGCGCAACCTTCGCCGAAGCGCGATAATGTGGTTAGGTCATTGACAGTTACCTTATTGCATCTGATGTTGGTACAGTAAGGGCAAAAAGTCTAAACTAAATACCTGGATTAATTGTAAGTGACCGGTAGTGAGTTAAGTGCTAGGTAGGCAATAGTTAAGTTGCGTTCAGCGCCCTTCTGCGAATATTGGTATTTGGCCTATCTTTTTACAATAATAATAACACACCAGCCTATCTATCAATCCACTGCTGCTGAGTACATATACGCTGTTCGTTGCGTACGCGCAAAAAAATACGGGAAGAACAGATTTTACTAGCTATTATATGTATAAATTTCTGAATTTGAACAGGACACTGTCAAAATTCAGAAGTTTAAGGCGCTGTGAGTGGCTAAAATCGCGGCAGAAACGACATAGAAAGTTGACAAAAAGGCAAGCTAGGTGGCGTATGCGGACCGTTAAAATTATTGACAGTTTTTATGAGAACGCGTTGCTGGTACCTACGTAGGCAGTTAATTATGGCTTTACTATGGGTTAGTCTACCCACTCCTCATACCCTGCGTAACAGCTGCACCTGATGTAACCAACTTAAATACTTCAAACTACACCACACCAGCCTATATCAGTCCATTGCTGGACATATGCCTTCCCAAATAAAGGGGGATATGCCCATAATCAACATGCTGGGAATGTGTGTTAGGGATCATTGGTGATTGTTAATGATTGGCCAGCTGCCGCATAGCGCAGCTGCACACCAGCACAGATAATTCCCTGACCCTCATCGGGCAGCAGCGTCGGTGATGTGAGAAGCTGTTTTATGTTGATCTCCAGCCCGCATGCCCAGCTTGGGGATAATGGGTATATCCCCCTTCTTATAGAGGAGGCCTGTATCCAGCAGTGGGCTGAAATGGCTAGTGTTCTTGATGTTGAAGCGGAATGAAGGTCTCTCACGCATGGGAAAACTGTTACATCGAAAAAAACAACTATTGGAGTGGCAAAAACAACAAATAACGGGTAGAAGCGTTGTCGAGAAGTTATGTCCTGCGATTTCCAGCCCGCATGCCTGGCGTGGGGATTATGGACATGACCCCCTTTTTATTAGAAAAGGCTTATGTCCAGCAGTTGATTTACATAGGCTGGTATTTGTTTGGCGGTTTTAGCTTTATTATGCTTTACACTTTTGCTAAAAACACATAATTGTACAGATTTTTTTGCTCTACTCTTTTATTATAATGTATGAATTCTCATCATCATCATCATTATTATAAAATATCTAAGGGCATAAGGCCTCTGTTCCCTACAAGATGAAAGAGGTTCGTTAGCCGCCCCCATCCAATAAAAAGTATTGGCAAAATTGGTATCCTATACCTACAGTCATGAAATCCCGGGATCATGCACTTATTAAAAAACATAAAAATATCGGGTAAACGATCCCAGGATACCGCGATTCAGTTTTGTTTACTCTATCCTGGGATTCTTAATCTATTTATTATCTATCAATTATGAATAAAAAAACTTAGGTTATTCAAAAGTCAAAATTCGTTTGTTCAAATTTGATCAAAAGCTAGATGACTACTGCATCTAGACTGGCTGTCGCGGTTTCATATGTTGTCCGTAATTTATTTGAATCATTCTCCTTCAGTAGTATGCCCCGCATTTACCTTGAATCGACTATTTCCTGCAACAGACAATCCATGAAATTTTTTATTATATTTTCCTTCATATTGTTTTCCCAAAAATTATCGTCTTTCTCTATTATTGCTGTTTTGAGTGGTGTGTTTCCACCACTCCACACTGCAAATATTCACTTGAAGTTGGCCTTGGATCTGGTTCCACCAGTGACTCTTTTTTTTCATCTTAAATAAGGTGTTATTTTTGTCAAACTTCCATACCTGTATTATTTGGGTAATTGCGGTTTCTAGACCATTTTTAAAAGCAACTATAGGCTTAGCTTCCAGTATAGTATCGTGGCCTATAAGCACTTCTGGTGACGCACCTACATATGAAATTTCATGGTCGACGAACAACCTACATTGCTCAATAATAAACTTTTCTTGCAAGGCGAGTTATTTTAAAGCCAGATGCTAATTTCCCACGCCATGTGCGATTGCTGCTATATTGCCTAAGTTAGATAGATTTGTACAATATATTTTCAACGAATTTTGCTTTGCTGTTTTCTCGTCTTTTTATTAATGCTCCAAAATTGGATGCTCATATTCTTTGCTTTTTTTTATTTCTAACCAGCTGTTGTTCTTTCTTTGGTTTATAGTTGATTGTTGTATTTTTTTGTCCCTTGTTAACTCTTTAAGATTTTGTAGAAAGAATACTTTTCCTCGTTCTATTTTTTCTGATCCGATACTCCGAGCTATACCGAGCACCATAATCATTGTGAAATGATTCGATAAGAGGAAAATAAAACTAGCTAATCCTCATAAGAAGAACATTCTTCTTATTTCTGTTCTTTTTCTGAGAATTTGCTAGGTTTATTTTCCTTTTATCGAATGTTCGTTCTTTAATAGATATCATGATGCTTTTAGGGCTGATTCCTCTAATTTTCTTCTGAAATTTAGTCTTGATACGACTTCAACAGAATAATGTGCACTATAGCCTCTTTGAAGAGAAAAGTTTATTATTTTGCCTCCTACAAATTTTGCTACTATGCTGTTAAATCGCTCCACTACGTTTGTATCGAGATTTTCAAACAGACTTCTCCATTTGATAGTACTGATCCAACAATAATAATTGTTTTAATTTTAAGCCAGAATAAAATGTTGCTTTCGATTTCCATGTTTGTTTGAGCTGTTTTTTCTTTTGAACAATAATAATCATTACAATGTTCTTTTTACCATATGCATAGATGATGGAGTTTTTAACTTCATTCCTAAAACTTGTACCTAATGGTTTCTGAAATATTCATCCTTTTTTAATTATACTTCTGTATTGAAGCAATTATTAACTTACGAATACTCATTTATTTCTGTATCAGTCAAAGTTTTTTTTTAATTCCAAAGGATATTTAGTTTCCTTAGTTAACGCTCAAAGTTTATTTCACATTCCGTACATAGTATTGTAAGTTGTCGATTTCTGAAAACTTTGGCAAATTATTTCCGCCTCCTCCTTTTTTATTTATACTTCTGTATTGAAGCAATTATTGCCATACGAATACTCATTATTTCTATATTAGTCAAGGTTTTTTTTAATTCCTTAGGATATTTAGTTTTCTTAGTTAACGCTCAATGTTTATTTCACATTCCGTACATAGTATTGTAAGTTGCTATCGATTTCTGAAAACTTTGGCAAATTATTCTCGCCTCCTCTGGACGGCCTAGCATCAGCATCCTGAAAGATAGGTCTCGGCATGAATTTGGACACGACCAAAGTCATGGTCAGTGACCGAATTGATCCAAGACCTGTCGTCCTTAATGGACACCTTCTCGAAATTGTTTCGGAGTACACATACCTTGGGCAGATATTGCAGTTGGGTAGGAACAACTTCGAGAAGGACGCCAAGAGGAGGATTCAGCTGGGTTGGGCAGTGTTTGGAAAACTACGTCGAGTCTTCTCGTCACCCTTACCCCAATGTTTATTTTTCATACTAATATACATAGAACTTCACCAAACTTACGACCCAGAATTGCTGCAGCCCCAGACCATTATTTAAAGTTGTTACTATACGACCGCGAGGACTAATATGCATCTGCTACTACATCTATTATAAGTATTCCATTTTTGTTAATTCTTCCTTTTTTATTTTATTTATATATAGTATGGGCCGGAACTTGATCTCAACGCAGAAACAGACGCTGGCAGCTAATTCCATATTTTTAGAAGTGCGCATTATAAATGATGTTTGGAAGTGCTTAGTCCTGCTAAATGGAATATCAACTTGATGCGGATGGTAGTCAGCAGTGCATCTGATGCTCCTATGGAATTATGGTAATGGCGGAATAATGTCATGTAGCTCCACCACGCGACGATGTTTCAAGCTATTTTTTGATGGTATATGGGAATGTTTCTCTGAAAGAAACATATATAATTAGTAGTCTGTAATACTTAGGTAGGTTTGTGTTTAAGAGTGACTCACACTTTGTTGAGTCTTGTTTAAGTCATTCTACTGGTCTCTTACTATCCTATGATAGTCCAAACTCGACGTTCGTGAAGTCAAGAAAATAGTTATTTGTTATATAAGAGTGCAAAGTTGATGACCGAGCAAACGAATAGCGAGTGATTCAAAAATTAGAATCCTGAGCGTTACCAAGGGAATCAAAAGAGCACGTGCTGAAAAATCTTTGCACTCGAGTGCAACACGTAACTTTTCACCCCACTTCAGCGAGGAAATTACTAAATTTATAAAAAAGAATAACATTACTAGTTTAACATAAAGTACACCAAGAAGGCTTTGAGTCTGAGGTTTTGAGGATATGATATACGAGAACTAAGTAGCTTTATATTTTTTTTATTTATTTATGAACACACATAAATACATTTTTGTAATTGTTGTACCTTAAAACTTTGGCTTGTTGTTTTTCAGATTTATTCTACACTGTCATGTGTTCCAAAATCAATAGTTTTCTTTATGTAACGGGTGGGCCAGAAAGTCTGGTGGATTTTAAAAAAATCATAAAAATTAAACTAATATTGATCGATAAACGAATTAATATTTAAATTTTAAAAAATATATGAAAAAATATTCTTTGAGAAAACCATCATCTAGATGTCATCCATCTCGTTGCAAATACCCTTCGAACCTTGCCTGTAAATTGACAAAAACTCGCTGGTACAGTACGCTTGGAATAGAGGTAATTTCCTTCAAGATTTAAACCGGCCTTTAAACCGGGCCATAGTGGTTGGATTATTGCAGTAAACCCATCTTTTTGGTATCCCCACTTCAAGAAATCTAATGGGGTCAGGTCTGGGCTTGTGGAATATCCCCTCTGCGCGATATGACTCTTCCGGCAAACATGTCGTTGATGACCGCCAATGAATCATTACAAGTATAGCATGTGGTGCCATCTTGTTGAAACCACGTGGCACAGTTATAGACTTACAATTTTTACAGTTTTGAAAAGAAAAAAATTCACGCAACGTGCTTTTGTACCAGTCAGAATTTACGGTTACTGCTTGTCCTCGCTGATGCTAAAAAAATATTAGCTTCATCAATTGCTTCTGGTGTTCTTATTGACATTGGGCGTCCCACGGGTTTTTTTATCAAGCGTGAAACCAGTGGGTTCAAACTTTTGACCCACGATTTAATTACATTCTTACTGGAACATTGATTGAAATCGTGTAATCTGAACTCTTTGGCGAAATTAAACGCCAAACGACAGTACAAGAAACACTATATTTGTAATAATGCTTATTCAGTTTATATTTGTATAAATGTAAAATCGTACATCTTTCAGACCCACCTTGTCCTAAAAAATCTTATTCTAAATCTTATTCTAAAAAACTGAGATTTTTAGTCAATGTCGGACTTAACCCAAACCCCGGGATTAGAGTTTTATAGTTCTATAACTATAAAGATTGTATAAAATCATAATTATCTTGTTCAGGCATATCCTAGATCCTAGATCCAGAATTACTGAAATTACCATAAAAATCCCGGGATTCGAAACACATATTACGGAATATAATTCGCACTTACTGGTTTTTACAGGTCGGGTTCTACTGTAGTTTGAAAAGTTATCATCGTTGGTAACATATCCTTCGATCAGAAATATTATATTATACGAAATAAAAAATGGAATTTTCAAGATGAGAGCATTATTAACAATCCCGAGGTCATCTTGACTACGGTAGGTACTAGTAATTTTTTAAACTAAAGTAAATTTACCAATAGATTACTGAAGGGATTCTAAAATCCCAGGATTTATAAACACCACTGATTATTATTCATACGTAATTAATATCTCAGCTGTGGTGAGAATTATTGATGATGCAGAATTGTTATCTTTCGTCAAAGTTCTGAAAATGAGAAACTGGGTTATGATTATATTTACCAATTATGAAAATAATTATTTAGGCATTTAGTTTTGGCGTGAAAGAGTATCAAGCACCCAAATATCTTATAATAAAATATTTTAGTGAAATTATAGCGGTATAACTACTTAACTAGTAAGTAGGTAGATACCGAACCCTAGAGAGGCCAAGGTAACGACGAACAGAACGCTAGGTACGTTATCGTCCCATAGAGATATGGATAGTTTTTGGATGGATGATGTAGGTAGGTAGGTAAGATTGATAAAGTGGGTACCTACAGTATTAATTCCCTTATATTTTTCACATGTTCTCTTTGGGCTCGTAACCGTTTTCTCTTTTATTGCTATTTTTTTTTTTAGAGTTGTTTCCCATCTTTAGGCTTGAAAGTATGTAATACGTAACTATTTATTATGTGATGATAATACGCTCACAATAAATAACTTCGACGCGACGACGTCAAACCAGAAAAAAGTTTCTATCCAACCTTTTTGCATCAAACACACGTCCGACTTTGACAGTGGTCACAGGGGTACGGGGTACTGATTCAATTTCATGGGCAGGCGGCGCACGTTACGGCAGTAGAAATTAAATATGAATCATAGCAAAAAACTAGCTTAGCAATAAACAAGATTACCATATTACTTATCTTATCTTTAAATCTGCTATAATGTTTTCAGCTTAGCCAGAGTCGACGTAAGAACCTGAACTAACTTATAATGTAAAAATTGGACATGTGGCTTGTTGAAAACGAGCAATCTTCGACACTACACGCCGTTTTGGGTACCTTTACCCGAATAAAAAGACTCTGATCTTACCCATAGTTTCAAATTTATCAAATTATGCCATATGCCTGGTTACTAACTTAGTGGTATAAAAAAAAAATCGGTTCAAGTTTTTTAACTAATAAATATTAGTTAGAAGTGTGGATCGAGATGAGTTATTATAATAAGATATCATGTAAGAATTATTATCATAATAAGATATTAAAAGTAGTCATATTCGGATCTATGTAGCCCTATTTATTTATTCATAATGTATGTGTTTACTTAATAAGTGTATCAGAGCAATAAGACATGTAAATATTCGGCTTTAGGTTAATAATAAAGATCTAGATTAGTAATTATGTAATGCTTTTATGCACAAAAGTCATTTAAATTCTTATATTAATACTTTACATTTTTTTAATAATAACCTATTGGTTACAAAGTGAGTTGAATTTGTATGTTAACCCGAAAAGGGGTAAATCTTCTCATATAATACTTACTTTATTACTTTAAATTATATTTTTGCCGAAATCAAGTGTAATATTGTGTGATGATGGTAATATTGTGAACCTACGGTGGAAATAAATGAACTATGAATTATGAACCATAAAGGTCAACAATATTTACATATATAAAGTGTAGTACTTAGTATGTAGTTTTCCATTGCAGAAATTGCTTCGTATTGTAAAGTTACACCGTAAGCAACTTAAAAACTTGTTGGCAGCCCTAGAACAGCCAATTTTGTTAAAATTTGTCCTTGACTTATTGATGATGATAATTATATAGCTCTACCTTAATTTTAGGGCTGCCACGCAAAACACAAAAATAAGCTATATACTTATTAAGAGAAAAATTTTAATCACCTATTTTTAAAAGAGGTTTTCACAACTTGTGAACGGTTCATGGTCTAATAAATCATTTACTTTCGGGATTGCATGCGAGTTCAAACTCGTCTCATTTATAAGATCTAAATGGCTTGTATTTTTTTTTCGAAAAACTGTTTATTTAAGAATTAACTTAATTCTTTTTAATATTTGTAAAAACAAACCCATTATGATTCTGAAATATACACTGTTTTGCATAATTATAGCATACGTGTTTTAAAATACAAAAATATGTTTTTTTATAACTCCTGTCTACACTTGCGACCTTCGAAGATTCGCGTATTACCTCTCTGTCTAGCGAGTTAAAAGTCGTGTGTCTCTTTTTCTAACCAAGCAACGGGTTTCTTGCCAATCCTCTATTTGGCCGTATACACAAAAACTGAGGAGCATGCGAAGATGCGTGTACCGTCTGCATCAGAGTAGTTGCTACAAATTAATGTAAATTCAAAAAATACGTTAAGTGAAAGTGAAAGTGAAAATTTCTTTATGCAGTACGCACATTACAGTACACTTTGAATCGTCAAGTTTTTTAATTTACACATTGGTGTAAATTCTTCTCTGTTTACGTAACGAATGTTTTTCGTAACGAATTGTCGTTACGTGACCAAACAGAGAAGAATTAGCAAGAAACTCTGCTAGGCTTATATTTTTTTAAATGTCAGTTTTACAATATTTATTCTTAACTATTACATTGGTTTTGAGGGAGTTGGAGACAGTTTCATCCGAAGCTTTTTTGTCATCTAAATAATCAGAAATTTTATAATAAGCTACAAAGCTACTTTATAATAAGTTACAAAGTGATCTATGGAACCTATTGAGTAAAGTTATTTTCATTATTTATTTCACACGGTGTGAGTCTTCGCCGAAGGGCGCAGGTGTAGATGGAGGGTCAGTTATAGTGTATAATATACAGAATTGGCCTTTATCCCATGCGAATCGGTGACAGGCAGAGCAGATTTTAAATTTACCATCGTAAATTCGTACACTATACAATGATATCATCATCATTCATTTAAAAGCTGTGCTCTTGTCTGCGCAACTGATGCAGCTCCTTCCATCTGCCTCTCTCCAAAGCAGCCTCCTTTACTTCCCTATACGACATGACATATTCTTGCTATTTAATGTGGCTCATATAATTTTTACTTGGTCTTCCCCTTCCTCTATTTCCTTCTACTTTTCCCTCTATGATGTAGCGTATAAAGTTGTCATGACGTAACATCTACAATACATATACAATGGTAGTAATATATAAATTCCAAAGAACGGAGACCGATAACCGAGGCTCGATCACGTATCTTAGATGTAAAATTATGACCAATCAGAACGTGTAGATTCAAAATAACACTTTGTCAATGGCCAACATTTTTCTTTACGCTTACGATACGTCTTGGGGTTGAAATATAAATGACCGTACTGACGCCTCATTTAGTATAGTTGTCCACTGAAATGAAGCCCCGGTCCTGGTTTTTACAAACTTTGACAGTTCGTCAATTGACGTTGAATTTTGACAGATAGAATGTCGAAGCTGTGTGCTGTGTGTGTCGAAGTGTAAATAAAGCCAGGGATACACATGCCATAAAATGCAAGAAATGTGAAATCGGAAAAATAGCTGGTATAAACGATACGGGCATTTACGAGTAACAAGCACACTGCGGATACATTTGCAAGTAATACTGGCATGTAAGTTGTGCCTTTGCATGCCCATGCCACAACGAGTCAGCTACTGGTATGCCCGTAGCTGTCGCGTCTGTTCACATGTGCCAGTTAGTTCCCTCAACGGGCATGCAAGTAAATAAAATGTTGTGCTAGCTAGTTGTATGCCAGTTGCAGGCATGCCAGTTAGCGTATACATATGACAGTAGCTGGCACGTGCATGGAACTGGTATACTAGTGTGCAAGCTACGGGCATGTGTATAACTAGCTTATAGGTCCGGTGCCGACCAGTTAGGTGTGTTGAGTTCAATGACTAAAGAATCAAATTACATTTTGTTGAGTTACTAAATGAGGGATCGGCATCTAAAGGTAAAGTGTGAACTAAATCTTTGTCTCAGAGTGACAAAGATTTAGTTCACACTTTAGCCACGTCGGTTCTTATTCCGTATTTATTCTTATCTTTGTCATCCTTTTAATAATGTGTTATTATTATTGATTTGTTCGACTTCAAAAAAAGGAGTAGTCTAGGATTTTTTTTTTCAGTATCGTACCTCATAACACCGTCACGTATGAACCGATTCGGAAAATTATTTTATCGTTTGGGAGTGTTCCCAAACGATAAAAGAATTTTCCGAATCGGTTATCGGTCGGTATCGGTTGTGTACGGAAAGTACACACTTTCCGTTTGGTTCCATTAAAATTTCAAGAAAAAATTCAACGTCTAAACAATATCTTTGACGTCGTTTTTTTAGTTGAATTTTTTCAATACTTGAATCCTAATAAACGTAGAAAATTTGTTGTGTTTCGCATTTATCCGCGTTTTTTTCAACTTATTTTAAATATTACTAGTATTCACTGTATTTGTGTTCTGTGATGTACATAATAATTTATATACCTTAACTGTACATAATCTGTGTAGTAACGTAGAATACTTATGAGATATATCAAGTACATAATGAGAGATTAATAAATGTGTTCTTTCTATATGTTTCTTTATTTAAAACCTATCATAATTCTAGGTTCGGATTATATCAACTTAAAGTGATTAAAATAAAAGGCTTTTATAGTTATTTTATTTTTAATCCAAAACTTGATCTTTTTAATGAAACTGTCAAAAAAGCAGTGTTTAAGTGACGATTCCCTTAAAATTTTGTAAGTATCTTGGGTAAGGATGGGGTGTAAGGGAATCCAACCTCTATCTTCGGAATTGAAGCCAACCTTACCTGCCCGTGATGCAGCCTGCCATATAACAAACGCGGCTGATTGCTGTATGCTGCAATCGGCCGCCACCAGTATGTGCTATGGCACAGCCTAACACCGGCACAGGTAAATTCCCTGAACGCAAACGCAGCGTCAGCAGCAGCGTCGGCGATGCGAGAAGCTGGGCCCTGCAACCCCGACCCGCATGCGCAGCTTAGGGATTATGGGTAAATCCCCCTTTATTTGTGTGACTACGTCCCGCATTATTTATTTATTTATTATGGGAGGTCTATACCCAACGGTGCACTGATATAAGCTGGTGTTGTGGTGTTGATATGAACCTTAGAATTCATGGATAGAAAAAAGGCCTAGGCATCTAGTCTCTTATAGGTGTTGTAGTAAAGTGGTAACTTTTACTCACCAACCGATACGAAGACCAAGAGGAAATGGATATTACGATCAAAAGGCTGTTCATAGAAGCTGGAAGTGTCGAGCTGCGGGCAGGATGCAATAGCACTCATTAGGTCAGGCCTATGCCTAGCAGTGAATACTTTATGTATATGCTAATTATGATGTTCAATATCTTATAAAACTTAGTTTGTTTCAATAATAAAAATATTCGGAACTACGTAGTACTCTCATGAAATTTTACCAACATTACCCCTTCTTCTTCTTCGTGTGAACAACCAACTCTTGTGTCAGAGTATTTAGGCCACCCGAAGACCTCCGACATGCCTTAGCGACTGAAAGCCGTGACAAACATCTTAACGTGCCTTCATGGAAATGGTCAGATCTAAAGGCCACTAAACGATCACCCATCCAAGTAGTGACCAAGAGTAGTGATGCTTAGCCACAATAATCTGTTAAAAACACCGAAGTAAGTGAAGCCAAGCTACATTTCAAGCTCGTACCGCTTGAAATGTAATTAGCGTAGCCACCAGCGTACAAACTTACTTGATGCAATTTCAAGGTAATTTTATCACAACACTCACCGTGTTGGCTAAGCGGTTTAGTAGTGTGATGTTAGCTTTCGACTCAAAAGTGATCGGAACAGATGATAAGCCGATGATACATTTCGCACATAAATCTCGTAGACCTCTTTATTTGCTTAGCTCGTACTACGGCGTAGCTCGTACAACACCGTAGCTAATACTACAACGTAGCTCATATTCTACTGTAGCTTAATAAATAATAAATTAAGCTGGACTATCACACAGTAAGCGTAGTAGGCTTAGTACGAGCTCTGGCTTGTACTAAGCTGTAGCTGCTAGACCACTAAGTTTCCTTAGTTTGTACTACCACGTAGCTCATACTACGCTGAAGCTCATACAACGCATGTAGCTCGTAATACGCTGCAGTTCGTACACTTCTAAGTTTCCCAAATTCATACTTCTTTAAAACTAAATAAAATAGAATAAGTAAATGTATATTTATGAGCCAGGGCCTCGTGTTGAAGTTAGGATGTTAGGAAGTAACTAAAAAAACATAGTAACCGAAAATTTTAAAATTAACCCTAAAACGATTGTCTCTCCCTAAAACCGATCGCAATTTTTGTTACAAATTCGATTCTCCCCTGTCCCCCTCACTCCTTGAAAGGGGAGGGGGAGCCAATAACATGTTAATGTGCCGTGTGTTCGCTAATCGAGAGCAACGACGCGAACCATTCATTTCGTTACATCGGGGGTTCGGTACATTTGGTTTAAAAGGTGTATAAGTGCGTATTATGACGTGCTCTAAACGGTGAAGGAAAACATCGTGAAGAAACTCATACCACTCATTACTCAGTCCACTGCTGTACATAGACCTCCCCTAATACAAAAGTGGGATATACCCAAATCCCCACGCTGGGCATGCGGGTTGGAGATTACGGGGCACAGCTATTTATTGCACCACCGATGCTGCTGCCCGTCGGTGGCCAGGGGATTTAGCTGTGTCGATGCTAGGCTGCGCTATGCCGCAATCAGCTGGCTGGCAGAGTTTTTTAGCCAGCAAGGTGCACCGAGCAGGTCTCGTTGACTTGGGTTCCGAAGATGTAAGTTGGTACCCCTTACACCCCGGTGGGAATCCCTTACACCTACACAATTATGTAATACAGAAATTAAAAAACATAAATAATGCTGGACATTTTCACACAGCGTCATGTAGCCTCAAAGCAGTGTTCCAGTCTTAAAGTGGGAACCATATGACTAAGCTACTTAGGGAGGTATCTTCATACTTTTTAGGGTTCCGTACCCAAAAGGTAAAAACGGGACCCTATAACTAAAACACTGTCCGACAATATCCGTCTGTCTGTCACCAAGCTGTATCACCTGAACCGTAATAGCCAGACAGCTGATGATGTATTTTTGCGAAGGCAAATACTAAAAACAGAATAAATCAATATTTAAGGGGACTCCCATAAAACAAACGTGTTTTTTTGCCGTTTTTAGGTCAATATTAATAACGATTATAGGTAGATGCTGGAAATATTCTCAGAATATTTAGTTCAATTGAAAAAATGGCTATATAGCAAATTTTATTATTCAATAACTCAATATACATATATTGAGTTATTGAATAATAAAATTAAATTAAATAATAAAATGTAATGTCAAAATAATCAATTGTCAATAAATATACTGCTCAATGTCCCTGTAATATATATATATATATATATATAAATACTAAATACTAATACTAATATGTTTCACATCAAATTCTAAATACTAATATGTTTCACATCAAATATTTGCTGGGTAGGTTGAATTAGATAGAATATATATTAGGTAGAATATAATTGGACATTAACTTCAATTTAAGCCCTAAAATTGAGACATATATTCTGGCAAATATATCTATTTTTATCTTATCTTAGTTGTATATACACTTCGAAAATAAATAAGTTGATAGATAAAATGGGCGCTCCCGTACATGTATAAATATTGTACGGAACCTTTCGAGTCGCACTTGGCGGGTTTTTTAAATACCCAGAACGGAGACAAAAATTTTACGAATTATACGAATATTGGTCTGGAATTGAAACCACAACTTTGTGTCTCTGAGGTCTACGCCACACCAGTTAAAATGTTTTTTCCCGAATTCCTCTAATGTAGCCGCAGTGTTAGCTGCACGTTCAGTTGACAGCTACAATCGTTGACTACTAATGCTCACTTCTCGTGATAAAACTAATGTTTACATCTAATTACCAACAGTTAATCTGTTAGGGAACCCGCCTTATAGTACAAGAGCCGGTAGCTACAATTTTATTCAACTACTTTTCCCTACAGTTACGTGGGCCTTTGATATTAACTTACGCTTAGTGATTACGACGGCCAATAATGGACGATTTCGAAAATCAATTTGTTTGTTTAAAAAAATTAAAAGTAATTTTGGTTTTCGGCATCGTTCATCATTGATCGTCAACATAACTATGGGTATGTCAATGTCAATGTCCCGCGTATCAATCTATATTTAACAAACAGTAAACACTAAAAAAGCCTCAGAAAAGTAAATTTATCTGGAAGAGATCGTTTCCAAGCGATAAAACCCCATTGTAACATTTGAAAGGTTCTGTCATTAAAAGGTATTTAAAAGATAAAATATTTAGTACAAATTCCGCCAACTCTCTCTGACGAGTTTCATAAAAACTCAACAGAAATTCGACAATGTTTCGCCTTCCCCATAAGGCATCATCAGGAAACGATAGACTCGCTGTCCGCCATCGGCACTCCGCAAAAATTTGCAGACGTGTTGCTTAGCCGAGCGCCAAGCAGAAAGACTTCCTGCTTCAATTCATTAGATTTTGTCATTTGAATGTAACTCTTACCTGGATTCACAAACAATAAATGAATTATTAATTATCAGCTGTGTCATTTTAATTTTATTTAATACTAGCGGCCCTTCCCGGTTTCGCACAGTGGACTTTTTTACGTTACTTATGTTTTAGTAAGGATCCCTAATATTTTCTATAATATATAAATATATAGAAAATATTAGAGATAAATTTTACCTACGATACTAGGGTGAATGTAGCTTTCCAATGATGAAAAAAATTTTTAAATCGGCACAGTAGTTTTTGAGTTTATTCATTACAAACATACACACACACAAAAATACAAATTGAACAACAACAGGACAAACACAGGACAAGAACAGGAATAAAAATTATACAATTGGTATTTCAATCTAATCTATCTATCATAGTAATACACATGTGTAGTGTTTTGGAATCAAAGTGAATTTAAACTAGAATTTTTGATGAAGAAAATTGTTTGCCTATCGTTTTTGTTATAGTCACCATTGCTATCGCAGAATAGTACAAAAAACATAAAAATAAAAATAATTTACTGACATAATGAAATTAAGATTAGTTTCTCATTACTTACAATTCTTGTGAAATACCTGTCAGTTTCCTTACTAGGCTTAGCATGTATCGGAGAAACTTGGTACGAATCATCAAATGTTTTACATTCAGTAGACAGGTTACTTGAAAATTTACATTATACGATAATTTGAAAGGTAACTTGATCGAGAGTGTACCTACATAACTATGATTCAAGAAAATACGAGTCGTTTGAATATCAGCAGCTCTTTTCTTGTTGATGAAGGGATGTAAAAAACTTCTAGAGGTCTGATTTATCCGAAATTTGGGGTTATGTCACATCAATAATATTGCGAAAGGCTGCTGGTAGAAGCTGGATGCTTTGAGCTAAGAACAAGGCGCAATGGCGGTAATTAAGGAAAGCCTATATGCTGCAGTCCATGTAGGCTGGTGATGATGAATGATATTGCAAGAATATGATAATTTAATTTGAACACATGGTAGAATTTTCAGTAAGATGAAAAAATACTTCTTGGCTCCTGATCACTAAAATTATAGTCGCTTACAGCACGCACTAATTAACAGTGATTCGTTTAACTAAGCGCTTCAATATGCAAATTGATGTGGAAAAACATCAAGTAATAGTACATTTTACTTGAAAAATTATGTAATTTGTAAAGTTATTTCATTTTGTCGTTGATTAAAATTACTGTACTTGGTTAAGTTAATGACGATTTTATCATGCAGAGTAAATATTGGAATGGGTATTAAAATGTAATGTTTAATATTGTAGATATTATAAATATTGGAATTAATATAAAATTGAGAATTGCATAAATGTACTCAATGTTGTGGCGATTGGTGCTTCATAGAAATTGTATGGAAAATATTTTATAAATTTTCGAGTATTCTAACGATTTGATGTGCTACGTTACTTTGGGAAAACTATTCCTGTTGAGAATTATAGTAGTTTTTTTACAATTACATACATTACATTTTTACATATACGTACTAGGCTAACACAAAAAATTTTCAAGAATGCAAAAATTCAATTATTTTTTCTTTCAAAATTACCCTATAGTTTTCTCAGAACAAAACCTTCTAGCTACTAAAGAAAAGGTAGCTGCCCTCAATGAGGTAAAATTTTCCCCCACCTGTATATCTAGCTTCGCTATCGTCGCTTTCGTGGTACAAGGGTAAAAAGTGCCTATGTGTTGATTCAGGTGACAAACACACACACACACACACACACACACACACACACACACACACACACACACACACACACACATACATACACACTCAAACACACACACACGCACGCACACACATGCACACGCACGCGCGTTCACGCAACTTTCATATTTATAATATTCATCATCATCATCATCCTATAGGAGTTAACAGCTTGACATAGGTCTTAATGAGCCATGTACTTAGTTCAACGTATCAGTGTGAGTATTAGTGTGAGGGCTACTTATTTTCTATTCATATTCTTTATTGTTTCATATGGTATATACTTAGAAATCACCTAGACCTGAAAGAAATACTAGCTGATCTTACAAATATTCGTACGGGGCCGATAACCAGCCCATCCGTCCACCGAACATGGGCCTCCCCTAATAATAAGGGGGATATGCGGGCATGCGTGTGTGGGAGTACAGGACGTAGCTGTTCACAGCCGACGCTGCAGCTCGCCGGCGACCTGCCGGAATGCCGGATACTGCTGAAGATTTAGCTGTGCTGCGCTATGCCGCAGTCAGCTGCCGCCATAGCCCGATCAAGGCCCTTATTCTCTATGACCAAACGCTAACGTAACGCGCGTCGTTACGATATCTGCATGGAATCTGCGTTTAATCGTATTCTCTGTGTCATTTTAAATTTTTAACGTTACGCTATGGCGTGTTTTGGAACCGCGTTTGTGTTTGAAGCATTTTATGACGTCACACGTTATCGGCAAGGAATCTTTTGTGTCAGAGAGAATACGGGCCTTGTTAGTTAACACCACGTTCCGTGCCGTGAGTAGGTTGAAACCCCTTATTACCCATTTTTGGCAAATTCACCATAGTTTTATAATGAAATCACTTTTGTTTCACAAACAGCCGCGAGTAACATTGTATTAACATAAATTACAAACGAAACGAATTAACGTTATAAATTCACGACAAAGTTAACGTTATGTGCCAGATTTAACCAAATTAATTAATGTTTTATGCTCGCCAATGAATCATTACTGTCACAGTACAATGTTCTATACAGTAGCGCAACTACAATTTTTGAATATAATTGCGGACGTACACATGCGCTAACATTAACAGTCTGATATAAAAATTAATGTAAGTATTTATAGTTGTCATTGTCAAAGTCGCGGCCGTAGGTGGGTTAGACTAGCGCAGGATCGTGGTGGATGGCACAAGTTGAGGGAGGCTTGTACCCAGTACCCGGTGAAGTCGGGCTGTGGATGATGATGATGATGAAGAATGAATGGTCGAAGATAGAATGGTCGGTCGTCTAGTGGCACGATGAGTTGACGACATAGCCAGCGTCATGGGCCGCCAGTGGATCAGGCTAGCGCAGGACCGCGGCAAGTGGCAGGAGCAAAGAGAGGCCAGCTGTGGATAAAGATTAAGTTATCTTTTCTTTTTATACAAACTCAACTTACTTTGGTGTTTTATTAAAAACTAAAAGTATGTGTTTACATACTATTTTCGCGAAACACTGTTAAACATGCAAGGTCTGCAGTGACAGTGATAAAAATCACTTTTATTATTATCATCATCATCATCAGCCTATAGCAGCCTATATACTGCTGGACATAGGCCTCCCCTAATGAGCGCCATTGCGCCCTGTTCTGAGCTCGACGCATCCAGCTTCTACCAGCAGCCTTACGCAAATGGTCACTCCACCTGGCTGGAGGGTGCCCTACACTACGTTTGCCGAGCCGCGGTCTCCACTCAAGAACTCGTTTACCCCAACGGTTATTAGTTCTTCGGCAGATAAGGCCAGCCCACTGCCACTTCAGCTTGCTAATTCTCTGAGCTATGTCGACAGCTTTAGTTCTATGTCGGATAGTCTCGTTGCGGATTCTATCCTTAAGAGAAACTCCAAGCATGGCTCGTTCCATAGCACGCTGAGCGATTTTAAACTGGTGAACCATGTTTTAAAAACTATTCAAACTCAAACCCTTACTCAGTCAGGTTAGACTTTACATAGTCTAACCAGTTATAGGAGTCTTCACCTCAATATAGTCGGTCTAACACACAGCATAATAATGTTTCATATCTTCTTCTTTTTCTCCATTTATTTATGGCCTCGAGGATTCCCTCTCTACCCTGGATTCAACACGCAGAGGCGACTACCTTTGTTTCATTTGGTAGAAGCATAAGTCGACATCAGGGTAAATGTCGTTGATGGTCCTTTGCTTCCTAAAATTGTTAGGCTAGATTGATATAGTTAGCCTTCTGTGTCTTAGGTTCTTCTTTTTTATTTATCCTCTTGAAATCATAATACAGAGTGACATTGATAGCCACGCATAGCTGTCATTTACCTCGCTTCAAAAGATTACTTCCTGCACATTCACGTTCGCTTATTTTTGTTTTTAATTAGCTAAGAAATCTATCCAGAAACGCTACTAAATTAATGCTTAAAATTATATGTCATACATATAGACACTGCTCTAATACAGTATTACTGCTCCGGTATTTACTGTGCCATTTCGGTTTGAACCGACTAATGAATCATTTATGGATGTTTAATTTGTGTTTTGTTTACGAAATGTGTAATTAATGTAAATAATTGTTTTAAATCGATTTTAGTAGGCGAATTACAATGTTACGACGAAGTTTTGCTATTTTATTATAAAACAAACCAACGCTCAAAAAAAAAATAGTGCTGGTAAGTAAAATTAAAAATTAAATTATATATGTTTATTTCAGTCAACATAGATCCATAATGATTGGTAAACAATAATGAATGCAGTTTTATAGATAAAGTTAGGTCTTAACACTTATTTTTGGAGGAGTATCAAAGAGCATCATAAGTACAGCAATGCTGTGTTTGTATAGTGGACCATAAAGTTTGTCCGATACCATCATCAGAATTGTGTTGGTACTCCGACGGACTCTGCTCCGCAGTGAAGCAGCTTCTATGCGCATTGAAGCCCCAACAACATCCTTAAGGTATTGTTGTACTGAACGCGTAGGGTATTGACGGATTTTTGCGTATAAGTAAACCACATGCTGCTTGTAAAAAATAATACTATGCTGAAAACTTTACTTCTTTACTAAAAGGACATATACAACATAAAAAAGGACATATATTATAGGTAGGTAACGAAGAATTTTATAATACATAATATATATCATAAATATCATACATACAAAACACCAAGACTCAAACACCCTGACAAATATACATTTTAAATAATAAACTAGTTAATGAGAATTAGTTAGCATAATTATTAAATACTGTAGTCACTTTTCTACAAGTTCGTTAGTAGTTAAACAATAGGCTAGACGATTGAAAAATTCTAATTAGTCCCTTATTTACATAACCAAAAAATATTAACAAAAAATAACAAAGATATAGTGCGTTAAAATTCCGCGCGACATCACTATAAAGTACATTTTTTACCTAGGCGTGACGTCACGAGCCCCCGAACTTTCCCGAACTTTCACGTTCGTTATCTCCGTCAATTTCTATTGATTCGATAAATAAAAAAATATGTGTCCAGAATTTTTTGTTGATCTAACTGACGGACTAATTAGAATTATTATTTTTTGAGCCAGTCGTCGTGCCTATTATATTCTTAGCGAGTAAGTATTCAGGTACATATAACATACACCTCACACACAACAGACTTAATTATGGAGCTTTCAAGTACGTAGTTGGACTAGGTAATAATTACATGCCTAATTTGGCTATTAGTAACTACTAAAAACTAAACTACTACTGTTAAACAAAATAGAGAAAATGTTATGACTTTCTCGGCAACACATAATTATAATACTAGACATGGTGGCAACATCCAGAACCCAAAGTGTAGGTTAAGCAAATTATCTAAAAGCTATTTGTGTATTGGCATTAAACTTTGTAATAAGCTGGAATCTGATGTGAAAGACCTAAATATGTTTAAATTTAAAAAGATATTAAAATCAATACTTGTCGAAGATCTTACTACTCACCCTCCGAAGCCCTAGAGGAGAAACAAATAGTACCTACATTAGTTCATGTTAAATAGCTTTTTATTGGGTAAGTTTTGTACATTGTGTTGTTTACTTTCTGTTTTAGACTTTTATTTTTATGTGTGTAACTTTAATTTGAGGCTGTCTTGGCTGCAAATATGACAATGCCCCTATACAGCAGCATTTTTTACCAGGTTTATTTTTACTAGGTAACCATAATAATATTTTATTGACTTTAATTAATTTCTTGACATCATCATTTGTCAAATTTTAATTATTGACAGTATTAATTTTTCTGATTACCTTTCGTTTGACAATGCTGTGCAGTGTACAGGCCAAGGTTTATGTTTTAATTATTTGACTTAAATATATTTATTATCCTATTAATATAGTTCAGTGAACAGGTAGGTATAGGTAGTTACTAAATGTTCCTGTCTGTTTTCTTTCCCTATTTTATAATACTTTATTACAATATTATAAGCTCTGCTTAGTTTGGAGCTTGATGATGCTGTGCGATAGCGTCCAACATTAATTATTATTTATATATTATTATTTATTTTTATGTTAAATTCCGGCGAAATCAAGTGTAACAATATATACCTACGGTGGAAATAAATGAACTATGAACAGTTAGCGCCATCTAGCGTCGAGTAGACATACTAGTTTCGTAAATTGCGTAAATATTTTTCTACTTCAGTTTCTGAAAAAATAATTTAGTTATCTACAATTGTACTTTTCCATAAATTGAGTACATTTAATTATTACAGTAGATTCTTACAAGAAAATGGGTACCAAATTATATTCCGTGATCAGTTTGCCTTTTCCACTCCGCTACTGCCAAGGTTCCGCTACTCGGCGCCGCAGCGCCCCAATCGCCGCTGATTTTTAATTAGCCGCGGAGCCGCGGGCGGTGCCGCTTGCGACTGTCGCAATTTGCAAGTCAAAGCCACTGAAAAAACCCTAAAACAGCCGACACACAGTCCTTTGGCTCTGGCACAGAATAAATAGTAACTGCAGAACAGGGAGTAATGGACAAAGTTAAATTAATTTTGGGACAGGACTCAAAAGTTCTAAAGTTTTTCGTTGCTTTTAAATTGTTTCTGTCGTTAATTGTTTTATAATACCTATGTATCTACCTAGATAAATGTTGGGATTTTTTTGAGTATCTTCTAAAGCAGATGCATGAAATATCTTGGTTACACATTAATAAGACTGATTAAAGCCAAGTGTTTACGTAAACGGCAATTCAGTACTTTCAAAATGTTTTATATTTCCAGTACTTATAGTAAATAAGTAACTACCTGTGTAATACCAATCCTTGTTTAAATTTTAATCTAAACGTATCTTTTTATTTGTTTGTTTCTTACCTTCAAACGCATACCTACACGTTGTCTGGGGTACAGATAAGGACATAGAGTAAAGTACATAAGTCACATTCATTCAGAAAAAAACTACTCTTCCCAGGAGATAGAGAAATCATTCGTTGTTGTTCTTTATTATATAGTTTATTTAAATATTTTTTTAGTAGCTACCGTCATAACGATGGCCCTGTTATGTCCCACTGCTGGCCAAAGGCCTCTCCACAATCTCTCCAGTCACTTACCATCAAACTTTTAAAAAGCAGACCACCAATATTTTATGGAGATACTGATTTTTTTATTGCAATTTCGACTCCATACCATCTTTATTCCCGTGATCTCTAGAGGTGAATTTCGTTAACTCTCATTTGTTTTGTCGTAATTGCTAGAGATATGAGGGTTTATTGAGCCCCTCTTCACCCCTAAGGGGGGGGTGAACCGCCCCCCAGCTTTATTGGATCGCTTATTGGACTCTTTATAAGGCGAATTTTATGTAACCACCTCATTAAGTCTTTGTACGGCAAGGTGGAACAGATTGGATGAAGGTTCAATTTGGTTTGGTTTTTGCGAGTGATTTTGATTTAGAAAATGGCTTTATGTAGAAATAATATTATAAAGGTGAAAGTAAAGGTGAAATGTGTAAATGTGAAGTGTGAAATAGTAATTATTGCAGCGGTCCTACAGATCACGTGTACTTATTAACCAGAAGCTACCTACTGTAACATCTCAGCTACTTTGTACGTGTACGCAATAAATTAATCTATGAGCTTAATCGTCTTTCACGCCAAAACGACTGAACGCATTCAGCTGAAATTTTGCACATAATGTAGTTCTAAGCCTGGAATAACATATAGGCTATTTTTTATCCGAGTACAATAGGGGCGAGTGAAGCCGCGGGCGGAAGCTAGTGTAGAATGTACATTTTGGCTGATGTATTTTGAAGTTATGCGCGTTCGTGATGTATGAGCATAGCCTAAAGTGCTTGGATAAAAAACACACTTAGAATAATAAATACTTAATAAGTTAAGGCAAATTATATTCTTGCTGAACTTTTGTATTGTTATTTTCTAGGCTGTGAAGATTTCTATTTTGCTAACTACATTCAGTGATTTTAAATCTTCAAAAATGTTGAATAGTGCGAGCGAGAGGGAGGTTTGACATGTATCATCGTCACCTTAAAATTCTCTTTTTGAGTTCTTCTATGTACTTACCTATGTAAATGTTTGTTCACATTTTATAATTAAGCAGGACTATTATAGTGAGATTTATATAGTTTATTTTTAACTATGCCATAAATTGTAGGTGCCTAGTTTCTACAAACAATAAATATTTTTACCTCTTCTTTATCTTATCTCTAAAAATAAATGCCTAAAAATCATAATCACTCTTTATTCACTAACAAAAGTGGGTAGTATTTATTGCCACTAAGTAGCTAGCCTTGCTGGCAGCTTTAACCACTTGATTGTTAAATTTTCCGCAATATGTAACCATAATTTAACCTTTTATGGTAGTAATTTATCTATGTCGATCCCAGAACGTTTCAGTTTTTATTTTTATTTATTGTATCACTATCGCCATCTGTTACAAAAATTGAGAACTATACTCAAAACGACGCTATCTAGCGTTGAGTAGCTTAAACATTTTGTTGACGTCATGTCCAACAGATGGCAGCACTAGTTTGTTAATTTCTATTTTCATTTTATTACAAAACTTTTTTATTTACATTTACTAAAAATAATGTTGTATTTATTTTGATAAAAAAAAAACGGGATTTAAGCTAAACGCATTGAAAACAAGAAGCTATTTATTTTAGCTTATAATTACTCAAAAGGTATTTCATAAAACACATTTTCGTCTCACTTTTGTCAGACTCGAACCCAATCCACCACTATTCAGGAACCTACAATGCCAACGAGGTCTAGATTTTTTTTGTAAGTATTAAAAAAAACTTTAAAGAAATTTTGACACAAAGATTGCTAAAGCTCTAAGGTGATAAACCTTACACCACGTAGTACAATTTAGGAAGAAACAAAATTTTAATGTTTAAAGTTTACTATAATAAAGGTAAAGTATAGTAAAGGTTTACTATAATATTATATACAGGTGCTATGTAGACATATTTTTTCTTTAGATTATATATTGTAATTGATATTGTATATTTACCTGTGTTTACAAACAAATAACAGTATAAGTGACAGTTCGTCTCATAATATCTTTAAATCGAAGTTGAAAGAGCATTATTTATCTATACTATCTTTGTAGAACCATAATATTATAGTTTATGTAATTATTTATATGTTAAGAATATGTATGTAGTGATGTTTATTAAATATATATATATATTTTTTATGTAAGTATATAAGTAGGTACTATTTTCATATAGGTTAGTTGGTATTTTTTTATGTAGGTTTATTTAACTATGTGAATGTAGGTTTATGTAAATATGTAGGTTTAAGTTTAAGCTTAAATTTATCTTATCCATCATACATAAGTACACATGTATCTATCCTTTTCTTTTTATTTTCTCCCAATACCCAAAGGTTTGCTGTAAGAAAACTCTTTCAGGGTTAAGCTCGCCTGTACATAGCATATAAGTAATAAATGAATTATAAATTATTATAATTATGAAGTATCTCTTTTTTTTATTTGATATGGGCCAGCTCTTGACCTCGAGGCTTGCATAGGCAAGGATGAGGTGGACGATAGGACGAGTTTTCCCAGAAGATGCCTATTAACTCTCTTTATGAAGCCATTAGGGTCGTAATTCAATGGAAAAACAGACGCTGGCAGCTGATTCCATATTTTAGCAGTGCGCATTATAAATGATGTTTGGAAGCGCTTAGTCCTGTTAAATGGAATATCAACTTGATGCGGATGGTAGTTAGCAGTGCGTCTGGAAAGGCCGTCACCTGTGGGTGGGGGGTGTCATAACTGATCATATAATCAAAAATTGTGTTTTGTAAAAGGAATTTTAGAAATGGTCCATAACTCGAACACAATTTTTTATTATATGATCAGTCATGAGTCATGATACCCCACCCACAGGTGACGGCTTGACTACTCATTACGCCATACCCTGTATCTACATTTTTTTGTAAATACATAGAAAACACCCAGATCCAAGACAAATATCTGCAGGACATGCAAACACTTGTCCCGCGGCGGGAATCGAACCCGCAACCTTCTGTTCTGGCCTTTAGCTCTCTTTTTGAAGCCGTTAGGTCGTAAGTCAAAACAGACGCTGGTAGCTGATTCCATATTTTAGCAGTGCGCATTGTAAATGATGTTTGGAAGCGCTTAGTTCTGGTAAATGGAATATCAACTTGATTCGGATGGTAAGTTAGCAGTGCGTCTCAAGTTCCTATGGAAGAAAGATGAAGGGGGAATAAGGTCATGTAGCTCCTGTGCACACTCTCCGAAGCACAATCTATAAAAGACCGACAAACACACAACCTCACGATAAGTAAGTTGTTTTCAGAGAATTTTCAAAGTTACTAAAGTGTTGAAACTCTGAAATCATACGTGCACATCAACTGCCAACCACCTAGATTGTCACTATGACTGTGCGGTCCGGTAGCTATCTACGATCCCTCGACGATAATTTAGAAAAAAATAATTATATGTAGAAGGTAACGAATCAGTTCCTCAAATTTTTAACACCGTCCTGCAGCCAGAATCAGACCTGCACCTCTCAGGCACCAACTAGTCTATATAAAGATGCGTTTCAGTCGCTAATCTGCGATTGAACATAATCATTATCATCATGAGTAGCCCAAAGCCGTCCAGTGCTGGACATAGGCCTCTCCTAATGAGCGCCATTGCGCCCTGTCCTGAGCTCGACAAATCCAGTTTCTACCAGCAGCCTTTTGCAATCGTCACTCCAATTGGCTAGAGCCAGGATAACCCCTAACGGAAATTGTTACTAACTTGGAAAAAAATCACTGAAAAGAATGTTTTTAAAAAAGTTAGAGGTTTCATATTTACAGTCTGGAATCAAACCAACACGTCTCAGCCACCAAGTCGTCAATAAGAAGATGCGGTCCGTTCGCTAATCCGCGACCCCTAACGACAATTTAATAAAGCCAGCTGAAGCCGCAAGCCGCAAGCCGCAGTAATAACGTTTGTAAAAATACCCGCAGACAAGCTGTTAAGGGGAGGTTGTGGGAAATCATTTTTAGGTTAACTTCGACAAAAAAGTTATTTCATTTAATGTATAACGCTTTGAGCGCTGACTAACACAACCCTGTTCAGCCCCTTCGGCAGCAAGCAAGCAGTCAGCGTGTTAAATGAACTTAATTGATTGATCAGGGGTGTTGGAGGTTCCAACCTCCACCTTTGTACCCGTGCCGACCGTTGCACCATGCTAACTAAAAACATGGCTCGGGCGGCTGATTGCGGCATAACAATACTTATTATTGTTTATATTCAGGAGAAACTTTGAGTCCCTCTCAAAGAGGACTAAAGAAGGCCAAGAAGAAGATTTATCTAGGTTGAGCAGCATTTGGAGAACTACGTCGAGTTTTCTCGTCGCAATGTTTGAAAACGAAAGTTTTCAATCAGTGCGTCCTACCCGTCATGACATACGGAGCCGAAATGTGGACACTCACAGTACGACTAGACCACCAGTTGGAAGTCACTCAGCGAGCTATGCTCTGAGTTTCTCTGAAGGATAGAATCTGCAACGAATTTAATCCACAGAGAAAAAGTTGTCGACATAGTTCAGATAATTAACAAGCTAAGGTGGCAGTGGGCTGGCCATATCTGCCGAAGAACCGACAACCGTTGTTGTAGTGAACAAGTTCTTTAGTGGAGACCGCGGCTCGACAAACGTAGTGTAGGACGCTTTCCGGCCAGGTACAGTGACGATCTGCGAAAGGCTGGTAGAAGCTGGGTGTTTCTGTAGGCCTATGTCCAGCTGTGGACTGATATGGGCAAATGACGATGATTATGATGATTTAGAAGAGACCAGTAGAGACTAGAGGCCAGGTTGGAGTGGATAAGGTGACTCTGGTTACATACTGAGAAGATAATAGTAATTTACACAATACACCAGCCCACTGCTGGACATAAGGCTTCTGGTAATAAGATGGTGGACATTTCCAAAACCCGCTCGCTGGGCATGGCACAGATCACAGCTTCTTGAAGCTTGACACGCCCATAATCCCATAATCCCCACGCTGGACGTACGGGTTGACTGATCAAGGCACCAACATCTCGCAGCCGACGTTGCTGCCCGTCGTTAACCAAGAGATGACGACTGGGTAAAAAAAATCTAATTAGTCCGTCAGTTAGATCAACAAAAAATACTGGACAGTATTTTTTTACTTAACGAATCAATAGAAATTGACGTAGATAAAGAACGTGAAAGTTCGGGAGTGGGGGCTCGTGACGTCACGGCTAGGTAAAAAAATTATTATACCGTGACGTCACGCGAAACTTTGACGCTCTGAAAGTAATCTTTGTTATTTTTTGTTTAATTGACAAAAAAATACAATTCCCATATTTTTGGGATATATAAATAACGGACTAATTAGAATTTTTCAGTCGTCTAGCCTAAATCGCAAAATAAATTCACGCCCAAAAACTTCACCGAATTCTCCCCTTAACAACCCGGGGAGCGGTTTCATACAGTTTTATTTGCACGCCGCCTTAACCCGCGCGCAGCCAATATTAAATTCCACCCCCACCCCCCCTCCGTGTTCAAATTACATTATGTGTTTGCACAACTTAGCCCCATTCATACAAACTTAATATTTTGACGCTTAGCTTTCTAGAAGATAATCTTACGGTTATTAAATTTGTCCTTTTCGCCTTTTTTGGGGTTTGTTTTTGAAATGTTGGGATGAATTGGGAGATTTAGGAACTGTAGATTTTATCTGCTTTTGAAATGTTTATTGGGAGATTTTGGTGATGCTCTCCGGCCAGATGGAGGGACGATCTGCGAAAGGCTGCTGGTAGAAACTGGATGCGTCGAGTTGAGGACAGGGCGCAATGCCGCTCATTAGGAGAGGCTAGTGCAGAGTCGAGTGCTATAAGCTGTTGATGATTTTAAGAAGGATTGGGAGTTTTATAATTTTCGAACTGTAATATTTAAATTTGGATTTGAGTATCGAGCTTAAAACGGTGAATGAAAACATCATTTTCATTTGAGAAAATATAAAAATCAATAGGTAGGTCGCATAACAAAAGCTTTGACCTTAAGCTAAGATTCTGTCATAGGTGATACTCAAGAGAAGTATGAGTAAATAAAGTAGCACATAACCCACAGAAACAATTATCTCCAAATCATACAAATTAGTGCTCCAGCGGTAATCAAACCCGCTGTTGTATCTCGCTCAGCCAGCTATTCGCATGTTGCGATTCATTTTAACCGACAGATTTTCACATTTACTGACATTACCTTGTCAAAAGCGCCCGTGGCACCACCTGGGCTAAGCAACTCTCCCTCGGTCCCTACATAGATGGTTGACCGTTTAGTGACATAAAGATCTGAGCGCTTCCGTGCTTCAGAAGGCACTTTAAGATGTTCGACCCGACTTTTTCAGTCACAAAGCCTTGTCGGAGGCCTTCGGGCGGCTTAAAAATGAAGAAAGAAGACCTTGTCAAAACTCATAAAAATGCTGAAACTTATGAATCGAGCACAGTAATGTGTGCCGAGTCTCATGGAGACCGATCTATATAAACTTTGGCATGCGCTCAAATCGTAATTGAGGTGAGCTGAGAACAAAATGGGTTTTCGTGTTTTCACTTTTGTTAGTGAAATCTATCATCATCATCCACACCGACTTCAACCACTGCTGGCCTATAGGCGTCCCTCAACCAAAAAAAAATGCTTACCCTGAAAAGCTTCTATAGTTTTAAAGAAGCGTTAGATGATGACAACTTTATAAGCTAAAATTAAGACTAGGATTGTTATCAATCAATTATATCATTTATTTATTTGATAAATTAATATTATTTTAATGACAAGGCCCCTTTACAGCCGCTACAAATAGTAACTAAGATTTAACTATGTAACACCATGAGCTGTATTATTACAAGCCCAAGATAGCATTAATTTAGTTCTGTAGTATTTTTCTGTGTAAGCACAATGAAGTGTTTTGTTTATAATTTGTGAAATGTTATCTAATGACGTAACTAAGTGTTCTCCTATGTTCCTACAGTTAAAAATAAATGAAATGAAATGAAATGAACCTGCGATAGTCTAACCCATCCCTATATCCCCCTTTAATAGTAATATTATGCTTTGCATAATACCAATATGCTTTAGATGGGGTGTGTCTAAACACACTATAGCCGAAATTACGCGACCTAAGTTCGGCATGATTACGCCTGCAATTCTATTTGAATTACAGATTACAGATGCTGAAAGTACGTTTCGTTTTGGCGTACATCCGAACTTGTCAAAATCAGATGCGGAACTTACTCGTGGTGCACCCTGCTAACTAACAAACGAGGCATAGCACAGTCTAACACCGGCACAGCTAAATTCCCTGACCGCCGACGGGCAGCAGCTTCGGCGGTGCGTGAAGCTGTGCCATGCGATCTCCAAGTCGCATGGCCAGTGTAGGCATTATGGACATATATCTCCTTTATTAGGGGAGGCCTATAACAGTCCACTGCTGGTTATAGCCTGGTGTGGTGTGTGGTGGAAGATGCTTTAGATACTATAAAGTATCGCAGTGACTAATTAACACTGTTAACGCTTGGAGTGATTAATACAGGCTCAATGACAACACATCGCCGTACCTAATGCAAGACGTGCTGCTCGGGCGTGGCGCGTAGCGTCATATCCGAGCCCCGTAGTCAACGTGTTAATTAATAAACTCGTCAGCTTTATCTACAATATAGGCTACGACAGATACTGATGGACCGCGACCTCCATCGCCATTAAGAAATCAGCGCCATTGAGCCCTGTCCTGAGCTCGACACATCCAGCTTCTACCAGCAGCCTTTCGCAGATCGTCACTCCACCTGGCTGGAGGGTGTCCTACACTACGTTCGCCGAGACTCGGTATCAACTCAAGAACTCGTTTACCGCAACGGTTATCAGTTCTTCGGTAGATCTGGCGAGCCCAGTACCACTTTAGCAAGTTAGTTTTCTGAACTATCTCGACCACTTTGGTATTAAACTAGCTAATATTAAGTAAAATATTTATATTATATTTTCAAAGTTAATATAAACACTTTATTGAAATTAAAACAATAGCAACAGCATCCCGCAATGGACACATACCCCCTCATTCCAAAACGAAGACTAAATATAGTCAAAGTTTAAATCTGACATTAATGTCAATTCAGTGTGTTTCCGAAACTGAACTTTATTTAACATCCTAAAAGTGATACTATACTCTTCTTTTAGCTGTAAATGACAAGGATAGCTATAACTTTAGAGCTGCTAAAAGTAAAGATCAGAAAAGTGATCAACAGAATCGACACTATTTTGTAAACAAAATACCAGTATTAAATTTAGACTATGTTTAGTCTTCGATTTGGAATAAGACAGAACCCAATCAAATCTACGAAATGTTTAACGTCCCCTTACCAACCAATAGGTTATGAAGCAGACGATTAAACTGACCAATACCAGGACCTGCGAACAGTAGGTCTTGCTGTCGAGATGCGAAGTGCACCCCGGTACTCAGGTGAGTTACTCGTGCGCTAAGGACGCACTACCATTTGGAATAAGACAGTTATAGTTCCGAAGATGGGGTGGGGTGTAAGGGGTTCAAACCTCCATCTTCAGAACCCAAAACTACCTCACCTGCCCGTGGTGCACCCTGCCAACCAATAAGTGGAGCTTTTGCGGCCGGCTGATGCCAGCATAGTGCAGCCTAACACCGGCACAGCTACATCTAATAGACACCGACGGACAGACAACGTCAGCGGTACGAGAAGCTGTGCCTGCGATTCCCAACCCGCATGCCCAGCGTGGGGATTATGGGCATATCCCCCTTCTTCCTAGAGAAGGCTTTTGTCCAGCAGTACACTGATAAGCTGGTGTTTTTGAAACAAAAAGAAAATCTTAAAATTATTTATTTATTTTATTCTTAAAGTTAAAAAAAAATTTTTACTGTTTTAGTCTAAAACCGCAAGATTCAATTAAAAATAAAATTAAAGGAGACCTTTAAATATTTCACTATAACAAAAGAATCACAAGGTTTATTAATTTACAAAATTTCTGGGAATTCAATAAAAACTTACTCATTTAGATCAAAGCGACTCAACGATTTCATTAGCATTCAATCCTGAAACGCGTTAGAACACAAAGGGCATGCCAATTTCCAAATCGATGCTTTCGAAAAAGGTTTATCACCTTTCAACTGGCAACTGGCAACTCAGTCTATTCAAAACACAACAATACATTCAAATCAAATATCGTCAAATACCTGCTACTTGCTAGGGTTGGGACAAACGACATTTTAGAAAACAATTGTGGGTTAGGTTTTTAGATTATTGCAACTTGAGCCCTGATTTTTGAATGGTCTGATTCTTCTTCTATGAGCTAGTGGCCAACTCTGGTGTCGGAGTTTTTAAGGCGGCCCAAAGCCATGGCTTATCGACTGAAAAAACCCGGGACAAACATCTTAACGTGCATTCCGATGCACGCCATCTAAATGCCAATAAACGGTCACCCATCCAAGTAGAGACATAGCGGAGTGCCGTTTAAACCAAGATGATCTGCTGAGAACACGGAAATAAGCCACGCCACGGATAGATAGATAGATGGACTAGGTCCAATGGTCAGGTAAAATTTCACCACACAAACATCATCGCGAGTATTTCCCCACTATGGATATCATCAGAGCAATAGTTCAGTACATCATTTTCGTACGCAAATTATTGAGAATACCATAAAGTTAGAGGCAAGACCAAAAATTTAATAACATATTATTAAACTTTATAAATTACTCAATACATTTGATTTTGATTTGACATTATTAATAATTCGAATGGACCATGAATTGACCCAGTAGTCCCCATCGTGTCGGTTTTTTCATGTCTAGACACAAATTGATATACAATTCTTTTATGGTTGTGGGCATGCCCATAGTGCCCACAACGTGCATCGAGTTAGCAACGTCTAACCAAAAGCTAGTAAAAAATGCAGACGGCGAGCGGAGCGAGCCGCCATTTTTTTAAATAAAACAAACAGAAGGGCTTAATTTGTAGTAATTAACGGGTGCGAGTCAAGCCAAGTTCATGCTTACAGAACTGGCGAGCAGCACCGTATATTTACACGAACCATTTGGAGCCATTTTCTTTTACCGTATTGAGTATGTACACATCATCATTATCACCAGCCTACATCAGCCCACTGCTGTAGACCTACATAGGCTTCTAATGACTGCCATTGCGCCCTGTCCTCAGCTCGACGCATCCAGCTTCTACCAGCAGCCGACCGCAGATCGTCACTCCACCTGTCTTCTTCTACTTCGTATAAGCTAGTGACTAACTCTGGTGTGGAGGAGGTGGAGGTGGAGTTTTTAGGCCGCCCGAAGGCCTCCGACATGGCTTGACGACTGAAAAGCCGAGACCAACATCTTAACGTGCCTTCAAGCGCTCAAATTTAAATGTCACTAAACATTTACCCATCCAAGTATTGACCAGGCGGAGTGTTGCTTAAGCAAGGTGATCTGCTAAGAACACAAAAGTTAACCACGCCACGAGCGCTTCACCCACCTGTAAATTATGATAGAAAAAAATTGCCACAACACTAAGGTTGAAATTAATAAAAATCGTACAGAGTTACCGGTTCACCGGCTTCGAAAGAGCAACGCAGTCACAAGCGATTTTCAACCATATTGACAATCATATTCCACGCTTTGACGGATGCCGGTACATCGCACCCCTCCTTGTGAGGGGGTCACCCCCCAGGTTAATAACAATTTATTAATATAGTTAGTTCGTTATGTATAATGGGGCAACTTATCTAATATCGTAGTGAGCAAATACTGGTGGTTGGGGGTAGTGTGGGAGCTAAGGGGCAAGCTTTTTTTATTTTTGTATTTAATCTTAGGAAACAGTGAATTAAAGTAAAGTAAAAAATCTCTTTACTCAGTAAGAACTTCAAGTACACCTTAAATCGTATTTTTTATAATTTACTTTGTAACGCGACCAAACAGAAAATAATTGGCATGAAACTCAGCTTTGCTTATATTTTTTTAACGTCTTTGTTCATAACTAATGTATTGTTTTTGAGGTTGAATAAACAAATTAGATAAATCCTAAGTGGTGTAATGTCATAATCTCCACCTTCGGAACCCATTTTTTTTTTAACTCGGGCAAGAATCTGCTACCGGGTACCGCTGCACGGGGTTATGCCCGTGGTGCACCCTGCTAACAGCAGGCGGGGCTCTGGCAGTTGCTGACTGCGGCATTGTGCAGCCTGACGCCAAAGTTGCAATCCCGCGAGAAGCTGTGCCCTGCGATCACCAACCAGCATGCTCTGTGTGGGGATTATGGGCATATCTCCTTCAGCATGGGGTTTATAGGTATATATTATCATATCCCCCTTCTTATTAAGGGTGATGCCAATATCCATCACAAGATCTTATAGGCTGGTATAGTTCTTGTGCAATTTATAATACTAACAACAGTTACTTATACATAAATAAGTATTAATTTATAAGCCACGTCTGAATGCCTAAAAGGTGTGATGTGGTGTCATTACAACTCATCACATTTGATGAGAGGGGTTAGAGGTCCCAATCTCCATCATTGGAACCCAAGCCAATCTCACCTGCCCGTGGTGCACCCTACCGAATAAGAAACGGGGCTCCGGCTGATTGCGGCATAACGCAGCGTATCATTGGCACAGCTTAATTCTCATCTATACGTTGACGGGCAGCAGCGTCAACGGTGCGAGAAGCTGTACCCTGCGATCCCCAACCCACATGCCCAACGTGGGGATTATGGGCATTTCTTACTTCTTATTAAGGGAGGCCTATGTCCAGCAGTGGACTGAATAAGCTGTTGTTGTTGTTGTTTGTTGCTGATGCCTTTGAGCAACTTGATAGTTATTAGCTACGCCACTAGGGTTTTCCCTACGAAAGAAAAGAAGTGAAATAATATCATTGCACGCCAGCTCCCTGACTATCCTCTAACGGCAGCCGATATTCCGCCTTCTAAAGCAATTTCATTACAACTATTCGTTGTATCACTTTGTTATTGTGAATCCAATTAGAAGTCAGACAATACTTAGATTCATAGATTCACTTCACTGTGGTTTCTTATAAGACATTGTATACTAGAGTACAATTAATTATCACAGCGGGTTTTTGTCCCTCTGTAACTAACTTCAGGATAGTAGAATGCCGAGAACCCGTACCAATTGCGTCAAAAGCAAACGTATCTGATAAAATTTATATTTTTTTTAATGAGATTAATATTTTCTATAGTTTTACACTACGACGGGAGTAACAAACAAGTAAAAAAATATTTTGTTGATTTGGTTTCCACCGCACGCACCATTAGACGGCAACAACCATTGATATATACTGTTACTATAGGAACAACCCTTGATATGTTAGTATGGCAACAATCCTCATTTTTAATTATTTAGACAGTAGAATCGACTAAAAACTTTTTGAAGATTACCGAGATTAGTCTTGGTACCGAGCGCCATACATCAGACGGCATTGTACCTACTTTAGCTGTTCTGGTGTTAGTACGCTGTGCCTCAATCATCCGGTGGTCAGAGCCCCGTTTGCTATACAGCAGGGTACACCACGAGCAGGTGAGGTTGGCTTGGGTTCTGAAGATGGAGATCCGACTCCAATACCCTCCTTCAACTTTCTTTATAACTTCGTCCAAGTAGAGGTTCTTCCAACTGAACCTCTTCAAGGGTTCAACCAACTTCAACCAACTTCTTCAACCTTCTTCCTCTTCTGATATTTATAATATCCTTAATAGCTGAGGCTAGCAAGATTCTACCAATCCTTGTACAATTCAAACCAGAAATACGAACGTACTCTACTTAAAAAATTCAATAGCAACAAACTATGTAATTACGGCCGACGTAAAGATCTCGAAGCAGTTATATGCCCAAAGCTGAATATCGCACTGGCTAGGCATGACGGTATGATAGGTATCAAGCTGTAAAACTTTCTCAAACATGCTTGGAAATTAGAACATTATTTTGACAACCTTCTTCGATATAAATCGAAATTGCTGTACCGACCCCAATACATGCGAGCAGCGGCCGGCAAAAGTTATACGAAAATTCATATCTGTCGTGTTTAGCGGCCTAATAAATTACTATGAAAACTCATATCTATCGTATAATTTAAAAATGGAACGATTCTTTACTCCGATACATGGCAACCAAGGAGGTAACTAATCAAAGGATTTATTTAAATTTCGAACTAGCTTGAAGAATGCTTTTTATTGAAAAATATACAAGTTCTGTGTAGGAACTATTTTGTTTTAGTTTCCGCGCATTATTTGAGAAAAGTACTATACAAGCCTGGGCTACAATACAACTAGGCATTGATGGACTCAGGTATGTGTGCCCCACATTTACACGTTTGTCCATCATTGCCTCTTTTGCTGGCAGCCTCAGTAACGTACTATAACTCACTGCTGGTAATGGTATGAAAGTTATAGAATGCCATTAGGTAGTTAATTAAATTGAGACTGACAATGATTTTTTTTGAAAGGGATGTTTATACTTCAATTCATATTCTTGGCTTATAAGAACTTGTAGTTTATTTTATTTCATTTTTGTGGGCATTGCTATTTTATACGTTATTAATTTTATGTTATTTTAATTTAGATAGATAACTTTTGATTTGCAACAACAAACAAACACTATAAATTAATAAAAATTTACAAAAGCTAAATACAAGACCAAAAAATTATAACTCATCCATGTGTGTGTTACATTGTGACAAAAAGGTCATAAGAACAACAACAACAACAACAGCCTATTCAGTCCACTGCTGGACATAGGCCTCCCCTATAAGAAGGGGGATATGCCCATAATCCCCACGCTGGGCATGCGGGTTGGGGATCGCAGGGTACAGCTTCTCGAACCGCCGACGCTGCTGCCCGTCGGCGGCCAGGAGATTTAGCTGTGCCGGTATTAGGCTGCGCTATGCCGCAATCAGCCGGCCGCCAGAGCCCCGTTTGTTAGTTAGCAGGGTGTACCACGTGCAGGTGAGGTTGGCTGGGGTTCCGGAGATGACGGTTGGAACCCCTTACACCCCGTTTGCGTGTTGAATTTTCTTTCACGTTTAGTTAAATATTTCCCCGAATAAGAGTTTTTGTATTCAAGTGCGGTATTTCATGCCTATTTAAAACATACTGTGTACATGGAGTGTGTTCCGGAGAATTGCTTGAGACGGTGCCTGCTGCTTCTTTTTATCTTCGCACCGCTCGACATCGGCTGAGGTATCATCCACATACATTACCACCTTTATCTTCTCGCACTGTGAGGTTCCTGAGGAATTTCCTCCCGCGAACAATCAAGCTGTGGAATGGTCTCCCTGCCGAGGTTTTCCCCAAAGACTACAATATGCAGCGTTTCAAAAAGGGCGTTTTAAAATTGTTAAAAGGGTCAGCAACGCGCATGTACGCATAGACTACGGGAACCGCTTACCATCAGGAGGACTGTATGCCTGTTTGCTAACTTAGTAGTATAAAAAAAGAAAAAAAACTTTTTGTAATACCTAAGTATATCTACTTTAGAGAGCTCGTCGGATTCCATGCTGGGTCAAGGCGGGAATACCTTCCTGTTTAGGGCTTGCTAGATATGAGAAAGTAGGCATCGAGTTCTTCAACTAACCAGTAGTTGTAGTTTATTTTCAATAAAACACTGCATATATCACGTTAAAATGCTATTTTAATCATTGTGTGCATTTTCTAGTTTTTAAATTGTCAAACTTTTAATAAATGAACAAGTTTTAATAAAGAGCTCTTGAAGAGGAATCCGTGTGAGTGGTTCCACCTCCAAACAACACCTAAGATATTGCAAAATGCTATTGGCTTTTATTTCAAGTAAGGTAAGTATCATCTTTGGAACCCAAAAAAAAACTTGCACGTGGTACATCCTGTTGACTAACAAATGGGGCTTTGGCGGCCAGCTGCAAGATAGCGCAGCCTGCCACTGGCACAGATAATTGAATGTGATACCAAAAAATTAACTAATGCCGAAGCCGAATGGTAGCAGTGTTGTCGAGAAGCTATGTCCTGCAATCCCCGACACGCATGCTTGGCGTGGAGATTATGGGCTTAACCCCCTCTAGCCACTGCTGGAATCCATTGATTGATATAGGCTTGTATTTGTTGTGCTTGTACAATAGAAGACAATTATAAAAAAGAGCCATGGCAACGCAACGTTCCTACGTAATGTAGCAAATTAAAATTGACAACCTGTCACGCCTATTTTGTCATAATGTTGACTGGTCCTAGTAGAGTTTTGAAAGTTTGGCGAGGAGGTCCACCATTGAACGATTAGAGTTTCGTTTATAATTCTGCTTCTGAATATTGTAGATAAATAAAATGTAGCATGTGGTAAATTGGATGGTAAGCTATCTGATTTTACAAAATTCACCAAAATTCATCGCGCCGATTGGTAACAAACTCTTTAGACAGACAAAAACTTCCGATGCATAATTTTTTTATGCTTTACTGAATACTCTTTTGCTAAAAAAACAAATGTACAAATTGTTTATGCTCTACTCTTTTATTATATGTATAGATGATACTCAGTGCAAAAGTGAAAACTATTGAAGACTCAAAGTGAAGTTTTAATGCATGTCCCGAAGTTTAAGAATTTACCCGACTTGTGGTTGTTAAGCTCAGAGTTGGCGAACGAAGTGCTTTGAAATACCTTCCATTTGTTTTTGTAATAGATATTATTTGAAGCGTATGTTGAACTCTTATGGTAGGTACCTGTATGGTAGAAACTGCCTCTAACTCCATCTTTTAGAAAGTAATAGTTAAAATTGTAATAAAATCATAAAAAAATATAAACTAAACTAAGTTTTTGCCAATTCTTCTCTGCTTGGTCGCGTTACGAATATGTGTAATTTGAAAAATTGACGATTTAAAGTATTTCTTGTGGTTTAAACTAAATTAAAGAATGTTGACTTTTGACTTTTACAGCCTGCGCACATTGGAGGACCAGCGTCAGCGATTAGACGCTACGACAAGCTGCGGGGGACAATTTTCATACATTTTGTTCAAAGCTCCGCACACACGGCGACAATCGCGACAGCAAGATATGACAGACGCTCGCGACTAAGCGCGACGACAAAATGTCGTGTTTGCGAGGTCTGTTAGAGTCACCATCCCCTAGCTAGTATTCTTTAGCTATACCTCAAGCTTTACTAACTGCTTGGATCGTCCCCAACTACACTACTCTATATAGCCAATCACAACCGGATCAAACATAATGTATTAAAAGCTGGCACTAACAATATTGACGCAATAAATTTCAGTTTAACTAATGAGTCAACACTCTGTTAACAAGATTAAATCGCTATTGTATTGTAGGTGTCGCTTGCCAAATCGATTTGTACTTTATTGTGTAGTGAATAAAATAAATGGTCCCGGATATTTTCATACAACATCATCAACAACACCAGTTTATATCAGTCCACTGCTGAACATAGGCCTCCCTTTTAAGAAGGGGGATATTCCCTTTTTAAAAGGGAGGCAAGCAACTTAGCAAGGGGCGTAGCAACCTCACCATCTACGAGATGCTTTAAGATTTCGCACGTTGATCTATAATAAGGCACAATGCAATTCAGAAATAGAGTATGATTACGTTCTCAGACGTCATTGGCAAGACCAGCAATACTATAAAAGTACGGGAGATATGATGTTAGACGCTACAGGTCGCAAATTAGCACTGTGAATCATCTTTGTGTTCATTGCCAGAATAACTCAAATGTTTTCTTATGGAAAACATATGAGAAAACCCGCGGGTTAGTCAGGTCCATACGCTATCTTTTCTTTCGAACTTTTTGGCACCTACTGCTGCAGCACGGTTAACCCACAAAGTTACTTTATAGTGGTTTTAGTTATATACATACAAAAAAAAAATAGTTTTTTCTCTCTGTATAATTCCTTTGTTATATTTAACTAACTATCTATGTTTACTACCTATTTTTATATCATTAAGTTTTTTTTTATTTTTCTGTGCTGTAATTATTTGAGCCGAATAAAGTTTTATCTTATCTTCCTGATACATTTAGGTTGACTGCGGACCGTCCAGCATCAAGTACAGCTGTGTGTTATTCAACTCTCAAAGCTTTAACCTTTTATTCTCACTGCTGGGCAAAAATCTCCCCTATTTGTCAACCATCCAAAAAGTATTTAACGCTATAAGTATTCGGAAGTAAGTCTGCTTCCACCCATCTCGGACAAGGCGCGTATCGTCATGTCCGAGGCCCACAATCAAAGTGTTAATATAATAAATAAGTAAATAAATAAATATGGAACATCTCTCATATGTACTAGAGTTAGATAAACGTACATACCTACTACAAAAAAAAAACAGAAAAAACTGAATGTTCACCAAATAAATGTTTTTCCGGGGCGGTCATAAAACCCGAGCCCTACATTAGAAGGCATACTATAGATTAAGCTACTACAAGGCCATGAGGCTATTCAAATAATAATTTTTAATTATTCAAACAAAACAAATTGTATTTATTCTTTTTAATTTTATTAAAATCAAACCGATGCATAACTTATTAGTTATGAACAACTAAATCCAGCTCACTAGCTCAACTAGCTTAGAGAGTAAGTAAGCTGAAGTGGCAGTGGGCCAAATCTGCTGAAGAACCGACAACTTTTGCGGGATAGTAGTTCACGAGTACGGCTTAGCAAACGTAGTGAAGAAAGCCCTCCGGCCAGTTGGAGTAGCGTTCTGTGAAACGCTGCTGATAGAAGTTGGATGCGTCAAGCTGAGTACAGGGCGCAATGGCGCTCATTCGGGGAGGCCTATGTCCAGCAATGGAGTGTTATAGGCTGATGATGGTGAGGTTGATGATGATGATTTCTGTTATGAGGCTAGTCAAATACATTATTTATATATTAAATAGTTTAGAATCCACATTATAATCCAACCGATGCGTTACTTTTTACCCGACTGCGCCAGAAGGAGAGTAATGTTTTCAAGAGTATGTATGTATGTGATTATGTAAGTCCATTTCTTTGGCACTCCCTACAGCCCAAACTGCTGGACAGATTTTGACATATGAGGTGTCGTGGAATTCATCAGAATTGTGGTAGTGACATAGGCTATATAAATATTAAAAATTAAAAAAAGGGGGTAGGTTTATTTTTTTCCGTACCCTAGCAATATGGATATCAAATAAAAGATCGTAAAAAGACCATTACAAAAATATACGTATCATGTCACGTTTGTATTACTGTTTTAACACAAATGGTCAATAATATTTTTTTTACGTTTGACTGCCATCTCACCTGTTGGTAAGTGAAGATGCAGTCGACGATGTAGCATGCTTGCCTAGAGTGTACCTATTAACTCTACGCTTGAAGACCCCTAAGTCATAGCGATCGGGAAACACTGACGCCGGAAGAGCATTCCATTCCTCAGCTGTCCTAAGGAAAAAAGTTGCAGCAAAGCGCTTCGTGCGGGAAGAATGTCCACCGTGTACGGGTGACGAAATTCCGTGGGTCTGAGCGTCCGATAATGAAATGGAGATGGGTGAATTAAATTGTGTTATTCCTGCGCACATTCCCCAAAGCGTATCCTATAGAATACCGACAAGCGAACGATTTTACGACGGTATTCTAGAGTATGGAGTTAAGTCATCACCAGCGAGTTGCCATTGAGCGTTATGGAAAAAAAAATATTCTAAAAACAAAAAACACGACTGCTAAATATTAATGAACTGAAAAGAGAAAAACAAGTAATAATATTTGTTTCAAAATCAAAATCAAAATGAGTTTATTCAATAAGAACAGACAGTACACATTGAAACGTCAATTTTTTAAATTTAAATTTACACTAATTCGTAACGCGACCAAACAGGGAAGAATTGGCAAGAAACTCTGCTTGGCTTATATTTTTTTGAAGTCTTGTTTTTTACAAAGTTTATTATTAACTATTACATTGATTTTGAGAGGTTTGCTATATACCTACAACTAAATCCACCTCCCTCGTAACACACTCGTAGTAACAGATGGTCCACTTAATGTTAAGAGTCAGGCACACCCCACACAGACGAGAACTATCTCACTTTTAACTATTAATAGAGTAGTGTCAAATATACAATGAACTATCATTTTTGTGTTACTTGAAAGATGGCGATCTATTTGATGCTAGGAGAGACCGGCACGCAGTAGGTGCTGCTTTGAATCCAGCTGCGAGACAAATGTCCAAATGATTTGCAGATATTTATTTCGAGACTGGGTGTTCAGTACTCAGTACTCATAGTTTTTGATCTATGACACGGGAGAAAATATTTTACATGTGATATAAAAAAGGGGAGTTCCAACCTCTAACTTCGGGACTCAGCGAACCTCTTCTGGACACGGTACACCCTCCTAAAACGAACGGGGCTTTGGCGGCCGGCTGATTGCGGCATAGCGCAACCTACGTCGCCCAGCGGGAAGACTATGGGCATAAGCCCCTTCTTACAGGGGAGGCCTATGTCCAGCAGTGGACTGAATAAGCTGGTGTTGTAGTTGTTACCTACTAAGTTCCGGTCCTCCAACAACCCCTTTCAGACTGCCGAAAGACGGCTTAAGCCAAGTCTTTAAGCGACCTAAAGAATACGACACCAGTCTTTTGTATAAGTACTAAATAGTTTCAATATTTTACAACTTTTACACATTGGTGCGAGTAATTTGGTAATTTTTATTCCGTAACTACCTACATATTTCTAGTTATGTGTAAAATAACCTTGTTTGGGAAACATTTCACGTGAGAGAACAAGAATACACGCAAACGAACGGGTCGGGCGGGTCAGTTAGTAGTTCTATAAACCTAAAATAGCTGGCTTTAAAATATCATATCACCTCTTTTATTTTATTAAATGACAGGGCAAGCTTACTTTATCGAGCAATTTTTTTAGTGTTTATCGAGCATTAATTATTTGATTTTTTATTATAAATAAGGGGGTAGTTAATTAAAGATTTACGAAACAAATCAGGAAGGAATCTTACTCAAACCATAACAGTTGGACCGATGATAATTAATTACTTCGTTATTTCCACTCAAGAATTTATCGAGCGATCCGAAATGCCTATACTAACCACTGCCAATATTTACCTATTAATAAATCTAACGGGAGGAATGTAGAAAAAAATGCGTTGAACTTGGTACTAGAGTACACTAACACGTTCCTATGTTTAAGTATCACTTAAAGATCGCACAAATAAAGTGTATTTTTGTATGGTACCTAAAGATGGAACTAGCATGTGGCCCACCTGATGTTATGTAGTAACCATTACTTATAACAAAGTATCGCTTTGTAGGTCACCATATTTGGAACGTACCCTAATAGGCAACGCCCTGCGTCCATCAACTAGAACAACAGAGGTGCCGCAAGTGCAAATAATTTCTTTTCAGCCCAGTAATAAACCTATTTCTGTCAATTGACAGTTTGCTCTGAACCTGGATCCATTATTCATGTTCCATTATTCAAAAAATCTTTAATGAAAATAAATTTAGCATGTATTTTAAGAAAGAATCTTACAAGATTTGGTACACGCAAAACAAACTAAATGTGTCTTTGAAACTTAGCACCTACGGTAATGTAACCGACACTATTTTTAGTCTTAAATAAATTGTCATAAAATATTAGGTTCTTGTGTATCATCGTAAACTTAATCTATAAGTCGAAAGCAGAACTGTTTAATGTGATTGTCTTATAAGACTAGGACGAAGTAGGAAGTTTACGTGTACAAGCGTAAACTTATGAAAAGTCGAAAGCTTATAAACTCACTCTAACAACTGCTACATAAACACTTTTTAACTAAAATTGGCCACTTACTCATAAAAAAAAGAAGATAACGTAATACTTATTTAAAAACCTTAACCTTTTTGGTGTGAATATTCTACCTCATTCCTTTTTAAACCTCATTGAACGAGCATAGAACGTAGAACGCGCGCTCTCAGATTTCGAAAACTAATTTTAAACTAACCCAGACGACAGTAAACGTAGGAACTTGTAAAACGCCACGCTCCGGGGGAAGATTAAATTTAGAAAAGTTATACAGAAACGCGAGAGCAGATATTTTGTTTTTTACGCCGCAGTTATACAGAAAGGGGGGTTACCAGCGAGTTATACGTACTGGCATAAATTCATACAAAAAATAATACAACCGGTATTATATGAAGTGGGGAAATTACGAAGTGGAAAAAAATCGAACTGAAAATAACCGAAAATAAATGAAACCAGAATTGTATAGTCAAATTGTCAATAGGATTGCGCGTATTTCACCTGTCTATATAGTTTGATACAGCAAACGTTGTAGCAGGTCGTAAATTAAGTATTCGTACATCGGTTCGATGTTATGCTAGATGACAAAGAGACAGAGACGACGCTCTACAAAGTCTATTGGCTTTTGATTCTTTTCTAAATCGTGTAATGTTATGGCATGGTGTAGGTGGTATTGTAAACCTGTTTACTGTGTGAATGTGGTCAGTAGTCCAGGCGCCGATGTAAATTTAGAAAACTGTGGCGTCTTTACTATTTATGGTAGTGGCTCTCCCGCAGGCTGGCCCCTCGGTCTAATTCCAGCACCGAGTGAACGAGTCGAAAGATATGCGATATTCCTAGCTATGTGGGTCATTTGACAAGTGCAAGACCCAGTTATCGACACCTAAGTATTTCTATCCTACTGTTTTATTTCTAAGGCAGGATATAGGTTAGGAACTATTAAAAAACCAAAGTCAACGACTGTATAAAAGAAAATGTAATTAAAATAAATAAATTAAATGTTTATTTATTAATTACATGGCATGAGATCCATAAAGATCCCGTGTATAATAATAAAAATAAAAAAGGAAAATTAAATTTATATAAATTTATAATACAATAAATTACATTAATAGATGGCGTTATATTAGATGTTCAGTTCAGGTATCACTACGTACAACGTACAAATGCTCAGGAGCAAGATCTCACAACACTCAGCACTAGGGTCACGCGGCCGCGGCTGGCGATGGCGCACCACCGCCGCCGCAGCAGCCACCAATGCAGCGCTTAGAAGCACTTGCGGTGGACGATGCCGGGGCCGGACTCGTCGTACTCCTCCTTGGAGATCCACATCTGCTGGAAGGTGGACAGGGAAGCCAGGATGGATCCTCCGATCCATACGGAGTACTTCCTCTCGGGGGGAGCGATGATCTTGATCTTGATGGTGGAGGGAGCCAGGGCGGTGATCTCCTTCTGCATCCTGTCGGCGATACCGGGGTACATGGTGGTACCACCAGACATGACGGTGTTGGCGTACAGGTCCTTACGGATGTCGACGTCGCACTTCATGATGGAGTTGTACACGGTCTCGTGGATACCGCAAGATTCCATACCCAGGAATGAGGGCTGGAAGAGGGCCTCAGGGCAACGGAACCTCTCGTTTCCGATGGTGATGACCTGTCCGTCGGGAAGTTCGTAGGACTTCTCGAGGGAGGTGGAGGCGGCGGCGGTGGCCATCTCCTGCTCGAAGTCGAGGGCGACATAGCAGAGCTTCTCCTTGATGTCGCGCACGATTTCCCTCTCAGCGGTGGTGGTGAAGGAGTATCCCCTCTCGGTGAGGATCTTCATGAGGTAGTCGGTCAAGTCGCGACCGGCCAAGTCCAGACGGAGGATGGCGTGGGGCAGGGCGTATCCCTCGTAGATGGGGACGGTGTGGGAGACACCATCTCCGGAGTCCAGCACGATACCGGTGGTACGACCGGAAGCGTACAGGGAGAGCACGGCCTGGATGGCGACGTACATGGCCGGGGAGTTGAAGGTCTCAAACATGATCTGGGTCATCTTTTCCCTGTTGGCCTTAGGGTTGAGGGGAGCCTCAGTCAGCAGCACGGGGTGCTCTTCGGGGGCGACGCGCAGCTCGTTGTAGAAGGTGTGGTGCCAGATCTTCTCCATGTCATCCCAGTTGGTGATGATGCCGTGCTCGATGGGGTACTTCAGGGTGAGGATACCTCTCTTGCTCTGGGCCTCATCGCCTACGTAGGAGTCCTTCTGGCCCATGCCCACCATGACGCCCTGGTGACGTGGGCGACCGACGATGGACGGGAAGACGGCGCGGGGCGCGTCGTCACCGGCGAAACCGGCCTTGCACATGCCGGAGCCATTGTCGACTACCAACGCAGCAACATCGTCGTCGCACATATTGGCGTTTGTGTGTGAGTTGGGACGCGGTGGATATTGACTCTAAGGCAGCGAGACTGCGAGTGCCGCCCTCCGGTCAGCGGGAGGGTTATATAGGCGCGCCGTGCGTACGCGCCGCGCGCCATACATGGCGAGCCAGCGCCGGCCCCCGCGCGCTCTCTCCACCAATTTACTTGCAGTTTCAGCTATAATAAATCTTCAGTCATTTGAAATACTACTTATGTACTTTAAAAACATCCCTTTTTCATCCCTTGAATAATTTTTTTTACCCCGCCCCCGCGCGTCGCCGTAACGGGCGCGTGGAGTTCGCCGCCCGAGTTGCACCTTTTCAGGCGTTGGGCGGGCGGCTATTCTAATTTTGATGGGTTATTTTCTGTTTTAATTAATCAGTGTATCATTATAGCTTATTAATCATCGTATTACTTAACACAGATTCAGTTCTTGTATATTTTTTCAAAATACTTTTACTGGTTCAAGACTCATTACAAAAGGAAGAGCTTGTTAACGCATACGTTTTGTTAATTTTAATTAGTTAATGGCTTTGATAGAATTTATAAAAAATGATATGCAAGTCAAAATGGACAGTAAATTTATTGAAATACAGACGAGAATCGAAATCAAAATCTTGGCAATCATACATGGGTTGACGACCGTATGTACTAGTGGGTCAGTAAAATTAGCGTTACAGATAATTTGTTTCATAATTACCGATTTCTTAGTAATCCGATAATTATGTCAGTCTTTTGTAAAGATTAAAAAAAACATCGCAAATTGTAAATCAGAAAGTAAGAAAACACTATCTAACACCCATTGGCGCAGAGCTAGACTCAAACCTACGACCCTTGAATCAGTAGTTTCCCCACTTGGCCCTAGCATTATGCTTTTTTGCATTTTCAAAATCTTTATTGTATTTTATTAATGAGTTACTACTATACCAATAAATATAATCTGTTCTATTCTCCTCATTTAAACCCAGACGCAAAAAAGGTGTAATAAGTTTAACATGTGTGTGGTCGTGTATCTGTTTACCTATCTGTGGTATCATCAAATCCTCCAAACGTATAGACCATTATTTTTAATTTTATTCAAAATTAAAAAAAAAACAACATTTATTTGTATTTATTCAATAAGCACTGTAAAGTACACTTTGAATCGTAATTTTTTTAATTTACACCAATTCTTACCGCCACCAAACAGTGAAGAATTATCAAAAAACGCTGCTTAGCTTTTATTTTTTTAAATTCTTGTTTTTTACAAAGTTTATTCTTAACTATTAAATTGTTTTTGATGGAGTTGGAGACAGTTTCATCCCAAACTTTTTTTTCACCTAAATAATCGGAAATTTTATAATAAGCTTTATTACAGACGTAACGTTTAACAACATTTCTGGATTAATTTTATATAGCTTGAAGATTGAACAAGCACTTGACCTATCTGATATTAAATGGTAACACTTCTCACTAAGAACTAACTTTTCCATCACAACAAAGTATTGCATTGTAGACCATTCAGAATATTACAACATTAGTTTCGTGGTAGTACTTTCTCGGACGAGCCATTCGCAAAGCTCTTCTAATTCTAAAACTTTTACTACTTTAGTTCCTTACCTACCGGGATAAAAAGTAGCATAAGTTTTAATCCAGATCTCTATTATATTCATTATTTTATCCTTAACAAAGACATGATCAATACGTGCTGAGTTTTTGCTATGTTGATAAAATTGACGTAGCTGGTCTGACATAATACTAAGGTCAAAAGTAAAGAAAATACTTATGATTTAATTCTAAAATTATCTAATCTATTCCGTGATTTTGTATGCGTAAACCTTTTTACCCACTTCACCTATTCGGAGGCAAATTTCATTTTTGGGCACCCCTAAGCCATGCAATGAACGTACCCACGTTTAAATAGTCATGTAAAACACCAGTTATTATCACATCATCATTTAGCCGGTAAGTACCTACCCACTGTGGCGTATAGGCCTCCTCTTTATCACGACACTCTTTCAAGATTATCAGCTACGTCCACGATGTCGTTCGACCATTGGCCGGGTGGTCTCTGGTCGGTTCTGGGCCACCACTCTTATGACTACCCCTGTGCATCGCCCCTTCTAGCCAAGTGTTCTGCCCATTTTCACTTCAGCCTCGCATTCGATTTTGCATTTCGACATTGTGTGTTTATCCCTGGACAATAAATATCCATACCTTTTTTTTGCTTCTTAGCCCAATTTGGGCAGGCTAAAGTGTTTGTACCATACTACTACTATTTTGTAGTACCAAAGTGTATTTTATTCCTCTATTCCATTTCTTCAGTGTTTTTGTCAAGTCTACGGTCATGTCATGTTCTGTTTTATCAAAAACAATCATTACATAACCTGACTGAAGGGAACTTCAGTCGGATAAAAACTCCTTCAGGACACTTCTTCTTGGACGACGGTTGTGACCTTTTTATTTTATATTATTTTCTAGTGTTTTTCTGATGTATGTAGTTCATTATCCATGGTATTTTAACTATTATACGCTATTAATAAGACACAAGTATTAGTGAAATAGGATAAAAGAAGATTTGAACGGGAATTCTATGATGAAGAGAATTGTGCATCGATCGTATTATTGTTATAGTCGCTATTGATAAGTAGAAAACAGGACCTGACCGAAGACTGGACGACTGGACTTATAAACCGTACTACGTTGCCTCATATTATTATGAAAAATATACTTCATACTGGTGAAATTGTGGAAACTATCCCAGAAGCCAATTAATAAAGAAGTGAAGTGAAGTGAATATTAATTTATCTGAGAAGTCCTATTTAGTACTTTTATTTCATTTCACTACACTTGTTTCTTCTTACTAACGTGTGTTAGATAAAGTGCCATAAACTATACGCAACGTAAATCAGAAAAAATAATATATAAAAAAAAACATTGTTGTTCTAAAAGAATTCTAAATTCCCGCCTAAATAGCCATACTTAAGAAGAATTTTCAGTCATTTATTATTACAGGGTCCTTAGACAGACAACAAGGAGTTTTAATAACCCCTTATTAAAGACTCCTTGGTACTTATCTAAGTCCAAATGTTTGTTTCAATATCGTTTATAGAAAACCTCTCATTGGATAAAAATTGTTAGATAGAGCAGAACTGGACTTTTAACCGAACTACGTTGCCTCATATTAGTACATACCAATTTAACTTTATTTAAACTCAAAATTTGTCTTTTCAAATTGTGAAGAGAAAACCTTACAATAAATTTTAGAATTGGTAGAATACCTCGTACTAATTGAACCATTAGATCTATTGTTTACAAACAAACTCTTGGCTGCCAGTGTCAACTGTCAAATGCCAGCAGGTAGCCAAATAACATCTAATTGTGTCCGCATATCACTGATATTTATAGATATTCATTGATCTAACTCAATTGCATACCAATACCTCTACTACGCAATCGTATATTCCTATTATTGTTATACATTGATGGTTTTACTCTATTTGCTTTGGAGATTAATTGTCAAAAGTGGTGATGTGTATCAGGGATTTAGATAGTGGGGTTTAATTTAGTGTTTTGGTAGTTGGATGCATGTTCTTATGAGGGCAATGTACCTTTATTTTGGTTCACAGGTGTTGCATCGTGTTGGATGTTGCAGGAAGGAAGGGCGTGGATGGTAGATAGTTCTAATCTGATCTTGTACCCTTCTTCTTCTTTAATAGTACTATCAATTTTATTAATAAATAAATAATGCTGAGCACTATCACACAGAATCAAATATTTCCAAACTAGGCAAAGCTTGTATTACAGAACCAAATGACCGATACTTAAAATACATATATCAAGTATATGTATTTTAAGTATCGGTATAAATAATATATACCAAGAAAACATCCAGACCCGAGACTACAATAATCTGCAAATAAATGCAAACATTTGTCCCGCGGCGGGAATCGAACCCGCCACCTTCTGTGTCTCAGGCGGATTTTCGCCCACTGGGCCACTTACGCACTTTCTGTTGACCTAGATGAATCATATTTGGCGAAACCCGTAACTAATGACATCACAAAAAATACCCTCGAGAGCAATGAATCCGGGTCACTCAAAGAATCCAAAAAATCTCGGAAAGTAAGAATGCTAGGTTAATGCAATAAATTGTATTTAATAGACAAAATTTATGCTCTACAAGCACGATGGAAGACACAGAGTGTATAGAAGACCAGGGGAAAGATTCAAGCAAGCATGCATCGAAGAAAAAGTAGCCTACGGTGGTGGGTCTGTACTTGTGTGGGCCGGAATTTCCTCTGAAAGTCGCACAGAGCTGGTGATCATAGAAAACGGCTCTTTAACTAGCGTAAGATATGTGGAAGAAATCCTCAACGAACACGTTGGTCCATTTATGGTCAATTTGGGTGAGGATGCTATATTTATGCATGACAATGCCCGACCTCATACAGGTAGGATTGTGAATGACTACCTTCAAGAGATGAACATTACTTGTATGGAGTGGCCAGCGCGCAGCCCGGATATCAACCCGATCGAGCATGCTTGGGACGAGCTAGGGAGATGCGTAAAACAACGAAACCCTCCCCCAATCACGCTTCCTGAGCTTAAAATTGCTCTCACAGAGGAATGGGAGAATATTCCCCAAAATCGTATAAGGAACTTGGTGTACAGCATGCCAAACCGCGTAAACGCAGTAATGGAAGCACGAGGAGGTAATACGAAGTATTGAAATTCAAGAAAATCGTCATAAAGTTCAAAAATTTCATGTTTCCTATTTTTGTTTTAAGGAGAGATCAGCAGTTTTTTTTTCTTTATGTAATTTTGTGTAAATAAAATGTATGGTGACTCATATTTTTTTAACTTTCATTTAAGGAGTATTAAATAGTCTATTAAATACATTTATTGCATTAACCTAGCATTCTTACTTTCCGAGATTTTTTGGATTCTTTGAGTGACCCGGATTCATTGCTCTCGAGTGTACTTCATTTAAGTTTGTGCGCAACCCTGGGTAGTAATGGGCACGTAGTTTGCCACCCACATCTTCAGCTGCCTCATCAGAGCCCAGTTTTTTAGTTAGCAAGATTCACCACGGGCAAATAATGTTAAATTTAGTTCCGAAGATGCAGATTGAAACCCCTTACACACCACGATAGGGTATCAAACTAGCGCCGAGACTATTTAACAAAATGCACTATGGAAAGTCATAAAAAACATATTCCACGTACATAGAGTTCTGAAGTTTTAAGTAAGAGATACCTATTTAATTAAATAAATAGATACGCATAAAAAGGCAAAGCTATTTGTTAGTTACTTACAAAGTGCTATTTACTTTAGAAGCACTTAGAAAAACCTTAACAGGGTTTATATTGTTTTTGTCATGACCTTTTAACGACCTCTGATGACGATCGGCGACCTCTGTAGCGCAGTGGGCTAAGGTCTGCCTGAAACGCAGAAATTTGCGGCTTCGATTCCCGCCGCGAGACAAATGTTTTTATATTCTGCTAATAAATGGCTCGGGTCTGGGTGCTTTAATTTCCATATGAATTTACAAAAAAATGTATTTAAGTAGTACCTAAATCAACCATATGGTTCCCATAATACAAGCTCTGCTTAGTTTGGGGCTACATGATGCTGTGTGATAACGTCCAGCATTATTCATATATTTTATAAATAAACGTTGCCGTAACTTTTTGATGAATAAATAAGTACAAAAGATACAGTAAGCAAACTGCGATGGAATTATATCAATGCCAATGTAAACTAAATGCAGTAAACAATTAAACAATTGTAAGAATGCAAGTTAATCGGCGAGACGTTAGGGATAACCGATCGCTAGCGATGGCCAATCGACAGCCGCGTTTATAAATACGACAAGTTCACTGCCGGCAGTGTCTGTGTGGCCATGGATATGGCGATTAACCTCTCTAAGCCGGAAATCAGACACAATAGAATATAAGTATCTCGTAGATCTGCGTTCCGTTTTAGTGAGGTCAAGGTGATTTGTAGGGTTCCGTACGAAAAGGGTAAAAACGGGACCCTTTTACTAAGACTCCACTGTCCGTTTTTCTGTCTGTCACCAGCCTGTATATCATAAGCCATGACAGCAAAACAGTTAAAATTTTCACAGAGTATTTCTATTGCCATTATAACAACAAAACATAATAAAATAAATATTTAAGAAGGGCTCCCATACAACACAAAGGAACCATTCGTACGCAAGTGCGACCTTGGCCAGTATTTTAAAATTATTTTATTTATGTAGACCTGCTTTTGTCCGCGGATTTTCTTGTGTAACGGTAATCTAGTAAGATAAAATGTTATTCCTAGTCTAGTACATATACCTACGCAAAATTTCAGCTCATTTCATAGTTTGAGCCATTTCGGAGGCCTAAAAACTCCAAAACCAGAGAGACTCATAGAAGAAGCGTGAAGATAAACGTTTCAAATTTCACAAACATTTGCCGTTAAAAGATTACGATCTCTGTGCCGTAGTGAGCGAAGGCTATGGAGTTGTGGGTTCGTTACCCGCCATAAGACAAATGTTTGTATGATCTGCGAATATTTGTCTCAGGTCTGTGTGTTTCTTTATAATTTATAATGTTTATGTTTTTACTAAAATATTTTAATAAGTAGTGCATCAGTTATGTAGTTCCCCTATTTCAAGCTCTGCTTATTATGGAACTTGATGGTACTGTGTGTTATTGCGCGATTTCTATCGCCAATTACACGCAGTACTCTCAATCGCTCACTACGCCACACCTTACCTAATAAAGTTTGTGTATATGCAGCGGGAAATTGAAGTAAAAAAAATGCTGATTTTCAGCAAAGATCGTAATAAAAATGAACAAAATATAATTGTGTAAGTAGAATAAAAGGTTTGCGATGACTGTATTTTTGTTTATAAACGCCCAAGTGGATATTTCATAAAAGTAAGAGATCTCTACAAAAATATAATTTTCGCAAACTGTGTAATAAAATATATTTATTACGATGAAGCCACAAGTGTAGGATAACCCGTGCACTTCCTGCCTAAGCTACGTACAACAACAACACCAGCCTATTTAGTCCACTGCTAGACATATGCCGCTGACTATAAAAAGGGTGATATACCCATAATCCCCACGCTGGACATGCGGGTAGGGGATCCCAGGGCACAATTTCTTGCACCGCGGACGCTGCTGCCCATCAGCGGTCATGAAATTTAGCTGAGCTGGTGTTAAGCTGTGCTGTGTCGCAACCAGCCGGTCGCCAGAGCCCCGTTTGTTAGTGAGCAGAGTTCTGATGGTGGCGGTTGGAACACTTTAAACCCCTTACAGATTGAGCTAAACTTTTGCAAACAATGTTATTCTAGAACCGGGAAATCATTTGGCTACTTGTTAGATGGTAGCTGCGGGCGGAAGTTGGATAATTTAAAATAATACTACTCGCTTCAGTTTACGCAATCGCGTTTATTATAGCCGTACATCTTAGTCCGACCAACGCAGAGCTACATCTGTTGCGACCTTCTGTTCATCTGTTGGATTAGATTATTTCATTAATTATCTATTTGTGTTTAGTTGTACAATTACATCACTTAGGCATTTGCATCTATTGTAGATGATAAATCTATTTTACGAACGAAATATGAATAAAACTGTAGGTACTAACGAAATTGTAGTAATTTAAATCTTTATTAAATTTTTTGTCGGGTTGTATACTCGGGTAGTTGTTATATACTCGGGTCCGAGTGTTTTGTAATGATAATGTATTATGTATTTACAAACTTTTTTTTTGTCCGAGACAAATATCGATACTCATTTCATTTCATTTATTCACAAACAATAAATTATTGTGTCGGAAATATTTTACAAACAAAAAAAGGGTAGTTAATTCTGGTCTTAAGCTAGGTACACAAAGAGGATTTCAGGTAAAACAATGAACTTAAAAACAGTCATAATATTAACCAGGGGAGCAACTGCCTGGGTTAAAAAGTATAAACAAAATTTATATACCTACGTTTTGCTTAGCTGTATAAGTTCTATATCCAAACTTAATAAATATATATATTATATTAATCAATAAATTCAAGTCAATAAATTAATAGATGTCATCAACAAATTAATACATGTCAAAATTAGCAAAATTAAATTAAAATTACTCTGTGACAAACCAGAATTATTTATCGATGCTGTGCATCATGTGATACTGTGTGTATGTGAACTAGCGCATGGCCCCCCTGATGTTAAGTGGTAACCATTACTTAAACTATTACTTAACATAGTACTTGTGGCTTCGCAGGTCATGCTTGTTTAGAACGTGTCCTACGATGCAATGCCCTACATCCATCAGCTTGAGGCATGAAGGTGTTAAGGCTCATGAGCCTGTAATTCCACCGGGACCACCTTCAAACCGAAACACAGGAATGCTGCTTTATAGGCAGAAATAGGCATAGTGGTACTTCCCCGGAAGCGCTCGTGGACTGGTTGACTTCGGTTAGCAGTTCACCTTGGTTAAGCAACACTCCGCCCGGTTATTACTTGAATGGATGTTAGTGACATTTAGATTTGAGCGCTTCCGTGCTTCGGAAGGCACGTTAAGATGTTGTTCCCGGCTTTTCAGTCGTTATTCCATGTTGGAGCCTTTGGGCGGCCTAAAAGCTCCGACACCAGAGTTGGTCACTAGCTCATGCGAAGAAGAAAAGAAGACTTCCCCGGATGTGCCGCTAACAAAGAACTTTACTACTTCTAAATCTGCACACAAAAGGTATGAAAGGGATTCCAACCTCCATCTTTAGAACCCAAGAAGACTTCCCCGGAAATAAATTCTTCTTATATAAGTCCACTGCTGGAAGCCTATATAGGCTGGTGTGGAATCACTAGCTTCGTTTTATCACTAAGGTAAAGCTAAATTATTAAAAAATATGTACATTGAATGAAGGTAGTAAACAAATCAAAAGATTAAAAAAATACCATTTTATCTGCGTAACTCAGCTTAAATCAAAATTCACAGTTATCCTCACTAATTGGCGTACAAATTGATTCTCGATTCGCAAAATTGTAATCTCCAATTTTGAGTGGCCACACGCCACCCCTATCTTTCAATCTTTTGGTGGCAACCCTATCAACATCATATTTTGTTGAACAAAAATGCACTGTATATCCGATATTATGAGATTGAATTTAGCTTTAGTTGTTAATAATTTTTAAATCAATAGGCAGGCTTAAGCTACTGCATTTTTATCAAACAAAAGTTTATCTTAGTTCGTATTAAATAAGGTTGCTTTTAGCTTGAATTTGTTTTGAATTAGGGCTATTATACACTGTTTTTTTTTTGTATGGAGACGAATTTGATGCGTCTGGTCTCTATGATACGTGATATGAGTGAATGATCGTATCTTATACAGACAATGTGTTTCAGTGTTTATTTTTTATTGTGAGGAAAAGATACAAATATTTCCCACAAGTAAAAAATTGTGAACCATTACAAAAGTATATTTATTTATATAGGTATTTTTGAGGAAAACCAACAGCCTAAAAAGCAATTAAAAGTTCTCACGTGTAGAACTAATTTATTCATCAAAAGTGAAAAATGAAGAATTTATCATCATCATCAGCCGATAGCTCCCGCCGATAGATTCCCGCCGCGGGACAAATGTTTGCATGTTCTGCAGATATTTGTATCGGGTCTGGGTGTTTTCTATGTATGATATGTATGTATTTACAAAAAAAAGTGTATATATGTAATATATCGATCATGTGGTTCCCATAACACAAGCTCTGCTTAGCTTGGGGCTACACGATGCTGTGTGATAGTCCAGCATTATTTATTTTATTATTATTATTATAGCTGTCCACGGCTAGATATGGCTTCAAATGAGCGCCATTGCACCCTGTCCTCAATCAGCTTCTAAAAGAAACCTTTCGCAGATCGTCACCGCCTGGCCGGAGGTTATCTTACACTACGTTATATTCGCGGGCTCCTCTCAATAATTCGATTACCGACCCCAGCGGTTATCAGTTCTTCGGAAGATAATATCCCACTGCCACTGCAGCTTGCTAATTCTCTTAACTATATAACTTTAGTTCTTCGTATGTTGGTAGGAGCGTAGGAGCATCAGACGCACTGCTAACTACCATCCGCATCAAGTTGATATTCCATTTAACAGGACTAAGCGCTTCCACATATCATTTATAATACGCACTGCTAAAATATGGAATCAGCTGCCAACGTCTGTTTTTCCACTGTCTTATGACCCTAACGGCTTCAAAAAGAGAGTTAATAGGCATCTTCTAGGAAAGGTCGTCCTATCGTCGACCTCATGCTTGCCCACGCAAGCCTCGAGGTCAAGAGCTGGCCCATACTAAATTTTAAAAAAGTTGTTCTGCCCACTCAACTCCTTAAAGGCTGGACGTATTAGGATATATTAAAAAAGTAAAATATCCAAATACGTTCAATAATAATCATAAGGGGTAGGTATTACGCGGGTAAGCCCGCGGGCGACAGCTTATAACAACTAAATAGTTTGAGGGGACAGTTGAGAATAAAGTAGGTAGGTACTTACCTGCATTAAACCGGATCACTCCAATTATCCCGATTGCTACGCCATGGCATGTCTAACATGAAATACTTATCAATGAGGAGAACTCAATAAGAATAATTGAAATGATCCATTATGATTAAATTAGTTCTAAGCTCCATTTTCAGAAGCCAACCCAACCTGCCCGAAGTGCACCCTGCTAATTAACAAACGGGGTCTAGCGGCCGGCTGATTGCGGCATAGCGCAGCCTAACACTGGCGCAGCTACATTAACTAACCGTTGATGGGCAGCAGCGTCACCGGTGCGAGAAGCTGTGCCCTGCGATCCCCAATCTTAGCCACGCCTCCTTTTTTCAGGGTCTGTGTCCAGCAGTGGAGTGATAAAGGCTAGTGTGTGTTATAATTGTGATTTCTCTAGAGGGAGGCCTTAAACAACGGATGTTTTGCGTAGATACATGGTAGCATGTAACGTTTCTAAAGCAGACTTCGAAGATAAAGCAAATTGGAAGAATAATAGCAGGCTGACCCCATCACCATGTGGGATATTATAGCTAGGAAGAGAGAGAGGTGAAGGTGGTGGTGTAAGGACTTCAATGAGTGGTGGCCGAGGTTGGGCCGAAGAGCTCCCGGTCGCCCAACAGCGCGATGGATCGTGAGCTTAAGGATGACGGGTTTAGGTTATCAAATGGGCACTTTTTATGGATGAGAGTAATGTACGATCCATGTAAATACTAAATGTAAATCAAATTTCAAGCAATGTACTAGCAGAGATTCTGTGTTATTCACGAAAGTAAGTGAGACGCTGGCCTGATGGAAAACGCACTGGGCATACACTGCATACAGCTGATACAGCTAGCTAGATACCATTTCTTTGACCTTGAATACACAGAACTTAACAATGTTGTATAGACTATTTTCTACTTGTTCTGCGCAATTTCCCCACTATTTTAGTTCTGCCTATAAATTCGAGGAACAGGACGGAGCCTGTACCCACTGCTGGATGTTAGACTCTCCCAAGATACGGCACGGAGCCGTGCTAACCATTTGGGAGGGAATGCCCATAATCGCCACGCTGGGCATGCGGGTTAGCGATCGCAGGGGCTCAGTTTGTCGCGCCGCTGATGCTGCCGCCCGTCAGCGGCCAGGTAGGAGGGGCAATACCGCTCTCATTCGGTCGTCAGAACCTCGTTAGTTGAGACAGGATGTACCGCGTGCAGGTGAGGTTAACGTATAGAGCAAAGGTGGTAGTTGCTCCCTTACACCCCCAAAACTATACTGGGCCTCATGGTGCAGTAGCATTGAGTGATTCTGTGCTGAGACAATGATGATGATAAATCACTTAAAAAAACAAAAACAGTAAGTTATAATAAAAATAAGATTACAATTTGTACTTAGTACATTCTGAACACTGCTGGCCATTTACCGTCGCGTGGCGGGCCGCAGCGCAGGGGCGTAAAGTGCGCATCGGCGGCGCATGGCGGCCACGTGCGCGCTGTAATCATGTAGCTAATTGACGATTTGATGTCCGCTGTACACTGACGAGCAAGGAAACTAGAATGTATTAGGTGGCTACTTCGTAAAAACATGTTAAAAAACTTGATTCAATGTTACTTTTTTTACATTTAAAATCGTCAAAGGTCATTTTCAACATTCATAAATTTGCAAAACAAGAAGATGAAATTTTTTTGCCTTCTTTTGACTTCAAAAAAGCAGGAGGTTCTCAATTTGTTGGATCTTTTTTCATAATTAGTAACTTCCACCAGCGAGCACATATTATGTCTAGTCCAAGTTTCATTAAAATCCGTTCAGTTGTTACGGAGTTGAGTGAAAACAACACAAGCTTTTACATTTATAATATTAGTGTGATATTATGCCGATTTCTTCACAGTATGATTGTTTTATAAATTAAGAATATTGTAGAAAATGATAAAAAAATTAATGAAACTGGATAATTTATTCAAACTTTCTGCATTTCGTCCGTGTTGCTTTGCTTGCATGGTACCCAAATAAAAATAACCATAATATTTATATTCCATGATCTAGATGTAAATTATGTGCAAAATTTTATACTAATTTGTAGAGTAGTTTCGGCGTGAAGGAGGAAAAAACTTTTAACATGTCACTTCTCACGTTTCACACAAAGAAGAAAGAAAATATATTTTTTTCACCCCAATTACAGTTAATAGTAGTGAGTACCTAGGTGACTATATAATAGGTATGATTAAACTTGTATGTAATAGATCAAAAGATACAAAAAAAATTGGTAGAGATGAGATGAGTAATGTACTTAAACACTGGTTAAAACAGAACAGACAAAGCCTGAATCTGGATGCCGCGCTGGTTTTCAGTTAGAGCCTTATAAATTATTAGCAGGATTTACACGGATTGTTTTCAACAAAAAAAAACATATTTTCATTAATAGTAGTTATAGAACTGTTCGTAAAAAATAGAACTATAACTGTGTCCTGCAGTACACAGTCAACACACGTCGCTAATCCTACAGAACCAGTGACTGCATCACATAGGGCTCTACTTAATTTGTCCTTCATTGTGTTGATTCGGGCCCCTAAATGTTCGCGGCCCGTTTACTTTATTAATTGGTGATGCCTTCCTTAGGGATTTTATGAGCCAGATTGAATTTAATATGAGATAATTTGTCAAGGAATAAATCATCATTATCATTGATGGATGACTTTTTAATGCATAAGGTATAACAAACTTGAAAACTTGTTACATTAATATCTACCAAATCTAATGTTCAATTTTCCGCGACTTCCCAGTTCCCTCGCCCGGTAACCTGGATAAAAAATAATACATATTGTTATTTCTGAAGAAGAACTACTTATGTGCAAAACTATGTATAGCTCAATCCGTATTAAATTTTGGCATTATTTTAACTACGTTTGCCGAGCCACGGTCTCCACTCAAGAACTCGTTTACCCAAACGGTTATCGGTTCTTCGTCGGATATGGCCAGCCCACTGCCACTTCAGGTTAATTCTCTGAGCTATGTCGACAACTTTAGTTCTATGTCGGATAGTCTCGTTGCGGATTCTATCCTTCAGAGCAACTCTGAGCATAGCTCGTTCTATAGCTCGCTGAAAACTGGGTGAATAACTAGCTTAGACGTACTGAATTTTCAGGTGATTTCATTAATCAAAAGCAATAAATACCTACTCGAACCTACTTATAAACTATAGTTAATATATAGTTTCTTTTAACTTTATGCAAACCATATACAAAGAATTACAACTAAATTAAAAAAGGCATCAAAAATATTGGTACTACTTGGAGACTTTATCGTTATGAAACTTTATTTATAGTTAATTATCTTTTTCTGGTAACCTTTGGATGAAGATAGATTTTCAAAACAAATAAGAACAGCGGTGTGCTTAGACAAATACAATGTCGTCTATTGTAAAAAAATGTATAAAATACATACTGATGATGTACTTACTATAATAAGGTTTTTTTTTTAAGTTGGATGGACTTTTATGTGACCACGAACTCGCCTGACATAACGTTGTGGTCTAAGATGGAGCACGAAGGTCCAGAAGATACCTATTCACTCTTGAGTCTAGACTTAAAGAGAGTACCGAATTATGGTTATCAGGAAAGAAAGATAAGATAAGATAAGATAAGATCAGATCATTTTTTATTTGCCAGAACATATGTACATCATAGGTCTTAATTATTTAATAGTTATCGTTCAAGTATGTTCTACCCTAGAGGCATGCAAATGATCAATATTATGTAACAATTATTTCTTAATTTTAATTAATTATTTAACAATATCTTATTATCTATATTTTATGACATTATTAAAATTCAAAAGAGTTATATCAAAAATATTCCAAATAGTGATAATAATATAATGAAATGTCAAAAAAAAATGAAAAATGAAAAATGTCCTAATAAAAATGAAAATATGATTAAAAAGCTATGTCCCTGTAGTCCAAAAATTGATTTAATGAGTAATAACATCGAAAAGGCCGGAATGTAAACTATTTTCTATAAAAATACCTAACATTCAATCCGAAATAAATCCTTTTTGCTACAAACGATAATATTATTCAATTAAATGGCCGAATGGTCTGTGCAAATACACATAGCTGTGGGAACCGCTACCCTAACCATTCTAATATGATATGTCAATTTCATTTGTCATCACTTGGATGCTGGTTTTATTTTGTAGTGTTTTTCTGATTTATGTTGTTTATTACTATTGGTATTTTTACCAATATACGTTAGTAAGACACAAATGTAGTAAAATGGAATGAAAGTGAATTTGGATTGGAATTTTCTCTTGAAGAAAATGGTTCGCCGATCGTTTTTTGTCATAGTCGCCATGGGTATAGCAGAACAGGACCTAACTGAAGACTGGGCGACTGGAGAAGACAGGGATAGGAATAGGTAGGACTATTTTACCTAAAGTTCGTGGAACATTGAAAGAGGAGACTTCGTTAGATCTAAATTTTTTCAGGACCAATCGGACCCCAGTTTAATAATGACATCATTTTCACTACACCTATCACTGATAGGCATAGAGAAATTTAGGTAATGGTTACCACGCTCAGGTAGGCCTTGTGGTTGTTCCATCTTCAGGTATTGTTCAATCTAAGAGTCGATTTCTTGTCGCAGTGTAGTGATACAATTCTCTGCATTTAGCTGTATCCATTGCGGTATTGCGGCTTCCATGCGGCTTTCACTTCTTAGATGACATGACGGCGACCTTCTATCTGGCTCATGAAGCTTATTCTTGATCTGCCTCTTCCACGCTTTCCTTATACCTTCCCTCGAAGGATGTTTCGAATGAAGCTGCCATGTCATATAAGGTAACTGTCATTTCTTTGTGCTTGCATCATTGCTTTTTTTGGGAGGGATTATTCAGTAGTTTCCCGTTGCTTTCTGCACCACAGCTCAGAAGCCGGAGAACATAAACAACAACAACAGCGAACAACAAAAGGGGGAAATACCCATAATCCCCACGCTATGCATGCGGGTTGGGGATCACAGGGCATAGATTCTCGCACCGCTAACGCTGCTGCCCGTTGGCTGTCAGGGAATGAAGCCACAGAACACTATTACTCCTGAATGAAACTGTCCCGGTATATTCAGCTGGCCGCCAGAGCCCCGTTTGTTAGTCCGTAAGGTGTGCCACAGACAGAAGAGGTTTGCTTTGATTCCAAACATAAAGGTTTGAACCCTTTAGATAAAAGAAAAAAAACATTTTATTTTTGAAAAAACGAATCATTTTGTTCTTATTGTCTTGTTCCAAATGAAATATCGTGGCTTGAAATACTGAATGAACAACTGCAGTGTGCGATCAATCAGCTAAAGAGCAAAGGTGGACTCTAAGTGTCAACCGTCACGTCTGTGCCAACAAAATGCCACCTGTTGTATGTGTCCATCACTAAATACAAGTGAATTTGGACTGGAATTCGCTGATGTAAAAAACTGCTCGCTGCTCGTTTTTTGTAAAAGTCGCCATTAGGGTTGCCCTTGCCACCTATTTTTAAGCAAAAAGAGTATAATTATTTACATTTCTAAGGTAAAAAAATGAAGTACATCATCAGAAAATAAAAATTTTAAAATTTTAATTTTAATCCAGGTAGGTAAACATAACCTTTTTGTTTATCGTCAAAAGTAAAAATCCTAATTAAGTATCCTAAATTAATTTAATAAAAATTCGGAAGTGAGTATATATATTTGTTTGTTTGTTATGGCGGAAGCTAGTCAAAAATAAAGTATTTTCACGTACTTTATTGACCTTAAAAGTACCTATGAAGTAGGTTTGGCCAATATACATAAAGTACATTACTTTATTATCAAGTACAGGTGGCAGCCCTAGTCGCCATTGTTATAGCAGAACAGGGATCTGACTCCAAGGGGTTTTTATTATAGGAGTACCTGCTTATAAAAACACAAAAATCTGTGCCTATTGTAATCTCCCAAGGGGGGTGGCGTCTCGTTTCCATAATGTTTAGTACTTATAAGTACCCTCCAGCCAGGTGGAGTGACGATCTGCGAAAGGCTGCGGTCGGGTGGAGCGAAAGGGGTGAATTTTTTTTTTCTTTCTTTTTCAAATCTCCTGTATTGCCAATCGATGATCCTAGACATAAGCCTCTTTCATGCAAAAAATCAAGAACCTGCGTCTTTATCTTCAGGTGGCGCAAGACGAGGTTAGATATTAAAATATACAATTTTAATTCTTGTACCAGCAAATAAGAGTAATTATAAACTATTTTCTACTTTTTATGTTATGAATATTGTGTACAAAGAAAATAATTTACGTTAAATCGCTAAATCTTTACTGTCATTTTTTTAGTAAATCAATGATTTGCAGTTAACACCGTTTTTTGGAAAACATACTTTGTCATAAGCAATTATCGTGCAAGCAGATATCGCGGATTTTCTGAAAAAACTTACGAATTTAATTATTTTCTGGTGATGGGATCTTTGTTTATATGTATAAACAGCGAAGTCTCTGAGAAACATTAATTAAATGCCTCAATTTCATGAAGTAATTTTACACACTAGCCTTGTTTGGGTACCAAGCCAAAATTTTGTCATAAATAAGAGAGCTGACTCTATAAAGATGATTAAACACAAGAAATGGAACAAATGAGAAGAAAGAAGTTTCACCTTCCTCTACGTCAAGTGATAAGATGGTTCATTAGATAAGGCGGAAGAAAAGTAACAGAAACCTCTTAAGACATTTAATAGATGTTTTTTTTTAGATTTAATTTGATATGCTACTTTGTCACACTCAGGCTGTTTTAAGATGTATCAATCACATTGAAGGTATCCTCGTAATCTATTTAAAGACCCAAAAAAAACAAGATAAAAATTAGACACGGCTTGCTACAGTTTGAGGCCAAATATCAGAATTTCCGTCAAAAAGAAGCTGCGTAGACTTACGATTAGGAACACTTAAAATTATTTTTTAAATGAACTTAATACGTGTAATTATCTACGTTTATCAAGTACCTTATTGTTATGAAGCATAAATATTCAGGAATAAATATGTACAGCAAAATAAATGGGAGCTCATTTGCTACTCTCAATATGTTAGATTGGCCAAAACTTTAAGTCGAGTGCGCCACCTCAAGATATTTACTATACAGATTAAAATTTTGCAGGAATACGTCCTTTCTGTATTCTGTGGTCATGGATCATTAATTAAACAAACAGAAAAAGAAAGGAAAAAAAATAAGCTGAAAAAGAAAAAGAAAAAAAGCTGGATGCATCTAGCTAAGGACAAGACGCAATGGCGTTCATTAGGGGAGCTATATGTCCAGCAGTGGACTGCTATATTAATAATGATGATGATGATGATGATGACATATGAGAGGAAACGAGACATAGACTTGGTGACTTGGGCAAGTAGCAATCTCTCATTACAAAAAAATTATGGGACTACCTGTGAAGTACAAACAAAATAAGAATTTTGAAAATCGGTCCATAATTGGCGGAGATATCGGTAAAAAGATCTACCTACATAAAAAAATGATTCCGAAGACTTAGAACTTCCCCTTTTTTTAAGTCGGTTCAAAGGGTGTGCTTGTAATAATTTAGACAAGTTAAAGTGTGCCGAGTAAGTCCAATCTCTCACGTAATATCCTCCAATCTGTAAACTTCCGTAAACTCCCATACCAATCCCATAAACATTTATATAACCCGAAAAACACTCCGAAAATATTCTATTGACTAAACGTGAAGAAACTAATTTGTAAGAGACGGCAATAGTACTGAAGGAATTCCCATATGATAGAGCGAGATAGAAGAACTGCATTCACGAGACCATTTCTGGCGAAAGTCCCGACTGTTCAATTTATAAAAGATTGTAAGTTCGTTGCTAATGAATAAAAGATAATCGAACTTATGTTACAGTCATAAGGTAGAGTTTTCATTGCAGTTTAGTCTAGTTATTTCTGGATACGCGCGAACCGAGTTGAACAAATTTCATTAAAACCGCGAAAAGTTTAGTGTGTTGTGATGGAGCTCAGCTGTTCGAATTTTAAATCATTTGCGACGTCATAAAAGTATGAATGACGTATTAAACATAATTTTAAAATGGGAATGTTATGAATGTTGATTTAATTTTCTATAAGTAGGTAATAAGGTTAGCTTTCAATTTACCAGCTACCTAGCTCAAATACCTACTAGGTACCTAGGTCAGAATACCTAAATATTATTAGATAGACAGTTGCCTACATAGAATACCTATACGCCTAGGACGTAGTGTTACTTAAATACTAAAATACCTACCTTGGTCACATCACTTAGGTAGGTAAGGTATCTATCTCCCTACATTAATTGTTTACCTGCAATGCCAAGTTTTTTTAGCAAGTTCATTCTTTTTTTTTTCATTTTACCAATAAGATTTCATAAATCACTACAAAATGACCCACCAAATCACCAAAAAATGAGGATATTTTTTTCTTTTTCAATGGGATTTGATTCCATCAGTTTTCTGATGCAACCGGACCATTAATTCTCAACTTATTTAAGTGCATTAAAAACTAAAATTTTAAAATTAGAACTGTAGTACATGCGCTATGTGATCGCATCACGCTAAATTGAACTTTATTACAAAGATTTAAAAATAGTTATACTGTTGTCAATTATTTATAGAATGCAGAATGCGCCAGTCTTTATTTGGTGGGAGCAGCAGAAACATTCGCGGTGTGGTACAGAAGCAGTTTATTTTATTTTACATATCTAATGGATAGAAAAAAATAACTTTAAAATTTAAATAAATGTATAGTTCCATAGGTAGGTTTTTTGTCCTACTTCATATATACTATCTACTCGTACTTACTAGGCATACTAATTTTAAATGCGAAAGTTTGTCAAAATAATGTGTAATTATGAAATAAAGACATGTGACATGTTAGTTTACGCCAATACTATAATGAATGCATTAAGCTGCAATTTTGCATACCTACCTATAGGTATAGTTCTAGACATGGAATAACATAACATGGAAGTACCTAATTTTCCTTATCATGTCTTAAATTATAATATAACATTTAACCTATATGTACTTATCTCGGGAATAGACTAGTTATCCCACGACACGGGAATCCTAGTGTGAGAACTAATGATAACAATGTTGATTAGCAATAAAGATAGACTAACTTTTAGTAACTAAGTAGCTTAGCATAAGTACCTAATTGATTCTAAACAATATTATACCTAGATAGTACTGTATAACTTTATTGGTTCAAAAAACATTATTCATAACAGGCTAAATTTTTCCAGTCACCACGCAAGCAAATCTGCGGGCGGTTGCCAGTACATAATATTTTAAAGATAAATAAAATGAGCTATAGTACTAACTATAGTATAACAACTATATACTATATATACTATATAACTATATATACTATAGTATATATATAACTATAGTATAGTAGTGATTTTCCATTGTAAGTATTATCTGAAGTACTAACTTCAGATAATACTTACAATGGAAAATCCCAGAGCATTAGCAAAACAAAAAAAAATTACCTGAGTACAAACATTATTAATTTCAAAGAAAAATAAAAATGAGCACAAAAAAAGGAAACAACAATTATTTACTCATTTAAACATACGTATAAACAAAGTGCATTTTTTAATATCAAAAGGATCTGAGTAGGCACATTGAATCGCAATTATAATACAGTTATCAAATGGTTTATACCTATATAATAATTTTATATTGACCTCTAGTGTTATTAAAATACGTCATTTAAAAACCAAGCAGTGGTTTTATTACCTACTTTATTTACCTTATAGTTATACTGCCTTTGGACATAAATCCTTTTGAGGTTGAAGAAAACGCACGCATTATCTTAGAAGGAAGTTCAATTTAAATTTATTGCGGAAGAATTACAGGTGACTATCAGTTTTATATTGTTTGCATGAAAATATATATTCTCTGACTTTTTGTGAACTACATACATACCTATTATTAATTTTATAAAACTGCTACTTTTGTTATTAATATTATATAAAACTAGTAAACTCAAGGGGTTATCCATTAAATAAAATTATAAATATTAATATTATGAAAAATATTATTTTATTTAAAATAGGTTAGTAGGTAAGTTATATCAGTCATTGCTATTTAACATTTTTTTTAAGTAGTTATAATACACAGTTAATATACAGTTCAAAAGATACCTACTTGATATTGATGTTTTTTTGTTCTAGAATGTATCCAGCAGGAAAGCACCCGATAGTCCCTTACTCGATGGAAGAAAGGCGCGAGATTTTAGAGGAAAGTGGTCTCAATGAGAAACAATTGCATATTGATATTGATACTATCATGGACTGGTATCAGAAGCAGCCTCATCTACCCGAAGGGCATATTCGTAAGTCGAGTTATATTGTTTAACTAAATGATAACTCTCTATCTATCTCTAACAAATGCTATTTATATATCTATCTAACTAGCTATTACCTGCGGCTACCTGGATAAAAATAACCATATATGATTTTCGTGGTTTTAGTTGAAATTTTAATTTGCTGTGCAAAAAATATTTGTACATAGGTACATAGCAGATAATGTTTTACAAAAAATAATGTAATCATAAATTAAGGATTATAAACGTAAGTATTTATGTATAACTAACGTTAAAATTAGTTTGGGAAGTATTTGTACCTACTCTTTTTAATTGATAATGGTTGACTGGTATTGTATTTTAGCTCAATCCCTTCAATCGTTTTAAGTGGAGAAGGATAAAATATACTTATTACATTTCATAAACTTTCACTTTCACTGTTATTAAGTAGGATTAATAATAGGATTATTTTTGAATTTTTGAAGGTATTTTTGATATTTATTTTATTTTCTTTTTATGCGAAATTTAACCAGAATTATATTAGTGCTACTCTAAAAATACAACTATTGACATATTAATGTTATAATTGTAAAAACAAAGGCTTTTACGAAGTTTAATAGGACTTGCCTCTGGCTATCTGCATCCATATTTTCATAATAATATTTGCGAAATGAACATTATCATATAATATCAGTGATGCAGAAAAGTCACAATGAAGATGTGTGTGTAAATTTATCCCAGAAATATAAAAAAAATATGTTTTTTTATAATCTTTGGTAAGTTTAACTGTGTCAACTCAGAACTGAATGAACTGTTCAGAAACACATTATTCACCGATCATTTCAATATTTTTTGTTCTGTTAAAAACCATGGTTAACTAAATCATAAAGTACTTGACAATAAACTAGATTGATGTAAAAAATAAATGTTTGATCTATCTATTTCTCTATCAATCTAACCAAATTAACTTGATGCTTTTGTAGGCATTACAGCGAGTTTTTTTTATTTCAAACCATGTTTGTTTTTGTATAGTGTTTTAGAAAATAATTAATAACATAATAACACACTCATTTGCAAAACATGATAACAAAGGAAGGTCAAAAAACTTCTACTCGACGTGAACCTATTCAAAAGTACTTTTTATCAAAATGAACCCCAAATTCTCACACAATTTTATGTGTCGGAAGTGAACACAAACGTAATTATGTTAATCATTTTGACAATGAGTCAACCTGCAAAGTCGTTATAACAATAATGAGAATGAGTTAACAATTTCCTCAGACCGACAAATGATCGAGATTTTATTAATCGCCTCAAAAGGATCTCTTGAGAAAGTTAAGCAAAGGATCGGTTGTTACTACAAGTACAGAGGCTTGGCACCCGAACTTATACAGGACCGAATGGAGTTACTGAAGGACCCTAACTTCACTCTATGGAGCTCGTTGTAAGTAAATTTATACTCAGGCTTAGTATCATCTCTCTATGTAGTTTGAAGTTTGTGTTTGTAGTTTCGCCCTCCGGCGAGGTGGAGTGATGATCTGCGAAAGGCTGCTGGTAGAAGCTGGATGCGTCGAGGTCAGGACAAGGCGCAATGGCGCTCATTAGGGGGGCCTATGTCCAGTAGTGGACTGCTATAGGCTGATGATGATGATGATGATGATGCAGTTTGAATAGTAAATTTTATTATTTATGTATATCTTGTATATTTATTATTTACCTTATTTATTTATCCACCGTTATACCAACCAACGCTTAAGTTTCTATATATATAGCAATATTGTATTATGTTGTTGTTTGACTGACAATAATATAAAGTACAACGTAGTGATGGATGGTTAATTAATTATTAACTTTGTGAAAGTTGATATTATTGTTCGTTTGTTACGAAAATAAAATTACGCTAGCATTAATGACGGGGTACTTACCATTAGTCTTGGATAAATGACTTACATTCCTAGAAGTTAGTACAATTACCATCGAGGTCAAGAATTATACTGCCCATTAAAAACCTCATAATACAGATTTCTAAGAAATTGAGCAATAAAACGACGAAGGAGTGGAGTGTGGCGGAAGCACGAAACACTTGGCGTCGTGGCGGTGTCTTAGCGAATCATCTAAGCTCAGCAATACTCCACCTGACTACTATTTGTATAAGTCACCGTTTAGAAGTTTTTAATCTTAGGGATGTTCTGCTTTTTTGCTTGAGCCAAGTAAAAGTGATATGGAATAGTAAAGTAGCTTAAACTATAAGGTTTACGCAAAGAGAAGAATGAGTGGTAGCAATTTAAATTATAAAGTTTATGCAAAGAGAGAATAAAGAGTGATAATAGCTTTAATCATAAAGTTTATGCAAAGAGAGAAAAAATAGTGATACTAGCTTAAATTATAAAGTTTATGCAAAGAGAGAAAAAATAGTGATACTAGCTTAAATTATAAAGTTTATGCAAAGAGAGAAAAAATAGTGATAATAGCTTAAATTACAAAGTTTATGCTAAGAGAAAACAAAAACAGTAGCTTAAATTATAAATTTTATGCAAAGAGAAAATAGTGATAGCAGCTTTAATTATAGACGCATAATATTTTATTATTCAATACTTACTTTCAGTGTTCAAGTTCCGATGCCGAAGTTATACAAGGGCAGAAGAATAGTAGTAACAGTTTTCAACGATCATGACGCAAGCAGTCTTAATACACAAAATGTATTCCTCAATTGTTTTATGGTAAGTATTTTAATGACAGAACAAAATGAGGTATTTTGCATTCATTAGATAAGCTGTGTCAAATTGTAACTTTACTCACTAAGGCCCCATTTAGTAACTCAGCTGCACACCGAAATGGTCGCCACAGTACCTGACTTTTATCTGCCAACTTTGACAATTCCTATGTCTAAATTCAAAGAACATCAATTGACAAACTGTCAAAGTTTATAAAAACAGGACCGGTGTTAATTATATTTTTATGCAAGAGAGTTAATCTTAAGATCCTTTGATGCTGTAGTGCCTGGGACATGGTAAGATGGAGTAGGCTTCAGCACCTATACCATCCTCTCAGCCCAGTCAGCCTTTCTCTGTATTCTGTGCCACGGGATAGACATGATCAAATTGTTCAATACGTGTGGAGCTAAGTAGCGCGATTCCCGTTGAAGTTTTCCTTCACTGTTTTCACACGTTTTTCTTCACAGTTTTTACACGTTTTCTTTCACTGTTTTTGTTTTTTACACGTTGTAATGGGCACGTTCATTTGATTTTAAATTTGTATGTTATTATAAAATGGCGTAAATCTACTCTCGAAGGTCAATAACATTTATTCAAGGCCTTTTTGACTTTTGTAGTTTATCATTAAATAAATGGCCTGTAATGTTATGCCATAATGTTTCTCAAAAACTTCTTAGGACACCCTAGAACAACTGATTCAGTTAAACTTTGTCTTTGACTTATTGATGATAGCAATTGTAGTTCTGCATTAATTTTAAGACTTAAGTTTTTTGGATAAAAGTTTTGAATCACGTATTTTTAGAGGTTCACCCTACATATTCAAAATATACATACATATTCAATCTCACTCTGTATATATTAGTACACAGCAGTGAGCGTGTGATTTATATCCTCGACCTCCAAAAGTCGGGGTACTTCCATAAGGCCATTTCAGATTTTACTTATACACAATTATTTATCTTTTTATTGAACCTAAATATTAAGAACGTTGCCCTGTTACTTGACATACTAAGGCATATGAAGGTCTTCTATAATAAACCAAGACATGGTTCAATAACCGGTAATTATAATGGGCAAAGGACAAAAACTAAGTGCCAAATTTTCCCATATTTATGATAAACTTTTTTATGCATGATTCAGTGATTTTTAATAACATTTGCAGCTTACAAAGCCAGCATTTATAAGTAAATAAATTAATTACTTAAAATATATATACAAGATCAGTTTGAATTCGTATAGTATCCCAAAAAGGGGTAAATCTACTCCTCAGGTCAATTTTGTTCAAACCCATCTAAAAACTTGTGAGGAAGCTTTAGATTAGCTGATTTTGTTAAACTTTGTCCTTGACTGAATAATAATAATGATTATAACTCTGCCTTCATTTTAGAGCTGCCATACGCAACACAAAGATAAGCTTAATGTTTATTGAGCAAAGTTTCTAATCACCCTCTTTCGGGATATCATACGAATTCTAATTCAACTTTTAAAGGTGTAGGATATTTTTTGCATATTTTTTCTCACAATTTTTTCCAGATGGGTGATTTAAGAATCGTTAATGACTGCATGATTGGTGATACATGGATAGTGGATTTAAACAAATGTACACTGGCACACGCGATGAGGATGAATCCAGTTATGATCCACAAAGCTGGGAAAATTTTACAGGTGAATTTGAGTAGGCGTTGAAGCTGCTGCACAGTTTTTAATCTTTTGCATAAAATATAAATATAAAATATGGTCAGATGGAGTAGGCTTCAGCACCTATACCATCCTCTCAGCCTAGTCGGCCTTATGCACAGGAAAGACATGGTCAATACGTGTGGTGCTGACTAAGCTATGGGTTTCCTCACGAAGTTTTCCATCACCATTTTGAGCACGTGGTAACTTTCTTTTATTTTTTTTAAATGAAAAATGTAAGGCCTTCCTCTCAAACATCTGATTTCTTCAGTCAGACCAGTTTTTTCAGTCGATAATCAATGTCAGAGACCTTCGGAGTTTTTAAGGCACCTCCCTAAAAACTCCGACATCAGAGCTGGCCTAATGATACAAAGAAGAAAGGACTGATGTCTCATACACCAGCTTTTTATTTTGTTTTCTTTTTCCAGGAAGGCACTGGCTTAAGAATTTTTGGAATTCATTTGATCAACTGCAGTATGGCCAGTGTCATGCAATTCGTGATAAATCTACTAAAACAAATAATAAGCCAGAAAATTTTAGGAAGAATAAAATTTCACGATTCTTTAGAAAGTCTTCATGAAGATGTACCTAAAGAATATTTACCAAAGGAATATGGTGGAGAAGATAACAAAAGTATTATGGAATTGAGAGGTAAATTACAATGAATTATTTATAGAAAATGTTTTAATTATAAAATAGGTTCCCACAGCGCTTACATAATAACTAATTAAATTTAATTAGGTAAAAAAAATCCATGAGGTCGGTATGGATAATAATCAGTTAAAATAATTCATATGGCAATATTGCGTTGTAAATTTCATGAAAATTTTCGTTTCTACATACATAAAAACCTTAGCCTTAGCCTTAGCGTAAAGGAGCATGACGAATTGATTAAAATTAAGTAGGTAGGTATCAGCCTAATCGAGTTATTATATCTAATTAAAAATAAAATAATGACGGAAACCGTTTTTTTTTATAGGTAGGTACCTATGTACTGTATTTAATGTATGTAATTATGTAAAATGTAATGTATAAAGTGTACAATTATTATTACAGGTGTACCAACCTACCTACATAATAAGCCGAACTTTTTATACGTCCTACAATTTGTACGAAAAACAGTGTGTCGATCCAAATCTAAAATTTCGGATGTGTACATGAACGTGTTAATAAAAAACAATTCTTATTTACAGATGTTTACGAAAACCAAATAAAAAGCGAAAAAACAAAACAATTTTTAATCGACGCCTGCAACCAAATATCGGATGAGAGCAAGAGACCTAAAGACGACCTCAACGAAGAGTACATACATGGGTCATTTAAAAAGCTAAACCTGGATTAACCTTTATATCTAACTAGTAGCCCCGCGACTTCGACTGCGAAGAAGTTTTTCCCCACGACACTCCGGTTTTAATGGGACATTTTTTGTTATAATTATGTTAAATACATATTATACATAAAAAAAACCCATTAAAGCCCCTTACAAAAAATATAAGTAGTAAAAACAATAATAATTTATATAACAGTCATGTGGTTCCCATAAAACAAGCTTAGCTTAGTTTGGGTTTGATGCTGTGTGATAGTTTCCAACATTACTTTTTATTAGTTTTATTTATTTAGGGCATCCCTAAACTATGCTAGGAACATACCCTCCAAACTTAAATGCTTAAACACTCTAAACCTTACTGTTTTAGCTGTGCTTTGATTGTTAGTTAGTCGGTTAGTTTAATTTTTTTATACTTAGTTAATGTACTTAGAGATTTTTTGTTTAATTTTTAAATCTTAACAAACATCTAAAAAGATGTAATGATAATTAAGGTAATTAATCATCGAAACAAATACATTTTAAGCTTATTACGCAGGTAACTTAAAGCATGAAGGTTAAATTTTAATTATTAAGTAAGGTAGCTAAGTTAGTAATTAACATTAATAGGTTGTTGAAAGGAGATTATTTTGATTCATTATGTTTTTTTTTCAGTGATTCTGCGTTTTACTTACCATGATTTCAAAGTAATTTTTCGTATTTATTGGACAGGAGTTGTCATAATTTACATAAGAGTATACTAGATATATACCTAATAATAAGTATTAGAATTAATTACTTGCTTTAGTAAAATGGGTAAAAAATAAAGTAAATAAAGTTTTCATAGGATTTTTCTTTTTTTTTATGTTGAGTTGGTTTTTTTATATTTTCCAATAAAATATGTGGATATGATTCTATCATAATCAATAAATCATTCATCATTCAATTCAATTAAAGCGTTCGCTGTGGTTCCCACTAAATACTCAAAGGATTTTCTTACCAAATAAAATCTTTTATTTTAGAAAAACTACTTATTTGCCATAATTAAGCTCAGACAAACGAACAGACAATATATTATGTACATTAATCCAATTTTTTTTTGTATTTGAATCAGAAAAACAAACACACTTTACATAAACAAGCAAAAACTGCTGCAGTACCACACCGCAAGTACCTACCTACTAAAAGTTCGCGCAGCTCTAAATAAGGTGGGTACGAGACGTTACTACGCGAGCACGCATGCCAAGAGTTCATTCAGTATAACTTGATCCCTCCTCTCCCTAGTGCGCTATACAAAGTAGTTAGTACCCATGTGTCTTTGTATACTGTTAGTTTGTAACAGAATTCACGCCAGGCGTCCAGTGTAAAATGAACCGTTTTAATTCCATTTTTGAAATTGAAATTCCTGTAAAAAATAAATTTCGTTATGTTTTAGAACTGAACATAAAAATAAAACGCTTTGATTCCATTTTCAAAAATTCAAACTCTTGTAAAACGCTCTTGTAATTTTGAGCGGTATTTTAGAACTGGACAGAACAAGGATCAAGAAGATAATACGAATATTTTATGACTTTATAATACACAATAATAAGAACTAAGTAGGTATTTATTAATTATGCTTACATATTAATTTATTTGAAAATTAGAAAATTAACTAGTCTTAAAGGAAGTCATGGTTTTCAATCAGTTCTAACAAATTCTGTCTTTGTAAGAGTCTTGACATTCTGGTTATAAGTTGAGTAAGCGTGGGCAACCCCAGCGTGGGCGTGGGATGCTATTGTATTATGTTTTACATTCGCTTATGGGACAGTTTTCACCACGCAAGGTTTGTCAAATACGTATAAGAAGGTAGGTACCTAACTTTGATTTTTTGACAGCCTCTGTGGCGCAGTGGGCGAAGGTCCGCCTGAGTCGCAGAAGATTGCGGGTACGATTCCCACCGCGGGATATAATATATTTGCATTCTTTGCAGATATTTGACAGACAGGTCTGGGTTTTTTCTTTAACAAAAATGATGAGTGGTAATTAGGTATATCAGTCATGTGGTTCCCATAATACAAGCTCTGCTTAGTTTGTATAATGTTTGTATATTTTATTATTTAGTAAGTAGGTACCTACTAGGTCAGTTCCTTAGTTCTAACCTAGAGCTAAAAAAAACATTCTACCTATTAATAAACCACAGAATAGAAAAGAGAACAATAAATAATCACTTCTGTGATGGAGTTACTTACCGACCTTATCATCATCAGCCTACCTATAGCAGTCCACCGCTGGACATAGGCCTCCTCTAATGAGCGCCATTACGTCCTGTCCTGAGCTCGACGCATCTAGCTTCCACCAGCAGCCTTTTGCAGATCGTCACTCCACCTGACCGGAGTCCTACACTACGGTCTCCACTCAAGAACTCGTTTACCAACCTTGCCTACCGTGGTGCTCCCTGCTACCTAACAAACGGGGCACTGGCGGCTGGCTGATTGCAGCACAGCTAAATTCTCTGGCTGCCGACGGGCAGCAGCGCTAGCTGCGAGAAACTGTGCCCCCGTCTCAGCCCGCATGCCCAGGCGTGGATCATGGGCTTATCTTATTATTAGGGGAGCCCTATATCCAACAGTAGACTGATATAGGCTGGTGTTGTTGTTGATGTTGTCATACCTACTGAAATATATTTTTATCTAACGCAAAAATAAACGCATAATATCTTTTCTGAAGCTTATCATAGCTTTTTTCAGTGTCCTGGCAAGCGGATTCCCAAGATGTGTGAAAATATGGAAGGGAGGCCTTTGCCCTGCAGTGGGATCAGACAGGCTTATAAGATAAGATATCTGATCTGTTCTGCGTATTTACGAGATTGGTGTAAGCGGCCCTGCCAACGACGTAAAATGAACTCATGCGCACAGCTGCCAAAAACTTTCAGCGGTGAGCGGCCTTTCAGTATATTCTTACCACTGGAACAGAGCACACGTCTGTGTTTTTATTCATACAAACCAACAACAAGCTGATGTTGACGTAAAGAATGTGTGATATTTTTGGATTTGGCAAACGTTTATCTTATTTGGTTGGTATCGGAAGTTTTTTTAAAACATTGTGCTTTGATTCGTGGTGGGCATATAATAAGTTTTCAGTACAGAGGGTCTACACCGCAAATTGATTTCGATATTCAAAACTATATAGGGTCACAGTCTTCAAGTGAAAACTGTCAAAACTCGTCCAAGCATATTTGAGACACCATTTTTTTCATCTTGAACGACGGTTGTCAATTTTATTAAATTTTATTTTCTAGTGTTTTTCTAATGTATGTCGTTTAATATTCATGGTATAATAACCGATAAATATTAGATAAAAGACACAAGTATTAGTGAAATGGAATAAAAGAAGATTAAACGGGAATTCTCTGATGAAGAAAATTGTGCGCCGATCGTTTTTTGTTATAGTCGCCATGGCTATAGCAGAAAACAGGACCTGACCGAAGACTGGACGACTGGACTTATAAACCGTACTACGTTGCCTCATATTATTATGAACAATTATTATACTTGATACTGGCGAAATTGTGGATTACTATCCCAGAAGCCATTTAATAAAGAAGTGAAGTGAAGCATATTTGACATAAATAAACTTCAAAATGCCAAATTTGCACTAATTGAGACCTTAAGTTGCTTGAAAAGTTTTTTCCACACTTGTGGCTCTACAGTCTTCAAGTGACAACTGTCAAAAAATCGTCCAATTGTATATGACATAAATAAATTTCAAAATGCCAAACAATTTTACACAGCCTTATGTTGCTTGAAAAGATGTAAATCTTTAAAAAAAAAGCATTCAAAGTCATAGCTATGACAGCGTGTTTTGGTGCAGACACTTTTTTCCACGTTTGTGGCTCTAAACTAGTTCGTAAAAAGTATCGACTACATAAATGCTCGTCGTTATGAGCTCGATGTCGACGAAGCGTGCTCGTCGAGGAACGCGGTGTGCTATTTCTTGCTGTGCTTAATATTTTTGCTGTGCAATGCTATATTTAATCCTATTCGTAATCCTATCCTTTCCTTATCCTAATAATATTATAAATGCGAAAGTCTGTGTGAATGTTTGTTACCACGTATCTCCGTAACCACTAAACCAATTTAGGTGAAATTTAGTATGTAGATAGTTTCGGTGCCAGAATAAGACATAGGCTAATCAAATTTTGATAAATTCTAATCCTAATAATATTAAAAATGCGAAAGTCTGTGTGAATATTTGTTACCATGTATCTCCGTAAACACTGAACAAATTTAGATGAAAGGAGAATGCCGTCTCAGCGCCATACATCATATGGCGCTGAGAAGCTGTGCCCTGCAATCCCCAACCCGCATGCCCAACGTGGGGATTATGGGCATATCCCCCTTTATTAGGGGAGCCCTATGTCCAGCAGTGGATCGATATAGGCTGGTGTGTGGTGGTGGTGGTATGGCGCTCGGTACCAAGACTAAAGTGAGTGCGTCTTAAAAATATCCAATAAGTTTTTAGTCGATTCTACTGTCAAAATAATTAAAAATGAGGGTTATTGCCATAGTTACACTTTACATCAATGTTTATTGCCATAGCACGTATATATCATTGGTTGTTGTAGCTAATGGCGGCGTGCACGGAAACCAAATCAACAAAATATTTTTTTACTTGATTATTAATCGAGTCGGTGTGTAAAACTAAAGAAAATGTTAATTTCATTTATAAAATATAATAAATTTTATGGGATACGTTCGGTTTTGACGCAATCGGCATAATGCGAAAGTCTGTGTGAATATTTGTTACCACGTATCTCCGTAACCACTGAACATATTTAGATGAAAGATATGTAGATAGTTTAGGTTCCAGAATAACACATAGGCTAATCAAATTTTGAAAAACTTACCTCTAAAGTGGTAAACGGGGGTGGCAAAGTTTGTATGGGAAACAAAAAAAATCTTTACCAATCGACTTGAAATATTGCACAGAGACTCTCTACTGAAAATAAATGAACACTTGTTTCAGCATTATCCGCAATTTGACCCCTAAGGTGCTAAACGGGAATCAAATAAATCAATGTTGCATTTCTTTTGCAGTTCATAACCAATGAAGCGGCATCCATAACCATCTTTAGGGGAGAAAGACTCTTTATGGGTTTGGAATCTGGCATCGCGGATTAAAAACCATACTAACTTCTTATTCAGCTACCTAGTTACACCACAGAATAAGTAATAGTTACTGTTATTGTAGGGTTCCGTACCCAAAGGGTGAAAACGGGACCCTAATACAAGGACTCCATAGTCAGTTTGTCTGTCTGTCACCAGGCTGTATCTCATGAACCGTCATAGTTAGACCGTTGAAATTTCCATAGATTATTTATTTCTGTTGCCGCAACAAATATTAAAAACGGAATAAAATATATATTTAATCTCCCATACAACAGACGTGATTTGCTCCATATTAATAACGGCAACCGGTAGACGCTTGAAATATTCACAGAATATTTAGTTGTATTTATAGTGACTTCAAAAATAAATAATTAAATTTAAAATGGATTTTCCGGATTCCGGATGTATATGTAGTCCAAGCTTTTTTCCGTATTGTGTTATCTTTAGTTGTATAATCGCGAAAGCGCTGGCGTGGTTTCGGCATTCTTAAAAGATCGTCTTGGTTAAGCAACTAGGTCACTAATAGGATGGGTGACCGTTTAGTGGCCACATGTACATGGCCCATCTGATGTTAAGTGGTAACCATTACCTATCACAAAGTATTGTATCGTAGATCACGTTTTTTTGGAACGTGCTCTACGAAGCAACACCCTACGTCCATCAACTTGAGGCATAAACGTGATAAGCCTCTTGTGCTTGTAATTACACCGGCACCCACACCCTCAAACCAAAACACAGCAATGCTGTTTCACGGCAGAAATAGGCATGGTGGCAGTACGCACCCGGACAAGCCCTCTACAAAGAACTCTGCTGTCTTCTTCTAGGTCTAGGTACTGTTTACTAGGTCTGGGCGAATTCGTGCTTCGGAAGGCACGTTGAGCTGTTGGTCCCGGTCATGCGGGTGGCCTTAAAACTCCGACACCAGAGTTGGTCATTAACTCAGACGAAGAAGGACGGAAGTACTCCAAATTATTTGGCCCTACCCTACTCTAGGGCTAGAAATAAGCCATAAAAATCATTTTTTTCTGAAGACAATTCGTCTCATAGATGGTCTAGGAATTTTATCGTCAGAAGAAACGATTCGACAAATACAAAAGTTAACCTACATAAAGGAACTGCTCTATTTATGCCAATTACAATGACATATCATTTCGTAATCTCAAAAAAAATACAATTTTTAACACAAAAAAATGACAGAAAAGGTTAGGATCGACTAAGAACTGGCGAAATTGAGTTTTAATTCCATACAATTGACACACATTTGTATGGATGAGTACCTAATATAGTAATCACAGTTAGAGTAACGTTGGGGAAAAAATGCACGAGCAACAGGGTGCAATAAATTAAAATACAACTTGTGAATACAGAATGAATTAGCGTTGAAGTATTCAACAACAACACCACCCTATTCAGTCCACTGCTGGACATAGGGCTCCCCTATAAGAAGGGGGATATGCCCATAATCCCCACGCTGAGTATGCGGGTTGGGCAGTGCAGCACAATTTTTCGCACCGCCGATGCTGCTGCCCATCGACAGCCAAGGGATTTATCTGTGCCAGGGTTAGGCTGCGCTATGCCGCAATCAGCCGGCCGTCAGAACCCTGTTCGTTAGTTATCAGGGTGCAATTGTGCAGGTGAGGTTGACTTGGGTTCCGAAATGAAAGCACTTCTCATTTTACATGATCACATTTTATTTTTGCCATTTGCCATTTTTGACAAGTTCACAAACTTTCATCTTTATAATATTAGTAGGCTAAGATCAAAAACCAGCCAAGTGTGAGTCAGACTAGCGCACAAAGAGAAGAAGTAAGAGTAGCCTATGCTTCTCTTTGTCTGGGTACCGGGAGAGTGATACCACTAGCGGAAGCTAGTTAAACCAGCCGAAACACTATTAATTTAGTTGGCAATTTTATTTAAATATAATACAGCATTTAATTCGTTTTTAGGATCACATAGAAAATTGATTGTCTATAATATAAACCTTTTGCTAAAATGGTTGTAAAATCAAAGAACTTTTTCCCTGGCCGTACTTTAGTGCAAAACATCTTTGAAAACCTCCAAATGCCATTTCGATCCCGGGATTTCCTGCCATTTGCCTTTTGAAAGCCCAGCGGGTGTTACAGATACTTTGTCAATAGATTTTTTTATTTTTAAGAATGAGGTTTTTAGGTTATTGGGCGTGATGCGGTTAAGTTTGCAGATTTTGAATGAAATGCGTAAGTATAGTTTAGAAAAAATAATAATAAGGGTATAATAAGATTTTTTGTCCATATTTGGATTTGCCTCTACCTTCCTCTTATCTGATACAGAGATTTGGATTTCGAAAATTAGTTGTATTATGATATTTACCAAATATCGATTATTTATTAAACTGAGACATTAATTTCTTCAAAACTGAATACAATTTTTAAATCAGTCATGTAGGTAATTCTAAAATAAATTAAATGATGGTAAAATAATAATAGTAAAATAAACTTAAAACATAGTCAAACAAATTACATAAAAATAAAATTAAAATAATTTTAAAACTTAAAATAATTCTCAGAGAGAAATACCAGAGAAGAAATGTTGTGTTTCGGTTTAATACTAATATTATACTACTAATATTATAAATGTGAAAGTTTGTGATTATAGATGTAAGGATGGATGGATGAATCGATGAATGGATGAATGTTTGTTACTCTTTCACGCAAAAACTACTGAACGGATTTGGATTAAACTTGGAATATACATAGTTAGTGATCTGGATTAACACATAAGCTACTTTTTAACTCGGTACCACATGAGCGAAGCCGCGGGCGAAGGCTATTATATAATATTTTTAATATATTCGCCGACGCTGCTGCCCGTCAGCAGCCAGGTGATTTAGCTGTGCCAGTGTTATTCGGCGCTATGATGCAATCAGCCAGCCGCCAGAGCCCCATTTGTTAGTTAGCAGGGTGCACCATACGCAGGTGAGGTTGGCTTGGGTTCCATAGTATAGGTATATATTTTTGAAAATATATACACATTTTACATAAAAAACATCCAGACCCGAAATAAATACCTGCAAATCATGCAAACCCGCAACCTTCTGCGTCTCAAGCGGACCTTTACCCACTGCGCCACTGAGGCCGTCAAATTTATGTTCTAGAATATGAAATGAAATGTGTTTAACTCGATTCAAGTCCAGTCAGTTAGCAATACTAATAATTGGCAATGAAAACAGCCCTTTTTCCCACATAAATTAAATAAATTGACTCCGTTGGACTAATTCTTGAGTAATTGAACTCTGTGAGTTCATTCGCAAATTAGTAACAAACCAATGAATATTGACTATTTGCACTTCTCGTGAGAAACTTTTGCAAGGGTTGGGTTATTGTGAATACGGATTTATTAGTCCTAAATGCTACCTATTAAGTTGTGTAAGATGTTTTAAGAATAAATTAGATTCAACTTTGGGGTATAATAGCGATTGTAGAATAAAATAATCGTAGATTTTTTTTCACGTACCTACGTGAAAAAAAATCTACGTAAGCCCCTTACATATCGCACCCCTAGAACAACACGGAATTATGTCGAAAAACTACTTTTTTTCAGAATCGTTGAAAAACCGTTATCTGCTTATGTATCGGATTCGAATATGCAATAAAGTCGATTTTGAGATTTTTCGACATAATTCCGTGTTGTTCTAGGGGTGCGATATGGGGTTCCAACATTCATCTTCGAAATCTAAGCCAATCCCTTCTGCCTGTGATGCAATCCGCTAACTAATAAACGGAGCTCTGGTGGCAGGCTGATTGCGGCATTGCACAGCCTGACACTGGCATACTCACATCCAGCTGACGGGCAGCAGCGTCATCGGTGCGGGAAGCAGTGCCCTGCGAGCCCCAACTGCATGTCCAGCGTGAGGGCTATAGGTATTTTCCCCCTTCTTCTGAGAAGAGGCTTATGTCTAGCAGTGGACTCATGGTGCTGGTTCTTGTATTTTTACTTTTTTGGTTCATCTTGTTGTTGTATTTTTACTGAGTTGCGTGAGCAATTAGTTAATTGGTTTAGTCCAGCCAGTCAGGCCAAAAGCGAGTGTATGAGCAACGCTTTGAGTGCTGAAAACACACTTGCTCTAGCTGGTCTCCTGGTCGGCCAGCTGTCAACGGGGCAGACGCTTTTCTTGATGCTCTCATCATCATCAGCTTATAGCAGTCCACTGCTAGACATAGGCCTCCCCAATGAGCGCCATTGCGCTCTGTCCTCAGCCCGACGCATGCAGCTTCTACCAGCAGCCTTTCGCAGATCACGACCGTCACTCCATCTGGCCGGAGGGCTTCCTACACTACGATGATGATGTGCCATTCCTAAACTCAACCCAAAAAAATCAAATGGCAAATTCATCGGAAATGAAAAAAACATGTATCAATTACACACAATATACAATTGCAAACAAAATACTTTGTCACACAAAATTGTGACAAAAAATGTCAAAAGAAAATCTACGAACAGAGCAATGAATATCACATTACAGTACACGGATCTTTTGTATGCGCCGGAAGTGACGAATAGCGACAATGTCAAACAGTTTATATTTGCGGTCTAATAATAGTCTCATGAAAGTTTTATTAAGGTTTTGTAACCGCATCTTGCGCGCAGACGTATATGTTCGCAGAAATGGCACGCTGATATGCGGTTGGCATACAGTGCTCTGGCAATATTCCAAGTAAATATTTTAGTTTGTTTGGTGTCACATATATTTTATTTTTAAACATCTTTGCTCATTGATAACCTGCATTCCTATTTTGTTTCATGGGGTAAGTGTAAAAAATTAATGAGCTCTTACTGGCAATATGCCACGTAAGCAGTCAATTTTTCGATTAGCGACATTCAATGTTTATAGTTTTTATTTTAAATCCATCGTAGGTAGTGATTCTAAAAGATTTTCACGAAACCCGTTAAAATCAAAGGAGCGGTCTCTTTCTTGTTGGTGGATATAATGCGACACGAAGACTGTTAGTTAGTTATAACTAGTTTTTAACGCTATATAGTGTTACTCAGAATTCACCACATTGTTCACTTTTAACGTGTTCACCGTTGTATGGTGAACACGTTAAAATCTATTATTGTCTTTACGTTTTTTATCAGTTTATCCATAAGACTTTACATTCTTTTTTTATCCCTCGAAAATAAATAAATGTTATACAAATAATGTTTATATCTCATAAAATTTATAATTCATAACTCTATGGAATTACAAGGATGAATGATTACGTTGTTAAGTGGTGATGGTGAATGAATGAGGTACCAAAATTGACCCGCTTGCATTGTGCGCGCGACTGTACAAAGACCTCCTACTGAGCTTTTGCTATGACTGTACTTAATAATGGTAAGTGGTGGCTTAAGTTCGGGGGTTCTGTAGAGGTTAAATATTAATTTGTTTAGTATAAATCTAAAGAATTGCGTTATTTACCCTGCATATCTTTTTGCTGACCACCTTTGGCTCCATCCCACTGCTGGGCATAGGTCACCCCAAAGCAAAACGATCATAAAAACCAAATCAATCAAATCAATTATCACATATACACATGATACTACAAATGCGAAACACACCCCAAGTGTGTTTGTGATATTATGTGTCATCATCATCATCAGCCTATAGCAGTCCACTGCTGGACATAGGCCTCCCCTAATGAGCACCATTGCGCCCCGTCCTGAGCTCGACGCATCCTGCTTTTACCAGCAGCCTTTCGCAAATCGTCACTGCACCTGGGCGGAAGGCGTCCTATTATCTACGTTTGCCGAGCACCGTTCTCCAATCAAGAACTCGTTTACTCGGTTATCGGTTCTTCGGCATCTGCCGAACACTGCCAGCCCACTGCCACTTCAGCTTGCTAATTCTATGAGCTATGTCGACAACTGTATTTCTATGTCGGATAGTCTCGTTGCGGATTCTATCCTTCAGAGAAACTCTGAGCATACCAAGAGCTATGGTATGTTGGTTACTACCTACTCAATTCCAGTTGGCGCGGATTTTAATGAAACTATGTATATACATAGAACTTGGATTATTATACAGTTTTAGTATTATATACTTTTTATCTCGTCACCAGGCAAGCGAAGTCACGGGTGGAAGCTAGTAAAACAGTCACATTTTCTGACCATTCATTAATTTGTGTGCACAATCAATGATTTTTATTATTATATATTACTAACTTCCGCACGCGGCTTCGCTCGCGTGGTACCGGGATACAAAGTAGCCTATTTGTTAATCCAAGTCACAAACTATGTATATTCTATGTTTCGTCTAAATCCGTTCAGTAGTTTTTGCGTGACAGAATAACAAACATTCATCCAATCATCCATCGATACATCCATATTCACAAACTTTTGCATTTATAATATTAGGTAGGATAGTAGGATAGGATATCATCATCATTAGCTAATAGCAATAAACTGCTGAATATAACGCCCCTAATACTAAAGCCCGCGGTTGCTTTTTGCGGAAAACGCGGCGGAAACGCATCGCAATTGACGCGACCAATTTTAATACAAAAATACCTATCCGTGGATTGACTTTTGCGATTATCGCAGCGGCAAACGGAATGCCTGTGATAACTATGTACGATTCACAGGCGCGCGTCGGAGAGCATCGAAGCGCACTTTAAAACATGCTAGAGGAAATTGAAACATTCACAAAGCAGTTAAGTTCCTTATTTGCATGCAATATCTACTTACGGATTTATTTATGTCAGTGTTTGATAAAGCTCAAATTGCTCGCTGCGTAAATTGCAGCGGGAAGTGTGAATCGTACAGTATGCGTCAATCGCAATGCGTTTTACGGTTCTTATGCCGCATAGACTTTTGAAAAGAACCCTACTTTCAAAGTTGGCTCATTAGACCGTGTTGTGGTTATTACATTTTTCATAATAACACGCCGCAAAATAAATAAATACATAAGGGTCGTTATGACCCGGGGAAGGATTATTGTATTAATATTTTGGTCTATTCATGTTGCTTTTAGTTGAACGGATTTACAATGATAATTGCCGTGGTTATGGGTTTAAGAGGGCTTAAAAATGTCGATAATGATGTATATTTTTTGGGATAACCGGTCGCTACTATTTTGTACATTCACCGAAAAACTAAGACAAAAAAAAGTATAAAAGTAAGTTTTTAAACTTATGGAGGATAACTTAACTAGATACTTAACTACGAATTGATTCTTGTAGGTAAATCTTTTTAGAAGTTATAACAAACAGTAATTTTGTTACAAGCTTCCGCTCGTGACTTCACATTAAATATTCACACACACATTCACAGTAAATTTTTGCTATTAGGAATAGTTTTGAAATGACTTTTTTTAATAATGTTATAAAATAGAGAAAATTTATTTTTAATTAATGTGTTTTTTTAGCATTGCATGCCTCTAGATTGTACATATGTTCTGGCAAATAAACATTATCTTATCTTATCTTCACTTGCGTGGTACCAGAATAAAAAGCCTAGGTACTTATGTATATTCCAAGTTTCATCCAAATCCGTACAGCTGTTACGGAGTTGAATGGGAATAAACATATTCACAAATACACAAACTTTCGCATTTTAATATTAAGTACGGATTTTATGTATTTACGGATTTCCATTTTTTTCTAGCTGTTATGATATCCTCCATAAAGTTAGTCAATCTTTTAAAAGGCAATGTGTACGATTTGTTAACAAAATCCCAAATGAGATGCTTATTTTATCTGTAAATAAATTCAAAAATGTTGTTAAACGTAACCTCTGTAATATATAGGTTATTATAAATTTTTTGAATATTTAGATGACAAAAAAGCTTGGGATGTAACTGTCTCCAACTCCCTCAAAAACAATTTAATACCTAGTTAAGAATACAGATTGCAACTTGAAATTAAAAAAATATATGCCAAGGCCAAGCAGAGTTACTTGCGAATTCCTCTGTTTGGTCGGGTTACGAACTGGTGTAAATTAAAAAAATGACGATTCAAAATGTACTTTACAGTGCTTATTGAAGTACAGTGCGTATTACATTATGAATGATTAATTATTGTTTTTTTGTTTGAAAACTTTATTGCACACACATAAAATATGTTACAAAGGGTGGGTTTAATGCCATAGGCATTATCTACCTGCCAACCAATAACAAGTTTAGATAAGAGGTTGGCGTGCTACCCTTATACTACTAAAAAGATCAATGATGCAAATAATAAAGGTAGGTATAATTATTATTTTACCTTCTTATTATTATAAACAATTACGACATGGACAACCACATGACATCATCAGCCTATATCAGTTCACGCCGGATATAGACCTCCCTTAATAACAAGGGGGATAATATGCTTTAACCCCCACGCTGGGCATGCGGGTTGGGGATAGCATGCACCTGCACCGCCGACGCTGCTGCCCGTTGGCGTCTCTAGCTGTGCCGGTGTTAGACTGCGCTATGCCGCAACACGTCCGCCTAAGCCCCTTTTATTCTTTAGGTTATGACGTGGCTTACTTCGGTGTTCTTCGCAGATCACTTTGGTTAAGCAACACTCCGCCCGGTCACTACTTGGATGGGTGACCGTTTAGTGGCATTTCGATTTGAGCGCTTCCGTGCTTCGGAAGGCACGATAAGATATTGATCCTGGCTTATTCAGTCGTTAAGTCATGGCGGAGGCCTTCGGGCGGCATAAAAACGCCAACACCAGTTGGCCACTGGCTTATACGAAGAAGGAAGGTAGGTTATTTAGCAGGGTCCTCCACAGGCAGTTGAGGTCGGCCTAGGTTTCAAAAAGGAGGTTGGAACCGCTTACTGATTATACTTATCTAGTAAGTTTTAGTGAACGTAGAAATATATCTGATCTGTCGTATCTCCTGGGTATCGCAAATGGAACGTCAGACTGCTCTGAGCTTCTTGGACTAATGTAATTAATACGGTAATGTATAGAAAACCTAATATTTTATATATTCCATTAGTAAGGACTAACTACAGGCGAAACGTTTTTATTATTTGAGCAAGCGCATTGCTTAATACCTTAGTAAGCGCAGATGTTGATATCGACCTATTTAACATACTCATAAGCAAGTTAAAACGTTTGCTATGTGACAAATTAATTTTGGCCCTTTATAAAATTTTATACTTAACTACTTTTTTTAAATATATTTTGTAACTCCTTGTTTAAAACATTCTGTTGTCCATTAACTGTGTTATTTTTAAAACTTTATTCATATTAGTTATCAGTGGAAACATACTTTAGCATACTTGGCTTTATTCATGTATTATTCATTTAGTTTTCTGTGTACCTAGCTGTAAGTTTTCCTAAAAGTAATAAAATAAAATTAAAATTAAATGAAACATTGTGTTTTTTCTTTTTGTCGACCTCGGTGCCGTATGTAGCTGGATAAGAGTTAAAGAGTTTACGGGTGCGTTTCCCGCTCCAGGACCAAACTTATGTTTTGTATATACAAATATAGATAAACTATAATATATAAATAGAAGTGTTAAACAAATAATTATAATGTTATTTATCAACACGTGAACACTCCACCCTGAGAACGGACACGTGGCTGATAATAATAATTGTGCTAATCTGTAATTTTATAGAAAATATCAAAGCGTTATCCAAGCGTTATCGTTAACGTGCGAGCAAAACTGCGGGTAGTTGCTAGTCAAGAATATCCTAAAATACTTATTTTTTGTAAATATATACATAATAAGATATAATATAAAGAAAACACCCAGACCTGAGACAAATATCTACAGAATGCGAATAATACTAAGCGCTTCGATTTTGTTGATTAAATCGACGTATGATACTTTTACTTTTTAACCGACTTCAAAAAAAGGAGGAGGTTCTAAATTCGGTTGTATTTTTTTATGTTTGTTATAATTACTATACTTGTAATTAATGCTACTTAGAAACTAACATATAAATACTTTACTTGAAGTCAGTGAAAGAGGGCCTAAAAGTTTGCCATTTGGTGTTAGCTTTATGCAACAGTCTTTTGAAAAAATCAAATTCGTATTCTAATTCCACCAGAGGGCCTAATACGAGTTGCTCAATTCGAAAACTTTTATAGTATACTATATCAAGCTCAATTATGAAGTACCTTTTTCGTTATAATCACCCCACCGTTTTGAGTGATAATTATTGCAATCTGCAAGAAGATTACATTACCTACGTTGTTCAATCTGTTTCTACTTAAAACTAGTTGCGTAATTTCCAAAATACGTACATTAAAATTGAGCTCGATATAGAATAAAGGTACTATAAAAGTTTTCGAATTGTGCAACTCGTACTAAGCCCTCTGGCCGGAGGCATCCAACACTATGTTTGCAGTCTGTATGTATTAAAATGGTGTTAATTCGCTTCTTAGTTATAACTACATGAACTTACCCAATGAAAACTATATTCAAGCAGGTAGGTACAGATATAAACCTTATCACTGCAATTACTTTCTTATCAAAAGCCTAATAAAGTTCGTTTCACGATAATTCCTGTAATGAATGATAGCTAATAATATCCATATTAATGTATTTTATAGTAATAATGTATGAGGCTGCTTATCGCGCCATCTATCATGCTTGCCTGGGAATTACGCACCTGGAAAAACATAATTTGATGTATCTAAGTAAAAAGGGGTGTAAGGTGTTCCAACCTCCATCTTAACAATTTAAACCAACCTCACCTGCCCGTGCAACTAACAAACGGGTGGAGTGGAGGTTGAGGTTGGCAGTAGCCTAGCGCAGCCTAACACCGGCACAGAATTCCCTGGCTACCGGCGGGCAGCATCGGCTGCGAAAAGCGTCGGCATATAGGTTTAAAGAACTTTATTCTCATATAGTTCATAGTTATAGCATACACATGGTTCACATATAATGAGATACATATGAAACAAAGGTGACGTAAACTTAATTCACCTGAGTTAATTCACCCAGGTGCATTAAATATACTTTTAGTTAACTTAAAACACCTATTCCGCGGTTCATAAAACAAAAGACATACATTTACAATTATCAGTAAACTTTATTCACCTGGACACGTCGTTCTAACTAGAGGTGCGCGATTATGAATGATTCACATAATTGAAACATTTACTAATTACTAATTTTGATAATCGATTATGAAATTAGTAACTAATCAACTTTCATATGTAATCGAATAGTAATTTTGTATGTATAATTATTTATTACCCACGAGGGAACAGAGGCGGTATATATATGCGTTTGAGGTGAGAGGTTGTTTGTTTGAGCAAATCCATGTTGTCATTTTTCTCCAAAACTACAAGTCTGATTTTGATGCAGTTTTCAGTTATGGGTTCGGGTATGACGGGTGCATGTTCTTAGATAAGTTTTATGGTGACAACTCACCAGGGGGCGCTGCAGCAAGCATACTTTGTGCAAATCCATGTTGCTATTTTTCTCCAAACTGCTAGTCCGATTTTGATGCAGTTTTCAGTTATGGGTTCGGGTTTGATGGGTGCATGTTCTTAGATAAGTATTATGGTGACAACTCACCAGGGGGCGCTGCAGCAAGCATACTTTGTGCAAATCCATGTTGCTATTTTTCTCCAAAACTGCTAGTCCGATTTTGATGCAGTTTTCAGTTATGGGTTCGGGTTTGATGGGTGCATGTTCTTAGATAAGTGTTATGGTGACAACTCACCAGGGGGCGCTGCAGCAAGCATACTTTGTGCAAATCCATGTTGCTATTTTTCTCCAAAACTGCTAGTCCGATTTTGATGCAGTTTTCAGTTATGGGTTCGGGTTTGATGGGTGCATGTTCTTAGATAGGTGTTATGGTGACAACTCACCAGGAGTCCAGTTGTGAGTTGAGTCGTGAGTCGAATCATGAGTCGTGTCGTGAGTTGAGTTTTGAGTTCAAAAATAGACCGCTACTTCTGGCGGACCATTTCTAGGAAATGGCCCACGGTAATAAGTCCATCTAGCATTCGTAACGAGGGGTTCACGTATAAATTCATCATTTTGTTTAACGCTAGATCTGCGTTGAATGAAATTACCCCTTTTTTTGCAAGCAAAAAAGTGTGTGTGTCTTAGTTGCCAACAATGACAATCATTAATCATGAGCATTCAATTATTTCGGGTAAAGAGTTTTACTGATAACAAGATTCTTCATATGGAGTGAATAAAGTTTACTTTTAAGTAAATTTAATGCACCCAGGTGAATAAGGTGAATTAAATTTTTTTAAAGTAAATTTAATTCACCCAGGTGTTTTAAGTTAACTAAAAGTATATTTAATGCACCGAAACAAATAAATCTAGGTTTTACAATATATATATAATAGTGTAGAACGTTATGATTAAATGATAGGTAGGTAGGTACGTCAATGAATTGCAAACTCAGGTGTTAATACTTGTTTCCTTGATTAAAGTAAATACGCAAGGTAATTAAAATAATAATTTATTTTATTTATTTATTTAAATTTCACAGTATGGAACCAAGGCGATGTAAATCCTTAATAATTTAAATATCCACTACTTAATTTTAATTTGACCCAACATCTAAACTAGATATGTCCTACTTAAAAAATTTAAGACAGCATCTGTGAATTTCGTCAATGTAATATTGAATATATCAACATCCTCGGCAGCGCTTAAGCTGTTGATTATACGAAGGGCTCGAGTGAATGGCGCTTCACTCTGGAGATTAGTCCTTGCCCACGGGATCATATGCAGCCTAGGTCGAGGTCGCGCGTACACATAGTTGTCAGGTAAGTACGTACAAACTACAAACCCACGCACATAAGTACTCGCGGATTGTGCACCGTACCACAACCATACCTCTCAAAAGTTTAAATATGTAATTTACTAGCATCATTTCCCGTCTGACTTCAAGTTTATAAATAGTGTAGGGTACATTAAAGGGTAAAAAGGGGCATTTTTTCCACCATACTGGTGTATATAATTCATGATATTATTTTATTATTTTTGAAAACCATTTTTCTAATTTTGCATAAATTCAATAGAGTATAATATTGAATTAGAATTATTGTATAACTCTATCACTATAGAGTTATAATAGAGTTTTATTAAAAACAGAACTTTAAACGATGCTTCTAGTAGGATAAAGCAGCACAAAGTAGGTAAGGTAGTTGACTCGAGTCGGCACAAGATGGCGCCATAGTGGCAGTACTGCTTTACCCTAGAAGGCGATAAGTGACAGTTTATATAAAAATAGGCCAGTCTGAGGGCCTACTAAAATTCACCGAAGTACGAAATTTCATGTTTCGTTTCATGCGATTGATCGATTTTTTTACTGTCAATTCCAATAGTTCAGTCGTATGTTTTGTGAAATAGGGTGCGCAATATTTGGACTGTCACACATTACGAACTTTGTGTGGAAATCTTGTTTTATTTGTTCGTTTATCGAGTACCAATCGTAAGAAACGAAACACGCGATTTCGTACTTCGTTGAATTAGAGTAGACCAACTGTTTTTGTCGTCGAATAATGACAATCTAGTACCTACAAAAATAATACAATTGAAGTAAAGAATATTCGTTATTTTATCTCGCAAGCCATTCCATTTCACCCAGGCCAACAATATGCATATCGCCCTTCTTATTAGAAGCGGCTTTTCTCCAGCAGTGGACTGATATAGGCTGGTGTGTATGTGTGAAATAAGTCTGAAGTTAAATGTTTTAATCGCCACTAATCAATTTCTTATCCCTACCGAGCTATTTCTACTGGTAGGGATAAGTGCACGTTATTGTAGATTTATTTCTACCGGTAGGAATAAGTGCACTGTTAATGGTCACGATTTGCTACTCTTTACTAATTTAGTACATCATCATCAGCCTATAGCAGTTTACTGCTGGACATAGGCTATCCTATATATAAATAGGTTTATTCTATCCTACGCTTACCCTACCCCTACCCTACCTCTAGCCGTTCTATTCATAACAATTCTACAGGTAAATCATCATAATCATGCAAAAAGAATCCTTGGATTGGGAATCAAACCCTCAACCCATTTCGCAGCCTGCTATTCGTTCATCGCGCTTACAAGGTCGACAGTTCATACAATCACTTAAAATCATAAAAATCAAAATGGTGTAAACTTTATGTAACTTTATCCTTCATAAAGCGAAACCGATACACGTTAATTGGAGAGTTGATTTGAGTACAGGGTGAACCAGATGGAGTTGAACAATAGCTAACAATATTATTAACCGGCCAGGTGGAGTGACGATCTGCGAAAGGCTGCTGGTAAAAGCTGGACGCGTTGAGCTGTGGACAGGGTGAAATGACGCTCTTTCGGGGAGGTCTATGTCCAGCCGTGGACTACTATAGGCTGATGATGATGATTATTTACTGAACAATATACACAGTTCTTATTAAAATATAGATTGCACTTATCTTATGGCGACTATAAGGGTCAAACCTCCCTCTCGCTCGCAATATTCAACATTTTAGAAGATAAAAATCACTGAAAGTAGTTATGCAAAATAGCAAACCTTCACGGCCTAGAAAATAACAATACAAAGGTTAAAAAGTATTGATGCACCCTGTACTGAGCTACGCTAATCCCATACAGGCAATAATTGGCGCCAGTCATATTGGCCGTTTGAAGGATTATCGACGATTCGATATAAAAACAAAATGATAAAAATATTCGGGCTGGCTCTCGTTATTTCTGTGAGTGGCTATGGAGATGGTAAGTGAACCTGTTCACCAACATCATACAACGACAACAACTCCAGCCTATTCTAGTCCACTGCTGGACACAGGCGTCACTATAACATAGATAATAAATACTTTATAAATAATGCGAAACGTGCACAGCACAGCATCATGTAAAGCAGAGCTTGTATTATGAGAAGCACTAGACGTGACTGATATATTAAATAGGTACATAGTTTTTTTAGATAAAGATATTTAAAGACTAGCTTTCGCCCGCTTCGCTCGCGTGGTACCAGTTTAAAAAGTTCCCTATGTCACAAACTAGGCCACAACCTATGAATACTCCAAGTTTCATCCAAATCCGTTCATAGTCCAAGAAAAATTGTCAAATAAAATAAATAAATAATCCTGGACGTTATCACACAGCATCATGTAGCCCCAAACTAAGCAGAGCTTGTATTATGGGAACCACATGATTGATATACTACATAGATACTTTTTTTTTTTTTGTAAAATGAGGGCAAGTATCTCGGAATGGGAGATAGTCGTCTTTAAATCTGTATATACCTTTATTTTGGCACCCTAAAACTTGTCTCAAAAACTACTTATCGTAGGATGTTGGCTTTCACAGATATTCCAAGGTCAAAAAATCGATTTATTGCAAATATCTTGTTTCCAATAATAAAAAAATTTTCAAAATTTCTTAAATTGGTAACATAAACACATTAAAAGGTACAGAAATCAGAATTAAACATAGGTATAATAAAAACATTATTACATAAATTGAGGGAGGCCTATACCCAGCAGTGGGTGAAATCGGGCTGTGGATGATGATGATGACAATAAAAACAAGACAATGCTATTTGTATCTTAATAAATATTGTAGAAAATTTAATTCTCTACAATTTTTAAGCTATTGCATAGCTTCTATCGAGGGCCTTGAGCGCGGGGACCGAATCCAGAAATTCCGTAACGAAAAAAAACCTCACGCTCCCCACTCCGACGGGCACGGAGGTGTGGCTTGAAGGCCGTGCATTGTCTAACGTCGTTTCTTTTCGGCAGTCTTCGACACGGTGTTTGTGTGCGTGCAACTAGACATATTTTTATTTAATAAAAGAAAAAAAAATGTTTTCTTATCGGTCACCACGCTCAAAAAGTGTAACTTGAATTAATATCAATGAAAAAGAAATACTGCATAAATAAAATAAATAAATAATTATAATTGCATAAGTTGATACAAAATGCTATGCAATAGCTTTACCGCGGCAGTCCCCGAGTGCCACACGTCTTTTTTTTTTAATATCTTGAACCATATTCGGGATAGAGGGCAGAGCGCGCGTAGTTTTTAACTATTTGGCAACTAGTATCATAGTGGTAGTAGGTATGTATCTAGATTTTGATTGTAGTAACCATTGGTAGTAACAATGTTTGTTCAATCAACTTTTAAAATAGAGTGTCGACAATTTTTTTTTTTTTTTATGTAATTTATGTGTTTAGTAGATAAAACTACCTAGGTTTATAGTAAAAAATGTATTTTTGACTAGTTTTAAATGAAATAAAGTGTAATAATAATATTAATTCATAACAATTTATTTAACGAAACATGGGTACATGAGATGGTACTTAGATGTATAAGTTCAGCCAAAATAAGCTTGTGTAGCATGTTAATTATTAAGTACGTACAGCCAGGTGCCACTGTTGTATGAATATAATCAGAATTAGTAATTATTTAATGTCAATTAACAAGAAAAAAAGCATTAAATAATATTATATATGTAGATTAGTAATTAAACATTATCAAGAAAAGTAATCACTAAGATACTCATCCACACTATCGTAAACCTTATTTATGAGTTCTTTTTTAAGTTTTAATTTAAACACGTCGTTCGAAGATTTTTCAAGCATTTTTGGCGGTAGATGTGCCTTATTGTTCATAGAGGCCGTTCTATTTAGTGGACAACATATTTTACGTAATATCCGCTAACTTTAAAAAATATTGAAAAGGTCTCGATTATTCCTTACAAATTGGACAACTTCGAAAATATTTATGCAAGGTAACATTAAATATGTAAATTCTTAAAATGTGGTTGTCAACTACCCGTCTTGCGGAGCTTGCATATTGCTCGCACATATTTTTTTTTGCGATTTGAAAAGAGCTTCTTTGTCGACAGAGTTACCCCAAAACAAGATTCCATACCTCAGCAGGGATGCCACATACCCATGATAAGCCATTAAAACAGTATCAGTGCTCGCAGTTTTTAAAAGGATATACATAGCATAGGAAAATTTGAAATTAGATTGTACGTATTGATATAAGTATTTTATGTCATATTTCTTTTTTTCGTGAAGTTCATAGTTTTGGAGTTATGTCACTTTGAAATATGTATGAAAATTTCGTTTTCTGAATTCGCTTTAAGAGCTAAAATGGTTGGAATTGAATTGTACGTATTGATATAAGTATTTTATGTTCTATCACCATTTTAGCTCTTAAGGCCTTACTTCCTTCGTAAATCCAACCTGGTTGATATTCGCTCTTTCTTCCTGGTTGGTATGACGTCCCATACCTAATTGTCCGATTTTCTGTCCTACAAAAAGTCGGTCGTCTGCGGAGAGCCTAAGCTTTCAAATTCAGAGTTTATGCAGTAGTTAATGCAATGTTGAAACCTAAAAATGTTGTAATGTCAATTTGTAAATTTTTTTGTCCACAGTAATTTATAAATGAAAAATTAATTTACAAACCATGGAATGTGTGGTTTTTTTTTTAAAAAAGAGGACTTTCCTCTTTTTTCGGAAAAATATATTGGTGCTTTTTGAGGACTTTAGTAATACATCTCTGAACGAGGGAAACCTTGCAAAGGGCAGCTGTATGTAAAGAGAAAACATCTTTCGCGAACGAAGTCGCGGTCTTACACTAGTAATAATAAATTAAAAATCATACGTTTCAAATTTAACAAATAGACTTATTTGTACTAATCATCCTTTTTATGTACTATGACTAAAAATAAAAAAATAACGGTTTCCTATAAACTGACCTAGATGGCGCCATCATGTAAGTTAGAACGCGCTATCGAAGCGTTTCGCCAAAATGGCTAAACCGAATCGGTTATCTCCCTCAATTCGAAGATCGAAGATGGAAAAATGAAGAGCAAGTTAAACTTCATCACAAACATCATATGACACATAGCTCTATTTTTGACGGGGGCATATTTTAATGCCCTCTAATATTCTCTAATTAAATCTATTTAACATACCATACTCATGTCAAAACTGTATCTTGCAAGATTGGAACAATTGCATCGGGAGTTGGAATAGAGCTAATATCCAGATCAGTGATATGTTTCATTTGGAAAATTAGTTCAGAGTAACGTTTGAGCCTTATTATTCACTGCATCTGAGACAGCAAATTGTAGTTAAAGAAATCGTAGGGATTACTTGGCAAAAAAATTAGTATAACACTAATATTATAATGAGGAAATATGTGTTTGTTTGTAATGAATAAACCCAAAAACTGCTGACCAATTAGAGTCTACTTAAACTAAGTATTTATAATTATATTTTTTATTTGACACTGGCGACCTCTGTGGCGCCGTGGGCGAAGGTCCGCCTGGGATGCAGAAGGTTGCGGGTTCGATTCCCGTTGCGGGAAAAATATTTGGATGTTCTGCAGATATTTGTCTCGGGTCTGGGTGTTTTCTATGTATGTTTTGTAAATATTTACAAAAAAAAGTATATATGTAATATATCAATCATGTGGTTTCCATAACACAAGCTCTGCTTAGTTTGGGGCTACATGATGCTGTGTGATAGGCCAGCATTATTATTTATTAGTCATGTTGTCCTCTGACATAGGCCTCCTCCATATCGTGCCATTGGCGGCGGTCTAGGCAGAGTCTGCGCCATCTCCTGGTCAAATCATATTCCCAGCGCTTTATTGGTCTGCCGGTTGTCGTAGGTACATTTGTTCTTGCTTGTTCTCATCATATGGCCTGTCCATCTCCATTTCAGTTTGCGTATTTTGACAGTACATCCATCACTTGGTCACCCTTGTTATATCGGTGAGTTTATTCTTATCTTTTAATCTGAAATTTAGCATGATTTTTTCCATTCCTTGTTGGCAAACTTTTAGCCTTTGAGTGTTGGCTTTTGGCCCAAGATTGACAGCTATAAGTGAAAACTTGTAGTATATAAGCTTTTCATAATCTCTTTTAACGACCAGTATCTAGGCTAGCTGTTGGAATAATACGAATTAATTATACCAATATAATAATAATGATGATGATGATTATGACAAATGATAATAATAATAATATAGTTGCAGACCTCACTAATATTAAGATCTAAATGTACCACATGAAACAATAAAGAATATGATTATGACTGGATACTCTTTTCTCCACTTCTTTGGCCATTTGAAGAGTCGTTAATATTATTTGCCCCAGGTAGACATATTCATCTACGTATTCAATCGTTTTGTTTCTCAGCGAGATGGTCTTTGTGCTATTCGTCATTGTTTTCGTTTTCGAGGTGTTCATTGTGATTCCTACTTTTTCGCTTTCCTCTGTTAGTTGCAGTAGCAAAGTCTGTACTGTCTCGGTTATCGGCGAAAAGCACTAAATCGTCAGCGAATCTCAAATGGGACAGTTTCATACCATTTATGTTCAGTCCAAGGTTATCCCAGGCAAGGTTGCCGAATACATATTCCATTACAGCAGAAAAAAGATTTGGGGAAAGTGGATCACCCTGTCTCACTCTTTTTTGAATTTTGAACTCTTTGCGTCTTGTATGAAGCTGTACTCTGGCTGTGTTTCCGCTATATATCTACTGGACTAGACGTATGCACTTTTTTTTTACACTACTTGTAGATGGAACAAGCACTTGGCCCACGTGATGTTAAGTGGTAACCATTACCTATCACAAAGCATTGCATCGTACATCACGTTTTTCCGGAACGTGCTCTACGACGCAACGCCCTACGTCCAACAACTTGAGGCATGAAGATGATAAGCCTCTTGTGCCTGTAATCTCACCGGCACCCATACCCTTCAAACCGAAACACAGCACAGCTGCTTCATGGCAGAAATAGGCATGGTGGCAGTACCTCCCCGGACGAGCCCTCCAACCAACAACTCCAAAAAACTACTCCTCCTCCTCCAAAGAACTCTACTACCTTCAAAATGCACTTTCCTAGGGCTCCTGGGTAATAGATTTTCCCAAATTATACTTCTGGATCACTTGTTTTAATGAGTGAATGTGGTCTATAGTCGAAAAGTCGCTACGGAACCCTGCTTGTTCTTTTGGCTGTTCGTAATAAAGGCATTCAGTAAGTCAGTTTTAACTTCATTCATATTAAAAAGAGTTGATAATTCTTCAGACATAGCCATTTTTATAAAGCACGTCTATACGCTTAGTTCTCGGATGCGTGAATTGGAACGTAGGCTTTCACTGTAATGTTGGTATTATTCTAAGGCGCTCTGTAGCTAGCTTCACGTTATTAGCTGTAGAATTGATGCGTGGAACGGATCGTTAATTCCTTTTATGTTATGTTGGTACAACTGTGAATCACGTAGTGCGAACTTAGCGCTTACTTCGTGTTTGTTGTTATGTTTCTGAAAAAGATCCGTTTTCGGTAACCTCAAATTGAATGCACTGGCTTGAATTATGCTTGCAAATTGGTTCGAGTGGTGAAAACTTGTGACCTTCGTAGTAAAGCCGGGAGCACTTTAGCGATACGTTACGATACGTGTTTAAGAATACCGGAAGTCGAACAAAAGAGTAACATAGGCTATAATTATTGCTGGAAAAGATTAGGGATCCTTACTAAAACTTAAGTAAAGTACCCAAGGTGTAAAAAAAGTGCCCTAACCCGTGTGAAGCCGGGACGGGCCGCTAGTTTAATATAGAGAGTAAATACTCTGACTGCCTCGGTGGCACAGTGGCAGCAGGCCCACCTGAGCGCGGAGTTGCGGATTCGATTCCCGCCGTGGGAATAATGATGTTATTGTATTGTGAGGCAAATATTTGTCTTAGGTGATTTCTGTGTAATGCATTCAAGTAGTATTTATCATTACCTATACATATACCACCATCGCATCTCGCTCGCGTTTTTAGTTGGAGCGCGGTGACCGGTGTGCGGAGTCTGTGCCGGTGAGTGAAATGATCGAGTTCCAAATGAAACATTTGTACCGACGCAACTGTTCCAAATTATTCGGTACACATTGATGTTCCGGGACACTGAGTCGGTACTCTAAAGAACTACCTACTTATGTCTTATACATACTTAGTTCAAAAAATACTATTGTGTCGTGCGTGTGTCTCACAAAAGCACGAAAGCGGCTCGAACGCTAGAAAAAATGGTAAATACGGGGAAAAACTGAAAGTGCTTTTTCCTGTGATGTGCGATGTGATTTTATATGAACTATACCATAGCTTCCGCCCGCGTCTTCACTCGCGTGATACCGGGATGAAAAATCTGTGTTAATCCAGGTCTTAAACTATGTATATTCCACTTTTCATCCAAATCCGTTCAGTCGTTACGGAGTGAAGCGACCACAAACATACACACACACAAACTGTCCAATCTTATTAGTGTGATGTAATGTAAGGTTAAAAAATTGTCGATTTAAAGTGTGGAGTGTATATAGTCAAGGTTCATAATAAATAGAGAAATTTTGAGATTGAGTACCTATGTGTTTAAGAAGTGGATATGCTCATAATGTCCACGCTAGGAATGTAGGTAAGGAATCCGCAGGTTTCTCTCACCGCCGACGCCAGAGCCGAAACCAGATCCCCGTTTGTTAGCAGCACCATGGACCACCGAGGTTAGCTAGAATTCAAAAGATGGGGGCTCTAACACTATATAAAAGCAGAAGAAATAAAGGACAAAATCCGATCTGCACCTACCACAAAACCTGAATTAAGTTTCTGTGGCAGGAATTGCAAAAAAACTTTGGTATGAAACTGTCTCAAATATAATACAATGTAATATCTAAGAAAAAATATTGTAAAAATTACATAAAAAAATATAAACCTAGCAGTTTCTTGCCAATTTTTATATAAATAGTAGCTGCGCGCCCCGCGGCTTCGCCTGCGTGGAAATGTATGTGTCAGAAAGTTTCATTAATTACATAAAGTTTTATTTTTACCTCGTTTTGCGTGGAATAAAAAGTACCAAAATATTATTACTGCATTACCTAGCCGTACCCGTACCCGTTCCCGTTCCCACTCTCACTCCCTTTTTCATTCCCGTTCCCGCTCCTGTTCGTGTTGGTCACCAATTCAACAGCCGGTCAAGTATGGTGAATTTTAATAAACCTACTTAACTTGAGAAATGATTGGTTCCCCATACAAGCTATCATCCCCTATCGTACCCTATTCAAGTTTTATTTTCGCTACAAAAAGTAGCAAATGTACTTATAAGGGTCCCGTCTGCAAAGTTCATTCAAATTAATAACCTTTAACCGCCTTAGGAGTTGAATTGCGAAAAATCCTGAAACACGTGTTCATTTATTTTCAGTAGAGAGTCTCTGTGCAAAATTTCAAGTCGATTTGTAAAGATTATTTTAGTTTCCCATACAAACTTTGCCACCCCCGTTTACCACTTTAGAGGTCATTTTTCAAAATTTGATTAGCCTATGTGTTATTCTGGCACTTAAACTATCTACATACCAAATTTTATCTAAATTGGTTTACTGGTTATGGAGATACGTGGTAACAAACATTCACACAGACTTTCACATTTATAATATTATTAGGATTAGGATTAAATATAGGAAGGAGGAATGAATATTGATTTTTTTTACCAGCATTCCACTGAGATTGTTTAAAAAAAAACAAGGAAACCCTCTCTCAATTAAGTGAGAAAGCGGTTTCCTTGGATGTCCTTAACGTCCGTAACTGTACTTTCATCTCCCGACACACTTTGTTTAAGATCCCAGGGTGCAGAGAATGCGCGGGGCCCCCATGCCTGGTACCCTCAGTTCTATAGGAGGGGGAGGGGAGGAGTCACCACCAGTCTACCGTCCAGGATCTCAAGCGTAAGTACAAGAGTAACAACTCAGGAAGTGCTGTGGCTTCTTCAGTGTTGGTCATCACCTTGGTTAACATGTTGAGTGCGGGCCTTGGACTTGACACGAGGGCTTCCTGCTGTTGTGTTTCTCAGCACTTATAGCTGTACACTCTGCCTCCCTACTCGGATGGTTGACAGTTTAGTAGCATTTGACGACCTCTATGGCGCTGTGGACGGAGGCCCGCCTGAGACGCTAAGGTTGCGGGTTCGATTCTCACCGCGAGACAAATGTTAGTACGTGCTGCAAATATATGTTTCGGAACTATTTAAAAAATATATATATATCAGTCATGTCATGTAATTCCCATAATACAAGCTCTGCTTAGTTTAGGGCGACATGATGCTGTGTGTTCAGCATAATTCATTGAATGATAACTTACCTATTTCAGCTACGTCGTCTCCCAATTCGTGAAGCCGAAACCACCCCACCAGTACTGGGAGGAGGAAACCTCCCTAACCTTGGTTCCGGAGAACAAGAACTGCTTGCTATGTGAGACTCAGGACTCGGGTGCGTGTCGCGCTATGCCCTCGTGCGTGTATTGTGAACCTACGGTCACTGCGTTGTGCGAGAGGAGTACTCCATGTCTTAGATGCACTGGTATGTTCATATAATAGAAGCATTAACGATCTTTCTGGCACAGTGGACGTGAAGTAAAAGGTAGCGGGTTCCATTCCCGTTTTGAAGTTTCATCCCGAAGCACAAACGAAACTTACTTTACAGTGTGTTAAATACTAACGAAACTTACTTTACAGTTTGTTTTGTACTAACGAAACTTACTTTACAGTTTGTTAAATACTAACGAAACTTATTTTACAGTTTGTTAAATACTAACGAAACTTACTTTACAGTTTGTTAAATACTAATGAAACTTACTTTACAGTTTGTTAAATACTAGCGAAACTTACTTTACAGTTTGTTAAATACTTACGAAACTTACTTTACAGTTTGTTAAATACTAGCGAAACTTACTTTACAGTTTGTTAAATACTACTTAGCGAAACTTACTTTACAGTTTGTTAAATATAGGTTGATACGCGAGACATTGACATTGAAATACCCGTAGTGATGACGACGACCAATGATGAACGAAAACGAAAACCAAAATGGCTTTTCATTGGTTTGGGAAACCATATTTAAAATTATTTAGTGTACTTAACAAATCATCTTATTAAAGCTTGTCTGTGTCATCATCGAGAGAATATGAAAGCCATAAAATTAATTTGCCTCTATATTGGCCCATAATGTCTAACTAATAAGTCTTACTGTAAAATAATCCCGTAACTAAGTGTACTATGTGGTTTATATAAGTGAATTTAAACGCTTTGACTGCCGAAAATTAAAAATATGGAATTTCAGCGGCTCTGCGGCCCGCAGTACCGTTTGCACAAGACTAGAGATCCCTGTATATATGTTCTCTACTGCTTCTCCCTCCAGTGATAAAGAACCCGTTCTTCAAGTGCATCCCTGGCGAGAAGTACATGGACGAGTGCGACTCCTGCCGCTGCACGGATGGCCACGGCGGCTGGTGCACCAACCAGTTCTGCGAGTTCCGCGCGCTGCATCTCTACGCTATGAAACTTTCTGACGGAGAGTTCTATTAATCTTTTGAATTTAGCTTTTTATTTACTTTGGATTTAAAAATGGGACAAAATTTGTAATCTGAAGTGTCGATCCCAAAGAAAATAAACAATTTAGATTTTTAAATTTTCTGGCTGATCCTTTGGGAAATTTCTTATTTTTTATTTTTTTCCTAAACCACCCCAGACCCACCATCACCAAGCAAACAAAAAGGATTGAAATCAGTCGAGCAATTTTCGAGTAGATAAATTACGCCAGTATCTAAAAATTCCAGGAATTCCTGGTTCTCGGTCCACTACCGGCCAAAAATTACCGCTACCGGTATTGGTAGGTACTATTACGTACATGTAGTCGGGAAAGCTTATTTTATAATCCTTTATCACCAAATAATCAAATAAGCTAACCCACCCACAACTTTGCATTAGATTGACTCTTTTCAGAAACCTTTTTTGACATTACCGCATTGAAAAAGCCGGAAATCCAACCGGTGGCAATTACTAATTTATGCAAACTTATTTAACACGGAATCAGCCAATCGCATATCCGTATTGTTAATCCCTAATTACAAAGTAATAGAGATTATTTTTCAATGGCATAACCACATGGGTGGTCACTGGTCATAAAGGATTAATAAAACAGGTAAATTTGCTACCGTGAGAGCAAAAGCTTCGTGTTGCCACCGAAAAAAATGCGTAGTTTTAATAACATTTTGTAAATATTCGTTTTTGGAATTTTATTTAACGACAAATGATTATTTAGTGATTTTTACGGTTTCTACAATAGATCATTATAGAAAATCCGTTTTTGGGTTTAGATTACTGTCTTACGTAAGGATTGTAAAGTAGTTAATTTGCTATTGTTTGCTATGCTTTTGAATGCGTAAGCTGTTTAGTGAAGATTTTTCAAAACTACTTATGTTAAAGATTATTTTGTTTTTTTACGTGCCCACACTTAAGGGAAGTAAATCTAATATTTTATAATATCCCAACAATTTTGAATTAGTCGTGATTTGAATCAGCAATCTTCTCATAAATTGGGTCGGATTTCGACAATACGAGTACGAGGAATGTTCGGTACAATGGTTCGGTAGCGAGTCCCAGTATTTATAAGGGAAGGTCGCGGGTTCAAATCTCGCCTGTGTCTCATGTAGAGAACTCTTCTTGTGTTACAGGCGCACCTATAGCAATTTTTTATAGTAAACTCGTTGTGCATTTGATATCGGAAAGCACCATTTGAATTGGAACTGATGATGGCCAACGGAACTAACTCTATTTCTGACTTTTTAGAGTAGTTAAGTAAATACTTAAGTATTCAGTTATGTAGGTATTTGAAGTTGGTTTTGATTTTATTTGTAAAAAATATTTACTTGTTAGCTCTCAGCGTCTCTATTTTACTCGTAGTAACCTACTAAAGTCATATTGTATAGTGCTAAGCCGCGCGTAAGTGCTACGCTGTTCACTCTTCCTTCGGTTTGGAGACCAATATGTCTATTCATTGCAACAAGATCCTAAATCATAACAGCCCTTTTATAATCCACCCTTCTAAGTAGCTATATTAAAAAAGTGTTTAGGGCATCGATAAAAATCGAAAGTATAATTTATTTTTGTTGAAGGTACTTAGGAGTCTTTACTCTATTGAGTTAGTCTCCGAGTAGAAACTGTCAAAAATCGTCGAGAAAGCGGGGAATTCACTAAACGGACATGCCCGCGGGCAAGTCTGCAGACATGCACGCCGGACCTCGCTACTATAGCTCTGTGCAATGTTTGCTAGTGTAGGTGTGTACCGTCGCAGTTAGTCTTGCAGACTTGCCCGTTGCTCGTCCGCGCGATCTCATTTTGTCTGCGCGGGCACAAGTCCGTACAGACATGTCCGTACGTGAATGCTCATCACGGACCGTCTGCCCTCAGACTTGAAAGAGCCAGCAACCAGAACAGAATTCTTTTATGATTTATGGTACCGAACTGTGGAGTAGATATTAAAATAAAATAAGTTTTAACAAATTTTAATTATTCTGGGAAGATTTGTTATTTTATATATGTCTCATGGTTCATCAATTTCTAATTCTTGGAGCAAATTAATAAAGCGTTATTGATTTATTTTTTAAACCATTGTTTGTACCAAATTATTTAGTTTTCCTTTTGATATAAGAGCATAATTGCGGCACCAGCAATGAAATTTTTTCTTCATCTCGTTAACATCGTAGCACGTGTAGCCGGTTGAGAGATATGCAACAAACTGACGAGTGTGCAGTGTAGGTATTGTGGCGACAGACATGCCCGTACAAACTGCCTGCGGTCCATCTTGTGAATTCCCCGCTTTTGTTTGTGAGAGAGAGCACGTTTCAAGGCGTTTGACGATCTTTTTTATTTAATGCTTTCCTGGTACTTTATACAAAATTGTTAAGTCTTTGGGTGCCGATAATCGAGATACCAGAAATTGTTTTACCCAAAACAAAAACCATATTAGTATAATGTTTATTTGAAAAAAATATGTAAGTACATTAGTCAGCACGTATGTTTATGTTCCACTAAAGTCAGCTGCAAGTGGCAAGAGGCTGTGTCTGCAATCCCCAACCCGCATGCCCAGCGTGGGGGTCATGGGCATTATCCCCCTTTATTATGGGATGCCTATGTCCAGCAGTGGGCTGATATAGGCTGGTGTGGTGTGTGGTGTGGTAGTGCTAGCTTTTCACAGTGATGCCTCATCTATGGTTAAACAGTGACATCGTTAGAAATGAGCTAATAACGCTGTGGGGAGCAATTGACCCAATAATATTGCTTGCCAGCCATCGAGCTCGGGAGAACGCGCATATAACCAAACTCCTGCTTTAAATCCTGCTACTCACGTCTAGGTGCAATTCAAAGTCTTGCAAAGTCTTCCGGTGTGATGGGTGTGAGTGCCGGAAAATGTATGCCTCAAGTTTATGCACATATATATCGCATTGGGAGCAGCTGCAATGGCTGGTGACCACGAACTATCTTTCATCTTCTTGTCTGCTGTTCTGTTATGAATAAAAACTGCCTTCCTTCCCAAGTTACCAACTAACAGCGATAGTTTGTAAAATGTTGTTTCTCAAGATCTAGGTTAGCATTTACTTCGCATAAGTACTTGTTTTAGATAGATAGATAGAAAATTAGCAAATACGAATAATTTCTTATCCCTCTACATCTTTGGAAGCCAACCTTACCTACCTGTGGTGCACCCTGCTGTATAACAAACGGGGCTCTGGCAACCAGCTGATTGGGACAGAGCGTAGTCTGACACTGACACAACTAAATCCTCTGGCCAACAAAGCTGTGCCCTACGATCCCCAACCCGCATGCCTAGCGTAGGGATTATATGTATATCCCCCTTCTTATTGGTGAAGGCCTATGTCCAGCAGTGGATTGATATAGGCTTATTCATACAAAAAAATATATAAGTCCTTAAGTCAGTGCTCAACGCTCAAGGAGCGTTTCGAATTCTTGCACCAGGCACAAGATCGAAACTTCGCGCTTCTACCTCTTTCTATAAGATCATCTAAATCCCTTCCCATTTTTAAGGATAAAGTATTTAAGCATTTCCTTTCTCTAGACTGCTAGGTTTTATTGCTAAGGGATACTAATAATGTTATATTTTGCAAATAGGTATTTAAGTAGTTTATTTATTATTATTATGTAGTCTATAGTTTCATTTTTATCATATTAATATTTTATGTAGTACGTATATTTTATAAGGTATCTAATGTTTTTTGTAGTTAATTAGGTATGTGTATGATATTATTTATGTAGCTATTTTCGTATGTTCACCGCCGTCTTTTGTTTATCGTGCTATCCTGCCCATTCAAAGGTTGTCTGAGATCGCTATTAGCGATAAGACCGCACATGGTACCTTTTTTTTAATTGTAAATTTTCCTGTAAATTGTTAAATTTTTTAGGTGTACAATAAAGAGTTTATCCATCTATCTATCTATCTATTATTATTCATGGCGTTTATTCCGTTGAATGTACGTTACCCTTAACACCCTGTAAAGAAGGGTACAAATCGCTATATAAACTTAATATCGGGCAAATTGGCGCTCGGGGCGCTGGTGGGGGTGGGGTTAGGCAGGGGTGGGGACTTGACAAACATCTGATCTGCTTTTATTGCTTATTGGTTCCGGTTATAAATGTCGCGGGTTAATTTCATTCGGCCTAACCGATATTAAGGATTATTGAGCGTTTATTTGACTGACTTCATAGCTCAGTTGGTCGCGGATTCAATTCCATGAACATGGATGTTTAGTTTGTGTCTGGGTGTTGTATCTTTTTTGTGGGATAAGGCCGAATGGTAGGTATACCTGTCATCCCCTTAGTCTTTAGATGGAGTAGCCTAACTTTAGGTAGATTCTGGGTAAGCCTACTCTTAAGGGGCTTATTACACCACTTGGTTTTCAGGCTGTGTTAGTAAGACTGTCGAACTGACTAACTAGATTTACTATGACCGACTAAGTAGCTTACTCTTAATACAGTACGCTAAGTGAAAGACATCTTACTAAGACAGACTGAATACCGCGTGGTGTAATAATTCTTTTATTTATTTTTCATGATAAAATGATAAATATAGATGGAACTAGAACAAGCTCCACTTAATGTTAAGTGGTAACCATTACTTATATCAAAGTATTGCTTCGCAAGTCACGCTTATTGTTTAGAACATGCCCTACGATGCAATGTCCTGCGTCCATCAACTTGAGTCATGAAGGTGTTAAACCTCATGTGCCTGTAATTGAATCGGCACCCACACCCTTCAAACCTAAACACAGCAATGCATCACGTTAGTATTTCCCCGGATGAGTCCTCCTCAAAGTACTCTAACTACTATAATTCCATCTAATCATATCCCATGCATACAAGAACACGAAAGAAGAATGAGTATTACTCTAAAGAGGAAACGAGATAAAACACCTACTTTATTCTTTAGTGGAAAATAAGGCACAGATATATGTTCTAAAGTGAACGTTCTCGTTTAGATAAAAGCTCCTTGAAGCGGAGTAACTTCATCATCATCATCATCATCATCATCAGAATCACCGGCCTATACTTACGGAGATCGTCACTCCACCTGGCCTGAGGGCCCCCTACACTACGTTTGCCAAGCCGCAGTCTCCCCTCAAGAACTCATTTACCCTCAAGAACTCCTTACATCCCAAAGTCAAAAGCTTAATTTTCTGAGCTTTGTCTACAACTGTAGTTCTATGTCGGATAGTCTAGTCACGGATTGTATTCGATGAATTTCCTTCAGAGAAATTCCGAGCATAGCTCGTTCCACAGCTCGCTGAGCGACTTTAAACTGGTGGACTAGCCGTACTGTGAGTGTCCACGTTTCGGCTGCGTATGTCATGACGGGTAGGACGCACATATCGGAAACTTTCGTTTTTAAAAATTGCGGTATGCTTGACGAGAAAACTTAACGTAGTTTTCCAAATTCTGCCCAGCCCAGCTGAATCCTCCTCTTGGCCACCTTCTAGAAGTTGCTTCTACCTAATTGCAATATTTATCTGCCCCAGGTATGTATGGAGTAACGTGGTTTATTTAAAATACAAAAATACTTTTTATCACTTCAATTTTTTGCAATGCTTGAAAAAAGCAATCAAGTTTTAAGTACTTATGTTTAGCAATAATATATTCACTACACTTCGTTGTGCAAATAAACATCTTGAATCTAGATCTCGGAGTCCTTCGTGTGGCCTAATAACTCCGGCAGAGACACCCACTTTTAATTACATTTCATTTATTTTAACTGTAGGAACTTTGAACACTAAGTGACGACACTAGCTCATGCGGAGAAGGAAAGCTATGTCCTAAGTTTTATTTAGCATCCATCACATTCTTCTTCTTCTTTGCGTGTCAGTGATACAACCGTCTTTAATTTCGTTTTTAAGCTATTGCATAGCTTCTATCGAGGGCCTTGAGCGCGGGGACCGAATCCAGAAATTCCGTAACGAAAAAAAACCTCACGCTCCCCACTCCGATTTACTTAATTTTATAATCTGTTGCTTGGAAATAGAGTTCATATTCAAACTTTTGTATTCTATTAGTTCTTCGTCACAACGTCGCAGCGCTAGTGTTCAACACAGTAAAGATAGCTACACGTCCATGATTGGCCTCTGACACGAACTGACGTCTGACTTTTTTTTTTTATTCGGACCAATATGTAGCCACCTACTTATTGGTCCTAGTTAGGCTAGGTCGGTCGCATTATTGAGGTCTTTCCGCGTGCAGGTGTTCGGGCACAGCGGGCAGGAGAGCAAGTGCAGCATGTCCTGAGTTGGCGCCCCACACGCAGACTGAGCATTCGATTTATCAATGTAACCCACTTAGCGAGGTTTTCTCTGCAACGGCCAACCTGAGTGCGGAGTCGATTGAGCGAATTCAAAATTGGCCGCTGCATCTCGTCCCCTAGAGGCAGGTGTTGTGTTGGGGTGAAGAAATCGGGGGACAGGGGATGTAGAGATTTCCACAACGTGCATCCATCACATTGAAGACAATAGGAAAGCAATGATTCATAACTTGTCATTTTCCACATGACAGTTCTCACCCCCACCCTGCCCCTGCTACCCCCTTCTCCTTTAATACGGATTCAGTTACAAATGCGTAATTATAACACTAAACAATGGATTTCTGTCTGACTGTCGGGAGCAGGTGGCTATTGTGATCGCGAGTACAGTCAGCCAGGAATGCCGTTATTAGTATCTGTTAAGGGTGTTTCAGAGTAGTATAATTAAGGCACTGGGCAGTAAATGTCTACACACCACAACATACCAGCCTACATCAGTCCACTGCTGGATATGCCATGACTGGGGCTGCAGTCTCAACTTTTTCGATAACTACAGATATATCGCTTTGTGAAAGCTCACAAAAAACATCTTCCCGAAAATTAGGGACAAATATTTACTTCCAAAGAAGAGTTATTAAATAATTTTATTCAATGTTTCTACTATTTAGATAAGATAAGATAAATAGACATTTATTTCACCCAAGTTATAAAATAGGTAAAATTAAAGTGTAATTAGTCACATTTTCTTAAAATTAGGTACCTTGATAAAAACAAATGCACTGGAATTGGGTAAAATAGGAATAGGAATTGGGGAAAATAGGATAGGAGGACATAAATATGAAACTTTTTTTGCAATAATGTAGGTTCCTACAAATTAACGCATAATAATGATAATTGTTTTAGTTTTTAAGGAGTTATAACGTTTTTTCTTGCAACACAAAATTTTAAGGGATTTTTTTTGTAGGTTAGAAGTCACCGATAGTTTTCCTTAACTTTATCGGGCTGTTATATTTGGCCGCAATGAAATTCCCAAAAATGGTAGAATTGACATTGTATGTCGGTATGTTAACGACAAAAATCGTAAACGTCAATGATCGGCACCAAACAGCGCAGCTCACCTCGACGCGCGCAGTATTTTTTGTATGAAAATCTGTTTCCGAGGTGCTACCGAATTTTAGTTGGTAGCGATCGCTATGTGGAGACTACAGCCCCTGGTCTCCCCTAATAAGAAGGGACATTTATGGCCATAATTCTAACGCTGGGCCACCGACGCTGCTGTCCATCGGCGGTCAAAGAATTTAGCTGAGCTGGTATTAGGCTGTGCTATTTCGCATTCAGCCGGCCGCTAGAGCCTTGTTTGCTATACAGGAGAGTGCACCAAGGGCAGGTGAGGTTGGCAGGATTCCGAAGATGGACTTTGGAACCCCACACCCACTGTCTCCGTCATGTGTCAAATCCAAATAAGATACCTTCTTGATAAATTAGTGTAAATAAGATTTTTATAATTTCTCAACAATTTTCGACTCAGGCGGGATCTGAATCAATAAATACCAACATACAAGTATTGTTTATGGGAGGTGTACATTATTTGTATTAGCGACGCGCTAACCAACTGCGCTACCGATTCAACTCCTCGCCTTTTCGAAATCCCTTCTCCCTTTGTCGCCTTGTGGTGTAAATAAACTATTACCATTTAACTTGCCCGACTGTACCCGGATAGCGCTGTCAATTACAAACGTTTGAAATGAAGTTTCATTATGAGTTAAGCGGTTTTATTGTGGATGCAATCGTTATTGAAGACTTTGTAGACGCCATGTTATAGTAGAAATCTTTGTCAAGGGCTCGTCCGGGGAAGTACTGCCACCATGCCTATTTCTGCCGTGAAGCAGCTGTGCTGTTTTTCGGTTTGATGGGTGTGTATGCCGGTGAAGTTACAGGCATATGAGGCTTAACATCTTCATGCCTCAAGTCTTTGCATCGTGACACGTTTCAAACATGCGTGATGACGCTATACTTCGTTATAGGTAATAGTTAACATTTGGTGAGCCATGAGCCAGTTACATTTTCTAGTAATTAGCCTGAAACGCAAGAAGAGCGGCTTCAGTTCTCAATGCTGTATAAATGCAGCAGATATTTGTTACGAGTGGGGTAACAAGGTGATACATATGTGATTCATCATTCTTATCAGCCGTTTTTGGTCCACTGGGCAGAGGACTTATTTTGATTATGCTTATCGCGTCGATCCATCGTTAGTCTGAGTCAGGAGCCGCCGCATGGTCTTCCTGTTATTCCGGTTTCTCTCGATGGACAAAAAACCAGCCTTAACAGTCCACTGCTGGCCGTCAGTAGTTAAGAATCCGGCGATCCTCGCTAGCAACTTCAATTCGAGGCGTGTGCGAAAATTGCTCCGAATATTACTATCTCTGTTTAGCTGATAAATGATTCAGCCGTGCGTGCGGGATAGCAATATTGGCCGTTTAAAATTTGATATGAATTTGGTTGTGTTCCGTAATACCAAAAATTATGACTGAAAACTTTATGTATTCTTTATATAGTAGTGTTATTCTGTAACTAGATAATATAAGCTATGTTCCATAGCAATTAACCCGTAAGATATTATTGTTTTTAATACGAAACAAAGAGGAAGAAAACTGGTCAATATTGGCATAAACCTGTACAAAGTTTCCCGTGCAGCGGTCTCCATTCAAGAACCTGTTTACCCCCGTCCACTACGTTTGCCGAGCAGCGGTCTCCATTCAAGAACCTGTTTAGCCCAACGGTTATCGGTTCTTCGGCAGAAATGACCAGCTCACTACCATTTCGGGTCAGTGGCAAATTCTCTGAGCAATGTCGACAACTTTAGTTATCTGTTGGATAGTCTTGTTGCGAATTTTATCCTTCAGAGAAACTCGGAGCACAGCTCGTTCCTCTGTTATTAAGGATGACAGATCTCGGATCAATTTAATTATTGACCATGATTTTAGTCTTATCCGAATTCATGCCGAGATCTATCCTTCGCGAGATCCTCCAGTAACTATGTTATCAATGAATCCTAAGTGTAAGATTCTTCTCAGTCGTTCACTCTTGGCAGAGTTGTCGTGGCTGTGCTGATGGAGTCCACATTGGGGTCGTCGTCTTCGGTTTTCCTTCAGAGGGCTGCAGTTCTGGCGATGCATCTCCATTTGTGTCGGTTGGTTGCATTGCGAGAACACTGCACTATGGTCTGGGTAGCTATTTCAATGACGTCCGTCCAGCGAGTTGGCGATCTGTCGCGTGCCCTTTTCCCTTCTATCTGGCCATGCACCACAAGCTTCTCCAAGTGTAATATGTGCGCACCAAAAAGCAAGATATTTTTCTCAGTTATGCAAGTAAAATAATTAAAACTCGCCATATAGCACTAGCCAGCGCATAGCGTTTTAAGGCAAAAATATATCTTCAATAAAAAAGGAAAACCGTTTGCAATGGTGTTTGAAGGAGGAGGCTTATGCCCAGCAGTGGGTTTTGAAAAGCTGAAAATGATGATGAAGCAAGTAAACCCATAGACTAAAAAGATTAGATAGAGTCATAAAACCTTTTATCCCAGATTAGCAAGAAAAGTACACTCCTAAGCTAACACTGCGCAATCCGCTTGCAAAAGTTAATTTAATAAGCCTTATCCCCTGCTGGGCGGGCGCTGGGCGTTGGGCGGGCGGATCTAATAAACTTAATAACATTAACTTCCGCCCGCCCTATGAGTTTGAGATGCTGTGTGCTAGATACTTAATGTAATAACAAGACTTTAAGTTATCTTAATATTATTTTAAATTTGAAATGCATATTTGCTTACTTCTGTGTTTTAGCAGATCATTTTAGTTAAGACGTTGACTGCGGACCTTGGAGCAGCAGCAGCCATGAGCAAGTGTATTTTCAGCACTAGCATTACGCAACGCTTTGCCCAATTTGGATGGGTGAACATTTAGTAGCATTTACATGTTCAGGGATATTTTCAATCTTTTTTTGTATCAAACTTGTTTCTTGTTTTTGTTGAAGACCAGTTAAACAACATTAATTTTAAGATTTTTTAAATCCAAAAATGTTGTTTCATGCGGGATTTAAACCTGCGACCTTCCTATCAATACTGGGACGCGCTAACGAACTGAACGAGTCAACTCCTCGCGTTGTCGAAGTATTAATTTTGTTAAGTACTCTTAAAAGATGGCATATCACACCACGACATACCTTGACACAATAATAGGTCTAAAATTCCAGCACTAGAGTTGGTCACAGCTCATACGAAGAAGACCAATTACCACTATAGTTACTACCACCCTTATACTTTCGGGGTGCCACCCTCAAGCTTCGGAAACCTTTTTTTTTTTTTGAACGTGGGAATTCCTCATGGCTTCCATTCCATTACGGGGTAACAGAATGATTATGCCGGACTCCTAAGATTCGGAACCCAAGTCAACCTCACCTGCACGTGGTACACCCTGCTAGCTAACAAACGGGGCTCTGGCAGCCGGCTGATTGCAGCTTAGCGCAGCCTGACACTGGACAGCTACATTCCATGGCCACCGACGGGCAGCAGAGTCGGCGGTGCTAAAAGCTGTGACCTGCGATCCCCAACCCGCATGAAAATGTTAACACGGGGGGGTTATGGCTGTATCTCCCTTCTTTTATTTTTATACTACTTGAAGATGGCCCACCTGAAATTAAGTGGTAACCATTACCTATCACAAAGCATTGCATCGTAGTTCACGTTTTTCCGGAACGTGCTCTACGATGCAACGCCCTACGTCCATGAAGATGATAAGCCTTTTGTGTGTGTAATTTCACCGGTATCCATAGCCTTCAAACCGAAACAGCACAGCTGCTTCACGGCAGAAATAGGCGTGCTGGCAGTACCTCCCCGGACGAGCCCTCCACAAAGAACTCTACTACCTTCTACCTAATTCTTCTTCTTATTGAGGAACGCAAATTTTCAGAAGTGGACAGATATAAGCTGGTGTTATTGTTATACTTTCCCTAACCTACAATCATAAGAAACACCCCTCCTCCATGCGGGTTAACCCATCCACTATATAGGAGACGGGGAGGGGGGTTGGCAGAACAATAAGTAGTACTAGTTTAAGAAGGTTTAAGAAGATTACTAAAGCCGCTTCGACTTAAGGTGGGATGTGATTGAAGGCGAATGTTGATTTAAAATTGTTTTTTTTTTCTATTATTATTTTCAGAGTAAAAATAACGTAAGCTTTTACATTATGAATGTGTAACTGTATATGTGTGTGTTTGCGTGTTTATGTGTGTGTGTGTGAGTAGGTATGTTTGTTCCAGGATACCCGTATACGATTACCTGTTTACATTATACGTACAAATCAAACCTCCATACTTCCATAACATTATCTGATTTTTCTCAAACACTCGTTACGAAGGTTATTTATATTAAGTTCTTGTTGAATTTTTTTTAAGCTAGCTTCTATCGAGGGCCTTGAGCGCGGGGACCGAATCCAGAAATTCCGTAACGAAAAAAAACCTCACGCTCCCCACTCCGACGGGCACGGAGGTGTGGCTTGAAGGCCGTGCATTGTCTAACGTCGTTTCTTTTCGGCAGTCTTCGACACGGTGTTTGTGTGCGTGCAACTAGACGTATTGTACGACTCTACGAAGCTCGCACGAATCGAGACGATCACCACGCTCAAAAAGTGTAACTTGAATTAATATCAAAGAAAAAGAAATACTGCATAAATAAAATAAATAAATAATTATAATTGCATAAGTTGATACAAAATGCTATGCAATAGCTTTACCGCGGCAGTCCCCGAGTGCCACACGTCTTTTTTTTTAATTTCACAACCTCATAAGCATAACTTCGATATAAATATGTGAAGTTAATCTGGCGGAAGGAATAAGTATGAATAAGTGTTTCCAAGTTTGGATACCTACGCTCTTTCAACGTATTATCGCCGTAAAGTCTATTATGTTGTTTTCATGTAATGTCTACGTTGTGTGAAATAAAATTATCTTATCTTATCTTCCTACTCAACTCCATAACGACTGAACGGTTTGGATGAAACTTGAAATATACATAGGTAGATATGACCTGGATTAGTATATATACATACTAATGCTTTTTCTCCCGTACTACACGAGCAAAGCCGCATGCGGAAGCTATATATAAATAAATAAGTAAATTATGTAGGGTTTCTAATACTAATACTTACCTCTTTATTATATTAATCATTTATCATAATGATGATGATGATGAACCATTTTACATGTATATAAATACTCAATAGATTATTTTTTCTCTTAACATAGTATTACTGTAACTTACGAAGGACTAGGTCCTCCTTAGAACCATTTCTTATAAACGGTTCTTTATTTATTACAGGGTATCATAATCAGTATCGTATGTTATTCAATTAACTTTGTAATAACATTATACAATTACTTATTATTGTACTAATATCTGAAATACTAGAATGTTGAGCATTTATGTACCAAAACTAGGGTAGGCCTTTTAAGTCTTTCTTGATAACTACTACTTCTGAAAGTAATATATAAATCACTCTTAGCTAGAAAAGAGAATTATGTTTATAGTACGTGCATCTAAGCTCCTAGATTATTCATATTTATGAAACAAAACTTACGTGAGATCGAAGATTCCCATCTTAATGTTGCTATCCTCGAGCTCTCATGCTCTTTGACGATCTATTTTGGCTGTAAAACCTTATTTAACTTTATTTAACTTTGTAACGATTTCCTTATAAATTTTTTTTTCATTGTTTTGCATCGGATAATATTTGACATATTTTCTGTCATGTCAGATTCTGATGTCAAAATTATTAAGAATTAGAGTTTCCTAGAAGGAGGTTTCACATAAAATAGTATTCAAAACTCATCTGGTACGTCCTTTAATAGAGGTTTTGTGTGAAACTACATAAAAACATCATCTTAAACTTAAGCACTCTTGTCCTAGCACAAACACATCCCTCAATTTTTATTTCAAATATTCTAAGCATTCGACCTTGTCCCTTGTCGAATATAAGCAGTCAGTTTACCACCAGAGTTCGAGAAGAGAACATTAAGCTCTACCCGAGCAATTACATCCATGAAGCCAGCAACCCTGGGCCGAAGCCCCCTTAAAACTGGCGGCCCTTCACTGAGGTCCCTTAACACGGCACCTTGGACTGAGGCCCCCTTGAAGCTGGCAACCGTGGACCGAAGCCTCTTGACGCTGGTGGCCCTGGACCGAAGCCCCTTGACACTGGTGGCCTTGGACCGAAGCCTCTTGATGCTTGTGGCCCTGGACCGAAGCTTTTTGACGCTGGTGACCCTGGACCGAAGCCCCTTGATGCTGGTGGCCCTGGACCGAAGCCCTTTGACGCTGGTGGCTCTGGATCGAAGGCCCTTGACGCTGGTGGCCCTGGATCAAAGCCCTTTGACGCTGGTGGCTCTGGACCGAAGCCCCTTGACGCTAGTGGCCCTGAACCGAAGCTCCTTGTTGCTAGAGGCCCTGGACCGAAGCTCCTTGACGCTGGTAGCTCTGGACCGAAGCCCCTTGACGCTAGTGGCCCTGGACCGAAGCTCCTTGACGCTGGTGGCCCTGGATCGAAGCCCCTTGACGCTGGTGGCCCTTGACCGAAGCCCCTTGACGCTGGTGGCCCTAGACCGAAGCCCCTTGATGCTGGTGGCCCTGGGCTGAGACCCTTATTTTGACCTAGGCGTCTGCCCAGTCTACGTACTTTTTCACGTGCTGCCCCACGAGTTGCTCAACCTGCCCTAGGCCGAATGCTAGTCATCATCATCATCATCACCCTCATTTAGGTTGGTTAAGTACTAAATAGGTAGGATATTTATAAATAAAATTTCTTAATACCGCCTCCTATTTTATTCCGTCTAGGTCATCTGGGTAGGCTAGGTTTTGTAGTTCCGTTTAGCTCTTGTAGTTTCAATCTCTCTCCTTAAGAGGGATTGTTGCTACAGTTACTAACTTAAATTAACTTTTGGCTACAATCTCCCTCCTCAAGGGAGATTGTAACGATATAATTATGCCTCCCATAACGCCTCCCAGTGGACATTGCTCGATTGCAAACACACTGCCCCTTAACTAGATCGCAAAGCAGACATCGGATGGCGAAGGCATTTGTGAAAATTTTCTTTGTAATTTTACAAAATAGCGGAGGTCTTAGTGTAGCTCAGATCTTTATCATCATCATCAGCCTATAGCAGTCCACTGACTTAGGACTCCCCTAATGTGCGCCGTTGTGCCCTGTCGTCAGATCGACGCATCCAGCTTCTACCAGTAGATAGATCGTTACTTCACCTGGCTGAAGATCAGCCAGCTGATTTCATGATCTGGAGATGCATGCTTCGCATCCCCCGGACAGTTCGAAGAACAAACACGTCCATACTCAAGGAACTCAATAACTACTCGGCTATTTTCTATCTGCCTCCAACGAGTCCTTGAGTATTTTGGTCATATAGCCAGAAGGCGCAACGAAAACCAGGAGAAACTTGTGATGACGGGCAAAATGGAGGGAAAGAGACCGCGGGGTCGTAGTCCGATACTCTGGTCCGATCAGATCCGCATCACCTTTGAATCTAATTCTTATGAAGCCTTGCATTGCGCTGACAACAGGACCATTATTATTTATGATCAAACGCAAACGTAACGTCTCATTACAATATCTGTGTTGAATCTGCGTGTATTCGTATTCACTATTTCCATGTCAAATTTCCATGGCGGGTTTTGGAAACGCGTTTGTGTTTGATATTTGAGGCATATTATGACGTCACACGTTCACGTCAAGGCATCTTTTGTCATAGAGTATAATGGCCCTGATCTCGGTGGCGTTACATTGTCCGTCAAAAAACATTCCAGGGAAGGGGTGCCGACTCATAGCATTGAGGAAAATGACGTGAGGAGGAGGAGGATATTTAAATGAATAGGAATAATATCTAATGAGGTTTATTTTTCGCTCTTTACTGCAGTAGTGTTTTTTTTTCAAGTCGGTTTAATTATTTTGTTAGTTTTATTAGAATGAACTATAAAAAAATAGAATTGGACAATAGTTTCATGCGAACAAATAAAGCTTCCCATCCACTTATCCTTACAACCGCAGCGAACACAGAAATAGACTGAAGACTCACCATTTCATTAAGGCCCGCTGTTCTACACACAATATTACTTACCTCCCGAATAATAGGGTTCAAAATCAATGGAATTGCTAGACGCAGCTTAGCCCAGGGTTTTGGTGAATTTTTCCGAAATTAATCTTTGCTCAAACACTTTACTTCTTTGTTGAACAATTGACGGGAGGCAAATTAAATCTTCTTTTTGATCCCATACACACTCGGTATAGGGTGACGATAAAGTTTTTGGTTTGTTGTTCAGTAGACCTAATTCCATAAGTCAAATTTACGTTGCGAAAGTAACAGACGACCTCTGTGGCGCAGTGGACAAAGGCCGACTTGAGACGCAGAAGGTTGTGGGTTCGATTCCCGACGCGAAACAAATGTTCTGTAAATAGTTATTTATCCAGGGCCTGGGCATTTTAATGTATTAAAAGTATGTATTTACAAAAAAAATGATATTTTAGTCATGTGGTTCTCATAACACAAGCTCTGCTTAGTTTGGGGCTACATGATGCTGTGTGATTGTGACCAACATAATACTTTCATGACATAAATTTAACTATGAATTTCACGTGTAAACTCTGAAAAACATAATTTGAATCCAACCTTTTTGGTGTAAACGTCTAGTTTTACAAAGAACGCATCAATTTCATGAAATTGTTTTACTTTCAGCCCACACGCAGCATTTCAAAGTAATGCCATGATATTAATTTCGCCTTGTAAACGTGATGCAATTTTTTTTCGTAATATGCGTAGTGATATAAAAATTTAGTTAAAAAAATCTTCCCAGTGATAGTAAATAACGAAGTCTTCTGATTCGTGCTATTGAGTAAAATTTGGTTCAATATAGTTAAGTAAACTTACAAAACAATAATACTTGCAAGTTCATAGTCGAGTTTATTAGAACTTGCAAGTATTCACTAAACAAAAGATAAGTAAAAAAAACTTCACAATGATACTTAAAATAGTATACTCTTCTGATTCATGTTATTCCGTAACATTTAGTTCAATATTGTTTAGTAAATACTCGACTATTAGAACTTGCAAGTAGTCACCTAAATAAAAATTAAGTTCAATATTCAAAATTCAAAATTTATTTATTTAGTAGGAACTGTAAAGTACACTTTGAAACGTCATTTTTTTTTCAATTTACACCAATTCGTAACGCGAACAAAAAGAGTTGGTGTAAAGTTAAAAAAAAATACTTCCCATCATCATCATCCGCAGCCCGACTTCACCCACTGCTGAGTATAGGCCTCCCTTTGCTCCTGCCACTTGCCACGGTCTTGCGCTAGCCTGATCCACTGGCGGCCCACGACGCTGACTATGTCGTCAACCCATCGTGCCACTGGACGACCGACACTTCTCTTTCCAGTCCTCGGCCACCATTCTGTTACTCTTTTGCACCACCTGTCATCACCACGTCTCGCCAGGTGTCCTGCCCAACTCCACTTGAGTTCCATTACCCGTATTCCGACATCCTTGACCTTGGTTTGTCTTCGGATCTCGGTATTGGGAACTCGGTCTAAAAGGTTGATGCCAAGCATGACTCGCTCCATGGCTCTCTGTGTAACCCTCATTTTGTACACAGCCTCCTGCGTGAGCGTCCATGTCTCGGCACCATAGGTCATAGTGGGAAGAACACACTGGTTAAATAGACGGGTCTTCAGACACTGTGGGACGTTCACAGACTTGAGTATGTCATCTAACTTTCCGAATGCAGCCCACCCTAGCTGTATACGTTTTTCAATCTCCTTCTTCTGATGTTCCTTGCCAAAAGAAAGAGTATGTCCAAGATAAACGTATTCGTCCACCATCTCCAACTTCGCATTTCCGACTGTAACAGCAGGAACTGCGATGCTGGAGAGGTTCCCCATAACCTTTGTCTTGGACATATTCATCCTAAGCCCTATCTTCAAGGACGCATCATTTAGATGTTTCAACATAATCTGAAGATCTTCAAAACTCTCCGCAAAAAGAACAAGGTCATCGGCGAATCTTAAGTGCGACAGAATGACACCATTGATGTTAATACCAAGGTTTTCCCATTCCAGCATTTTTACTACGTCTTCCAAAACGGCTGTAAAAAGCTTTGGTGATATGGTGTCTCCCTGCCTCACTCCTCTCCGAATCGGTACTGGACTTGTTAAACTGTGTACACGAACTTGCAGAGTGGCTGACGTATATAGCTCCCGGAGCACATCCACGTAGCGCGAATCAATATGGCAGCGATGGAGAGCGTGGAACACGGCCCAATGCTCGACACTGTCGAAGGCTTTCTCGAAATCGACGAAAGCCATGACAAGAGGCTGGTTAAACTCATGGCATTTCTCCATCAGCTGTTTTACCGTGTGGATATGGTCTATGGTCGAAAAGCCACTCCGGAAGCCGGCCTGCTCTATGGGCTGAGCTTCATCAAGCTGACAAGTAAGGCGATTAGTCAAAACTTTGGCAAAGAGCTTATAAACCTGTGACAACAGGCTTATTGGTCGATAATTTCCCAATTTAGCAATATCACCTTTTTTGTGTATAATAGTTACTATTGCATTCTTCCACTGTTTTGGTGTGTGAGCGTCATACATAACCCTGTTAAAAAGCTTCACAAGGACTTCAAGAACGGGAGTTCCACCTGCTCGAAGCATTTCGACAGTAACTCCATCTTCCCCAGGAGATTTATCTGTTTTCATGGCATAGAGAGCTTTCGTGACTTCACACGGTAAGATTGGTGGTAGGATTTCCGTATCGTAGTGTTCAATTGGTGGAGCCCTAACGTCATTCTCAGATGAGTTTGGTTCTGTTGCATTAGATGCATAAAGCTTCTCGTAAAATTCTCCAACAATGGTTAAAATTTGAGCTCGATCTGTTACTATGGTTCCGTGGTCGTCCTTGAGTTTTAGTATCTGTTTTGATCCAGTAGAAGTTTTTCTTCTAAAGACTTTTGGACCTCTATATGTTTTAATAGTGTTAATAATTATATTGGTATTATACTGCCTTAAATCTCTTTTTATTGACTTGCTTATTAATTTATTTATATTATCTAATTCTTTTTTATCCGAAATAGAAAGACATTTCATATTCCTTCTTCTAACAATTAAATCTAATGTTTTTGGAGATAACTTTTTAGCTTTTTTGCGTACTCCGCCTATATGTTTTTTCGCAGTTTCTGTAATGGTTTTACAAAGTAGGTTGTTAGTGGAATCCACGTCCAAGTTCGACTCTTCTAGACCTTCAAAACTGTTCTTCAGGTCTAGTTGGAAGGCATCTGGAAGCAAAGCGATTTCTTCTTTCTCATACCTTTTCTGCATTGTTATCATTTTTGCTCTTTCACTTTTGAGGTCAAAACTTAAAGTGGCTCGCACCATTCTGTGGTCGCTCCCGGTTTTAAAGCGTGCCAGAGTGGAGACATTAGAAACTACATACTTATGGGAACTTATGACGTAGTCTATTTCATTTCTGACTTGCCCCCCTGGTCCAACCCACGTCCATGATACTAATGAATAAATAAAACTAGATACTACACTTCCCAATGATACTAAAAATAATTAAATCTTCTGATTCATGTTATTCTGTAACATTTGGTTCGATTTTGTTTCTCTATACTATTACAACAAGTATTCACCTAAATAAGTCCTGCTTGAAACATAGAGTTCTTAGAGACCAATTCAGTTCTGATTTTTTGAATCACCCTGTACAATGGGGTGAGAAGGGGTATTAAAATCGTTTAAAAAGTACTATCCATTCAATGAATGCTCGCTTAAGCGTCTTATACGAACTTGTAAGTAATTTATATTCTGGGATCGATTGAGACGATCATTGTGGGATAAGAGCAGAGAGATGATGATGATGATGATGTCCAATTCATATTTATATTCATAATCTTTACTTGGAACAATTTTGGAACATTTGAGTTCGTCAAATTTACACATTATTGAAAAGCGGAGGCCTTATGCCAAAGTTACAATGTCATGTAAAAATCATCATCATCAGCCTATAGCTATAGCAGGCCACTGCTGGACATAGGCATCCCCTAATGAGCGCCATTGCGCCCTGTCCTGAGTTCGACGCATCCAGCTTCTACCAGCAGCCTTTCACAGATCGTCACTCCACCTGGCCGGAGGACATCCTACACTACATTTGCCGAGCCACGGTCTCCACTTAATCTAGGAATATAATTGAATAGTCTCTTGTTCCACACTATTTGTACACTACTACTAAACTTTGGGATGTATAGAGTCAAAACATCAACCTCCCGAACCCAAGCAACCTGCCAGTGGTGCACCCAGCTAACTAACAAACAAGGCTCTGGGGGCCGACTGATTGCGGCATAGCGCAGCCTAATACCGGCAATACTACATTTCCTGGCCGCCGACAAACAGCAGCGTCTGCGGTTCGAGAAGTTGTGCCCTGCGATCTCCAACCCGCATGACCAGTGTGGATTATGGACATATCGCCAATTATTAGGGCTTATGTCAAGCAGTGGAGTGATATAGGTACTAAGCTGGTGTGGTGAAACCGTTCTTCGAGGAAATGTTTAGGTCCATACCCAGCAGTAGAAAGACAAGGTGATCAAGAGGACGATGAAAAAAAAAACAAAATATTTTTTTCACATTTTTATTCAACTACTTATTACAATTGCAAACTTTCTACTATTAATAATAAATACCTACTTGTAATTACAGTGCCTTCTACTTCTACTGTGCAATTATAAATATTAAATCTATACAATATTTACAGAAGTTTTTAATTAGATAATTAAAAAATGTCCGCTATTTTTTCCCTAGAACAGACAAGTTCCAATATTCAACATTCGAAAAGTTTTCGAATTTAATCTGACAGTTTTTGTTCAATTGTATTTCGATTCCGACAGATTTCTAGGATGTTAAAAGATGCTGATGGTGATTTCAAGAACGTCTGTACAATGGCTCATCACAACATGACAAACCCCGACACGATAATGTAATTCTGGTAAAATCATCGCTGTCGGATTCAACTCGGAAAGGTTTCGAACGTTTGATAATAATACCCCAGAAGGTGAATGGAATATGGCAATCTATTTTGACATTCATTTGACACTTTCATAAAAATAAAACAGTACAGACCGTTCACCGTAAGATGCCCCCTGCCTTGCTGGTCAACATCACGGCAGGGGACATCTCACGGTGAACGGTCTATAGAGCGATCACGAACTTTTCTATCTAAAGATACGTAAGCGTAACGAAACATTTTGGCTATAATGACAAAGTTATTCTGAATCTACGCTTTCTTATTGGTCAAAATTTTGTTGTCTACCATACATATACTTTTTTTAATATGTAGATAAGTATACTTATACAATATAGAATAAATACTCAAATAAATATAAATGGATTATGTAAAATTACCGTAGTATAGAGAGTATAAAGACTTGACAATAGGAAAATATTCAACAGTTTTTTATGTAACTTTTGGTCAACATATACTTTTTTTTGTTTTCTGTTTTTTTTTTATTATACTCAACTATACACAATTACTAAAATTGAAAAAACATATTACAATTTATATTATATTTAAAAATAGCTATAATGACTTGATTATGAGATCGACTATTGATTAATACATATTATTCACATGATTGACAATACGGCACTCGTCCGACCGCCGACGATGAACGAGTAAAACTAGCAACTAGAAACGAGTTGGCGAGTAGCGGGAAGTGAGTATGTAGTTTTTATAGTTTTGGTCGCTGAGCTGTGTGCGAATACGTATACTTTTAAAACCGCACTGTAGAGAAATAATTGCTAGTTGGTCTCTAGGCGTGAAGTCTGACCAAGTCTGTCAAGCGAGCATCACTTCACTTCACTTCTTTATTAAATGGCTTCTGGGATAGTTATCCACAATTTCGCCAGTATCAGGTATATTAATTGTTCATAATAATATGCTGAGCGAAATTATCTTTGACAGCTCTTGTGTGTGTGGTGACAAACTAGTGAAAGTCAGTGTGAACAGCGATCAACTATTTATAAATGCATCTCTTTTGTTCACACGGAATGTTATATCTATTGTACGTTTCTTGAACGAGAAAATAACCGATAGTAACTCGTTTACTCGCCGGTAGTGGGACAACTGCCTAAGGCTTGCAATTTTTATGTCTGCCGTGAAGCATTGCTGTGTTTTGAAGGATGTGAGTGCCTTTTACAGGTTTTGAGGTTTAACACCTACATGCCTCAAGTTGATGGACAGGGCGTTGCATCGTAGGGCACGTTCCAAATATGTGTCATATACGAAGCAATACTTTGTTGTAAGTAATAGTTACCACTTAAAATCAGGTGGGTCATGTCCTAGTTTCATCTTCAAGTATCATATAAAAAAAACTTACGTCATTTCCGATTATTTTACTGACAATATAAAAAGCTTGAATCAATAATACTCGAAATTCAGGGAAATTATGGAAAACTATCCCAGAAGCCATTGCATATAGAAGTGAAGTGCATTGGCGGATGAGCCACGTAGCAAGAGTGGTAAATGCTACGGGAAAGAGAAATCAAAATATGAGACGTTAGGTCGCGTACGTTACCTTGGAGCGTTCAAACGCCTGAAAGAAATCTGGCCAGCTGTTTGTCAAACCACCGTGCACATTGCTCAGTTGCGCCGTGTTGCGGGAGTAAGGGGTTCCAACCTCCAAATTCCGAACCCCAACTAACCTCACCTGATCAAAGACTGATTGCAGCATAGGGCAGCCTTACAGCAGTGCGAGATGCTGTGCCTTGATATCCCCGACCCACATGCCGAGCGTGGGGATTATGGGCATGTCTCCCTTCTTACTAGGAGAATTATGTCCTGCAGTTGACTGATATAGATTGTTGTTGAAAGCTGTAAATTCTTTTAGTGCTGTAAACACAATTGTAGATGTGCTGATCCGCCCCCGAGAATGGCGCGGAGTGTCATGTCCGACGCCCACAGACAACGTGTTGACAGCCCGTTAGTGTCAGTGCACATGGGCTATAGAAGTTTAAAACAGTCACTGCCTGACAACTAAAATGAAAATAAGTAATAAGCAGTGATAAGTCGTGTAGGGTTACGGATTTAGGAACCATTTTTTTCATCTTAAACGATGGTTGTGACATTTTTGTGTTTTCCTGATTGTTATAAGTTTAGGCGTATAACTGATATAATTAGTAATTAGTTATAAGACAAGTGAAATGAAATGGAATAAAAGTGCACTTGGACTGCAATTCTCTCAAGAAGAAAACTGTACACTGATCGTTTTTTGCTATAGTCGCCATTGCTATAGCAGAAAACAGGACCTGACTGAAGACTGGGCTACTGGACTTAGAAACCGTAATACGTTGCTTCATATTGTTATGAACAATTAAAACTACTTGATACTGATAAAATTGTGGAGAACTATCCTAGAAGCCATAAAATAAAGAAGTGAAGTGAAGTACTAAGTCATGTACTTTAAAGTATTTTTTACGAAAGGAGTCCCGCGGCATTTTTCCGAATCTCCAGTTGACGTAAAAACACCGAACATTTTCAAAAAGAACTAGACAGATTATTTGCATCATATTTTAATGGGTAACGTGTTGATTTTGCTTTTCTCTTGATTTATTTTCGTTCATGTTTGATGTTTAACACGACAGTGGCGCCACGTCTGCGAGACTCCTTTCGTGACTTTAAGTTACGGGTTATAATTGGATTTTAATATTGGGTCCTTACTTTTTTACTTGAAATTGGCGTTTTTTCACTCTATTTACATTTTAAAAAAATTATTCAACTGTCTTAAACAAAATTAATATAGGTATATTCTGAAGACATTATTGCGATTATTGAAAACTGAATATAAACTATTTTTAGTGAGTTCATTCCCAAAAAATAAAACTTAAAAACAGTTAATTTATTGTGTTGTCGCTTTCAATGCTTAAATTCGTTGTTATGTGTTAGTTTTATTTTTAAAGAAGACTATGCGTACTAATACAATTTTATCCAATTATGCACCCAAACTAACCAAACAAAAAAAAATTTTAGGGGAATAGGATTTGTAGTTCCACAAAAAAAATACAAAAATGTATGTATTCAGAAATAAATTTTCTCGAAATTCTCCATACAAAACGCCTATTTCATAGGTAAGGACCTAATAGTTAGATCATTAACGTTTTGACATCGATCGTTAAGGAACACGTATGTGATCTATAAAGTGTTAAAACGCGTCCAAACCAACAACATGTTTGATAAATGTTGATATTACTAAAGGTATAGTTAAAGTAACATTAAGCGTGTACGCGCCATTATGCAACAAATATAATAAACACTACAAAAAATTTGATACATATTTACAAAAATGTTTAGTGAGCTTTTTACGATATAAAACTTTCTACATGAATAATTATAGTATTAAAATTATTATACTTAGATGTTATATTAAATTACACAGCTATCAAAACGTATCTACTATTATATTATTATGGAATGAATACACTTTCTATCTCTGGAAACTATGATCAGCCACTTCTATTTCATCATCATCATCATCATCACCCGATAGCGGTCCACTGCTGGACTTAGACCTACCATAGTGAGCGCCATTGCGCCCTTTCCTCACCTCAATAACTCCTTTGATAACATGAACGAAACTGTGGTGCGAATAAATAGTATACCCTTTAGCGTGTACGTGGCCAAAATTATAATTTTAATAAGTATTTAGGCCTCAAACATAATCTCACCAGGGCCGCACTCAGGAAAGGTGTAGGGGGCAAGCTAGCTGCCTTGCACATATTGCCATGGCCTAAGGGGTCCACATGTGGTACTACCACACTATACTGTGTTAACTCTGTTACCTTATAACCATGTGATAACAATAAATATATTGAGTATTGAGTATAGCCTGTATTCATCTAAAGTGGAAAGGGGCAGACATTAGATTTTTATTATTTGAACTCGATCTAGAATTGCTTTGTAAGCTGTATTTCTCATTGTGTCTGCACTCAAGAGAGCTGTATCCAAGAACCGGAGAGAAGGTAGAACATAATTGATTCTACTTGCAAATACTGTTGGTTGCAGGACTCTGTCTAAGGGGCAAAGGTAAGCCTCTATTGATCCTACAGCTTTGTACCTCAGTGTGTCTGGACTCAACAGAGCTTTAATTAAAAAAGTGAGAGAAGGCAGACCATAATTGTTTCTACATGCGAATACTGTTGGATTGCTGGACACTGTCTTAGGGGAAAAGGTAAGTCTCCTCCTTCCTACGTGTGAACTTTACTGTTGTGTTGCAGAACTCGATCCTGGATCGCATCGTGGGCTCTGAGTCTCAGTGTGTCTGCACTTGCCATTCTCGCCAGGGCCGTACTCGGGGAGGGGGGAGGGGGGGAAGGCTCTGGTTCTGGTGGTCTCATGGCCGGCGGTGGGAGTGCTAGGACATATCTGTAGGGAAGAAGAAAAAAATAGTGAATTGTTAAAAGAGATCGATCATTTTTCATCTAACATTTTTAAAGAAATTAAAATAGTCTTCAATTGAGTTGGCTCTTGGATTTATAGCGTTGATTGATTCGTATAAATTACAAATAAAAAATATTTATCAAGGTTAAGGTAGTTTGCTTTACGGCGATACACAACGTGCCCCAGGCGGATGTCAAGAACTAAGTCAAGAAACAACTTTAAATGCGTTCTATATAAAACCTCACCTGTGTAGTAGCGCTCTGAAGGCCGCTGCAGGTTCAGCATCGTGCCACAGCGGCGTGGGCACTCCCAGAGCCCCCAGTCCTGCCCCCAGCCCCAGTGCCCACCACTCTCCCCCAGCAGGCGCCCCACTCCATTCACCCACTGAAACAAAATGTTATTTTCAACGGTTGTTTAAGCGAAAATCGTGCAGCGGAAGACGAAAGGCAGAACATGCTTTAGCATCAAATCCTCATTTTGTAGAAAACTTTTTTTTACACAAAATAGTCAAGCCAATTTGACCACTAACACACCTGAAACAGGTGAAGATGTGGTCTAAGATGGAGCACGCTTGCCTAGAAGGAACAGATTCACTGATTTGATGATTCCGAGATTGTACTGATCCGGGAAAACAGACGCCGGAAGCAAGTTCCACTCCTTACTACACTCCGTACTAACAATAAACGTGGAAGCGAATCGTTTGGTACGACGAGGTGGCATGTTTTTATGGTATAAAGTTTTAAATAAATAGACTAAGATCTAACCTACTCAGATCATGGCGGTAAGACCGACAAACCAATATTTGACATCCATTTTTTTTCCATAACCCTACATTGTTATCACCTTTAATATTTTTATGATTGAATCAAGCAGGTGTCGTAAACCCACGGGCACGTTATCACACAATCAGGCGATAATCATTGTGTACTCGGAACAATAAGCTTCTTGTGAGTTACACCAGCTGCGATAGTGGGTAAGCACCTTTATGTTTACCTTTTTATTAAATCGGGTTTTTACTATCATTTATATTTTAACGGAGAAAGATTGACATGAGTTTATTATAGATATGAATATGTGAGGATAATAATATAGTTATTTCCTCCTTTATGCCAAAACTGGTGACCATCATCATCAGTCAATAGCAGTCCACAGCTGGACACAGGCCTCCCCTAATGAGCGCCATTGCACCCTGGCCTCAGCTCGACGCATCCAGCTTCTACCAGCTCTTAGCAGATGCATGCTGAGTGATGAGCACACAAACTAATAAACGGATCGAGCAAATATTTCATATATATTATGAACACGTATTTATCATAATAATAGACCAGGAAAAATATAAACAATACTTTTTAACCGGGTACAATCCAAAAGAAGCCGAAGCCGGAAGCCTGTTGTATAATTAATGGCTACATAAGAACTAAAATATATATATATAAAAATGAAACCCGTTTTCCTTGGTCATGGCATCACGCGTGAATGGCTGGACCGATTTCACTAATTCTTTTTTTGTTGTATTTGTTATTATTATTAGGTTCTTACGGAAAAAAATATTAAGAAAATATTGACAAAATAAAGTAGTGCATCATTGCTACGCTAAGGCGGTACGAAGTTCGCCGGGTCAGCTAGTAGCTGATAAAATTCCAAGATTATTTTGAGAATACCACTCAGCCGTATGTCCTAAATCACCTTTCATCATTCCTATCTAAGGATTTTAATTCAATTATTTTTCACAAAATTGCCACAAGTATCAAACGCAACACGCCGCCCACCGCGGCACTAGTACCAAAAGCGCACTAATAGGGGCATTAAAGCTGTCAGCCCTCAGTGTCAGTCGGCGATTACGTGTAATTGTCTCACCCCGCGACAAAGCGTTTCCTCAGCTTTGAGGGTACATGTGACGTCCGCTCCGCGATTATTAAGTGTAATTTTTCTGTCATTAAATTTGAAATTGCGCAGTTTTTTAAACGGAATTTGTGAGGCATCTATCCGGAGTCTAGACACGATACATTTAGCAACGGAAACGTGGTTTATGGTTCAAGATATCCATATTATCTATATATAGAATTTATTTATTTATACTTTATTGCACAATAAATGTAACAAAAGGGTGGGCTTAATGCTACGAGTATTTTCTACCAGCCAAACCTGTGGTCTGTTTTTAGATGGTGGTAGGCGTGCTTTATAATCCAATCTTAAAATTACTTAAAACAACCTCTTAGAATATACATTATTATCTCTCAAAAACAGAATACTTATACTTATATTATATATTTCACTTATTATAAGAAATACTATAGAATTAATTATTATAATGGCTTCAACGAAGCTACCTATAATTTTGGAACAGTGGACTATGGGTACCTTAGTACTCGTACAATGATATCAGTAAACTTTAGAAGCTTAGCAAAGCTATAATATATAGGTACAATTGTAAAATATAAGGGTTGCTTGAGAGATCTCTTTGACTGCTCTAAACTCTACAAAAGGAATTATCATCTTGAGTTATTCCCGGTTCGTTGTACCCAAAACTGTTATGAGGCGGTTAAATATGTGTCCTTCGTCGAAAGTTTGCCTCTGATTCTGCTGAATGTATTTTTTTAACAATAACGCTAGCCTATATTAGCCCATTACTGGACTTAGGAATCCCATAATAAGAATTGCTTGCCACAGCTTGTCACAACGCCGACTGTGCTGCCAGTCGGCAGCCGGCAGCCCACGCAGGGGATTCAATCGTACTGATGTAAGGCTGCGCTGTGCCTCAGTCAGCCGCCATCAGAGTCCTATTTGTTAGTAATGTTTTATGATAACTGAAGATGGAACAAGCGCAATTCAGAATCTACACAAATATCAGAAAGAGGAAAAAAAAATATTTTTGTGTGTGTATGTTCGTAATGAATAAACTCAAAAACTACTGTGTCGATGATGAGTAAACCATTTTTAAACTCTTAATTGAACGACCTACCTGCTTCTTTTAATTTTGTCATGTTAGTGACATAATCTTGTCTTATTAAGAATAAATAATGATAAACCTTAAGGCGACTATACATGTCAAACTTCCCTCTCGCTCGCACAATTCAACATTTTAGAAGATATATAATCACTGAATGTAGTTATGTAAAATAGCAAACCTTCACGGCTTAAAATAACAATACAAAGGTTCAGCAAGAATATCATGATGAACCCAACACGTTTTCTACCAAAAAAATTGTACCAAAATTGATATTATTGCTGAACCTTTGAATTGTTATTCTCTAGAATGTGACGGTTAGCTATTTTGCATAACTAAGGTTTTAGGATTTTATAACTCCAAAAATGTTGAATAGTGCGAGCGAGAGGGAGGTTTGACATGTATAGTCGCCTTAAGTAGCCATTACTTTTATCAAAGTATTGCTTCATAGGTCACGGATTTTGAACGTGCCCCTGGACCACTGTTTAGAACGTGGCCTACGATACAACACCCTGTGCCCATCAACTTGAGGTGTCCAACATGTGCCTGTTATTTCACCGGCACCCACACCCTTCAAACGGAAACAGCAATGTTGCTTCACGGCAGAAAGAACTTTTACAAAGAACTCTACTACTGCTGCAGTAAGGGTGCCGGTAAGATGGGCTTGGGTTCCGAAGATGAAAATAGAAAACCATATACAGTCTTTTTCACACAGAGCGAACCTTGGGGGTGTAAGGGGTTCCAACCCCCATCTCCGGAACCCAAGCCAACCTCACCTGCACGTGTTACACCCTGCTAACTAACAAACGGGGCTCTGGCGGCCGGCTGATTGCGGCATAGCGCAGCCTAACACCGGCACAGCTAAATCTCCTGGCCGCCGACGGGCAGCAGCGTTGGCGGTGCGAGAAGCGATCCCCAACCCGCACGCCCAGCGTGGGGATTATGGGCATATCCCCCTTCTTATAGGAGAGGCCGACTGACCTCGCGCGTAAGGGACCCGCTACGGCCTACACCGGTTTTGTCGGTCCGCCTCCTAAGATAATTTTAATTTCATTTTTAACCGACTTAAAAAGGAGGAGGTTTTCAATTCATCGGAACCTTTTTTTTCGACTTTTTTATGTATGTTCACCGATAACTCTTGTTTATAAGAGTATACTTCACAGGTGGTCCCATATAAATTTTATTCCTGAGGGATTGGTACTTTTCCCGGAAAACTCAAAAAACCTCATCCTCACTTGTAATTTTCGCCCTATGATCACCAATATCTCCGTCAATTGTGAACCGATTTTCAAAATTCTTTAAGGCAAGAAGTAAGAAAGAAGTGATTTATTTGAAGTCGGTTTTTTTTTAAAGTCCTAGATGTAAGTTTATGTAAGTCGAGCGTTGCAAATAAATTCTTTTTCTTTCTTTCTTTCTAAGATGACTCAAACTGTAGCTTAATTAAATCCCAAGAATTTATTTTTTCCGTTTAATGAATAGTGAGCTCAAAAACAGTTATTGGGATCAAAGTCAGCGAAAACAATTTTGAAATATTGACGTATTTTGGAAAATCTCAAAAAGTTACAGGCAATACGTTTCGGCAGGCGGACATTTTGACATATGTATGGCCCATCCGCGTAGGTACCCCTTATATCTGCGAAACTACAGGCAAACGTCACAATTTCATTAATCGGGGCACTAATACTCGATCAGGAAAAACATTAACATGTTCAACGTTATAAACCCAATGTACAGAACATAATGTGACACAAATGAAGTTGCGCGGGTCGGCTAATGTTGTTTTTTTTGTAGTTTTTGAAGGGGTTGTGCAAAGGTGTATAAACATTGATAGCAGGTGGTGGTTCACAAGAACCTTATTGTAACCATTATCAGTGTTTGGACTAATAAAATTGGTAGTACTGCGATCTGTATTTTATATTTATAGACAAAACGTTTTTTTTTGACGGTCTCTGTGGCGCAGTGGTTGAAGGTGTGCCTAAGACACTGAAGGTTGTGGATTCGATTTCCGGTGCGAGGTAAATGGTTTTATGTGCTGCAAATATTTGTCGCGGGCTATGTTTTCTAGTTTTAATGTGTATGTATTTACAAATTATAATTTAATACAAGCTTTGCATTATACCAGCATTATTCAGCATTATTTAACATTTTTTTCAAAAACTCAATTGATGTCAATAGTGTGTGACCACCAACACCACCAGCCTATAACATTCCACTGCTGGACAAAGGCAGACAAAGGCCTCCTCTTATAAGGAGAATATGCGCCCCCGTACTCCCATGACCGTTTTTATTCTTCGGCCTAGTAGTGAGCTCTCTAAGAGTTTTTAAACCGCAGAACGCCTCCGAGATTCAACAACTGAAAAAGCCGGCGCCAACGTTTTAACGTGCTCCAAAAACGCATGTAAACAGATGTCGCGTAGCGGTAATCGAACCCACACATTGAGGCGGCTAATTATCCACCGGTGGTCGTGTGGGACATTACGTGTAATCACAGCCTGTGGTGGTAATAGCTGATGATTGGGTGACTGATACGCTAACAGGGTTGCCACTTTGTACTTACGGAAAATAATAATTGAGACGAAGAAAAAGTTGTGCTTGAAATGTTTCTATCATTGTAACTTCTCTGTTTAATCAAAGGTTTGCTGTAAGAAAACTCTTTCAGGGTTAAGCCCGCCTTTATACATAGCAGTTCAGTATATTTGTTTCTTTATTATTTTTGTGTGTGCAATAAAGAATTAAATAATTAAAGAATGTGTCTGTTACTTTTTAATGTGTATTTTGATGTACATACAATAACAAGTTTATGTATCTTTGACGGGTTCTGAAGTGCAGGCAGGGTTTGATTTCCGCCCCGAGACAAATGTTTGTATGTTTTGTGCGTCTCAGGGTGCTTACTATGAATACCAAATATTTTTTTTTTATCAGTTATGTGGTTCCCATAATAGATCAGCTTATTTTAGGCCTACATGATGCTATATGATGGTGTCCAAAACACCTAAAGCAATATGATCATCATCATCATCATTATCCACAACCAAACTTTATCCACTGCTGGATATAGGCCTTCCGGAGTTTGTGCCATCCACCGCGGTCTTGTGCTAGTCGTATCCACGCTCGCTCGGCGACACGTACTATGTCGTCGACCCATCTCGCTACTGGTCTTCCGACGCTTCTTTTGCCTACCCTCGGCCACCATTCGGTCAATGTCTTGCTCCACCTGTCATCACCACGCCTCGCAATGTGTCCTGCCCATCCCCACTTGAGTTCTATAAGTCGATTTCCAATGTCCTGAACTTTTGTCCGTTTTCGGGTCTCGATTTTAGGGACTCGATCTATAAGTTTGATGCCGAGCATAGCTCGCTCCATGGCTCTCTGTGCTACTCTCATAGAGCTAAAGCATAAGCAATATCATAGAACTATAAAATACTATGTATAAAAACCAGTGAAGTTTCCTTTATTATCCGTTAATAACACAAATAAAACTATAGTGACTACCCTACAAACGCTTACAGGATCGGTAATTATCAGTAATGATCGGTAAACATCGAGTTTTACTATTTCATTATAGACAACCGGTGCTAACGAGAATTTATATTTCATAGTAATTATGGTGTTTTGTATCCATTATTCGATGATTTAGACTTGGTTTATTTACTAGTGTAGTTAATTCTAATGATTTTTTTTGGCTAACAAAAAACAAATCTATTTATTACTGAAACTGGAAAAGCCTTCGTGTGATTTTATGAGACTAATGGACCAAGCATTCTTGTTAACATAGCTCAGGGTCAGCTGAAGTGTTAATGGGCTGGCCATATCTACCGTAGAACCGACAACCGTTGGCATAAACGAGTTCTTAAGTGGAGACCGCGTCTCAGCAAACTTAGTGTGGGGTCATTCTTGAAGTGACGTTCCGCGAAAGGCTACTAGTAGAAGCTGGATGCGTCGAGTTGAGGTCAGAGGGCTTACCACAGGTTTTGATAGTTTTCGAAAACTTTATAGGTTTCGGTATCTTTCCATACATTTTCGTACAGCGCCTCTAGGGAAACGTGCATGAACTACGAAAATGTATGGAAAGATCAGTGTTGCCGTTTTTATTTGGTGAAAATGCTAAAACTTGTTGCAAAAAATGCTAAATAACTTTTTAAAATGCTAAACAACTACACTTTTAAATTTAGTTTTATGTTACTAGATTGCTTATTAATTAATTGTTATTGTGTGTTTTCTAACCAACCTAGGCATAGAACTTACTTTGTTGTCTTGTTGCTTATAATGCGCATGCTGTGATACCCTATAATTACGGGTGCACTGAGACTTTTATCCTTTTACATGTTATTGTGTGTGTGTGGTGTTAACCTGTGTTGGGTGTCCTTATAAATAAAAAAATAAAAAATAAAAAAAATTAAAAATAAAATACCCTTTGCCCTTTTATATATATACAAAGTGTATATAAAATATAATGATCATCGGTTGAGTAGTTAAAAACAAGGTCATGAAGATGTAGCGAACAAACAAACAAAAATACTCCCATTCGCAATTATAACATTAGTTAGGATTTAATACTGTTCTGTTCGGATATCTCATCCTATTGGTCTCCACTATTAGCCTGTGGAGCCACTGTATTAAATTGTAATCAGTTTCCTCTTGGTAAATAAATATTTTTCATTTGATGAAATAAATGATCAGCTTATTACTTACAGTTTGTTAATTACAGCTTGGTACGCGGAACATTGCCGAAAAGCCAGTTTAGTTTACAAAATCTTCGATCAATATACAAAGGATACGCGCGCCGTACTGCGAAAAAAGCTGGCATATATTGGTAGCTATAATTTTTTAAAAGCACGTGATGCTGGAAAAAGACAGTTACGTAGTAATTACTGCTTGCACAATTGGCTATTCAAACAAATATTGCCTATTTATTAAAGAAAATAAGACAGAAAACCTAAATAAACCGACTAATTGCAAACTGCTGTTCTGATGCGTTTTGGCGGAATATTAGACAAGCCGCTTTCGGGCGGGTGGTGCAAAATCCTTTGTATAGTTGATCTAAATTTGTAATCCTTCATTAATGATCGGCGTCATCACGTGTATGTACGTGTATGTAATAGCCTGCGCACATTGGACGACAAATGTCAGCGATTAAACGCTACGACAAGCTGCGGGGGACAATTTTCATACATTTTGTTCAAAGGTCCGCACACACGGCGACAATCGCGACAGCAAGATATGACAGACGCTCGCGACTAAGCGCGACGACAAAGCGTTGTGTTTGCGAGGTCTGTTAGTGTCAATGTCCAGTGTATCAATCTATATTAAACAAACTGTAATTCAGTTGAATATACGAACAAAACTTTATAAGTAAACAAGCGAAACCACACACAAAAGCTAGTCAAACACAAATAAACACCTTTTCGTAAACATAATTGTGACGGAAGCTCACAAAAAATATATCAAACGAAATGTCCTATACATATACATACATACATAGGCCATTAGATCACTAATGCTCAAATAATGACACCAAGGATGTGTTTATGCGATAAATGATAAGCACAATTATAGGGGTAGCTTTATCGTGATTTATTTATTGGGGTTGTGAACTGATTTTTGGGGAAATAACTTGATAAAGATTGATGGAAAATACCGGTTTGAAATATCCGTTCGTTTAAGTGGTAATTTTGGGACATATTTTGGTGGTTTTTGTATGAATATGTTATTGATGTTATTATATTTACTTATAGCACAATAATTTGAGCAATATTTTTTTATTATGAAGCCCTGTATTATCATAGAAAATAATTTATTGCACAAGAGAAAACCAAGTAGTTAGGTGCACTAAATGCTGCATTTTTTTCCAGATAATCTTTGTGTAGTGTGGAGATAGAGTATTGAATTCTCATCATTATCATCAGCCTATAGCAGTCCACTACTGGATGGCAGGCTCCCCTAATGAGCGCCATTGCGCTCTTTCTCCAGCTCGATGCATACAGTTTTTCGCAGATCGTCACTCCACCTCGCCGGAGGGTATTTTACACTACGTTTGCTGAGAAGATCTCCACTCATAAACTAATGTACTGTATCCACATCCTAAATTATATTAAAAACATGTCGTATCCATCAAGAGTGAGTACCTACCATGGTACCTTAGTTTGTTTTTCTTTTTTTATGGTACCTGAAGATAGAACGAGCACATAGCCCACTTAATGTTAAGTGATAACCATTACATATAATAAAGTAGGTATTGCTTCATAGGTCTTGAGGCATGAAGGTGTTACCTCATGTTCTTGTAATTTGCACTAATAATGACCACTCGCTGTGGATATCTTATCAAAGGCAGTGCCATTCTACAAGCAATATGGTCATCAAACATTTTTGCCATTGTGAGAACCAAACCAGCACTGTTTTAGCTGGCTACTAGCTCACTATGCCACCGAAGTTGTAACTAATGATAGATAGACGCATAAATTATTATTACACCAAAAACATTTATATGAACTAAACTTTTTATAATCTAATCCGCGGTTATACAACGGACGGCCTTATCACCACTCAGGCACAACTCAGGCAACCTTTAGATGGGCTGGTATAATATATAAACATGTACGTATATAATATGTACTTACCGTGTTCGTGGTGCATGAACGGTGCGTGCTCCCTTCCTAAGGCTTTCTCTCGTTTACGCCACTTCGCGCGACGGTTTTGGAACCAAACCTGCGAAAAATATCACGTATTTATTACTTAGGTAGATACGTATATAAAATTAATAATTTATGTACATAGGTACCTACATATTTATGGAAAATTATTGATAAATAAATAAATAAACAAGGATTTACATTTATACAATATTATTTCATAAAAATAAAGAAAACATTTATTAAAGTCAAAAAACTGTAAATACAAACGTGACTTAAATATATTTTGTAGATAAACTTATATCAAAGAACTTTTTAGTATGTATTTTTTTGTATTAACACGGCTATAGTGCTTATTTAAAAAAAGCTATTTATTTTCATGAAGCATTTTAATCAATTATTATGAAGAATTTTAACTATGAGTTTTTAATTTTGTTTTTAATATCAGATGTAGAAAGACAATCCTAAAAATTCTTCTTCAATAATACTATGTACAAATATCTTATACTCACAAAAAAAATAAGATACTCAAAGATAACATAGCTGGTAAATAACGGACCTACAATAACTTAATCCTATCAACCTTATTTTCAATTTCAATCATTTTTCACCTCGCCTAAAGGTCCAGTAAACGCCCGGGCGCCTACACCCACCTAAGTATCTAAGTAATTGGCTCACCATTGTTGAAACTCATAAAATTATGAAATTACACCAATTTCACAATGTCTTTTTATTAGCACACCGACTAGCTCAATTTGTTCTATTCTCTGCACACACAATGGAATTTAAACTGTATAGGTCGGTCTGTAGAGACGTAATTGGCATGTTCGAGTGTAGGAATGGAAACCACGTATGCGTAATTGCTTTTCATTACGGGACTATTGTAGTCGAGAGGCTGAGGGGGTGAGGGTGGGGGTGGGAGAAATTGCCGACAATTACACAATAAAAAAATTAAAAGTCGGTCGCGATTTGTGGCGGAAAAATCACGATGTGCAACTTTTGGCCGAAAAATTGGATGGACGAATGATTTGGATGTGCTTTATAAAGACATAGTATAAAGTTTCAAAGAGGAAAGATATTGAATGTTTGAATGGTATAATTTCAAATAATATTGTGTAAGTGCACTATAGTATAGGTTTATGATGAAGTAGAGGAAATTATAAAAAGTGCCTTTTACATTAGTAATATAAATAAATAATAGATAAATAAATAAATGCTGATCACTATCCCACATCACCATGTAGCCCCAAATAAAGCAGAGCTTGTATTCTGGGAACCACATGATTGATATACTAATACTTTGTAAATGCATACAACCTGAAACAATTATTTGTAGACTGTACAAACATTTGCCTCGCGGCGAGAATCGAACCCGCACCCGTCTGAATCTTAGGCGCGACAGAGATCGAAAGAGTAATATAATATACACCTATATTTTATAAACATTTTTATTTATTTATCCACCCGTGTTCGCATTCATGGTACCCAGAAAAAAAGTGGGTAGCAAAGTGTTAATCCAGGTCACATCTATGTATATTCTTAGTTTCATCAAAATCTGTTGAGTAGCAAACATCAATCCATCCAAACTTTCGCATTTAAAATATTAAGAGTGAAGTAACAGCAGGGTAATTAAATCAAGTAAATTACGTGAAACTATTCTAGCAAATTAATTCATATTTTATCATCATACATTTTTTATTATATTATAAAACAACTGTTGAAAAATAATAGGAGGTTGAAAACGAAGTTTTGAGAAAACTTTCTGATTTTCTGAACCTAAATTTATAAATTATGCAGCACATTTTCACACAACATCAATTATAGTCCTAAAGTAAGCAGAGCTTGTGTTATGGGTACCACAAGACTCATCATCATCATCATCAGCCTATAACAGTCTACTGCTGGACATAGGCCTCCCCTAATGAGTGCCAATGCGCCCTGTCCTCAGCTCGACGCATCTACGTACATGACTCATAATCATAGATCATACAAACATTTGTCACTCGGCGGGAATCGAATCCGCAACCTTGTGCATCTCAGGCAGCAAAGCCCCTGCACCATAGAGGTCGAGGTGAACTATAATAAGTAAGTTGTTTTGTTGAATAAAACTTCAAACGATATAAAATAGTAAACCAACCATATTATATTAAAAATTAGGATCTAAATTAATTACAATAAACGAGATCTTAATTACTCTTATTAATATGCAATAACGACCCTAATAAGAAGTAGGTACCTAATAATGGTTTAGTTAATAACTTATTACAGAAACCACAAAAGCAATTTTAATAGTTAATTAAACTGCCAAATTATCTATTTATTAATTTAAATTGATACATAATGAAGTCGCAAGCATCATCGTCATCATCATCAGCCTATAGCAGTCCACTGCTGGACATAGGCCTACCCTAATGATCGCTATTGTGCCCTCAACGCATCCAGCCTTTCACGAGTCGCAATCATTCGTTAGTAATTTTAGTAATTTTATATGTACCAAGGTAAATACGTAGGTAAAACGTGGACACTCACAATACGGTTAGTCCACCAGTTTAAAGCCACTTAGCGAGCTATGGAACCAGCTATGCTCGGAGTTTCTCTGAAGGATAGCAAACGATCTGCAACGAGACTATCGATATAAAACCTAAAGATGTCGACATAACTCAGAGAAGCAAGCCGAAGTGGCAGTGGGCTGGCCATATCTGCTGAAGAACCGATAACCTTTGGGGTAAACGAGTTCTTGAGTGGTGACCGCAGCTCGGCAAACGTAGTATAGAACGCCTCCCCCCGGGTGGAGTGACGATTAGCGAAAGGCTACTGGTAAAACCTGGGTGCGTTGAGGTCAGGACTGGGCGCAAAGCCCTCATTAGGGCAGGCTTCTGTCCATCAGTTGACTACTATTGGCTGATGATCATGAAAAAGTGGATATAATTTAAATGAAATATATGGATCATTCTTCTTAAGACCCTATCCTACCCGACGCACTCGCGGCGTGGCTTATTTCACCGTTCTTAGCAGATCATCTTGGTTAAGCAACACCCCGCCCGGATACTAAATACCGCCCTGCACACGTAAAGTTCGGACCGTGGAAAACAGCATGCGCCACCAACCTGCACTCCGAAACGTACGTATAGATGCGCGGGGCTGACAGTCCGATCTGGCATGTCGACGTGAAGGCAAATTTCACAGTTTTAACCGAGCATCATGTCAGTGATCACTGATCAGTCCCAGATGCGCGGTCCGATCTTTACGCGAAATTAGCACGATAGTTTGATCCGCAGTCCAAACCGTACAGATCGGACTGCGGTTTGTAACGCAGTCCCGATGCGCAGTCCAATCTTTACGTATGCAGGGCGCTATTGGATGGGTGACCGTGGCATTTAGATCGAAGCGCTTGCTTCGGTAGGTACGTAAGACAAGTTGGTCCCATGTCTAAAGCTTTCGGGCGGGCTAAAAACTCCGATACCAGATTTGGCCGCTCGAATAGCTCATAAGAAGGAAGTATGCAGCTATATGATACTACTAGCTCATATGAACAAGACAGTAAGGTGCTATATGATGGTGTGTGATAGTGTCCAGCATTTTTATTATTTATTAATAGATAAATATAAAATTCTAAAAACGTGTAAGGTAATGCTAAAAATATGATTCCGATGAATTGAGAACCTCCTCGTTTTTTGAAGTCAGATAAAAAATATATTTGTATGTTTCTTTGAATAGAAATAATCACCTTTCACTCAAAAAGCTCTTTACTTTTAAGCACTTTTTGCCATTTAATTTTGAAAATTTCAGAGCTTAAGATACAACGAACCTTGATTGAAGATCATAATTACAAAAATTGCCAAAAACAGAACAAAAATAAAGGCCTATAATCACTTGAATAGCGCACTAATGACTGGCATGTCAAGCGTGCCACTCGCTCGCTACTGGTATGAAATTATCAGGTGCAATGTCGAATACACTGTAAGCCTGTAGAGTAGGATTAAGAGAGGCCACACGAACGAGTCTACTTCGCTTGCCAATGAACCTAGCTTTCTATCCTACTAACTAACTTTCGACCCTAACGGCTTCAAAAAGAGAGTTACTAGGCATCTTCTGGGAAAGCTCGTCCCATCGTCGACCTCATTCTTGCCTATGCAAGCCTCGAGGTCAAGAGCTGGCCCATATTAAATAATAAAAAAAACTAATATAATAATAATAATCTATCTGTTCGTTAGTTTCGCGTAAACTCGAGAACGTCTGGATCGATTCAGCTTATTTTGGTTTTGAAATATTTGTGAAAGTTCAGGGAAGGTTTAAAGGGTGAGAAAATATGGAAAAATTGCGAGGAAAATAGTAAAAATAACAATTTTATTTCACCATATAAACTATTAAACATTTGTATTTGATGTTCGCACATTTTCTTTTTAGATCTTCCCAAAAAGGCTGTATTAAAACCAAACTTTTTGAGCTTCTTCTGGGTCAAGGACCTAGCCTGGACCAAGAAGTTTAATACAAGATAGTATTTTATGCATGGAATATTATCTAGGATGAGAGAGACCACATTATGGAATAAATCACTGTAGGGAAAATTGTCAAAGATTGTGAAGCCAAGAGGCAATCGCATTGTAGTGGGATCGAAGGAGTGAGTGGTAGTGGGATAAGGAGTTGGGATGGATTGGAAGTGGGAATGAAAGTAGGAGTTCAATTGAAGTAGACGAATACACGCAAACAAAGTTGCGAGCGGGTCAACTAGTAATTAATATAATACAGTTTAAGTTTTTGTGTGAAATTAGAACGTGTGAAATGTGAAATATCTGTTATCTGCTGAACGGAATGAGCTGAAGTTGCACGATGTTATTAAGGCAGGCCAGTCTCACTCCGCACTTTAGGTACGAAGCTTTAAGTACATCGGCGGGCCCAGACTGCGGGGCTCGCTCCATGGGTCAGGTCCACGCGTCAGAAGAGAAAAGAGTTACGTATAGAAAGGGATGCAAGGTGTAGGTGAATATAAAATGTTAGGTACGAGCTGAAAATTTGAAATTCTTCGTAACTTAACTGAGCATTATACCTAGTTTTTATTACCTATATACGTTTATCGGTATACTAAACGACGTCAACATAGTTTGTATAACATAACAGTCACTTCTAGACCAGGAATAATAATAGGTTACTTTTGTCAAGGTATCATGCGAGCGAACCCGCGGATAGAGTCTAGTAAGCTGTTATAGGAAAAATAAACCTCTGTTATTTTCCGTAATTATTAGAAGTATTCATTCAGAAATAATATTGATTTCATTTAAAAAAATCGAGAGAGTAGGTCACATGCCGTAATTAGATATGATTTGGCTCTCCACCATTGAATTTTACTACTATACATTATTTAGGTACCAACAAGATGATTACTTTGTGTTGAAGTAAACTTATGTGCCGTTTTGTGGCAATAAACTATAGTATATAGGTAAGTTAAGGCCGGTGTGATAACTATAGACACTTCCATTTATCGGTTTATCGATTACGAATATTTCAACCTGGCGTATTGAAATATTTTAATGACAAAGCGTGATGAATTTACACTTTTTGATTGGCAAATATCTTTTTTTAAAACGTCTTCGATGCGAAAACTTTTTGCTTGTCTTAGTGAACGAACGTGCTTAGTACGTATGCATCAGAGATGCAACTGTACTCAGCAGTTAAATCGCTCGTGTGCCTGACTTTAAGCTTACACTTATAAGGATCAGCGTGCAATTTGGGCATAATTTTGGATGTAATTACAAAAATGTTTGAGTTTGTTTCCTAGAAGGATTGCTTTACAATGTAGATTTTTAATTTTACGGAAAATGCTTAGAAAGATTTATAATATTTCTAGCAGGCAAGCCATGGAGCTTACGGTGTTCGTGTGGACGCAAAAAGCATAATACTTTGTGCTGAAATATACCTATGTGCCGTTTTGTGGAAATAAATAATATATATAATGCTGAACTCTATATAATAAAGTATAAAAATGGGTAAGCTTTTGCCCGCGGTTCGGTCGCTTTATAATTACTTTCCTATCACACAGGGACAGTAGATATATAATTATTTCTAAACTGCCCGGTACCCTATATCTATTTTTGAACCCCTGAACAACGATTTTCACGATTATCGGTTAAGTACTTAAAGCGTGAAAACCTAAAAAACAATCAAACTCACATCAGCATTTATAATACTAGTTAAGATTTCAAAATGAGCAAGCTGTGGGCTTTTTTATACTGGATTCAAAAGTATCCATTACTTCGATTGTGATTCTTCAGTTTACAAAAGACTAAAATACAAATAGGAAAAATTACACTACAACCAGTACTTGAACAGTAGGACTTAACTAGATCTAGTTAGTAGTAACACAATAGTTAGTGCATAATTCGCGACAAATTAGTTCTGAAGGTAATTTCGTGTTTAAGTCCGAAGAACAGTTTCCAGGGGTGTAATAAAAGGCACCATTTATATGCAGTTTAGGGGATATTTACGTGGAGCCAGTCACTAGAGCTAGGGGATGCTATAACTAGTAGATTTTATATCGAATATCAACATAATTAGAAAGACCTGGGCAGAAAAATTATGTAAAACTTAATACATAACACGTCGAGTTCAAAAATCTTGAAGATATATTTTTACCAATAATGTAATACTAGATTATATGGTAGTATAGAGCGCTCGTGACGTGGTTTACTTCGGTGGTCTTAACAGATCATCTTGATTAAGCAACACTCCGCCTGGTTATTACTTGGATGGGTGACCGTTTAGTGACATTTCGATTTGAGCGGTTCCGTGCTTCGAAAGGCACGTTAAGATGTTGGTCCCGGCTTTTCAGTCATTAAGACATGCCGGAGGTCTTCGGGCGGCCTAAAAACTACGACACCAGAGTTGGTCACTAGCTCATACGGAGAAGAAGAAAACTACTAGATTTTTTCCCGGAGGTTTTTTTTTTCTGGATGTACCTTATCACTTTTTCTGTACCCCTATCAACGCAAAATTTCATGATGATTGGTTGAGTACATATAGCGTGACTGCGTAACAAACCAGCAAATTAACTCAATTATCTGAACTCATTCCTCATAAAAATACTAAATTTAAACTGTTTAACTATTGCGCTGGAAAACGTATTTACAGCAAATGGATGCACATATCAACATTAGATAATTTCTCGTATATCGGTTATGTAATGGCATAAATCATTATCATTATGATCATTATCGTCATCATCATCATCATCATCAGCTTACAGCAGTCCATTACTGGACATAGACCTCCTTTAATGTGCCATTACGACCCTATCCTCAGCTCGACGCATCCAGCTTTTATCAGCAGCCTTTCGCAAATCTTTGCTCCTAAATTCAACTTGTTACAGAGTCAAGCAATGACCAACTGGCATCACTCAACCCGTGTAAATTCCCCACTAAAAGCGACGAGCGGTAAACATAGTGCACTAGACTCGAGTGAATAATAGCGCTGGAATTAGCGACCATTGTGAACAAGGATTATGTCTTGCTGTGATTAAACTGCTCAATTCTTTCTCACCTAATTACGCGATTCACACTCTCACTTCACAAGCACTACACTTGCTAGTCGTACTGGCAAATTAGTTGCATTCATTCTGGCCTAGTTAGAAAAAACCTTTGGATCTATTTTAAGACTCTGCAGGTGACTTGATTTCATCAACGAAAATAATTCCTTTTCTTATTTTTGTATTGACAATACCTAATTATTTCTGATGTTGGAGTTTTTAGTGATCTTCTAGTTAAGCTCGATTTTTCAATCTTTAAACAGTATCTATTCTGTTATTTGGAAATAAAACGTCTTTCATAATTTTGAAAATTAAAATTTGACATACTTAGAACATAGATAGGCGAATTACTGAATAATCTGAGAATTGAAAGATTACTTAATTTTATACGTCATTTTAGTAAAAATGTATTTGAACAATTAGGTAACTTATCAAATCTAATCAATTTATTTCATACTGCAAGTGGTCTAACAATGGTATAAATTGGTCGTGGAAGTCAAGAAAAGTGGTCGTAATAATACTGTCTAAGGGCCGACATGCTGGCTACGCGTGAGAATGCAGAGTGAGAGTAGAGAGGTGTGGGTTCAATTCTCGAATAAATATTTGTATAATGTGTAATTTGTTTCGGGTTGACCTAATCTAAGCAACTATTTTGTATCACTAAGTTTTCTCTTAGTATTTTAATTTGATAATATTAATAAGATATATTAGAAATATTATTAAGAGTTCTTTATACAATACAAGTAGATAAAAGTAGGATGGTTACAACGTATGTATATCTTTGCTTTCTGTAGTTAGCTGCGAGTAGCGACGGACTCTTGGATTGTACAAGGAATAGTCCAATCGTTGGCTGAGCCATCAAAAACCCAACGACGCGTTGTGGTACTGTATCCTTTTGCAGTAAAGGGGCCATACTAATATCGAATATGAAGGACTTATTATAATTTATAAGATCATTTTGATGTGATGACTCCTATTAATAAACAACCTCTGGCGACCAATGAACTATACCAAGCGGTTTCTGCAGTGCATCAGGGATGTTTGTAGAGTATGAGACAGATGGATTTCATGCGATCCTCCGTTAGAAAACTGCATCCCTGATGCGCAGAGTGCGTGACAGCCCCAACACCATCCTACAAACTGTAGCTGGTAGGATCACCTCTCCCACGTGGCATTGCTTCGTGCGGATGTGTGATCTAAGTGTCTGCTAATTAATCGGTTTTATTAATTTGTAAGTTTGTGTACCTATAAATTATGTTATCCGAAAAAAGGTTTTTTTTTACAAGGTATGAGTTATGGATGGAAAGCGCGGTAAAAATATTCGGGGGAGACCTAAACTCACCAGTGGACATCCACAGGCTGTTGATGATAATAATAAAAAAACTATCCAGTAAATAACCTGATACTCAAACTTGTGTATTGTTTATTTTTTTTTAAATTTTATCTTTGTTTTGTAATTATGTAGCTCTAAAATTGTACTAACCCTTTTATTGACTTTACGATTTGCTGTGGTACTTTTTAATTTGTGTGTCATTTATTTGATGTTTGTTTCTTGTGATGTTTCAAAAAACCCCATGATCATCATTTCCCTGCCCTTATCCCACTCTAGGTGGGGTCGGCACAACATGTTTTCTTCCTCCATTCACTCCTATCGGCCGTCAACTCAATATTCAATTCTTTCACTCTTATATCCTCTTTCACACAATCCATCCATCTCTTCTTCGGCCTCCCTCTACTCGTACATCCAGTTACATTCATACTCATTACTCTTTTAGTCACATGGTTTCCATCCCTCCTCATAACATGCCCATACCATGCTAGTTTTCCACTCCTCAGCTTATCTGCCACAAGTGTCTTTCAAGCTTCCGCTCCACATAATGATTTAACAAAAAGACTATAACGAAAGATCAGCGCTAGTTGCTGCGATCAGCATTATGCTGAGTTATGGACCTTTTTGCAACTTCAGTATTGTTTGAAATGTTTAATGAACTACCTCTTTTCGATAGATAACGTTTTCTGTTGTTGCAAATAAAAACCTATTCTATCTTAGTTTTAAAGTTTTTCCCAGTTAGTGGTAACCCTAACCCAGCAATTGCTAGGGGTGCGCCAAGTTCTTAAATCACACTCAACATCGCGCAAATTGCTTTTAATCCACTCGAACGAAAGCGTTCTTCGACAAAAGACTTACACGCCCCCAACCACCCCACCCCAGATCAGCCTAGACCTTATCACTGGTGGATAAAGGTGTTTTTTCTACGAGTTTAGATTGTAGAATGCATTTGAGGTCTCATCTCGATGGCTCTTGGTAATCGACACGCGTTTTATAGAATCGAGGGCACTTGCTGTATTGATTTGGATTTTTATGAAGTTCTAATTGATGGTAATAGATCTCTTGATATAGAAATATAATAGAGCGTCAAGTGCATGTCGTAGTCGAATTCGTTTTTGTTTTTTATTTGCAGTATTAATGATGGAGCAGATATTAAAGTCCCACGTTTATTTTTATGCCATTTGCCATTGGAAATTATTATTTCAGATTTTATCAAATAAGTGGTACCTTCATCTTCTGTTTCCTAATAGCTGGAGGCCAACGTTGGTGTGGAAATTTTTAAGCCACCCAGAGGCCTCCGAAATAGCTTAGCTCGTGAAGACGTCAGTACTGCGTCTTGCATCGATATACACTGTTACTTTAGTACATTTTATCACGTTGGCGTCTTATTATATATCTATGACAGCATTTAATAATAATAACTATGCAGTCAGTTTAAAGCCGAAATTTAAGTGATATTTACCTGCACCGTTGCTTTACTTAGGTCCAGTTTCATCGCTAATTCGAGAAAAAAGATCCTTTCTCGTGAAGGAATCAGGCTATTTCGATAAGTCAAACGCTCTTAAAGTAGCTACATTCAATAATATCCACTATGCAGTCAGTTTAAAGCCCAAATACAAGTGATATTTACCTGCACTCTCGCTTCACTGATGTCCAGTCTCATTGGCAACTTCTCTCTGGTAAAGACATCAGGGTACCGCGTCTTTTTAAACGCTCTTTAGTGGCTACATGTCATATTTATCACTATGCATCTAGATGCAATATATATAGCTTTTGACTAGTCAAAAGCTCAAATTCATTTGATATTTACCTCCCCTTTTGCTTCGCTGAGGTAGAGTCTCATCGCTATGGCTAACTCCTTTCTCGTGAAGACGTCGGAGTATTGCGTTTTATGAAACCCTCTTGCAAAGGGTAAATGCAATATGATATAGCAGTCAATTTCAAGTAATATTTACCTGCACTCTTGCTTCACTGAATTCAGTTTTATTGCTAGGAAACTCGATATAGCTAGCTATGAATGAGAAAGAAGTTCCTTTCTCGTGAAGACGCCGTCTCCATATTTCGTAATGCAAAACGCTCTTCGTAACTATATTCAATAATAATCAAATCCCAATCAGTGTAAAGCTCATAGTTAAGTGATATTTACCTGCACTCTTGCTTCACTGAGGTCCAGTCTCATTGCCAACTCCTCCCTGGTGAAGACATCAGGGTACTGAGTCTTGTCGAACGCTCGCTCGAGCTCGTGTAGTTGATAAGTAGTGAAGGTGGTACGGCTGCGGCGTACCTGCTTGCAGGAGAAACGGAAAATATCATATTTTAGGTTTTTTATAAGCACAAGCTTTTTCTCGCAGAAGCTCACAATTTGGAGTATCTGATGGTGACCAAAAAGGTGGAGGGTAAATGGCCACGAGAATGAAGTCCCAAACGATGGACGGACCAAGTATCCGAACACCTTAAGATACCAGTCAGCGTGGCTCTCCATCAGGCGACCGATAGAAACCAATGGAGGCAGACAGTGAAGAGACTGCACCAAAAGAGTCACGATCCTCAGAACTGAGGGAACGACGGAGGAGGATACAAGCTTTTACAAGACTAGCTTCATAGCCCATCATCATCAGCGTATATCGGTCCACTGCTGGACATAGGCCTACCCTAATAACCTGCCCGTTTCAAGCTCGACACATCTAGCTTCTACCAGCAGCCTTTCGCAAATTGTCACTCCACCTGGACGGAGAGTGTCCTACACTACCTCCTCATAACTCAGTTAGTAGTAGCTCTGCCTCATGCACTGTAGGTCGTGGGTTCGTTTCCCACTCAGGACATTGTTCTGTGTCTGTGTCTGCTTGCAGGAGAAACAAAGGATATCATATTTTCAGTTTTTTAAACAAATTTTTATACTTCTGGCCTCATAGCTCAGTTGGTAGTAACTATGCCTCCTGTACTGTAGGTCGTGGGTTCGATTCCCATCCAGGACAAATATTTGTATGGGGAAGATAGATGTTGTTTCTGAGTCTGGGTGTTATAAGACTACCTATCTATGTATGTCTTCTCTGGTGCCCTAAATCCCCTAGCTACCGACGGGCAGCAGCGTGGGTGGTGCGAGAAGCTGTGCTCTGCGATCTTCAACCCCCATGCCCAGTGTTAGGATTATGGGCATATCCCCCTTTATTAGGGGAGGCCTATATCCAGCAGAGGACTGATATTGGCTGGTGTGGTGGTGTGGTAATGGTAGATTTTTTATATTTATTATGAAGTCCATTTGATTCATTATTCATTGTCATAAGTCTACAAAAACCCCTTTTTAAGAACATTAAATAAATATTGCTGGACTATCACACAGCATCATGTAGCCCCAATCTAAGCAGAGCTTGGTTCCCATAACATGATTGATATATTACATATAATATATTTTTTTATTTTTTTGTAGAGACATACATATCTTACATAGAAAACACCCAGACCCGAGACAAATATCTGCAGAACATGCAAACATTTGTCCCGCAGCGGGAATCGAACCCGCAACCTTCTGCGTCCCAGGCGGACCTTCGCCCACTGCGCCACAGAGGCCGTCAAATAAGCTGTTACTATTTTTAAAAGGGTAAAATCAGGACCATATTACTAAAACTCCACTATCCGTCTGTCTGTTTGTCACCAGGCTCATCTGTATCTCATGAACCGTGATAGCTATACAATTGAAATTTTCCCAGATGAAGTATTTCTGGTGCCGCTATAACAACAAATACTAAAACAGAATAGAATAAATATTTAAATGGCGCTTCCATACAACGGTACGGAACCCTTCATGTGCGACTTCGACTCGCACTTGGCCGGTTTTTTTCAAAAGTTATTTCATGTATCTATGAAAGTTACCTTACGAGGCCGGCCGGTGTCCATCGCCTCCAGGTGATCATGCTCGCTTTGCTCGTTGTGAGCATCGTGCTCACTGTGCTCGATTGGCTCGTGCTCGAGCTCCGAGTCTGAGTGAGCACCATTCTCGCATTTTAGCTCAACGCGATCTGAAACAAGCAGAATGATATTTTATTAGAAAAAGTCGTCCTTGTTAGGCATTTAGAAAACGCATGGAAAGGGTCTTTATTATCATTTTTTGAGATGAGGTTGAATTTTCATTCATTTACTCATTCATTCGTTCATTCATTATCTTGTGCAAGTCTACAATGGGGCATATTGTAAACTTGCACAAGATATAGGTGAATATTTAACCTATAACGAAGTCACTATACCTACAGGGTGAGATTGAATTTGTATTATCTTGAAAAGGATTAAATCTACTACCTAGGCCCTAGGTCCTAGGGCAACTTGTTATCCTAAGAATTTACGAGACGAAATAACTACGCTACAATTTTACTGAAAGTCCATAAGTACGAATCGGCTCCCCTAATGAGCGCCATTGCACCCTGTCCTCAGCTCTCAGCGTGGCGATTTCATACCCGTCTGATGAATGCCTCAAAATCTATTAAGAAAAAAGAGACAAAATTCCAAAATTTGACCAAAAATACTTTAATTGCAAAATAAGTCATAACATAATACATTTTATTTTATAGGTATCGTCAACGAGATATATGTAGGCACTTAGATCGAAAGGTTGAATCGACCTAAACCGCCGCCCAAAAAAGCTGTCCACTTCAAACCAAGTACTTTATTGCTTTATTGTACACAAATATTACATTTTATGAATACACTCAAGTACCATACAAAACTATTTGATACACCGTAGGATAATTGCCCTGATTTTAATACAAAAATCCCATACAAACTCATCCTTGTAATACCATCACAATTACAACAAAACATTATCAAAATAGAATTAGTATAAATAAATAGCGAATGAAAACTGACGGTAAGTGCTTAACAAAAAGTATTTTGTTAATATCTTACGTGGGGTGACCCTATTCAAATGATAACCATATAAACTACGTCTCTATAACTCGGTGATAGAGTACATTTTTCTTAAAACGTTTTATCAAATTAGTTGGTACTAATAGGGGTGGCACACTATTAAAAGACAGTTGATTTGTAAACGTGACGCTGACTGACAGAGGATTAAGAGATGGATGTCATGACCCTGGTGGGAAACTGCATTTATTTGCAAAACGAATAGAAGATTTCATTTCAAATATTAACTGTGGCTTATTTGTCGATCCGATATGTAAAGTTGATTAACGGTACGGACGGTCAGGGAATTTTTAGCTGTGCCGGTGCTAAGCGCTATTCCGCAATCAGCCGGCCGCCAGAGCCTGGTTTGTTAGTTTGCTTGCAGAGTGCACGTGCACGGGCAGGTGAAGTTGGCTTGAGTTCTGAAGATGGATGTTGGAACCTCAAACACACTCTAATGTTAATGCATTGTTTACAACAAAAACTTCACTGTGATGAATAGTGTCGTCTGTTCGGCTAGCGTCTCCGTAGAACCGGAGGTTAGAACCCCTTACACGCCTTAAATATTGTAAAAAATTATGAAAGTACAACCTCCTACAGGACTTTTTTCTTGCGTTATGGTTATGATAAACCTAATAACCTGCTCACGGCGACCATTGACGTATTCAGCTGTGTACGGATAGCGCGTTCCTGTGTACGCGTAATCGGTATACGCTGTGCTCACGTACAGTTAATCTGGACCGCCGCGACCCTGAACGCGAGGTCAATCGGTCCGAATTGAAACCGAATGACCACGGCTCGAGCCAGCTCCCACGACGCGTTCCCCAAAGTGTACGCGTTGCTGCAAGTACAGACATGGTGTTCCAAGACACGCGTAACCGACTACGCGTAATAATGTATGCGCTGTCCGTACCCAGTTTTACACAGTTCACAGAGCGAGTTCGTAAGCTATATTATTTATCATAATTATTTTGACAAATCAAATTATCAATTCATCATCATCATCAGCCTATAGCAGTCCACTGCTGGACATAGGCCTCCACTAATGAGTGCCATTGCGCCCTGTCCTGAGCTCGACGTTAAAAAATAAGTTCAAACTAATTATCAATTAATTTGAACTTATTTTTATTGTTTTATTTTGCTGATTGACATTTGTAATTTTTTGTTTTTATTATTGTTTTATAGAATTAACTGATGTGTATTTGATTTAATTGTATTTTTTATTGGTGTATTTTGCTGATAGACATAATTTATAATGATTTATTTTATTATTGTTTTATTTAATTAACCGATATATGTATTTAGTTATTTAGCGAATTGATTTACATAAAGGGTTAGGATTAAGAATTATTTTGATGAGTACACTATTGTGGTCTGACCTCTAATAATAGTTGTAATGTTTTGAATAAATACAAATACAAAAAAATATTAATTTATAAATATTTTACCAATAAATTTCTTGTCATGTCTTATAAATATTTTTATTAAAATCAGTCCAAAACCGAAGTCTCAAAGTTGTCTGTGAAGTCAAAACAAGCACAAAAGTAACTGAAAATAAAATAAAATACAATATTATCTATATTACCTACAAAGGATAACAATTCGTATGATACGAGTGTAAATCCTATCAAATTGGCTCTCGACAGAACGTCGCTCTTTCTACAAATTGTGTTCGACAGGAGAGACTTTACAGGAACGGATTAGATATATATCATGATTGGAATGCCCGTGACTTTATCCGCTGAGGCTTGTATCACTTAGAATAGATCTTTTAAAAAACTAATATAATAATAGTGAAAGATTGTCAAGATGTAGTAGGTAACCTACCTACTCTTTCATGCGAAAACTGCTTAAAGGATTCTGCTCAATAAAGATCGGTCAGTTTCATACAACCTGTGACTTGAGCCTGACCATAAAATGTCACGTCTAGAAATAACCTGTAACTTAATTGATAGTTCTTATTGCAGGATATCATGTGCAATTAATAGTTTTTTTTTATAAGCCGGAGAATTTTGCGGGGATTTATTTGATACTTTTAGGTTAGGATGGATTAGGACACTGGCGCCATTAAACAAAAACCAATGTTATCGTCTTAGCTACTCAATTATAATGCATTATTTACTGGTGGTTACAACAGGAAAACCAACCTACTAATATTATAAATGCGAAAGTTTTTGAGTATGATTGTATGTATGGATGAATGGATGAATGTTTGTTACTCTTTCACGCAAAAACTACTGAACGGATTTGGATGAAACTTGGAACATAGATAGTTTTTGATCTGGATTAATACATAGGCTACTTTTTATCCCGATACCACGCGAGCGAAGCCGCGGGCGGAAGCTAGTTTATTTATAATATAAGACGTCACCTATAACAGCTGGATTGTCTCTTTATGTAAAACTGAAAATATTGCTAGAATTGTGCTATAAAACAGCCAAGGCCACACCACCAATAAAAGCGTGCTTTGTTAGTGACCGTTTTGTTTTTCACAATTGAAATTGGCATGAGAGATGCACAATGTGGGTGCGGGTGCGTTCATTAACCATAATACGTAATGATAGGGCGTATTGCGATCAATGTTTATTATTAATTTACTAAGTATTCCGGCTTTAATAAATAAAGTTATTAGTTATAATTTCAATACTCCATTACCAAGAATATTTTTACATAATTAGAATTTTTAGTCGCTTCCTTTTATGGTCAGGTCTGAAATGACCGGCCTTCTTTGGTACCTTAATATTGATCCTAAATAAGGAATACTCAGTAATAGAGTAGTTTATAGACAGGTTCCTTCCACGCGAGCCGTTGACGGAAACTTTTTTTTAATACTTGAGAATAAATTAAACATATGGCCCACCTAATTTTAAGTAGTAACTATTATCTATAACAAAGTAGTGCACCATAGATCAAGCTTGAAGTTTTCCTACGGTGCAACGCATTGCGTTTGAGTGATGAAAGTAATCGGCTTTTAATCTCGTATAGGTACGTAAGTTACAGTGAACGCGAGTGTAAGATTTAATGTTCGTACTGAATAAAGAAATTTTCACTTTCGCTTTTCACTTTCAATTTTCAATTTTACTTTTGGAAGGCACGTTATGATGTTGGTCTAGCTTTTTCAGTCGTTCAGCCATGTCGGAGGCCTTCGGGCGGCCTAAAAATGTTGTAATAATTAAATTTTGGCACCTTCCAATAAATAGACAACTAGACCTATTGCCTATGGTTGTAGATTAGGAACAGTCAATGTCAATCTGACAGCTGACGTATCTCTAACATTTTGTAGAACCGACTTCCTGTTGGTCTGTTCATGGTCATAGACACAATACAAAAGTGCTTTCACTATAATCTCGTTTTATTCACGAAATCCCACAGGTTATGGGACCCCAGCACCACTCAAAAAGTAAATTATTAAAAGTGAAGTAGTCAAAAGTAATTATTTTAAAGTTCCGAGTTAAAAAGTACACGTGCACCACGCCGGCCGGCATCGGCATCGTCATTCTCTTTCAGCCAGTTTTCAGCCATTTTATTTCAGCATTTTTATAACGATGTCAATGCATAATGGATTACAAATCGAGAAGCTGGCGGGACGCTCGAATTATTCCACGTGGAAATTTGCCGTCCAAACATACTTGGAACACGAGGAACTCTGGAATTGTGTCACCGGCGCAGAAACCGACGTCAAAAAGGACGTAAAAGCTAAGTCTAAACTTATTTTGTTATGTGACCCCTCCGTCTACGTCCACATAGAGGAAGCCAAAACAGCAAAAGAGGTGTGGAATTGCATAACAAAAGCGTACGACGACTCAGGGCTGACGAGAAAGGTTGGTTTACTGCGAGACCTGATAACAACGAATCTTGATGGTTGTCAGAACATCGAGGAATATGTCTCCAAAATAATGGGCACTGCACACAAACTCCGTAACATCAACTTCAAGGTAGATGATGAATGGTTAGGCACACTACTATTGGCTGGCCTGCCTGATAATTATAAGCCAATGATTATGGCATTAGAAAGTTCTGGTGTGGCAGTCTCATCTGATTCAGTAAAGACAAAATTGTTGCAAGAAGTTAAATCTGACTCCGTAGCATTGTATGTGAATAAGAATCAAACTAGGCAAAACAAGGGAAAAGGACCAAGGTGCTTTGTTTGCAATAAATATGGTCACATTGCAAAACACTGTAAGAGTAATAAGGCAGGGAATAAATCAGATAATAATGCAAATTTTATTGCTGTGCTTTCAGCTACTCAACAGAATTATGATGGCTGGTTCATCGACTCGGGAGCTTCCATGCACATGACGAAGCACAGGGAATGGCTCTACGATGAAACCTGTCCTCCGATAAACAGCATCAGAGTGGCTAACGATAAAGTTCTTCAGGTTACATGTTCAGGTAGTGCAGACATACTACTACCCAGCGGACAGAAAATAAAGGTAACAAACGTTCTTTATGTGCCAGAACTAGCTACAAATCTCTTGTCAGTAAGCCAGATGATTAAGAACAAATGCAAAGTAAGATTTGATGACCAAGGGTGCAAAATATTCAATAAAAATAATATTGAAGTTGCTACTGCCAAACTAAATAATAATATGTACAGGCTGATCACAAAAAGTTGTGTAGCATACATAAGTGAAATTAACGAAAATGATCCATATCTATGGCACCAAAGAATGGGTCATATAAACTTCTCCGACCTAAAGAAGCTCCCTAGTTGCACCGAAGGTATAACATTAGATGACAAAAATGATAAAATAATCTGTGTATCATGCTTAGAAGGGAAGCAGAGCAGACAGAAGTTTCCGCTTGAAGGATCAAGAGCTGACGGACTACTCAAAATTGTACATTCGGACATTTGTGGCCCTATGGAAGTGAAGTCCATAGGAGGAGCACGATACTTTGTCACATTCATTGATGACTTTTCCAGAAAAATGTTTGTTTACTGTCTGAAGAATAAATCTGAAGTGCTGGAAAAATTCAAAGAGTTTAAAGCTAATGTTGAAAACCAGTTAAACACAAAGATTAAAATTCTCCGATCAGATAATGGAACTGAATATTTGAGTAACAACTTTTCTAACCTATTGAAAGTCTCTGGTATTTCTCATCAGACTTCCAATCCATACACACCTGAGCAGAATGGTTTGGCAGAGCGCGCTAATCGAACACTAGTTGAAAAAGCTCGTTGTATGTTATTAAACGCTAATTTACAGAAGCAGTACTGGGCTGAAGCAGTGACAACCGCAGCATACCTCATAAATCGCTCGCCAACACGCACACAGAACTACAAAACTCCTGAGGAAGTATGGTCCGGGATGAAACCTGATATCAGTCACCTGAAAATCTTTGGATGTGAAGTAATGGTACATGTTCCAAAAGAAAAATCGAAAAAGTGGGACCCCAAAACAAATAAAATGATTTTTATTGGCTATTGTGAAAATACAAAGGGGTATAAAGTCATAAATCCAAAAACAAGAACAGCTACAAGAAGTAGAGATGTTGTTTTCCTCGAAAGCTCTGTAAAAAGAAATTATGTATCAATGCCACTAACAAAATTAGAGCCAGACACAAATTTTAATTTAGAGTCAGTCCAGGATATGAGTATAAAATCAGAAAGTACAGAGCACAATAAGTCTGATGATTCATACTACACAGATGAAGATAGTCCAAACAAATGGAATGAAAAAGCACATCCAAATGTTACTTACAGGTTCAAAAATAAAAATGTTACAAGTGACACAGAAGGTTCATATTTTTGTTCACATGAAAACTCAGTTCTGATTCCAGATACTTATAAAGATGCAGTGAACTCACCAGATGCTAAAAAATGGCAACAGTCAATAAAAGATGAGCTGAGGGCACACGAGAAGAATAAAACCTGGGAGCTGGTGGAGAAACCACCTGGAGCCAAGATAATTGGTTGCAAATGGGTGTTTCGAACAAAGGAACAGACATCAGGTATTCTATACAAATCCAGACTATGCGCCAAAGGCTGTGCTCAGAAAAAAGGTATAGATTACAATGAAACCTTTTCTCCCACGGTAAGATATGATTCAATCAGAATTATTCTCTCAGAAGTTGCTCAGCATAACCTAGAAATGATACAATTTGACATAAAAACTGCATTTCTATATGGTGATGTTCAGGAAATCATATACATGAAACCACCGGAGGGTCTGAATGTTGATGAAAACAATATTGTTTGTAAACTGAACAGATCCCTCTATGGACTGAAACAAGCACCCCGATGCTGGAATCATAAATTTGACTTAACACTGAAACAATATTATTAACAGTAATGCAGACCGATGTGTATACACAGCTTGGATAGAAAAGAAGAAAATTTACTTGTTATTATTTGTCGATGATGGTCTTTTAATTTCAGATGATATGTCCATACTGAACAGGATCATAAAAGATCTCAAAGAGAAATATGAAATAAAGTTATGCGAACCACATAACTTTGTAGGACTACAAATAGAGAGAAAAAACGGCAGTTTGTTTGTTCATCAACAAAAGTATATTGATCAGGTACTTATGAAGTTTGATTTGTGTAATGCTAATTCAAGTCACATTCCAGTTGACCCACACACGAGACTGGAGAAGGCTGAGCAGCTGGAGGACACTAGCATTCCATACCGGGAAGCTGTTGGTTCCCTAATGCACCTGGCCATAGTCAGTCGGCCGGATATCATGTTTGGGGTGAGCTTGGTCAGCCGCTACCTCAATTGCTATGACCATACTCACTATGCAGCCGTAAAGAAGATTATGAAGTACTTGAAAGATACAAAGGACTGGGGGTTGAGGTACACATCCCTGACACATCACCAGGTAGAGGGCTACAGTGATGCAGACTACGCCAATGATACCACAACACGCCGCTCAATGACGGGATACGTTTTCATGAAGAACGGAGCAGCAGTGACATGGGCCAGTCAGCGACAGGCGAGTGTCGCCTTGTCTACCACCGAGGCAGAGTTCATGGCTGCCTGTGCCGCCACCAAGGAGGCGATGTGGATTCAACAACTATTGAAAGACATTGGTGAATACAATCAGAACTCTATTTGCTTAAATATAGATAATCAGAGTGCAATTTGTGTAATTAAAAATGTAGATTATCATAAAAGGTGTAAACATATTGAGGTGAGATATAATTTTGTAAAAGAAAAATATGTAGAAAAACTAATTGATCTGAATTATATCTGCACTAAAGAACAAAATGCTGATATTTTAACAAAAGCTTTGCCTAAAGATAGATTTCAGTATTTGAGAGCAAAACTTGGCGTTTGTAAAATATCAACATAACCTAATATTTTTACTGCATGATAAATTTTGTTAAATAAGTAATGTGTTATTTGTAGTAAGATCTGGCTAAATAAGACCTAGGTTAGGTATGAATGCAATGTAAGTGATTTTTGTAAGTAATAAGAATTACTAGTTACAGAAATGTTTAATTTTATAAGTAGGTATTTTTCTTACACAGATACAAATTACTTGTGTGCCTAAATGCTATGTAAGCAGGTATGTACTTGGTTTAACTAGTTAGCATTTGTAGGTTAGTATAAAGTTATAGGATTTAGTAATTTGGTGAGAGTTTATTTTTGTTATGAATGAGACTTTGGTACTTGTGATAGTAATTTTGCATTATATAACTTGAGATTTATTAAATAAGTAATTAACAGTAGCTCGAGTACAAAGTCATTTTGCATTGTATAAATATAAATTTGTGAAATGGAAGGCTTAAATTTGGTGAGAGTGTTGTAATAATTAAATTTTGGCACCTTCCAATAAATAGACAACTAGACCTATTGCCTATGGTTGTAGATTAGGAACAGTCAATGTCAATCTGACAGCTGACGTATCTCTAACATTTTGTAGAACCGACTTCCTGTTGGTCTGTTCATGGTCATAGACACAATACAAAAGTGCTTTCACTATAATCTCGTTTTATTCACGAAATCCCACAAAAAAGAACAACACCAGCTGGCCACTAGCTCATACTAAGAATTATTGAATGAAAAAATTGAGCCGAGACGGATATATGAAAGACCTTACCTCTTCATTATATTATCGGAAATAAGTATTCAAGATCAACTTATTAACTTTAAAAAAATATCCCCTTCTACTCTCTGAGTTTAGAAGTTATTGTGAGGGGTAAATATGTCTTCTAGTAGCATATGGGTAGTAAAGTTCTTATTATCTTTCTTCTCCAGAAAAAAGAAAAATTGTAACCCATAAATCACTCTTCTACACACACTTTCTCTCTACGGCATCCCGGTCATTAACTAAAAGGTAGCGCTTGACGTTGTGAAACTTATTTAGATTAGTTGCAAATCACTCTATCAATCACTCAATTTGTGGATAGGTAACTACCGTATATGATAGATCGTAGAATAGATATTACGCGCATTACACACAACTCGAAACGGTGAAGGAAAACATGGTGAAGAAACCGGCAGGACGTAGAACTATAAATACAAATACTTCAAGAAATTTTCATAAAATATAAAAAAACTGCTTATGCTCCTCATCCATACTCTTTGAAGAAACTAATATTTCGTAGAATGTTCACCACTTCACGTCACAATTGTTAATGCAAAAGTTTGTGTTTGTGTGTAGTATTTTTATTACCACTCAACTCCGTAAAGGGTGGCACACACGTTACGAGAAATCGTTACGATAGCACTGTACCGCGAATAAACTCAGTTTTCATCACATACGTTACGAAGGGTACAGTGCAATCGTAACGATTTCTTGTAACGTGTGTGCCAGCCATTAAAGCCGAACGGATTCAGATGAACCTTAGCATATACATAGATTGTTACCTAAATGATCACGTAGACTATTTATTCGGGCACCACCCAAGCAGAACCACGGTATTTATTACTAGCGAGCTGATCCCGGATAAAAACTAGTCAAGGTATATGTTATTCCAATCTAAATCTACACATGTGCGAAATTTCCACTCAATCTGAGGTGGTTTTCGCGTGAAGGAGGGGACAATCATTTCATTTCATACAGGGTAAGGGTGCATTTTCACACTCTTTCATTCCATTATAATAATAATATTCCGATAGTCGTTTCAGTGAACGGTCTGATAGCGAAGAGCCTGGACCAATATCTTAAGACGCTCTCGCTAGGCAGCTGGATCAAGGGTTGGATACAGAAGGCAGCTCTCCTGGACTCTGAACGCATTGTGAGGAGGTTTCTTTCTCTGCAGCCATAGCCACCGACAGTTTGAGCCTGGCCCCGCGGTCGTTGGTCTCCCGTTTTTATACATTTTTTTACTATAAGGTTTTTGATGTTATTTATGCATATAGTAGACAATATTAGGTTAGTAAAAAAATAATTTTTGACGAGTTTTAAATGAAATAAAGTATAATAATAATATAATAAAATAATTTATTCAAAATTTCTTAAATTGGTAACATAAAAATAATAAAAGGTACAGAAATCTTAATTAAACATAGGTATAATAAAACAAGAGCCTGTAACAAATTGAACAGGAATAAAATATGTGAATAAAATAAAATCATAATCTATTACGACTAAATACTATCCCCCTTACTTATGAACGCTACTCAAAGTTAATCAATGCTCAAAGTTAATTCTGTCACTGTTTGTCATTATCCAACGGTAAGAGATGGCAAGACTAAGCATCGTTTATCTTTTGAAAGATGTTCATAAGTAAGGCCATATATGTACACTCACACACAGACATAGATACTTTCGCATTTATAATTACAGTCAGTGAACTCAAATCAAGCACACACTTACCGCGGCTTAGTTAGCTCCAAACGGCTGAGAGGATGGTAAGTATACTACAACCCTACTTCATTTACATGTCCCAAGTAATACAGCGTCCAGACAGTGACTAACTTACAAGTAGTAGAGTTTTTTGTGAAGGTGTATGGGTGCCGGTGAAATTACAGATTTGAGACTCATCACCTTCAGGTAATGGTTACCACAAAACATAAGTTGGACTATGCTTGTTCCATATTCAGTTAACATAAAATCCTATAAGCTGAATATATCAACTACTCGTAGAATAGACCTAAACATGAAGACTCTCGAATTATATTAATAACAAAAGCATAAGTGTGGAATCAGATTTAAAATAATTAGCAAAATAATCCATAATCTTAAAGATAGGATTATGGATTTTGAGATTATTGTTTTTTGTTAAAACACTCGCATTATTCCATTGTTGGCACGAGCACAACTCAATGCTAAGCCGATTGCGATAAAACTTCTGTAATCCATAGTTCTTGAAATGAAGATGCTGGGCGTGGGAACGAAATCTGTGCCTATTCTATCTCGATTGTCTTTACAAAGATATTTTGAATTAAACGGAAGGAACATACTAAAAATTATTTCGAAGCTCTAAGTTCATGATAGAAATAAGTTATCCTTTCTTGAACCCGCTTAAAATTATGTTTTAATATTGTAAATAAGTTTTATTTTTAACTTTTTATATCATAACTGAAGATGAAACTAGTACATGGGGCAACTGATCTTAAGTGGTAACCATTACCTATCACAAAGCTTCGTAGGTCACGCACGTTTGGATCGTGCCCTATGATGCAACGCCCTGCGTCCATCCACGTGAGGTATGAGGGAAATAAGCCTCATGTACCTGTAATTTCACTAGCATCCACACTTTTCAAACCGATACAGCAATGCTGCTTCACGGAAGAAATGGGCATGGTGGTAGTACCCCAGAGTAGTTTCCCCAGATGAGTCCTTCACAAAGAACTCTACTACCTCGAAAATGATTATTATAAAATGAACTGTATAATATTTTTTATAAATGAAGTCTGGTAAATAGTTATACCACACAATCAACTTGTTATATCCCACTGCTAAGAAAAGGCCTTGCCATTGTACCCACGCTCTATCGAAGGTGTTTTCATCTCGCCATCTATAGTTACTTTGGCAAACTTTGATTTAAATATTAAACGTATTATTACCTCGATCAATTAATATAAAACTATTTATTGAGTCTAATTTGTAATTCAGATTATATGCTAATGAATATTTAATTAAATAATTGCCAATTTATATTTTAGTAATAGCTACATTAAGCAGGTGATTTATTGCGGTTAAAATTATAATTAAATTTACTTAATTTGTAATATGTTTTTAACTTTATTTTTGAGATTGGAAAGTATTTTTTTTCAGAAATTAAATATTTGTATTTAAGTGAGTTAAATATTATTTAAAAAAATACATTATTATACGGAAAAAAAACTTGATTTACCGGGTACGGTGCTAAAGGTGCAGGTTCTAATCCATGGCGGCTAAAGTTATGTAAATAGATTGTCTATTATTTTTTCTGTACGAATTTTGAATTATAAATTTGTATTATTTTGATTTTAGGAGATAGTATCTACCTACGTAGATACTTGCCTTACATTTTTAGGTATCTTTCAAGTACTAGCTTTCCCCCGCAGCTACGCTCGCGCGGTACTCAGATAAAGAGTAGCCTATTATATATTACTCCAGGTCAAAAACTGTGTAGTAACTGATACTTATTCCAAGTTTCATGCAAATCAATTCAGCCGTTGAAGTTTAGTGACAAACTTTCACATTTATAATACTTCGCTTTTGCCCGCGGCTTCGCTCACGTGATACATGGGAAAAAAGTAGCATATGTGTTAATCCAGGTCTTAAACTATTTATATTAAAAGTTTCATCTGAAACCGTTCAGTAATTTTTGCGTAAATAAGTAACAAATATGCGAGTAAAGTAAGTAACAAATATGCGCGGGCGAAAGCTAATATTATAAATGTGGAAGTTTGTAAGCACAAACTTCCACATTTATAATATTAGCTTTTGCCCGCGGCTTCGCTTGCGTGGTACACGGAAAAAAGTAGATATGTGTTAATCCAGGTCTTAAACTATGTACATTACAAGTTTCATCCAAATCAGTTCAGTAATGTTTGCGTCAAAAAAGTAACAAAATATATCAACAAACTTTCGCGTTTTAAATAATAAGCAGGATGTAGAATTACTCTGATGTGATTGATATTTATTATTAGTAACTTACCGTGTTGTCTGTCTGTATGTCCTAGTATATTGTCGATGGTATACGCTGCACCTCTTCTGTTAGTTTCAGACATTTTGACCACTCACTCACTTAAGTTCAATTCAAAAGTTCACTTTTCAGATCACAATATATTTTTTTTAATAAATATAATAATAATTGCATAAATAGTGTCGTAATTATTATTATCAGTAATATACTACTGTTCAAATTACGAATAATTCGCGAATAGTCGCAACTCTGTGGACTTACGACTTCACCCGTCAAATTGCAAACTTTAACTGAATTGAAACCTTCGTACAACCCTAGGTATACCTTTACCCCGTCTCGCTCGCACTCGTTTGAAAGTATATCTTTCTGTATCGCTCGCTCGCCCCGCCCCTCTCCGTCAATTGGTGAATAAGGTGGTAGGGAATGTAATAGATATGACGTAAATATGGTGGTTAGAGTTCTGTGATTAAATTAATTTGGAGTTTATTGAATATTATGAATTAGGTATAATGCAAATATTTTAATTATGAATTATGATCAGAATCGTTCTGTATTGCGTAGGTAGGTATATTGCGTATAAGTCAACGTAGTGGACGCAAAATATTGGTAAAAGTAGTGTATACACTCCTTATTCACTAACTAAGTTTCACACTGAAATAATAAGCACCGGTCCTGTTTTTAAAAACTTTGTCTGACTTTCTTTGAATTTCGATAGATGAAATGTCAAAAAAAGTTCCGGTGCTGACTATTTTGGTTTGCAACTCAATTAGTAAATGAAGCCTCAGGGTGATCTGACGATCGAAGTCTTTATTTTATTTTTTGGAAAACTAACTGCCACATAAAACATTATAGTGGATACTAAACCTATTGAAGTCTTTATTTTATTTTTTGGAAAACTAACTGCCACATAAAATATTATAGTAGATACTAAACCTCAAAGAAATTAAGACACATAGGCAACTAAAGGCTAATTACAAGTCTTCATTTAAATAAGATTTTTCATTAGAAGTAAATTTATTTGTAATAGTTCTTTCAACAAAACAAAAGGTAGGTATTTTGTTTTGTTGAAAGAACTATTACAAATAAATTTACTATACTATTTAATTTATTTGTAATAGTTCTTTCAACAAAACAAAAGGTAGGTATTTTGTTTTGTTGAAAGAACTATTACAAATAAATTTACTACTAAAGAACTACTTTTGTTTGAAACGTAATTTATTCAAAACTATTTTATTGCCTACGATTACTTTATTAGATTTAGTAGTAGTAGAGTTCTCTGTGGAGGGCTCGTCCGGGGCCATGCCTATTTGTGCCGTAAAGCAGCTGTGCTGTGTTTCGGTTTGAAGGGTGTGGGTGCCGATGAAATTACAGGCACAAGAGGCTTATCATCATCATGCCTCAAGTTGATGGACGCAGGGCGTTGCACCGTAGAGCTCTGCTTTGTGATAGGTAATGGTTACCACTCAACATCAGGTGGGCCATATGCTTGTTCCATCTTCAAGTATCATAAAAAAAAATCTTCAACTCTTGATTACCAACTTAGGTACCAACCGTGGTCTGCGCAGATTAGTGCTAAGTCTATGAAAGCCTTATGCCTAAAGCACACTGAAAATCAATGTGTTCTATTTAATATTATTTTATTTTATGCTTTGAAATATCTAAATATTTGTATTCTATCAGCTGAAGTCTGCTGGAAGAAGCTGGATGCGTGTAGCTAAGGAGAGGGCGCAATGATACTCATTTGTGGAGGCTTTTATCCAGCCGTGGACTACTATAGGCTTATGATGACGATGCGTAGATATCCTGCTAGTGGTTCTAATTTAATAAAATGTAATTTTTAAAGCCTCGATAAAGAAAATGTGTCTTTGTTATTCAGAGTTCAATTATGTGAACTGTTTTGTGGTCAGTTTAGTTTTGGGTTATTTATTCAATTGTTTTCTGTTAAAATACTCGCATTATTCCATTGTTGGCACGAGCACAACTCAATGCAAAGATTGAGATAAAACTTTTGTAATCCATAGTTCTTGAAATAAAGAAGCATGGGAATCAAAACTGTCGACGGTTGTCTTGCTATATAACTTGGTGGTTAAAGTTATAACTTAATGGGTCTAAATGATTTGCCATAACAACCCAAGCTGACTTTTATGATCAGGAATATTATTTTAGTCTCATTGTCTCTAGCATTGTATTGGAGTTTGAGTTTGAGTTGTTTTGTATTAGAGACATTGTGTTTGGATGTCCTACTTCGCGGATCTGCCACGCAAACAACATACCAACTCTAGGGCGCAAACTTTAATTAATTAGTTCCTCCAAGAATGTAACCATTTAGATATTTTTGCTGATAGTCTCATATAAGTGTTTTGGTGTAAACTTTGTATATAAAGGAGAATGCCGAGAACCCGTACCAATTGCGTCAAAACCGAACGTATCCCATAAAATTTATTATATTTTATAAATTACATTATCATTTTCTTTAGTTTTACACACCGACTCGATTAATAATTAACTAAAAAAATGAAATGAAATGAAATAAAATTTAATGAATTTATTGTTGTAGATTAATATAAGAAATATTTTGTTGATTTGGTTTCCGTTGCACGCCGCCATTAGACTAAAACAACCAATGATATACACGTTGCTATGGCAATAAACATTGATGTAAAGTGTTACTATGGCAATTACCCTCATTTTTAATTATTTTGACAGTAGAATCGACTAAAAACTTATTGGATTTTTTTTTGACGCACTCACTTTAGTCTTGGTACGATGATGAGCGCCATACATCAGACGGCATTCTCCTTTAATAAATCTATTAAAATCTATTAAGTCTTGTCAACATCAATAGGAAAACGTCGAGCTCAGGACGGTGCAAAGGTGCTCAATAGGGGAGTCCTATGTCCAGCAGTGGACTGCTATAGGCTGATGATAATGATAAATGTCTCAACAATAATCGATCTGACACTTCTCACCTGTACCATAAATGGTCAAACAGTGCCTAGTCTGGAATCCTGTTGTTAGAATGTGTAGGAACCGTAAAAGTGATGTATGTCCTGAGAAGTATGTCCTGATACAGTAAGTGTTGTGTGCCGTGATCGTGTTAAAAGTGACATTGAGACCAGTGGTAGTGGTGTGCCGTGATCGTGTTAAAAGTGACATTGAGACCAGTGGTAGTGGTGTCGTTCGTAATAAAAGACTGAGAAAGAAGGTAGATAGATTCGTCTGCCAGTAACTACCCACTCGCACAGACTTCAGTTCTCCCGCGATCATGGCGCAAGCAACTGCGTCGAAATATCGGGAAACAATAGAACTCATAAATCATGGTAAATATCCCGTTGATATTAATAATTAAACAGTGCCTATTTATAATTTATACTACATCAATCATCCATAATGCCAAAAGGTTATTTCTGAAGTACGTAGATAGATACCTTTTTTTTGCAACAATAAACACAGCCATACATAACACATAATTACAATTTACAAAACTACATAATCATAATCATAATCATATTCTTTATTGTTTCATGTGGTACAGTACAAGGTGTTCTTAAATAAAATTTGGTCCGCAACATGAGCCCCGTTGGGGCACTACAATAGTTAGGTTCTCAACAGAATAGTTTAAGCCTAGATATATACATATCTAATACAAGACCAAAAAAAGTATTAATCGATGCGTGTGTTGCAGTATGACATTTTTGTCATACTGCAACACACGCATATATTTATATATTATATATTTATATATTATATTTGTATATTTATTATTTTAATAAAGGTATGCTCAGCGCATAATGTTGCTAAATGAGCAAACACTGATTCGCCGATGTAACCAGAAGAACGAGATACTATACAACAATAACAGTTGGTAGCTTGGTATAATATAAAACAGTACATAATCGATACCTATAATAAACTAGCTGACCCGCCCGCAACTTCGATTGCGTGTATACACTTATTGTATGTACGCATATTATGCTTTCACGTAAAATGTTTCCTGAACATGGTCATTTTACACGGGACCCTAAATTGGACATTTATTATGTAAATTACAAACATGTATCTACATAACCTACCGGTACGGTTCCTTCCTGTAAAACGGTTCCTGTTCCCGTTACCGCTCTTCCGTTTCCGTTCCCGCTGGCGACCCGCCGCCAACTCAACAGCTGGTTAAAATGTGTAGGTCACAATAATTATTTATTTATAGTATCCTTAACTTGAATTGGTACAGCGGTTAAAGGTGTGAGAACTTAACAGACAGATAGAAAGACAGACAGAACTACTTTCACATTTTTAACACGTTGACTGCGGTCTATGTGGTCTATAGGGTATGGAGGGTTTTTTATTTAGCAATCAAAGCGTTAATATAGTTTGGATTTATGCAAAGTTTTAAGTTTGTAAGTTCAAGCAATACAATAAGTATATTTTTTTATACAAACGACTCCACTCCTTTTACGGGTGGAATTTATAAAAAAAAATTCTTTGTGCACACCTACACCTTTCAATGACGACTATGCCTAATTTCAGTTCTTATGGCTGCACCATAATGCACTCTATTGATGAGGTAGATACTAATAATGCTGGATACTACCCCACTGTACCCCATTAAAGGGGTTGATCCTCAACTATCTGTTGTGAACAATATTTATACCAGGCTTCAAAACAATCGAAAGATGTGATGAAAGTTTCCTTAAAACACCCCATTATACCCCGATTAAGAAGCAGATCCTTAGCCATTTGTAGTGACGGATATTTATACAAAGTTTCAAACCGATAGCACTGCGCGTTTAAAAATTCCCATGGTACCTCTTAAAGGGGTAGTTTTTTGTTTTTCTCATATAATTTTATATTACTTGCATTGTAGAATATTTATGTCATTTTTCAAGTTTCTAACATCAAGTTCCCCGTTTTCCAAATAAGGTTTTTAGATGAAATGTATTCTATTCGATATCCCAGCAAGTTATATGTCTGGATAATATAAATGAATAGAATTGTATTTAACCCTCTGACTGTAGCTGTAAAAGTTTTCCGAATTAGGTTTTTAGCAATTTTGTATTCTACATTATATTAGCATATTGAAATGTATCTGGACTGGATACAATATATGAATCGAATTGAATTTAACCCCCGGACTGTAGCTTTTTGAATTCATTTCTCCATACAACAAAACGTATTCGATTCCACGATCTCGTTAATGGTACAAAATGGAACAATAGGTGTTTTAAACCTGCTTTCATTGTTTGGAATCAAAGATGCACTCGTGCCTGAGTGGTTTCGCATTAACCCGTAGTGGGTTCGACACTTATGATTGGCGACGCAAGGGGACGTTTTGATGTTTGCGACTTGCGACCGCGACTTTTGACGTGAGAAAATAATGGAGTAAAGGGGATACTTATTATCCCCTTTACTTATTTTTCCCTCCATCCATTTCCACTCCAGCTGTTTTCTATCATCGTACCATTGTGGTCTTCCTTGTAGGCGCTTCTCCTCCAAAGGTCTTCACTCGGTCTTTTCACGAGTGTTATGTAATGAAGCAAAACGCTGACCGAGTGAGACCTTCGGTGGAGAAGCGTCCACAAGGAAGACTATAATGGTAAGGTGATAGAGAACAGCTGGAGTGCAATGGATGGAGATTGCACAGGCTCTGGCGGCGGCTGACTGCGGCATAACGCAGCCTAACACTGGCATAGTATATCGGCAGGGCAGAAGCCTTGCCCTGTGATTACCAACCCTTCAGAACTATGTCCAGGAGATATAAGGCTAGTATTGTGTGTTGTTGTTATTTTTTTTTTAAAAGGATTCACAGCTTGACGATGTATTGCGGTGATGCGGTGCTTGGGCAAAAACAGGACATAAAATATTAATTCTATTATTGGTTTTCCTTACAAATACCATTTTGTAAACAGTTCGTAATATACATTTGGACGAATTAGCTTAGTAATATTACTATTCACAAAAACTAAGATGTAAAAGATAGGTAGGTAACAACAAAGCAGCAATGGTAATTTAATAAAAAAAAATTTACTAGTTCCTGTTGTTGTGAACAAAGAAATTCGCTGAAGAACCTTAATATTAAATCTTACCTAATTTTACGGTTATTAAATTTTGAACACATCTTAGATTTTAAATTAAAAAAATGTATCTAATTTTGTTTGGATTCAACAGCTTTCAGTGAATATTTGCGGTTTGGTCGCAGACCTCAAAACGCGCCCATAACGTATGGTATTGATTCGACACTTAACGGCTCGCGACACACTTGTTCCGTAAGATTTAAGAAGGCTTTGGTAACTCCATTGTTAACTACATCAGGGGTTAGGGCGTGTGTCTACCAGCTTACAAAAAATATAGCAAAAAAACTAGTGAAATCGGATATCACTACTCGTACATATTTGCAAAATTTCAGCTCACTCCCTTAAATAATTTCAAATCATTTTTACAAACTTTAAAGGTACGTAATATACTTGTACCTTTATACTTATACCTACCTAGGACTTAACAAGATACTTTAAGATATTGGCTGAACATATAGAAATAGAAACATTGATTTGACATGACATAACAACATAACAATAAAAATTTAGAAAATGCGTAGGTACCTAGCTTACCAATAAAGATACTTATGATAAATAAAATGGCGAACAGTAACCAAATAGCTTTAACTTAGACTGGCATGCTAGTTTTTAGCACATTTAGCATTTTCCAGGTGGCTGATGAGGCTAATACTTAGTTTCAAAAGTCAAGGTAATTGTCAGTTATGCAGCGTAACGCCGTAATAGTTCGTAGCGAAACCTTAACGCAAGGTAACGCCTACGCTGCTACGGCTACGACAAATATACTACGTAGATGGTAGATGGTTGCTACGGTTCGTAGGAGTAATCGCTACAGACCGTAGTCAGCCTACGACATAGAACAAAGAGCCAAGTATATGTTACTTAGACTGGCTAAAACGCATTATGTATTTGTTACCATAGTGTCGTACAAAACAAGGTAAATTATTAGGGTTCTATAGTATTGTGCATTCCCACCATCAGCGAGCAATCAGCAATCAATCTTGTACGTTATATTAATTGTTTTGTTCGGTTATAACTGATATAGACAAGTTTCGACAGAGGCGTAGTGATTGCTCTTGCATAGCTATTAAAAAATTCGATGTAATAACCCCCAAGATCATCATTATGATCATAAAGCAGTCCACTGTTATGCCTCCCCCTAATAGCTCCATATCGCCTTCTTCTCAGCTCTATAACAGTTCACTGCTGGACACAAGCCTCCCCTAATAGCTCCATTGCGCTCTGTTGTCCATTGACAATGTAATTTAAAGACTAACCTCGTGCGTAAAGGATCCGCTACTGCCTAGTTCTTGTCTGCACGCCTTCTAAAATGGCTCAAACTGTAGCTTAATTCCATCCCGAGATCAGTTTTTGTCCGTTTTTAAACAGCGTGCGTAAAAAAGTTATTGGGTATTAATATAAAGTCTCGAACCAAGTCAGCGAAAAATTTTGACAAACTATGGGAAATCTCAAAAAGTTACCGATCGATTTTGGGAATTCATAGACGCACATTTTGACATATGGCCCATACGCTTGTCTCTTATATCTGCGAAACTACAGGTACTTAAATTCCACAATATCATAAATCATTGCATTGTACTAAATCAGGAATACTTACAAATTTTCGATGCTTAATGCATTTTTTCAGAGTTCACACTTTTTGTGAACGCTGCTTAGCTGTAGCGAAAATGGCAAATGCCTTGTAATCGAACTGCCATCAAGCACTCGACTCGCTCCAAAACACGCCTGTGTCAGACATATTGCTGCTTTGTGCTGAAATGAGATGGATGAAAGGTAAAGTACCCACAAAGGTTATGGAGTCGCTAATTCATACACAATTTATTTTAAAATTTCATAGAGCTCGAACGCATTTATAATATATGAGGGTTTGGATGGCCTCCGTGGCGCAGTGGGCGAAGGCCCGTTTCAGAAGGTTGCGGGTTCAATTTTGTAAATATTCATATTCATTTATTTAATTCAACCAACTGGGATCATTACAATTAAAAATAAAATAAATAAAATACAAATTATTAACGCTCAAATAAAAGACAAACACATAAAATTAAATTAACACCTTGAACGCGTTGTCAAAAAGTTACCTTAGCAATGGAGTAAATTTTTTTAACAAACTTTCAAATGACATAAGGGCCCTGAGTTGTGGCTTATTTATGAAAAAAACGAAAGAAATAGTAATAAGAAAAAGTTATTATACATTGGAAGAAGCCCTAGACGACAAAAACATCGCTTAAGGTACATTTCATAACATGACTTTTTTGATTCTAATAAATTATTTGTTTATTTTTCACTTGGACATTATGTATTTGACTGATTTAATTATAAATATATTTTTATCTGACTTAATTTTTTGTAATATGTGCTATCAAGTGTTTTTACCACTTTTTTTTAAATTTATAATTGACAATGCAGCAGCTTCATTTATGACTATGATAGGTATATGTAGGTATACCTAAAACTTTAAAAAAAAAATGGATGTCAACTATTGCCTTGTCTGTCTTACGGCTGTGATATACCTATATGTAGATAAATTATTTGGTGTATGTTCTTTGTTGTGTAACTTATTTTAAAAATTGACATAACCAAGTGTACTTTATGTTCCTATGGTGAAATAAATGAGTATGAGTATGAGTATTATATTGTACACGTAGGGCGTTGTACTGTTTCAGAGTATAATTAGCACACAGGCTGCTTGTATATAAACTGGTACAATACGCACGGAAAAGTGAGTTAGCATCGAGAGTTAACATCGTTGGAGCAGCGAGCAAACCTGCGGGCTATCATGTTCGCTCTTACAGACAACGCCCTACGCTCTCTCTCAATGTCCGCATCATCCTTCAGGTCAGACGTAAGGACATGCCCGAGGTACTTAAATGTGTCAACCCTTTTAAGTGAAGTCCCATACAATTTTATAGCAGGAACACAAGGGAGAATTTTTCCGGGACCTGAAAGACCATGCATTCACTTTTGTTTGTATTATATTTCAAACCATGATTTTGAGCATATTTCTCATATATTTCCAACAATTTAGCCAGTCCACAGGCCAATGCACTCAGCAGCACCATGTCATCAGCGTAACTGATGTTATTGACACATACACCTTCAACATGGCATCCGACACGGGTGCTGCTGAGCTCACCTATCAGTGCACTTACGTACAGGTTGAAGAGCTTCGGTGAGGTAAGCCCCCCCTGCTAAATGAACAGCAAATATTTTTCTCAGGTCTGAATTTTCTATGTGTATATATTTGCCACCTGCCAGATGGTCAAACAACATCGTACACGTAGCGGGGAATCTGTGGATGCAAGGGACAGAAAGGAGTGGCGTGATAAAGAGGAGCCCTATACTCCAGGGCCCAACAGTGGGTGATAACGGGCTGAATGATGATGATGATAATGCATGATATTGGCAAAAAAAAATATCTATGTAGCTTATCAGTCATGTGGTTCCCATAAAACATGCAGTTATAGTAATATTAGAGTTCTTTGTGGAGGACTCGTCCGGGGAGGTACTGCCACCATGCCTATTTCTGCCGTGAAGCAGCTGTGATGTGTTTCGGTTTGAAAATTGTGGGTGCCGGTGAAGTTACAGACAGAAGAGGCTTATCATCTTCATGCCTCAAGTTGATGGACGCAGGGCGTTGCATCGTAGAGCACGTTCCCAAAAACGTGATCTACAATGCAATGCTTTGTGATAGGTAATGGTTACCACTTAACACGTGCTCTCTCACTGTTTTCCTCCCATTTCAAGCACGTTGAAATGCGCACATCATTTTTTAACTAAAAATCTTATGTTTCTCGACTGGAATTAGAACGACTTCCGGATTATAAGGATTCCAGATTATATTCGCTTGTTCATGGAACTTGTTACAGACTTTAAAAAATAAGCCAAGCAGTTTCTTGTCAATTCTTCTCTGTGTGGTCGCGTTACGAAATGGAGTAAATTAAAAACAAATTACGATTCAAAGTGTTTCTTGTGGTTCCAAGGAAATAAATGAATTTTTACTTTACTGCAATTTTACTATACTGGAATCCACTCGAATTCAGTTATTAATTATTAAAATAAGTACCTAATTATGTACTATTTGCGCTTCATTTTCGTCGAATCTTATTGGGTGCTATTTTTTAATAAATACGCTACTTAGTCTGGTCTAAATCTTCAAATTAAGGGTAATTTAGCACAAAGGAGTGGTACATTCGTAATAGCTATTAAATTAAGGCAATTTTCTGAAGCCGTCAGCGGAAAATAAAATAATAGCCCATTAAGAGGTCCCGGTTTCCTCCGCACTCAAAGAGAGTCGCTAATCGCAGGAAATGAATTTCAACTGGAGGCACTTTGATACTTTTCCGAGCCATTTAGTGTATTCCGAATTAGCTCAAGATTGGTCTATTATGTAAGTCTTTATTCCCTTTAAGATTTTCAATCGAGATAAAATAAAAACACGGAATACAACACAGCGATTGCAATATGTTGTGTAAAATTAAGAACGAAGTGGTGTAAGGAGTTCAGACTTCCATCTTCGGAATCCAAGTCAACCTCACATATCCATGGTGCACCCTCAACACCGACAAATATGTATTTCAACAATAAATAAACTTTGACCCTGCTGTATAAGAAACGGGGCTATGGCGAGCGCCTGAATGCGGCATAGCGCGGCTTAACACCGCAACAGCTAAATTCCCTGACTAACGCCAGGCAGCAGCGTCAGCTGCGAGTAGCTGTGCCCGGGGAATTATGAGCATATCCCCCTTTATTAGGGGTGGCCTAATTCCAGCAGTGGACTGATATAGGCTGGTTTGGTGGTAAACCCACCCAACATGAACGAACCCAAGGACACAGAAGCAATGAGGTTTTTTTATCATGGCAGAGCTTTGATCTTAAATCCTGTGCCTTATTTTTTCAGATAATTTAATTATTTATTTACTAAAGTCATTGATATATACTGTTGCTCTCGTAACTAGTTAAAACGGTTACTTAACGAATAACATTAATTAATGAAACATTTCAAATACAAACATAAAATAAATAAAGCCTTTATTCCCATCTGCAGGCAACAGCCAAAATAACACCAGGTATGCAACGTAATGAACCCATTAGCAGCAATAAAAACAAGCTGGATGAAATCTTAAAACTAATGTTAACTTTTGATGAGCGATTGAAGAAAATAGAAAATAGCACCAATGTAGCTATTCCTAAGAACAAAAAATGATTTATAAACTTAAAATCATGACTTGGAACTGCAATGGGCTAACTAAACATCAGAACGAACTACAAGTAGTCCTAGACATAGAAAAGGTCGATTTGTGTCTCGTATCGGAAACGCACTTCACCAAACAGTCTCACGTGGCATTTAAAGGCTATAAAGTCTATCATGCATTACATCCTGCAAACAAAGGTAGAGGAGGTAGTGCTGTTATCGTAAAAGAAAGTATCAAACATCACGAAACAGTTAAATGTGAAGAGCCACATGTCCAAGCTGTAGCTATTTGCATAAATACGAAGCGATATCCTCTTACGGTAGGAGCTATTTACTGCCCCCCGCGTCATACGATAGATAAAGACATTTATTCAAGCTTCTTTCGCACCCTTGGAGAAAGATTTGTACTTGGAGGTGATTTTAATGCGAAAAATACATACTGGGGCTCCCGATTAACGAACACTAAGGGCAGCAACTTAATGAGTGCCATAAAAGAGATTAAGGGAGACGCCATATCTACAGGCTCACCGACATACTGGCCAACTGATCAAAACAAAATCCTGGACCTGATAGATTTCTTCATATATAAAAACCTATCGACTAACTACCTACAGACAAAACAGAGCTACGACATGAACTCTGACCACTCAGCAATTTACTTAGAAATAAGTGAACAAGTTTTACATATAGAAAATACTCTGACCCTAGTAAATAAATACACTGATTGGGAAAGTTTTAAGTTAGAGCTAGATAGTAATATAGACCTTAATGTTCCGTTAAAAACCAGTGAGCAACTTAACATAGAATTAGACACTTTTATAAAATCTATACAACATGCTGCCTGGAATAACACACCAGAGCAAAAGAAAAGAACGATTAGAAACCACTACCCTCAAGATATCTTGAAACTAATTAACGCAAAACGAAAACAGCGGAACGTCTGGCACCAAACTAGATCTCCACAAGATAAAAATAGATTGAACTATCTGACAAAGCAATTAAAGAGGACAATACAAAATTATAACGAAGATTGCACTAACACTTATCTACAAAACCTTACCAGTGACCGCAGTACAAACTACTCACTCTGGAAGGCCACCAAAAACATGAAGCAACCCATTAATCAAAATAAGACCTGGAAAATGGGCTGTGAGTAATGAACAGAAAGCCAAACGGTTCGCTGAACACCTTGAAGATATCTTTAAACCTAATGAAGGCCTGAATAATATACTCACGGCACATGAAGTTTGTGAAGAAACGCAAACTATAAAGCTGGTAACACCCAGAGAAGTTTGGGGTGAAATAAATCATAATATAAACCCAAAAAAATCTCCGGGATTCGACCTCATTTCGGGAGAAGTACTTCATAACCTACCAAGAAAGGCGCTAGTCAAATTGACGACCCTTATTAACGCAGCACTCAGACTAAAGTATGTCCCAGATTTGTGGAAAGTTGCTGAAGTAATCATGATAGCAAAACCAGGAAAGTCGCCACATGATACTTCATCTTACAGACCGATCTCTTTGCTACCCATCATGTCAAAGCTATTTGAAAAATTGTTACTGAAAAGACTCAAGCCGATTATAGAAGGTAAGGGTCTTATACCTGAGCACCAATTCGGATTCCGAGAACATCACTCAACGATAGATCAAGTTCACAGGATAACAAATGTAATAGAGAAAACTCTTGAAGAGAAAAAAGTCTGCACCACTATCTTCCTGGATGTAGGGCAGGCTTTTGATAAGATTTGGCATGAAGGGCTACTAATGAAACTGAAGAAAACTCTACCTTTAGAATTTGTAGATATAATAGAATCCTATTTATCTAATAGAGCTTTCAGAATACGGTATAAAGGCACTTACTCTGAAATTAGAGAAATAAAAGCTGGAGTACCACAAAGAAGCGTATTAGGTCCGGTCTTGTACCTTCTGTATACAAGTGACATCCCTTCGCTAGAAAATAACACCATCGCGACTTTTGCTGATGACACTGCTATAATGGCTGTTGGAAATACGCATGCCGAAGCAGCAGAAAAGTCCAAGGTGCAGTAAATAAAATCTATGATTGGACTAGAAAGTGGCGTATAAAACTAAATGAATCGAAGTCGGTCCACATCAACTTTACAAATAAGAAAGATCAGTACTCTGCAGTATTCAATAATAATAAAATTATCCCCTATGAAAACACAGCTAAATACCTTGGTATGACGCTTGACGCTAAGCTGCGCTGGAAAGCACACGTCAAGAAGAAAAAGCAAGAGTTAGAGCTACACTACAAGATGATGTACTGGGTTCTCGGAAGACAATCCGCTTTGTCAGTGCACAACAAAATTATGTTATATAAACAAGTTCTGATGCCAGTATGGACATATGGTATACAGCTCTGGGGCTGTACTTGTAAGAGCAACATTGATATAATACAGCGATTCCAAAATAAAGTGCTCAGGGGCATTGTAAACGCCCCTTGGTACTCCAGAAACGATGATCTACACCGGGATCTCCAGATCGAATTCGTTGATAGAGTAGTTCAAATATATGCAGAAGCTCATGAACAAAGACTTCATCACCACGTGAACGTCGAGGCCATCCAGCTCCTCGACAACACAGACATTGTGAGAAGGCTCAAAAATGTAGTGTATAGTGTTAGTGCTACTTTAATGAACACAAGAACAAAGTGTCCTCCCCTTAATTAGAGACAGTAAGAAAAGTGCCAATGGACACATTCTTAGAATTAATGTTTATATAAAATTAAGTTAAATTCAAATTACTCATTAGCCTACTTGGCTAGATTGTAATGAAATTAGGGTACCGTAATTATGTGGTAAACTAATATAAAACAAAAAAAAAACATTTAAACACATACCTACCCCTTACTTATAAACGCTACTTAAATTTAACCATTGCTTTAAGTTACTGGTTTATGTCACTGTTTGTCAATAGCCAACGGTATGAGATGGCAATAGTTTAATCATTTTATTTATTTATTTTATTTTATTTATTTAGTTACACCAACAAAGTAAATACTAACATAATTAATTAGGAACTACGTACATTAAACACAATGCTTAATGATACCTCACTTATTGGTGCAAACTGCATGCAAATTTTGACGTTTGAACATAATAAAAATAGTAATGATTAAGTAGGATTATACAACTAAAGCTTTTCTTTATAAAGGTTTAATTAATTATTAAGTGTAATCAAACAATAAATTTTATTATATGGATTAAATTTATAATATGTATAAGTTTAAATTTTAAAGTTTATTGTAAATTTTGAAATTATTTTCTAAAACAATGAAAAATTATAATGAGTAAATCAATTTTAAGTTACTTTTAAACATATAAATACTGTTTGCAAAAACATCACTTTCTTGCCGCTCTTTGAGTGAGCTGCTGTTGTGAATAGCATTGTAGCGTTTCAAAATTATATTTAATGGGGAGAAATGACCAAGTTTCGAACGAGCAGTTTTTCTGGGGTATATTTTTTTTGTTTCAGCATCGCTTATCTTTTAACAGATTTTTGTAAGTAAGGCCCTTCACTATTATTTTTTACAAAAATTATAAGGGCACCCAATACAGAGTGTAGGCCTCCTCCATGCGGTTCGATTGATGTCGATCTGGAGCGAGTCCAGTCCACAGCTTTCCTGCAACCTCCACTAGATCGTCGCACCACCTTTTTAACGGACTTCAAAAAAAAGGAGGAGGTTCTCAATTCGGTTGTATTTTTTTTTTATGTTTGTTAGCTCATAACTCTGTCATTTATGAACCGATTTGGAAAATTTTTTTCGTTGGAAAGGGTAAACTTTCCGATTGGTCCCATTTAAATTTCAAGAAAAAATATTAACCCTAAGGTTGAGAAAATTGGGAATGAATCTTTTTTGGGCTCGAATTTTATAATTTTTTTTATGTTTCTTACCTCATATCTCCGTCATTTATGAACCGATTTAGAAAATTATTTTATCGTAGTGTAGGGTATACTTTGCAAATGGTCCAATATAAATTTGAAGTAAAAATACCAACCCTAAGGGTGAGAAAACTGGGAATGAACATTTTATGGGCTCATATTTTATTAGTTTTTTATGTTTGTTGCCTCATAACTCCGTCATTTAAGAACCGATTTAAAAAACTCTTAGTTTTTTGTATAGGATATACTTTTTGATTGGTCCTATAAAAATTTGAAGAAAAAATACCAACTCTAAAGGTAAAAAACAGGGACTAAGATTTTATGGGCTCGAATTTTATTCGTTTTATGTTTGTTATCTCATAACTCCGTCATATAAAAGCCAATTTGGAAAATTCTTTTTCGTTGTGTTTTTCGGGGATAAGATATTAGGGAATAAAATTTCTATGGGCTTGAATTTTATTTATAGTTTTAGTAATTTTCTTAAAGTCAGATTCACTAAAACTTCGGAAATAAACAATAATTTAAAATAAAATAAAAACCGACTTCAAAAACATTTTCTGAAAAAACTGTTAAACTAAAAAGTTAAAAATAATTGCTTATTATTGGTTCATCCACCTTTTTTCTATAAATTTATCCCTTACGATCTATGCGTTTACTACATAGGTAGATCTAGATACCTACCTGTTATTTTTGGAGTCGGTGTCAGCCAAGGCACGACAAGGTAGGTAACTATTGCGTGGGCGACGCAGGAGGGCATGTCCGAGGTGGGAGAAGTGTAGTTGCTATAATGTCGTACTCCAAAGCTGACTCCGACTCCAAAAATAACAGGTAGGTATCTAGATCTACCTATGTAGTAAACGCATAGATCGTAAGGGATAAATTTATAGAAAAAAGGTGGATGAACCAAAAAATAAGCAATTATTTTTAACTTTTTAGTTTAACAGTTTATTCAATAAATGTTTTTGAAGTCGGTTTTTATTTTATTTTAAATTATTGTTTATCTTAGGTGTTCCTCGTACGTGCTGCGCCGCGCACGTACCAGTGGAGAACAACAAGTTCGCTCCATCGGCCATCCTGTGCTCTAGCAATACAAACATATCTAATATTAATACCTAGCGACCCGCCCCGGCTTCGCACGGGTGCAAGTTCTACTACAATATAAACCTTCCTCTTAAAAAACTTAATTTAAAAAAAAACGCATTAAAATCCGTTGCGTAGTTTTACATATACATAGGGACATACCGCTGGAAGTGACTTTTATACTATGTAGTGATAACAAAGATAATAAGAAAATAAAAAATAAAATATACTTATAAAAGACATTCTATAATACATCACGCTCAAAGAACTTCAAGCATTACACTAAAACAACCGGCCATCCATCTGCAAACAAATTGAAACTTACCTGCGTCGGAGAGCGTTGAGCGCGGAAAATATGCGGCGACGGTGTTGTCTCGTTTCGTCCTTTGTGTATTAGGATAGAGAATAAATAAATAATGCGGGACGTAATCACACAGCATCATATAGCCCCAAACTAAGCAGAGCTTGTATTATGTGAACCACATGATTGTTATACTAAACATAAATGACCTTACTTATGAACATCTTTCAAAAGATAAACGATGTTTAAACTATTGCCATCTCTATCCGTTGGATAATGACAAACAGTGACAGGGCTAACTTTAAGTATTGATTAACTTTAAGTAGCTTCATAAGGGGGATAATTTTAAGAATAAGAGAACGTCTCCTATTAGCGGGAAAAATAAGGCGCAGAATTTTGTTTGCAAAGCAAATATATGTTGAAGCATCGCCTTATGCTTTCATAACAGCGCTCAGTATTCTATTTGCTATGTAAATTTCATCAGGTGTTTGCACCTTACTTTTGCTTAGATTAAGTAAAATCACTCTATCGACCTCACCTAACCAGAATAGACGTGTGCTTTCTATACGTCGCGATTTATAAATACCTAAGTCAAGTAAATCTAAATTATCATCATCAGCCTAATAGCAGTTCACTGCTGGACATAGGCCTCCCATAATGAGCGCCATAGTGCCGTCCTGAGCTCGACGCATCCAGCTTCTACCAGCAGCCGAGAGCAGATCCTCACTCTATCTGGCCGGAAGGCGTCCCACACTATACTACACAGTATAAAGATCACACAGCAGTCCGGCGCCTTTGATCTCGCTGTAAATGCTGACAAATGACGCGACAGTGAAGGAAAGCAAGGACTGTCACAAGCAAACAGTGTACTCGTAGTTTTATTATAACAATAAAAGACTACTAGGACACCATTTTTTTCAACTTGAACGACGGTTGTCAATTTTATTAAATTTTATTTTCTAGTGTTCTTCTAATGTATGTCGTTTAATATTCATGGTATTATAACCGATAAATGTTAGATAAAAGACACAAGTATTAGTGAAATGGAATAAAAGAAGATTGAACGGGAATTCTCCGATTGATTGATCTGATGATGAACGGGAAATTGTGCACCGATCGTTTTTTGTTATAGTCGCCATGGCTATAGCAGAAAACAGGACCTGACCGAAGACTGGACGACTGGACTTATAAACCGTACTACGTTGCCTCATATTATTATGAACAATTATTATACTTGATACTGGCGAAATTGTGGATAACTATCCCAGAAGCCATTTAATAAAGAAGTGAAGTGAAGTGAAAAGACTACTAAAAAGAACATTCCAGTAGGTAATGCCCGCGGCAGTTTTTTTTTCGGTAAATATTTCCATGGTAATCGTATACCTACTTACCTAGGCTGCCCTCTCATGATCGATAATCGGTGACCTTTTTTTTGTAGGAGAAAAATTCATCGTACAAATTGCAATAGTGCAACGCACACGTCCTACAAAGTCAGTCAGAAATACTATGCAGGAAAAATCGGCCTGATTATCGGTCCTACAAAGTCTGACGTGGCGGGCAGCCTTAACTTGACTAAATGAATTTTCTTTTACCCAGACTATGTAAGTACTACCTGTGGTACTACTAACACGTCTCATGTCTTCTATCATATTTTTCTTTTGTCATTGTCACCAAATGCAAGTGTGCCCTTTCCTTATGACCCCAGAAAAAAGGACGTTTCTAACACATTTTTCTTTTGTCATTGTCACCAAATACAAGTGTGCCCTTTCCTTATGACCCCAGAAAAAAGGACGTTTCTAACACATTTTTCTTTTGTCATTGTCACCAAATGCAAGTGTGCCCTTTCCTTATGACCCCAGAAAAAAGGGGATTTCTAACACTGGTTTTGAAGAGATTCAAACCGAAATGATCGTACCACTCGTTTTTATTGAATAAAGTATTTTGTATTGTTTTAATTTGTGGCGATTCGGTCATTTCACACAATCGATCTGTCACATCACTAGCATACGTGCGGGCGCCCCATCACTACCCGACCCCCGGGCGGGAATTTTAGCTAGATACTCTGTGGACGTTGATAGGCTTATAAAATTACTGTCGTACACCGAAATGGTCGGCATCGGACCTTTATTTGCAAACTTAGTCATTCCATCTGTCAAACTCAAACAACGTCAATTGATAAACTGACAAAGTTTTGTAAAAAAACGACCGGTGCTTATCATTTCAAGTAAACAGCGAGTGAGTTAGTAAATGGCAAAAAGAATGAAACCAAGTAATAAAACATATTTCTATATTTGTATAAATAACATGATTTACGAATAAATAAAAATATTCATTACGAAGTAATAAATAAATGAAGATATATTTGTAGGTACTATGTACATAAAAGACGTGTATTTTCAAAAACTATCATCACATAGGTACATCACATTATCACAATTATCACAATCACATCACAATAATTATTATGCTATTTTGCTTACTATTGGGTACATGTAATGATCTTTTATAAAACTTAATTAAGTATTCTTATGCTAAATATAATAAACTGTGACTAAATCATATTATAGTGAATTTGCATGGGTCGATTTTAGGCGTGCGGCAAGTCACCAATCGAATCGCTTGTAACAATCGAATCGCAGCCCCATTTACACGGGTAGATAAAAATTTCAGGTGACTTTAGAATTTTTAACAAGACAAAATAGAAGCGATCGCCTGAAACTGAGCATTTACTCAGCCAATTTAAGCCACAGCACGGCCAAAATCGGGCTTTAGAACTTGGCAATTTATTTAAGCCACCGTTCGGCCAAAATCGGGCTTTTGATCTTGCTTATTTATTTAAACTACCGTACGGCCACAAGAGGGCTTTGGAACTTGCGATTTTATTTAAGCCACCGTACGGCCAAAATCAGACTTTGGAACTTGCTAATTTATTTAAACTACTACTGTACGGCCAAAAGAGGGCTTTGGAACTTGCGATTTTATTTAAGCCACCGTACGGCCAAAATCAGACTTTGGAACTTGCTAATTTATTTAAACTACTGTACGGCCACAAGAGGGCTTTGGAACTTGCGATTTTATTTAAGCCACCGTACGGCCAAAATCAGACTTTGGAACTTGCTAATTTATTTAAACTACCGTACGGCCACAAGAGGGCTTTGGAACTTGCGATTTTATTTAAGCCACCGTACGGCCAAAATCAGACTTTGGAACTTGCTAATTTATTTAAACTACCGTATGGCCACAAGAGGGCTTTGGAACTTGCGATTTTATTTAAGCCACCGTACGGCCATATTAAGGCTTTGGAACTTGCGATTTTATTTAAAACACCGCGGCACAGCACGGAACAAATCGGACTTTGGAACTTGCGTTTTTATTTAAGCCACCGCGGCACAGCACGGAACAAATCGGGATTTCGAACTTGCTAATTTATTTAAACTACCGTACGGCCAAAAGAGGGCTTTGGAACATGCGATTTTATTTAAGCCACCGTACGGCCATAATAAGGCTTTGGAACTTGCGATTTTATTTAAGCCACCGCGGCACAGCACGGAACAAATCGGGCTTTCGAACTTGCTAATTTATTTAAACTACCGTACGGCCCAGAGGGCTTTGGAACTTGCGATTTTATTTAAGCCACCGCGGCACAGCACGGAACAAATCGGGCTTTGGAACTTGCGATTTTATTTAAGCCACCGCGGCACAGCACTGAACAAATCCGGCTTTCGAACTTGCTTATTTATTTAAACTACCGTACGGCCAAAAGAGGGCTTTGGAACATGCGATTTTATTTAAGCCACCGTACGGCCATAATAAGGCTTTGGAACTTGCGATTTTATTTAAGCCACCGCGGCACAGCACGGAACAAATCGGGCTTTGGAACTTGCGATTTTAGTAACCCGTCACCTAGCCGAATTGCCATTTCGATTTATGCCATGCGGTCGAAATCGTGCGGTTTAAGGTACCCGTGTGAAACTCGCATGAATTTCCACAACACCTATTTAACAAATGTCTAAGGGCCTCAATTTGACCATCCATCATTTAAGTAACGTGAAAGTATTTTTTTTTTTTATAGGAACGCCAACAGCTGAAATATCCATACATTGTAGGGTTACACTGACAAAGTTTTCATTCTGATAAATAAACCAATTACAGGCGGACACAGCATTCATAATAACTAAGTAGTAGGTACTTATGGTAACAAAGATTTAATTTAATTTTATGTAAGTCAGTGGACTTTGATAGACAGTAATGACCGCATACGGTGTTTACAAGAGACCATTTTTTTCATCTTGTATTTGACGGTTGTGTCATTTTTATTTTATTTTAGTGTTTTTTCTGATTTATGTTGTTTAATTTTTTATTATATATGATAAATAAGACTAGGTCAGTAAATAAGACACTAGTTTATGGAAATGGAATAAAAGTGAATTTCGACTGGAATTCTCTGATGAAGAAAATTGTTCGCCGATCTTGACTGACCTGACGTTGCCTCATATTATAATGAACAATATACTTGATATACTCGCGAAATTATGGAAAACTGTCCCAGAAGCCATTGAATAATGAATGAAACTGTTTTCGCGCGTGTCCGCTGTTTCTACTTATTCTAAAGTCTGCGCGTATTGGAAAAGCGTAAGTATATCAGTAGAGGTAACTACACGAGTATTACTGCTACATACAAACGGGTTGATGTACGCATTATGTAGCTCCGAGATCTGGGTAGAGCAAGCCGCAGCGGAATCGCCTGAAGACCCTAACTTCCCGAACCTGAAACATAAATAATAACATTCATCATCATCATCATAACAAGTAAGTAAGAACTCTGAGCCACATAGTCCCTGCGCTAATTTTGCCTTCTTATAGATAATGTTGCCTTTAGAAATAGCACAATAAGTAAGGTACACAACCGTATTAAGTTTTTGTGTGAAATGAATTATCTTATATTATCATCATTATGTATCCAACATAATTATTGCAATAAAGAATATCAATTTGAACATGAATCATCATCATCATCATCGGCCTATTGCAGTCATGCGCCATATTCGATCCACTGCGGGGCATATGTCTCCCTTTGATTACGCGTCTTGCTACGGTCCTGCTCTAGTCTTAGCCAGGTGCGGCCCACGGATATCGACGACCCATCTCTTCTTCTTCTTCGTATGAGCCAGTGACCAACTCTTGTGTCGGAGTTTTTAGGCCGCCCGAAGGCCTCCGACATGGCTTAACGACTGAAAAGCCGGGACCAACATCTTAAAGTGCTTTCCGAAGCACGGAAGCGCTCAAATCGAAAGAGTAGAGTAGAGAGCCGACCCATCTCGCAGGTAATAAAACACTCTTTTTTTTTTAATTAACCGACAACACGGACATTGTGAGAAGTGGAGCCAAATCTCACCAAATAAATTATCACGTGGGGGAGGGGGGAGTCCCGGCAAATCTCCCGTAATTTATTTTCCTCAAGAAAAATAAATGAAACCCCGTCAATTCCAAAGCCGCGGGCAGTGCTAGTTTATAATATTAGTGTGATATGAGATATTTATTTGCATTAATAGTTTAATTTGATGTCATAATTTTAATTTAGCACTTTATTTTGAAAAACTTGCATATTTTTGTACGTTTTTTTTCTGCGACGAAGGATTACATAGTATAAAATGTTACTTGTCTAAGTGCTTATTTTGTAATTTTAAATATATAAATATAATGACCGCGACTCATGACACCTGCATAACTTCTAGTTTTTGAGACACTTGATAGGAATCGGTAATTTCCTCGCCTCTGTATATAGTGTAGGTACTACATCATTTTCTTTTGTTTTCACTGTAATTACTCCTACGTTCTAGGAATCTTGTAATATACTAGTCTTAAAAAACTAGCAGTTTTTTTTTAAATAAATCCAACGCAATCAACTTATTATCATCAAAGCACATTTTGAAAAATCTCACGTGAGATTTGAGGGGAGGGTTGAGCAAAATCTCGCGACATCTCACCAAGAGGGGGAGGGGGTCAAAAAATCGCCAAAATGACCTCACGTAATTAATGAACGCCCCCTTACTCATTAGCCTAAAGTAATGTACGATTCACGCCTACCGGCCCGCTTCGGAGAACATCGAAGGACACATTTTAAAACATGCTAGAGGAAATTGAAACATCCACAAAGCAGTCAAGTTCCTTATTTGAATGCAATATCTACTTACAGATCTATTTATGTCAGTGTTTGACAAAGCCGGATCTGCGTAAATTGCATGCAAATGGGGAACTTAACTGTTTTGTGGATGTTTCAATTTCCTTTACCATGTTATAAAATGTTCTCCGATGCTCTGCGACACGCGCCGGTAAGTGTGAATCGTACATAAGGCAAGATCGTTATTTTATGAGCGTACATTAATAAATGTATACTACGAAAAGGAAAAAAAAAACTAACCTATGACGTCGAAGGCTTGCTGTCTCCTATTTAGTACGAAAGGCATTGATATCGTCACGCCACCGTTCCCTTGGCGACATCGCCTCTTGGCATCCGCAGGTACCCATTGGGTGACGATCGATGCCCATCTATTTTCCTTATTATTAGAGTTTATTTGTGTAAATATTACGGGAGTGATATAGTCTAAAATAAAATTGTCTTTAACTGTAATAGACATAGCTTAGAGAATTAGCAAGCTGAAGTGGCAGTGGGCTGGCCATATCTGCCGAAGAACCGATAACCGCTGGGGTAAACGAGTTATTGAGTGGCTCGCGGCAAACGTAGTGAGGACGCCCTCCGGCCAGGTGGAGTGACGATTTGCGAAAGGCTACTGTTTGAAGAGACATGCGAGTACCACCGTGCCTATTTCTGCCGTGAAGAAGCATTGCTGTTTGAAGGGTGCGATATGAGGTTTGACACCTCAAGTTGATGGACGCAGGGCGCACAACACCACACACGACACCAGCCTATATTAGTCCACTGCTGGACATGGGCCTCCCCTAGTAAAGAGGGATATGCCCATAGTCCCCACGCTGGGCATGCGGGGGACGCTGCTGCCCGTCGGTAGCCAGGGCATGTAGCTGTGTCGGTGTCAGGCTGCGCTATGCCGCAATCAGCCGCCGCCAGAGCCCCGTTTGTAAGCAGGATGCATTACGTGCAGGTGAGGTCGGCTTGGGTTCCAAAGATATGGTATGGAACTCCTTACACCCCTAAAGCGTTATCACAATACAATCCTGTTATACATAAATAGTTACCACTTAACATCAAGTCAACAAGCATATCTCCCATGCTTGTTTCATCATCAATTATACAAAAGACAAATATTTGCAGTTCAGGCAAACTAAACAAAACTTACCAGAACTCGTTGCCTGGATGCGCGTTTCCATCCCAAGGGTACGTCATCACGAGAAGTTTGTCTGTATGTTGGCCCGTCAGCTTAGAAGACGGCTCGCGATCTTCTAAGTAGATGTTGATGCCATCTGTAAATAAATAACACAATATCATCGAGATATTTATACTCTAGAGTGGATCTTGGAAAAAAAGTGTCTGCACCAAAGCTCGGCGCACGCTATCAATTGCGCCGATTTTGAACTCTTTTCAAGCGACATAAGGACTAAATTAGTGCAAAGGAGAATGCCCAGAACCCGTACCATTTGCGTCAAAACCATAAAATGTATTATATTTTATAAATGAGATGAACATTTTCTTTAGTTTTAAACACCGACGGGATTAATGAAAAAGTAAAAAATTATTTTGTTGATTTGGTTTCCGTCGCACGCCACCATTAGACTGCAATATATAACCATTGATATATTCTGTTACGATGGCAACAACCATTGATATAAATATACTGTTACTATGGCAACAACCCTTTCCCTATATAATTATAACCCTACTCTATGAACAACCCTCATTTTTATTATTTAGTCAGTAGAATTGACTAAAACTTATTTGAGATTACCGAGATCAGTCTTGGTACCGAGCGCCATACATCAGACGGCATTGTCCTTTGGCATTTTGAAGTTCATTTCTGTCAAATACGCTTGGACGATTTTCGTCAGTTTTCACTTGAATACTGACACTCTATGTAATTATATCGATGCACAATATCCACTATTTCAAAAATCTACATACAGGGTGTGGCATAATGAGTAGTCAACTCATTGTCTATGGCTGGGGGTGTCATGATTCATGACCGATTATAAAATCAAAAATTGTCTTTAGTAATAGTATTATGGATTTCTAGTTATTGATCATTTTCAACACCAGCATATATGTCAGTTCACTGCTGGACATAAGGCTTCCGTTATATAGAAATAGATATGCCCATAATCCCCACGCTGGGCATGCAGGTTGAGGATCGCAGGCCACAGCTTCTCGCCACCGACGCTGCTGCCCTTCGGTCAGGGGATGTAGCTGTGCCGGTGTCAGGCTGCGCTATGCCGCAATCAGCCGCCGCCAGAGCCCCGTTTGTTACTTAGCAGGTGCAAAATGGGCAGGTGAGGTTGTGCTTTGGATCCGGAAATGGTTTTTTATTATTATTAATACTTACTGTTTGGATGTCCTTTATCTTGAATGAAACCAGATTTGACTTTGCTACCGGGTTGACTCTTAAAATAAGCTGAAACAAATACAATTACATAATTAATAGTTGACCCGTTCAACTTCGTATCATCTAAAATTAATTTAAGTAATCAGAAGTGGCAATGCAAATACATACAAAATATTAAATTTTGATTTTATTTTGATTTTTCGGCTCTCCTTTGGGTATTTATTTATTTTCTTTTTACTAAACCACCCCTGCATCAAGGCGAACAAAACCAAAAAACAAATATTCAAATCGGTCGAGCCGATATTATTATGTTGTACCATGTACATACACATAGTACAACACTAGAAAAATTATTAAAATGAAATAGATTTTTTTGTAGTAGTATTTTTACATTCTGTATACTAGTTCTGCGAAAATTAGACCTCGCGACAATAAACACTTTTGCAACAATTAATTTACCATGTATGTATATGTCGAGGAGTGTCTGGAGATCATATCTGGTGGTATATGATCTTGAGTGAAATGCCATTTGTAGTGCTGTGGTCGTTGAAATGCTTGACACATCGTAGATGGACTGTCAGATGGGACGTTTGGGTGACGATCCAGAAACGCCATGAAAAAAAAGAAGAAGAAGGGAGCGTGGGGCGCGGGAAGGGAGGATGGACGTCGTCCATCGAACATGAAAATAAAAAGGTTAAATATGATGGGATCGCGATGGATTTTGGGAATGAAAAGGAAAAGCACTACAAATGGGAGATCGCTGCATTCCTCGATATGTGCTTACACGTTGGATTTACCTCATCTCCGACATCAGAAGTCGCGGATTGTGAATGCACGCCTACAATCAAATGCATGCGCGGTGGATGATGAAAATGGCATTACAAGTCGCTAGCATTCGAGTAATCAAATCGGCGCCAGCTCGTCGCCGCAACAGAGCTAACTTTACGTTAGAAAAGTACTGAAAAAGATGTTCACCTGTTGGAAGATGTGATGCAATGCAACATTGTCAGTCACAGGATGCAACGAGTTACCGGCTTCGCATGGCTTGCATAGAGGATAAGATTCACACTGCGGAATGGATGTTTGCATGATTTGCAGCAGCGATTTGTTCAGAGTCTGGGATTGGTAGTACCATGGTTTCCTTGTGATATCCACGACGCAGGAGAGAGTCCCGCCCAGTATCAGAGCTATGTGTGTGATGTTGGATGTTGTTTTGCTTTGACATAAATCTACACCGACCATCTGAATTATTGGCATAAAAGGAATGTTACATTTGCACAAAAGGGATACCTGCAATGAACATGAATGCAGCAATATTAGAGTTTGTAGTCAATGATCCATCGCGTACCCTCTTCAAAACAAAAATGATTTACAGTATAGATGCTTGACGGCAGTAGACTGCTACACTGAATATGGATTAGCAGGAGCGTTTACACTGAGACGGATGAGCTGTGTATGTCATGTTTGTGATGTAGATAACCTATGGAACTGCTTCCTAAAGTGGAAAGAATATACTATGATGAGCATCATATGATGAACCAACTATGTTAAAAGAATGCAAGAAAATATAGAACAGGAAATGTATATTGAATGACAATGTTATTTGAAAACTATGTACCTATATCAAAGTTCCTGATTACCACTTTCACTGGCTGTGCTTATGGTTTGTAGACAAGATAGGCCACAATGTAATGGTTTGTTTTGCATCTGGACTGTAAAGGTTGATGCATTTATTTAATGGTGTATTTATCCGGTGAGTTCATACAATTTTTAATTTAACATTGATAATTTAATGGCAAGTTGGTAGACAGCTTTCTAATTGATCTGCCATAGGTTTGATAAGGAAGCTATTATTATGTAATGTTCGGACTTGCCCCTAACTACAATGTAGATACATGGTACTGAATTACTAAGCAATATCATGAGTGAGTAATGAAGCCTATACAATCCTTTAAGTTTCAAGTTAGTTGTTGTAATAAAATAGTTCATTAAGCTTTCACTGCTTATTTGTAATATTAGTAATTTCAGTAATGGTTGTGAGTCTATGCTACGTTAAGGTTGTCATCTGTAACACAGTTGTTACGGTTGAATGCAGTTTGTTTAAAAAAAAATTACATTTATTTGAGACAAGAATTATACAAAGACAATTAGAACGTATTTCAAAAAAATTATTGTCATGTGAATTTAATGGTGTGGGTTCGAGTCCCATAGGTCTGATTATCTTATTGTGCATTTGCATTAACGGTATGAAAGTGTAATCTAATCCATTGTAGTCCATAATACAATGTGCTAACATTGTTTTCTTTTCATGTCCTGAAACATACTGTGAATGCGCAACCGACTCTGAGGAATAATTTGGGTATATTATATGGCCAACGTGACGAGCTTCTGGAGAGTGTGCTGTGGTGTTCTGACTGATGTACAGAATGTATGGGTTTATTTGGTGAGCATTTGGATTTATACTTACTGGGATGATGATGGAAACAGAACTAAAGCGTGAGCTACAGATAATCTTTTGGAGTAGAGATACTCGTGATCCAATTCATGAAGGAGTTGGTGCGGAGATTGTATTGATACAACCCACATACCGCTATCTATTGGCGAGCGACCACAGAAGTAATTGCCACGCCATCTAGTGGGGAGTAGATGAACTACCTGTTCCACTCAATTTTACTACACCTACCATACAATTGATAACGTCATCGGTCTGACAATGCTAACGGTACCTGTCACGGCTGCTTTCAAGATGAAAAAAACAGTGGAACATGTATGTCAATGTTATCCTACACTGCACTGCCACAGGCGAAACTGGAGCAAAGTCCGGGTTACAAAAACTGCTTGATCAAGGCTCTCAGAACGCAGGCAGTATCGGGAATTCTAGAGCAATGTTGACACCAACCCAGAGTCTTCCGTTATTCTAGGGAGTTGGGTTGGCTGGGGTCAGGTTGGCGGGGGCAATGCACATACACATACACCCCAACGCGAGACGTCAGTGCAGAACTTTCCCCCCTACTTTAAATTAGAATTAGAAAGTAATGTTGTTCAAGAGTAAACATTTTGTAATACTTTTATGTGAGCCGAAGTATCAAACCCAGCAGTTGAATGCTATAGGCTGATGATGATGATGATGATGTGCTTTTTTTATTGTTTGGTTTCGATAATACGTATAGTAATCTATTGTAGATTTGTGAGTTGTATTGTGAGAGTCATTAATACTCTCACACTTAGTACTTAGTTGTTAAATATTTCACGGTAGAGTAACCTAAGTAGTTGTCAGATTCTAAGCTAGAGGATTGATAATACACAATGAGAATAAAATAAACTATTACTATTAGAATTTATTTGGGTCAGAATGACCGAGCAGGAGAACAAATAAGCTGGCAGAATTTATTTTGCAGATTGAACACTCACACGAGGATGAGTGAGATGTCAGTATGGCCGGATCAAAAGAGCAGCGACGATAATATTAACTCTCAATAGCGCTTCCCCCTCACTTTAAGATAAGTACCTGCGAGCCATTTAGCTTTTTGTATGCGAACCTGAAAATGTGTAGTGATTCTAGTAAGACGGAATCCAGGGTTGCTGATCGTGGCATGCGGTTGCGGGCTCTGTAATGAAATATCTCTGACTCTCGCTCGATAATGTAGGAAGTATTGACACGTCACGTTCACTTTGATTTTGGAATCATTTAAAATTTTAACGGATGCATATTTCGTGGATGACACTGCATTACATTGCAAACATGTGGATATGCATTGGGTGTGATGTGTGGTTTGTCTCTGTATCCTCGGTGGAATTTGGTACTGAACGGTATCTGAGGTTGTCGACAAAGAGTCGGAATTATGTTTGGTTTGGTTCTAGATACCTACCTTAGTATTTGTGGCACCTACCTGCGGTAAAACTGGTGGAGCACGCTTTTACAAAATAGGCTATGCCTACGCTGCGCATTAACGTTGTGACTGCTAAGTAAATAAAGAGTTCGGTTTGGTCGGATCGTGTGCGGGCCAAGTTGTCGGAAAAATAAAAATGAAGGCGACGGGACGGGTAACGTTGCAAATACGGAAATGTGGAGCAAGTGTGGAGAAAATTTTAGTGGCGAGTTTTGCGTGAGACTGAATGTGTGAATACTGTTCTAGGGTCGGAACAAGGCTGTTAATACTGTTCCAGAGTCGGAACAAGGCGTTTAATACTGTTCCAGGGTCGGAACAAGGCGGTTAATACTGTTCCAGGGTCGGAACAAGGCTGTTAATACTGTTCCAGAGTCGGAACAAGGCGTTTAATACTGTTCCAGGGTCGGAACAAGGCGGTTAATACTGTTCCAGGGTCGGAACAAGGCGGTTAATACTGTTCCAAGGTCGGAACAAGACGTTTAATACTGTTCCAGGGTCGGAACAAGACGGTTAATACTGTTCCGCGTTCGGAAAAAGACGGTTAATACTGTTCCAGGGTCGGAACAAAGTGGTGTATACAGTTTCGCGTTCGGAAAAAGACGGTCAATACTGTTCCAGGGTCGAAATGAGGTGGTTAATACTGTTCCGCGGTCGGAACGAGGCGGTTAATACTGTTCCGCGGTCGGAACAAGACGGTTAATTCTGTTCCGCGGTCGAAACGAGGCGGTTAATTATGTTCCGCAGTCAGAACGAGGTGTTGAATCCGGTTCTGCGGTAGGAACCAGTCGGTGAATAATTCCGTGGTCGGAAAGAGGAGGTGAATCCGGTTCTATGGTCGGAACCAGGCGGTGAATCCGGTTCTACGTTGGAACCAGGCGGTGAATACAGTTTCGCGGTCGGAACTAGGCTGAGAATACTGCTCACGGGCGGGACAAGCGATTGAATTCTGTCCAACGGGGACAAGCGATTGAATTCTGTCCAACGGGGACAAGCATGTGGTTGAATTCTGTCCAACGGGGACAAGCATGTGGTTGAATTCTGTCCAAAGGGGACAAGCATGTGGTTGAATTCTGTCCAACGGGGACAAGCATGTGGTTGAATTCTGTCCAATGGGGACAAGCATGTGGTTGAATTCTGTCCAACGGGGGCAAGCATGTGGTTGAATACTGTCCAGTGGGGACAACTAAGCGGTTGAATACTGTCCAGCGGGGACAACTGTTGAATTCTGTCCAAAGCGCCCCGGAGCAAGGTTATTTTATTTAATAATCTTAATTTGTTTATTTATGTAAGTTATTAAACCTTAATTTGTTTATTTATTTACATCTGAATTGTGCTATTACATACTTGACTAACTTATTAAACCATATCCGAACAACCGATCAATTGTAAGTATGTTAGAATGACGGAAACAGCAAAATCTTTATTTTTGTTGCGTTCTACGAAGCGTTGCGTTCGCGTGCGTTTATACGCCTGATGAAATTAAGGACTGAGATGTGAATCTAATTCATACATTTGAGTATTGCCAGTTTCAATCGCGGCTTGATGGCTATGAGTAGAGTTTCTCTGAATAAGTTTACGTTATGGTGTGTGTAAGCGTTTGTGCTACAGATTATTGGGGCTTCCGATTCCTATTTCAAAAAGTAATTTGCAGTTAATTTTGGTAGATAGCCTTGAAAAACAGATTAATTATTAGGCGGTACTGATGCCCAACTGTCAATGTCATGATCAGCAACACAACTGTGCTTATTTTACCTACCTATCAGTATTCGATGAAACAAAAATTAATGAGAACTGTTTGCTTGGCTAGAATTTTTCAGGTTAACAAGCAGAAACTAGCAATCCGAATGTGTATGTACATACTCGTACTTCTTGCCTTTTACTTAATCAATGGCGTCTGAGATGGCACTACCACAGTTTATCCATAGTATCACACAGGGACGTGTGAAATGTCAGAATTGGCCGTGTCGAGGAGTGTCTGGAGATCATATCTGGTGGTATATGATCTTGAGTGAAATGCCATTTGTAGTGCTGTGGTCGTTGAAATGCTTGACACATCGTAGATGGACTGTCAGATGGGACGTTTGGGTGACGATCCAGAAACGCCATGAAAAAAAAGAAGAAGAAGGGAGCGTGGGGCGCGGGAAGGGAGGATGGACGTCGTCCATCGAACACGAAAATAAAAAGGTATGATGTATGTACATATGATGGGATCGCGATGGATTTTGGGAATGAAAAGGAAAAGCACTACAAATGGGAGATCGCTGCATTCCTCGATATGTGCTTACACGTTGGATTTACCTCATCTCCGACATATATATATTTAAAACGGAATATCAACCATGTTTTATATAACTTATTAGTGTAAATAACCATGTCAGTTAAAAATCATAGACCAGAAATAACATTATAGACTACATTGAATGCGAACGAAGTCGCAGGAGGAGACTAGTAGTGAATAAAGTTCTAGTATCTAGTAGCTTTTACATAAGCGAAGGAATAACTAATAAGCTATTTCTAATGCGACCGAAGCTGCAGAGGAAACTATAAGCCGATGCATTAAAGAAACGAATCTAAAATGGCGGCGCTTATCATGTTCTCTCGCTTGCACACTAGTGCCGTCTATACTCACTCACGCGCGTACAGTAGGCAGAAAAAAAATCTGTCTTGATTTGCTTTCTCGCTGTCTTGACGCGCTCTATTACTTACGTTACGTTACGAATTCCTTGTTATAATTTACTTATTTGTTATTGTTGTTGAGTTTTGTTTTATTGCTAAGATTCGCTGTTAAACAAAGTAGCTTATATGTTAATCCAGGTCACAAACTTTGTACTGTATTCTAAGTTTTATCAAAATCCGATATGTAGTTTTTGCGTGAGACAGCAACATCCATCCATTTATAATATTAGTAGGATAAGCAGGTAGGTATGTAGAAAATCTTCCAAACAGGCAATTGAGGCAATTACTAGGTGTGGGTAGATGTTGTATAATTATGAATGTGTGTACGAGTTTAGTCACCTTTTGAAGCTGTTCTATTTGAAATAAATACGACCCGGTTTTTTTTTTTATACCATTCATTTGAAAAAAATCTTGGACTGGCTTTTTATATGCTAACTGTACTATCTGTCTATGCAAGTACAAGCCGCCATTTTAGATTGGTTTCTTTAATGCATCGGATTATAGTAGTGAATAAAGTTAGACATATTTACCTTGCAGAGTTCTAGTAGCTTTGATATAAGCGAAGTTAACATCAGTGACGTGACTAAGCGCGCCGCGTCTCAACAGAGAGCGAATACATTCCACGAACGAAAGCACATACACATCGTTTTGGTGTGAAGATATCTTCCATACTCCAAGACCTGGAAAAATATATTCTTACAAACAAAGATCAAATCAAAGTTATTTACTTCACACAATACGAATAAATTACATAACCTAACTCTGTCTATCAATCGCCAGCACTAAGAAACGTCCATCGCCACCAGACACTAAAACAAAAGTGAGCGCGCTATCGCTGCTGCGCTCGTATTTATGTCAACGCCGCTCGGCTCACGTTCCGGGGAGGGGAAGTTCTTTAAAAATATTTATAATAGTCGCGCACGAGACAAGCTAGCTACGTCGCCGTAACAATAAAATACAACACATTTCAAAACTTATTCCAACCAACAATCTTGGGAAAACGAATTTTCAGTAAGTGCATAAATAGTATTTACGCTTAATATCATCCTTGTTGTAAAGAATATTATGTGCCGTCGAGTTTAGTACTAAACCATTTTGACACACCGATAAAAATGGATCTCTTTGTAAAAGATATTGTTGCATCAAAACTGAGTGCTAACTAAAACAGCTGGATTTTGATCCCTCAAATCTACATTCAAGATATGTTTTACAAGCTGTGTTAATTTCAAAGCTCCACATACTATATTTCCAAAAGAATAAATGGTCTGTATGTACCTCGTTTTCGTGTTCTGACCCATACAGTCGCCTTAATAGCACATAACCTTGTGATCGAAATAGGTAGAGCAAATTTCTGTGTATATTATATCTATCAGACAAGCAGTTGCTTTCGTTTTTATAATATCAGTTAGATTAGGATGGTTTTTGAGCAATTTAGGCTTCAAAACCGTACCCAAAAACGGTTGCCGTTTAGTACCATATAAATTTAAATAAAAATACCAACCCTAACACAATAGGGGATGAGAATACCCTCCCCAACGAAGCATTTTTCAAATCGGTTCATAAATGACGTAGTTTAAGGTAAAAACATAAAAAATACAACTGAATTGAGAACGTCCTCCTTTTTTTCCAAGTCGCTTAAAAATATTAATTACCTGCACCAATAACATTCAAGTAGGCTTTCTTCCCCGCATCTCTCCCCCTAACATCCGCCTCTAGCAGCGAAGCCTCCGCGATAATGCTGAGCCGTTTGTGATAGCATTCGTTGTCGAAGATTGCTCCTATCTTCCCCAATGTCACGTATCGGTCGGTGTACAGCCGTTCGTCCTTTTTGAGTTTCTGGTTTGAGGTCGGCTGAGAGGCCAATTTTGATGCGACTTCAGGGTATGTTAGGGTTGGTACCTAGAAAAAGAACGTTGATCTGACTTTGCTCTTATAATCACATGAGAGCGAAAGAAGCAAAGGAAGTATGCCAGAAACGTAGCAAGTGGGGATCCGTGGTCTGGGAAATAGTCGTGACCTTATGTATGATGTATGTATGTATGTATGATCTGACTTTAACTCTTATTATTAAACATGTGCCTCCAAGACGTGTAGCAAGGGGTGAGGGGTAAAGGTGTAAGGGGTTTCAACCTCCATTTTTTGGAACCCAAGACAACCTCAACTGCCCGTGGTGCACCCTGCTGCGGGGCTTTGGCAGCATTGACTGCGGCATAGCGCAGCCTAACACCGACACAGCTACATCCCCTCACCGACGGGCAGCAGCGTCGGTGGCGAGAAGCTGTGCCATGCGATCCCCAACCCGCATGCCCAGCGTGGGGATTATGGGCATTTCTCCCTTCTCATAGGCGAGGCCTATGTCCAGCAGTGAATGGGCTGGTGTTGTAGTGATTATTTGTAATAACAAAATTTATTTTAATCCACTTATTAATAACCAAATGTCATTTTATAACGCTCGATAAAGTAAACTTGTCCCTGCCATTTAAGGTGACGATACATGTCAAACCTCCCTCTCGCTCGCACTATTCAACATTTGAAGATATTAAATCACTGAATGTAGTTATGCAAAATAGCAAACCTTCACGGCCTATAAAATAACAATACAAAGGTTCAGCAAGAATATCCCAACATGTTGGGATATTCTTGCTGAACCTTTGAATTGTTATTCTTTAGAATGTAAAGGTTCGCTATTTTGTATAACTACATTCAGTGATTTTATATCTTCAAATGTTGAATATATAAATATAAAGAGGTGACATAATATTTTGCCTGAGCCTATATTATTCCACTGCTGGATAAAGGCCTCACCGAATGAGCGCCATTGCGCCCTGTCCTGAGCTCGACGCATCCAGCTTCCACCATCAGCCTTTCGCAGTTCGTCACTCCACCTGGACGGAGGGCAGCCGACACTACGTTTGCCGAGCCGCAGGCTCAAGAAATCTTTTACCCCAACGGTTATTAGTTCTTCGGCAGATATGGCCAGCCCACTGCCACTTTAGCTTACTATGTCGACAACTTTAGTTCTATCTCGGAGTCTCGTTGCGGATTCTCTCCTTCAGAGAAACTCCGAGCATAGCTTGTTCTATAGCTCGCTGAGCGACTTAAAACTGGTGGACTAGCCGTACTATGAGTGTCCACGTTTCGGCTCCGTATGTCATGACAGGCAGGACGCACCAAACCACCTCAGCATAACTATGAGTACCTGGATGACCGAGCTTTGCTCAGTTTTTGTTTTTTTTAATGAAACCTAGCTCGAACGATTTATCGCCCCCGAAACCGGCATACTAAATTTCATGAAAATCTAGCCTATTCATGTAGCCGTTTGCGAGATTCATAGGAATTGCTCTTTTAAAGGTATTAGTTTAGATACTGACCAAGTGTAAATGATGTAAAATTCTTACCTCATAGAATCCAGCCCACATTTTTCTACATACAGCTTTCTCGCCCTCACCGCTATCGCCATACCCATTTTCGGCACAATTTTGCTTCTCCGTTATAAGTATATCTTCGCAGTCCATTCTGCCTTCACGTTGGAACCTCGGCCCTATCACACCTGGAAGGCACACAGGTTGTTTTATGGTAATTCTTGTAATTCTTATCTGTGTGTAATGTTCTTAGCGGATCATATTGGTTAAGCAACACTCTTGGTTAAGGGTGTAAAGAGTTATAGCCCCAAACTTCGGAACCCAAGCGAATCTCACTTGCCCGTGCTGCATCCTGCTGTATAACAAACGGGGCTCTGGCGGCGGCTGATTGCGGCATGGCGCAGGATAACTCTGGCACAGCTAAATGCCCCTAGCCACCGACGGGCTGCAGCGTCGGCTGCAAGAAGCTGTGCCCTGCGATCCCTAACCTGCATGCCCAGTGTGGGGATGCCCGCAATCAGCCGCCGCCAAAGCCCCGTTTGTTAGTTAGCAGGGTGCACCATGGGCAGGTGAGGTTGACTTGGGTACAAAAGATGGAGATTGGGGCCCCTTACATCCCATGCTTAACAGATTGACTTTATCAAGGTACCACGCAATTGAAGCCGCTGGCGGAAGTGAGTTTAGTTCATTTATTGTCAATCGATGTAAACTACGAGGGGAGGTACAAAAGTCCGCGAAACGGGGGGGGATACTGGATGCAGGTAGCTACACTTGTTTGGTATGTCGTTAAATGGGGTATATCTATAAAGGACAATGCCGTCTGATGTGTGGCGCTCGGTACCAAGACTAAAGTGAGTGCGTCAAAACCAAACCAAAGTTTTAGTCGATTCTAATATCTAAATAATTTAAAATTAGGGTGGTTGCTATAGTAACAGTACTGTAACTATGGCAACAACCACAGTTGCAATGGTTGTTGCAGTCTAATGGTGGCGTGCGGTAAAACCAAAACAACAAAATATTTTTTTACTTGATTATTAATCCCGTCGGTGTGTAAAACTAACGAAAATGTTAATCATCATCATCATCATCATCATCAACCTATCGCAGTCCACTGCTGGACGTAGGTCTCTCCCAAGGTTCGCCACTGAGCCCGATCCTCTGCTCTTCTCATCCACTGTCTGCCAGAAAATGTTAATGTCAATCATAAATTATAATACATTTAATGGGATACGTTTGGTTTAGACGCAATTGGTACGGGTTCTCGGCATTCTCCTTTATAGCCCTTTAACATTATTAATTTACGAGATATCGCCCTGGAAACAAGTAAATCCGAAAACAAACTGCAACAATGGAGCAAATTGAGCATCCTGCCGTTATAAAGTTCCCTAAGTAAGGAATACCTCCTCTCCATTCCACGAACTATCATTATCTTACCAATTATAACCGGGTTTTCTTCAATATTCTCTTCATTAACTACCCCCCTATTCTTCCTTGTGCCGTTATTGATACATGTTGTGTATGAGCTTACGTACAACATGGCTGACAGCTTCAGTTCATCGTAACTAAGTAGGTTTTCTAATGTTAATGGGGGTTTCTCTTTTCGTGTGCCGATTGTTTCCCATCCGTTGTAACTGCAATAGAAAATGTAAATGGGGTATATGTTTATTTACTAGCTGCCTCATAAAACATTAGCAATTACATCAGCCTATATCAGCGCACTGCTGGGCAAAGGCCTCCCCTTTAAAAGGGGGATGCCTATAATCCTTACGCTGGGCATGAATGAATGAACACTTCACTAGAAAGTATAAAGCAAAGTCACTTCCCGCAGCCTGTTCCTATGTATATTAAACTACGCAACGGATTTTGATGCGGTTTATAAATATAGAGAGTGATACAAGAGGAATATTAATATGTATAACTTGCATCCGTCCGAAGCTGGGGCGGGTTGCTTGTAATAAATGAATGTTTGAAGGATATAAAAAACATTTTTTCTTGATGGTACACTTGTACGGCCTTATCGCGATAGGGATTTCATCCAGCCAACCTTTTTAAAAGCAGTTGAAGCTGCAAGTTAATAGTAGTAACAAACCACAACTAAAATCTATATTTTATCATAGTAACATACCAACTCATTTGTTAGAAGTAACCTTTTAGTTTTCTTTTTGTTTTTTGTTTTTGTCTTGTTTTTTGTCTTGTTTTTGTTTATATGTTGTTATATTTTATTACTTTTAAATATATTTTGTGTCGCAGTAGTCACCGTACGCTACATTTTAGTGCGACCACGGAAGACCAGCGCTTTGGCAGCGCGTTCTGCTCTGCCCTAGCATATGCTGAGTGGTAGCCATTTTTGTTACATAGTTTTAGAAAATTTGTACCTCACTTAACTGTATTATTCGTGTAACAAAATAAACGTATTTTGATTTGATTTGATTTGATTTGATTTACCTTTGGCATGTGGGTTGGAGCACAGAATAGAAAAGGGAACATAATTTTCACTCCGCAAAAACGATTAACCGTTTCACCGCCAATAACTTCTATAGAAGTTCGAGATTTTTGTGCCCTCAACGCCACTACAACTATAAAAGTTCTACATTGTACCTACGATTATAAAATACTTTTACAGTACATAAAACGTTTGTTTCGATTGAAATTTTGTAAGATGGAAACGACCAAAGCCCTATTTTTTATTTTTCCAGGCAAAGCAGGCTTTTTTGTGTTTGAAAATGGATAAAAACAAAAACGCCTCAAATATTTTCATGTCCCGCACGCCAACTACTTCATACCAAGTAGGCCAGTGGTGTGACGCGAAATGGGCATCTAGGCCTGAAAAATTCTAATTAGTCCGTCATTTACATTATCAAAAAATATTGGACACGTATTTTTTCTTTTGTCAATTAAACTAAAAATGACAAAGATATAGTGCGTTGAAGTTCCTCATGACGTCACGGGTAAGTACACTTTTTACATACAAGTGACGTCACGAGCCCCCACTCCCGAACTTTGACTCTCTATAACTTTGTCGATTTCCATTGATTTTAAAAATTAACAAATACGTGTCCAATATTTTCTGATTGACGGACTAATTAGAATCATTATTTTTCTACCCAGGCATAATCCCTATTCTAAAGTCTTATTCGATATCTTACCCTTTCTCTCCATTCCTGAGCACGTATTTGTCATTACTGGATAAGAAACACAAGGCGCGTTTTTCCAATATCCTGTCAATAAGTCCCGGTATACACATGTCTTTGTACAAAGCCTTTTCTATATTACTGCCTCGTTCTCTGAAAGTAAAAGATCATTATTAAAACATAGAAATTGAGCAGATTGAAACTCGGTAAGAAACCACAATGTTTATTGTGGTGAGTTTCAATCTATTGCCGATAGATGGCGTAAATTTCAAACAATGTTATTTCAACAGTGACTTAGTTACATGACTTAGCAACACAAGGAGGTTAACAATGTAGTATTATATTAATTCCATTCCATGCTTCAATAAGGGATTTGATTAAGACATTGACTGTGGGCCTCGGACATGATGCTACGCGCCATGCCCGAGGAGAAAGACATACGCCTGCAGCTTAGTTATGTTTTAATCATTCAAAGCGTATTATATAATTTTACATCTTCATGTTACCTTTTGTAAATCAAGAAAAGTGCCATAAACCGTAGTACCCTTTCATGTACGAGGGGGTAGGTAGATGTGATGTTTTTCTGCAAAACTTCAATTGGTTTTGTCTTTTTCAACTCTGCCAACCTGAAAATAATAGATAACAATAAATATAAGAATTATGGTTTCCGCTCGCCGCTTCGCTCGCACCCAACCTACCTACGAGTCCAGCAGTGAACTCATATAGGCTGTTTTTGTGGTGGCACTTACAGACTATTTACTATGTAGGTAGATAGTAAAGTACATACACTACCTTAAGAGAGACCCATCAGGGGTCTTCACTGCTGAACCCGGTGACACTAGCTCGCAACTTCGATTCGAGGCGCGTGCAAAAATCCACAAAAATATATCTAGATAGAAGAAGAGAGTTCAGCAATTTGTAGCGAGATCGAGCGTGTAACATTTTGCGTAGGTACTTTGACGTCACGAGTGCAATTTAGTGATGGGAAACAACGCCGCCTCGCCGCGGCTCGCGCATCGATCGATTAGAACACGACCAGGTGCAGCACACCGATTATAGGGACTATATTCGATCAGGAAAAATGTTCTATATTAAAACAACATTAAAATGCTTCCAAGCGCCTTTAGCACTGTTAGCACGCGTGTGACATTGGCTTAATTTTTCTTATTTTTTTAAAATTATTTGTTAAGATTCTGTTATATTATTTGTGTAATGTCTCTGGCCAACGACGCATAAAACGTCAAGAAAATTATTCGTAAACCAAAAAGGTGTCAATGTCAAAGTAGGTAAAATAATGAATAAGAAGGTAGGTAATATAACAAACTTGTATACACAAAATAACAAAAAGGTGTCAATGTCTAAGTAGGTAAAATAATGAATAAGAAGGTAGGTAATATAACAAACTTGTATACCAATACAGGTGGACCAGGGGAAGATTTTTAGCCCTTTTTACAAAAAAAATTCTCAGTGAAATTACTGGCACATTTACCTTCATGCCTCATGCCTTTTTTTTATTCTAAATTTTTTTGAGAACTTTTGTCGAATAACGACCTTGTCAGTTCCATTGTACCCGAAATGTATAGTACAATCAGCTAGAGTTTTCACTAACCAACCCTCAAATGAACCTGTAGAGAATATTAGCTGCGTCCGATGTTTGCGCAGCTAATACTCCCTGGTACAGGCCCACATCGAGAAAGTTAACATTGAATTTTTTTGCTAATAATTCCCTCATGGGTGCACTCCAGACAACTCACTTACTCCACAAGTCTCACAATTTGGATTATAAATTATCTTCATTAAAAACTTAAACTTATTCAAAGGCATATATGCCCGGAGCGCAGTCTATGAGATACTACAACCAATTTCCTACCCATTCCAATATTAGCGAACCAAGGTATATGCCTCAGGTTGATCTATGATGCAGGGAGGTAAATCGTAGGGCATGTTCCAAAAATGCGTAACCGACGATACAATACTTTGTTATAGGTAATGGTTACCACGTAACATCAGGTGGGCCATGTGCTTGTTCCACCTTCAGGTATAAAAAAAAACCATCTAGCAAGTAGATAAATTATAGCTACCTGACACTCTCAATGGGGAAGGGTACGAAGAACTCATTGCTCCTTCTAATCAGTTCATCTACATCACATGGTATCAGGGGGGGCAGGTGAGCACATTGCTTGATCAATGCCTTTGCTTCAGGAGTTAATTCTGGCAAGTCCCAGTCGAGCTTGGACCTGTGGAAAAGTTGTTTAAATATGTGTGTAACATTTAAGCTTACAACAACACCAGCCACCAACTATATCAGTCCACTGCTGGACATAGACCTCCCTAACCAGGAGGGGGAGGCGGATGTCACATAACGACGAACTGCAGGCAGTCCAGAGCAGTACCCTCACGGGACACTCTCCTTTGAACAAACACCTCTACAACATCGGAGCAACAAACAGCCCACTCTGCAGAGGGTGTCTGACCGAACAAGAATCAGCAGCCCACGTAATCCTGGAAACTTGGGAGTTTCAACAACGCGTACAAATCCTTGTCGAAGTTACTCCGTGAAGCCTCCAAAGACCCCAGGAAGCTTCTGTGCTTCTGGGCGGAGTTAGGCTGGCTAAGTATTTAACCAGATCTCCCACACGCACAATGAACCAACAAGGAGTCCGGAAAAGGGAGTCCATTTACAACATGTCCATAATCCCCACGCTGAGCATGCGGGTGAGGATCGCAGGGCACAGCTTTCCGCACCGGCAACTCTAGCTGTGTCAGTGTCAGGCTGCGCTATGCCGCAATCAGCCGCCGCCAGAGCCCCATTTGTTAGTTAGCAGGGTGCACCACGGGCAGGTGAGGTTGGCCCTTTGATCTTGTAGTAATATTTTATTTATAAAGTCGTGTTGGCCTAGTGGGTTGTACCCCGACGTCGGATCGAGGGGTTTTGGGTTCGAATCTCTGCTGTGCAGCAATAGATTTCTAGTTAATTTTTTTTTAAGTAGAGTATTTATTAGGTACACAAACAAGGTATACAGAAAAAACAGTGGAAACGCTAACACTACAAAAGTTGAAAAACTGCACAGCAATGCCAGCACCCTCCTCCAAAAACAAATTGGATCTATTCCATAACCGTTCGTTAATTTTGTTTGCATCACCACATGCTCAAAATGGTGAAGGAAGACATTGTGAGGAAACCCTTGGCTTAGTCAGCTCCACACATACTGACCATGTCTTCTCCATGGGTAAGGCCGACTAGGCTGAGAGGATCATATAGTAGGTAATAGAAGACTACTCCATCTTAGACTTAGGTCTCTTCGATGATGATGAGGATGATGGTGATGATTTTGTAACCCAGTGTAAAGTGTGCTTATAGTTTATTTTTACTGATTGACCCTCACGGACGTTTCTGTACCTTGTGCACATACCTATGTATGGAAGAGCAACAACACCCTGCCATCATACAGTGAAAACTAGTACGGAGGGTTGTCACTTGACCATTTAAGCAAGTATGTTTGTAAAATCATATTTATCTGAATAAATCTGAATAAAAAAAGATGATAATGATGATGGTGGTGATGATGATGATTAAATAGACCAGGTAAATTACTAACCAAGCAAGGTTTTTAAAGTGCTTCAGATTATCCATTTAAATGAACCTGCAAGTAAGTAAATAAAAGTTAAATAACCTCTTGCATCGATGTTTCTGCATTCGGCCATTTACATTACCACCACCACTACCATAGCTTGTTTGGTCCATTGCTAGACATAGGCCTCCCATATAAATGGGGGAAATGCCCATAATCCCCTGCTGGGCAAGCTTGACGATCGCAGGGCACAGCTTTACGCCCCTTTTTTATCACTAAATCACATCACACTAATATACTAGCTAGCACCAGCTTCCGCCTGCGGCTTCGCTTGCGTGGTACCAGGATAAAAAGTGTTAATCCAGGCCATATACTATGTATATTCCAAGTTACAACCAAATCCGTTCAGCTGTTACGGAGTGAAGCGACCACAAACATACTCACACACACACATACACTCGTATTTAAGATATTTGTGTGATTTACAGTTAAATTAATCATGTCATTTGGGATTTTGTTAAAATAATGTACACGTCGCCCTTTATATGATTGACTAACTTTACGGAGCCTATCTGAATAGTGGACTAAGATGCAAAATGTTGCAGTATCAATTCTTGCTGATGCTGCTCCGCAGCTTGATAGAAGTAGCAGCATGAAACTCTAGCGCCGCCCGTTATTGCGCAGAAGTCAAAAGTAAGATATCTTATGAGAGCTAGAGGCGAGAGCGAGGGACCCATGCACAGTTTGCATGTTATGTTCTTTTTTTTCTATATGGTCCAGCTCTTGACCTAGATGCTTGCATAGGCAAGCATGAGGTCGACGTTCATAGCTAGCCTTACATTTTTTTTTTTTTTTTTATAGATAAATCATTTATTTGTTACTACAAGCACACAATTTACATAAATAACAAGATATAAGCACAAAAAAATTACATTAATAGAAAGAGAAAAAAAACACAAACATTTCAAAGAACCTACGAATTATATGAACTTTTATGTAAGTTTGTGTGTGCTGCAGCAAGACAAAAAGGCCTTGCCTTAGTGAAATTTTTTTGCTTTAAAGCAAAAACACTGATTTTCAGTCAAGACCTAATCGAGAGCGAGCAGAACGAGCCGCAAAATAATGTGTGGTTACGTACCTAGCTATGAAATATGATGGTTGTGTAGCAAATAACATTCCTAAATTTTGAATTTTGATTAAAGTGTGTAATAATAATATGTGTTTTTAATAATGACAATAGTGTAACAAAATAATTTATGGGAGTTTTATTTTATTTCTGGCATACGAAGTGCTTGGGAATACCCTCTATTTGCTTTTGCAACAAAAACTTTTTGAAATTTAATTTAAATGTATATTTGGTGTTAGCATTGCGGATGGGGGGTGGAATATTGTTCCAGCACTTCGTTGCCGAATACCTAAAACTTCCTCTAAAAGCTGCAGTCTTGTGATTGTGATAGGAAAGTGCAGACCTTACTGACCGTAACCCCTTATCACAGACGAAGTTAAGTTTTGAGTGCAGATACTCAGGCTTTTTAAATTTAATAACGTCAAAGACCAGTCCTCCCAAGTGCAAAAGCCTCCGTGATTCCATATTCAACAAGGACATTTTATTCAAGTATGGTGTAATGTGACTACGAGGCGGGATATTGAAACAAAAGCGACAATAAGCATTCTGCACTCTTTGTATGGTGCGCTGAGTTCTCGTAAGTAACCGAGGACCAAAAACTATATCCCCATAATTAAGCTTGGAAATGATTAGCGATTCGCAAAGGACTATACGGGATGCTTCAGTCAGTTGATTTCTAATTTTGTACAGTATCTTTAGGCGGTAAAAACAAGTCTTTACTAAATTAAGAACATGATTCTCAAATCTGAGTTGACTGTCGATGGCAATCCCGAGATTCCTAGCCTCTTCGACTCTACCTACTTTAGCGTCACCGATAGTTACATCTGGATCGCCATTTAGCTTGTCAATTTGGTTTTTGGTACCCAAAACCATATACTGTGACTTTGTTGGGTTTAACACGAGCGCATTGCGCGAGGACCAGTCCGCTATAGCGTTCAGATCTTTATTCAATCGTTGAACAGCTTGTGTTAATTTGTCGGGTGTCTCTGATACATAAATTTGCACGTCATCTGCATAGCAGTGGTAATAAGAATGACAGATAACCTTTGACAAATCTGCACAATAAATAATAAATAGAAGTGGTCCAAGTATAGAGCCTTGCGGGACACCACGAATAATAGGCATTGGTTGTGATAATAAAGTTGATCCATCGTTTTTTGTCAGTTTTACTGTTTGTGACCGAGAACTTAGATAGCTATGGAACCACATTAAAGATAATTGACTCAAACCATAGTATGAAAGTTTGGCGAGAAGGAGTGTTATGTGGAGGCAGTCAAATGCACGCGAATAATCAAGCAAGGCTAGCAATGTGCAGCGCCCTCTATCCTGCTCTGACAGAATATTATCTGTCACATCCAGAAGGGAAGTCACAGTTCCACGACCTTTACGAAATCCAGACTGCAGAGAAGGCAGGATGTTATTGGATTTTACATACCTAGTAAGTTGGTCACTGATGACTTTCTCAAGGAGTTTCGACAGGAAGGGCAGAATGCTTATTGGCCGAAGATCCTTAAGCTCGACTGGGGTGTTAATTTTTGGTATAGGTGTCACGATAGAAGTTTTCCATTGACTTGGAACTGTGCCTGTTGTAATGGATTTATTTATGATAGATGTAATGGCGTCCAAGGTACAAGGAAGCGAGAACATAATCATTTCCCTACTAACACCATCATCAACGAGAGCGTTCGACGTTATTGACATTATAATTTTAGATACCTCAATCGGCGTGACGGGTTTTAGTTGTAATGTCTCGCTCGTGTACTTATTATCCGTGTAAAATGAAAGATCTGTAGGGTTTACTATATTATTTCCAGGAATATTTAAAAAATGTGCATTAATTTTATTAGGGTCATCAAAATATACAGGCAACGATTTTTCATCAGTTGAGTCAATTAATATTTTATTTTTAAGATTTTTCCAAAATGTTTTACTGTTTTTGATTTGCGAATTTACTACACTATTGAAATATGCACGTTTTTCTGCAGCTATACTGGTTAGAACTAATTTCTTCAAATCCTTATAATATTTTCCGTCTTGGGCTAGGCCAGATTTGCGATATGCCTCATGAGCCTTGTTGCGTTCATTAATCATTAACTTACAAACATCAGTAACCCAGGGCAGTGTATGTTTGTTTGTAACCTTTACTATTTTAATAGGTACATGTTTATCAAACAGATCAATAATTAAGGAATTAAAAGCTTCGACCATCATATCTACAGTTGGTAGCGAAGCGATCGAATCCCAGTTAATTGCGTATAATTCTTTGTTAAATGCGTCAAGATTAATATTATTGAATGGACGAAAGGAGAAAGATCTGGGTACAGGCTTAGGCTTACTAATAGATAAAGTAACATTAACCATTGCATGCCCGTACTCACCAGTTATATTATCAACGGAAACGTCGTGCACAGGTGCATTTGTACAAAAAACATCTATAAGCTTTTCACTGTGCGAAGTAAAATGCGTGGGCTGGGTAATATGTTGTGACAAGTTCATGTAGGTGAGAAATTGATTGAATTTAATTGTGTTGTTGTCAGCTATAGCAAGCATATTAATATTTATATCTCTCAACAACACAGCGTAATCAAAATTAGAAAAATAATTTAGAGAGTCCGTGAGCGCGTCAATAAATGTGTCAACATTGACCCATTTGGGTCTGTAAGCGGTGCCTATAACTACGCGGAAACCACCTATTCGCGATGATATCCAAAACTGCTCGATTAAGTCATTTGGTCTCGTCAGATATCGTACGCTTATTCCACATTTAATATAAAAACCTAGACCACCCCCCGCCTCGCATGTGCACATGTACATGCCGCTAGCTTTAATGTGATATATCATAGGTATTAATAGTTCCAGATACTCATCATGACAGAATCCTAGTGTCAAGTGTCAATTCTAGGAGCAAGGCTTAATGTGGCTGAGCAGGTATTGGAATTGGGTACAACAGTCCCTACAACTGTAGGTATAACACAATGAGGAGGCTGGTAGGTATGGTAAGTACATGGTAAAGTACATAGGTATGTTCTTATTACAAACAACCAGAATAAACCTTTTTCTGATTATTTAACACTAATAGCCAGTGTTCTCGAACCTACAGATTTTTCGATGTTTCTACCAATATGGGCTGTACTACCGAAATACCGAAATGCTACGATTTTTCCACGATTTCAGAGAATATGTGGAAATTATATAGATTTTTCTAGCGATTGTACACTTTTAAGTTGGCAGCCCTTTTCATTTATGGTTTATGTTATGGGAAATCCCTAAACAGTATTATAGAAGTTATCTACTATGGTATGTTAAGTAAGGATCACAGTACATATTCAAGAAATATTACAACTGGATGTTATCAGGGGTTTCCCACTCGGGAATTCACTGCCATTCACTATAAAAACAGGAATTTGGATTTTATTTTTTCATTCATTTTCTTAACTTCGAAGTTTTCTGATCTTAATATCGTAAAATATAATCCTACTTCCTACTCCTACTATATCCTACTAATATTATAAATGCGAAAGTAAAATAATAAGTAAAAAATATGTCGTCTGACGAGGAACCGTGTACAAGTGCGAGTGCAAAAAGAATAACATTTCTTTCTACAATATTGAAAAGAATGGGAAGAAACATTTTCAGTCAAACTGCAAGATAGTCGTAAAGGCGTAATCTTTGCCTATTGTAAGAGTTGAAATAACATTACAACAGGGAAAGACGCTTTAGTTCTTCACAACAGACTCACACTTGGTTTTAAACGAATTTGAGTGAATATTGTATATTTTTTGTCATATACAGATTTTAGTAGACAGCTCTATCGTTATCGCACATAGAAATTAAGTTATTTTAAGTTAAGAGTTATAGCACACCTACCACCATGTAAAAACAAACCACAGGTTTGGCTGGTAGAAAATGCTCGTAGCATTAAGCCCACCTTTTTGTTACATTTTACGTGCAATAAAGTATAAATAATAATAATAATAAATTAATTACTTTAACGTTCGAGAACACACTGATAATACCACACTGTTGCAGGACAAGCACACCAAAATTTGAATCAATGCCCGACAGTGCACAACTGAATGGAAGGAACTAAACTCTTATTTGATTGAACTCATTTGATTTACCATAACTACCTTTATTTGCCAAACCTTTATCATACTTACAAGAAGCAAGTGCCGGCTTATCGTTCTCAGAATTGACGCCGGGTTGGGATTTCCCGGCCGCACAAACAATGTGAGAATGAAGAAAATGTAATCGTAAACACCTTTATCGCCTTTATCTCATGACTAACTTCATTTATCTGATTTTAAAATCAGCATAACCAGCGCACAATGCAATTTTCATTTCACAAAAATACGTAGGTGGTATTATTTTCATCAAGAAATAAACCCAATCAATACAACAACGTTGCCAGTATGAATTTTGGAAAAGGTACGGTTTTCCAAAATTTTATACCTATATTTTTTTGCCTAATTCTAAGCTTGATTTTACTACAATTTTTTTTTTTTGATAGAATTTATTTTATTTGATTAACTTTTTGCATCTGAAAACTACGATTTATATCTTGATATCAACCTAATAATTAAACCGGTCTGGTCATTTCTGCGTTTTTTTTACACAAAATAGTCAAACGTTTGACTAAGATGGTGATTAGTTAACTTTATCGATGTAACCTTGAATGTAATGGGTCACAATCAATACACGAAAAGGTATGGAAATGGTACGGTCAAAGCCAACATTGAGTTAAATAATAAGAGATGCAAACCTCCTTATCAAGTGTCAAAATATAGTAACCACTTATTGATGGCACAAACGTAGCTTAGAAAATAATTGTCATTTTGAAGGAAACATATTTATCTCTTTTATTTAAACTGGCCTGCTTTGACGGCCTCTGTGGCGCAGTGGGCGAAGGTCCGCCTGAGACGCAGAAGGTTGCGGGTTCGATTCCCGCCGCGGGACAAATGTTTGCATGTTATGCAGATATTTGTCTCGGGTCTGGGTGTTTCCTATGTATGATATGTATGTATTTACAAAAAAATAATGTATATATGTAGTATATCAATCATGTGGTTCCCATAACACAAGCTCTGCTTAGTTTGGGGCTACATGATGCTATGTGATAATGTCCAGCATTATTTATTTATTTATTTATTTTATTTATTTCAGAATGGCAGTTGATTTTATAGAGATGGCCACAATGCTTGAAATGAAAAGCTCGATGTTGCCTGATCTAAATTTTTTTCTCGAAAATGAATGTGATTTTTTTACTCATTGATTATTGGAAATAAGTAACCCCGTACCAACAACAAAAACGTACAACGTAGCGCAGTTGGTAGTTTCCCAGTATTTATGGGAAGGCCACGGGTTCTAATCCTATCTTCATCATCATCATCATCTACAGCCCGACTCACCCACTGCTGGGTATAGGCCTCCCTTTGTATGTGCCAAACCCCACGGTTCAAAGCTCGTCTCATCTAGTTTCGGCCCACGATTGATGCTCATTCCACCTGATGATGATAATCCCACTGAGTCGAAATTTATGGGATACTAGCTATCCACCCGCGGCTTTGCTCGCGTGGTACCCGGGTGAAAAGTCACCTATGTGTTCGATCCAGGCCATAAATAACTATGTAATTTCAAATTTTTATTTTATTAAGTATTTTATTTATTATTAAATTTCTATAATTTAATCGCTCTGTAATTTTTGCGTGAAAGAGTAACAAACACACACACACTCACAAATTTTCACATCTATAATATTAGTAGGATTATAGATTTTCCCTGAAGTTTAAACTTACATGTGACTGTCAGTCACTAAAACAGTACCTGTCTAGTTTTTTCTTTTAGCCTGCTTTAAGTTTTCATAGAGTACAAATTGTTCTCCAGTCACCATTTATTACCACCATATAGTTAAAAAGTGAATTGTTTAAGAAAATAACTGTTCGTCATAACTTTGTGATATTATCACTAATCATATTCATCATCATCATCATCATCATCATCATCAGCCTATAGCAGTCCACTGCTGGACATAGGCCTCCCCTAATGAGCGCCATTGCGCCCATTTCGATCTACTAATCATATTAGTAGATCGAAATAGTAAACTTTGTCTGTGGAAATAAAATAAGTGTTTTAGTTTGTGCCAACATTTAATAGCGATCGTAATATCACTCAACCACCGCGTGTAACGTCAAATGTCTTCTGTTCTTCCTTTTATTTCTTAGAGTTAATAATTTAATTTCATGGATGATGGCATTTATCAATAGAAGTGAGTGATCTATTTGAAATGATCTTAAATATGCTCAATACTCAATAATCAATCATTTATTGCGTTCAATAATATAAAAATACAGGTTAACAAGGTGGTGTGCTACTATATGTATTATGAATTATAATTAAGAAATTAAGAGCTTATCGAAGATTTTATCCGTTATCAAAATCTCCCACAATAATCGGGAAAACTACACATTTTTTTGCTGGCAGCATTACATGGCATGAACTATTTAACTAAATTTTCTTTAATATTTGCTGAAATTTTAGCAAAAAATCTATAGATATTCATGAAAAAAGTAATTCCGCGTGATTCTTTACGCAATTGAGTTCAAGAAATGCACTTTTTCATCACATTTTGGCCTATTTCGCGGAAGTGTCACTCGATCGATGTCAAGATGGCCACTGTAAGAAGGAGAGGATCTTGGCCATGGCCAAGACCTGAGCCTACACGCATTTTGGCCGGTACTACGCATCTAGTTACGATAGTAACAATATATATCAATGAAAGCCAAGGTACGTAAAAGGTACGGCCGGCAGAAAAAAGGTACGTAAAACCGTACCTTTTAGTACGTTCTGGCAACGCTGCAGAAAAACAAAACAAATCAAGTCACAACAAGTACAAACATGTTTTTGCACAACAACCATAGATTACCTAGACAGAGAAAACCAAAGACAAATAGATATCATCCATCGCATTCTTTCAAGAAAGAGAACTACGTATGCGTGCTTCATGTCAATAAGTGAGACAGTATTATATGATTTTCTATCCCTTACTGCGTGCCGGTTTTTCTGTGTTTATCGCTACATTTCGTATACAAACTTTGACAGCTAGCAGCAATTTTCTAAGATTTTGTCAAAAACTTGCTTGAAACTAAATTATTACCTGCGCCCTTAATTATTATAAAATTGACAGCTCAGTGTACTACCGACTCTCGGTTGGCAACCGAAATGAGTGGGCAACTGAAAAAATAATTTATTTAGCATTCACTACGGTCGATATGTATGGGTGCCTTTCAGAAAATCACTGGACGTCTAAGTATATAAGTAAGTAAGTCTAAGTATAAGATAGTATAGGTAGTTCAATATATATATAATATAACTATTCAACCTTAAGCCCACTAAAAAAGAAATTTTATAGATAGGTTTTGTAATTTCAGATTAACTTAGTAGGTAAGTAAAAATTTTATAAAATTATGTTCCTGTATGTTAAGCTTTAAATGGATATTTATATAGTATAAGTGTTTATCTACTTAGGTATAGGTTTATACTTTATGTAAATTCTAATTCCAAATAGTACTATATGTTGTAGGTACTTTAAGTACCTAGATACCTTATATTTAGGTTAAGTTTTGCTACATCCTTTAAACAGGATGCATAGAACTGAACACTGTTATAGTTACTAAGTCTTATGCTGCAATAAATAAACTGAATACTGAATATATTGTTTTATAGATAATATTTTTGAGTTTTGACAATTGTTTGAAGGCGTGAAAGTCATTTTTTTGTGATTTCAATAAAAGGAAAGTGATTGTATTGAGAAAAGTGAATTATGAATAATAAGACTTAATAATACCTACTAAAAATAAGCTTACACAAGGTACTGTTTATCACATTTGGCTAGGTATATAGTAAACATAATGAAATACCCAACAGGCAGTTAGAAACATAGCATTGCTTGACCCAACAGAATCATATTCTCCTGTGCATCAGATCCTTCCCTTCTCGTGGGTATCCGAAACTACGAGTGCACCCACCACAACACCCAGACCCTGAACAAAAAAATTTGCAGATAATGGAAACATTGTTTTGCAGAGGAAATCGATCCCGCAACCTATAACTCTTGCGTCTCAGCTGGCTATTCGTCTCCCTTGCCATAAAAAGGATGTCTCTTCCATATTTTCATTATTATAAACCAAAACCGGAATGCAATTTAGTGTTGGCTAGGTCACTGGTCCTCATTGAATGTCATAATATTAAAATACCTACCTAGCCTAGGTATTTTAATATGCGTCGAGACAAGGGAAACTAGTCTCTCAACTAAATACATCCAACCAAACAAATTTTCACATTTATAACTAGAACACCAATCTAGATTATTTTAATAGCTGTAGCTTAGCGCCCGCTGAATATTGCTGGACTACCTTCCGTCCTCAGAAATACCTACATGTGTGTACACTCATAATAAGTAAGGAGCAATAAAACATTGTTTTTGAAGACCGAAGTGTTTCAATTAATATTTCGCTAGCCTAGCAAAGTAGTTGCTCAATGAACTAACAGCCGTCTTCTGCAGCACAAAATAATATGGTCTTGATATTTTCCCACGGTTAAATGCTGTAAGACAATGTGTGGAAGTAGCTGAAATAAAGTAGTTAACAGAGCTGATTCTACGTCAGAAAGTTAAAAGATCCTTGCTACTGCCTAAGCTGGAGAACCGAGTCAGTTTGCTAACCCATCCATGTGAGCATTTCACTTTTAAACAGATTAATAAGATAATGAATAATCGTTTATTTCAGCACATAAAAAATATTATTACAAAAACCCATAGCTAGTCACCATAGCTTCCGCTTCAGTGCCGGTTCTCTATAGCTGGCTGAAATCACTGGGCTGAAATTCGGATCCACGAGTACCTACATCCTTGTGCTTTGCCAGAATCTGGAGAGTAGGACTTGAAACTAATATTTCTACTGCTCTCCAGCCTCTTGAAGTGATATTCGGACCGATCCCTGAGACCGACCTTGGTCGTCTCATCAAAACGGGAGAGGCAGATCTTGATAGTCGGCGGGTATCGGAGCGGTACTGCTGGTACTGCGCTTGGTGTGGGCCGGATCTCTGTTGTTGTCTCTTCACCACAAGGGCGAAGTCGTCCATAACGACCTTACTCCTGTCAGAGACGTTGACCTTCGATTTTCCCAAACTCTTCCGTTGGACTTCGACGCGTGATGGCTGTGGTTAGCGACACACTTGCGCTTCTTCTGCTGGCGTGGACGTGAAGTAGGAAAAGGCGTACCTAGGTTTACTAAGGTTATACTCATCTGACCGCCAACAGGCAGCAGTGTCGGATGCGAGCAGCTGAGCCCTGCGATCCCCAACCCGCATGCCCAGCGTGGGGATGATAAGTATCATCTCCCAGTGAACTGTACTCCCAGTGGCTGGTGTGATATGGTGCAGTGTGGTGGTTCTATATCTACTCACAAACCTTACCTCAAACGACGAAAAATTTTACTCATACTTGAGTTAAAATATAATTAAAGAAATGCCAAACGTAAATTTGACAGCTTCGGTGAGCAACCGAAGTGAGTACCTATGCAACTGAAAAATTCATTTATTCGGTATTCCGTACGAAATTGTGAGATGATGCACCAAAGGTGGCTTTCAGCAAGCCACTGAACGGCTCTAGTATTCTATCGACGTTAAACGACTGATTAAAATATAGCCATTTTACCACCAACCAAATGGGAGTATATACTATCTGTAATTATTTTCCTTTATGGTCAATAGACCAATAAATAAGTACCTATATAAGTATAACATAAGTAATAATAATAACTTATAGCGTACCTTCGCCACAGAGAAATTAAACGCTACGCACCTTCGCGTTTTGAGTAAGTAGGTAGGCTAAAAGGAGTTAGTTTTCAGTGCGAAAACTGAAATAGGTACGTGAATGTAGGTAGAGTACCTACTTATAATAAAGGGCTTATGAAGCTATTGTTCTGAATCTATCTCTGTTTTAGTTAAAAGGAAGCAAGATTAATATAAAATATAAATACTGGATTAGACTCTATGTATATTCCATTTACATATTAAATTTATTGAAAATTCCAAGTTTACACATTTTTATTCCTTTATTACCTCAATTTGAACCCTGTGCATGAAATTAGGTTGACCCCAGCTAAAAAATCAGACAGTGATCATTACGTGGGCTGAGCATAACGGCAATTGCCCTCTTTAGGAAAGCCTACCTACAACAGTTAGGCAAATCAAAAATCCTAATGATTTTATGATCAATAATGTAAACAAGGAATCAAAAGGACTCAATGCCTCTAAATTTGATTAAAATCAGACAAGAAAGTTTATTTATTGATATGTTGGGAAAGTCTGTAATCAGTTTAAAGTCCAAGCACATTGACATTAGGCAACACTTCATCAGGGAATGTGTACATGGGAACTACCTAACTAAACTACTAAATAACTACCTAACTAAAGGAATTAGGACTTCCCCGAAATTTATGTTTACTTTTTGCTAAGCGATTGTTAATTTGTTACGTTACGAACGATCAGTGCAGTGTTCTTAATTTTCACGTCTAATTTGAATCTGATGTGTTATTATAATATCACGGCTTCTCATATTTATAAGAAAATTTAGCGCGAACAACGGGAAACGATGACAGAGTTTATCTTATTGCAAACTTTGTTAGTGTAACTTAATGCTAAAATTTACTGAAGCAACCAAGACATTTCCACCGCAAAACATGCAAAATGTGAAGGGTCAATGAAAAGAAATTAACCTACGATGCAAATTAATCTTAATACCCAAAGACCAGAGTCATCTCTTGCGTTATTTATATGCGACTATGCTATGCATTTAATTTAACATTTGACCACTTCAGTTTGCTATTCGGGAGTAAAATTTGGATTTTAGCATTTTATTTAAAAAAAATTAAGTAATTTAGCATTTTTTTGGCATTTTCTGCAACTATTTTTAGCATTTTCTCCAACTATTTTTAGCATTTTCTCCAAATAGAAAACGGCAGCACTGGTTATGTAGGTAGGTACGTTGAAATATTCGTATCGTAATCGTTCTATTGAAAACCTTAAATTTAATGCAGAGAACCATTGACGTACTATCATATTTTGGCATGTCGTATAGTATTTTATATATACCTACTAATTTTCGCCGATATAAAAAAGAAGTTTACAATAAGATTGACCCTGTGGCCACTGGGTACAAGTACCTAGGTAGTGCCTAGGTATTACAGAAGAATCACGTTCTCTATGTACCTATTTTGCAAGAGACTGGTGCCTGAATTGGCTTTTATGAAGCCTGTAATGGAAATCGAAGGTCAATGACATCGCGCTATACCCAGTCAGGCTGTACCTATAGAAACTACGCGACGCATTTCATTGGTCAAAATGAGCTGTACTTGTAAATGCAGATCGTATTAAGAATTCGTGTTAAGCACAGGCAAGAACGAGGGAGGACAATAAATAAATGAAACTTGTATCTGGTTTCGTGTTTTAAAAGAGGTTTCAAACCTCTCCCCTATCACATTTTAGGATTACGCCTGAATAAAAAGATTTTTATGACACCGCTTCAGCGCCTACCGCATTGAATCGGATCAGTTTTCCCATGTTAGACATCAGCTCTCATTCATATTGTCTGATCAAACAATCAAATCTAATACTCATCCGATGAGACGAGAGTGAAATAGTCAAAATCGATGACAAAACTATACAGTATTATTTAAACGAAAGTAACCAAGGACACCATTTTTTTCATCTTGAACGACGGTTGTCAATTTTATTAAATTTTATTTTCTAGTGTTTTTCTAATTTTTTTTTTTTTAATTAACCTATACTGTCCCACTGCTGGGCATGATCGCTTGCTGCCTCCCACCAGTTAGCACGAAAGGCATCGATGTCGTCACGCCAACGCTTCCGAGGCCTGCCCCGGCGCCTTCGCCCATCTGCAGGTAACCATTGGGTGACGATCGATGCCCATCTATCAGGGTGCATACGGCTCACGTGACCCGCCCAATTCCACTTCAGTCTAGAACTTTTGTCACCTATATCCGCTATACCAGTTCTTAATCGCAGCGTTGTGTTGCGGATCCTATCTATCCTCTTCACCCCTAATACACTGCGCTCCATGGCTCTTTGGCAGACCTTGAGTTTGGATTTTGAGACTCGGTTAGTGACCATGTCTGTGCACCATAGCTAAGAATGGGAAGAATGCACATGTCAATGAGTTTTCGCTTCAGTGACATTGGAAGGGTACCCTTCATAAGCTCTTTCATTGACCAGTAGCTTCTCCAGGCATTGTTGATGCGGCGGTCGATCTCCTTTTCCTGCCTGCCATCAAAAGAAGCTAACTGGCCCAAGTAAATGTACTCATTGACGTAGTGAAATTCTTGCCCATCCACCTCGATCTTATGTTTGGTGCCGTTGGTCATTAGTTGTGTCTTTAACCGATTCGTCATCAATCCAACCTCAAGGCTTGCCGAGCTAAGGTCTTGTAGCATACTTTGCAGATCATGTGCAGTCGGGGCGAAGAGCACGATATCGTCTGCGAAGCGCAAGTTTGTTAGTGTTTTGTCTCCAATGACGATACCTTTTTAAGCTATTGCATAGCTTCTATCGAGGGCCTTGAGCGCGGGGACCGAATCCAGAAATTCCGTAACGAAAACAAACCTCACGCTCCCCACTCCGATTTACTTAATTTTATAATCTGTTGCTTGGAAATAGAGTTCATATTCAAACTTTTGTATTCTATTAGTTCTTCGTCACAACGTCACAGCGCTAGTGTTCAACACAGTAAAGATAGCTACACGTCCATGATTGGCCTCTGACACGAACTGACGTCTGACGTTTTTCACCTGAATCTAATTTCAGTTTTGTTTTGAAATTTGTTTTCTTATCGGTCACCACGCTCAAAAAGTGTAACTTAATTAATATCAAAGAAAAAGAAATACTGCATAAATAAAATAAATAAATAATTATAATTGCATAAGTTGATACAAAATGCTATGCAATAGCTTTACCGCGGCAGTCCCCGAGTGCCACACGTCTTTTTTTTTTGACCACGAGACTGCTAGTTTTCTGAATATTTCTTCAAGAGTGCAAGTAAACAAGTTTGGTGAAAGCGGATCACCCTGCTTCACGCCTTTATCTATTTTAAAATGAGGACCTGAAGTCATTAACTTAATATCTGCTGAACTAGTGTTATATATGTTTTTGAGAAGGTTGATGTAGGTTTTTGGTATTTCTTGGTTTTCCAAAGATGTAAAAATAGCAGAGTGTTTTAAACTATCAAATGCCTTCGTGTAATCCACGAAGGCTAAGTACAATGGTTTATGAAACTAATGGTTTTTCTAATATATGTCGTTTAATATTGGTGTTATAACCGATAAATGTTAGATAAAAGACACAAGTATTAGTGAAATGGAATAAAAGAAGATTGAACGGGAATTCTCTGATGAAGAAAATTGTGCGCCGATCGTTTTTTGTTATAGTCGCCATGGCTATAGCAGAAAACAGGACCTGACCGAAGACTGGACGACTGGACTTATAAACCGTACTACGTTGCCTCATATTATTATGAATAATTATTATACTTTATACTGGCGAAATTGTGGATAACTATCCCAGAAGCCATTTAATAAAGAAGTGAAGTGAAACGAAAGTACCTTTTTAGTAGTAAAAAAACCTAGTGTACCTACTTGAAAAAACCCTAACTAATTGTTGTTGTACGGGCGTAGGGCTATTAGTACGTACATGTAACATTTTATTGGTTGAAATAAATTCTGTCCAGCATCAATGTTACAGGTGCCTCTATCCCACACTAATACTTGTTATGTACCTAAGTGTACCTAACGTTAAACATGACAAAGCTACCGATTTAAAGATGTAGTCTTGAAGTACTGAACGGCCGCTTTTTATGGCCTTTCGTATTTGGTCGGATAACAGTCTAAGCGACCTCGTTTTGTTATTTTCAGTTGTAAATGTGTGCGTTACTCCAGCGGCATGTTGACTCGGATCGGGATGAAACTTACAGAAAAATTAGAGCACTATGTCCTGTAAATTTGCCTTAAAAATGAAATTTGTGCCTATTAAGGTTCCAGAGTTATTCGAGAAAATAAGATGCCGCGTGTGCGTTACTCCAGCAGCATGTTGACTCGGATCGGGATGAAACTTACAGAAAAATTAGAGCACTATGTCCTGAAAATGTGCCCCAAAAATGAAGTTTGTGCCTATTAAGCTTCCAGAGTTATTCGAGAAAATAAGATGCCGCTGCAGTAACGTTTTCAGGCGTTATTACCTATTAGCCTAAGCCAAATTTAAAGTAGCTTAAAAGATAGCTTATATTTGTGCATGTCACTGGCCAAACAGCGGCATTTGTGCGACCTGTGGTTTATGAGTTATTGCAGATGCCGCTGGAGTAACTTTTTGCAGATTTCCGGCTCTTCGAAACGGCTGAACGCACAAATAAGATTTTTTGTGAGCGAATGTGTTGTAATATGTGCCTATTTGTGCGCTAGTTGCTTTTCCGAAAAAATGCACGACGTGTGAATAAGACGAGTTTTTGTGAAAATCGAAAATTGCCTCTAGCTCTTGAACTACTAGTGGAAAACAGGCACACACAACACAAGGACACAAGGTAGGGATTCTGTAAATACAAATATAAAACAAACAACAAATTGATCGATAAGTTTATTATTAATTAAAACCAAGACAAAACAGGCACAACAATTTCCCAGTCTAATAGTTTTAGCTTATACATAAATAGGTAGGTACATAATACACAAATTTTAGGTATTTCTACACAGCTTACATACTTACGTACACACTTAAGCACTTAGGTACTTGTAGTTACATAATTACACTAGCCTTTTACTAACAGTCCTTTTTAGTCCTGACCTTAGTCTCGAATATCAGGATCTAGGAGTATCATTTTAGCCGTACAATCGACAATAACACCTTATCAGCAAGCTATATTTTAATAAAACTAAACGAAGTCCTTATACCAACATGCATATAAAATATATGTTCAAGAAAAACATTAAGTTTAAGTTTAAAAATATTATACAGGATGGGGCAAAATTGTACCTCATTGAGGGCAGCTACCTTTCCTTTTGTAGTTAGAAGGTTTTGTTCTGAGGAAATGATAGGTTTATTTTGAAAGACAAAAATAATGGCATTTTTGTATTTTTAAAAATATGTACAGTCAGCCCAGAAAATGACATGTGTCAAAAAAAAAGCAAGTTGGTCTCAATCGACTCTATTTCCCAAAAGGAACACTTTTCCACAGGTATCTTACTAAATAATACTAAAAAAAGCAAAAATTTAAAAAAAAGTTTTCTATACAATTTCTATGAAACATCATTCACCATAACATTGAGTTCACATAAAATTCGACGCATAGTGGTAATCGGGGGTATCTTGATTTCTGACAAACATTGTACAGTGAGCCTTTTTTAAAAAATCCAAAAAATGCCATTATTTTTTCCTTCAAAATAAACTTATAGTTTCCTCAGAACAAAAACCTTCTAACTACAAAAGGAAAGGTAGCTGCCCTCAATGAGGTACAATTTTGCCCCACCCTGTATGTAGGGATAGTCTAGTCAACAAACTCTAAAGAGAGTATGTCTCTATGAAATGTGGCCAGTTTAATGGCGACTATTTCTACTTGCAGTATACATAAACTGCAGGTGTTTCCACCAATATATTTTTATATGGTCGACATTTTTGAGTTCTGCAAAGATTAGTTGGACAGACTCTATTAACTTACTAAGTACGCAACTAAGGTACTTATTTGTTATATACATGTACGTAAACACCAATTTGGCTGTCACAACAATGAAAAGCAATTTTTTTTAGTTTTCATCATCATTGGTCGTCGTCATCACTACACATGTCAATGTCAATGTCCCGCGTATCAACTTATAAAATAAATAGTAAAATAAATATAATATAATATAAATATAATAAAATCCTGGACGTAATCACACAGCATCATGTAGCCCCAAACTAAGCAGAGCTTGTATTATGGGATCCACATGATTGATATACTACACATATATATATTTTTTTTGTAAATACATATTTATCATACATAGAAAACACCCAGACCCGAGACAAATATCTACAGAACATGCAAACATTTGTCCCGCAGCGGGAATCGAACCCGCAACCTTCTGCGTCTCAGGCGGACCTTCGCCCACTGCGCCACAGAGGTCGTCAACTTATATTTAACTAACTGTAAATCCTGTAAAAACCATGTATTTTTTTTATTTTCCATACATTTTTTACATTATTCAGGATACATAATTACTGTAGATCTTGTAAAAATCATGTCCATTTTTTATTTTCCATATATTTTTTACATTATTCAGGATAAATAATTACTGAAGATCCTGTAAAAATCATGTATTTTTTTTTATTTTCCATATATTTCTACATTATTCAGGATACATCATTACGTATTAATCATTTTTATTAGTTAATTCAATCAGGCAAGAGCATTCCATACAATGGAATAACATTTCAAAATCAATTGGTTTACACAACTTTTTTTTAATTAATTTTAAATGGCTAAAAGCTGTCTCTGTCCTAAAAGTTTAAGGTATAATCCCTTAGAACTTTTAGGACGGTACTTTTTCATAAACATATAAACTGTGGTCGTTATTAGACTATTGGAATAAATCCATTGTTGCTTAACTTCGCGGACGTACGTACATTATAGGTATTATAAGCGCACTCATATTGAAAAATGAGAGTTTGTTATATCAATGAGTTTTGGACGCAGGAAGAAGACTGTCTGAAAGAGTCGAAACGAGTTGGTACAAAGAGTTAAAAGAGTTCGACTCTTTCGTCTCTTTGTACCGTTACTTCGGTCATGAAGAAACAGTACAAAATACAGTTTTTCAATATGAATGAGTTTTCTCGTTCATTTCACGAGTAAAAAGTATTTATAAGTAATACTTTCCAGGCGACTATAAGGCTCAAACCTCCCTCTTGCTCGCACTATTCAACATTTTTGAAGATATAAAATCACTGAATGTAGTTATGCAAAATAACAAACCTTCACGGCCTAGAAAATAACAATACAAAGGTTCAGCAAGAATATCATGTTGAACCCAACAAGTTTTCCTACCAAAAAATTTGCACCAAAATTGATCACATTGGAAAACAACACAAAACAAAATACTAGCAGTATTTTGGTAAGAAAACATGATAGAATCAAAATGCTATTATTGCTGAACCTTTGTATTATTATTTTCTAGGCCTTTAATGTTTGCTATTTTGCATAACTACATTCAGTGATTTTATATCTTCAAAAATGTTGAATAGTGCGAGCGAGAGGGAGGTTTGACCCTTATAATCACCTTAACATTATTTGTTCAGTTTTTTTTATGACGTAGCTCCCGCTCGCGGTTTCACTTCGTAGTACCCGATTAAAAAGCCTAGGTATATGTTAATCCAGGTCACAAACTATGTATATTCCATGTTTTAACCAACATACTAAACACAATACAAACACAATATTTCGCATTTGAAATAAAAAGAATTAAAACATTGGCAAATTATTTTAAATTAAGGATAGATACAAATTCTATAAGAAAGAGGACTTAGAGCTAAAGTATGCTGTGAAACCCACACTAGATAAAATCTGTATCGTGGTTGCCCGATACGATTAACAAAAAAGAAAGAAATTATCTTATTGTGATAATCTAGTGACCATTTCAGTAACTTTAATGTCTGAACCAACACGAGCATGTCTCCAGGTGACAGATAGATTCACGTAGTTTAAGATTGGTACATTAGTCGAGCTGTAGACTATTCTTACAGTAGGTGGCTATGCGCTGTAATCTACCTACACTAGTGACAACACGCATGTCTCCAGTTGAAGGATGGATTCACCTAGTTTAAGATTGGTACATTAGTCCAGCTGTAGACTATTCTTACAGTAGGTGGCTATGCGCTGTAATCTACCTACACTAGTGACAACACGCATGTCTCCAGTTGAAGGATGGATTCACCTAGTTTAAGATTGGTACATTAGTCCAGCTGTAGACTATTCTTACAGTAGGTGGCTATGCGCTGTAATCTACCTACACTAGTGACAACACGCATGTCTCCAGTTGAAGGATGGATTCACCTAGTTTAAGATTGGTACATTAGTCGAGCTGTAGACTATTCTTACAGTAGGTGGCTATGCGCTGTAATCTACCTACACTAGTGACAACACGCATGTCTCCAGTTGAAGGATGGATTCACCTAGTTTAAGATTGGTACATTAGTCCAGCTGTAGACTATTCTTACAGTAGGTGGCTATGCGCTGTAATCTACCTACACTAGTGACAAACACGCATGTCTCCAGCTGAAGGATGGATTCACCTAGTTTAAGATTGGTACATTAGTCCAGCTGTAGACTATTCTTACAGTAGGTGGCTATGCGCTGTAATCTACCTACACTAGTGACAACACGCATGTCTCCAGCTGAAGGATGGATTCACGTAGTTCTCTAAGATTGGTACATTAGTCCAGCTGTAGACTATTCTTACAGTAGGTGGCTATGCGCTGTAATCTACCTACACTAGTGACAACACGCATGTCTCCAGCTGAAGGATGGATTCACGTAGTTCTCTAAGATTGGTACATTAGTCCAGCTGTAGACTATTCTTACAGTAGGTGGCTATGCGCTGTAATCTACCTACACTAGTGACAACACGCATGTCTCCAGCTGAAGGATGGATTCACGTAGTTCTCTAAGATTGGTACATTAGTCCAGCTGTAGACTATTCTTACAGTAGGTGGCTATGCGCTGTAATCTACCTACACTAGTGACAACACGCATGTCTCCAGCTGAAGGATGGATTCACGTAGTTCTCTAAGATTGGTACATTAGTCCAGCTGTAGACTATTCTTACAGTAGGTGGCTATGCGCTGTAATCTACCTACACTAGTGACAACACGCATGTCTCCAGCTGAAGGATGGATTCACGTAGTTTAAGATTGGTACATTAGTCCAACTGTAGACTATTCTTACAGTAGGTGGCTATGCGCTGTAATCTACCTACACTAGTGACAACACGCATGTCTCCAGCTGAAGGATGGATTCACGTAGTTCTCTAAGATTGGTACATTAGTCCAGCTGTAGACTATTCTTACAGTAGGTGGCTATGCGCTGTAATCTACCTACACTAGTGACAACACGCATGTCTCCAGCTGAAGGATGGATTCACGTAGTTTAAGATTGGTACATTAGTCCAACTGTAGACTATTCTTACAGTAGGTGGCTATGCGCTGTAATCTACCTACACTAGTGACAACACGCATGTCTCCAGCTGAAGGATGGATTCACGTAGTTCTCTAAGATTGGTACATTAGTCCAGCTGTAGACTATTCTTACAGTAGGTGGCTATGCGCTGTAATCTACCTACACTAGTGACAACACGCATGTCTCCAGCTGAAGGATGGATTCACGTAGTTTAAGATTGGTACATTAGTCCAACTGTAGACTATTCTTACAGTAGGTGGCTATGCGCTGTAATCTACCTACACTAGTGACAACACGCATGTCTCCAGCTGAAGGATGGATTCACGTAGTTCTCTAAGATTGGTACATTAGTCCAGCTGTAGACTATTCTTACAGTAGGTGGCTATGCGCTGTAATCTACCTACACTAGTGACAACACGCATGTCTCCAGCTGAAGGATGGATTCACGTAGTTCTCTAAGATTGGTACATTAGTCCAGCTGTAGACTATTCTTACAGTAGGTGGCTATGCGCTGTAATCTACCTACACTAGTGACAAACACGCATGTCTCCAGCTGAAGGATGGATTCACGTAGTTTAAGATTGGTACATTAGTCCAACTGTAGACTATTCTTACAGTAGGTGGCTATGCGCTGTAATCTACCTACACTAGTGACAACACGCATGTCTCCAGCTGAAGGATGGATTCATGTAGTTCTCTAAGATTGGTACATTAGTCCAGCTGTAGACTATTCTTACAGTAGGTGGCTATGCGCTGTAATCTACCTACACTAGTGACAACACGCATGTCTCCAGCTGAAGGATGGATTCACGTAGTTCTCTAAGATTGGTACATTAGTCCAGCTGTAGACTATTCTTACAGTAGGTGGCTATGCGCTGTAATCTACCTACACTAGTGACAACACGCATGTCTCCAGCTGAAGGATGGATTCACGTAGTTCTCTAAGATTGGTACATTAGTCCAACTGTAGACTATTCTTACAGTAGGTGGCTATGCGCTGTAATCTACCTACACTGGTGACAGCAACACGCGTATGTCTGGCGCTAACAGCTGGGTTCACGTGAGCGTTGTGTAGCTCGGAGACCTGCGTCGACGAAGCCGCAGCGGGGTCGCCTGACCCGGCTAGACTGCCGAGCCTGGAAATATAGAAACACTTATTAAATGTTTGGCCAATAAAAGTAAAATGGCGACTGATTCTGCCCCGTTTCATTCTAAATTATTTTTAATAAGTTGTTGCACCTAGGTGACCAGCCCCCATCCTCGGAACTCAAGCCAACCTCACCTGTCCGTGGTACACACTGATTGCGGCATAGCACAGCCTAACACTGACACATGACGGTTAAATTCTCTGGCCGCGGACGGGCAGCAGATTCTGCGGTGCGAGAAGCTGTGCCCTGCGATCCTCAACCCGCATGCCCTGCGTGGGGATTATCGGCATATCCCGCTTCTTATAGGGGAGGCCTATGTCCAGCAGTGGATTGAATAGGCTGGAGTTGTTGAGGTGTTTTTGGGGCTCCGGCGGCATTGACTGCGACATAGCGCAGCCTGACACCGGCACAGCTACGTACCTTCACCGACGGGCAAGTAGCGTCGGCTGCGAGAAGCTGTGCCCTGCCATATGCAACCTGCATGCCCTATCCAGCAGAGAGAATTAAAGCTCTCGACATAGCTCAAAGAATTAGCAAACTGAAATGGCAGTGAGCTGGCCATATCTGCCAAAGAAGCGTCAAACGTTGGGGTAAACGGTTGGGAGACCGCATCTCAAACATAGTGTAGGACGGCCTCCGGCCAGGTGGAGTGACGATCTGCGAAAGGGTACTGCTAGAAGCTGGATGCGTCGAGCTCAGGACAGGGCGCAATGGCGCTCATTACGGGAGGCCTATGTCCAGCAGCGGACTGCTATAGGCTGATGATGATGATTTAGATTTACTTGACTTAGATATTTATAAATTGCGAGAATATAGATAGGACACGTCTTTTCTGTGTAAGTGTATCGATAGAGTGATTTACATAAATCTAAGCAAAAGTAAGGTGCAAACACCTGATGAAATTAATATAGCAAATATAATACTGGGCTATATTATGAAAGCATAATCATAATAATAATGTTCATTATTTCATGTGGTACATTTAAATCTTAATATTAATGCGGTCTGCAACATGTGCCCCGTAGAGGCACTACAATATCAGCTTAGGAACTTCATCATCAGCCTATAGCAGTCCACTGCTGGACATAGGCCTAACCTAATGAGCGCCATTGCGCCCTGTCCTGAGCTCGACGCATCCAGCTTCTAGCAGCAGCCTTTCGCAGATCGTCACCCCACCTGGCCTTAGGAATTGAAGAAAGTATATTTAAATATTTTCTATCATATTATAACAAAAGTTAGTCTCAATTTGTCTTGAAATGTAGGTATATTATATACCACATTAATTATTCTTAAATTCAAATTACCCTGTTATGCTATAAAAGCAATATGAGGTCAAGTATTTTTTGAGTGTCTCAAAAAATAAGCTGTCTTTTTCAATTTCACATAGATGTTTTGCTTATGGCGATGCTTCATCGACCTGCCGATGATATAATAGAAGGCGCTTACCAGAACTCGTTGCCTGGATGCGCGTTTCCATCCCAAGGGTACGTCATGACGAGAAGTTTCCCCTCATGCTCGCCGGTCAGTTTTGATGAAGGCTCGCGATTCTTTAGCTGCACGTTGATTCCGCCTGCAAAGATTCAATTTATAATTTTTCCGTGTTTTTTAACCGATTTCGAAAAAGGAGGAGGTTTACGATTTTATTGAGTATGGAATTATGTTTATTTTTCGCTTTTTAGGGCAGTAAAAAGTGTTTTTGATTAAATCGGTTTGTTTTTTTTTAAGTTTATCACATACTATAGAAAAAATCAAAGCAAAACAGGAAATAAATCACGAAAGAAGTTCCGCGGCAATCAGCGGAACTAAAGCCGAATCACCCGTTAAGTAATAAGTATAAACACCGAACATTTGACATAAAGTTCTAGACAGAACAGATTATTTTGTGGGCGACCGACGTGTTGATTTCGCTTTAATTATATCATTTTATTTTCACACAACAGTAGCGCCTCGTCTTTGAGACTTTTAACGTGTAAAAGACTCAACTTAGGGCAAAAAAAGGAGAATAGGCTTTTACTCAGCAATGGTTGTTATCAGCAGAGTAGGCTAGACGACTGAAAAATTCTAATTAGTCCGTCTTTTACAAATCCAAAAAATATTATACACGTATTTTTTCTTTTGTCATTTAAACAAAAAATAACAAAGATATAGAGCGTTAAAGTTCCGCGTGACGTCACGATATAGTACATTTTTTACCTAGGCGTGACGTCACGAGCCCCCACTCCCGAACTTTCACGTTCTTTATCTCCGTCCCGTCAGTGAGATCAACAAAAAATACGTGCCCAGTATTTTTTGTTGATCTCACTGACGACTAATTAGAATTATTAATTTTGACCCAGTCGTCATGCCTAATGTTTATAGCATTAGTAACCCAATCTGCACTTCCCTGTTGAGAATAGTAACAAAATCCTTTACCCTTAGGATGTCTTTTGCTTTCTAGAAATATCCTCATTTCTGCGTTTTCACCGTTCCCGTCGCCTGCGCATGTGAATAAACCTGTAAATAACAATATTTTGCATTTAACTCATTACACCACATTACCACACCAGCCTATATCAGTCCACTGCTGGACATGGGGTATACCTACAATCCCCAGGTTTTTTGGCTGGCAGACGAAGATTGGAGATCGGGGGACACAGCTTTACTCTGCTGACGCTGCTGTTATGGGATTTAACTGTGTCGGTGTCAGACTGCGCTATGCCGCAATCAGCCGACGCCAGAGCCCCGTTTGTTAATTAGCAGGGTGCACCACAAGTGACGTTGACTTGGATTCCGAAGAGGGAGGTTGCAACCCCTCTAATGATATGATAGCGAATTTCAAAGTACATATTGCGACAATTGAACGAGTCCAAATGAAATGCCTCAAGCTAATATAATATCGCCATCAGGCAGGTCGTTCTAAATTCAGCTATGAAGATAGATTAATTAAATTTAACGTTCAGTCATTGGTGACACGTCGCATATATTTTGATATGGTGTACCTTTACATTGTTCATTCCATAATTGACTCACCCGATTTACTCTCACATATATCTTTCAATATTAAATTTAGCGCTCCTAGATCTAATAACCAAACCAAAATTTTTGCCTTACGTACTTATAAAAATAATATTTCCTATTATAACCCGTTAACTAGAATATGTCGGCAGTACAATGAAATAGTATAATCGAATGATGAACTAGACATTTTAACGCAAAATTAAGATACTTACTTTTATTGCTTGTAAAGTGTATTGTGTGCTTAAATAAATAAAATAAATAAAGATAGCGACTGTTTCGCATAAATATCGTCATATATTGCTCAGTACGCAAATATATTGGTCACATCATTGCGAATTTTTCTCTATCATGAGTATCGTCATACATTGGCCAGTAGGTACAACTAGCGGTGAACGAAACTTCTACGCATGGGTTTCTCGCTCGCTCTCGTCTCTAGCTCCCTTATGATACCTTACTTTCGAGTTTTGCGGCTACTTGTGCGCCAGGGTGAGTGTGAATTCGTATGTATGTTATCGATGTTGAAAGGGTGTGATTTGGACCATGGTTGTTCAAAACTTGTGAGAAGTTAGAAATACATTTCAAAACCTTTTCATCAAAAACTTTGAAATAAAAAATGTTGGACAATGACAAAGCGTATCTGAATCTACGCTCTCACATTGGCCAACATTTTTCGTTGCATTTACGATAAATTTGAAATATTCGTGATGCCTTTTTTTATGATACCTGTAGATGGAACAAGCACCTGGCCCACCTTATGTTAAGTGGTAAACATTACCTATCACAGAGCATTGCATCGTAGGTCAAGCTTTGGAACCTGCTTTACAATGCAACGCCCTGCGGTCATCAACTTGAGGCATGAACAGCTACTTATGCCTGTAATGTCACCGGCACCCATACCCTTCAAACCGAAACACAGCACAGCTGCTTCACGGCAGAACTAGGTATGGTGGCAGTACTTCCCTGGACGAGCCCTTTACAAAGAGCAGTCATATTTTACCTCGAATACTATCACTGGGTCGGATGTAAGCGAAATTGACGTCCGTGACGTGAGACAACGCGTCGCGACGCAGCAAGGCGCGTGTCCTCTCCACAAACGTCAGTAAGAACACGTCGTTCTGATGATCCGATATCTTCCATACCCCTAGACCTGGAACGAACATTATTATTTTTTATTATGAGCCTGAATTGTCCCACTGCAGGGCAAAGGCCTCCCTTCCTTCTTTCCACTCTTCTCTATTGAGCGCTATCCCACGCCAACCCATCATAAAGGAGTCAAGTTCGTCTTTCCATCTTCGGAGCGGTCTGCCGCGTGGTCTCCTGATACCTTGCGGTAACCACTGCGTGGTAGCTTTTGCCCAGAACCCGTCCGGCATGCGGCGGACATGGCCCGCCCACTCCCATTTCAGTTTCCCGACTTGTTGCACAACGTCCACGATTTGTGTGGGAGCGCAGTTCACTGTTTCTAAAGCGGTCTGAACGAATATGTTCTTTATAAATAAATAAAATAAATGTTTATTTCAGACTTTCAGAACGTACGTAGAAAAGCTACATTAACAAGTATTTATTAAAATAAAAAAACCCGACTCCATAGACCGAAGTTTTTAGTACTTAGTTTAGAAGTCTTTTTAAATTGAAAAAGGCTTTTTACAGTCGCCATATCGCGTGGTACCGGGATGAAAATGTAGCCTATGTGTTAATCCAAGTCACAAACTATGTTTATTCCAAGTTTCATACAAATCCGTTCAGTAGTTATTGCGTGAAAGAGTGAACAACATTCATCCATTCATCAATACATCCATCTCACAAACTTTCGCATTTATAATATTAGTAGGAAATAGGATATAATATACCAAAGCACACAACAACAATAACACCAGTCTATATCAGTCCACAGCTGGACATTAAGAAGAGGGATATGCCCATAATCCCCACGCTGGGCAGTGCTGACGCTGCTGTACATCGCCGGCAAGGGGATTTGGCTGTGCCAGTGTCAGGCTGCGCGTGCCGCAATCAGCCGCCGCCAGAGCACCGTTTGTTATTCAGCAAGGTGCACCACGTGCAGGTGGGGTTTGCTTGGGTTCAAAAGATGGTTAGAACGCCTTACACCCCCCTTTTTATTGAAGCGTTACAAATAAAATCAGACACACACAAAAACATAAAAAATCAGAATCTAATTTTTTAATATAAAAATCTCCTGTCATGGTTTTTGTGGTCGTACCTACTTTTTCGAAACGGCTCAACCTAATTTGTTTAAAGTAATAATTGGTAGTTATGAGAATAGGTCGTAAAGTATACAACAATGTAAATTATACTATCCAGGAAAAAACAAATTATTATTAACAAAGTTTAAATATATAAGTACTAGCTTCCGCCCGCGGCTTCGCACGCGTGGTACCGGGATAAAAAGTAACCTATGCGTTAATCCAGGTCACATACTATGTATATTCCAAGTTTCATCCAAATCCGTTCAGTAGTTTTTGCGTGAAAGAGTAACAAACATTCATCCATTCATACATACTCACAAACTTTCGCATTTATAATATTAGCAGGATAGGAAGTAGGAAGTAGGATAGTCGGATTGATTCGTAGGTCACGCATGACTGCCACGTGCCCTATGATGCATCACCCCGCGTTCATCAATTTGAGGCATGAAGATGTTAAGCCTCAATGTGCCTGTGATCTCACCGGCATCACCACACCCTTCAGACTGCACACAGCAATGCTGCTTCACGGCACAATTAAGCATGGGGGTAGTTCTTCCGCGAATGAGCCCTTCACAAAGAACCTACTTCTAAAATTATAATTGGGTTATATTATACTACGGCTCAGAGCGTGGGGTCGAAGGAAATTTGATATTTGAAAAATGACAGTATGTGCGAATACGCTTTCCTCTTACTACCTAAGTAAGTATCTACTCCTTCCTTGATAAACTGCCTATTACATTTACGAACTGAGCAAAGATCCTAGTTGAGTAGGTTCACCATACGGAAAAGGGGTGTTTGTGTTAATAAAAAACATTATTACATCATCGGCTACAGGGATAACAAACATTTAAACTGACGCAGACGCTACAGGGAAAACAAACATTTAAACTCACGCACTCGCTACAGGGAAAACAAACATTTAAACTCACGCACTCGCTACAGGGAAAACAAACATTTAAACTCGGGTGCGTGGGTTTAAATGTTTGTCTTCCCTGCTAAAACTGTTGTTTTTAGGGTGACGTTAAGGGCGGCGGCGGCGCGGCGGCGCTAGGTACGGCGCGTTTCAATGCATATATGCATATTTGCGTTGCCGCGCCGCCGCCGCTGTCTTCGAGACCGCGGCCTTATGGTGCCCGCTTTATCCGTCCGTCCGTCCGTCACAGCTGATTATTTCAGGAACTATACATAAGCTACCGACTTCAAATTTGGTGTAGATTTAAAATGCAATAAAGAAATTATCCCCGAAAGGTCCAAAATGAGAAACGTCAAAATTTCAAACTGGTGCCAATAGCTCGAGTAGCATATCATATAAAAGGGGTCAATTAGCCCAGTTTAAAGCAGTTTTTTATTTTTTTATACGATGCTTGGTTTTCATTTTATGATCAAAATTGTCCAAAAAGTTACCATACCCCCCCCCACTCCGAAGTTTGCGAACCTGAAATTTATACATATTATAGAAGTATCGAAAGTGAGAAACCTAAAATTTATACATATTATAGAAGTATATCTAATAATAAAATAATAATAATATATAGCCCCAAACTAAGCAGAGATTGTAATAAGGGAACCACATGACTGATATACTAAACATATATATATATATATATATTTTTGTATATACATACATATCATACATAGAAAGCACCCAGACCCGAGACAAATATCTACAGAACATGCAAACATTTGTCCCGCAGCGGGAATCGAACCCGCTACCTTCTGCGTCTCAGGCGGACCTTCGCCCACTGCGCCACAGAGGCCGTCAAACAGTCAATTTAACAGGGAAATTATAGCAGTCTCCAGCTAATTTGGTTTTGTAGAAACCTCAAAAAAGGTAAGGACAGATGTGCTCAAGCTATAAAGGAAGTTACACGGTCAAATATGGTGTTATCTAAAAAGCCCTAAATTTCCCAGTTTCTATTTTTCTATTGGACGTACAAATTTTTATGACGAAGACACCTTACTAATTAGTTTCTCACGCCATTGACGTCACCCGCGGTGGGCGAGTCAACTCGCACTTAACGGGTCTTGTTTTATATCTATAAATATTCCTACAGCAATATTTTTACTATATATGTGCGGATATAAAAAAAAATGTTATTAGATCTATAGTAGCTGTCAAGGTGCTCGAATTCGAGCGAAACCCGTAATGTTCGTCAATGAAGAGCTTTCTTCGGTCAGATAGCAATTAGAACGGTTATACAAGATACGCTCAAACACTTTTGATATGACCGGTAAGACAGATACTGGCCTGTAATTAACTAGGTCCGTTTTAACTCCTGACTTGTTAATAGGGCTCACTTTGATAAATATTAACATAGGTAGGTTGAATGTTACATACGTAAAATATTAGAATTCGATTGATAGGTATTAAGTTAGTAGGTCACATATAAATAATAATTATCTCAATGCTTATAAATTTAATAGTTAAAGATATAGTATATGTCAAGCAGAAAATACACTTATACTTGTATGTTTTTGTTATTATAATTAACTCTTAATAAAGGACTAGGAAAATCCATATTAATAGGGTTCCTCTCCTCTATTTTCAAATTAAAAAATACCCGACTCAAAAAGCGAACATTTAAAAGTCAAAAATAATACCTATCGTATCTTTTTTTACTTTCACGAGTATCGAACAAAATTTTTTTTTGTTATTTTTTTTTGTTTTATGCCAAAGCTGACAGACGAACAGACGGGCCACGATTACTACACGATCGTAATGTCGGGAACATAAAAAAGATAAAACGCGAGGAAGACCCGTAAAACAATACTAATTAATACCTTTCGTTGAGCCATCAAATTCGATTGAGTAATTTGCGTCGGGGTACTGCTCAAAGTTAGGTATAAAGTTATAACACTCCGTCATTTTTGGCTGACTGGCGAATCAGTTACTCGCTCGGGAAATCAGCATTCATCAACCCCATTTCAACTAACCACTTGGCTCTTAACTTAGAATTGCGAGAGCGAGGAAACTAAGATATGTGGTAGAAGACCAAAATGTACATAATGGGATTGTTTCATTAAGGAATCTTAAGAAAGTGAAGTTATCTGCTGGGTGATCGGTTAACTCTGTTGCAAACAGAAACAATTGACATCAATCCTGTTTTGTCAAACTGTGACAGTATGTCAATTGACGTTCATTGAATTTCGACGGATAAAATGTCAAAGTTTGTAAAAACAGGATCGGTATCAATCACTTCTGTTTGCAACAGAGTTAGCCGATCACCCAGCTAATTGGTTGAACAAGCCTGTGACGTTCCTATTAAGGAAACATGATGGAAACCATGAGAGTTTTGCCTTGAGCTGATTAAAAAAAAAAAATGTAACATATTGTTTACTTTATTGGCAACCGAAGCAATCTACGACGAACACGCCCAAATACCATGGATTTAAATTTGATACTATCCTGACATATTAAATGTGTTAGAATAATCTAAGAGACTAACACCTTACGACCTTACTCGCACTTGACCACATAGTTTTACAGGCATGTGCATAATTATATGATAAGGCCAACATTATTTTTAACAATGTATATCCCCATTTGTTGCAACTTGTGAGTATATAAACATGAAGTAGATTCTAACTAAGAGCAGTGCGGAGACTGGAGATCCCAGCTAGTCTTGCAAACTCAAAATGTTTGTTAAATCATTTTGTTTGTTTTTTACTCTCCTCATCTTGAATATACAAGGTAACTTATAACCTATGTATAACCTATGTATTTAATTATTATTTATGATATTTAAATTGGTGAACTAATTTAATGATGTATCTGAGGAAATTATTTGCTGCTAAGTCCATAATCTTGTTATATGATAAATATCAACTTTAATCGAACTTCATAGCCTTCTGCGTCTCAGGCGGGCTTTTGCATACTACGTTACAGAGTTCGTCATCCTTTGATTAAATTAATTTAAATATTAAATGAATTTAGTACCAACTCAATTTAATTTATCCATCGAATTAATATGATAATTAATTTGCGAAAATTCTTCTCTGCTAATATTGTAATGCTATGAATTATTTTTGATTCCCAGGTTCAAATTTGGACTACACTTACAATGCGCAAATCAACGGCTGGTTGAAATTGTACGAACCCACTAACTGCAGCGAAGCTTGGAGCAAATGCGCCGCAGATGGTACGTGTAGTAAGCTAAATGGTATTTCAGTAAACTCAAAAGTTATTCATCGTAGAAATTATAAATAATGAATTCTAAACCTAGAACTCCCGCTATTTGGAGTCGAGTCTCCACTCCGCAGTTAAAACCATAGATATACAGTGCAATAACAGCAATTCTCCTAAAAGAAAGTAAATATTCATGATTTTTATACCCTCTCCGGTGTAATTTATTTTTAATGGTTTTGTATTTTTAACAGGAGGCACCCTCGCTACACCTGTTAACGGACAGTTACGTGTAGCAGTAAATAAATATTTATCTAGTGTGGATAAATCAGCTTCAACAATATTCAGCAGAGTCAACGACGAATTTGGCGGTGATTTCTTTACCATTGAAGGTGCGTCCAAGCTCGATTCACTTTCAGATTCTTTCTAGAATATGAAGCCTAGTAATTTTGTATAAAGAACCATCAGAATGTGCGAAGCGAGTCACGATCTCAGTGGCAACTTGGGCGATTTTGCTTTGTATTTGTATGATTACACGTTAGAGTCGGCATTCGTTTCGTACGTTGTGGTCTTGTGGATCGCGAGCGAGATTAAGTTGAACTACTAGTTCAAAGTTCCTACTGTTTTCAGAGCAACAAGCTTTGAACGACTGTGGCACCTCAGACAGCTGTGTTGCGTGGGCGCACGGCAACGATACAGTAAGATTGTTGAATTGTGACGAGATACTGCCCTTCGTTTGTCTGAAGAGGAAGCCTTTGCCGACAGCATCTATTTATTGCGCTAATCCAGGTAAGGAAGTACCAAGAACAATTGATTTTCTTATTGGTCCCAGATCTAATACTAAGTGCTGTTATCTAACCGTACCTGCTCGTGGCGCACTCTGCTAACTAACAAACGGGGTTTTGACGGCACACTGATTGCGCAGCCTACTACCAGTACAGCTACATGCCCTGGCCGGCGACGGGTAGCAGCGTTGTCGGATGTGTGAGCAGCCGGATTATGGGCATATCTAATGGGATTTTTATTGGGGAGGCATATGTCTGGATAATGGTCACGGCTGGCAGTGGACTGATATAAGCTGGTGTTTTTTTGTAGGCTGAGCTGTGTACTGAGCTTAGTTTATGAGCATTTCGGTCAGATTTCGAGACTAGAACTAGAATAGAGGAGATTAAGAGCAAGTTCACTAGAAGAAAATAGATGTATAAGTTCCATCTTGCTGGTATTAAAATAAAAAACCCACAAGAATCATACAGATGTCTACTTTTGAGATAACACCTAGCGCACGCAAGCCATGGAGCTGGAGCAACAACCTTATTACTTTGTGTTGAAGTATATGGGCCGTTTTGCGCAAATAAACTATTATATATGATAACAAACTATGGGTATTTGTTTGATTGTCTACAATTAATCCAACAGAATATACATACAACGCAAGCACCGGTAGCTGCTACAAGTTCCACCGTCGCGGTGAGACCTGGCCCGTGGCGGGCGAACAATGCAAGGCAGAAGGTGCATACTTAACCATCATCAACAGCGAGGTGGAAGCAGGGGTATTGAGGCACATCTTCGCCGGTATATCCCAAGAAGAGTTAGATATAAAGTCTACTGTTTACAACCAGGCTTTCATTGGGATACAAGATAAGTCATGCGACGAGCATTGGAAGACCGTTAAAGGTATAATAATAAGATACACACTATTACATAAAGTTAAAATTTGCTCTGCGAGCTATGGAACGACCAATGCTCGAAGTTTCTCTGAAGGATAGGAAATGAATGCTCCCCAAATGAGCGCCATTGCGCCCTGTCCTCAGCTCGACGCATCCAGCTTCAACCAGCAGCATTCGCTGCGGTGATAACTTTATTTATTTAGAAAACAAGCAGCTTTCGCTGACGTGTTTACACCACACAGTGTCAAAATGTTTTGATTTATGTAACTTTTTAGAGCTCATTTAATAAATATTATGTAGTACATCAGGGATGTTTGCTCATTATCATATTGCTGGTTTTCATGCCGTCAGTCATGAGGAGAATTCGGAGCAGCCGCCACAGCATCTTGATGTCAGTAGCAGAGAACTGCGTGTCTCCTCTCTGGAACTGTTTTGTAAAGAGAGTGACTAATAATGGAATCTATTTGGAATATTAGTCATTTTGTGTCTTTTTCATTTTGTTTTTTGTGCCTTATGTGTATACCAAATTATTGTTATATGGATTTTAGTTGCCCGAAAAAATAATGTATTCGTATCTATTTTATTTATTCAGGTCAAACTCTAGCCGAAGCTGGCTATAGCGAGTGGCATTGGGGAGAGCCAAACGGCGTTGGAGTTGAATGCTGTGGTTCCATATACAGAGAAGCTACATTCAACGACGCACCTTGCGACCTGAACATCGCATTCATATGCGAGATGGAGCCGACTATAGTCAAACAGCTGCCAGCATTACCATCTAAGGCAGTCAAATATGCACCGCTCTTAAAGTTTTGGCTCGCTGGAGAATTTGAGTCCCCGAAGATCAACGAATAAAGAAATTAGGTTCAATATTCAAGATGTTTATTTGTTTAAGTGTAGGGAATGATCGTAGGTTTAAAGTTAACTTGAATAGATTGAAATGGTTATAAGTTCGATGATAACGAATCTTGCAATTAGGTTACCTACTCATAAAAATTCACCTACCTCAAATCTGAGGAATTAAAGGCTCGGTTTGCCCCCAACATATTGTCATAGCCTAAATGGTCCACATGACATACTACCTCACTAACTCTGTTACCTTATTAACCTATTAAAGTAAATATATTGAGTATTGACGTTCCCACTATAACAACATTAAATGGTAATAAATCTTTAAAAATTTAAGTATGTTTTTTTTTTCTGTCTGCCAGATTATGTATGTTCGTACTCTACACAAACATATCCATTTATAGTAGAGTGGCTTAATCGCTCTTTCTGTATGACTATCAATCAAACAAGATCCTGTTCGTTTATTTGAGTCATCGAAGATCAATATAACATGAAACAATAAGGTTAACACTTTTACAGTCAAGTAGATCATATTTAAATAGTAATAAATGTATTTAAAAAAAAATGTAAAAAATTTCTTTTCTGACATGACATTGGCTGGCTAACAGGGGCGGCCCTAGTCTATTTAGCGCCCGTGTGCAATCATTCCACTGGCGCCCTCTTGTATATATTAATTGCTCTGAAATGTGAGAGATTCCGGATTTTGATTGGGGGTTATGTGGTCTGGCGTATGACTTCACTAGGGTTGCAAACTTTTTCTATAAAAGTTTGCAACCCCTGCGACCATTACCGTTGTTAAGCCTGGATACCAGACACAATAGAAAATCTGTCTTGCGTTCCGAAAGTTGAAACATAGAAGTGGAACTTAGAAAAGTAGCTAACAAAATCGGCGAGCGCAGCGATTTTTTTTCAATGAATCCTCAACTAGCACTATTTTAAAACTTCTTAGGATAGGTTACAATAGTCTTGACCATCACACCCTTATTGGTTAACATTTTAGTGCGTAGTAAGTTACCGTTCAAAAAACAAAAGGCGGCAAAGAAATCATCGAGTGGAGTGAGCCGCGAAATATTTCTGTGTCCTTACGAACATGAAAAAGAAAACTACGATTTATATCTATATTATCAACATAATACTTAATTAAAACTTGGTCCTAGTCTGGTCATTTCTGCGCCCCCCAGAAAAAAAAAATACGATTTATAACTGGATATCAACCTAAAGGTGCGCTTATCCGGAAATATTTTGAGCAATAATTGCTCGGCAATACGAATGGATCAATCTGGAGTAATTAGTTGCTCCTTATATATATATATAATCCTTATCCTTATATTATAATAGTTATTAAGAACAATGACGTTAAAAAAATATAAGCCATGCAGAGTTTCTTGCCAATTCTTCTTCTTTGTTTGGTCGCCGACCAAACAGTTCCTACTGAATAAATGAATTTTGAGTTTGATTTTGAATCTCAATTGCCGTTGCCGTAAATTGCTTGATATTTTGTCAAGTCAAGTCGCAACGACTATTATCTATCTATGCTTATAAAATCTTTGTCCTGAATGACTGACGGATCAACGCACAGCTTAAACCGCTGATCTTAGAAACCTGAAACTTGGAGGGTGTGTTCTTTATATGATGTAGGCATCCGATAAGAAAGAATTTTCTAAAATTCTACCCCTAAGGGGGTGAAAAACGGGGGGCAAAGCTTGTATGACAACGTAATTCTTTGGTCCAATCTACTTAAAATTTTGCATAAACATTCTTTGACATAATTGATGGAAGGTGTATATCGTACTTTAGTGAAACTCATAGCCTAACGTGGCTAAAAAGGGGTAGAAAGTTATTTTGGGGGTGAATTCATCGAATTTGGTATTATTGCTTTTTATATTTCTTTAATGCTTTTTATTTTTTCTTTTTATTTTGATACATGTTCGAGAACTCAATCTGATCTCTTTAAAATTGGAATGTCAAATATAAAAGAATAATATACTTATAAAAATCTGTCAAAAAAAACAGTGTCTAAACTATTGCCATCTCTTACCATTGGATAATAAAAAACTGTGACAGGGCTAACTTTAGAGCACTGGTTAAAATTAAGAAGCTTTATAAAAAAGGGGGTTAGTATTTAAATCAAAAGCACTAAGAAGTATTGATATCAACATTAACTATCATTTGTTTAGAGTTTCGTTGGCATCGTAGTTCAGACTATTTAAGTTTAAATCCACAAAACACAAAGGTTATTATTGTGCAATAAATGATATTCTATTCTGTTCTGTGGTTCATATTACATTGGTATTTGTTGTAAGTTCGTATGTATGTTTATTAGAGCATAACTCTCAAACCATTGATCCAATCAGCATACAATTTAGTAGGTCGATAGGTTGTATTTGAAATTTTTGCTATTATGAGTTATATCAGACAGGCGGTCGTCAAGACATGGAGTACCAAAAGGGGTAATTTTTTTTTACATAGTTATGTAAATATAATGAGTTACACGAGATTTTTTATACAATAAGATTAGTAATATTTATTTATTGAATAACTGAAATGGCTTGCACCAATTACTCTATTTATAAATATAAACACAGGTAGGTTGAATGTTACATATACATAGGTATAATGTTAGAAATACATTGGTAATTATTGAGTATGTAAGAATTCAATGATAATTATGTCAATGCATAGAAAAATAGTAAAGTCAAAGTACATCAAGTCAAGCAGAAAATAGACTTGCCATATTGAGATAGGCCGCATAAATTCGGAAAGCGTCGATTTCCGAATTCGTTTTCCGCGTTCGGAGACCTGAATGCATCAATCGATAGAAATTACATTAACTGCCGCACACATACGTTTATTTTAAGTACGGAATGTATACCGTACATTTCGTGTGCCAGCCATGACACCATTCGGAAAAAACCTAAAGACGTTATGCGAAACGCAACACTTTCATACATTTGCTTATTCCAATGGAAAAAAGGTAACGTCTGCGCTAGGCACACGGAATTCCGAACGCAGAAAAGAATTTGAATCGAAATACGGTTTCTGAATGTATGCGGCCGGCCAGATACTTATTTGTTTTTGTTATCCAATTAACTCTTAATAAAGAACTAGGAAAATCCATATTATTAGGGTTCCTCACCTACCATACAAAACGGAACTTCTGCAAGAACGCGATTACGTTGCCACTTGTTACGTTGATTTTATTTTTCATCTGCTAAATTTAGAAACAAAATGTTGAATAAGAAGAAAATTAAGCTTACCGTACAAAAACTATAGCTTACATTTGATAGTTCATCTATCCAAGAGAACTTTGCAAAAAACAGACTAAGGAAATACCTTGATTTGGGATCATGCCATAGAAATGAGTGACCAAGGGTGTATTTTTTATGGAATTTTAAAAATGGTCAATAACTTGAAAACCATGATACTTTTACTGAACACAATTTGTGATTATCTGATCAGTCATTACGCCACACCCTGCATACCCAAATACCGCGGATTTACTATCCTAACATACGAAATGAGTTAAAATAATCTAAGATGCTAACATGATCTTACTCGCACTTGACTAAATAGTCTAACAGGCAAATGCATAATTATATGATAAGGCCAACATTATTTTTAGCAATGTATATCCCCATTTGTTGCAACTCGTGAGTATATAAACATGAAGTAGATTCTAACTAAGAGCAGTGCAGAGACTGGAGATCCAGTGCTAGTCTTGCAAACTTAAAATGTTTGTTAAATCATTTTGTTTGTTTTTTACTCTCCTCATCTTGAATATACAAGGTAACTTACTTTTCTATTAAGCATTTGAGGAAATTCTTGTCTGCTACCCGTCCTATTCATAATAGTTCTATAAACTTCAGACAGCTAAAATTAAAAATATTATTAAATTAATTAAAATATTATATTAACTTCGTTATACAATTATGTTATGAGTTTTGTTTGATTCCCAGGTTCGAAGTTGGACTACACTTACAATGCGCAAATCGACGGCTGGTTGAAATTGTACGAACCCACTAACTGCAGCGAAGCTTGGAGCAAATGCATCGCAGATGGTACGTTTAGTAAGCCAAATGGTATTTCAGTAAACTCGTACATTCCGTAGATACAGACAATACAGTGAATACAATGGGCTCAATCTGAAATTCACTGATCGTAGAAAAAGTTGCTATACCCAGGAACTCCCGCGATAAAAGGGGACACTCGATTTAGTAGCTGAAGCAATCCTTGTAGACATTTGAACAGAAAGACAAGCACTTTCTTTTCCTAATGAGAAAGTGTCTGTCAATATATTTTCTCTTTAGTGGAACTTTTCTCATAGCGTCTAAAAACACTATGCCGAAAATTACGCGACGTAAGTTCCGCAGCTGATTTTGACAAGTTCAGCTGTCGGCTGTATGCCATAACGCAACATCATTTCAGCATAATGTGTCATCTGTAATTCAAGTAGCATTGCAGGCGTAATCATGCTGAACTTTCAGTCGCGTAACTTAAGCATAGTATGGTTAGACACTTAGAGTCTACCCACATTTATCGCCGCGTATTAGCAAAAATTAAGTCTAGGACATAACAATGATCATGATCGGCGAATGTCATTATTGCAATTTGCAACCTTATGAGCCGATGAGAAAATATAATTGACTCCTTTAGGTCGTAGACATAATGCCTTTTTCTGGCAAATTTAATCCGATTCCTCGTCGATAAATGTGGGACACCATTAGTCGCCTTACGTCCCTCACGTAGAAGAGGTCGTTAGTTTTTACCGGGATCATCACAGCGATTATATTTGAATTTTGAATAGTTTTGTAATTTCAACAGGAGGCACCCTAGCTTCGCCTGTCAACGGCCAGTTACGTGCAGCAGTAAATGAGTATCTATCGGGTGTGGGTGAATCAGCTTCAACAATATTCAGCGGAGTCGAAGACGAATTTGGCGTTGATTTCTTTACCCCAGAAGGTCAGTTCAAATACAACAAGATACAAACGAAAATGTTGAATATTAGTGGACACACAAGTAACCTTGCCTTTAAAAAGAAGTGGCTTGTTGTCAATAGTTTTTTCACAGTTAATGGGTTTTTGACATCTTCATTTTATAATTTGGACGTCATATTATTATGACAAAGACATAGCTTTTAAATAATTTAGCACGTGTATTTAACCATATTCAGAGCAAATAAACAATCCTTCCATTACCAATGTAGCGCTACGTTAAAATTCCCGTGTTTCAATATGAACAAATAAACAATCTTTATATTTCATAATATTAGTGTAGTTGAATGCGATCCCCGACACGGTCAGACAGCTTTGGTTTTGTTATAGTGGCTATGGCTATGTGATTTTGCCTGATGGCGTATGTTTATGTCGGGTGTGTTGTTGAATAGATGTGAAAACTATTGCCTGCGCCGTGTCTGCCACGCTAGACTCGCTACGCGCTGGTCGATTAGACGACGCTTTAAAGGTAGAGTGCTACCCTATGTACACGTGCTAAACTATGCGTGAAGCTACAAAAATATATTATAAAATAATGTACAAAAAAGCTCGATTTAATTTCAGATCTGTTTTATAATACGAAGTCTAGCAGTTTTCTCTAAAAAGCCATTTTAGCTGTGCCAATGTTAGGCTACGCTATGCTGCAATTAGCCGGCTGCCAGATCCCCGTTTGTTAGTTAGCAGGGTGAGGTTGGCTTGGGTTCCGAAGATGGGGGTTGGAAAGCCTTACAAACGTAAGTCTATAAAAAAAATCACTATTATTTTCAGAGCAACAAGGTTTAAATAACTGTGACAGCCCAGACAGCTGTGTTGCGTGGGTGCACGGCAACGATACAGTAAGATTGTTGAAGTGTGACGAGATACTGCCCTTCGTTTGTCTGAAGAGGAAGCCTTTGCCGACAGCATATAGCTATTGCGCTAATCCAGGTAAGGAAGTACCAAGAAAAAGAGCTTATATCTAATATTAAGTGCTTCTATCTAGCCGTACATTCATGTTTTTAAACGCTATCCAAAATAATTTAAAGCATTATAGCATTTAGATAAGTATGCATCCCTTTCTAGCAAATGACATATGGACATAAGACAGTAGAGATCAGCTGTATATGAGTTGATGTTCAGATTATTGTGAATTTTAAGACATCATCTAGTTCTCTTTTATAATCCCAACAGAGTACACATATGACGCTCGTTCCGGTAGCTGCTACAAGTTCCACCGTCGCGGGGAAACCTGGCCAGTTGCTGACGATAAATGCAAAGCGGAGAATGCTTACTTAACCGTTATCAATAGCGAGTTAGAAGCAAGGGTATTGAAGGACCTCTTCGCCACTATACGCAACAGTGAGATGGATATAAAGTCGATTCATTATGACCAAGCATGGGTTGGAATTCGCGATGTGATGGGCGATGAGCATTGGAGAACTATTACAGGTATGTAAAATGCTGAGAGTAGCATATCCTATCCTACTAATATTATAAAATTCGAAATTAAGAACTCCGTAAGAGAACCAGAGCAACCGACATAGCTCTCAGAATCAGCAAGTTGAACTGCAAGCAATGGACAGGCCATATAGTCCATATAGCCCGGAGAACCGATAACCGTTGGTGAATAAGGGTTATCGAATGGCAACCACGATCTAGAACACGAAGTGTAGGGAGACCTTCCACAAGATGGACCGAGGACATCGTCAAGATTGCAGGTAATCGGTGGATGGAGAGGACTCACGACCGTTATTCATTCCTTGGGGGAGACCTATGTTCAGCATTGGACTTCTATAGGTGGTTGATGATGATGAATATTATAAATGCGAAAGTTTGTGATTATGGACGTATGGATGAATGTTTGTTACTCTTTCACGCAAAAACTACTGAACGGATTTGGATGAAACTTGGAATATACATAGTATGTGACTTGGATTAACACATAGGCTACTTTTTATCCCGGTACCACGTGAGAGAAAAGGCGCGAGCGGAAGCTAGTTAATTATATTGTCAAGAATTTAAGTGCAATCGAGAATGGCATATGGCCCGATATGATTTTAGATGGAGTAGGCTGGTAAGCGTTTATGCCATCCACACGCGCGGCGCTGCACAGTGAATTGGATTCACAAACTAAGGTCTTAGTGCAATTTTTTTTTTTAGTTGTACTGTTTATATTAACTGTATTGGTGGTTAAAATCTAAATCCATCAAAATATTTTCGAAACAGCCTTTCTTTCTAAATCCAGAAAACTAAATTTTTATACATATTTGAAAGTGCCATCACTCCAAAACTATGAAAAAAAGTTATAGAACATAAAAGACTTATATCAATACGTAGCATTCAAATTGTAATTAAAGCCCTACTTTCTGAATCTAGCCCACTGTGCGCTGCGGCCTAGCACTATGCTGGACATTATCACGCAACATTATCTAGCCCGAGACTGAGCTTAAGGAACCACTTGACTGATATACTACTTATAAATATATATATTTTTGTACATACACATTATAAAAGAAAACACCCAGACCCGAGACAAATATTTGCAGATCATTTGTCTCGCAGCGGGTATCGAACAAACTTTTGCGTGTCAGGCGGGCGTTCGTCCAACAGAGGTCGTCCGTTACATAGTTATGACAGAAACCCATCGAGATATTCATACTCTAGAGTGGAAAACGTGGAAAAAAAAGTGTCAAGACACTTGTTTTGACTTTGAACACTTTTCAAGCAAAAAAACGGTCTAAATTATGTACAATTCACAAAATTATTATGTTACTGCAAATAAGGAACTTAACTGCTTTGTGGGTGTTTAATTTCCTTTAGCATGTTAATTAGCATGTAAATTTGTCATTTTGAAGTTCATTTGTGTCAAATACGCTTGGACGATTTTTGTCAGTTTTCACTTGAAGTCTGTCACTCTAGAGTTGTATATAATTATCTCGATGCAGAAACTCAAGCGGGTCTGCCATGTCAAGCGGGGAATTTTGTTTTTCAAGGTCTAACACTCGCCGAAGCAGGCTACAGCATATGGGGTCCTGGAGAGCCAAGCAGCCCAGGAAGAGAGTGTTGCGGCTCATTATTCAGATACGCCACTTTCAACGACGCACCTTGCGACCTGAACCTCGCATTCATATGCGAGATGGAGCCGAGTATAGTCAAAAAGCTGCCAGCATTACCATCTAAGGCACTCAAATCTGCACCCTTAAAATTTTGGGTCACTGGAGTAATTGAGTCACCGAAGATCAACGGTTATATAAATTAAGTTTAACACCACAGCACGGAATGTGGCCCGCGCGGAATACGCTAACATTTCGTTCGGGCACCATCGGGCCCGCGGCTCTTGTCCCCTTTCCTCTCTGGCTTCCTCCTATCCTCTATCTCATTTTTTTCGTTATAGCCAAATAGGTAATACTACGGAGGGGTCAATTTTCTAAATTCAAGTTTATTTACAAATAGTGTCAAAATATAGGTTTATACGCGGGACTTTGAAATTGACATAAACGTAGTTACGACGATGACCAATGATGAACGGTGACGGAAATCCAATTTTGTTGTCAAAATAATTAAAAACCATTTTGGTCATCGTTCATCATTGGTCGTCGTCATCATTACGTGTATGTCAATGTCAATGTCCCTTGTATACCTATATTTAACAAACTGTAATGAACAATTCTCACTTACCGGCGCGCTTCGGAGCGCAATTCAAAACATACTAAAGGAAATTGAAACATCAACATATTTGCATCCAATTTACGTAGCGGATCTATTTATGTCAGTGTTTGACATAGCTGTGTAATATTGTAAGTAAATAAGGAACTTAACTGCTTTGTGGATGTTTCAATTTTCTCTAACATGTTTTAAAATGCGCTCCGACGCTCTCGGACGCGCGCCGGCAAGTGTAAATCGTACATTAGTGTATTTAATGATCTTAGGTTTACAGTTCAGTTGAAATATTGAAATAGTTATTGTTCGATGATTAACGAATCAAGCAAATATTACTTTGGTATTTGGTATTTTATAAATATAAATCTATATTGATAAAAACATAATTTTCTTATTTTTTTCCTGTTACCTTATATATTAGTTGTTATCGGCGGAAACTTATAATTAGCTGTTAGGATATGTGTTTTTTTTTTTCATTTAATGAGCATATAGTTTCCTTTGTACTTTCCTCATTTGCTTAAAAATTATAAAATAAATATGTTCGTGTATAGATGTACAAGACAATCTTTTTGTATTTCTATCAAATAAAACTACCCTACCGTCGTATCTGTTCGTTGATATTATGGTCATCCTATTCTAAAAAAGTCACCGAAGATCAATAAATGAAGCAATTATTTATATTCAAATTCATTTATTTATTGCAGGTATAATGTTAGGTACAAAAATGGTTGATTAGTATAACACTATGAGCCCAATTTTGGGCACAACAATCGTATGGAGTAGGAGTCAGCCCGTTAAAAACTAATACTTTTAGGCAGGTATGTAAATTTAATTATAGATCTAACCCAATTTCTCGTCTTTTAGATTTTCCGGGAGTTTATTATAAATTTTTACAGCCATTGTATTAGGGCCAGAACTGTGTATCTTCATTTTTTAACTAGGTAGTTCTAATTTATGTTTTGGTCTAATAGGGTAACGTCGCGGCAAGTCGTTGGTATTCTGGAAAAATTTAGGATATTTTCTTACGAATTTACTTATTTCTAATACATAAATACCTGTGAGTGTTAGTATTTTTTAAAGAGAAAAGTGTGGTCTGCAGCTATTTGGCTTTTTAATGTTTACTAAAATACGGACGCATTAATTTTGCAGTATAAATAGATCTTGAATTTCTACACTATTCCCCCAGAGTATGATTCCATATTTAAGCCAGGCATAAACATAAGCGTAATAAGCTGATATCGCAGTTCTCACTTTTACAGTTAAGTGGAACCAAGGAGTTTTTATTATGGGCTGCGCACTTCAGTCGGTGCCTGATTTTTCTATGGAATAAATAAAAGAACTTCGTATTTGGGGAATGCGCGCTTTGAATAAAAATCTGTGCCAAGTTTTTCTAAATAAAAATGCTCAAATTCGTGCCCTTGAGCACGAATTCGTGTCTTGTTTCCTCTTATGTGTAACACTAAGGAGGAATCGAGACACGACCTTATTTTGTGAGAATACACTAAGCACAGATTTTTATTCGAAGCGCGCCCTCCCATACTAAATTTCCTTAAATTTTTCTCAATAAAAACGCCCAAATGGGGGTTGTCTCGTTTTCTCTTACGTGTAACACTAAAGACAAAACGAGACAGAGACAACATTACATAGAATAATAAAAAAGACGTGTGGCACTCGGGGACTGCCGCGGTAAAGCTATTGCATAGCATTTTGTATCAACTTATGCAATTATAATTATTTATTTATTTTATTTATGCAGTATTTCTTTTTCTTTGATATTAATTCAAGTTACACTTTTTGAGCGTGGTGACCGATAAGAAAACAATTTTTTTTTCTTTTATTAAATAAAAATACGTCTAGTTGCACGCACACAAACACCGTGTCGAAGACTGCCGACGAAAATGAAAGACGACGATGAAAGAAACGACGTTAGACAATGCACGGCCTTCAAGCCACACCTCCGTGCCCGTCGGAGTGGGGAGCGTGAGGTTTTTTTTCGTTACGGAATTTCTGGATTCGGTCCCCGCGCTCAAGGCCCTCGATAGAAGCTATGCAATAGCTTAAAAACCATAATAAAAACTGCAAAAATTAAAACCGATAAGGCTGCCCGCCCACGACCGATAATCGGTGACCGACTTTTTGTAGGAGAAAAATGAAACCTACTCGACCCATATTCTCTATGACACATATGATTCCTTGCCGATAACGTGTGACGTCATAACTTGCTTTAAACACAAACGCATTTCCACATGCCACTGCGGCGTGGCGTTTGACATTTGACGTTGGCATAGAAAATACGAATACACGCAGATATCGTAACGAGGTTCTGAGGTTTGGAGTGGTGCGTGGAACGGTTAGATCGAACTGTCGACGGCTACACATTTACGCCGCCAACGGGCAGCAGCGTCAGCGGTGCGAGAAGTTGTGCGATCCCCTACCCGTATGCCCAGCGCGGGTATTAGATTATGGGCATAACATTATTAGGGGAGGCCTATTGTCCAGCAGTGGACTGTTATAGTCTGGTGTGGTGTGGTGTATTCTTACCTGCACCAATGACATTGACGAATGCATCTTTCCCCTTCTCCGCAGCTCTTGACTCCGCCTCCAAAAGCACACTCTCCGCGATAATGCTGATCCGTTTGTAGTAAGCCTCATTGTCGAAGATAACTCCCTTATGTAGTACATTCACAAAACGATCCGTGTACCGCCTTTCGTCACACTTGTCATCTGTGTTTATGTACGTTGACAGCTCGGGGTATGTGTAGCTTGGTACCTGTGAATAAGTTAGTTTATATGTCTAGCTAGCTTATCTTTTCAAAACGAATATTTTTTTTTGGTACTTGAAGTTGGAACAAGCACATGACCCACCTGATGTTAAGTGGTAACCATTACCTATCACAAAACATTGCATGCGTACATCACGTTTTTTTGGAACGTGCTCTACGATGCAACGCCCTGCGTCCATCAACTTGAGGCATGAAGATGATAAGCCTCTTGTGCTTGTAATTAACCTCCTTCAAACCGAAACACATCACAGCTGCTTCACGGCAGAAATAGGCACGATGGCAGTACCTCTCCGAACGAGCCCTCACAAAGAACTCTACTATTACTAATGTGGAGTAAATGAAATATTTTGGGGGAAAGATAAATAAAATGCTCGACGCTATCACACAGCATCAGGTTTGTGTTCGTTTCACATCAATGACGAATTCTTGCCAACCACAGAAGGTATTTCATTGAATTGATAAATAACATTGGTACCCAAACTAGGTTTCCCTGTTTTATGACCATAGAAAGAAATAAACCAGTAGGTCGCAGGACATGTCGCCTGCTACTCTCAGACTAACTTAATAAAAGGCCGACATAGCGCGTCGAGCACCCAGGTGACCGCAAGTTCAGTAATACTAAATGCATGAGTAATACGTTTCCGCGCTCAGTACGCAAAAGGGGGTCCACTACAATCCACCGAAGTACGAAATTTCGTTTTTCGTTTCGTGGGATTGGTCGTATTTCATTCTGTTAATTCCAATATTGCGGTCGTATGTTTTGTCAAATAGAGTAGGATGCGCAATGTTCGGACTGTTACAGTACAAACTTCGTGCTGAAATTTCGGTTTTCGTCTGATTATGGGTTCCAATGACGACCTCTGTGGCGCAGTGGGCGAAGGTCCGCCTGTGACGCAGAAGGTTGCGGGTTCGATTCCCGCTGCGGGACAAATGTTTGCATGTTCTGCAGATATTTGTCTCGGGTCTGGGTGTTTTCTATGTATGATATGTATGTATTTACAAAAAAAATGTATCTATGTAGTATATCAATCATGTGGTTCCCATAATACAAGCTCTGCTTAGTTTGGGGCTACATGATGGTGTGTGATAAGTGATAACGTCCAGGATTATTTATTTATTTATTTAATTGTAAGAAACATCATCATCATCATCATCATCATCAGCCTATAGCAGTCCACTGCTGGACATAGACCTTCCTCCCTAATGAGCGCCATTGCGCCCTGTCTTGAGCTCGACGCATCCAGCTTCTACCAGCAGCCTTACGCAAATCGTCACTCCACCTGGCCGGAGGGCGTCCTACACTACGTTTGCCGAGCCGCGGTCTCCACTCAAGAACTCGTTTACCCCAGTGGCTGTCGGTTCTTCGGCAGATATGGAGAGCAGTCTGCCACTTCAGCTTGCTAATTCTCTCGAGCTATTCGACAACTTTAGTTCTATGTCGGATAGACTCGTTGCGGATTCTATCCTTCAGAGAAACTCCAAGAATGGCTCGTTCCATAGCTCGCTGAGCGACTTTAAACTGGTGGACTAGCCGTACTATGAGTGTCCACGTTTCGGCTCCGTATGTCATGACGGGTAGGACGCACTGATTGAAAACTTTCGTTTTCAAACATTGCGGTATGGGTGACGAGAAAACTCGACGTAGTTTTCCAAATGCTGCCCAACCCAGCTGAATCCTCCTCTTGGCCTCCTTTTCGAAGTTGTTCCTACCCAACTGCAATATCTGCCCGAGGTATGTATACTGCGAAACAATTTCGAGGTGTCCATTAACGACGGCAGGTCTCGGATCAATTCGGTCACTGACCATGACTTTGGTCTTGTCTAAATTCATGCCGAGACCTATCTTTCCCGAGGATGATGCTAGGCCGTCCAGCATCCGTTGCAGCTCCTCCAGCGACTCCGCCATTAGGACTATGTCATCAGCGAATCGCAAGTGTGAGATGTGCTCGCCGTTTATGTTTATGCCCATACCTTTCCAGTCCAGCGTCTTAAACATATCCTCCAACGCGCTTGTGAACAGTTTCGGAGATATGACATCTCCCTGTCTCACTCCGCGGCGCGGTTGGATGGGTTTAGACTGCTGGTCCTGTACTAGGACACTCATAGTGGCGGCTTCGTAGAAACATCTCAACACTTCGATATAACGATAGTCCACTTGACATCGCTGCAAGGATTCCAGAACAGCCCAGGTTTCGACAGGGTCAAAGGCCTTCTCATAGTCCACAAAAGCCAGACACAAGGGCTGATTATACTCTTCGGACTTCTGTATAATCTGCCTCACTGTGTGAATGTGGTCTATGGTGCCATATCCTCCTCGAAACCCGGCCTGTTCCGGTGGCTGGAACTCGTCGAGTCTTCTGGCGAGACGATTCGTAATAACCCTTGAGAACAGCTTATAGACGTGGCTCAGGTGCGAAAGTTCCACGCCTTACGAGTTCTCCCACAGTGAAGGACGGAGTTGAAGAGGTTCTGCAGCTCCTGCACAACAGGAGCTCCTCCAGCCTTCAAAAGTTCTGAAATAACCCCGTCTTCACCGGGGGCTTTTCCATTTTTAAGCTGTCTCGGGGCCAATACTATCTCGTCTTGGCTGATTTCTGGCAGTTCGTCGGTGTAGTGGCGGGTGAGGGTGGCTCTGCAATCATGGTTGTCACGTTGGGGGCAAGGAGCATGTGCCGCGTACAGTCGGCCGTAGAAGTCCTCGATCTCTGATAACATCTCCGGCTTTGACAATACGGTTCGGCCATCGTGTGTTGTTAACTTCGTCAGGTGGCTCCTGCCAAGCTGCTGAGTGAATACTTTGGAAGCTCGGTTTCGCTCTATTGCCTCTTCAATGCGTGTGTTGGAGCTCCGAATTTGAGTTTGAGTTTTGAAGCTTATAACTCACTTGATAGAACTCCGACCACATCTGCCGCCACATATGCTTGACCGACTGGTTGTTCCTCACATACGTAGTCTTAAGAACATTGAGACACGTCGTAGGTGTAACTTCTTCGCCATAACCGTTCTCCGGAGAGTTCTGTGAATCGGTTATCACTATGTCTTCATAGTCCATTCGTTCTGTGCGCTCGAATCTGGGACCTATTATACCTGAAATAAATATATAAAAATTAAACAAACCCTCCAACACAAAAAGTGAACATGGGGCCATTCAAGTATGACGTAATCACTTAAGGAGGGGGGGGGGGGGGAGGGGGGCAGATGGTAATTACGTCAGCAGTAGCTTTTTTTTATCACACTGGCAACCCACACATTGTCTATGTTTGAAAACGAAACGCAATTTCGGGGATTCCCACAAATAATATGTTTAGGTACGCGCCTAGAACCGAGTAGGAGAATTACCACGCGCTACTCACTTGTCTAGAAATATAATAAAAGTACGTATACCAATGTATACGTAAGCATTGGTAAGAGCTTTGCTTACTTTTGCTGACAAGTGATATGGGGGTTAAAAAATTTAAACGAATCTGCTTACGTAATACTTAAATGCCCCCATTTAAAAAGTCTAAAATGATACCTATCGTTGAGCCATCAAATTCTATTGAGTAATTTGGGTCGGGGTACCGCTTCGTAAGTCAGAAACTTAAGTAATTTGGGTCGGGGTACCGCTTCGTAAGTCAGAAACTTCATTTGATCGACTATCTATTAATTTACTATCATTTCCGACCTAAGTCTGCGAGCGCTATGAGTTTGTAATCTCCTTATTTTAGCTATTTAGTTATTACTTTTAAATTAGCCGCCATCTTGGACTGATTTTCATCAAACTTGGAACTAAGACCGCTAAGACCGAAACTAAGAACGAACCCGACTAATTCACCTTTCAAACAAAAAAACTGAATAAATTTTAAATTCACACTAATAACAGAAAAGCAAAAGATTGTATGTTAGTAGGGATGTAATTGTACATCGGTTGAAAATATTTTATTTCTCTTGAGAATTGACCTCTATGGCGCAGTGGACGAAGGCCCGCCTGAGACGCAGAAGGTTGCACGTTCGATTTCCACCGCGTGACAAATGTTTGTAAGATTTGCAAATATTTGTCGGCTTTGGGTGTTTTCGGTATGTATTAAAAAAAACTATGTAGAATATCAGTCATGTGGTTCCCTTCATACAAGCTCTGCTTAGGCTACTGCAAGCTTCTGCTACACGATGCTGTGTGATAGCATCCAGCATTATTTATTAACTAGCTTCCGCCCGCGGCTTCGCTCGCGTGATACCGGGATAAAAAGTAACCTATGCGTTAATCCAGGTCATAAACTATGTATATTTCAAGTTTCATCCAAATCCGTTCATTAGTTTTTGCGTGAAAGAGTAACAAACATACATCTATACATCCATACTCACAAACTTTCGCATTTATAATCATTCACACTAATATTAAACTAAGTTTGTGTGCGAGTGTGAGTATGTTTGTGGTAGCTTCACTTCGTAACGGCTGAACGGATTTGGATGAAACTTGGAATATGCATAGTTTAAGACCTGGATTAACCCATAGATTTGTTATCCCGGAATTACGCAAGCGAAGCCGCGTGCGGGAGCTATAGTATAATTCATATAAAATCACATGGAAAAGGCACTTTCTGTTTTTCCCGTATTTACCAATTTTTCTAGCGTTCGAGCCGCTTTCGTGCTTTTGTGAGACAAGCGCACGACACAATAGTATTTTTAGGGTGACGTTACCGAGCCGGTCAAACGAACCCTTAAGGTGCCGCTTTGTCCGTCCGTCCGTCCGTCTGTCACAGCTGATTATTTCAGGAACTACATAAGCTACCGACTTGAAACTTGGTGTAGATTTAAAATGCAATGACAGAATAAGATTGCCAGTAAAAAAAATCAAAAATATTTTCATTTTCATCCCCAAAAGGTCCAAAATAAAAAAACGTAATAATTTCAAACTGGTGCCAATAGGTCGAGTAGCATATCATATGAAAGGGTTCATTTAACCTAGTTTAAAGCAGTTTTTTTATTGTTTTATACATACGATGCTTAGTTTTCATTTTATGATCATAATTGTCCCAACCAAGCCAGAAATCTGAAAGTAATATATATTAAAGAAGAATATCTGTATCTGTATGAAAATTATAGCCATACCCCATAGACCATACCCCCCATCTAACCGGTCTTGTATTAACTAAGTATGTATAAGAGGTAAGTAGCTCTTTAGAGAACCGACTCTTTTGCAGATATTTGTCACGGGTCTGGGTGTTTTCTTTGTATGATATGTATGTATTTACAAAAAATAACTGGATATATGTAGTATATTATTCATGTGGGTCCCATAATACAAGCTCTGCTTGGTTTGGGGCTACCTGACGCTGTGTGATAGCGTCCAGCATTATTTATTTATTTGCCTTACGGCGGGAATCAATCCCGCAACTCCGCGCTCAGGCGGGCCTGCTGCCACTGTGCCACAGAGGTAGTCAGACGTATTATTTTAGACTAATTCATTTGCCAAGTAATCGTAAGGCCTACTATTACTTTAACTACAATTTGCTGTTTCAGATTCAGTGAATAATAAACCTCAAACGTTACTCTGAACCGATGTTCCAAATTAAACTGTCACTGATCCGGAAATTAGCATTGTTCCACATTTGAAAGATACAGTTATGCCATGACTATGGCATAGATTTAATAAGTAGAGGCATTCAAGAATGCCTGCAAAAAATACATAAATGTGATTGAATGACCTAACGGTAAAGCAGGTATGTAACTAAAGGGAAAAAACCAATTTGACTTAGGCATGTTGGTGAAACGCTTCGATAGCGCGTTCTAACTTACATGTTGTGGCGCCATCTAGTTCAGTTTTTAGGAACCCATTATTTTTTAGTCATAGTGCTTTAGGGATGATTATTATTCGTTTAATATACCTGTTTGTTGAGTAAGTTTGAAAATTATGATTATAAATATTATATTACTAGTGGACGTACGCGACTTCGTTCGTGAAAAAGGTTTTTTCTTAACATACGTCCCTTGGAAGGTTTCCCGCGTTCAGAGATGTATTAATAAAATCCTCCAAAAGCTCCAATATATTTTTTCGAGAAAATAGAGGTAATTCCCCATGTTTATGAACAAATATTGTTACTACTCAAAATCTACCTACTACATTCCATCATCTATTAGGATAAAAAAACGATTTTCCAAAGAAGGGAGCCAATTTCACAAAGCTATTCAGTCCAAGTTTTAAGCAAAATGCACCCCGCCTTAAAAAGTCTTTAGCTTAATGACGATGCTTAACGATGATATTTCATAATAATTATTTAGTACGTAAGTGTAGGAACTAAGATTATATTGTCTTGATATAAATTAAGTTAATACGAAAGTTTGTTACTCTTTCACATAAAAACTACTGAACGGATTTGTTTGAATCTTGAAATATACATAGTGGATTAACGTATAGGCTACTTTTTATCCGGGTACCACGCGAGCGAAGCCGCGGGCGGATGCAAGTAATATATATATGAGAGTTTGTGAGGAGGGATGGATGGATGTTTGTTACACTTTCATGCTAGAACAGCTGAACGGATTAGGATGAAACTTGGAATATTCATAGGTTGTGGCCAGGGTTACTTACTACATAGTACATAGGGTACTTTCTATCCGAATATCACGCGAGCGAAGCCGCGGGCAAAAGCTAGTTATAATATAATTATAATATTCGTACGATGGCTCACCATTTTGGCAACAATGGCTTACACATAAAACACAAAAAGCCCTCGGATCGCCTTCGTAGTGTCCGATGATTATCCCACGGGACCATACCCAGTGGCGTAATTAAAGATTCAGCGCCCCGGGCCTGTAAGGTTTGCCGCCCCATTATATAATAGAAAAAATAAAAAATCCTACTAATAATAATAGTTTCACCTTTATAATTGACCGAGCGAGGTAAAGTTTGGGTAGATTCGTTTGTCTGCATCCGTTTGGTGAGGGTAGATTTGAACGCATCGGACAATGGAATGTTGCCCCTTGTTACGAGAAATTAGACTTTATTATCAATACATAGGGACTACTACGGCGAACACTATGCGGAGGAAACAGTAGGATAAGATAGTAAGATAGGATTAAATATTTACCAATAATAACAGCGTTTTCTTCTACACCCTTCAATTGCACCTCGCCGGAGTTATGTCTGCTCCCGTCGTTGATGCAGGTTGTATGTCCGCTAACGTACACCATAGCGGATAGCTTCATCTCATCATAGCTTAGACAGTTGTCTAGCACTAAAGGCTCTCTTTGCTGCATCGTACCGACCAACTCCCACCCTTCCGATCTGAAATAGACAGAACATTCTTTTTTGCACAAGATAATACAACAAAAGGCGACCTTCATCATCATCATTATCAGCCTATAGCGGTCCACTGCTGGACATAGGCCTCTCCTAATGAGCGCCATTGCGCCCTTATCTGAGCTCGAGGCATCCAGCTTCTACCAGCAGCTGACAGCAGAACGTCACTCCATCTAGCCGGAGGACGTCCTACACTACGTTTGCCGAGCCACGGTCTCCACTCAGAACTCGTTTACCCCAACGGTTATATGTTCTTCGGCAGATATGGCCAGCCCACTGCCACTTGAACTTGATATTTCTCTTGGCTATGTCGACAACGTTGGTTCTATGGATAGTCGGATAGTCCCGTTACGGAGAACTTAACTTATTGAACTTAATGCAAAATAGCATTTTCTTCCAGATATATGGTCATCTGACAAATGGTGCAATATCAGGAATTCCGAGTAGCTAAAACTACTAACTTATACAAATAAAGGGTAGGACAAAATTTTACCTCATTGAGGGCAACCACCTTTCTTTTTGTAGTAAGGTGGTAATTATATTTGGCAAAAAAATAAACAATTTAGTCTCAATCGACGCTATAAGTGTTCCTATAGTAAACGTAAAATTTTGGCCAAAGAGAAATCCTAGATTCAGAATAAAGCTATGTCATTGGCCAAAATTTTTCGTTACGCTTACGATACATAGGTTGAAATATTCGTGATAGACAAATGAACAAAGATCGGGCTCGCTTCGCTCGCTCGAACAATCAAACGTATTTCTGTCACGTCACGACCAAAGCCACGTATTATAACTCCGTCTCTGACTACTCACCCCCTGGACCCATTAAGCAATAGATAAGAATCATGTCCATTTAGAAATGTAACCGCTCGCTTCTGCAATATCCTATCTATGAACTCTGGCACTGTCATATCTTTGTAGAATGCTTTCTCGATACTGCTGCCGAACTCTCTGGAAAAAAAATACAAGTTTAGTGACCATTTATGCAAATGAAGTTTATAATGAAAATGAAACAAAGAATATTGTAGCTTAGTCACACAAGCATGGTTATTTGGTTTAGTTCGTGGATTTTTGTTCCATTACTTATAAAAACAGAAAGCCTACTGCATGTTTTTACGAGTAGATGTTGCCTAACCCTAATCAAATCAGACAATCAACATCACCACGGGCAAAGAACTCCGCACTCAACTGCTACATGTTTATATCAAAGAGGTTGGATTTTTTTCTTAGTTTATTTATTCTGTCTGTTATGTCACATATGGGTCTTTCAAGCATTACGTAAGCAGATTTATTACAAAAAAATTTAAACCTCATTTATGATTAAGAACTATTGTACCAATACCCAAAGCAAAAATTAATTAAGAATTATGAAATGTGTAAAAAAAATACTACTGGTTACATAATAACCATAAAGACCTCCCCACCCCCGTATAGTGCTTACGTAATACTTGGATGGCCCTTTAGTAGAAAAACTACTATTACTATTCAGATGGTATCACCCACTGTTGAGTAACGTACCCAATAGAAGGGCAGTGCGTGAGAATTTGTATCAGAGATTTTGTTTCTGCCTCTCCCTCATAAAAAAAACTAAAATATGTGGAATGTATGGGACATTCCACATATTTTAGTTTTTTTTTTATGGCAAAATGTAGCGCTGCTATTGGTTTGTACCAATAGCAGTCATGTGGTTCCCAAAATACAAGCTCTGCTTAGTTTGGGGCTACGTGTGATAACCCAGCTTATCCTCCATGATACTTAATAACGTAAAGTTAGATTTTACTCATCTGTTACTCAATTTCTTTGATAGCACAGATAATATTATATATTTATATATATTATTCCATATGAGAGTACTTACGCCTTGCGACTAGAGAAGATCCAGAAGGCTTTTTTGAGATTCTTTTACAAGAAACTCTATGGATATTATCCTTTTCTTTACCCTACAATATATTTACTTGGTATGCTTGGTTTTAACTCTCTGGAGGCAAGGCGTAACTACAACCTACTGACAACCGCTTGTCAAATATTACGCGGTGTATCTGACTGCCCTGAATTAGTGTCTCGAGTAGTGAGATTGTCTGTACCCGAAGTGCCAAGATATTTTTTTAGGCCTCGTAATCATGCCCTACTGGCGGTGTCACGGACGCGCACCGTGGCGCACAGCAATTCTCCTCTCGTTCGAGCCCTAAAATTATTAAATGCGCTTCTGGCATCAGCACCATTGTGTGATCTGTTTGCTGACCGATGGACTGAAGTGTGCGAAGTATGTATGAAGTTTTGTGAGATGATTGATAGTGTAAGAAATAGTACAATCTGTTGATATTTGTTATATTTGCTTTCATAATTTTTATGCATGTTTTATGTTCATTTTGTTTAAGGTTTCTTCTTTTCTGTTGTTTGTATTGTATATCATAGCGCCTTGGTATTATACTGTAATGCTGTGTTAGAATTGTATGAATAAATATCTAAATATCTATACTCACAAAGGCAATCCTTACCTCTTATAGATAAGAAAGTGCGTCATAAGTAGTAGTACTCTTTCATGTATCAGTGGGTATGTAGATACTATGTTCCGTTGTAACTCTTCAACTGGTATCCGCTCTTTGAGTGTATGTAATCTGAAAGTTGAACAAAGCGAATTAGGTACATAACGAGACGTTCATTTTTCTGTTTAGGTTTCCGGCAATGGCAAGTTCCTTCTCCTCTTCATCTTGAACCCTAGCCAACCTCACCTGCCCGTGGTGCACCCTGCTTAGTAACAAATGGGGCTCTGGCGGTCGGCTGATTGCGGCATAGCGCGGCCTAAATCAGCACAGTTACACCCCCTGGCCGCCAACGGGCAGCAGCGTCAGCGGTGCGAGAAGTTGTGCCCTGCGATCCCCTACCCGCGTGCCTAGGGTGGGGTGATTATGGGCATATCCCCCTTTATTAGGGGATTTCAGCAATGGACTAATATAGATTTTGGTCTGAGGCATTCTGGATTTTAGACCTTATGATCAATCGTCACTGTCGGATTCGACTTGGAAACTTTTCGAATGTTTTAAAATACACCTGAATAACGTCTATCTTCGTGCGGGAAAGCAAAGTTGAGTTTATAATATTAAAGTCAAAGTCAATTCATAAGGCTAGTGAAATAAAGAAAAAAAAATTATACAAACAAAAAATCAAAACTCTAAATCCATACGACCACGACCGGGATACAAACCTAAGACTTCCGGATCGTATGTCAGAGTACATCCATTTAAAAAAATAACTAGGGTACTATGGGTAATCAATCACTGTATTAGGGTGAGGGTGTGAGTGAGTATAAGGGTATGAGAAATTCTGGGTGTGGGGAGTTTAGGGTGCGAGAGTATGAGGGTGTGAGAGTATGAGGGTGTAGGGAAGGTAAGAGTGTGAGGGGGTGTAAGGGTGTGGGGATGTAAGGGTGTGAGAATGTGAGAGTGTGGTTAGTGTAAAAGTGTGAGGGAGTGTAAGGGGGTCTAATAAAGGGGTGTGTGCATGTAGTGTACCTAATAATTACCTATGTGAATAAATTATTCAAATTAAAACCTAACAAATCATACCTCACAGTCTCCAAAGGGTACGGGATGGGAAAGGCCCTACTCCTTCTGATGAGCTCATCGACATCCCCCGAGGGTTCGAAGGTTGGAAGATCAGCGCACTGGCGGAGAAGTTCATTGGTCTCTTTACTCGTACTGGGGAAACACCAGTCTGGCTTGCACCTAGAAATACAGATGAAAACAAACATAATTAACAAAAAAAATATCCGTTTTCTGTCTTTCCTAGAAGATAGGAAGTAACTTTAAATTTCAAAAAAACATCAAATTATTTCTTGTTATTAATATATCATCACAAACTTACACCACAGTAAAACATGCTTTCTGTTGCAGATTTTTTTATGTTCCTACGGCCATAAATAAGCCACAAATAAAACACAATCGTCCGCTATGTATTTACGCAATGAGTTACATAAACTGTAAAAAACTTTTCAGATAGACCTAGCAAATTTATCTTAAAAGGAAACAGAGGAGTTACTGACTGTTATAAAGTGAATATATAAATATGTACCTATTGTTGTAGATCTAAACTTATTCCTAAGTTTTTTAAAATTAAGATTTTTCAAATAACTACTTCATCATCATCATCAGCCTATAGCAGTCCACTGCTGGACATAGGCCTCCCCTAATGAGCGCCATTGCGCCCTGTTCTGAGCTCGACGCATCCAGCTTCCACCAGCAGCCTTTCGCAAATCATCAGTCCACCTGGCTGGAGGGCGTCCTACACTACGTTTGCCGAGCCGCGGTCTCCACTCAAGGTAGTGGCGGGTGAAGGTGGCTCTAGAGCTAGAACGTATCAACCACGATTCTAGAATCGTGGTTGATACGTTGGGAGCAAGGAGCATGTGCCGCGTACAGTCGGCCGTAGAAGTCCTCAATCTCTGATAATATCTTCGGCTTTGACAAGACGGTTCGGCCATCGTGTGTTGTTAACTTCGTCAGGTGGCTCCTGCCAAGCTGCTGAGTGAATACTTTGGACCCTCGGTTTCGCTCTATTGCCTCTTCAATGAGGCGTGTATTGGAGCTCCGAAGGTCGCGCCGTATCATCTTCGCAATTTGCTTGTTCAGGTTTGACCTCTCTGACGAAGTGGCCTGAGTGGTTTCCCGTCTTTTTGTCATCAGCGGAATAGTTTCATCCGAGAGCTTGGACTTCTTGCCTTTATACTGCATTTGGCAGAATGATGCCCTCGTCCCTTAACGTTCTAACCACGTTTTGTAGGGTCAACGTCAACGGTGTCCACAGTAACGAATTTATCACCGAGAATTTTCTGAAACTTCTCGGCGCCCGCCATGATCTGGAGTAGATTGGGTCAGAGCGTGGACTTCGTCAGACGGTTTCTATCAAGCTTTACATTGATATTCAGAGAGCCGGATCTGATCACGGACTTGTCCGAAAATCTGTGATCAGATCCGGTACTGAACCTCTTTATGACGGAAACGTCTCTGAATATGTGCCTTTTATCCGTCATGAAGAAATCAATCTCATTTTTGGTCACAGTGTCGGGGCTACGTCAAGTCCACTTCCTGTTGGGATTCTTCTTGAAGAACGAGTTCATCAAGAAGAGCCCCCTCTCCTTCTCTAGGAAGTTGACCAGCATGTGCCCCCTGTGATTTCTACAACCAAAACCATGCGGGCCTACTCTGAATTCGTCGTCAATTCGGTTCAGTTCGGTTCAATACTCCCACTTTGCCGTTAAAGTCCCCCATAACAACGTTGAAGTGAGCGTTAGTGGTGTTGTGCAAGGCTTTGGATATGTCCTCGTACATATCCTCCACTGCATCATCCAAGTGTGCCGAGGTCGGTGCGTAAACCTGAATAATTTTCATGCTATATCGCTTCGATAGCCGAAGGATCAGGTACGCTACCCTGGTCGATACACTGGAGATGTCTTCAACGTGAGAGAGGGCCTTATTGAAGAGGAACCCCACACCACCCTGGGTTGTTTGATCACCCTCGCGGAAGTACAGGAAGGAGGTGGCCCGAGTCTAGGGTTATGGTGTCCTCTCCCTCTCTACGGACTTCACATAACTCCAGAACTTGTCACGTAATGTTCTCCAGCTCCACTTACAACAGCGCCAGATGTCCGTGGAGCCTCAGCGTGCGTCCGTTGTACGTAGCCAGGGTCAGGTTTTGCAGGTAGCCAGAGGTAACCCGGATATTGCTAGCACCCCCTACCCCGCCGTTACCATGGCAAACTAACTACTTATAAGTTTAACAGCAGCGTCTGCGGTGCAAAAGTTGTGCCCTGCGATCCCCAACCCGCATGCCCATCGTGGGAATCTCCCTTCTTATAGGGGAGATCAATGTCCAGCTGTGGACTGATATAGGCTGGTGTGGTGGGGCTTCATCAGCCTGAAGATGGCATAAAAATGTCTTCCTAAACTATACCTACACAAGTAAAAATACTTAACTCACCAGGCAAGGTTTTGTAACTGCCGTAACTTGTCCATTGCTGAAAACTCGACCTGAAACAAATAATTAATTCGGTTTAAAGAGTTCATTCTCATAAGAACAAATAACAGTTCCCTTAAAATGAGACTTAATTTCTAGTTCTTAAGTAAGTTTAGGCTAGTAGCTAATCAGCATGCAAAAACATTATTAAAATAAGTAGGTGCTTCATATTATAATATAAAAGAAGAGATGAATTATTGTTCACAGAATCAGTTCAAAGTCTGATCATTGTCCTCATCATTAGCTAAAAGCACTCCGCTGCTAGAAATAGGCCTCGCCCCCAATGAGCGCCATTGCGCCCTGCCCTTAGCTAGACGCATCCAGCTTCTACCAGCAGCATTTCGCAGATCATCCACCTGGCCGGAGGGCATCCTATTCATTAATTCCTTCATAATGAGCGCAATTGCGCTGTGTCCTCAGTAAAACTTCAGTTACATCCGTTCAGTACTTTTGGCTTGCAGAAACTTTATAATCATAGATAATGCTGGACACTGCTACCACAAAGCACCATGTAGACTAACATCATTATGGCAACTAAGCAGAGATTGCATTATGGGAACCCATGACTGATACACCCAAATATCTGCAGATAATGCAAGCATTTGTCTCATCTCGGACGGGAATCGAACCCACAACTTTCTTCGTCTCAGACCTTCACCCATTGCGTCACAGAGGTTGTCTTATATATTCCGTAATATTGGAAGGATTTTAAAAATCCCATCAGCTCAATGATTCATCAATTAATTCAATTAATCAATTTAATTTTCCACCACTAATTATTGAGGTATCATTTTGGAATGTGTTTATTTTGTACTTAGTTTCTAATGAATTATCTATGTTAGTGTTCACTTTGTTGGTGTATCTACACTAATATTATAAAGAGGAAAAATTTGTCAAAAACTACTGTGTCGATTTCAAAAACTCTTTCACCATTGGAAAGCTACAATCACCCTGAATAACATAGGCTATATTTTTTATAGAAAAGATTAGGGATCCTTACTAAAACTTAAGTAACGTAACCCAAGGTGTAAAAAAGTGCCCTAACCCGTGCGAAGCCGGGACCGGCCGCTAGTCTTAATATATAAATATAATACCTAGTAGAACTTACATTCAGACAAATAACACAGTAAATTGTTATACACAATACAAATAAAGACTTGGTAATCATTTTGTATTAAACTCTGAGAACAATTCAACAACTGCCCAGAACCATTGAACGACATGAACGGTGTATAAACAAACCAGTCTTGCTTGACTGGTTATATTCTAGTTTTTCCTCAAGTTTAAGAATAGTAACTATAGCTGCACGGATATGTTTGACCTTGAATGCGAAGAACACATATTTACACTTTTGTATGGGCTTTTTGGTCTGCTTCTTCTGAGATCACTATTTAGCTTGCACCTCCGTGCATCTCTGCTAAGGAAAATACCAACATACTTACTTAAATAAATAAATAAATAATAATGGACACTATCACACAGCATCATGTAGCCCCAAACGAAGCAGAGCTTGTAATATGGGAACCACATGACTGATATACGACTTAGATACTTTTTTTTTATAAATACATACATATTAAACATAGAAAACACACAGACCTGCGACAAATATCAGCTAATAATGCAAACATTTGTCCCTGGATCGGGAATCGAACCAGCAACCTTCTGCATCTCAGTCAGACTTTAGCCCGCTGCATCACAGAGGCTGTACTAATGTTGTAGAACAGATCGCAGGTTTAAGAAGAAGGCAATAAGGAAGTACATGGTTCAATATATTGGAATCGCCTTGAAATCAAGTTGTGTATACTGACTTTAATATTCTATAAAATGTATGTAAGTGTTATTAAGTAGGTAAGTAGGTTTATTTACTTAGCTATTATATTACTTAAGCACTTCTAGATCTACCTACACATTAAGTAGCATATTAGTCCCAAGAAAATTAGTCAAATGAGGGCTAGAATCTCGGAATGAGAGATAGTCGGCTATAAAATTGTATAATTGTAGTAACCAATATAATTTTATTAAGGCGACGATATATGTCAAACCTCCCTCTCGCTCGCACTATTCAACATTTTTGAAGATATAAAATCACTGAATGTAGATGCAAAATAGCAAACCTTCACGGCCTAGAAAATAACAATACAAAGGTTCTGCTAGAATATCATGTTGAACCCAACACGTTTTCCTATTTTTGCACCAAAATTGATCACATTGGTGCAAGTTTTTTGGTAAGAAAACGTGATGGAATCAAAATGATATTATTGCTGAACCTTTGTATTGTTATTTTCTAGGCCGAGAGGGTTTACTATTTTTGCATAACTACATTCAGTGATTTTATATCTTCAAAAATTTTGAATAGTTTCGAGCGAGAGGGAGGTTTGACCCGTATAGTCGCCTTAATAAACAAACATTTGCGGGATGATTGGCTAACTCTGTTGCAAACAAAAATGATTGACACCTATCCCGTTTTAAAAAATTGTGACAGTTTTTCAATGTCATGACGTCTGTTGAATTTTTATGGATGAAATGACAAAGTTTGTAAAAACAGGATTGGTGTCCATCATTTCTGTTTGCAACAGAGTTAGCCGATCACCCCGCAGATAAAATCATCAATGACAACTTTAAAATATACAAAAATGAAGTGGTGGAATATTTCCGGCAAGAACCCCCTACTTAAGTTTGTAAAACCAACCTTAAAATATATATACAACTAGCTGTGCCCGCGATTTTTTGACTTTGGGCAGCATTTTTGGACATCTTTTGGTTTATTTTGGATTACAAACACAGTCATCTAAGTATTTAAAAAACAACACAGTAATGCTTCTCTATACACGATATGAGACGTATAGCCATCGGGGATCAAAGCATACAGGCTGCTAGAATTACTAATACGTGACACGCCACATAAAGCTGACTGCGCAAAAGACAGATAATACTTAGATCCACACCCACAACTTTTAGCTTTTGACCTAGGGCTTTAAAAAAACCTAACTTGAAAACAAAATAACATATATACTTAGATCCACACCCACAACTTTTAGCTTTTGACCTAGGGCTTTAAAAAAACCTAACTTGAAAACAAACTAACATATAAACTGAATACATACAATATGTATTTACAAACCCTATAAGCCTTTAACTATGAATTTATCACAAACACTTAGGTTACCCAAGACCGATTTTACCACTGATTTTTTGTAGGACAGATAAGGATGAGCACGTCATGGACAGAGCGTATACCACCCAGATTGGATTTACGGAGGAAGTAAGGCCTTAAGAGCTAAAATGGCTACATTACTTTTATATGGGAAATTTATGTTTTTCTTATAATGTAGGTGCAACAACAACAACATCAGCCTTTAACGGTCTACTGCATCAACACTAACAACAACACCAGTCTATATTAGTCCATATAAATATACCTTTATTTGAGCACCCTAAAACTTGTCTCAAAACCTACTTATCAAAGGGTGTTTGCTTCTACAGATATTCCAAGGTCAAAGGTCAAAAAAATCTATTTATTGCAAATATCATGTTTCCTATGGGTTTTATGATATTTATATCTTAGTAAATATTGTAGAGCATTAAATTCTCTACAAATTATCTTGAACCATTTTCTAGATAGAGGGCAGAGAGCGCGCAGTGTTTGACTATTTGAAGTATCATTTGAGGTCAAACCGCCTTATTAAAACACGCCATACAACATTTATAAATTATTGATAAATCAAAATTCTGGATAATTTGCTTTTATTAATTTCATTAAAAATTATATTAATTTAAAGTTTCATCCAAATCCGTTCAGTAGTTTTTGCGTGAAAGAGTAACAAACATCCATACACAAACATTGTCATATATAATATTAGTAGGATAGGATAAGAGTCAATTCATTACAGATTTAAAATAATACATTATGGTCAAATAATAAACTAACCTAAGTCATAATTCATGACAAACTAATCTTACTTCCTAACCTTATGTACAGAAAGCGTCAGAGTCTGGTAACCCACAAATGAGTGTTTCATAAAACTTCTCCTCTTTGCTTACAAATATTTTATTACAATCATATGACTATACGACACAATGGAGTGGCGGTTACAACACTCAATATTAATCTAAACGTTATTGTACTAGTACTGGGTTCAAATCCCTCATTACCTAAATGTATTTTTTTTAAAATTTTTGTTACTGGATTACGTTACGCTGTAAGTGTAGTAGGTAAGTTACCTAATTATTTAAATTAAGCTTACTACCGTGTTAAACAAATGAAGAAGTTACTAGCTGACGCATCCATGAATACCTAGACAAAATAATAAATGTATACTGTAACTTATAATTTCGCAATTATCGCCAATCGCTACGATAGCTCAGTTGGTTAGAGCGTCTGATTCATAAACTGGTGTGCATGAATTGCTGGTTCGATCCCCCAGCCAAGTATAAATATTTTTGTATAAGATTTTGGCCATTTGAATATGGTAGCCTTCACGGCAGCAGTTTAAATTTATACTTTAAAGGGGTATACCAGATCGTGACGCTGTGTGTACTAATAAATTATTATGAAATTGTCACTAAACTAAGGACTTTTTAAGGTGGGTGCGTTTTGCTTAGAACTTTGCATGAATAGCTTTGTAAATTTGGCTCCCGTTTTTAGAAAATTGTTTTTATAACCTTATAAATAATGCGGGACGTAATCACACCGCATTATGTAGCCCCAAACTAAGCAGAGCTTGTATTATGGGAACCACATGATTGATATACTACACATATAATTTTTTTTGTAAATACATACATATCACACTTAGAAACACCCAGACCTGAGACAAATATCAACAAAACATGCAAACATTTGTCCCGCAGCAGGAATCGAACCCGCAACCTTCTGCGTCTCAGGCAGACCTTCGCCCACTGCACCACAGAGGCCTTATAGATTTTGGAATGTAGTAGGATTTGATATAATACTGTTAATGGTAGTAGGTATGTATCTAGCTTTAATAATATTTATAAAGAATAGTATAAAACCCATAGAAAATAAGATATTTGCAATAAAATATTTTATGACCTTGGATTATCTGTAGAAGCTAACACCCTACGATAAGTAGGTTTTGAGACAAGTTTTAGAGTGCTCAAATGAAGGTTTATACAAGTTTCTAGCTGACATTTCTCATACCGAGGTGAAACTCCAAATTTTCCTGGACTATAGGTGCATTCAGTTGGATGCTATTAAAAAAGAGGTATTTTTAAACTTACTACACATACCTATGTAAATACTTTGTAAACGCCTTTAATGGCACGGTCACACTGTCCACTAACATTTACTAAAGATTTGTGTTCTGAAATCGTGAATTGTCGCTGGTGTGTCTAACAATAGTTAGATAAATAAATCAGCACCATTAATGAATACGAATTTTCACACACTGAAGTTTTGCCTGTAATTAAAGAAGTTACTCACCGGCCTAATGAGAAACTGCTGAGAAAATCGTACAAAAACTTACCTTTGAATATTTTTTGTAAAACTTTTTAGAACGAAAAATCCGTAGTCTGAATAACATAAACCGGGTTTTCTTCAGTTTGTAATTTTATTTTGCTTCTATTACGATAGCTAATCTTTGATGAAAAGTGAAATCGCTTTCTTGCTTGAGAGTTGCGATGCAAATTGCAATATTCAAAATTTGCTGTTTGAGCGTTTGCAACATAGAAAATAAACTATTGCAAGTTGCAAATGTTGCAATGCAAATTGTATTTTTTACTGACTTGCACTTGACTTTTGGTCTTCTTCTTCTTTTTTATTTATGGCCTCTGTGTGTGCATTTGTCTTTTGGTTTTGTTTGTTTGACACTGTTGACAGAACTCATGCATGACATTAACTGACTTCACTTCACTTGTTTATTAATTGGCTTCTGAGATAGTTTCCACAATTTTATTAGTATCAAGTATAATGTAATGTATAATAAATATGAGGCAAATGAACGTAGTAAGGTTTATAAGTAAGTAAGTAAGTCCAGTCATCCAGTCTTCAGTCAGGTCCTGTTTTCTGCTATAGTTATGGCGAATATAACAAAACACGATCGGCGCACAATTCTCTTCATCAGAGAATTCCCGTTCAATCTTTTTTTATTCCATTTCACTAATACTTGTGTCTTAGGACTAACGTATAACGGTTATAATACCATGACTAATAAACGACATACATTAGAAAAACACTAGTAAAATTGAATAAAAATGACAACCGTCGTTCAAGATTTAAAAATAAATCCATTATCTGACTGTAATAACGGTAAACAAAATGAATGACGCTGACATCTATGAAAAATTTATAAGTTAAAAAAACATACGCCTAGCGAAAACGTTCCAATCCACCAAACAATCAAAAATGAGATATGTATGCCAGAGGAGTCGTTTAGGTCCATTCTATCGATTAGCAAAAAGAAACCATGCAAAATACAATGTTTTGACATGTATGGCAGGCATTAATTTTGTAATTGTTAAAAACAATCCAATCCTTTTGGGACATTAATCATACAAGAAATCAGAATTATCAGAAACCATCCAACGGGCTTGGATCTATTTTAATAAATTTATTTTTACTCATGTGTTTACTCTTTTGAAAACTAAAACGATCCAAAGTGCTTGTATCTATTTTATTAAATTAATTTTTAGTCATAATCAATATACTCTTGAATAACTGAAACGATTCAAAGTGCTTGGATCTATTTTGAGAAATTCATTTTTACTTATTTTGTATACACCGTCGGAAAACCAAAATCATTCCAATACTCATCGATTTTTTTTATCGGTATTCATAATTTTTAATTTCAATGTATTTTTATTAAACCAAATTAGACCTTGCTAAACGATAACGATCCAAACCAAATGAAGTTACCTTAGAGTAATAAAGGATTGAATTTTTAACGAAATTTCTTTGCTTATTTGCCTTGCTTTGATGTGTTATTGTATGTGTTATTATAAAGAATATTTATGTTATTTTCAGGTGTCAAAGTATGATTACGCATAGTTTCATATTTTTGAGATAATTAGGTAAATGTGGGTTTGGATCATTTTTGCTAAAGAAGGGCCCTGTTCCAAAAGTTCCATAATCCTAAAACAATGTTTTGAGATATTTGACCAAGTTGCTCAAAAAACGTTCTGCAAATATTTGAATTATGAACCTAGCAATAATGAAAAATCAACCTTTATTTTAAAGTAAGTAACAGGTACGTAAACATTATCATTTCTTATCCATTAAATTATTAATTATTTAGACTTAGCTTCGGAACCAAGGACTTAGGCACTTATTCTTATATTTCTAGGACTTAGAAACTTTTATCAGTTGACAATTGAGATCACTTAACTAAAATGTATGGCATACTAACAACTCAGACTTTTTAAAATATATCTAAAGCTACCCTCAATTTATTCAACTTCCTCGTCATTATCAGTTTCGCCTACATCAGGAAGTGTATTAACACCAGCAATTATGTCTTCATAATAATATTTTTCACTTTCAGGGACAAATGAAAGAAGATGTTTCACATCCTTGATTTTTCCTGGCTGTAATGGTGATGAAGCTTCTTAAGTATCTTCTGGTTCTCTTCGTATACTTCTCCCGACGCCAACATGATAAAAAGCAAAAGACTTGAATGGTCCTGTCATAGTATGTTAGAACGACAAAACATAAAGCAAACCATACTGGAATCCAATCCTGACCATGACATCCTAACATGAACAAGAATGTTTTTGCGTTTTTGACGGGAGCGAGGATTGGAAGTCGGATTGAGAGTGGGAGTGGGGTGTTTTTGGGAGTAGGAGTGAAAGTGGCAGTAAAAGTAGGAGTGGGAATAGGAACCGGAAATGGTTAAGTTGGTAAAGCTTTTTCGAGAAACATTTCATGTGAAAGCACAAGTATTCACGCAAACGAAGTTGCGGGCGGGTCAGCTAGATTAAGTATAAAACGAACATTTTATATGAGTATGTACATACTAATAAAGTAGAAAATGGTTGTATACATAGAAATGGGAATAGGTAGGTAGGTCTATTTATCCACGAAACTCATAATAAGTAGATAAGTACGTATGTAGGTATGTGTTTATTAATACAACAGGATTCAAATAAAAGAATACATAGGTGCACAGTTAAATATATTTAACATAATTTCAAAATTGATTTTGATTTTTACAACGGAAAACCATTTATTACGAAGTCTTAGATCCTTCGGTAAGTACGTAAAATAGAATTTCTGCTGACCGTCCTTGTAACGTCGCGGCACCGCGGTGGCCACTCGGTGAACTTTTCTAGTAATTTGGTCATAAATTCGTCAATTTTTGTGGTAGAAATTTTTTTTTGCACTTTATGTTAAAGATTTCTTAGCTCTATAAATCTGCATTCTCAACTAAAAACGTTATGGATCCTCATTGCGAGTTACTTAACTTGTGTGATGAGGGTTCTGTACTCTAATAACCTAACGTTTTTTATCCGGTATTCCAGGTAATAAAACAGCTGATTCATGCGCGAAACTGGCCATTCAGACGGGTACACAAGAGCACCTTAAAATCTTTTCCCAGCTATATCCTGGTCAACCTGAAATGCCCCCAAGACCCTGGTTCTATAAGTATCGCAATGCCAACAAAATAGCGATCTCTACCAACTGCCGTCTTCGGTTATGTCACACCTGTAGCCCAGTTTTTCTCAACAAAATAAGGGTCAGGGATCACTCTATAAGCGAATGTGGACTGGACGAAGGCAATGTCGAGCATCTCCTTTTCTCCTGCCCCAAGTTCCGTGTTTCGCTGTACGATGTAACCCCTACTGAAATTCCTCGCCCTCTTTCCTCTAAAACATTACTTTCCCTTGTATTTACTCCATTTATATCGTTATTATGTAAATTAATTTCTGTGAATAAAATTATCCTATAAATTAAGTTTGTAAATATTATCTATATAGCCCCAATGTGAGCTGTCTAAAAACTGTCTGTCTGTTTAGATATTGTATGTGCTTTTATATGTGTGTGGGTCGTTTATTTTACTGTAGATGTGACGTTCTAAAATTTTCTTTTCAGCCACATTAAGTCATCTTTTTGTTGCCCAAATTTGTTCGAGTCTCTCTCTGAAAACACGAACCCCTTTCTTGTCACACTCAAACTCCATCGCCTTTTTATTGTTTAATTTTGTCGACGTTGACATTATCAAAGTTGTGGACGCTATACCACAGAGGCCATAAATAAAAAAGAAGAAGATAAAGATATTTTTTTTAGAATTAGTAACAAATAAAAATACGGGAGAATTGGTAGTATGGTCAAATAGACTTTAGCCTGTCCAAAAGGGCGAATTAAAAAAAATAAAGTTTAATACTTTAGTACTAAACTTATAAATCTGTGTTAATATTTATTTGATCCGTCCGATTCCGATTCTTCCGAAATCTTTCATCGTTGTTTCTACTTTGTAAAACCAAACAGTACAGCGTGTGGTAAAGAAAGTGATGGGGGATCTTCAAAAAATACGTTCTGAAGTTAACAATGCCTTCAAACTAAGCGGATTCACAATAAGGCGGGAGGCTAGTACGTTTGTGGCTGAAGAACTTTCAAGTTTACCTGGTAGTGAACGACAGCCCATGATCGACAAGCTGACCGCACATCTACTTCACCAATGCCTCTCCCAACCTGTCTTAGAGAAACATCACCTGGAAACGGCATACAAAGAGTGTTCATCGTCAGGCTTAGAAGAGACTGAAACCTTATTCAACGTTATCGACGCATTCTCCGTTCCGAAGCTCTGTTACGACACTGAAAGGAAGAGGTTCGTCAAAAACGTAAGTACGAACAATACATTGTATCCAGATCCAAAATGGAAAGCTCAGTTTCTCTTAGATCGGTATACTGTAATCTGTCAGAGAACTGCAAGGAACAAGCTATTTGCACAAGAAGCGCTCCGATCATCTGAGAGTGAGCAACGATTCCAACTGCGTACAATAGAAGTCCTTCTTAGCTCTTCGAGTAGAATTGACGAGGTTATAGTTTTGGGTCTTTTGACACAACTCACAGAAGGGAAATATTACTTAGAAGATCCCACTGGCAGTGTTTTACTAGACATATCAAACGCTAGGTTCCATTCCGGTCTCTTCACCGAAAACAGTTTTGTACTTACTGAAGGCTTTTACGAAGACAAAGTGCTTAATGTCACCGGCTTAGTTCTACCACCGTCTGAGAACCGAATAAATTCCTCCCCATATTTTGGCAATATCAACACATTTGGTGGCATGTCTAAAACACTGCTTAAAAACTCCAAAAGTCTGCTCAAAATCGAAAAAGAAGATAAAGATGGAATGATGATTTTTCTATCAGACTGTTGGTTCGATAACATCAAAGTAATGGCGAAGCTGAAAACACTATTCACTGGTTACAATGAATTTCCACCGATAGCGATAGTATTCATAGGAGAGTTTCTATCAAATCCATATGGCCATGAGCACAGCACCCAACTACAAACGGCCCTAACAAACCTCGGAGATATAATCCACCAGTTCAAAAAACTTCAAGAATCTACAAAATTCATATTCGTACCTGGTCGAGGAGATCCCGCTGCGGCCAACATCCTACCCCGCCCAGCCATTCCAAACTCAATCACCAAAGAAATAAGAGATAAATTAGGAGATGCTGTCATCTTCACAACAAATCCATGTAGAATACAATACTGCACTCAAGAAATAGTCATTATGAGACAGGATTTGGTGATGAAAATGTGTAGGAATTCAATACACTTTCCGGATACAGGTGATATACCCGATCATCTTATAAAGACCTTACTAAGCCAATGTTCACTATCTCCACTACCTTTGGGAGTGCAACCATTGTACTGGAAACATGTTGATGCCTTAAGTTTATACCCTGTGCCGGATTTAGTGGTAGTGGCTGACCATTTCCAGCCGTACACAAGGTCACATCACGACTGTCAGATGGTAAATCCAGGTTCGTTCCCTAGAACAGAGTTCTCGTTCAAAGTTTACATCCCGGGAACGAGGACTGTAGAAGATTCTCAAATACCTAAGGAAGATGATTTATAACTCACAATCATTGTTAATTTTAAAAATTAAGTATTTTTCAGGTGAAACCTTTGTTTCGCTATTTAATCATTGTTGTACATATAATAAATTCTTAGGTTTGTGATGGGGATGATGTGATCTTAGTTTTAAGTGTAAATAAAACAATTTTTTTAGAGTAAAGTGTTTAATTCATAAATAGTTATCTAATATTTACAGAAAATTAAAAAGTTAGTCAAAAGTTTAGAATACTTATAACTAAACTCAAACAATAAAATCAACAAGACAAAATTGTGATGTGTGTAAATCTTAAAATCAAGTAAAATAACTTTCTAAATTCTATCATAATAATTGAATTTTTAGGGATTCTTACATTCACAATAAAACTAACTTTTCATAGAATTAAGATAAAACAAAGGCTCTAAAGTTAAAACTATTTAAATCAGCACAATCTAGCCCGTGGTGTTTATTCTGTTAATGCACTTTCTAAACTAAAATTAATTTAATAATCCCTAAAGTCCTTTATTGCCTCTATCCTAATGCAGCCTGAGTACCGTGATGTACTTTGCATTGGTCCTGGTATTTGCCAGTAAAATTGTCTGCTTCTTAACCACAGTTGGTAAGTTGGATGTTAAAAGACTGTAGATATGTTTGGGTGTTGTGCTTATATTATTGATAAAATGACAAGGATTGCTATTTTTTAAGAGTACAATTAAGATAAGAAAAATACACGACAGAATAGCCACTTAATGTTATTGTTAACTTAAAGTACGTACATACTTATGTAGGTCAATATTTTTTTACCCTATTTACGGTGGTAGCATATTAACCTGCTCCTTCAGCATTAAACACCTGCGAGAAGTGTGTCTTTGATGGAAAGGGAATAGAGAAAAAACTTTCGATATAGATATTAGTATCGATTCTGTTGTGCATTTTCCTAAACTAAACTTAAACTGACATTCCTAAAAGTGATACTATCCCTTTATTTTAGGTGTAAATGACAAGGATAACTATAACTTTAAAGCTATAAAATTAAGTTAAGTTTAGAAAAGTGAACAACAGAATCGACACAATTGAAACATTATAGACGTTTTGAGCATGGTTATCTCAAGAGTTAACATTAAACATTGGGAAAGAATTGACGGGAAGAAGGGAGACAAGTAATTAGAGAATTTACATGCTAAGGGGGCTCATGAGGCACACTACAATTTGTTAAATATCGAGTTGATAAGTGGGACATTGTAGTATACGTAGTGATGATGATAAACAATGAAAAAATCCAATTTGGTTTGTCAAACCACTGAAAAGGTTTTCGTCATCGTAGTCATCGTATGTCAATGTCCCACGTATCACTAAATTTAATATCTGATCTTACCATTGGCCACGATCCTAATTTAAAAGTCAGATTAGTAGTCAGGGATAGATTGGCCCCTGATTGTGGTTCTTGAATGTAGGCCTTAGACTTGTTTCATAAAAGTAACTCTGTTGCCAACTGCTATTAGTGGTTCTTTAATATAGACCTTAGACTTGTTTCATAAGGTACCCTTCTGTAACCAACTGCAGATAGCAGGCGCACGCGACACGTGTCGCTACGACACTACTGGTTTCTATGTATTTATATGAATAAGGTATGAACCTTACAGGCGAAACTTGGTGCTAGTTGCAGAAGGAATTTCATAGAATGCTGCTGTTGTCTGCAGTCGACGACTGAATCATATGTTTATGTGGTGCCGATTATGTACATCTCGTTCATTAAAATGGATCCTGAGTAGGTAAATGGCTCAATTTATGTTAAAAGTTTACTAGTAGGTATAGGTACTCAGTTCTTAACCATAAACTCAACGATGAAATAGAAAAACATCGATTCGATTTGTGTCTGTGCCAGCGGCTATCTAAGACGATCTAAACAGTTCCTAAAACTGATTTCAAGTAAATTGATATGAGATAAAAATTCTTATCAATTCTTAAAGGATACTTAAAACTAAAAAGCTCTTACCTAGCTGATTAAGCACATAAATCCACTGCATTTCATGAAGTGGCAATAAAGTGCAGTTTTCGTCTTATAACGACGTACCTAACGTGGGGCGCTCTTTGCTTTGTTAAAGGCTGGGTCGGACTAAGATTAATTATAGTATAGTAATTCAGTACCTAAGTAATTAGTTACTAATATTTGCGTGCCTGCATGCAAGCTGAATTCAGGTACTTACTAGCTATAAGTTCTTGCTTTGTATTATTGTGAAAATAATTATAAATGTAAGTATTCTAGCAAATACACATTTGTATCTTGAATCTTGAAACTTGAACAGCTAAAACTTTGTCGTGTAGCTACAGTAGTATATTTATTATTAAGCTGTTAGTTTGGATAACCTGCAGCCAAAGGAAGGATGAAAGACTGATGAGTCTGGAATTCTGGATCCACTGGTATTACCCACCAACTGATCGTAGTTATAAATTGGAACAAAAATAAATAGTTGGTACAGAACCACTCCCACTTAACTACATAACTTACGAAATAACTATAAAGTAGTCCGAACCGGCCTTTAGTCGTTGGATATCTTACAAATCTATGGTGCACCAACAATCAAACACCAACAATAGTGTTGTATGTCTGTCCTATCGGCGCCAGAGCTACGAGGCAAATCATTGCGATAGTTATGATGACTACGATCGGTGTGAAGATGCCGAGGATCAGCTTCCTGAAGCCGGAGAACTGGAATTGGAAAAGGATTATTTCAAATTAAAAAGATTCAGGTCAAATCAGCGTAGAGTTTAAAAATAAATTAGTCTACAAATCTGTGCTACAAACTTATCAGACCTATGCAATATGGCGGTCAAATTAAATTTATGACGTAGATTAGTGTGGTGACCTTTTTTTTATGGTACTTGAAGATAGAACAAGATCATGGCCCTGCTGATGTTAAGTGGTAACCATTACCTATCACAAAGCATAGCATGGTCACGCTTGTTTGGAACGTGCTCTACGATGCCACGCCTTGCGTCCACCAACTTGAGGCATGAAGGTGATTACGTGATAAGCCTCGTGTGTCTACCCCTTCAAACCGAAACACAGCAATTCTTCTTCACGGCAGAAATAGGTATTGGTAGTAGGTACTTCCCCTGACGAGCCCTTCACAAAGAGCTCTATTACTACTAAACCCTGACCTTGCCAGTGTAGGTACATCGCAAAGCGTGTATAATTAATATTTATGCCAGCGGGATATCTAGGGAACGGCATTATCAAAAGCTCCCACATACAGTGTTTTTATCCACCGTTCTGCTCTGTTTTTTTTCTACATGCCTCATTAAGGCGACGATACATGTCAAACCGCTATGAAGAAATGAAAGAAAATATACGATAAAAAGAATATCATGTTGAACCCAAAACGTTTTCCTACCAAAAAAATTGCACCAAAATTGATCACATTGGTCCAAGTTTTTTGGTAAGAAAACGTTATAGAATTAAAATGATATTATTGCTGAACCTTTGTATTGTTATTTTCAAGGCCGTGAAGGTTTGCTATTTTGCATAACTATATTCAGTGATTTTATATCTTCAAATATGTTGAATAGTGCGAGCGAGAGGGAGGTTTGACATGTATAGTCGCCTTAACATTGTGCTTTACTCACCGGAGCATCAGTACTCCTGTCTATCTGCGTGACTTGACGCGTTTGACCCATCATGTCTTTCATTGGGAAAGAGTTCACTCTTCCATTGCTGATGCGACCTTCGGAGACGCAAACTGTCAGCTGAGAACAAAGACAAATAATATTAACTCACAAATGCCCAGTGGGTTCGAATCCCGCCTGAGATGAGACATTTGTAGGATATTATAACAATCTCAAAAATCTAAGCTGAAGTGGCAGTGAGCTGGCCATATCTGCCGAAGAACCGATAACCGTTGGGGTAAACGAGTTCTTGAGTGAAGACCGCGGCTCGGCAAACGTAGTGTAGGACGCCCTCCGGCCGGGTGGAGTGATGATCTGCTGTCGGCTGCTGGTAGAAGCTGGATGCGTCGAGCTCAGGATAGGGCGCAATGGCGCTCATTATTAGGGGGGCCTATGCTCAGCGTGGGGGTTATGGGTATATCAGCCTTTATTAAAGGAGGCCCATGTCCAGCAGTGGACTGCTAAATGTGACTCAAAATCTCCAATCTTTTAGTGGAGTTTGCTAGGTGATCAGAGATCGGAGATAGGTAGAGTGATTTAGGGTCAATGGTCGCAAACATGCATGATAACATGAACATGACACTTAACTGGGATTCCGAAATTTTAAATTATTAAGACATTTTAAGCAAGTTTTTTTCTTTGAATTCTTTCAACGCCCTAAGGGCGGCATAGGTATTCTGTAGTGAAAACTGTGGTTTTTAAAGACTAAAAAAGTATTTTACCAGATTATTAAAAGATGAACGAACATTATAAGAATAAGTACCTACAACTCAGAAAATAGGGTCTTTTGACACTAAAATCCTAAACTGTGTGTACATAACAGTTGCAACTAATCAAAACAGAAAATCCTGGATGGCTTGATATCTGTCTGAGAAAACAATGCGCGCGCGCTCATTACTTCAGTTCAGTGAGTTTCTGCTTTTGCTGTGTTTTGGAAAACGAAACATGACTCCCCATTCGTTTGTGTTATCCTGTATATATCCTACTAAAGTGCGGTAGGAAATGTCAAGAATTTGCGCACAGCAACTTAAAGCTTCAAATCAAACGAATTAATTGTATGGAAATATATGCGCTAAAACGATTGCTAACAAACACTAAATTTTTTGATAAAAAAATATATTTTAACCGTCACTTCTATCGCTCCCTTGAAATTTCAAGAGTAGTAGTTACTAAATCATTAATTTAATAATAATGTAAATCCTGTAAATATATCGAAACTTCCCGGGAAAATGGCATGTCCATGTTATGATATCTTGATGCAAGTACCAAAACTCACTACCTTCTCCGATCTTTTTCCATATAAGAAGGCCACTGATGAACGGTTTGATGTTCCCCAAGTAGATTTGAAACTACATAATAAATTTGGAGATAATCAATACCTAAGTCCTTGTAGGTAATAACTGATGAAGCCGATACTTACAGAGAGCACAATGTGCATGACCACGTGGAAAGCGACGAATGCAGCCAGGATGAACACGCTCCACTGAGGAAGCTCCGCTTTCTGCAGGTATACCGCCAGGAATATTGTGACGACTGCAATAACAAAACGTCAAATAAGAATAGTACTCCAGAATACTCTAATCGTTTGGTTTATAATAGGTTTTCTGACCGTTTTCAATATTATTCTCATTACCACCTATATCAGTCCATTGCTGGAAATAGGCGTCCTTTATTAAAGGCTGATATACCCATAACCCCCACGCTGAGCATGCGGGTTCGAGTTCGCAGGGCACAGATTCTTGCACCGCTAATGACGCTGCTATGACGTTACGATATACTTGCGCAAGCGCAGGAGCGTTTGTTGTAAGAAATTTGCACAAAAATCTTGCACACGCTCAAATACACTTGCGTAAGTCTAGTCTTTTTCTCATTAGCTTCAGGCAAATTGCATTAAAAGTTACTGCTTCTTGTCCTATACTAATTTTGGTGCATCGAGCTTCTGTCAGCACAGATCTCTCACTCTAGCACTAGACGAGATACAGCCAGGGCTCATGTTCAGGACTAAGTACGTAAGTCGCGAGCCATACTGACATAGATTCGACTAACGCAGTGGGTAAAATCAAGCTATGGATGTGATGTTAAAGTGTAGGTACGACATAATCGAAAATGGTATAGGCTCATGATGCTTTACCGACGATTCAAAAGGATATTATTGAATAGAGATTTTGACTTTGACTTTGACTTTCATTATGAGGATGAATTGCTTAGCCTGAAAATAGGTGGTATACTCACTTCCAAGAATATGAGCGCCATTACCGAAGAACCAATGTAGCCAGTTGAAGATAGGCCGTTTCTTGGTGCCAGGGTGCGGTCTGAAGTATGCACCTGAAATGATAGACACGTTTCATTTATCATCACATCAGTCCCTATTCCCGGGCTCGGTGACTATTTGGATGGTGATCGAGGGCTTCCGTACTCCGGAAGGTGCGTTCAAGATATTACTCCATTGGTCTTCGGGCAGGCCTCTTTCACTCCGCAGAATAGGTATAAAAAATACCTACGCATCGCCGGCCTTGCGAGCGTGGTTCGTTACGTCGGTTGCCGCGTTCTGCCCGGAACGAAAGTGTCCTTGAGCAGCCGCGGCATTTTAGTTTGTTTTTGTTAATGTACCTATATTTTTCGCCGAATGAAGGCAAAAAAATACTACACAGCATTTGGTTGCCTGAATAATAAATAATAAGAAAATGTAAATAATACCACTAGTAGGTACAGAACTGAAAGTTTTTCTACCAAATAATGCGTTGTTTAGATATCAAAGTCTCCCGTATTTACTTAAGTAGGTAGGTACTTAGGTACAAGTTCTATTTGAACCTACCTACATAAATAAACGTAATATTATTATGTAGGTATTTTTTCATAGACAATTTTTGTGCCATTGGTAGGTATAGATAGGCCTACATAGTGCTATAGTAAGTAGGTATTATGATTTTGATTATGTAGACTGAGAGCAAGATTAGAAACCCAAGCTAGGTACATTTTTATTTGGTTTAACTTTAAGTAGGCAGTGTAGGTTATCTTCTTAAAAACAGTCGGGTAGGTAGGTGTAGGTAGACAAATCGATGTGGTAAGTTACCTAAAGGTAGGTTACTAGGTACTAACAACTAAAACTAGATACCTAGGTTACCTACAAACCAAATGTTTTTTTTTTCTCTTGCAAATATCTAGGTAGGTACCTACCTACTAAAATTTATCTTAAGATTTAGCATGATGTACCTACCTTAAACAGTGATTATTCAGTTTTCGTACACAAGACACCTAAACACTTAAGTAAGTGTTAAGGACCCAAGTACCTACCTAGTAGGTATGCCTATTTTCTGAGCTCTTAATGCAGCCAGCCAGTGTAAAATAGTTTTCTGATCTAATACTAGGTAGGTAGATATTATTTGAATTATCATTGTTCCTAAAAAGAAATAGGTGGCTAGGTAACTGGATAGTAAAATGTTCAACAACAACAGCCTATGCGTGTCCGCCCACGACCGACTTTTCCACTGATTTTTTGTAGGACAGTTAGGGAGGGGAACCTCATGGCAACCTCATGCACAGAGTGTATACTAACGAGGTTGGATCGACGAATGAAGTAACGCCATAAGAGACAAAATGGAGTTGGAAGAGTTGGAATTGGATTGTACGTAATTATTTAAGTATTTTATGTTCTATTACTTTTTTTTGTAAAGTTCATAGTTTAGGAGTTAGGACACTTACAAATATAAATGAAAATATATTTTCTGGATTCAGAAAATTAGGTATTAAGGGCTTAAATGTTGGAATTCGATTAAACGTATTGATTTAAGTATTTTATGTTCTATTACTTTGTTTCGTAAAGTTCATAGTTTAGGAGTTAGGACACTATCAAAAATAAACGAAAATTTATTTTTCTGGATTCAGACAATTAGGTTTTAAGGGCTAAAATGGAATGGAATTGGATTCTACATATTAATATAAGTATTTTATGTTCTATTACTTTATTTTGTAAAATTCATAGTTTAGGAGTTAGGGCACTTTGAAATATGTATGAAAATTTCGTTTTCTGGATTCAGAAAGGCCTTAAGAGCAAAAATGGTTGGAATTGGATTCTACGTATTGATATAAGTATTTTATGTCCTATTACTTTTGTTCGTAGAGTTCATCGTGTAGGAGTTAGGGCACTTTGAAATATGTATGAAAATTTCGTTTTCTGGATTCAGAAAGTAAGGCCTTTTGGGTTAAAATGAGTGGAATTAGATTAAACGTAATGATATAAGTATTTTATGTTCTATTACTTTTGTTCGTAAAGTTCATAGTTTAGGAGTTAGGACACTTTCAAATATGTATAAAAATTTCGTTTTCTGGATTCAGAAAGGCCTCTAGAGTAAACATGGTTGGAATTGGATTCTACGAATTGATATAAGTATTTTATGTCCTATTACTTTTGTTCGTAGAGTTCATAGTTTAGGAGTTAGGGCATTTGCAAATATAAATTAAAATTATTTTTTCTGGATTCAGAAAGTAAGGCCTTTAGGATTAAAAAGTTTGGAATTAGATTGTACGTAATGATATAAGTATTTTATGTCCTATTACTTTTGTTCGTAGAGTTCATAGTTTAGGAGTTAGGGCATTTGCAAATATAAATTAAAATTATTTTTTCTGGATTCAGAAAGTAAGGCCTTTAGGATTAAAAAGTTTGGAATTAGATTGTACGTAATGATATAAGTATTTTATGTTCTATTACTTTTTTCGTTAAGTTCATAGTTTAGGAGTTAGGACACTTTAAAATATGTATGAAAATTTCGTTTTCTGGATTCAGAAAGGCCTTAAGAGCAAAAATGGTTCGAATTGGATTCTACGTATTGATATAAGTATTTTGTCCTATTACTTTTGTTCGTAGAGTTCATAGTTTAGGAGTTAGGGCACTTTGAAATATGTATGAAAATTTCGTTTTCTGGATTCAGAAAGTAAGGCCTTTTGGGTTAAAATGAGTGGAATTAGATTAAACGTAATGATATAAGTATTTTATGTTCTATTACTTTTGTTCGTAAAGTTCATAGTTTAGGAGTTAAGACACTTTCAAATATGTATAATAATTTCGTTTTCTGGATTCAGAAAGGCCTCTAGAGTAAACATGGTTGGAATTGGATTCTACGAATTGATATAAGTATTTTATGTCCTATTACTTTTGTTCGTAGAGATCATAGTTTAGGAGTTAGGGCATTTGCAAATATAAATTAAAATTATTTTTTCTGGATTCAGAAAGTAAGGCCTTTAGGATTAAAAAGTTTGGAATTAGATTGTACGTAATGATATAAGTATTTTATGTTCTATTACTTTTTTCGTTAAGTTCATAGTTTAGGAGTTAGGACACTTTAAAATATGTATGAAAATTTCGTTTTCTGGATTCAGAAAGGCCTTAAGAGCAAAAATGGTTCGAATTGGATTCTACGTATTGATATAAGTATTTTGTCCTATTACTTTTGTTCGTAGAGATCATAGTTTAGGAGTTAGGGAACTTGCAAATATAAATGAAAATTATTTTTTTCTGGATTCAGAAAGTAAGGCCTTTATGATTCAAAAGTTTGGAATTAGATTGTACGTAATGATATAAGTATTTTATGTTCTATTACTTTTTTCGTTAAGTTCATAGTTTAGGAGTTAGGACACTTTAAAATATGTATGAAAATTTCGTTTTCTGGATTCAGAAAGGCCTTAAGAGCAAAAATGGTTCGAATTGGATTCTACGTATTGATATAAGTATTTTGTCCTATTACTTTTGTTCGTAGAGTTCATAGTTTAGGAGTTAGGGAACTTGCAAATATAAATGAAAATTATTTTTTTCTGGATTCAGAAAGTAAGGCCTTTATGATTCAAAAGTTTGGAATTAGATTGTACGTAATAATATAAGTATTTTATGTTCTATTACTTTTGTTCGTAAAGTTCATAGTTTAGGAGTTGGGACACTCTCAAATATTTATGAAAGTTTCATTTTCTGGATTCAGATAATTAGGTTTTAAGAGCTAAAATGGTTGGAATTGGTTTATACGTAATGATATAAGTATTTTAAGTTCTATTACTTTTTTTTGTAAAGTCCATAGTTTAGGAGTTAGGACACTTTAATTTATCAATGAAAATGTATTTTTCTGGATTCAAAAAGGTTATAATTGGATTGTACGTATTGATATAAGTATTTTATGTTCTATTACTATTTTTCGAAAAGTTCATAGTTTAAGAGTTAGGACACTTCCAAATATAAATGAAAATTTATTTTTCTGTATTCATAAAGTAAGGCCTTAAGAGCAAAAATGGTTGGAATTGGATTCTACGTATTGATATAAGTATTTTATGTACTAGCTGACCCGCTCGCAACTTCGTTTGCGTGTATACTAATTTTTTACGTATGTCCTTTCATGTGAAATGTTTCCCAAGCCTGGTGATTTGACACGGAATCCTAAATATGAATGGAATAAAAAGTAAATATACTACATATTACTACATTACCTACCCCGTAATGTAGTCATATGTAGAGTACCTGTTCCTGTTCCCACTCTCACTCTTTTTTTCGTTCCTGTTTCCGTTGGCGACCCGTCGCCAAGTTAACTGCCTGTATAGGTATGATGAATGAAGGACCCTACCAATTCCAACCATTTTTGCTCATAAGGCCTTTCTGAATCCAGAAAACGAAATTTTCATACATATTTCAAAGTGCCCTAACTCCTAAACTATGAACTCTACGAACAAAAGTAATAGGACATAAAATACTTATATCAATACGTTAAATCCAATTCCAACCATTTTTGCCCTTAAAACCTATTTGTCTGAATCCAGAAAACGAAATTTTCATACATATTTCAAAGTGTCCTAACCCCTAAACTATGAACTTTACAAAACAAAGTAATAGAACATAAAATACTTAAATCAATACGTAGAATCCAATTCGAACCATTTTAGCCCATAAGGCCTTACTTTCTAAATCCAGAAAAATACATTTTCATTGATTTTTGAAAGTGTCCTAACTCCTAAACTATGAACTTTACGAAAAAAAGTAATAGAACATAAAATACTTATATAATTACGTACAATCCAATTCCAATATTTGAGCTCTTATGGCGTTACTTCATTCGTCGATCGAACCTGGTTGGTATACACTCTGTGCTCCCCTCCCTAACTGTCCTACAAAAAATCGGTCGTGGGCGTTGAGCCTATAGGGGAGGCCTATGTCCAGCAGTGGACATAGGCCTCCCCTATAAGAAGGGGGATATGCCCATAATCCCCACGCTGGGCATGCGGGTTGGGGATCGCAGGATACAGCTTCTCGCACCGCCGACGCTGCTGCCCGTCGGCGGCCAGGTTATTATTATTCGTCACAGAATAATTCTCAAGAGAACCCTAACGTTACACGTGCCACGTCAGTAGAGATAGAGCTTTACGATAGAAAGGGATGCAAGGTGTAGGTTAATATAAATGTTAGGCACTGAGCTCGGTGCGAGCTGAATAGCACTTTATTGCGTAGCAGCTAAAGTCGCTATTTATTTAAATGATTGCGCGGAGTGAAGCTTCTGTCCTCTCTGTATTCTGTGCTTCGGGCTGCTTTTAATCAAACTCCAGAATTGGTCCAGAAAATAAACTGAGAAATCTCAAGAACAGTAAACCTACACCAATAAAAATGATCACATATTAATCTCAAGTAGTGCAGCTGCGCAAGAGTCTAAAAGAACTACCCTGTGAGGAATCTTGACACAGATTCGAGTCTATCTTGTTCAGTTCTACCTATTTTCAAAAGATAATCTCTCTTTCTGGCTATGTAACTATGGTGATGGGGTCAAGCTTTATAAAATGTTTCTTCCACTTCGCTATATCTTCGACGTCTAAATCGGAGACGTTACATGCCGCTGTGTCTCTGCGACACACCTCTGTCAAGTAGCATTAGGTCTTCCTCTAGATCTTCTACCGGAGACGAAGAGTTCCAGTAAGCTGGTTGCCAATGTATTCAGGTGGACTTCTCTTGACATTCCCGTACCCATTCCTCTACTCTCTTGCAGCTTATCGGCGATTAAATGGACTCACAGGCCTCGCACGCAGGTAGGTACTCATTATTTTACGGTACTTGAAGATGGAATACGCAGTAGGCCCACCTGATGTTAAGTGGCCTGGTAATTGGTAACAAAGCATTGCATCTTAAGATCACGATTTTTGGATAGTGCTCTACGATGCAACGCCCTGCGTCCATCAACTTAAGGAATGAAGGTAATGGCTGTAATTTCACCGACACCCTTCAAATCGAAACCCAGCAAAGTTGCAGTATGGCAGTATTTCTTCGGACGAGCCCTCCACAAAGAAATTTACTTTCTAATACTTCCCACTACTATTACTTTTCAGACTTTCACTAGCTCAACGAAAAGAAGGTGCCAAAGAATAGCTTACCAATAGGCTGTATGAAGCACAGTATAACAGTGACAATGCCGGTGATGGCGTGAGGGTTGTCTCCCGTCGTAGACCAGCCGCCGACTTCAATCAAAATGAGGATGAAACCGCAGACGGTCAGCAACCATGTCGATACCATCAGGATTCTGTGCCACTGGAAAAAGTAAGACTTAAATGTAACCGGAAACATAAAATTAAAAATACGCTGAGGTATCCTTTGCTTACACCTGGAAGAGAAAAAAAAATGGGTTTGGCTGTTGGTTTCAAAAATTTCGGTTTTACGTTTTTTGAATTTGACTTTGTTTTCATAGGGATTTTCGGGTTTCAAAGGTCGAAGCTTCCATTTCTGGTACCCAAGCCAACCTAACCTGCTCGTAGGAATCTATGCTAAAAACAAACGGGTCTCTTGGCGGCTGACTGCGGCATTGGCACAGCATCCCCGACCGCCGACTGACGGGCAGCAGCGTCGACTACGATTAGCTGTGCACTGCAGTCTCCAATCCGCTTTCCCAGCGTGGGAGAAATGGGCATTATCCCTTTCTTATTATGTGTTTGGTCCAACAATAGGCTAGATGACTCATAAATTCTAATTAGTCCGTCAATTAGATTATCAAAAAATATTGGACACGTATATTGTCCAGCAGTGGACTGCTATAGGCTGATGATGATGATGATGATTTTTTTCTTTTGTCAATTAAGCTAAAAATGACAAAGATATAGTGCGTTGAAGTTCGTCGTGACGTCACGGGTAAGAACACTTTTTACATACAAGTGACGTCGCGAGCCCCCACTCCCGAACTTTGACGCTCTATAACTTTATCGAAATCCATTGATTTTAAAAATAAAAAAATATGTGTCCAATATTTTTTGATAATCTAATTGACGGACTCATTAGAATTATTATTTTTCTACACAGGCATCATCCCTATTGACGGATATAGACCGATATTCTTGTTTGAAGACCATTCATTCATATTGAAAAATAGGTATAAATTCATTACTTACAGCGAACCAGATGTCTTTTCCACCCAGAGACTGGCCGACCCAGGTTTGTCTGAAGTATCTGAAATTATAAATGCATTGTTTAAGCATCACTTTCCTTGTATTTATTTTTAAACCTTACGTTATAATACATATACCTATATACATAAAGCCACGCCTGATCCCCAGAGGGTAGGCAGAGATCACGGATCTCCACTTGCTACGATCCTGGCATACCTCTCTTGCTTCTTTCACTCTCATCACATTTTTTATACAAGATTGTCGGTTTAGCGGAACTCTTGTCTTGACCTGCCCTTTTTCCAGCACGTCTCGTCCTTGGGTTGTGATTAGTGATGTTACGAATATTCGCATTCGTATTCGCTTATGCGCATCAATCGCATAATTTTTAACATTCGCATTGATATTAGCATTCGCATTAAACAATTCGAATAGTGTCTCGCCCGCCAGCGGCCGGGGCTGCACGTTTCTTGCTTTTCGTCACTTTCTGTGGTCGCTTTGCACATGTGCAGCGCGGTATCAGGGTGCCTAGAGCGAGTTCGATAGCGTTTGCGTTTTTTACGTAGATTTATATGGAATCGAGGTAGCGCCATCTAGTGAAAAACGCGTAGCACAGCCTCTTTTCCATGCAAATTTCCGTAAACGCAAACGCAATCGAGTTAGTAAAAAAACTCGCACTAGGCACCCTGGTAGTTCTCTCGACCAATGGGAAGCGTTAATTCTCGCTGATAGTTTGTGATAGCTATTTATTTAGTTTAGTCTAGTTTGTTTTGGTTGTCATTCAGTCAATTACTTGCTCTCTTGGCTTGCTCAGTCGCCAGAAATTGACATCTTTTTTTCAAAAACTATACTGACTCACTGCACGTGTTGGTCACCACTGTAAGTGCAGTAAACAATTGAAAATGAATCAAATAAAATAAAAATAAATTATTGTAAAGTAAGCAATAGTTTCGTTTTTTTGGAGATTTTTTGGCAGTTTTACGATGGCACCAGGAAAAAAAGTGCTATTCCTAAACATTCGCATTTGCATTCGCACATTCGCATTCCCAACATTTGCATTCGCATTGTGTGCAATGTGAAAAATATTTCATTCCTAACAACACTGGTTGTGATGTACTAGCGCAATGTTTACACACTCCTTATCAAAGAGACAGTCTTGGCTTTAGATGTTATTATCACTTAGCCAAAAAGGCTGGAGGCTCACTGAGGGGTTAGGAGGTTAGAGAGGGGTTATTAAGTATATTTGTATTGGTAGATAAACACAATAAGCGAGCCCCCCGTATGTGTCTGTCGCCTCTTATCAGTAGATTTAAATAAGGTATTTTTAACAATGCCGTTGTTAGACATGATTCTTTGAAATCAGTGTAACATCATCGTCAACCTATAGCAGCCCACTGCTGGACATAGGACTCCTATAATGAGCACTATTGCGCCCTGTCCTGAGCTCGACGTATCTATCCAGCTTCTACCAGCAGCCTTTCGCGAATCGTCACTCCACCTGGCCGGAGGAATCAAGCAACCGGAAAACCATTTTCAAAATATTGCTTAGTTATTTCTTAAACCTCATCGAAGTGATATAATGCTTACCTAGCGAGCAATATTCCAAGAGAGGCTGTGCCTAGCCAAGCAGCCAACATAAAGGATCCGTGCAGTTTCAGCAGTAGCTTTGAAGCAGCAGCTGCTGTGCCCACATTGGCTAATGCCATGGGAACGCCTGTGGATTCATAGGCCAGGTTGTGGAAGCCAACTCGGTTCGCATCTGGAAAAAGGGAACAAAAAAGTGAGGTTAGGTACATATTACCTGCTAACCCTTACTTGTAAAATAAACTTATAATAAGTACCTCTTACAAGTAAGTAAATTAGTTTTTTTTTAATTTTAAGTGTTATCCCACACTTCAGGGAAAATCTATGCTGGTTCAAATCCCGGCCGAGTTTATATTTTTTGGGATTTATAGAAATCTTAAGTAAAGTAGGTAGGTAGTTACTTAATACTTATTTGTTAATAAAAGAATAGGTGCTAAAATGACTAGCCGAATTTTGTATGTTTGTTATATTATGATTTTGATTTGAGTTAGCTATTAGTGAGATGACTTGTTAAAAATTCAGCGTACCTGCTCACGCTTCTTCAGGGAAATTCCTGACTTAACAGCTCTGAATGTGGTTATAGCTACAATGCAAGTATCAAGTCAAGGCCTGTCTTGTGCCATAATGACCATTTACATATATAAACGTTGATAATGACAAGCAGAATTTTGTTTATGTTGCGCTAAGCAATGTTTGTTTTATAATTTACCTATGATATTTGAGTAAGCTATTAGTTTGATGACTTGGAGAAAATGCAACTTAGCGGGTAACTAGGTACCTAAAGAAGTCTGTCTGTGGTCATAAGTAGGTGTTTATGAAAGTTATTCAAGTCAAGGCTTTGCGTTAACCCAATAGATTGCAACGAGATGATTGAAGACTCTTCAGTTTTTGCAGTGAAGTAAGTATTACCTATTAACAGGTCTAATCTTAAGAGGTTTAATCGATTGAGTACTTCTTGATTAACAGCTAGACATCTTGCTGATAAGATCTCTCGAAATTAACACTAACCTTTCATACTATCTCCAGCAAGCACCATCAAATTGTACTTATTATTCGCCAGATCGAAGGTAACTCCTTTCACTGTAGACAGCACATCTCTCCTAAACTTGCAGTAGAGCTTTCCATCAATATTTGAAGACTCCTGCAATTGGACTATATCCTGAGGTGATTCGGATCTGCTCACATAAGGTTCAACTTTTGGGTAAGTCCAAGATGTGAAAAGGTTGATTCTTCCATTATCATTCTTAACGCATTCCATTGCGCTGTCGTCTCCCATCTTGTTGTCCACACTCAGTCCAGCTGCTACGTATTTAGGGTTGTCGGTACCCTGGATTTCGAAGGTGTATTCGGAGCCTGCTACAAACACGGCTACGATTGCCTTGCAGTCTCCCTTATCGATGCAGTTGGCGGGGACTCCGAAGCAGAGTTTCGTATCAGCACAGCCTTGGTAGATTACATCCAGGGGTTGTGCTGTGGGTTTCGGCTGTAAAAGACATAGCTCGGTTAAAAGAGTTTATTATCATAGGAACCAATTATAGTTTACTTAAAATGAGATAACATTTTTGGAACTTAAAATAGGTTTAGGCTTGTAACAAAGGAACATTACACACATATTTGATTACCTAAGAAGGTGCTTTGTTTAAAATTTTTAAAGATTCTATTACTACCATCACTTGACTCGAGATTTTTTGTAGCTTTGCTAAGTTTAGCTAAGGAATCGATAAAAGTCCAGGAAAATCTTATCGCACTTACTGCTCTACCTATGCATAGGTAGACTCGCCCTCCGATATGAGTAATAGTGTTCTGTGGTCTCGCTACCATAGCGTCTTTTACGTTGTACGTATATTATGTAAAAAAGTCTAGTTACCTACGGGTTTGGTTACTTTAACTTAACCACCTTCCTGGGTACCTTTGCCCAATTATGTGCATACGTATCAATCCAATGCCTCATCATCATCTACCAGTAGCAGTCTACTGCAAGACAGAGGCCTCCCCTGATGACTGCCATTGCGCCCTTTCCTCAAGCTCGACGCATTCAGCTTCTACCAGTAGCTTGCTACACATGGTCCGCTGTCTCTAATTGTGATAATATTTACCTTGCTCTCCATAATAACGGGGGGAGGCACGGTGCTCCTCTCTGTCGGGGCAGCCGGTGCGAAGGTAGAGACCACAGTGTCAGGGGTCACCACTTCAACCAGTGGAGACTCAACACCGCTCCAGAACGTAGCGTAGCCTTGGGCTACTGTTGCTCTAGAAATTAAAGAGACGACATTAGATGAGCTCATTGGCGGACTAGGGGAATATACGGCTGAGTCGCAAAAATTTGTGCATTCGAATCCAGTGTACCAAAGTGTGATCATGTTAACCTAATCCGTAGATTCGTCGGATATATGTCTGGTAGTTGTAGTACTTTAATGTATATATACATGTAGCTTCTGATACCCACAGCACATGAGAGAATTCTAATGTCCTACACTAGGATTCGTTGAGCTGAGGACAGGGCGCAATAGCGCTCTTTACGGTCGGCCTATGTCCAGCAGTTGACTGCTATATGCTCATGATGATGATGATGACGATGGCACTAGGATTCTAAGCTATTTATGTGACTGTTATGTAATATTATTAGGGTGGTCCATACCAAGCGGATGACAACATTTAGGAAGTTTAAGTCACCATATTGGTTATCGATAGTTCGCTAATTATCTGGATGAGACTATTCATATTAACAACTATGTATCAATATTATTTATATTGAAGTAAGTAGGTAATACCTTCCTTGTTCTCTGGTACCTACCTATACCTAGGACAGTGTTTTAGAACGGCAATGCCTGAGAATTGGTATCAGAACAGAACTGCTGTCGCCGGTTCGTTTAGATTTTTTACGCTCAAAACACGGCTCTGCCGTTGGTATGCACACAAAAATACAGACAACGTTCACTTATGCATGTCAAAAAACTCATTGGCAAAGTCTACACACCTTCAGTTTTAACTGTGCGATTTAACTATACAGTCGAAATTTTCAATTAAATCGTTAGGTGTGTAGAACAAACAGTTGAACTAAGATCTAATCAAAATATCATTAGTAAGAACTATACAGTTAAAACTGTAGGTGTGTACAAAAAACTGCGCAATAGTCAGTTTTGCCAAAGCGTCGGCGTCGTTAGAGTGAGCACGTGTCTGCTGCGATCTAATTTTTAATAAACTAAAGTGACCATGCTGAATTAGAAGAATTCATAGAAATATATCGTACTGAACCATGCTTGTGGATTTTTTTCCACATTTTTTTCTTTCTTTCTCTTCTTTTTTCGAAAAGCACAATAGTCCAATAATTCCCATAGCGTCATCCGATGAAGCCATGCCATAGGATTCCGTAAACAGAGATTAAAATTAAAACAACCGAACAGGGATGTCTAGGGAGGTCAGTTCAGTAGACTGTTCAGTTAAAACGGAAGGTCCATAGCCCACTTTCGCTCTACTTAATTGGGGCTACGCTTGATGTCTTTTCTAGCAGTACATAGATTGATTTATATACTCTTCTGTGGGTTTAGCCATGTGACCTTCATATACCAGATATAGGTAGCCTCAAATACCAGACATCAGAGTTGGCCCCTGTATCATTCAAAGAAAAGAACCCAGTATTTTAATTTTGTTCTCCTCGCTATCCACTATTTTTGAAATAACGGAGTGAACTCAAAATTTAGGCAGCAGGCTCCTGATTCTTATCTTTGGTCGTGTTTGAATGGCGTGCCTGTGAGCAACGAAGTACGAACATAACTCTCAGTTTATGTTTCTCTGCTTGTTGAAATGCCGCAGGATACGGTTACTTTGAAGATCAGAGTCAGAGATTGTCTGGTTATTTCGCAGTAGCATGCTTCGAGTTCAATGGGAATTTTGACCTTTTACTTGAAATTGTTGAAGCTCAGGCATTATTCTGAGTGTAGAACATACCGTACTTACACAAAGCTCGAGGATTCATGAAATTCTTCACGAGAGCTTTGTAATATGAACAAAACGATCAGATTATGCAAAGATGTCACGACCACCACGACCCCCCCTGCCCTGAAGAAACGAACGCGACGCACAGAGAAAATTTGTGAATGTACCTAAGACAACGATATCTGTGTTCGAGGTGCAACGGGCGAGTCGAAGAAGTACCTAATACGAATCTGATTCTCGCTGACGGTTTTTATTTTATGATAACTTGAAGATAGGAACAGCAAATAGGTTGTGCTACATATCTTTAGCAAAATTTTCATTGTGTCATCTCGAATTTCTGCCTAAAGCACCGCATGAATCAGATCTGAGAACGTTTTTGTCCAAAATCTTGAATGCCTAGCGTGCAGATAGACATGCATAATCTCCTGATATGTCTGCGTCGAGCTGTTGTGGTTTTCCTGACACCTACAATATAGAGTCCAGGTTATGATCGTCTATTTTAGCGTCTTACCTGAATTCAATACCTCCAAGGAAGTCTGTAGGCGCTTGCCACTGGAAGGTCAGTGCTGGCTTATCTTCAGGCGAAGTGTGTGTTGCTGTGTCATTCGAGTTTGTGCATGTTGTTAGTCGGGAGAAGCCAGGTGGTGCGCTGATGAACCTGCCCACTATTATGTCTTGGTTCTGCAAATAAAGAAGATTAATTAAAAAGGTTTTTCTAAGTTTTGAAACTTGGAAAGTTGTGTCGTAATCAACTGAACCAAAGTAAGACGTTACGGAAATCTGATTGAGATGAAGGTTTATGGAAATCAGAAACATTGATAAATTTCAAATATTCACTTTATTAGTGCTTTTGATATGACAACCAGAACACTCAAATAAAACTTAAAATTTGAAGACACAACGAGATGCGTTCTATATTTTCAGCGTCTCATCTAGCAATGTCAACAATTTTTTTAAAAATAATCAGCTTGTGTTATGGGAACCACATGACTGAGGACTATAAATATTTCTTATTTTTACTTATTAATTAATTACATACATTATTCTTGCGGTGGGAATCAAACCTGCATGCTTCTGCGTCTCAGGCGGGCTTTAGCCCAATGCGCCACATAGGTCAAAGTCAAATTATTTAAAATCATATTCCATAATTTAGCTTATACTTATATTTACCTGTATCTGCCTAGCCTGCAATATAAACCCTCCAATCGGCAGCGGCGCACCAGCAGGGCTACCCACGGTAACATTCAGCACATCCCCCTGCCTCACTTGAGCTGATGATGTCAGGATGAAGTATGGAGGCGGCGAGGATTGCGGCTGAATGGTTCCATGCCGAGGTAGCTGGTCTATGCAGGCCTGGAACAAACATTCAATTACAACACTATCTAAGCAAATTTTCGAATGGTGGATATTCAAAAATCTCTTTATGGTAGGCGTAGGTACTCAGTAGATTTGTGATCTTTGAGAATACCAGTAGAGAAGTACATGTAGCTGCAAGAAGGCAAGATGAGGACTTTCCAGCATGTGCCGGTAAAGGAAGGTTTGCTAAGCTTTACGTTTATAATTCATCATGGTTATAAAAAGTAAATCCGTTATTGGTAAGGGAGGCTATATAAGATGTGTGGGCTGTGGATTTAGTTTGAATAAATAAAATGAAAATTAAAAATAAATAAATTCCATAAGAATAATTTTAATAATTGCAAGCGCATTGCCTATTGACATGTTTACTGCGGGCCTCGGACATGCGGCAGGTGCGCCGGTGTATTTTCAGCACTCAATGCGTTATTTTAACGTTTTCGGCTTAGTGCGCTAACACGTTGACAGGAGGAGTCTGCAGAATTAAGGACGTCCTGTTTTCAGCGCTCAAGGCGTGAAATTTCACTCACAACCACAACACCTTGTTGATCTCGATGGCCATATTCTACGACATTCGAAAATTTAGGTCATCGTACGAGACGTCGTTGTTGAGTAAATAAATGTTCGTTCTCTCCGTGTCTTCTGACGGCTTCATCTGTTTTCGTAGATACTGCATAATGTATACATAATCTAGCTTTATTTGCTGTTCAAAGGGTCTGGTTTAGGTTTGCAGCTAAGTTATTTGGGATACTTTTAGCTAATAGATCGGCAGTGTGTCGGTAATCAGAGTGGACTTACCCCAGATGGCGCTCCAGAGCCGTGTTGATGCGAAGTTCTGATGACCAGCAATATCGTCATCAATAAGCACGGTATTCTTTTTCTTGGCAACATTTTGCGTGATCTGAAACGAATGAAATAGTGTTTTAGTTTAAAAGTTAATAAAAAATGGATGACAATGGATAGAAATTATGAAGTGAGCGTGTAGTGTAGACTAGCAGTTTTAGGGGAAACAAGGAACCAGGTTCATCAGTTCTGCCTTAAAAAATAAACGTGGCTTGGATGAAATCGCTTTCAGCGATTGGACCGCCGATTGTACAATTGTACTGTATGGTATATGTATTTTGTAATGGGAGGCCTAAGTGGTACCTAACCTTTAAATATCATTGTTTCTATACGTTACACGTAGGTAAACTAATGAAGCGTAAAAAGATGACCCTCAAGGGGAATTTTCAAACATTCACAACGTTTCAGAGTCATCCGAGATTTACTTATAATTCTGCCGTGATGTTGTGACCTGCCATCGTGTTGTTATTGTACCTACCGTTTTTCAATCTCTATCAGAAGCTTTTGCCAAACTAGGAATCTGTCGGAATCGAAATAGATCGAACAAACAACAGACTTGGGTCGGAAAATTTTCAATCGAAAAAGCTTACCTACTATTCCTACAAGCATGTTTTGAGATCCTAGCAATTTGTCGGAATTGAATTACATATATAATCGATCAAAAACTGATGGATTTGTATCGGTAACTTTTCAAACGTTACAAAAAACTGTTAGTCGAAATATAATCGAACAAAACTAGCGGATTTTCCTCGGAAACATGTAGTTAAGTAGGTACTTAGGTCCGTATTTATAAACAGATCTCAACTTTACACTTGAGATAGCAAGTGTTGTCAAAATAACTCATGTAAAATAATATTGTTTAAGCTTTGATGAGCAGTGGATTCTGTAGGCTGATGATGATGATGAAACCTAATTAATATTATTAGTTATTGCAACGATCGTGGTCACGGGGTGACTGGATGAGTGCATGAGTGGATGATGAGTAGTGCGGTAGCTCCAGCTCTCGTCATCCCATGACATGCTCATGACCACGATTGTTGAAACACGATTGAAACGTCGGGAAAACAATAAAGGTAAAACCAAAGAGATTGGATCAAAAACTTTTTCCCGTGGGTAAAAAGCAGGAAAGCCGATAATAATATTACACATACTTACTTATAAAAGATTGATTTTTACGACATTCAAGTTTGCACTTTGAGTTGAGAATGGTTTAGCGGGCCCTAGGTGTACCTAGGTATTCAGTCAAGACAAAAACCGCGTGGTCTACTAGGCCTTTAAGAAAAGGCTCAAACCGTTACCTTATCCATTATCTAAGCGGAAGTCAAGTTGACTATTAATGGTTTCACAGGAAATCAAGCCACATGCACGGTTAATCAGATTTGTATGACTGATGTCATACAAATGTCTGTAAGGTGCGAGGTCTGGGAAAGGGAGACAGATAATACACGTGTGAATTTGTCAGAAAGAGACTGTCGTTTTAAGGTCAAAGAGTGAAGGGAACCATGATGTTTGAGCGGGTTTTTGCATTCCATTACGTACAACTGATTTAAATTATGGTAGCAAATATGTACGGATTTACATTTCATAAAGAAAAAATCCCCTCCTTAGCATGACTACCGTAGAGATTTTTGTCGATGTTTTATTATTTTTTTATGTTTTTGGAAATGTTAGAAGGATTTGTTTATTTGAACATAGTAGAATGTAGAAGACAATACGATTGCAACCATGTTTTTGGTGATCTAGGCTTCAAAACCATTGTAAATAATGGGTGTTAATAGAACGGTTCTTGATATCAAAGAACAGTGTCACCGTTGCCGTCATTTGGGCATCCATGGGGCATCACCCAATGAGGAAATCTTGGTTATTTTTATCTTGAATGTCCTGGTCTAGAATAATAAACAAGCCTACCTACGTACCTACTTATTTAAAATGCGTTGAAGCGTGGTACTAAATACTATTTGACGACAGGCATAAAATTAGTCATACGGTAATTCCTATCACGAAATTCCCAGTAACGCTATGCGAAGGATTGTTTACTAGAATTTTACTAGTAAACAATCCTTTGCATAGCTTGCACACGTTAGAATACAAGTACTCAGGCGAACTTAATGCTAAATAGCATTTTCTTCCAGATAACCTTTGTGCAGTGTGGAGATAGATTGGTAGTGCTGAAAATTTTACGATCAAAATAATCTTGAAGAATCATGATCATCATTATAAATACAGCAGTCCACTGCATAGGCCTCTCCTAATGAGCGCCATTGCGCCCTGTACTCAGCTCATGATTTGATTGTAGACAGAATATCCAGCAGCCAGTTTCTAAACAGGTAACTATAACCAGCCTAAAGACAGTAAAACCTTTTAGTCAAACGGTTGACACCTTGCTTTCCCGTGTGCCCATCTAAATAGGAAAAGCTAGTTTTCGTGACGGCAGTACAGGGAAAGACCTGGATTTAAAAATCTCAAAACCGTTTGCAATTATGTTTGAGGGACAAAGCCCAGAAGTGGGTTTTGAAAAGCTGGAAAACATGAAACATGCTGACGCTTCTTTTTCTCATAAAAATAAATATAATATTTTTTATCACATACAGTACCTACCTACCATGCTCCTACATTGGTTTGATTACAATGGTTGACCCATCCCTTCATGCCTTCTGGTGCATGGGGCGCCGCAGAGCGTCATGCGAGGTCGGCAATCTAAATGTAAACTTTTGTATGAATATATCTCAGACGATTTTAGCCAGATAACTAATAAACGAACGGTCCTACCTACCATGCTCCTATAATCTTGGCTGCCCCTTCCCTTCATGTATTCTCGTGCATCGTGCACCACGGAACGTCATGTGACGTAGCAAGTCGTAGGTGACTCTACACACTACATGTTAACTTTTGAAAAATAAATGTGTCAAACAGATGATTTTTAGCTAAACAGCAAGCGTTAACTACTATTAAGGTCATGCAATCCATGAAGACATGTACAGGGGGTGACCTTACCTCCTACTTAGCAGGTACAAATACTACCTATAGCCTAACGTACCTACTTAGGTATGTTAACTACGTATACCTACTTAACCTCTGGCGTGACGTAAATCTTTTGTGTTTAAAATCTTTACATTTGGATGGGTTTCTTTCGTATAAAATAACAATTATATAAACCTTCATAAAGAGTAGTGCTTATGTGTTAATCCAGGTCTTAAACTATGTATATTCCAAGTTTCAGCCAAATCCGTTTATCCGTTACAGATTGCAGCGACCACAGACATACACACACACAAACTTTCTCATTTATAATATTAGTGTGATGCTGGACATTATCACACAGCATCATGTAGCCTCAAACTAACCGAAGCTTGTATTATGGGAACCACGTGACTGATATACCTACTACATAAGATATACTGTAAATACATTCATATTACTTATACAATAGAAAACACTCAAACCCGAGACAAAATTCGCAAATCATACAAGCATTTGTCTCGCGACGGGAATCGAACCTGCAACCTTCTACATCTCAGGCGGGCCGTCGCTGACTACACCACGTAGGTCGTTATTATACTTATCGTATCTGTACAATCCAGGTACTTATACAATTCAGACAAATATTAAAATCGTTCTTGTATAAGAGTAGGTTATTATTAATAATCTTTAACAAAAGATATATGTGCTACTTTTTTAAAGTGGGTAATGTATTTTGTTCTTGAGTTTAGATCATCATCATCATCATCATCATCATCATCATCATCATCACCCTATAGCAGTCCACTGGTGGACATAGCCCTCCCCGCTCTGTTCTCAGCTCGGCGCGTCCAGTTTTTACCAGCAATCTTTCGCGGATCATCACTCCAACTGGCCCAAGGCAGTCCTAAACTACATTAACAAAGCCGTGGTTTCCACTCGTTTACCCCAACGGTGGTCGGTTCTTTGCCAGATATGATCAGCCCACTGCCATTGCAGCTTGCTAATTCTCTGAGTAATGTAGACAAGATTAGTTCTCTGTCGGATAATCTAGATTATCGGAATAAAAACTATAAGGAAAATAAAAAAAAATCTATCGCTAAAGTCACATTGGCGCGTAGCAAGGTTACAAAACCAGTTGACCTCAGTCAACATTACCGCCAAATTATTTTTTGTATTGGTTCGTTTGCAAGTAACATCCGGAATTCGGTTACAGTTCCGGAAAACCTTCCGGTCCGGATATTTGTCATGTGGCAAAACACCGGAATAGTTTATGATTCTTCTCGTCTGCTGTTTTCACCTGACTGACTTCCCTTTGAGGATGTAACCTCAACAATTATGCCGAGCTATAGCGAATTCTTCAGGCTTTTACGACAGCAGTTCTCGTATATTATTTCTTTTTTACTTCTTTAAACCACGGCGGAACAGTAAAAAAAAGTTTAATCGCCCGTTTTTTTATATTTGCAAATGAGCTTTCATCATCATATACACCTTATAGAAGTCCACTGCCCAATATAGGTCTTCCCCAAATATTTTCACGAAAAACAGTCTTGAGCTCTCTCCATCCACCGATTACCTGCAATCTTGACGATGTCGACGCACCATCTGGTGGGGGGTCTCCCTTCACTTCGTCTTCCAGATCGCGGCGCCAATCGAGAACCTTTATTCCTCAACGGTTATCGGGGAAATGGGCGTTAGTTTATTACAATTACTAAATGTAACTAAATGCGAGTTCAGTATTATTTCAAAGTAATCTACCTACTCTTGTAAAAAAATGAATAGCCCACGAGTTGCCATTTCGTAAACTAAGCATAACGCACTTAAACACACGCAACTTGCCCAAGAATTTACTTAACTGTGCCGTTTACTTAGTTTAGTTTACTGCCCGAAATCCGAATAACTTGAAGTTGCCGCAAGTTAAGCTATATCTAGGTCGGGGTTTAGGGCTGTAATTTTATTGAAAAACCTCTTTTTTATTGTAAAATGTCCCCTTATTTAGATGACAAAAAAGCTTGGGATGAAACTGTCTCCAACTCCCTCAAAAACAATGTTATTACAGTATCTATTGTTTAAGAATTATAACAATGTTGTAAGAAAGACGTTAAAAAAATATAAGCCATGAGTTTCTTGCCAATTGTTATCTGTTTGGTCGAGTTACAATAGACTTACTTAGTAGGTATAGAGTTACGAATAAAAAAAATACTTTTTCTCAAACATGCTTGGAAATTAGAGCATTATTTTGACAACCTTCTTCGAGATAAATCAAAATTGCTGTAAGGGCCCAATGGCCCAATACATGCGGCAAAAATTGTACAAATCATATCTGTCATGTTATTTAAAATTGGAACGATCTTTTACTCTGAAACGTGGCAACCAAGGAGGTAAAAAAAAGGTGGTTTATTTAAATTTCGAACTGACTTGCAAATATAATGATGTTTATTGAAAAATGTACAAATTCTGTCTAGGAACTATTTTGTTTTAATTTCCATGCATTATTTGAGAAAAGTACTATACAAGCCTTGGCCACAACTAGCCATTGACGGACGAACGTGTAAATGTGGGCCGAGGCGAAGCCGAGGCACACATACGTTAGTCTTTTGCTGGCCTCTGCAGTAATGTACTATTAAAGTGTTACTTATGATTCCAACTGAATAAATGAATTTTCGGATAAACTTAGGTACCTAAACTAAGTACCTAAGGCGTCTACGAGCGAGTGCATCGCGACGATTCTGCGCTTCTATCGTTACGCAATAAAAAGTGTGTTTTGAAAAGCTGAAAATGAAGAATTGATTCTGGCTGGCAAATGGTTGCTTGACCTAGGTGTCAACCCTTGAATAAGGTGCGTGTCAATTCTAAAAAATAGTTTGATAAGAATGGCTCCGTTAGCCTCTTACAAAATGTAGGGCAAGTTGGACACCTAATTTATTCAAATGCTTGGGGTTTCTCAGATCGATACCTTATTCTTAAGGCTAGCCTAGATTACGGTTTTTGTTTTTTTTATAATGTTTATGTTTGCGTTTGACCATATCTCACCTGATGGTAAGCGAAGATGCAGTCTAAGATGGTGAAATAGAAATAGAAATAGTTTATTTGAAAAGACACACACAACACAAATTAAGAAACATAAAGAGGCTGGTATAGATAACAAGTAACAGTATATCCTGCGCACACAACCTCACAAACTGTCAGTTTAGTGTCTCACCAAAAAGGCGTCAACTCAGCATAATGCTAAGCAGGCAGGTAGCCTACCTACTCAGCGCTGGTATTCTGTTGACCCTATGTGGATAACATACCAGACGCCGAAAAGATTGCACCACTCTTGGGAATAAAAATAAAAAATAGGCATAAATGAATACAATTTATGTTTTTTTTTTAAAACAAAAAATAAGGCAATAAATAGGTAAGTATAGTACATAGAAAGTAAAATAAAAAAATTATACATACTATAATTATACATATAATATACATATAATTATACATATTCAATAAATACTTTGTATAAAAAAACTATATAATATATACTCGCGATGTAACCTACATGTCATTTTCATAATTTAAATAAATAAAATAATAAACGCAGCCAGCCGTTGAACCGGGTGAATGACCTCAGTCTCCATCTCGCACTCGGTGCTCGATTAACCAGCGCGGGTAGCAGCTATGTTTTAGCAGAACAAAGATATTAGCAATAACTCTAATACTAGCACGTTGACTGCAACGTACACAGTTACCTTACAAAGAAAGAAAAAGCCTAGGTACCTATCCTATATACTCGTAAAATGATCCCTCGACGTTTCTTTACCGGCTGTAGACCACCGAAATGACTAATAACAATTGAAAATTGGGTAAGTTTTTACATTAGAAATACCTACTTCATGATGATCTTGTTTAAAGGGGTAAGCGTCCTAAATAATTGACCTGTTAATGTTGATGTCTCCCCACTTCCTTTGTTCTTCGATCATAAAGGCTTTTAACTTTTTACGTAAGCCAAGTACACTGTTCGAGTTTCTGATCGGTGGGGGAATGTTATTCCAGCACTTCGTCGCTGCATACCGAAAGCTGCCACGAAATGCTGCAGAATGATGACGAGGCGTTGCTAGCTGCGCAGCGCACTGCCTACTTCTAGACTTTCCACGGTTTGTGGCCCATGTGAGCTTATTATATAGATATGCAGGCGCTTTATCATAAATTACCCCAAAGAGGAGGCAAGCGAGGTGCAGTTTTTGACGAGATTTCATTTTCAAAACAGAGTGTTTATTTAAAAACGGTGTCACGTGATTTCTTGGCGGGATCGTGAAACAAAAACGAGCACAGGCATTTTGTACCCTTTGGATGAGTTTAAGTGTACGTGAAAGAAGTCGTGGACCAAATACCGTGTCGGCGTAGTTCATTTTAGAGAGGACCAGCGACTCAACAAGTTGTAATCTGAGATCCTCACTTAGATAGGGCCTAATTTTATACAATATTTTTAATTTGTAAAAACAGTTACGCACACATGTTGCGATGTGGTTTTCAAACCGCAGACCTGAATCTATGTTGAGTCCCAAATTTCGAGCTTCAGATACCCGCTCAATAGGTGCCCCTCTTATCGACAGTACACTTGATACGTTTGTTAAAACATTATCAATCTTTTTTAGGTGATGAGAATTTCCACAGATCATGAATTTAGTTTTGAGGGCATTTAATATTAAGCTGTTGGTGCACGTTTGCATAAATTTAGAACAATCCTGTTCACTCGTGACTTAAAGACAGATTATATTTTCAGATTATAATTTTCGGGGAACACATACTCGGGTAGGGCGGTGCGCAACCTAAGGTACAGTACACCAAAGGAGTCAATGGTTCGTTTGAACTAGTGAGGTGAAAGAGAATGATCCTCAAAAGGGCTCCAATCATTAAACTTGTCGGTGCACATAAGCTTTAATTTCCACTAGGCTTTAGTTTTCACCCACGGCTGGACATAGAGTAACACATGCGCCTAAGTGTAAATAATAAGAAGTCTAGAAAATGATAATATTAGTCATGTTTGTGTTAGAATTAGGTCAAAGCTTGTTAATACGCCGTATCACTTAATCGTAATGCCTATTGCATTACGATTAACTATCGATCGCAGTTCAATGCACCGGGTGCACAGGTGACATGTCCCTTGACACACATTACCACCGTTAGATCGATGTGATTCGAAAAATTGTTTACAATAAGCTTTAGGTGTGTTTAGTTTAGGTTGGAACAGCTTTTTGCCCAATAATATTTACTTTTTGAACCAGGCTTATTAGCGTAACGATAAAACGTATTCAGATAGAAGCTGAATGCGTCGAGCTGAGGACAGGGCGCAATGGCGCTCATTAAGGGAGGCCTATGCTCAGCAGTGGACAGCTATATGCTGATAATAACGATGATTATTTTATAGCCCAAAAGTAAGCAGAGCTTATGCACTCATTTTCTTGTAAATACATAGGTACATCGTATTGTACACGAATAGAATAAGCTTCCAGAGACAGGACAGCAGTTAGTGCTCCATTAGTGAACTCTTTCAAAATTAGACCGACAAATATTTAAAGCCATCATTTACTTCAGGGGTGTACGGGGTTCCTACCCCTATCTTCGGAACCCAAGCCAACCTCACCTGCACGTGGTGCACTCTGCTAAACAACGAACGGGGCTCTGGCGGCCGGCTGATTGCAGCATAGCACAGCCTACATCGACACAGCTAAATCCCCTGGCCGCCGACGGGCAGCAGCGTCGGCGGTGCGAGAAGCGGTGCCCTGCGATCCCCAACCCGCATGCCCAGAGTGGGGATTATGGGCATATCCCCCTTTATTAGGGGAGGTCTATGTCCAGCAGTGGACTGATATAGGCTGGTTGTGTTGTGTTGTTACTTCAGAGCTGTGCTTTTGTCAGCGCAACTGATGCAGCTCCTTCCATCTGCCTCTCTCCAGCCTCGTTTACTTCCCTATACGACATGATATCTACTTTCTATTTAATATAGCTCGTAACATCATCAGCATCAGCCTATAGCAGTCCACTGCTGGACACAGGTCTCCCCTAATGAGCGGCATTGCGCCCTGAGGGCTTACCACGAGTTTTGATAGTTTTCGAAAACTTTATAAGTTTCGGTATCTTTCCCAGTGTTGCTGTTTTAGCATTTTTAATGCTAAATTTAGCATATTTTCGGGTCTGTTAGCTTGAAAAATTCGCATTTAGCATAAAAATATGATTAACATTTTTTTGTACGTTACCTAAAAATTCAAAATTCCTAAGGAATTCAAAAGAAAAATATAGATTTTACCATTTTATTTAGCATTTTTAAAAGTTATTTAGCATTTTTTGCAACATGTTTTAGCATTTTTTCCAAATAATAAACGGCAACACTGATCTTTCCATACATTTTCGTAGTTCATGCACGTTTCCCTAGAGGCGCTGTACGAAAATGTATGGAAAGATACCAAAACCTAAAAAGTTTTCGAAAACTATCAAAACCCGTGGTAAGCCTTCTGTCCTGAGCTCGATGCATCTAGCTTCTACCAGCAGCCTTTCGCAGATCGTCACTCCACCTGGCCATATAATTTATCATTGGTCTGCCCCTTCCTCTCTTTCCTTCTACTTTTACCTCTTTGATGTTGTATATAAAGCTGTCATGTGGAATAAAATTTACCGAAATGTACATGTATAAGCTTTAAGCTGCCTATAATAAGTATTTCTACATGTTAAACTAATGTTATTTTTAGCTATTGACATGTATTGTTTTGAATTATCATTTATTCCTTTTAATTGTATAACTAACTACGACTCAACTCACTTTGCAGTGCCCTTACAGGGTACATGTACCTACTCACCACAATCTGGCTACAATACCAACCTAGCCTGTTTATATAGATTGTAGTACATGTAAGCAAATAAATAAATGTCAGAGGCCTTCGGGCGGCCTAAAAACGTTGGCCACTAACTCATACGAAAAAGAAGAAGTAATAATAACATAGAAAACCCCCAGACCAATGTTGGGAGATCATGCGGCGGTAATCCAACCATCAACCGGTTGACTATGTTGCTATAAAATTATGTGCACTATTGTAATATATTTATTCATTAAAATTAGCTACAAAAATGTAGGAAGTCTCACAAAATAAAGCTAATGTAGATCCACACAATAAAATCTACTACTACTTCCTCGGAATGCGTAATTGTGATTTAAAAGCACCGAGACTTAAAAGTCATGCCTCATTTGTCATTCACCAGTGAATAAATCGAGGAAGATGGCCGATTGGGTTTTTCCGGGACGCGTACGCACGGTGACTGAGCATTATTGTTTCCTCCTATCTCACCGGTATCAAATACCAAACAGGTTTTGGCCGTACAGGTTTCATTGTGATGTTACGAATACGTGCTACGTCAAAAAGGTTTCGTCGCATATGTGTGATGAGTGAACAAGTTACTTGGCTCAACGGTTTTTTTATGATCATTTGCTTTACATTATACAGTTAGGAATACGATTTTACTGTTTTGATGATGACGGATATTTCAACCTGACTTAACGTATGTTGGTCAACAAAGCGTTATTCTGAATTTACGCTTTATCAGGCCAAAGTTTTAAATCTACGACACGAATAACCGTCAGTCTTCGTAATCGTGCCTTTTTATCAATATTTTATATCTACTAAGTACTTTTTCGCGACCGTGATCGACCCTCTGTAACTTCTTCTATGGTAAGGACTTAGACGTTGCAAGCCTCCTTATATTGCCATTTTTATGTCTTCACGGTAGAGAAGATCATTTGTCCCTGTTTGTTGGTCTCCTGCATACCGAGCATTTCAATTTTGTCCCTATTTAATTTAATTAATTCTTCAGAAAGCAATTCTTAAAACAAAAATATTTTCCTACATATAGATACATCGAAAAACAAGTTATCTTTAACCTTCCGTCGATAAAACCTTTGTCAACGGTAATCAGGCTACGTAACAGCAAACTTTGGAGACTTTAAGGCTATGTGCTTGTGGTTCGTACTCAAAATATGCTTCACAACAGGAAATTTCAGCACACAAACTGCACCTACCTATCCTTTTACTACTTACCGAATTCTTGTGATTAGGTACTTACTTACTTACTGAACTAACTCGGTAATATAGATATTACGAGCCGTTAACATAATGTGGATTCAAATAAGTTTATGTGCAAAATATGTTTAACTAGCCTATAATTTCATATGTAAAACTGTGAATCCTTGCATAAATAAATAAAACAACCATCATATAAGACCGAGAATTTCAATGACACCATTGGTATGTGGTCATTGGGTGTTAGGTGCGGTTCTATATTATTATTATTTATTCTACCTAACGGTAATACGTCATATTTGAACGATTTTAAGAATGTAACAAAGTTTTGTACCTATCTTATCAAACAAATCAAAAGTATATTTTAACTTTTTTATCGTATCTGTAGATGGAACAAGCATGGCCCACCTGATGTTAAGTGGTAACCATTACTTATAATAACAGAGTATTGCTTCGTAGGTCACGCATGTCCATCAACTTGAGGCATGAAGGTGTTACGCCCAAGTGTCTGTAATTTCACCGGCACCCACACCCTTCAAACCGAAACACGGCAGAAATAGGCATCATACTACTGTCTATGGTTGTTCCCCGGATGAGTCCGCGAAAAATGTAATTAAACTATTTTTTATAAGACGCAACATTTGCTGATCACTGCCTACTCGTTTTTGTTGTCCTGTAATTCTATGTTTGCTCCGTCTAGGTAAAAAAAATCTACTCAAAACACAAGTAAATGTAAGTATCTAATTTATATTAGAATATGTGTCATTCGTTATCTACACAAAGTACATTGGGGAACACCCTAGACTAAGTGATTTGGAAAAGAACAGTAATTTAGGAGGAAGGTTAGGAGGAAATAAAAATCATTTATTATTAAAAGTCATAACAATTAAAACTAAATAAACTTAATAGGTACAAATCTGCCTACAAAATTCCCACGCTAAGTGTGAGTCAAACACAGAATAACGCTAAGTCATTATCAGTATGCAAAGGTCAAACAAGAAAATATTCTTCTACTAGCATTTGTCCGCGGCTTTGCTCGCGTTAGATAGATTTTGTCAAACGTTTTTGTTTGTTGCCTTCTTGTTTTTTGTTAAGATTCTATTAGCGGAAACCTATATATGGGCATCTATTTTTTATAAACTCTGCTATTGTATTTATTTAGTGCTGTTGATTTTCATTCATTAAATAAATAAAGGTACCTACCCTATGTCCATTTCTAATTACTCCTGACAACGTATACGTAACATGATGTTCGGTTTAGTAGTTTAAAACTAGTTTACATGTAAAATTTTAAGAAAAGAGTTACCTGTCTGTTGCAGCAACTCGGATTATATCAAAGTTGTGGTAGGGAGATACACTGAAAATTATTTATTGTAAGAGATAAAACAAGTACACAAGTGAAATTAAAGATAAATAGCATTTTCTTCCAGATAACCTTAACAGACATGCCTACCTAGATTGCAAAAACCTTATTCAAAGCTAACATTGTTAATAGCTTTAGTTCCAATTCAAGTAATCTGTATTGTTAAGTATTTTAAGCCTCTAGGCACCTACCTGCCTATTTATTTAAACTTTGGCAAACACATATAGTGTACCCTCCCTACTTACCTAACTAATCACTTAATTGAGCAAGCAAACATAAACTTAGTAGTAGGTAGGGCACATAACGTATATATTTCGAAAGTTTGTAAAAACAGGCAGGAACTGAAAGTAGGCATTCGATCAAGGTCTCGCTTAAATTAATTGATACGGGTTTACTACTAGGTACATTTTGTAAGTAGCAAAACCGTTACAAGAGAAGTGTGATGTAAAAACTTGCTTATTTTGTTTTTTTTAAAGCCGCGGGTGGAAGCTTTTAATATTTATTAAGGTACCTGAAGATGAAACGAGCGCCTGGCCCACCTGATGTTAAGTGGTAACCATACCATATCACAAATCATCGTATTGTAGGTCACGCAGGATTGGAATGTAAACTACGATGCATAGCCCTGCGTCCATCAACTTGAGCCTGGTGCCGGTAATTTCACCGGCACCCACACCCTTCAAACCGAGACACAGCAAAGCTGCTTCACGGCAGAAAAAGGCATGGTGGTAGTATTTCCCCGGACGAGCCCTTCACAAAAAACTCTAACTACTACAATTTGCTAGTGAGCTAATGTGCTTCGCTTCTGTGATCTCCCCCGGATAAAAGTAGCCTAGTAGTCTGGTATCTGGTCTTTCTTAGAACTATATAATGTAATTTTTTCTGCTCAATTTGTTCACTGGTCTGACGTGAATGAGGAACATTATGCTTCTAGTCCTACACCAGGAATAACCTAATAGTATCATAGTTCTTTATTGTACACCTTAATTTTAGAATCATCATGCAGAAACTTTAAATAAATATAAGGTTCAATGGGCGGTCTTATCGCTCGGAAGCGATCTCTTCCAGACAACGTTTAGATGAAGAGGATATGTAAAAGAAAGAACGGAAAGGGATGTATTTTATATGAAAAAGTAAATAATTATAGTTAAGCTGTTGCAATATAAAAGTATTAGCAATATATTATTTTTTATCAGGGTACCATGCGAGTATGCCCATGTTAGGCTGTGCTATGCCGCAATCAGACAGTTGCCATGGCCCCGTTTGTTATATAGCAGGGTGCACCACGGGCAGGTGAGGTTGGCTTGGTTTCAGACGATGGTCGTTCGACCCCTTACCTCTTTCGTGTATCACTAAAGACGAAACGACCAAACACTTCGTACGTTAGTACCTACCTACTAATAGTAATTCCATGTATTTAACATATAATGTACGTCTTCAATATTGACTTTGGCTCGGTAAATGTTAAGCATCGTGCGAGACAGTCGTCACTTTCACATGCGTGCAAACACGTTACGTTGCGTTTGTGTAATCTGCATAGAAATCAACTAAACCTTGCTGGGTGGGAAGGTTTAGTGAGTCAACGGTCACTTTAGCGATTAAGTAAGAAGTTAAGTAATTATCCAAGTTTTATTACGTACCTATGCAGTATAAGTAACGAATACAACGAAATTTTGATTATGAAAGAGGCCTCCACTAATGGGTTTTCGCGCCCTGTCCAGAGCTCGACGCATTCAGCTTCTACCAGCGGCCTTTCGCAAATCGTCACTCCACCTGGCGGGCAGGCGTCCTACACTACGTTTGCTTCAATAAACAACTCGTTTACCCCAACGTTTATCGGTTCTTCGGCAGATATGGCCAGCCCTCTGCCACTTCAGCTTACTGATTCTCTGAGCTATGTCGACAACTTTAGTTCTATGTCTGATAGTCTCGTTGCGGATTCTATCCTTCAGAGAATCTCTAAGCATAGCTCGTTTCATAGTTCGCTGAGCGACTTTAAACTGGTAACTGGACTAGTCATAGTTCACGCTTCGGCTCCGAAGTATATTTGACAAAATAGATTTAAGTATAGACAAGATTGGGTACGTTAGTCATCATCATGTCACCAACGAGCACATCAAAGGTCGATAGACAAAGTACTGACATAAAATAATACAAACAGTCGCTGTAGCCGAAATCGGCCAAGACTTTATCATCATCATCATCAGAATTATCTGCCTTTTAAGAGTCTAAAAATATATTTTGCTTATCCCACCTAGCTATTTACTAACCCCCTTATTCAAAATCCAAAATGTCATTTTATAACGCTCAATACATTAAGCTTGACCCTGTCATTTAAATGGTTACGATAGTAACAATATATTATCAATGTTTAAATGTAAAAAAAGCCATTTTAGATATCGAAGGTTTATATGAACGGTTATGTTTGGACGAGTTTATTATGAAATATGTATTATTTTATTATGTTGAATAACTCCAAAACCCAACGTAGAACCGGTTATAGCACAACTGTATCAAAGGTAGCAGAAACGCGATCGCCGATGGTAACAAAACCTTTAGTACAAAGACTGGTTGCTTGTTCTCAAGGCGAACCTGTTAGCACGTACAAGCGTACGAAACTCTTCGCTTTACTATTCACTATTTTTTTACAATTTAAACATTATAAAACAACAACGCCAAGTTTACCTTGGCAACTGGATTGGTGTCAAATTCCCCTTAAAATACCTATGCTCCTAATTTGAAGCGGAGGGAAAAAGTTCTGCAAGACGTGTCACATTAGGATGTGCTAAAATACCTTTGCTAGATTATGAGACGGTAAAAGTCCAAAATTTTTAAGCGAAATTACATAAATCTAAATCCTGTAAATTTTTATAAAGCTGCTGTTTTACTGACCGGCTGATAATCAACGCGCACTTGGCTAGGCACATTCCGTACTTTTCATATTCTTTACAATAACAAAAAAAACAACTCCAGCCTATTCAATCTACAGCTGGATATAAGCCTCCGCTGTAAAATGGGAGATTTGCTAATAATCCCCATGTTGGGTTTGGAATCGCAGGGCATTACAACAACACAGGTTCTCACACCGCCGACGCTGCTGCCCGTCAGCTTATTTAGTTATGCCAGTGTTAGGCTGCGCTATGTGGCTATCGGCCGCCGGATGCCAGAGGAAGTGAGGTTGGCTTGGGTTCCAGATGGAGTTAGAAACTCACATCCCCTTATTCTTTACGCGCACCCCTAACCGTAAATTCCTAAACCGTAGTCATATGAGACTTATTTGGACATGGTATTTGAGGGTAGGTACTTGCATCAAAGATTGCCCGAAATTCAACTAATAAAAGAGTTCAGTGGGGGAAAAACCAGTAAACAGAATAACAGACGCAGAAGCAGGGCACCCACTCAAATTGCCAAAAACGATGAAAACTTGTAGGATTGAGGAAAACGATCTTATAATAATATTAATTTATTTTAAGTGTAATGACTAGATAAACAACTTCGATGAGCCGGTTTTAAGTATTTACTTATCTTAATTTAAAACATGCGATGGTTTTTCCTTCTATTATTACGTGTAAAAAAAAGAATTATCGCGTAGACATTTAAACAGTTGAATTGTATAGTAAATAATTTCTTGAAACCGGTTCGATAACATTATTTTCTAGCTATCACTTCTAGCCAAAATAATTAAATTGGGTATCATTAGGCGCCTCACACATATCTAAACATAAATTATTCGAAAGTAATTACATAATTGAAAACGTTTCACAAAATGTATCGTTGAATTTCAAATGAGTATGCTAACTCTTTCTTGAGGGGTGCAAGGGGTTCCTCCAAACCAAGTCAACGTCACCTGCCCGTAGTTCAACTTGACAGCTAAAGTCCTTGGCTGCCAACCCGCATGCCTAGCGTGAGGATTATGGGCATACCCCCCCCTCCACCACCGACAATTTGTTAAATTACCTTCTATGGTCAACCACAGAAGAATATCACAGTCATAAGTGGCTACCTTTGTAAGAAAAACTCGTTGAAATCATGGTATTCGGTTTAACGATATCTTCTTAAGTGTTCTTGAATCTAAAGGCATATGACTTTAGCGCAGCTGTGTTTATAAATAACCTCAATTGTCATATTATATTCAGAAATCATAATTATACAAAATTCACATGGCCAAGAAAACCAAAACATGCAGTTACACGCGTCTTCCGCATACTAAACAATGGATATAAATAGTGTCATAATCTGCTTTCATTGGTTAGTATTTTTGTTGCATGTTCAATGAGAACTTTCTCACTACCTTCGCTGTAAGAGACGCGGGTTCGATCCCGCTGCGGGATCAATATTTACTGATCACAACCCAATCAAATCTACGAAATGTTAAATGTCCCCTTACCAACCAATAGGTTATGAAGCAGACGATTAAACTGGCAAATACCAGGACTTGCGAACCTTGCTGCCGGGATGCAAAGTGTACACAATATTTACTGATCAGGGGAAGTTTGATCCAGGAGTTCGTAGAGCGAAACAGATATACTGCAGGGGGTTACGCGGACGAAGCCGTGGGAATTCTACTATGCTACTATCCTATCCTACTAATATTATAAATGCGAAAGTTTGTGAGTATGGATTTATGGATGGATGAAGGGATGAATGTTTGTTACTCTTTCACGCATAAACTACTGAACGGATTTGGATGAAACTTGGAATATACATAGTTTGTGACCTGGATTAACCCATAGGCTACTTTTTATCCCGGTACCATGCGAGTGAATCTGCGGGCGGAAGCTAGTATCACTTATTTCTAATGATAAATTTTCAATGAGCATCATTGTGAAATAATGATATCATTATCCCTGTTCATCAATTCTATGGAGACAAATAATCAAACATAATCTACATTATCTGTTTCTTTGTTAACTGATGATTGCAGATAATAAGTACCTGTAAATGTTTGTTAAGTGCGTCACCTTAATCTTAATAAATGTAAAACTGTAATAAGGCTCACTGACTGATAGTGATAAGTGATAACTGATAACAATGATAACCAACGTACAGCCTAGGTAGGGTATGTTTTGGCCCAACCATCTTTTATGGGTTTGATGGAACTCGTCCGGATTGCTAAGTTTCATCCAAATCCGTTCAGTAGTTTTAGCGTGAAAGAGTAACAATCATCCATACCCACAAACTTTCACATTTATAATATTAGTAACTTTCATTGCAAACGCTAGCTGAACCCTAAGAGATAGATCAAGACTATTTATTTTTTGTGCACTCTTATGACACTTATCAAATTAAAGGGTTTGCTGAGAAGATACGAAAAACAAAATGACTTCACTCTAAAAACAAAATGACTTCAAATCCAATATGGCAGACCGTCCAAGTTGGGGAACGTTTATACACTCATATAACATGGGTATGAAATGGTAGGGTTTGCTGAGAACAATACGAATAAACTGACGTATGAATTAAGAACTTATAGACTGTACTAAAATAACAAGCAAACGATCAGTCAACATTAGTCAAAATTAAATTAAAAGATTCAAAAATATTTAAATACAAATAACATAGTAATGACTAATAAATAAAAATAAAATGATTTGTAAAAAACACTTTTAAAAACAAGCTGGTCGCGAGAATTACGTAACTTGATCTTGATCTATGAAAAAAGTATGTGTTATGTTAATTTCCCGACGAGCTTTTATATCATATAAATTGTGTAATGTAATAAATTGAAGGCTCTGATTTAATTTAAAGCTTTTTTGTGTCGTTTTGGCTTTAAATAAAAGCTTGTTTTTAAAAGTGTTTTTTACTCATGTTTTTTTTTCAAGATTGAAACAATTGCATCTGGAATAGAGCTAAGTTCCGGATCAGTGATATGTTTCATTTGGGACATCGGTTCAGAGTAACGTTTCATCATTTCCCTGCCCTTATCCCACTCTAGGTGGGGTCGGCACAACATGTTGAGGTTTATTATTTACTGAGACAGCAAATTGTAGTTAAAAATAATCGTTTTGCATACGATTACTTGGCAAATAAATTAGTTTAAAATAATGAGAGTAAATAATACCTCTCACTACCTCTGTGGCACAGTGGCAGCAGGCCCGCCTGAGCACGGAGTTACGGGTTGGACTTGAGACAAATGTTTGTATGTTCTGCAAATATTTTTCTTATTTTTGATGTATAATATGTATGTAGGCATCTGAATCAGCATCTACGGTGGGTGAAGTTGGGCTGCGGATGATGATAATAGATTTTCTATTAAATTATTTTTGATAGCATGCAAATTATGAGTGTTTATTAATGCCATTGACACCGTAGTCAAAATGCGTGACCAATTTGGCCTTCACGGTTTGTAGCTCGAGCCTTTGTCAAAACGGATTCTTAAAATGCACTTTTTGTTAAATACTGTCTTATGTACCTGTCTACTTAAGCGTTAAATGTCTGATTATTACGGTGGGTAGGTTTGTTGGTGAAAAACAATCTTAGGCCTTGTTGCATTTTGCATTTGGATTAGCCAAATGATTTATGTACATCATTCATATTTGTAGGCACTAAGTAGTTTATTTCTTTGTGATTTGTTCTTTTGTTTTGTATTGTAACCTATCATGTACAGTATCCTTATCCTCTTGTGTCGAAATAAATGTTATTTCTAATCTATTCTATTCTACATTGTCAAGTGGTTATTTTTGCTCACTAATCAGGACGCTGTACAGACCTCGCAAACACGACCCAATGTGCGCAGGCTGATAGTGACTGAGACATGGTTAGACGAAGACTTGCCTAGCACATATACCATAAATCTCAGCCTAGTCGGGTTTACCCACAAAACAAAATAAAGTACAGAAGAAATGGACCAACATTTTAACGTGCGACCATTGCCACTGCTGAACATAGGCCTCCCTTAAAATGGTTTTGGGAAATCATAGGGCTCTTATACCGCCAACAGTAGGGGTAACTGCAGTTGTCGACACCTGTCGGCGGCAGCCGTCAACGCATCGGATGCGGCATGCTTCGAACGGCTGCCGCCGATGCGTTGACGGCATACCGCTCGTATATAAGAGCCCTTAACCTAAGGGCCTAGTAGGAGTTGCACAATTCGAAAACTTTTATAGAATACTTTATCGAGCTCAATTTTAAAGTAAGTTTTTTGGAAATTACGCAACTTTTAAATAGAAACTGATCGAACAACGTAGGTAATATAATCTTCTTGCAGATTGCAATAATTATCACTCAAAACGGTGAGGTAAATTAACAATTATAAAAGTTTTCGAATTGTGCAACTCGTACTAGGCCCTCTGGTCTTTTACAAGTTGGACTTCGATTTGATCACAGAACGTACGTGTCCCCTTTCAACTGACTCACACTCGCTTCATATGTCTTCTGTCAATCTTCTTTCATTTATATTTTCTACATGCGCAAACCACCTCAGCATAATTTCCTCAATACATGTCACTATATCTTCGTTCACTCCACGCCGCTATTAGTTATTTATAAAACTTTATTAAAGCTGATTGACTAATAATTATATTTTGTTTTGATCATCAAAGGAATGTGACCTGGTCATAAGCATCGTAAAATATTTTGAGCTTAACCAAAGAGGTTGAATCAGAAAAAAATCTCAACTGTTTGTGCCTACTGTAAGCGCAAGGCAAAAGGTAGAATTCCATACAAAAGACATCAACGCGCTGCCCACACGAAGCATATTAGAGTTCTGTGGCATGGGTGTGAAAAATATAACCTACTCCATACTCCATAGAGAAATGGCTCCTCCTTAGTCCAATCTGTGCTCTAACTTTGAGTATCAATGTTAAAAATGTCAAAGTTTTACAAACTTGACGATAAGGGCGCTGTTCCATTTCCATACAAAAATAAGTATACTCGTAAATATCGTGTACGGGGCCAAGGAGTGTGCGTGACGACAAGAAACAAACTTATCCAACCACCATCAAAACTCGCAATGCATGGCCCTTATAAAATGTCAATAATAGTAGATTAGTAGCCAAGGGCTGTAATGCATCAATTGCAGCCCGAGATATTTATATAGTTCGAGGGTGCAATTTGTGCTTACACCCAAGCTAACTATTCTGCTTTACATCTCGATTGTGAGGTATGTAGGAAAAAACATTTTACTTTTTTTTTCAAGAACGAAATTAAGCTTTGCCTTTCTATATTTAAAATTGATGACTATTATACTCACACGAAGACAAGGCTGAATAGCAAAGCGACCTCTTTGGTCATTGGGCTGAATGCATGATGTCTATTGCCAGTATGATGGTTAGATGTATGCGAACTTTTTGAAAGAAAGAAGTGTTTTTTTTAATTACTTACCGCCCTAGGGCTTTTCTAGCTACATTATTACCCTAGAGCGCTAATTAGTCACCTACAAGCCCCATTTGGAGGCAATAAGAACCTACTCTAACTCTATGTTCGGTAGAACATGAGAGATGTAAATACATTCATTAAAATTCCTGACCACATAAAAGAAGCGGAGACAGATTAATTATTTATTTAAAAAAATAAAATTGTTCCTTATTGACAAATGTTATTACGAATTAAATGATTTTTTGACAGATAAACTGAAATAATTTAATGACTACTTTATCACATAATACTTACATATTTATGTATGTAAGTATTATGTGATAAAGTAAACCTAAGATAAAATAAAACCTACTCATAAAAATTCACCTACCTAAATTCTGATGAATGAATGAAAGCAGAGGCTTTCACAGCAGATCGAGGTCTGCTTTCAACATATTGCCATGGCCTAAGTGGTCCACATGTGATACTACCACACTATAACTGTCCTAACTCTGTTGTCTTATAATTATAATCATATGATAACACAACTATATGATACAATGTATTGAGTATTGAGTTTTTATTACGGGAGTGTGCGCTTTGAATCTGTACCTAATGTATTCTCCCAAAGTTTGTGTCTCGTTTTTTTCTTTAACCATAACCTCTCAGCATTTTTATTAAGAAAAAACATGCACAGATGTTTGTTCGCGCACGCGGCACTCCCCATTAAAAACTACGTGGTATAGGTAGATACAATAGAACATTACAATACGCAGCAATAGATAGGAGTTTCAAAAATGGAATAGTTTTTTTTAAATTTAATTTTGTTTTTATCAGCGTGCGTTCATCCCACTGCTCAGCAAAGGTATTCCCCAAATTCTACCAACCATCTCTATTTTTTTAGGATATCTCACCATTCTCTATAGAATTTTAATATTCGTAAACTCATATAAAAGTCATGGATAACAACTTTTCATATCAATTTACACAGGAAATTATACAGATAAAATTCAAATTGGGAAATTAACATTGAGAAAATGCTGATATTTTTTTAATTTGAGTAATTTATTTTGTATTGAGGTCACGACAAACATGCAAATGAATGAGTGGATCTTTGTAATTTGAACGGGTTGGTTCCACTCAATCCCAAACTTCTTCTCAGAGAATGCTAAGAAACAAAATATAAACAAATATCTTCAAGACTTTTTCCCCATTATGGATATCTTCAGATATTGCTCAGTACGCAAATCTATTGAGAGGATACCTTAACGGGAGTAGTCAGATACAAGTCAAAACATTACGTTCGATACATGCCCACTTTTTGCAAGCAGCTAGCATTCCACGTGACAGGTTGCAAGTCCATCACCGCTTTTTATTGGAACACTAACCTAGCATATACCTTTCAAACTTTTTAGTTCGAGGGCATGCCGGTTTCCTCACGATGTTTTCCTTCACCGTTTCGAGCTCGTGGTAATGTGCACATAAATTTTTCGAAACGAAAAATCCATTGGTGCATGGCTGGGATTCAAACCCAAGACCTCCAGATCTTAAGTCGGGGTACATCCCACTAGGCCACGGCTAGGCCACCACCAGTCTCTGAGATCAATTATATTTTTTAAGCTACAAATATTTGTAAATGAAAGAAAATTTTAAATTTAACGTCATTATGGTGTATGAAAATCATTAATTCCCCTAATATTGTAAAATTCGTAAAAACCCTTATTTTGCTTAGGTACAAGTTCATTGATAACATCTCTGCTATTCAAAGTAGGTTACATAAATACATGGGTAGGTAAACGAAAAATGTTCCTTGTACTTCCTTGTACCTTCCGAAAACTCGTGGCATTCACTGGGAAGGAAAAAACTTTTTGGTCGATTTAAAATGACGTCGCATTGCTTAGGGACATCATGTATGAGGTTTAAAATTTTGAAGACAATAGATTTCGCATTGCTGGGGCACGGTGAACATATTTTTTTGTTAAATATTTACTTCCTTAGATGGAATGTTGAAAATCTTAAATCAAAATAATTTACTACTTGGTGGGTAAGTAGCCAGTCTTCATTCCAGTTCCGGTTCAGTAGATAACCACCTACGTAAACGTAAAAACACTGACTTTCTACAACAGCTGGTTATTTTACACATTACTACTGAGTAACTAGTAAACCTGCTTAAATTATTCGCTTTAAACTAAACTTTTACTTTTATTACGGCAGATACTTACAAAACTCGCTGCTTCGAAAACGCTGAAACACCAAGCTATGTACTCGTTATAAAATCACAAAAAACTTCAGTTGCTTCGAAAAACGACTAAAATAAAAAGAAAACTCACGCACCAATGACAAAAAAAATGTAATAGAAACTTTTTAATTTTTAGAACGTTCGTAATTTTAAAAGTAGAACGCGTCCGCTTTCGAGCTGTGCTTGCGGTGACTGAGTGAGTTGTTTTTGTTAATGTTATGAATGAATGAACACACTGGTGACTCACTCAGGCCGTTAACACTATACGGCGGCAATTCCAAGGTCTTGGGTTTTACTAAGTGTAAAGCATCGAGACTTAAATTTTGGGTGAAGACAAGACGTCACGACGACGTGTAGTTTTTGGGGATTTGGTCCGTGTTCATATGTTACGTATTCTTAACTATAAAATTAATTAAGTAGGAATATAGGTAAAATCAGATTGTCACAAACATAATTCGACAGATTGATTGAATTATATTTGATTAGAGGGACATTCCTACCCATCCTTATGTTATTGAGGCTGAACGTCCACGACTGATAATCGGGGACCAATTTTTTGTAGGAGAAAAATCAAACGTACGGTTGCCTTATTCTGACGATTCGATATAATGTGATTCTATTAGATATTTATACCACGAAAACTGTCAAATTTCATACAGTTTTGACAGTTTCCGCGAGTATCAGGACAGAATCAGGCCACTAATTGCAATAGTGCAACGCACACGTCCTATGAAAAGTTGGTCAGAATTAAGCTAGCAGGAAAAATCGGCCTGATCATCGGTCCTACAAAAAATCTGACGTGGGCGGCCTTAACCGTGTCCTCTTAACTTATTTCTCTTCGAAAACGTAATAAGTATTAGCCGTGCGCACACGCAACAACAAAAAAATACTTAAAACAACATACATATAAACATATTTCACACAATAGAGATGACGAATGAAAAATTATAATTAATCCGTCATTTACATTATCAAAAAATATTGGGCACGTATTTTTTTCTTTTGTCAATTAAACAAAAAATGACAAAGATATAGTGCGTTGAAGTTCCGCTTGACGTTACGGTTTAGTACACTTTTTACCTAGTCGTGACGTCACGAGCCCCCACTCCCGAACTTAGATGCACTGTATATCTCCGTCAATTTTATTTCTATTATAAATAAAAAAATACGTGTCCGATATTTTTTGTTGATGTATCTGACAGACTAATTAGAATTATTATTTTTTAACTCATTTGTCGTCCCTATTCCATCAAAAGTAACTCCCAAGTTCCCGACCCTCATCCCAAGGGCAAATTCCTTTATATCAGACAGAATCTTGACAACAAACTCGAAAAACTTGAAATGGCTTTTTAGGATATCCAGTTCCTTTTGACAGAAGTTTTTTATGTAGGCACTGACGACCTCTGTGGTGCAGTAGGCGTAGGCCACGTATGCCTGAGACGCAGAAGGATGCCAGTTCGACTCCCACCACGAGATAAATTTTTGTATCATCTGTAAATATTTGTCTCTCGGCTGTGGGTGTTTTAGTTTATCTATCATTATCATGAGTAGTACATATAATAGAAACGCATCCACTTGTTTGACGTCCTCAACTCCAGTGCAATGGAGCCCGATCAGACGCAAGAGGTAGCGGGTTCGATTTCCGTTGCAAGGCAAATGATTGCACGATCTGTAGATGTTTGTTCTAGGTCAAGGTGCGCCAGGCCGAAAGTAAGTTTTATTCTTTAATGTTTTATGTTTCCCAGGATATTTTGAATATATATTTTTATGTGACTACCTATGGAGGTTAGAGTACAAGGAGTGAGAATTTAAATTTGCGTATATGAATGTTCAGAGCCATCACAGAGTAGAAAGTAATACTTTGAAATATCAGATTACATAAAAACCATAAATTTAGGCTATACAGTGCCACAATAATAACCTGAACCGAACCTGAAGTTAACTATTTGGGCTGCGTAATAGAACTTTTATGAACTAAATTCGTTTCTGTGCTGACACAAGCCTAACTGTGGGTCCGCCAAGTTATAATTGTGGGACTGTACTATTGGTACTATGAGCAATAGGTTGTACCCACAGAACAGGAAAGTAGGTAAACCTACATTAACTAACATGTTGAAAAAACATTCATAATATAGTTATTTAATTAAATTAAATTGGAGAGAGACGCAAATAATGAGAAATTAAATTCCCAGTTTTAGGTAATCACCTATTTATGTAAGCTTTCTAAACAAAAACTTTGGATACCTACGACTAACACTTCTATAAAACTTTTTGTTTGAAACATGAAACGTTTCGAAATGATTTGTTTCATGAATAAATTAAATTAAATTAAAAAAATATATATTATGTTAACAGCTAGGGTACCTAAACCATAGAGTGCGAGTAAATTCAAACAAGAATCAGGGTTCTGTCAAATGAATTAGTCTATGACCAATAAAAAAATGTGTTTTAATATTATTTTATTGATATAATTTTGTACAAATAACGGCGTATAATACAACGGACACGTCTCACATACAAAACTATTACTAGTCAAGCTATCGGTAGAATGTCACATGTAGAACTACGTCACTTATTACTTTTTAATTTATAAAAGCTTCTAATCACGATTTAAAATGATTAAAAAATATTGTGCAATACGCAATGACATCAAACGACGTTTTTAATGTTTAAATTGGTTTATGTAGATATCTATTCTATCTTCTTTGTAATTCTTTTGAAAAATAAACATGCCAAAAAGCCATCCATAAATTAAGTGAACTTTACAAACTTTTAAGGTAGCATACAGGTTTTGTAGATACTTTTAATATAAATGATAAATGATGTTTATTGTTTGTGGCACTAGGTACATTGATCTTAAAGGTATTTGGGTAAGTATCTCTAGTCCAACCTAACAGGATTACAAAACAAAACTGAAAAAACCAAGAAAATTAATCTAAACAATTAAGTGGATTACATAATTAAACACCTAATATAAGAAAATATAAAATTTTAAAGTGTTTATAAGATCTATTTAAATTATATAAGTTCAATTGAATTATAATTTGATCAGGTTTTTTAGTGTATGTCAATGGTCAGTCACAATATTAATTAATCATTTTTTTATAACCGTAATTTATAAAAAAGCGATTTGGTGTTCTGATTTGTAATACAATGTTAATATAATAGGTACTATGGTTATTTTTATTTTATTTTATTGAGTATATTTATTAAGTTGGTTCTCGTTTTAATAATTATATTTTAAAAGATGCGTGATGGATAGAGTACAATAAAAAACATATTTAATTACGTTTGGTAACTTTTGACATAAATGTTTGTGAATGGGACGAAATATTAGAGTTAAACAAAAACTAATCAGTTGATTAATCATACGGATATGTAAGTTAATAGAACAATATTATAACAAACCCTGTGAAATAGGTATAATAATTGACAAATTATTGGTGTAAATAAAATCCTAACGAAGGTTCTAGGGACATAGATATAAAATATATTTTAACTTATTCGATATTAACCTAATTTTATGCTTTTCAATCAAAACATTAACTAAACATTTCGTCATTTTCTAATGTCAAAATTATTAATATATTTTTTTTTGTACTTTTTTTTCTAAAATTATAAATGAATTGTGTACTTAAATAATTTCTTCTTCTTTGTGTCGTATACATAAACATATTTGTAATTCCAGATGGCTGTTATAACTTACGCTCATATTTTTAGCCCCATATACGGTGTATTCACATAATTTAGCCACATCTATGGTGTATCCACATAATTTAGCCACATATATGGTGTATTCAGTGGCCGCGAAGAGGTAGTTTGAAGTGCAGCTGGTAGGGCACATTAGAAAATGTAAATGCTTATAATATTTTCAAGTTATTTTCATTCAATGGCATTTTTCCAAGTAATTCTATAAGATATTAATAAATGATTGAAAAGCATAAATCGACATGTAAAGCGCGCTTATTTAACACTACATTATTATACTTTATAATAAATATATTATTCTATGGCTAAATTGACTAGATCTGTGCTAGAGGGATTTCGCAGCAAAGCAATAGTAACGCTGAACAAATACTGTAAACACTTAACGTAACAAGCTTCATTGAATATCTAGTTAATCATCTACTTTTTCTGCAATGAGGACACGAAGTTGCACTGAAGTGGATTTTTTATTAATGATTAGGTACCTACCTCATCACATCATGTTGTTTTTTATAATATAAATATAGTTATGCTCAGAAAGGTCTATTTGGCCTGTCTATTATTATTTACTGTTATATATTTTTGTTATTTTATGTGTGGATCAATATTTTTTCTTCAATAATTTATTAGGTTAAAAGAACACTGGTATGACAAACAAAACTGGAATACGTAACAAACAAAAAAAATTATCCACTTCAGTCTTCCCTCTTGGTATTTTTTTATTATATTTTATAAGAAAACGTTCCGATATACAAAACTCTATGTATACTTAATGATCTATTATATAAAATACACTCACGTAGTAACATATTGTGTTTAACTACGAAAATAAAATAAAATTAGGTAATTCACGAGTAGAATTCCGAAGTACATTTCATACGCAAACACATCTTTTCAAACTTTGTTATAAATTATCCGAATTTATTCAAAGTGTATTTAATATTATGGTTTATCTGAAAATTGAAAAAATTTAAGTTAGTCCATAAGATATCTATTTTTAAGTTGCAAAAGAAATTTAACATCTATAATAAACATTACAAAAATTAAAGGATAAAAACTACGTTACTGCGGAACCCTAAAACGTGTGCAAAACACTCGTTACATCTACATTTTAATTCATAACATTACGAATAGTTTTCCTCATATCTACTAGATAGTAAAGCACTTGAAAAGTTATTCCATTGGCATGGACAAAATAATAAATAGAATAATTAAATAAATTTGTCCAAAAGTTTTAAGTTTGTAAAAAAGTCCCAAACGAAATATAATAGAACAGTTAATAAAATAAAATTGAGGTTTCAGTTCAGGTTATTCTAAATTGACTAGTTTATTCTAAGACATAATAATTATAAATAATGAATACGGAATAAGAACAAATTTTTATTATACGCTGTTAAATTTAGTAGTTTCTTATGATTTTTAATAGTGCTTTTTTATAAAAAAAATATGTTCATATTGTTATGTTGTTGCCTCCGTAATAATATTTAGCATTGATATGTAGTTTGCGGAGATTAAGAACCAACTGGTCATTTGAGAGAAGAAGCGCAAATTCAACTCATTTGGTCATCAAATAAAATTCAAATTATACAAAAACTCTTTTCCTAAAACTCAATATAACTTTTCAATTATGATTCTTTAAATAACTTAAAAAAGCTTAGTTTAAAAAAATATGTAAAAAAACAGAATAAAAAAAACGTAACTAATTAAACTGTCATGGCGCGCATCTCCCAACATTGTTTGTGATTGTGTGCGGTAACTTAGAAATTGAGAGTGGTATATCGTAGTCTCCACTCAGGGATATCTGTGAGACACAGCCGACCAATCCCGACTTATATCGACCCATGGTGTCCATTTCTATTGATGGTAGACCACCTGAAAAAAAAAACTATTGTAACTTTGGTTCAATACGGAACCAAACGATTGGATGAGAAAAGGGTCATAAGGCGATTATAAGGGTCAAACCTCCCTCTCGCTCGTACTATGCAACATTTATGAAGATATAAAATCACTGAATGTAGTTATGCAAAAAAGCAAACCTTCACGGCCTAGAAAATAACAATACAAAGGTTCAGCAATAATATCATTTTGATTCTATCACGTTTTCTTAACAAAAAAACTTTGCGCGAGAGGGAGAGCGAGAGGGAGATTTGACCCTTATAGTCGCCTTAATGTAAATCATACAAAACAGAAAAGGAATCATGATTTCACATCATATACGATATGACAGCTTCATCAGAAACATCATCGAGAGAAGGTCGCCGTCATGTCGTATAAGGAAGTCAAAGAGACAGCAATGGAAAGAGCTAAGTGGAGAGAATTTCATCACCACATCGACAAGAGCTAAGCTCTTGAATTATAATAATAATACAACGGAAAAGAAAAATTAAAAATCTTTTTATTATCTGTTAGGTACATCCATCTATAATATGTACACATTTTTCATATTTTGGTCTTGACATTATTAAACTGATAAAATATTATTATTTACTTAAAATAAAATATTCTTTAACAATTATACACCTACCAATATAGAGTCCATTTTCCGTGTTCAACTGTTTGTGTTTGCCCGGCGAAATTTTGCCTATGGAACCCAATCCGTCGACTTCAAGCACTCCGGCTTGTCTGTTTCTGAAAAAAAGTATATTTATTATAATAATTTTAAGATTCATAATAAGTTTCAAAAATTCGCAAAGAATTTTTCAAAGGTTTTCCAGGATTCAGGATTATTCAGAACTAGTTTCCGCTCGCGACTTTGGACGCGTGTTTTTGTATGGGTCTTGAAGAGGGCACAAGCACATAGCCCACCTGATTACTCGGATTAATAGCCTATAAACTAGCCTACAATTATTTCAATTAATAAATTCGTTTTAATAATAAAATAATAGTACTCATTTCTAATTTTGTAAAAATATTGCACGCCGTACTATGGTAGAATATGTTGTTAAAGTTAATGACATCATAATAATTAATATTACAACTTTACTTTACCATGATATAGAGCAATTAATTATAGGACATTTTTTTTACACTTTTTGTCCTAGCACCGCGGGCGAAAGATAGTTTATCGTATTTTAAATCATTAGCTACACACACAAATGAATTAAATTGATGATTTTATTGAATGATCTCATAGAGAATTCAGTACTTGTACGCGACCTATTATTTCAATCACATCAATTGGTATTACCAAACCAGTATGCACTAGTAAATCACAATTAAATTTATATCATTTACTGGGAAATTATATACACTGGTTACGGAAAGACATGTAGTTTTTTTACAGGAAAACAATAAAGCTAATTGTCAGTGGCATATTGTTATTATTCTATATATTATTTTATCTTGTACACAAATTAACTATCGAATTGGAACTAAATAAAGAGATTTTAGAAGCTGAATGCGTTGAGCTGAGGACAGGGCGCAATGGCGCTCATCAAGGGCGGCATTCCAGCAGCAGCAACTACTACAGGCTGATGATTATTATAATGAAGGGGGTTTTGTAGTTGTATTCATTTGTATTAAATGAGAAAATAAGCCTACTTTTTAACCAATTTAAGAAACCGGCCAAATGCGAGTCGGCCTTGCTCACCAAGGGTTCCATGACGTTTACATCTAAGTATTACTTATTAGATTTATTATTAATAAGTACGATTACAAAACCATTTACACTAATTAATTAAAATTATTACAACTATCACAAAATCATAACGTGGTATGGGAGCCCCACTTTAATATTTATTTCAGTATGTATTATTGAAGCAGCAACAGGAACACATCATCTGGGAAAATTTCAACCGTCTAGCTATCTCGGTTCATGAGATACAGCGTGGTGACAGACAGAGAGACGAAACCCTAAATAGAAGTATTTGTAGATTTTTTTAATAACATTTTTATTTTTTAAGTTACCTGGTAGCGCGGGCTCTATGCCATAATCCATCGTCAACCTTGGTGTGGTTTGCTATGATCACCACTTCACCGCTGCCCAGGTCGTATCTGTAAAAAATGAGTAACTTAAGTCTAAGTATCATGAAGGTAACATAATTGGCGGCCTTATCGCTGAAAGCGATCTCTTCCAGGCAACCATAGTAAGAAGGAAGAGCAAGAGCAAACTTTAGAGGATGGCGGTGCACTTAATCAAGATAATACATAATTATTACATTTAAATATAATGTTGAGTAGACTGAGTGATACTATACGTAAGTAGTTAGTGAGTTTTTCCGATGGCAACCAGAAACATAAGTGTACCTAATTTAAAAGTATTTTACGCCAATCGATAGGGACCACCATCGATTGGACGAACTAACCTCGGCGCTGCGAACACATTTTGAGAACTTCGTACTTCGTTCATTCCGAAGAATAAACATTCACATTCGCATTCGTATTCGCATTCGCATTTGCACATTCGCATTCCGTAAATTCGCAGTCGCATTCGCGCATGTGAAAAATATAGTTTATTTCTAGCAGTCCGACCGGTAGTCCGACTATACTATCGAGTAAAAATTCAGCGTGTCCTAGAAGTCCAACTACGCAATCGTACTGTGGAAACTAATTTTTGTAATTTCATTCCCAGTAGTCAGATATTCGGACTGCAGGTTGGACTGCTAGAAATAAACGAAAAATATGACATTCGTAACATCCCTAGTCCAAATCACCCCCTTTTGGTATGACATACGAATTCAAACTCATCCTGTAAAATACTAGCTTCCGCCCGCAGTTTCGCTCGCGTCATACCCGTCTAACAGAAACCTACGTGTTAATCCAAGAAACAAACTATCTATATTCCAAGTTTTATCCAAATCCGTTCAGTATTTTTTGCGTGAAAGAGTAACAAACATCCATCCACCCATACTCACCAACTCTCACATTTATACTATTGGAGGATTAGAACAAAATCCCTTACTAGTTAAGTAATTTAATAAAATTCAAATAAGCTTGTTGCATGTACGCGGACACCGCAGGCTCCATGGCTTGCCTGCTCGTCCAAGGCGACAACACTTTTGTTTGCAATTAGCAAATCTTGGTGCAGCAAGTGTATATTAATGTTAGTAAATAGTTTATTTGCACCTTCAAAATTACAAAAAAACAACAGTGCCTAACCTAATGAGAAGGTAGTAATATAATAACGATAGTCTAAGGTATTTATAACTATAGGTCATTAACATCATATTTTTGTATGTGTCATGTTACCTAATATAAACGTTATAGTATATTTTATTAACGGTTTTTTTATCGGTTTTTTTAAATGAAACCTAGCTAGATCGACTTATCGCCCCTGAAACCCCTGCATACCTACTTTTCATGAAAATCATTGGAGCAGTTTCCGAGATTCAGATTACATATATACATACATATATAAAAGAAAAGAATTACTCGCTTAAAGGTATTATATCATATATTATGTGTGTAGATATTATTACCTGAGTACTAAAACAGAGTTCTCTATGGCTAGCGACAGAAAGTCTCGCGGCGGACGTCCGCTCCAGACAAGGAGAGCGTCCGCGGACACGGCTCTGAACCTGATGTTGATGTCCAGGGTATACCGATGTAACCTGCAAGGAGATAACAATCAGTCCAATCCTCAAAAACAATGAAATAGTTTTTTGTATTTAAAATGTATTTGTATTTGCCCACACTGCAGAGAAAAACTAAGATTTTTATATATCCCAAAAATTTCGACTCAGGCGGGATTTTGAATCTGTGACATTGCCACAAATACCGGGACGCGTTAACCAACTACACTACTGAGTCAACTCCTCGAAATTATCGAACAGTCACTGATATATTGATATCTTAAATGTAATAGTTAATAAGAATTGGGGTTCCAACCACCATCTCCGGAACCCAAGCCAACCTCAGCTGCTGCGGGGCTCTGGCGGCGGCTGATAGCGGTATAGCGCTGCCTAGCGCCTTCTTATAGGGAAGGCCTATGTCCAGCAGTAGACTGAATAGGCAGGTGTTGTTAATAAGATCAATTTTGTAACTGACGTTAAAAAAATTATAAGCCAAGCAGAGTTTCTTGCCAATTCTTCTCTGTTTGGTCGCGCAACGAATTGGTGTACAAAAAAAATGTTTTCGATTAAGTTGAGTATTGCCGTTACACTACTTTGTTTTAGTACTAGTAGTGCTCTTTGTGAAGGGCTCGTCCGGGTAAGTACTACCACCATGTCTATTTCTGCCGCTTACGTCAGTGCAGAACTTCCCCCCCCCCCTACCCTAATTCAAATTATTAACACCAATGTGGGACATCAGTGTAGAACTAACCCCCTCCCCCGCCCCCCAATTTAAAATTAGAACCCCAATGCGGGACGTCAGTGGAGAACTCTTCTCCCCCACCTCAAATTAGAACCTCAATGCAGGTCGTCAGTGTAGAACTTTTTCCCCCACTTTATATTAGAACCCCAATGCGGGTCGTCAGTGTAGGACTTTTCCTGCCACTTAATATTAGAACTCCAATGCGGGACGTCAGTGTAGAACTTTTCCCTCCTACTTCAAATTAGAAACCCAATGCGTGACGTCAGTGTAGAACTTTCCACCCCTACTTCAAATTAGAACCCCAATACGGGACGTCAGTGTAGAACTTTCCACCCCTACTTCAAATTAGAACCCCAATGCGTCAGTGTAGAACTTTTTCCGCCACTTCAAATTAGACTTACTAAGAATAAGAATTATATGTAATCTTACCTTTTCATAGTTTCCTCATCATCGATATGAATAAAACTATCCGTGCCTGTGAAGCTAGGGTACGAATTAACATCACTCCAGTCCTCAGCGGTAAGATACTTGATCTGCATGTATGTCTGTCCATCGTACGGTTTCTCCGTATACACATCATTCGATCTTTCCGCTAAACGCTTTTTAGTTACGAAATATTTCATAAGCTTGTCTACGTGTGCGTGTTTCTTAGATTTGCTCTTGTGGTGTATTTTGGCGCTCTTTTTTGGGACTATTGATCGGTGGATCTCGTTTTCGGTTATGTTTTGAGGGTACACTGGCATTTTTATTTCTTCTTCACATAGGGTTTTGTCCCTGAAAACAATACAATCGGGTTAACTAAGACTTATCTGACATAGAACTAAAGTTATCGATAATTCTCTGAGAATTAGCAAGCTGAAGAGGTAGTGGGCTGGCCATATCTGCCGAAGAACCGATAACCGTTGCGGTAAACGAGTTCTTGTGTGGAGACCGTGGCTCGGCAAACGTAGTGGGGGCAATCAACCTATGGCAGTCCTCTGCTGGACATAGGCCTCCCCTAATGAGCGCCATTCTTCCAGCAGCCTTTCGCAGATCGTCACTCCATCTGGCCGGAGGGTGAGAACTCGTTTACCCCAACACTCTATGATCAACATAATAAGGTTTAAGATGCCTTACGTGCAGTTCTCTACCGGCTCTTTACAGTTGTCTACATTCAGCCCGCCCAGTGCTGCTGAAACAACTGATAGCTCCTCGTCATTTATCACCAGCTGAAATAAGAATAATTTATTCATATACCAAAAATTTGTTACACATAAAAGCAGATGGGTAAATACTTACTCACTAGATAGAAAAAGATACAATAATATATAACTTAGGTAAAAACAATATTTGCTCGGGCTATTTATAGTTAACTATAGGTATATCTTTATCCCCTTTCTAAGGGGAAATGGACTAAGATTATTGCAGAATAGCAACCAAGAGACGGAATAAGTAAAAGAGGTATATAGAATAGAGGTTGTCTTGGAAGAGATCGCTATTAGCGATAAGACCGCCCATTGTACCTTTTTTAATTGTTGATTTTTTTTGGTGTACATTAAATAATTTATCTATCTATCAATCAATAGAGGAAAAGATGAGAGGATGATAAAAATTAGAGGTGCTACGTGGACCAGAATTGCGCTCAAAAGAGTAGAATGGAAAATACTGGAAGAGGCCTATGTGCCACATCACACGACACGCTGATGAACTGAAATGTTTTTTTAAACCAAAAATATAGTGTAAGACATAAGATGTAAAAGGTTTTCAGTAATAAAAGTTATAAATAAAAAATAAAATAGGTACATACTTCGGCAGAAATAGATAATAACACAAAGTTGACTTCATCCTCGATAATACACTAATAAAGGTCTCAAAAACTACAGAAATACCTACTTCTGTTGATGAATGAAACATTTGATATTTTTTTTATGTTTAGTTATAATCCACGCCTTTCTTACTTTTGTCTTCACAACCCAAGCCAACCTCACCATGGTGCACCTTGCTAACTAACAAACGGGGCTCTGGTGGCCAGCTGATTGTGGCATGGCCCAGCCTTACAGCGGCTCAGCTATATTCCTTAGCTGCGACGGTGCGAAAAGCTATGCCATGCAACCCCCACCCGCATGCCCAGCGTGAGGATTATGGGCATATCTCCCTTCTTTTAGGGAAGGCCTTTGTCCTGCAGTGGACTGAAAAAGGCCGGTGTTGTATGTTGTTGTTATGCGTAATAAAGAACCAACGTGGTTAATAAGTGAACTGCATGGGAATTAAATTTTAACTCAAGCCTTGGAAGTGGTGGAAATAAATACGTAGAAATTTGATTTGATTTTATTTTTAGAATTTCAAGAAAATTTACAGCTAGGTATAAAAAAAATAGAACACAAAATATTACATAGTACCTACTGAGGAGCACAAATGCATACTTAAAGTCTATTAAAAGTTTCCACAAATAGCCATAATACGTAATTATAACAAAAACAAGAAAGTATAGAGCACACACCAAGATAAATATAAAAGAATGCGTTATTTAAAATTCGCTTATATGTAGTAGTTGAGGTATTAAATAAATCAATGTCAACATCTGCCTTCACCAATGTATTCGTTCTAATCGTATATGCGTTTTGCCTATAATTAGTCTTGACCACAGATATAGAAGATAACTAGATGAAGTCTTAAAATTCAATATGTTCTGAACGTCAACTCATACGTTGGATCTCTACTTTCTTATGTCCATATATCATTTGCTAGAAAGGGATGCATACTTTATCTCAATGCGACTTCGTTCCAGGGCATTTCAATGAAACTGCATAGAATTTTATTCAAGCGCCCTGGTACGATTAACTTTTTGATCTCATTTGAACTCGCATTGATATTTGTATGCGTCCCTTTCTAGCTGATAATATTGGACATAAGAAAGTAGAGATCAGCCGTATGAGTTGGTGTTCAGAACATAATGAATTTTAAGACTTCATCTATTTTTCTTCTATATTTGTGGTCTTGACAAAAGGAACATGAAGGGTATTAGGTTTTCAAGAAGCTACATTAGTGCGCAGCGCAATTGATCCAAGCAGATCCGCAGAATCTAGGAACAAGCGAATCCTACGACGGTATTTAATACGCACAGCAAAAAAACATCTTCAAGTATTGCTCAGTAGGTTTTTGTAGGGTAGTCAGAGGCCAGTTCAAACGTTGTATTTACTAATACGTGATCATTTCAAGGCATGAATTTAGCGTGACCAGTAGATGGCGAAGTATCTCCAAAATTAAAATTATTTTGGAATAAAAATTTATGGTTCGCACGTGTGATGAACTAGTGAAGTTTAGTTGATAATCAGCGGCCACAGATTGAGAAAGTGGTTGTCGAATTTTCAAATCCAAGAAGTTTATCATAATCTTTCTCATTTCCACTCATGAATGATTCATGTATAGCCATCCTTGTTTGTTTGGATTTTTTAGGATAGAGATACTATCCTAAAAAAAAACAATCTCTTTGTTCCAAGGTGACAGGTTGCAAAGCCATAAGCATAGTTATTATATTAGTTTAGAAGAGTTTTGGGCAGTGGAGATTGGCACTCATAAAGGGAGTTACTTCACCGAGTACACCCAGTAGTGGGCGAAGTCGATGATGATGATATTAGTTAAGTATTTTTTCCTGTTTGTTTTAATTTTTTGTATTATGTAGATAAAACCTAATGTAGAAAACATATTTTTTATTCTTAAAATCTAAAAAAAAAACTTGCTACCAACACTTCCTTTTCCGTTAGTTTAAGAAGTCAGACTGGCTGAGGTCACCAGGTATATACGCAAATGGGAGACGTCATGCAAGACTTTTCCCTCAACTCAAATTAGAACTAATAACAATAAATAATGATAAGAAACTCTCGCTAGGCAGCTGGATCAAGGCTCAGATAAACGAGGCGGCTCTCCTGGACTCGGCACGCATTGTGCGGAGGTTCCTCTCTCTGCAGCCCTAGCCACCGACCGATTGAGCCTTGCATCGCAGTCGGTGGTCCACCATTTTGGACAATTTTTTTACCATATTGTTTTTTAAATATTATAATACATAGTAGATTAATAATGTTTTAACTTTATAGTAAAAAATGTCATTGTGATGAATTTTAAGATAAATAGAGTGGAATAATAATAATACAAAAAGAACTTACATAATCAAGCATAACAATTAAAACTAGTTCGAGGTAGAAATAGAATCAGGTTTGTAACAGCCCGGGCTAAGTGGAGCAGGTTCAATCGAATTTTAGTTCTAGCAGCATTGAATAATTAATAGGTTTTAGTTCAAAATAGCATTAACCTATCGTACCTACCTTTGCCAGTTTTGAAAATCGGTAATCTTATAGATTTCGATGTGTTCTTTCCGAATTTCAACTTTGCCATCCCGTAGTTTTGCTGCTCGTGCCAGTGAATTGAAAAAAAGGCGACTACATGCAGTTTTTTTGACAATATTTCCTTTCCGAATAATCTCACGAAAAGAATTATGTTACCGAATGAAACAATAGAAAATTTCCTATAATTTATATTTTTTTTTACGTTGAATCAATAGTTTTGGCATACGAGCGCCGAAAAGTGTACAATGAAATGATAAGCTGACTAAATGGGTAAATACCTATTAACCTATTACCTACCTCGGCTACGCACAGCCTAAACCGCTAGGCCTAGGGACTTGCTTTTAGGCGCCATCAATATGGCAGCGCGAGCGGCAAAATTACGAGTGGCAAAGTTGAAAGAAAGAGCACATCGAAATCTATAAAATATATTTTCAAAACTCCCGGAAAACTTTCCAGGTAACCCCTTTTTTTGCCCAAATGACTGTACTATTGCGTGTCCTGTGAATTCGCATTTCAGCATACAAAAGGTTAATAAAACCTTACCTGCCCAACGCAGCCACTGAAGGAGGTAGCCAGGGCAAGTCTTTGTGGGAGGGGATGTGGGGCTCCTCCCAACAGCAGGGGCTGTGTCAATGTCAACCGGCGCGCTAATCCGTGCGAGCTGACCCAACGAGTTGCAGACCTCTGAAAAAGTTAAATAACCATAACTATCGCGCTCATTAGGGGCGTTCTATGTCCAGCAGTGGTAAATCTAAATCTAATAAATACAATATAATTCAAGTGATCTAGAACTAAAGCTTAGTGAACTGACCTCGCTCCCATCACCATGTTCTTGATGCGACTTCACGCGTAAATAGGCTCGGCGTCCAGTCCTCGACACAGACACAGTGTGCCACTGATTCACTTCTAGCGGGTACGCTGACCTGAATCCAAAAGTAAGGATTTAGCACAATTTCCGGACTTACATTAAGGTTTTATTAATAAGAACTTTACACTTAGTTCAGCTTTTTGAAACCTATGTCAGTAGCGTACTCTCTGAAGCACTGTCTGCAGATATTGAGGCCGTTTTTACGGATAAGTCCATGCTTGGACCAAGACCGGCATGATCGGGATCCCTGTCCGTATCTGCGGGGGTGAAAATACCAGATATTCGTGAACCCCATGGATTTATTATTATATTTATTATGGGAGTTATCCGCAGCACCGTCCAAATGGAGCCAGCACATATTGAAAAGTTTGTTGTTTTGAAGTTTGAAGTTTGAAAGTTTAGTTAAAACAAATACAAAATTTTCGAACTAGATAGGACTTGAACCCCCTCTGCCTAAAAGCTAATAGATGGGACGATTACTCGCAAGTTAGTTGCCTGTAGCCAATCCGGCTTGCAGAATGTGATGCGTCCATTTGATCAACCCGCTACTGTGTAAATAGAACCTATATTTTTTTTATTTGAAGAGCTGGTAGTGTAAGCATCTTTCATATGACCATGTCCCAGGCACACCAGGGTCGGTCAATGAGTAAAAGTTACCACTTGACGCTTTATAAATCTAACTAACGATCGCTTGCTGCCCCGCACCAGTTAGCAACCTTTCGAGTATCCTAAGTTACTCTAGTCCCACAGCGGAACTTTCCACCGGCTCGCACCGGGCCGCTCGTCCCACTTGCGTCAGTCATTTATCATTGACAGCCAAACTCGCTCGTTCAAAACACGAAACTAGGTGCCGCGACTTTAGCAAGCCTATGGGAATTATTAATTTAGTTTAAATAAAACATTTTGTAATTCCACTATTTTCGCTGACCGTGCACTTACCTGACGAGAGCGATCCCAGATCCAAGATCAAAAGCAAACTCCACGAAATAATCACGGAGATGGAGCGAGAAGAAGTCCCCATCGCCACTGGCACGTTCAGAGTTGTACAGCACCAGGCCATCACCATTCGTTGGTTTTAAAGTTATCTGAAAGTATCATTCAGTTAGCTGGTAATAGTAAAAAACTGGCTAAGTGCGAGTTGGACTCGCGTACGAAGGGTTCCGTTCCGTAACGTATGGCGGATGATTTTAGTATGTAAACATACCTAAGTATTTTTTATGTTCTGTACCTGCTGTATTATTTTTTTTTTTTGAATGTTCTGTAGTCTGTACTCACTATGACTTTTCCTAGTGTACTAAGTGTATCAAATGAAATAAATGATTTTGAATGTGAATTTGAATTTGAACACATTCATACGAGCATCATAACTTCACTATAGGGTGACATTGTGACATTTGGATCTGAATGCTTCCGTGCTTAGGAAGGCACGTTGATTTGGCTTTTTCAGTGGTCGAAATTGTCACTATACAAATATAAAAAGGTAAAAAGGTAGTTACATTTTTGAGGAACCAAATCAAATCTCTAGGCCCTGTAGTTTCAGAGATTTCGTGATGAGTGTATCAGTGAGTGAGTCAGTAAATGATCTTCTCTTTTATATTATAGATATGCATAGTAATCATCCACCATCTTCTTTTTCTCCATGCCCTATGAATTTTCTTTTTATATTATATGTTTAAAAAAATATAATAAAGCTAACGAACAACACGTCCATTGTCTCGGGAGACTTCAGTTAAAATGTCAGAACGAGTGTGTACAGGGTATGCTCTCGACAACAGCCTTCTCGGTCGAGATTCTCGCGAGACTCTCTTAGCGAGTGTGTACGCCATAAAATGTGAAATAACGTTGTAGTTTCTTTTATCTTTGGAACCCAAGCCTACACCGGCCCATGGTGCACCCTTTGGCGGCCGGCTGATTTTCGCATAGCGCAGTGGAACATAAGCACAGCTGAAGTCCCTGATCGCCCGACGCGACGGGAACCAGCTTTGTCGGTGCGAGAAGTTGTGTTCTGTGATCCCCAACCCGCATGCCTAACTTGGGGATTATGGGCCTTCTGTTAAAGGCTGCAGAGGATCGTGTTGTTGTTGTACATTATAAGAAAAAAATCCCCTGTAAAAGTAATGTAGTTAGTAGAATCAGGCAGAACAAGGAATTATGACTAAAGCATAGAAGAACCCTTAAAATTAATTCATGCTGAATATCAACTCATACGGTTCATTTCTACTTTCTTATGTCCAATATCATCAGCCAAAAAGGGGTGCATACTTCTCTCAATGCGACTTCAAATAGGTTCAAAAAGAAAATCATTCCAGGACGCTTCAATATATTGCTATGCAGTTTCAGTGAAATGCCTTGGTACGAAGTCGCAGCAATCGCATTGAGATAAAGTATGCATCCCTTTCTATCTATTCTTTCGTATGAGTTGATGTTCAGAGCATAGTGAATTTTAAGACTTCCTCTATTTCTCTTCTATAACTGTGTGGCATAATCAAAAGTGACAAAAGTGACATGCAAAAATTATCCAGCTGTGCAACCAGTCAAAGAGTTTTAAAAGTGTGGCGTGGAGGTATTCCATATGAGAATGTATGAAGGGTACGTGAACGATTAGTTTTTCGTTTATAACGCTTGTAGACATTATAGAAAAATTAAAGGTAGGCTATGTAGTAAGTTGGTTGGCAAGCTATCTGATTATACAACATTCACCATTTGTTCCGTATTAAAAAAAAACAGTTTTTTTAATACTTTACTGTATACACTTTTGCTATAAAAAAACATGAACAGATTTTTTCTGCTCTACTCTTTTTTTATGTAGGTTCATGTTTTTATTATATCTATGGTATATATACGAAAATTCTCAATATTGATCCTAAATTTAGTCGAAATTAGTGAAACCGTACCCATCCGTCTTCAGTACAAAGGTTCAAAAGCCTCCAAAAATAAGATCAAAAAGACTAATTCGAGTTGTATGTAATCGGCAACGGGAGCATAAAATAGGCAATTTTCGTCTACAAAATCGTCACGATTGAGTGAATTCAATTATAACCGAGCACAATACTTACGTTGGTTTCCGCACACAACCGAATACCGTGGTTCGAGAGCAAGCATATACAACCGAGGAGATAATTAGTGATACACACAGGACAGGGCGCAATGGCGCTCAGTAGGGGAGGCCTATGTCCAGCAGTGGACTGCTATAGGCCGATGATGATATTAAAAAACACCTCAAGATTCGTTGATTTAAAGAAAGAAAACAAATACTGAAATATACATATCTACAGTGTTTTTATAGGTTTGAAAACTTTCTGTCCAATATGTCAGTTTATGGTGGGATTCTCCGCCTCCAAATCCGACGGTTTTTTTATATCCTGGACATCTCACACATGGTTCAAACAAAGTAGAGCCGGTACTATGAGTACCGGAGACTGATAAACACATATATACTCATAAAACACTCAGACACAGAACAAACATCCATGTTCTACAAAAAAATGTTTCTCCTGGGCGCGAACCGAACCTGCGATCTGCAGCTCAGAAGCCAGAGCACCTACTAACTGAGATATGAGGCCAGTCTAATTCTGATTTTAAATATCTCGGAAAAAAAGACAGTTATCGATGAAAATAAATTCAGGCTCAGTTTTCGTTCTAGAATGAGAGCGTCATATCGAGGTTTAAATTCTGCTGGGGCGCACAAGATCCAATAAGTGGTTTGGGACCACGGGACCATATATTTTCAGGTTATGAGGAATAAATAAATAATGCTGGACATTATCACGTAATCACAAAAAATAATCTATCCCAAACTAATAAGAGCTTTTATCATGGGAACTACATAACTAATATACTAATATGTATGTACTATTATGTTTACCTACTTAATTTTTTCGTAACTACTTACACATTATAAATACAAAATCACCCAGAACCGAAACAAATATTTGCAGATCATACAAAAATTTGTTCCGTGACGGGAATCGAACCCGCAACCTTCTGCGTCTCAGGCGGACTTTCGCACCTTGCGCCACAGAGGTCGTCAAAAGATATAATCATTTATATAGGTCATGAATTCATATAGTTTATTTCCACCAAACGACACTAGTATACTTCAACACAAAGTAATAAGTTTGTTGCGCCCACGCGGACACCATGCACTTAATCCAAATTATTTCGTGTTGATGCTGAACCATAGATAAACGGAAGTAAATATATTGGCTTCAAAGGAAGACGACAACACCAGCCTACCAGTCCACTGCTGGACATTGACCTCCCATCGCAATTGGGACCTCACATCGCAAACAGGGATCGCAAACCACGGCGCGGTGTTTCGCATCGCGTTGACGACGCTGATTGCTATACGTTACGACGCGGAGGCGCGTCGGGGTCGGTGGGCCAAAAAAAAAGCATAACGAATTGTGGCGCAGTGGGAGAAGGCCCGCCTGAGCCTGAGACGCAGAAGGTTGCGGGTTCGATTACCGCGGAGTAAATCTTTGCATGTTCTGCAAATATTTGTCTCGGGTTTGGGTGTTTTCTATGTATGATATGACTATTTAAAAAAAAATATAAGTAGTGTATCAATCATGTGGTTCCTAAAATACAAACTCTGCTTAGTTTGAGCTACATGGTGCTGTGTGATAACGTCCAACACGATTTACATATTTTATTTATAAGTTAATTATACCTATTACCTATAACTTTTGCTTTTAAGGTTACCTACTCGTACCTAAGTCTAACTTTAAGTACAGACTAAACCTCGCAATAAATAACTAAAACAAATGGATCGGACCCCACGGGATGAACAGCGCAACTTTGAGTTAGAAACTTTTAAATTATGCTCAAAGTTCAGTTTAATATAATAGTAAGCTAGTTTCTGAAGTATCATTTGAGAAGCTAAAACTTCTTAGAGTATCTCCCTGCCATTTATAAATCAAGCATGATTATAGAAACATAATTCATTATTTTCACACACCTGCTGCTTAAAATAATTTTATTTCGAGCAACATGGCTTATAAAGTAATTTATAATATTACTAGTTTAAGGACATTCCTATATGACACTGCAGCAGCAGCGTCGTAGGTATTTAAGAGCAGTCAATTCGTCTGGCGATCATTGCCTGGATGGCGTTGGTGCTGGCCCGTTTCTTTCGCACGAGGGATGCACACCCCCTCCGCATTGTGGTGTAAAAGCAATCGGTGCGTGCTTGCGAGAACATGACAGAGACGCTGCAGTAGCGGGGCAGCCCCAATACCGCTCTGAACACATTATTAAACCGAACGCGGAGGGCGCCATACGTCACTTGAGTGTACTTAGCCCATAGGCTGCACAAGTAGAGTGAAGTGCAATAGGCTCTAAACAATGTGAAACCCGCGGGCTTTAATATTCGCGCTCACAGACATGGCCCTTGGTTCCCGTTCGATGTCCGCATTGCCTTTCAGATCGGCTTTGCTACTCTCAATTTATTTAATTAACTTGTTATTCAAAAGCGTCCTAGGTAAAAGTTGATTGAAAACATGCTTGCGGCTTCAAAGTTTAACTCAACCTTTTCTACGAAACAGGTCATTATCGACGTAAAAGCGAGTTTTTGGACACGGAATAAATTAAAACTGTTTCTAGGACAGACTGTGCTCTAGATTAGCTGAAAAGGGCGTTTCTATAGGTTATGAGGTCACTCATAGCAAGCAAGGAGTTCTGAATGACATCAACATATAAACCATGAATTTTTACTAATTTGTAATATTTTCTTTGAACAAGTTTCACGTTTAACTGTGTAGCTAAGATTGTGTGATTGAACTAAGGAGTGAATACGGAGAGTAACGGCTGATAGAAAACATGTGCTGAGAGTGTCAGACCGGAGAAGTTAGCCCACATAATCCTGTTATACGTGGGAGTTGCATCACAACGCGAACCAATCCTTGTAACCTCGAGGTCACGCCACGAAGCCTTCGAAGACCCACGGAAACTTCTGTGCTTCTGAGGGCCTACCACGGGTTTTGATAGTTTTCGAAAACTTTAAAAGTTTCGGTATCTTTCCCAGTGTTGCCGTTTTAGCATTTTTAATGCTAAATTTAGCATATTTTCGGGTCTGTTAGCTTGAAAAATTCGCATTTAGCTTATTTCATGATTAACATTTTTTTGTACGTTACCTAAAAATTCAAAATTCCTCAAGGAATTCAAAAGAAAAATATAGATTTTAGCATTTTATTTAGCATTTTTAAAAGTTATTTAGCATTTTTTGCAACAAGTTTTAGCATTTTCTCCAAATAAAAAACGACAACACTGATCTTTCCATACATTTTCGTAGTTCATGCACGTTTCCCTAGAGGCGCTGTACGAAAATGTATGGAAAGATACCGAAACTTATAAAGTTTTCGAAAACTATCAAAACCTGTAGTAAGCCCTCTGATCAGAGTTAGTCTGGCTAAGTATTTACCCATCTCCCACACGCACAATGGACTAACATGGAGTCAAATTGCGGGACAGGGAGTCTAGTTAAATTAAAATTTACCCACCTAAGTACAGTGGGATAAAGGCAGCTAGGATTATAGTGACGACCGACCCTATTACGTGCAAACGTAATTATGTTGTGTTCGTTAAATTAATGTTATGAAATAACGTTGTTTATTATTTTTAGAGTCCTATTGAAAAAATGGTACTGAGTGACTTTGTTAGGTCTCATGTCATGATGACCCACTTGCAGGATATGGACGTATGGTGAGTAACTCAAAATGAACCACAGCGCGATAGGTAATGTCACAGTAACAGCCTGCGCACATTGGACGATAAAAGTCGGCGATTAGAGGTTACGACAAGCAGCGGGGGACAATTTTCATACATTTTGTTCAAAGCTCCGCACACACGGCGACAATCGCGACAGCAAGATCTGACAGACGCTCGCGACCAAGCGCAACGACAAAACGTCGTGTTTGCGAGGGCTGTAAACGTATGTTAATAATTAATTTGTGGTTGGCCTAAAGTGATTTATACCAAAATATTTAACTTTTAAGTGGAAACACTTTACTTCCAATTTATAAATATTTTCGTATCGAAAAACGTTTGCGAAAAATGGTGAAGGAAAACACGAGGAAATCGACGTATTAATTGGCGCTGCAGCTGGTCTTTAACAGCTCGATAAAAATGTCGACACATCGAATAAGAATTAGTCCTGGCGTTTTCAGTTGCTATGCCATTTAGGAGGCCTTCGTGTGGTCTTAAATCTCTGATAGAGTTGGCTAGTAAGATGACCGAGACGAGAACTACTAACGAATGAAAAAGAAGAATGGAATATACATTTTTTAAGACTTCCAGACAATGTTAAAAGACCCCTCAGTATTTTTTAAATAAACTTGCTAAAATGAACCCTCGATCTTTGGTATAAGTGTCGAAAATTTGAGCAAATAACTTGAGGTAATGTTATGCAAAGATATTATAGGGTTACCGGGTAAATTAATATGAACCTTCGTAATGGAGCTTCGAAGTTGAAGTTTGAAACATTTTTTTGTTACAAGGTACGGTGCTTACAGTAAATGACTGGCAAATTTGGACGTTTTGATGAATTACACTGGGAAGGTGAGGGCTACAGACCGGCCGAAATAACTGAACCCATACCGTGAATTTCTGCTAGGAAATTTGAGACGTACGAATATTTGGTAGCAATTGAATTGATTTTCAAAATATTATAAAACTTTTGTAAAGTTCCAGCATATTTTTTACATATATTTCACTAGCTTCCGCCAGCGGCTTCGATCACTTGGTACCCGGATAAAACGTAGCCTATTTGTTAAACCAGTTCACAAACTATGTATATTCCAAGTTTCATCCATCTATTCTGTAGTTTTTGCGTGAAAGAGTAACAAACATTCATCCATTCATCTATACATCCATTCATCCATGTTCACAAACTATCGCATTTATAATATTAGTTTGATTTAAAAAATCATTTATAACGGTACACGTCCATGTTTAGGTCACAGAAAAAAATATGCTAAAAATCTCAACTCAATTGGTCCAGTCATAGAGTTAGTCTGAAACAGAAAAGTTTCTAAAACTTTCTGGGTCCAGTAGATTCAGAGCAAATTGGCTGTGACAGACGGACAGACGAGTCGAGACGAGTCACACGAGTGATATGTTTTTTATTTGGACATACGGAACCTTAAAAATAGTACCTCCTCTTTAAATCAAATAATTCATGAACTTCAAGTTATAGTTGACTAGCGACCCGCCCCGGCTTTGCATGGGTACAAGTTATACATATATACCTTCCTCTTGAATTACTATATCTATTGAAAAGCAACATGAAAATCATACATGCGGATAGACAGACAGCGGGAAGCGACTTTGTTTTATTCTATATAGTGATTTTGTAAATTCACTTTGCTTATTGATGCTTTGACATATTTATTTAACGAAACATGGGTAAGTATAGCATGTGATGTTTAGAAATGTAATTTGTTTATCCATGATTTGTTTCTACGAGTGCAGCTGTAAAAAAGCAGGTACAGCTAGGTGCCAAAGCTGTCGTAGGTACATGAATATAATCAAACAAAATAAGTAATTCAATGTCAAATAACAAAAAAACAATAATAGCAGGTAGTAAATTATTACTACAAGTCTTTGCACAAATTATCAATATCTGAAAAGCTTAAATCTATAAGCTTACCTGAATATCGAGCCAGTTAGATGCGGAACTGCCGAGGCCGGGTAGCCGGAGATACGACGATCCGTTGAACCGGGGAACCTATGAACAACCAATTTTATTATGCTAATTTTTTATGTACGGAATTTGCGGGCAATTCTAGCTTTTAAGCAAAAGTGCTTTCTTTGCTAGTTTACTGTTATTTGAACTTTAAGCGGGTAGTTATATTGTTTGAAATACTGTGATTTAAACTGTTTTTTCTTGATTATCATTATTATGTTTAAGCAGTTTTCCATGTTATGTAGTGTTCGCGTTTCAACTGTTTTCTGTGCACTTTGTTTCCTAATAAATACTTTATTCTTTTTTTTACATCCGTCTATAGCTGGCCACTTTACAAAAGCCTCTATGTGTGCACAACGACTTATCCTCAACTCGATGCATCCAGCTTCTACCAGCTGCCTTACGCAGATCGTCAGTCCACCTGACCGGAGAATGACCTGCGTTTGCCGATCTATTTCATTATAAAATGTAAACGCTCCTTAAAGTTAGTCTGGCCATCTCAATAAGATCAAAGCATTGTTAAATCAAATGTTATTTCAATACTCGATATATGATGGTAACTAATTTTGATGGGTAATTTTGTGGAATTTTTAGCTGGTGTAGAAGAAGATTATGAAACAAATCGTCAATTGATTGAAATGGCTTTTCGTTTTGTGACATTCTATTTTGAGGCTATCTACCTTAGAAAATAAATAACTACTAATCATATTGTGCCAGTTATTTTTAGTAGAATTTTACTACTTATACTCTGAAAATTAAACTCGGTAGATCTAGAACAAAATTCAAACAGAGTTTTCGTTTAGTTGCTTTTGTCATTAATTTTGTAAAGGAGACATAGAGGAAGAAACAGCAGCATTTTTGCAAATTATTTATAGAGAGACAGTGGTTTTTTAAGAATAATGATGTGCTCAAATTTCATTTAACTATTACCTTCAAATCCAATGTGATCTCACACTTATCCCCTGCGTATCCTAGAGGACACAAACACCCTTGGTTCACGCAACCCCCTCCATGTTGACAGTCACAGGTATCCTCCTTCTCATCACCACTCTTCAAATCTACATCATTTGTAACATCATTGTGTTTTACGTTATCGTATCCATTCCTCATGATTGCTTCATTCTCAAAATCACGTTTCTCTCCACTTAAATCTTTTTTCTTAACTGCGCTCAAATCGTCAACCATATTTAATTTTTGTATTTCTTCAACTGGGTCGAGTTTTTTACTATTAAAATCAGTGACTACTAGTTTGCCTTCATTGAATTCAGCCATGTTGAGTTTCTGTATCTCGCTTAAAGGATCAATTGAGTTATCTAATTGGTTGTGGTCATGGAATTTGACGGTAGCATCTCTCATGACTATATCGTTGTCTTCAAAATTGACGATATCATTTATGTCGTAGATATGTTTGTCGTTTAGACTGGCTATAGCTTCACTGGTTGTGGCTTCATGGATGGGTTTCCATGGAGTTAAAGTTGGAGCGCATTCACCTGTGGACAAAAAAACTGTTACTTTTCTTACATTTCTAAAGCAAACAAATTCCAATTGTTCAGCTGTTTCAATCTAAAAAAGATGAGTTCATATTTTGGATCATAGTTTGCCTGTGAACATAATACAGGCATCTATACTGTGATCTTCATTTGTGTGTATGTGTGTATATAGGTACAATATCGTCATTTTAACCGATTTCCTAGTCAGAAATGCCAGATTGGTTGTTAAATAGTATTATTACCTTAAATACCATGTTTGTATAAATCTTCAATGTAAATGAAATCTTGATTGTAAATGAAAAGTGTTCTTGTTCCATATGATCAAACCAAGAATAATGTTAAGGTTATCTGTTTCATTCTACCCCAAATATCCCTGATTGTTTTTAGGGTATCGGGAACTATTAAGCCCTACTATAGCAGCAGATTTAAGTAATTTAACTAGACAAAATATTTGCTGACTGTGCTTAAATTTTCTCAGATGACAATCACCATTACGTTCCTGTGATGTCAATCCTATCGCTTATCTACCTGCTACGTACAAACTTAACTACTTTACTATTGTTTCGTAAATTACAGTCATATCCTTCCAATTCGAATGTATTGGGGAATAATGTGGCATATAAACATCTCTCTCGTATTTCGCTGTTCTATCACTAAAACAGACACGTGGCAAGGACTCAAACATTGGTTTCGATGTTTCAAAATGGTCGGAAATAAATGTTTGAGCTCATTTTCGATCAGTTTTTGAGTATGCCCAAAAACCAAATTATTTTGACTAATGTTGGTCAGTTTTGAACCATTTTTATCCTCGTGCCGTAATATCAAAATCAAAACTGAAATAACCATCGTCGTCATCATCAGCAGCCTCAAAAAAACTGAAATACTACAGCATAATAAAGTTCATCATCAAGGAATTGTAGAAGTTCATTGCTCAACTACTTAGGTCTTCTATACAGGGTGTAATCAATAAGTGTGACCAGGCGATTATTCCGAAACTATTACAGACAAAAAAAAAATACTGATATCGAAAGTATGATACATAAACAGTGAAATTAAATGACATCAATAACTTTTTGAAAATCAAACGAGAGGTATCCAAAATTATTACATTAACCACTCCCATACATTTAGTATGAGAGTAGTAGAAAGGTTTTAGTTTCCATAATGTGATCTAGTACGCACGCATATTACCTTAATCTCATTTTATGATTGCGTATGATATGATAATAATGATTCAAGTAGATACACGTGTAGATTAATTATCTTACCACTTCAAATTAGTAATAAACCTTGTTTCAATATCATACCTATTCATTTGAACTCGCTGAAAATCAACACACTTTGTTATTTTTGACAAAGAAAAAGATACTATTTAGTGTTTGTTCTAAATTCAAAACCTTTATCGCTGGTTGTTAAACTCAAAACAAAACAATTATGATGGTTTAATCTATATATATAAAAATGAAACCCGTTTTCCTTGGTCACGGCATCACGCGTGAATGGCTGGACCGATTTCACAAATTCTATTTTTGTTGTATTTGTTATTATTAGGAGAAGGTTCTTACGGAAAAAAATATTAAGAAAATCTCTCAGAAATATTGAAAAATATACGTATAATTTTGCTAAGGCGGTACGAAGTTCGCCGGGTCAGCTAGTAGCTAATAACAGTGCAACTTCTTGGCCTACGAGATCCCCGGATCTCACGCCCTGTGATTTCTCCTTATGATATAGATAAATGATGTCATAATTTTTAATACATCTCGTTTGATTTTCAAAAAGTTATTGAGGTCATTTTACTGATTAGATTAATGTACTTTCGATATCAGCATTATTTTTATTTTAAAATCTGTAATAGTTACGGAATAATCACCTGAACACAGTTAACGATTACACCCTGTATAAGTAGAGACAATAGCAGTCAGACATAAGCTTCCCCTAATTAAAAGGGGGATATGCCCATAATCCCCACGCTGGGCATACGGGAGGATCCCGAGCATCTGATGAGGATCGCAGAGCACAGTTCTCGCACCACCGACGCTACTGCCTGATGGATTTTATACATTTCTGGTTTCATTCGCTACTAATCAGAGTTTTTATTTTGGGCGACTTTAAATCGAAGGTGGTAGGCCCTGCTCTGACCATTCTAGCTACACCTCTGCCCTAACCAACATCACATTGGAATAATGAAATTCCAGCTACCCGCATCATGAATACGTAACGACACGTCACATCTACACTGGTAATGTAGCTGCTGTTCCTATTTCAGTTTTATTTGTCTTCTTCTAAACAAGACTGGTAACTAAATAAAGATTTTGGGTATTAATGTCTTTCCTTCTACATGGTTTACAACTTAGCATCACCTAGCCCCATAATATACAGAGCTTGTATTATGAATACCAACATACTACTTAGATGCTTTTTTTGTATACACATACACATCATTCATAGAATACTACCAAACTTGTTACTAATTTGTGATGCTTTCCTTGTTTGAGATATTATTCTGCGCCCCGCGGCTTCACCCGCGTGGAAATTTATGTGTCGAACGGAGACCAATATGGATATCGAAGATATTATAATTTAATAACATTATAATACATACGTATTTCATTATTAACATAAAGGATTATTTTTACCATGTCTTGAAACAAATTTCAGAAATGTATTGCACGCCCCTCAAGAGGTAAGTTTGTAAATATAAATAATATCTCTAGCTTTCTCCTTTTAGTTTTTGCCAGCCATTCTTTGTATTTCATCGATGTCCAACGTTGCCTCGGTCGACCTTTTGATATCCTATACCTAAGAATTCCGAGGAAGGAACCTAAAGTATTCGTAATAAAAGCATACCACGATCCAGATAAACTCGGCCGGCAATCGACCACCATATTGGATGAGAATAAAGTTCTAACGTTTCGCGACGATCGCGGATATAACTTAGAAATTCTGACGTCCTAAGTCCTAGCGAAGTTCGCTAAGGTCTACGTACGACATCGCTTACATAACTCTCGAAGTTTCACACTTTTCTCGTTCCAAGAAAGAAATCACATTTATCACGCCAATACTTAGGTAATCTTTTAAGTTGTCTCTCGTGCCGATCACTCTTAAACGTAGAGAAAATAAACATTTTAAAAGTCATCTATTTATAAGTAGGTAGTAGATGGTTTTTTTATAGAGAGTTTCAGCATTGCTATGTTTATTTATTCTGGGTATTTTCCGGTGAGTTACTGGCCAACTCTGGTTTTGGAGTTTCTAGGCCGCTCGAGGCCTCAGAAGTGGTTTAACGACTGAAAATGGCAAGACCAACATCTTAACGTGCCTTCCAAATCGCAAGAGCGCTCGCATCTAAATACCACTAAACGGTCGCCCACCCAACTACACTCGAGAGCAATGAATCCGGGTCACTCAAAGAATCCAAAAAATCTCGGAAAGTAAGAATGCTAGGTTAATGCAATAAATTGTATTTAATAGACAATTTAATACTCCTTAAATGAAAGTATTAAAACTTCTTAGTTATTGTAAAGTTATATCATAAAAAAATCAAATTTGAAAAGGGAACACTGTCGAAGATGGAACTACGAAATTACAGGATTTGTTTTTGCTTTTGTTTGTAATCTGTCATTTATGTTGGTACATAAACCAGGTTGATAGTGCTCAATATTCATTATTCAAGCTGAAATCATGTCGCTTACACTTGAAGAATGCACCAGAATACTTACATTGGTGGAAACCGGCCGGAGTCATCGCGATACAGCCAGGACTGTCGGTGTGTCGCTGTCAACAGTACAAAGAGTTCTCCGACGTTACGAAGAAACTGGTTCTAACCTACGCAGACCAGGAACGGGCAGAACTAGGTGTACCACAGCACGAGAAGACCGATACTTGGTGAACACCATGCTTCGAAATCGCTTTCTCACAGGAACTGAACTCACAAATCAGTTTCGACGCCTCGGAGGAAGTAACCCAAGTGCATGGACAGTAAGACGTCGGCTTGCTGAATCTAACTTAAAACCCCTTAGACCTGCAAACGGCCCTAAACTGGAGCGTGGCCATCGTATTTCAAGACTAAGATATGCCCAGAACCACGTAAATTGGAGTATTGAAGATTGGTCGAAAGTTATGTTCTCCGACGAATCAAAATTTATGCTCTACAAGCACGATGGAAGACACAGAGTGTATAGAAGACCAGGGGAAAGATTCAAGCAAGCATGCATCGAAGAAAAAGTAGCCTACGATGGTGGGTCTGTACTTGTGTGGGCCGGAATTTCCTCTGAAAGTCGCACAGAGCTGGCGATCATAGAAAACGGCTCTTTAACTAGCGTAAGATATGTGGAAGAAATCCTCAACGAACACGTTGGTCCATTTATGGTCAATTTGGGTGAGGATGCTATATTTATGCATGACAATGCCCGACCTCATACAGGTAGGATTGTGAATGACTACCTTCAAGAGATGAACATTACTTGTATGGAGTGGCCAGCGCGCAGCCCGGATATCAACCCGATCGAGCATGCTTGGGACGAGCTAGGGAGATGCGTAAAACAACGAAACCCTCCCCCAATCACGCTTGCTGAGCTCAAAATTACTCTCACAGAGGAATGGGAGAATATTCCCCAAAATCGTATAAGGAACTTGGTGTACAGCATGCCAAACCGCGTAAACGCAGTAATGGAAGCACGAGGAGGTAATACGAAGTATTGAAATTCAAGAAAATCGTCATAAAGTTCAAAAATTTCATGTTTCCTATTTTTGTTTTAAGGAGAGATCAGCAGTTTTTTTTCTTTATGTAATTTTGTGTAAATAAAATGTATGGTGACTCATATTTTTTTAACTTTCATTTAAGGAGTATTAAATTGTCTATTAAATACAATTTATTGCATTAACCTAGCATTCTTACTTTCCGAGATTTTTTGGATTCTTTGAGTGACCCGGATTCATTGCTCTCGAGGGTATTTAAGTAGTTGGTCTATAGTGACCGGGTGAAGTGTTGTTTGACCAAAGTGATCTGCTAAGAAGATCGAAGCTACGCCACGCTTCAGTTTTTATAGCAAAGTATTGCTTCGTTCATCACGTATATTCGGAACGAGCCCTACAACACAGAGCGTCCATCAACTTGAGGCTTGAAGGTGTTAAGCCTCGTGTGCCTGTAATTGACAGGTTAAGTCTTTAAGCCACGTTGGAGGCCTTCGGGTGGCCTGAAAACTCCGAAACCAGAGTTCGTCAATAACTCATACGAAGAAGAAGAAGACCACTGGGCCATCTGATTGTTCCATTTTCTAATGTATTTACCTGATGAGCATGGCGCGACGTAGGCATGGCGTAAAATACATGTGAATATAGTGTGCGTGAATGCGGTGAAGGGGCGCGTAACTTTAGACTGGCACATCTCTACAAGTCGGTCCCTGATATAATTATGTCTGAATGTAACTGACAGGAATTATGGGTTCAATTATGAAGGAGAACTTCAATAGATCATTAATGTTGAAATGAGAACAGTCTGTAAGTTTTACAGGTACTTATTACATGGATGAATTCATCATGATTGCAGAAAGTTTTCAAATCATAATTTTGGGTACAGTCACTGTTAACTTAAGAAGGTTCCTATTGATGGCCATAGCAGAATAATCTCTTTTTTGGTTAATTAAGTAGATCTTCTTCAACTGAGCTATACATAGGTTGTAAAAAGACCAAAACCGAAAACTGGGAGGTTGCAATCAGACCATGGTTCTGAACATATTTAGCAAAAATACGTATTTTTTATTATTTTTCTAGTTCTATACACATAGTCAAATATAATAAAATCATATCTACCTAACTATCTCATTTAAATACGCAAGAAACCAATAAAATAAAAAACCAGCAATGCTTGCACGCAGCAAGCAGTCCGCCCGTACAGTTTTGAAATTTTGAAACAGGTCTCCGGTTTTTTTTTCTGACAACTTAATTTTTATTTGGCTGTGTTTTCGTGTGCCACATACACCACATATCGTTTTCGGTAGATTTCACCTTTTTACACTCGATATAGTGGCCAAGTAGTGGTGTCGGAGTTATTAAGCCCCCCGAACGCCTCCTGTATGACTTACTTAACGACTGAAAAAACCCGGGACATCCGAAGCACATAAGTATTCTAATCGTTTAGTATATTTTAGGTAATATACTTTATGCTAGAAAATTAATAATGGTCCTCATCCGTAACTTTTGACTTTATAAACCCACACAGTGGTAAAACTTATCCAATATAGCCCGACTTATTCGATTCACTCATTAATGTTCGAACCTACCCCGTGCACAGCATCCTCGACCCCACAACACCCACTCATCTGTTCCCCGTCAGCAGATTTACAAAGGTACCTTTGTTTCACACGTTAGTTACCAGGCGGCAACACGTTACTTCACCACAGAGTCTCTACAAATTGTTTATTTGATACAAATAGATCGAGAGGTATAGTACACGTCGCTTAAAAAGAACGCTGGAAGAAGTAGAGAGGGTGTGTTTGCGCACGGGTATCGCCGTTATATTGCCTATGGGGATGACGAATGGATAAAAAAAAACTAATTAGTTCGTCAGATAGATCAACAAAAAAATTGGACACGTATTTTTTACTTATCAAATAAATAAAAATTGAAGAAGATAAAGAGCTTCAAAGTTTGGTAGTGGGGGCTCGTGACGTCACGGCTAGGTCAAAAGTGTATTAAGCCGTGACGTCACGCGGAACTTCAACGCACTATATCTTTGTAATTTTATGTTTAATCGACAAATGTTATTTTTACGTAACGCGACCTTTAGCTAGATATACCCTTTATTGCACACTGCGACGATAAAAATAATAAGAATCTTTATTATAAAACACAAAAAAATTATATACCTACCTATGTCCTTAGATTTTGAAACCATCTAACCGATGTAACCAAACCGGTTTCATTAGAAAGGAATTAATTCAAAGATGGTTTTATATTAAAATAATGCATAATTAGAGATAAAATAAATTTTTGCTATGTGTGTCTTCTATGCGTTCCGAAAACATTTAACAAATTGTATTGAAACTTTGGTTTTCGGTATTCTGGGCACGGCAGCGAGTATAAGTGAGCAAACGAAGTTGCGGGTGGGCCAGTTAGTGGGGTAATAAAATTTAGGCAAAATTTACGGTCTTATCGCCTAATGAAAATAATGTTATGTGGGTGGATTTGCAACTTAAACTCAGCATTCATAGTTCTGGAAGATCGTGAAGAGATTATCACAGAGAATAATGTTGACAAAAAGGCTGCATTGGAAAGAAGAGAATGAAGGGCGGAATGACAGATTTCACGATTTAACACGCTGACTGTGGACCTCACACATGACGCTACGAACCACGACCTAATCATACATAAAACTTTTCTTCCTAGTTTTTTCTCTGATTTGCATGTGATTTTGTGCGTGGGAGGTGCAAGCGCATTCTTACAGCCTGCGCACTTTGGACGACAAGCGCCAGCGAATAGACGCTACGACAAGCTGCAGGGTCAATTTTCATACATTTTGTTCAAAGTAAAACACACGGTGACAATCGCGACAGCAAGATATGACAGACGCTCGCGATCGTCGTGTTTGCGAGGTCTGTTAGTGAAGATGAAATTAGCGGCATTTAATAGTTTTTCCACTCCTTTACGTAAGTTTGCCTCAGTTAGGCCTTCGGGCGGCCTAAAAACTCCGACACCAGAGTTGGCCACTAACTCATACGAGGCAGACCTAAAGGGAAGACACATTTTGGACTACTTAGATAAACTCTAGTGTCTAATTTCAGTTTAAAAAGCTTACTTGCAGTTCCACGTATTACACGTCCCGTCTAGAATGTAATAATGCTTAGTTAAGTTACAAAGACTTTAGGTCTTTTTAAATTAAGTCTTATTTTTCATTATTTATTATGTGCCAGCTCTTGACCGGGTCGGTTTGTGTGGACAAGGATGAGGTCGACGATGTGGTAAGCTTTCCCAGAAGATGCCTATTAACTCTCTTTTTGAAGCCGTTAGGGTTGTAAGTCAATGGAAAAACAGACGCTGGCAGCTGATTCCATATTTAAGCAGTACGCATTATAAATTATGTTTGGAAGCGCGAATTCTACTAGTTTACTTTAGATTAAAGTGACCATATTATATGAAACCGTTACATTACCGGATCGGTCTATAAGACTGCCGGATTGGATTAAAAAAGAAGGCGCTTCTGTAACGGTTTTCAAAAGGAGATGGCGCAGATGGCTCCTCGATAACATCTTTTAGTTTGTAGAGGAATTTACGAATGTTTGAGCTCACGTTTTCTTCCTATTTGTATGAGGATGCAGTCTAGGGAATCTTCAATGATATATTGTTTTTTCTTCGGTATGAAACCTTTCTGAATTAAAAACGAATTACAAAATATGAATATTGACGGTGACGTTACGAGTCCATATATAATAATGAAGGCTGTAGCTGTACTTTGCACGGTCCGCGTTCACTTCGATGGATTGCTGCTTATCCTGACAAATAGACGGCGTAAGCAGTCACCTCATGAACATTGATTGAATTTATTTTACCTAAAGATTATGCTGACATGTAACTTGGTGTTATTAATAAATTATTGTATTGTATTGTATTGTATTGTATTGTATTGTATTGTATTGTATTGTATTGTATTGTATTGTATTGTATTGTATTGTATTGTATTGTATTGTATTGTATTGTATTGTATTGTATTGTATTGTATTGTATTGTATTGTATTGTATTGTATTGTATTGTATTGTATTGTATTGTATTGTATTGTATTGTATTGTATTGTATTGTATTGTATTGTATTGTATTGTATTGTATTGTATTGTATTGTATTGTATTGTATTGTATTGTATTGTATTGTATTGTATTGTATTGTATTGTATTGTATTGTATTGTATTGTATTGTATTGTATTGTATTGTATTGTATTGTATCTTATTAGTCTACATACATTTGGAAATACAAGTGAACTGAACAAGCAGATTTTTCGATATCATGTGGGGAGGTCCTAGAAAAGCATTACTTAAAATTATCGAACAATATTTTATATGTGCGTTCTCCGCCATCTTAGAAAACCCCTGAAATTCGGTTCTAATTGAAAATAAAAGTATCTTTATCTGTATGTCGTAGATACTTTTTCTCTGACCGTACCTACACTCGCTATCATACGATGCTCTCCCGCTCTGTGGTCGGGGGTGAAGCCTCCCCTTCGTTATTAGTCGGCGAACGTGTGCCGAATGTCCTGATGAATAGGGCCGTTAGGGTCGTGGATTTGAATTTTGAGAAATGGGCACAACCTGAGTTGTGTTCCTAGATGTAAGACTTTGTAAGTACAAAATAAATAGGGCTGGGATCGCAAGGGAAGTAAGTCTCTACTTTTGGAAGGTGTACTTTATTCTGATTTAGTATAAAACCTCACAGTACGGCTAGTCCACTAGTTTAAGGTAATGTCGTTTCTGCGTGATCCTCAAACAAACATTTGACATTTTATCATTATAAGGTTTTATCATCATAGTCAGTCATCATAATCATCACGCCACTGCTGGGCATAGACCTCCCCTAACGAACACCATTGCGCTCTGTCCTGAGCTCGACTCATCCAGCTTCTACCAGCATCCTTTCGCAGATCGTCACTCCATCTGGTCGGAGGGCGTCTTACACTAAGGTTGCTGAGTCGCGGTCTCCACTAAAGAAATCGTTTACTCCAACGGTTTTCGGTTCTTCGGCAGATATGGCCAGCCCACTGCCACTTCAGCTTGTTTATTCTCTGCGTCATGTCGACAACTTTGGTCCTAAAATTAAGCATGTAGAACCGAACAGCATCTGAACGAATCACTGGGTTGTACAGGGTTCCAACCCCTATCTTCGGAACCCAAGCCAGCCCCACCTGCACGTGGTGCACCCTGCTAAACAACGAACGGGGCTCTGGCAGCCGACTGATTGCGGCATAGGACAGCCTACATCGGCACAGCTAAATCCCCTGGCTACTGACGGACAGCAGCGTCGGTGGTGCGAGAAGCTATGCCCTGCCATCCCCAATCCGCATGCCCAGCGTGGGGATAATGTGTATATCCCCCTTTATTAGGGGAGGCCTTTATTAGGCCAGCAGTGGACTGATATAGGCTTATGTGGATGTGGATGTGGATGTATTTGTTATCGGAGTACCACGCGAGAGGAGCCGCGGACTAAAGCTAGTTTAAAATATGTTCCTAGCAGGTCACCTTGGTTAAGCAACACTCCGCCCGGTCATTACTTGGAAGTGACATTTAGATTTGAGCGCTTCCGTGCTTCGGAAGGCACGTTAATATGTGGGTCCCGGCTTTTCAGTCATGTCAGAGGCCTTCGGGCGGCCTTAAAACTTCGACACCAGAGTTGGTCACTAGCTCATACGAAGAAGTTTAAAATATAAGATAGGTAGGTTATTAAAGAACAAATTAGGTACATAAGCTAAGTAAAGCCTGTGTTGTGTCTTTCTAGTGTAATCATATCAAATAACATTATGTATCCACCACATCAGCCTATATCAGTCCACTGCTGGACATAGGCCTCCCCTAATAAAGGGGGATATACCCATAATCCCCACGCTGGGCATGCGGGTTGGGGATCGCAGGGCACAGCTTCTCGCACCACCGACGCTGCTGCCCGTCAGTGGCCAGGGAATATAGCTGTGCCGATGTAGGCTGTGCTATGCCGCAATCAGCCGGCCGCCAGAGCCCCGTTCGTTGTTTAGCAGGGTGCACCACGTGCAGGTGGGGTTGGCTTGGGTTCCGAAGATAGGGGTTGGAACCCTGTACACCTGTACACATTATGTATATTGTATTATAATAATACCTATGTTTCTTCTGTCTTCTGGACTGAAATTGGCGAAGAAGAATTTTATGGGCTCCTAAAGGTTTATCGGAAAAATATTACTTTAATAGGTAAATTATAATAAGATATTCGTTTCTCCGTTTTGGGGCCGATTCGTGTTATTCAATTTTATTGCGAGATCTTGCCGACGTTATTGAACCAATAAGAGCCTTGCTGACGCTAATGTAAAAGTGTGTTTCAAGAAAATACAATTTTTATTGTACCGCTTACCCTGGCCGCCGACAAGCAGCAGCGTCGGTAGTGCGAAAAGTTGTACCCTACTATCCCCAAGCCGCATCTCCAGCGAGGGGATTATGGGCATATCCCCCTTTATTATGGAAGGCCTGTGCCGAGCAGTGAACTGATATTGGATTCGAAGGCCCACAAAAGCCGCAAAAGGTTGCAGATTCAATTTCTGCCGCGAGACAAATGTTTGTATGTTCGCAAATAATGTCCAGGGTTTGAGAGTTTTCTATGGAAAGTATGTGGGTATGTATTTACAAACAAATATGGCCTCTGTGGCGAAAGTCCGCCTGAGACGCAGAAGGTTGCGGGTTCAAATCCCACAGCGGGACAAATGTTTGCATGTTATGTAGATATATGTCTCGGGTCTGGGTGTTTTCTATGATATGTATGTATTTACAACAAAAAAAATGAGTAGTATATCAACCATGTGGTTCCCATAATACAAGCTCTGCTCAGTTTGGGGCTGCATGATACGGTATGATTCCCGCATTATTAAGTTACATTATTACATGTACATATTTTCAATCAGTCTATTTATGATCATTATTATATAATAGTATTAATTTCAATGAGAGTTATATCTATTATTTTATTCGTTACAAGTGGTATATTTTATACACTATTTTATTTTATTCCTAATGCAATGTTATGTGGTGTCATCCAATTTTTAGGTTCAGCCTAAAAATCTGCGCTGTTTTTTCGCTGAACAGGTTGGTAGTTATTACGTACCTACTTTTGTGATTAAACAGCAAAAAGCTGAGTCTGGGCCTGTATGGCTCCATCCGGTACAGAGCGGACTCGCTACCACTCGGTGGGCACTTACTCTTTTCATGCCATGCTCTATTACTTTATTTATGTTGAATTTAATTTTGTCAAAAATCTTATCGGTTATTAAAAATATTCTGCTAGAACTCCTAGATTAAATTAAGATAATGCACAAATAAATTCAAACATAAACTCAAACCAAAATTCTCAACAGATAAATAGGCTCTACGGACAAATTCCCTACATTTTAGCATACATTGCAACACAAATCCGTCCTATCGACGCTCCATTTTCAAATCGGTACGTCCGCCATCACAATACATTTGCCACGCAAACATGGCGCCTGCCAGATTGTATTTGTTGTGTCAAATGGAACGTTTGAATTCAGTCAGGAGCTCGGGACTCGAACTAATGTGCTGCTAAACACCACTAGGGTCCTCGATCTTTGTGTTCTGGTAACATGGAAGTATTTACTTTGTTAAAACAAAAATAGCACGGCTTTGAATGGATGAATGTATTGTTTTGATAAAATCAAAACTTACTTACTTACAGGGTGGGGCAAAATTTTACCTCATTTAGGGCAGCTACCTTTTCTTTTGTAGTTAGAAAGTTTTATTGTGACAAAACTATAGCTTTATTTTGAAGGAAACATAATCTAATTTATAAAAAATTGTACAGTCAACCTAGAAAAAAATCAACTTTAGTCTCAATCGATCTATTTTTCAACCGGAACCTTTTACACAAAGCAACTTACTAAATCAATTCGAAAAATTAATAATAAAGAGCTCCGGTAAATTGTACGGTTTACCGTACAATTTTTATGAAATTACTCATTCGCCATAGCATTAAACTGATGCAAGTTTTACTTAGAATTCTAAAAACAAGATAAATAAATTTACATTAAAACGTAATTAAATAATTCGAGAATTAATGCCTTGCAGTAGAAAAAAAGAAAAATAATAATACATTACACGCACAAAAAAATGCTTTCACTTGGAAAAACTGAGATTATAATTTTATGCTGGATATGATTGAATTATATTTTTAAGTAAATGTTCAAATGGTTCAAATGGTATGGTACGCATTCAAATAAAATAGCATTATTAAAATACTGGAGGCTGGATAAGTCGAGCACAGGACATTGGGGGAGACCTACTATGTGCAGCTGTGGATTGCTATAGACCGATGATGATGATAATGGTGGAGACAAAAATAGCTTAGCAAAGTTCATTAAAGTAACCCGGGACCCTTCCGCCACTCAACTAGCCTCGAGGCAAAGGTCACGTTAAACAATAGCTCCATACAATCTACGAAAATAGCACCCTTTGTCATATTAGCATGAACTACCTACTATTTATTCTGTATGTTGACAAAACTACGTGAACCTTCACAAATTCCTTAGCATACCAAGCGTGGTTTTCGTTGAGTACAAGCACATGTACAAGTGAGAATTTTGAGCGATCTGTTTTCGTCTGGTTTGGTAATAAAAAATAAGCAACATTTGAATATAGAACCTTCTTTAAAAACATTCAGAAACTCTTTTGTTAAATAAGTTCAAACGTCTGTCTGTTTCAAAATGTCTGATGTAAAAATAACAGTTGGATTGAGAAAACGTCTTTTGTTCCAAAGTCGTTTAAAAATACTTACTGGATTACAGAGGTAGGTAGTATACAAATTCAATGGCAACGCATTTTACTTGTGAATTTAGGAAATAATTTTTTGGGTTTCAGTAGAATGTTTTAGAAGGAAAATTGGAGCACGAAAAACATCTCATCCTTCATAATCAGTGGACGATAAGCAAGTATGATGATTGAGTCAACTCAAATCATCATCAGCTTCGAAAATGGAGACCGTCACAGAAAACCTTATTAGAAAATCCTTTTTCGATTACGAAAAAGACAACTTCCGGTAGAATGGACGCTCGGTATCTTGCCAAAGAAAACAATTCATTATTTAAATTCGAAGTCCATCCGTTGATCACAACAACCCTTGGGGGAGAGGTTTGGAACAAATCAATCAATTGCGTCATTTTGAAGTCTTTTTTTCGAGGCTTTGAGGAAAATAATGGTTGGCTCAATTGAATAATGTAGCCGTGTACCCTAAATATCTGATAAATTAAATCCCTACTTATTTACTCTATAAAATTTTCTGTTTGGTCATTAACCACTGCCAAATCAAAATTGGCATATTTTTTGATAGATAGGTACCTATTCAGTACCACCTGGGTATTTTTTTTTTGATGATATGCCTAATTGCCAATATACTGAACGAAGTTTTGTAAAAAAGATTTAGTAAAAGGCGATTAAGGGTTAAATTAAACTACCTTAGGATTAAATTAGTGTTTTAAACTTAAATCTTAAGAGTGATATCTAGATGCTGTCTAGACTAAAAGCTTTTTGTGAACAATATCACAAAATTTTATGAAACACTCCATTTAATAAGTATTGTGTAAAATAAGGTCAATGCTACAGTTGGCAATGGCTGTCGTGTTCAATTTAGAAGCAGACAAATTTTTCATTTCTTAGTACGACCTAAAGAATAAACGGGCGGTAATGAAAATAGGGACATTTAGGAACTAAGAAACGCAAGTCAATTCAAACCTATGTATTCAAAACCCCTACAAATCGTTGAGTTCAGTGAAAAAAGTTTCATAATCTCGGGAGAACATTGGGGAATTACCTGTGTATAGCCAGGACGCCTAACATCATCAGAATAAATCAGTTCACTGCTGGACATAGGTATCCCTTAATGAGCGCCATTGCACCCTGTCCTTAGCTCGACGCAAGCTACCAGCATTCTTTCGCAGATCGTCACTCCGCCTCGCCGGAGAGCGTCCTATATCTACTACGTTTTTTGAGACGCAGTCTCCAGTTCTCCACTCAAGAACTCGTTTACCCTAACGGTTCTTGGCAAAACGTAGTCAGAATATTTATTATAAGTATTTACTTTTCTGGATTTGGGGCACCCTGCCAGTAGTCCGGCCGAAGGTGGAGTCGTGTCACGTCAGCTGAAGGACTCGCGCCAGACGTTTTTATTGATCTTCCAAATGAATGGTTACATTGCTCGTGTCTATGATTATTTAGACGAAACTTGTAATGTTACTCAAAAGACAAAACGTTTATTGCTAAAACTTTTGACTAATAAAAACGTAGGCGTTCATAGTTTACATCGATACGATTTATATCAAGAATTCTCTACTACCTATTAAAAAGTAATGCCTTTATACACTCTTCTTAATTCTCACTCATTGAATCCGTGGTTCTATTCTGTTTGCTTGCATACCTATAAAGGTTGGGGCAAAATTTTAGGGTACTTGGATAGGTGATTGTTTAGATCTGGTCTTTCGGAAGGCACGTTAAGATGTTTTTTCTTTAACATAAAATAATAGTCTAGCGTTTGACCACTATCACACCTGAGACAGGTGAAGATGTCGTCTACAATTGAGCACGCTTTCTTTAGAAGCAACCAATTTACTCTACTCTTGATTAGAAGACTCCGAAATTCTACTGATCCAGGAAAACAGACGCTGGAAGCAAGCTCCACTCCTTACTAGTACTAACAATAAACTTGGAATCGAATCGTTTTTTCATTTTAACTTGGTGTTTTGTATTGTAGTTGGTAAGACAAGGGATGTTAGTTTTAACGTGCCGGTTTTTCAGTAGTCAAGTCAGAGGCATCCGAAACCAGACTTGGCTACTGGTTCATACAAGAAGTATCAGATATATGAAAAAAAAAGTACATATTAATTTACAAGATAAAATGAATCGAAGCATGTAAAACACTAATCAAGAAAGTGCTTGAATACTTAGAACATTTTATACTTAGCGTGACTAAAACCTAAGCACCAATAAGAACAATCTAAACAGAAGCCCAGGGAAAGATTTCTCTTTGTAAAGAAAGTTCAAGGGAATCAAAACTCGAAACTTGTCAAAGGATGATTATCGTCAAAGATTCTGACTGAAATAATTAGGAGATCTGATTTCGGGGTGATTCGTAACCTTGAAGTTTAAGAAAGAGGGTTCTCGATCATTATTTTGGCTTCTGAAAGTGGTTAGTTAATTTTCATATCATCAGCATCATCATCAACAATAAGCCTATACTCGTAGCAGTTTGCTGATGGACCATTATTATTATCCTTTCTCGAAACCACGCTAACTCATTGTTTCAAAAAAAGTGTTATCGAGATACACAGAGTGGGGCAAAATTTTATCGCATTGAGGGCGGCGGGAGGTTAATTTTTTTGTTGTTAGAAGGTTTTGTTCTTAGGAAACTGTAATATAATGGCATTTTCGGATTTTTGAAAAAATGACAAAAAACAAGTTTGTTTCAATCGTCTCTATTTCCTAACAGGAACAGTTTTCCAAAAGTAACTTACTGTGCTTCATAGAAATTGTATGGAAAACTGTTTTTTAATTTATGCGAAATCTTACGATTTAATTTGGTAAGTTAGGTACTTTGGGAAAAGTGTTCTTTTCTGAAATAGAGTCGATTAAGATCCAATTGTATTTTTGACAAACATCATTTTCTAGGTAGACTTTACATATTTTCAAAATTCTGATTGCAATTGTTGTTTTTTTTTTAAATCTTATAGTTTTCCTCAGAACAAAACCATCTATCTACAAAAGAAAAGGAAAAAAGCCCTCAATGAGGTAAAAATTTTCCCCAATATGTACATGTGTTAGATGTATGTGTTATAGGATATGTGTATGTGTGTTAGTGAGGTTGTATTTTTCACTACTCAAAAACCTAATCGCATAGTTTCTATACTCTAATGCCACATTGTGTATTAATAGTAACATTAGTAAACACGAATGTGTTCTCTATCGTCCCAATTAGTATGCTACGCCAATTCAAACTAACAACGCTATATTGCCTGAACCAAAGCGTATTTCACCGGAATAGTAATATGCTTTGTCTTGCAGAGATCTCTAATATTCATAACTACGTGGATATCTGAAATTAGTTTTCATACTAGGCCACAAAGCTTCAAGACGGAATTCTAAAATCTGTGCGTGTTGCTGGTGATGACTTATGGTATGTACTGAAACTTGATCGCTAACTATTCGCCACATTCACAAGCTCAAAGTAGCACATCGGGCTATGGAGAGAGAGAGCTATGCTCGGAGTCTCTCTACGTGTTAGAATTCGCAAGGAAAAAATCTGTAAGAGAACCAGGGTAAGCGACATCAGAATCAGTAAGTTGTGGAAATGATAGATAGAAATTATATGGTAATTGTTGGTGTCATTATTCTACTAAGACACTATGAAAGATCGATTTGATATATGAACCCTTCTAACTACAAAAGAAAACTTGCCCTCAATTAGATAAAAGTTTGACCCAATGTATATTTAAATATCTTACAGTCGATTTGTTACGTAGCTAAAGAAGAATTAGATTCTGAACCACGAGGTACCAAAATTCTTTGTCTTCGTTACTACTCACATAAATTGCTATACCGATGGGATTCTCAAGTTAATATTCCACTAAGTAAAATAACAAAATGAAATAAAGTTTTTTACCTGTTTCGATGGATTTCTTTCTTCTACCGTTTATTCAAAGTGATTTTTTTCGTCTCAAAGAGATTTGAATCTTAATTTTAGGTTTTTGTGGTTTATGGAAAATTAGGTGATTTTGTGTTTTTCTAGCGGCCTTGAATTTTATTCTCAATTTATTTTAATGGCTTTCGCATGCGGCATCGCTCGCGTGGTACTCGAGTGAAAAGTATATTTTTCATCCCCCCATCTCGGAAAGAGTATTTTTGCTCGTCGACATCGGAGTGCAAAAGCCGTTTTTATCCGCTAGAGTCTAGAGGATAAAGTAAATTGAATTTAGAACATCATGTGCACTATTTTTGTGAATTCAAAATATCAATAAACCTATTTACTTCTACCTCCATGGTGCCGAATTTATCATACAACCTTCTTTAATTTGTTAAAAACTCAGAATCGGAACATTTGTGATTGTAAATGGTTTTTTTTGCATTTAGTCATTTCCTCACTGCGTTGGGATGAAAAGTTACGTGTTGCACTCGAGTGCAAAGATTTTTCACCTCGTGCTCTTTTGGTTCCCTCGCTAACGCTCAGGATTCTAATTTTTGAATTTCTTGCTACGTTTGTGATTCAATTTTAGAATCCTTCGCTTGCTCGGTCATCAAAATTGAGCACGCGGCTAAAAAGCAAATTTGCACTCTTGTAAACAAATAAACAAATATTTTTTTATATATTTAAGGTCTAGAAATAGATATGGTGGGGCAAATTTCACATTCACATTCAAAATACCTCCTTTTTGTTGTCTTTTTATTCTGAGGAAACTATAGTTTTATTTTGAAGGAAAAAAAAAAGGTTTTAAAAAAAATTAACGGTCAGCCTTGAAAATTACATTAGTCAAAAAAATCTCTCATCCCTCGTGATCTCAGTCGGCTCTATTTCCCAAAAGGGACACTTTTCCCAAAGGAAAAATCAAAGGCAAATCAAATCAAAAGATTTCACGAAAATAAAAATGAAGTTATGTATGAAACGTCATTCGCCATAACATTGAGTTCATGCATTCAATTCGACGCAAAGTTGTAATCGGTAGTATCATCATTCTACCAACACATTATGAAAGAATAATTTTAAATTAGAACAGAGTATTTCCCTGAGTATTTGATATTATTTTTAGCCTGATACCTCCACGAGCTCCTGAGAAAAAAGTGAAAAGTGAGACCGACCGACAGATGGACAAGGAAAGGTTGCTTTTTTCCTCATGAGGTAAAAAACCCTTAAAACATACCTTACCTACCTACGGTACCTTAAACCTGGTAGCAATTGCATGTTTCACAAAACGATCTAACACGAACACATTAAACTTGTATCAGATTTAAAACGGAGTGAAAAATTGCATATAGAAAATATGAAGATCAAAACTTACCAATATCCATCGTAGCGACAGCATCTTTCACCAGGTGGTACGTATCTCCATTGATCCTCAGGAAGTCAACGCAGCCCAGTAGACCATCAGACAGACCAAGCTTGGACTGCAAGCCTGTGGTGTTACCAGCACCACCCACCCACACCGGCTCACGGAACGTCATCCGGGAGAACAGGCCCTGAAAAAGAAATCTTGCTTAGTATATTCTGCGGAATGACTCATGGTCATGACCGATGGCAAAAGGAGTAAACCTCGATCCATATTATAGTGAAATAAGTAAGCGAGCGATTTTGACTGCAAAATGTCCGGAATAAGACCGCCTCGACCAGAAGAGCATAATTATCTACATCTACACTTCTAAACCAATATTATAAAGAGGATTTTTTTTATTTTTGCGTGTGTGTGTTTGTAATGAATAAACTCAAAAACTACGGTGCCGATTTCAAAAATTCTTTCACCATTGGAAACCTACAATCACGTTGAGTAACATAGTCTATATTTATTGCTAGAAAAGATTAGGGATCCTCACTAAAACTTAAGTAACGTAACCCAAGGTGTAAAAAAAGTGCCCTAACCTGTGCGAAGCCCGGATGGGCCGCTAGTTGTAAATCTAGCTATCCAAATTTAATTTAATTAACTAGTACTGCGATAAAAAAAATAACAAAAATATGCTGGATACTGTCACACAGCATCATGTAGCCCCAAACGAAGAGCAGAGCTTGTAATATGGGAACCACATGACTGATATACTACTTAGATATTTCTTTTGTGAATACATACATATTATACATAGCAAACACCCAGACCAGAGACAAATATCTGCTAAAATAGCTAAAATAGGGTACGTTAGTCACATTCGAGCGCACCAACGAAGCTCCTCCGTGTAGCAGAGATTTAGTCGCCGTGGCCGAAATCAGTCGGGACGAAAAATATCTGCATGTAATGCGAACATTGGTCCTCTGTGGCGCAGTGGGCGAAAGTACCCCTGAGACGCAAAAGGTTGCAGGTTCGATTCCCGGCCGCGGGACAAATGTTTGCATTAATTACAGATCATTGTCTCAGGTCTGGGTGTTTTCTATGTATATTAAGTATGTATTTACAAAAAAATATATAAGTAGTATCTTATAAGTCATGTGGTTCCCATAATACAAGCTCTGCTTAGTTTGGGGCTACATGGCGCTGTGTAATAGAGTCCAGTATTATTTATTTATTATTTTATTACTAAGAAATTTGTATTTTTACGATTTTGTAAGATAGTCCTCAAACAGACACATAGTGCGGACACACACACATTTAGACTTAACACATAACATTAATTTATAAATGCAAAAGTACATATTCATAACCAAACATTTTATAACCATGTCATTTAAATGTAAATAAAAAGAGGTGATATTTTATTTGAACTCCATTTTAGCTATTGGAGGTTTATAGAACTGTTATGAATAGGACGGTAAGTTAATATCATCGTCATCATCATCATCAGCCGTAAAGAAGTCCACTGCTGGACATAGGCTTCCTTAACGCCATTGCGTTCTGTCCTCAGCTCAGTTAGTATATTGGTTATCACTCAACTCCGTAACGGCTGAACGAATTTGAATGAAAATTGGAATATACATAGTTTGTGATCTGGATTAACACATTCATTTTTAAGTCCGACGGCATTTTTATTATACAAGGTGAGTTTGAATTGGTATGTTATCGCGAAGAGGGGTAAATACAGATACATATTTTATATACATAAATATATTTATACATATAAAATACATATTTTATAAGTTTCAAAAAAGTGTTTACATTCAAATTTATTTTAGGTAGTATTACATTTTTGTCTTTATTTTGTTCCCTTCTGTTAATTCTTTAATATTTTTAACGTTAAGTATGTACCTAGTTTAGTTAGCACGCCAACCTTGCTTTTCTACCAGGAAAGGTTGACTGGCAGAAAATGCTTTAGCATTAAGTCCTCCTTTTGTACAATTCTTTGTTTTTGTGCAATAAAGTGTTAAATAAATAAATAAATCTATTTCTGAAGTTAATAACATTCGTTAGAAGATTTTTATTGTAGAAATGGCTTGTAAAGTGACACCATAATTTAGTGAAAAGATTGTGGGACAGTCCTAGAACACCACACACGTTGTCCAAAGACAACGAGCTAAAATTATTTATTTTAATTTAGGGCTGCTACACAGGTCACATAGATGAGCAAGTTTTTGAAGAATAGCCTTGAGGTTCACACAACTTGTGGACAAACACGGTCCAAATCACTCGCTTTCGGATTAACGTAGGTACTAATTCAAACTCACGTTGTATAGAAAAACAAAGTGTTTCAAACATTCAGCCGTTTTATTACATCTTGAGATATAATATTTTATCGCTCATCATACATTTTGATCGAGACACGTCCCCGGACCCCGCGCCTCCCCCTGCCTCGCCCTCAGTTTGAATGGTGACGTTCGTGTACAGAAGTCTCAAATGATCACGTGTAATATATATCCAAAAATGGATTACATGCCATAGTCAAAAGCCGGCTTATGCCATTTGTTTTGTGACGAAATAAATCTATGTTGTAGCAAGGTGCTGCAAATAGGCACGGACAGAACAAAGTTTGAGAAAGGGGCGCAAATTAAAGGGCGGGCGGCATCGCGGCAATTCTTCTGAGACCCCGAGGACGCTATTCCCCGCTATACCCCGCTATACCCCGAGGACGCTATTCCGCGTGCTTATATAGGTACGGTATAGCCAGATAGCTTACAAATAGGTTCAAAAGCCAATTTGAACAGAAGAGCGAATACTCAATTATTTTCTACGTCCTCTGATCCATACTCACAATAGTTGTCAACGAAGATACAAGTGGTAATAGGTACCCATTATATTTGAAATGTTTAAATACTATAGAGCTTATTTGACTAAAGTAGAAAAAAAGTATAAACATTTTTAAAAAAATAAACAAACTTCAAAAATCACTTCTTACTTCTTGCCCTAAATAATTTTGAAAATCGGTTCACAATTGACGGAGATATTGGTGATCATAGGACGAAAATTACAAGTGAGGATGAGGTTTTTTGAGTTTTCCGGGAAAAGTAACAATCCCTCAGAATTAAAATTTATATGAAACCACCTGCGAAGTATATTCTTTTAAACAAAAGAATTTTGAAAATCGCTCCACAATTGACGGAGTTATCGGTGAACATACATAAAAAAAGGCGAATAAAAAGCTTCCGACGAATTGAGAAACTCCTCCTTTTTGAAGTCGGTTAAAACTATTTAAATAAATAATGATGTAAATATCTACTCTATATCATTATTATAGCCCCATACAAACACTAGTCAAAAAACTATTATGTCAACCTCTGTGGCGCAGTGGGCGAAGGCCCGCCTGAGACGCAGATGATTGCGGGGTTAACATACAAATCTTTATTTGGTCTGCAAATATTTGTATCGGGTCCGGGTGTTTTCTATGTATAATATATGTATTTACAAAAGTCTAAATGGTACACTGACTAACTGGGTAATACATATATAAACGCACAGCCCAAACTGCTGGACCTAGAGACGCACATAATACAGCGTGAAAATGCGAGTGGCCCGTGACCATTAACCCAGCCATAGAGGTGCCCTTTTACTATTGAAGCGGCACCGTAGGCCTAATTGGGTACAAGTTTGAGGATCCAAGCGGATTAGGACAAGGTAACTCCATTTTGAAATTTTGATGCTAAGTCTGCATATGAGTTTTTTCAAATTGTCTCTCTCCTTCACGACAAACTTATAGAACGGATTGAGTTGTAATTTTGCAAATATTTACCCAATTATTCATAACCAAATGTCATTTTATAACGCTCGATAAAGTAAGTCTCTGCCATTTAAATGTAAATAAAAACAGATGACATGTTAATTTAACGCCATTTTAGCTATCTGAGGTTTATATTCATAAAAGTTATTTTATGAATAGGACGGTTAGTTTTAGTCCTGGAATAATCTATAGGCTACTTTTTAGGGGTTAGAACCTCCATCTTCGGAAACCTAAGCCAACCTCACCTGCACCTGGTGCACCCTGCAAACTAACAAATGGGGCTCTGGTGGCGGCTGATTGCGGCATAGCGCAGCCTTACACCGGCACACCTACATCCCCTGACCGCCAACGGGTGTGTCGGCAGTGCGTGAAGCTGTTACCTGCAACCCCCAACCCGTAATCCCAGCGTGGGGATTATGGACATATCCCCTTCTGATTAGGGGAGGCCTTGGGAAGTCCAGCAGTGGACCGATACCTGTGTTGTTTTTGCATAACAATTGTTTTAGCATCTAATTTTAATATTTACAAAAAATAATACAATTTTAATGAATAAAGCATTAAAATATAAAAAATTCTTGGATATTAGAGTCATAAAATTCATTTCCCACGCGCACCTTCAAAAAGCATCGCATAAAATATTGAAATCCCTCGCCGCCTTCACCGGGCCCAACCCTTTAGTCCTTAATGAGTCTGCTACGGTACCGACATTGTCTATGTTATAGAATACTGCCGTCAATAAAGCTGAATGAACGATGAAATAGTCGATTACTGCAGCGGCCAACAAAAGAGGCATTGATGGACGAACGGCACACATATACCTAAGTCCATCAATGCCTAGTTGTAGCCAAGGCTTATTATAATACTTAGTGCTTTTCTCAAATAATGCGCGGTAATTATTGCTTTTCAAAATCTAACAACAAACAACAATATTTTTGGACGTGCCAGTTCATTTTTTTTTTCAATATACAGCTTTCTAAGGAAGTCTGTTAGAAATTTTAATAAAACCTATCATTAGGTAGTTACCTCCTTGGTTGCCATGTTACGGAGTAAAAGATGAAGATCGTTCCATTTTTACACGACAAATATGAGTTTACATTAGTAATTTATTTGGCCGGTAAACACGAAAGATATGTATGTTGTATGAAATACAACTCTTGCCAGCCGCTGCTCACATGAATGTCCACTAAAAACATCGAGATACTTTATCTTATTTTGCTCGGAGAGTACAATAATTTCGATTTATCTTGAAGAAGGTTGTCAAAATAATGCTATATCCAAGCATATTTGAGAAAAAAAAAGACGTGTGGCATTTGGGGACTGCCGCGGTAAAGCTATTGCATAGCATTTTGTATCAACTTATGCAATTATAATTATTTATTTATTTTATTTATGCAGTATTTCTTTTTCTTTGAAATTAATTCAAGTTACACTTTTTGAGCGTGGTGATCGTCTCGATTCGTGCGAGCTTCGTAGAGTCGTACAATACGTTATAGTTGCACGCACACAAACACCGTGTCGAAGACTGCCGAAAAGAAACGACGTTAGACAATGCACGGCCTTCAAGCCACACCTCCGTGCCCGTCGGAGTGGGGAGCGTGAGGTTTTTTTTCGTTACGGAATTTCTGGATTCGGTCCCCGCGCTCAAGGCCCTCGATTGAAGCTATGCAATAGCTTAATAATTTTCAATGCTAAAGATGGTGAGGACTGGGTGCAATGGAAGAAAAATCCAATGACAAAAGCGTTACTTTAAATCTACACTTTACCATCGGCAAAAATTTTACATCTACGACACGTAGGTAGGCTTTTTTGCTAGTTCTCGTGATCGAGCCTCAGGAGTGGACTGATATTGGTTGGTGTGGCGTGTGGTGGTGGTAGATCAATAATAAATTTTTAATAAGTAAGATTGATTTAATAAGTGTTCCTTCCGTTTGTTGTTTTACCGTACCTACTAAATGACTCTATAGTTTTTCTTCTTAACTTTAATTATATTCATCTTATTTTGTTTTCCATTTGTTTCATTATTTATTATGGGTAAGCTCTTGAGCTCGAGGCTTGCGTGGGCAAGGATGAGGTCGACGAAGGGGTGAGTTTTCCCAGAAGATGCCTATTATCTCTCTTTTTGAAGCCGTTAGGGTCTTATTTCATGTGATTTTTATATTTTGTTATGTTACGTTAGTAACAGTATATATCAATGTTTGAACGTCAAATCTTCCATTGACCTTTGGTTGGGCATTGGAAAATGCGACACAGTTTTTACCAACATTATGTTATTCGTTCCAATAAATAAATACATGTTATAGGTACATTCACGTACGTACGTCCAGGATTATTTATTTATTTATTTATTTATTTTCACATTCAAGTACTTCAAAAATCTGCAGATACATAAATCTTTTTATAAACAAATCTTTGTGTGGTTTTCACAATTAAAAAACCTAGTTGGGTAGAAAGATAACGTTCAAAGTGGGAATTGCACCCGTTTTTGGTTCACACCTCGTGTGGCAATTTATTTAGAAGATTGATCGTCTGTGTAGACAGGAGGACTGTTTGTGCTCACATTCGTTTGTTCTATTTGCAGCAATTTATTTTGTACTTTTAAATTAAAATAAGAAAGAAGCGTTGAAGAGAAAGACCGAGAATAAGCTACATGAGCCAGATAAAAGAGAAGGTCGCCATCATGTCGCATAAGAAAGTGAAAGAGACAGCAATGGAAAGCTCTTAAATTATAATTATAATAATAAGTTAAAAGAAAATAAATGGTTTTAATAAAAAAAGATACCTAAAAGAATTTTGCTTAACAATTTTGGTTTGTATTTTCGTGCTTCGGAAGGCACGTTAAGATGATGGTCCCGGCTTTTCAGTTGTTAAGTCATGTCGGAAGCTTTCGGGCGGCCTAAAAACTCCGACACCAGAGTTGGTCACTAGCTCATAAGAAGAAGGAAGAAAGCAGGTGTGTATTTTCAACAAACTTTGGGGTAAACGAATTCTTGAGTGGACACAGCGTCTTAGCCAATGTAGTGTAGGACGCCCTCCGGCCAGGTGGAGTGACGATCTGCGAAAGGCTGCTGGTAGAAGCTGGATGCGTTGAGCCGAGGATGCAATAGCTCCCACTGGGGGAGGCTTATGTCCAACAGTGGACTGCTCTAGGCTGATGATGATGATTGGTAATTGTGTCGACTTAGGTGTGTATTTTGCAGATAGAAGTCTGTGGTATTTTTCTTGAATTTGTAATTCATATTATAGATTTGGTGGAGTCTATGAAGGTAAGATAAACTATCCAAGAAGAAACAAGGGTTTTACGCTCTTAAGAATTATTTCTCTCGTATTATTTTTATCCGTATGTAACGATTTAGTGTCCCGTTACGTATACCCCAAAAAGTCTGCCTATAAAATCCTACAGCGCTTACCTTTAAGGGCTATAGAAAGAGAAAACGTACGAAAATATTCAGTCAATTCCCTAACGATCCACTACAAATAACAAGTCACAAAGCGATCGCCAGAGCACGGAATTGATAAAAGTTCTCGCACAGGGAACTGCTCGCAACTCGGTGAGCACTTGTGATTATTGATGGCATTTTTTTCACGTAAATTGGAAATCATTTGGACAAAGTATCGTAAGCGTTCTTCAAAACATTTGAGCATTAATAGTATTTGACTAAACGTCAGTGACTAATAAAGATAAAAACAGATGTTAACTACTCACAACTAGTTCTGCTAAACGAGTTAAAAAGCTAAATAAGCATGCATGAAAATGTATTCCTTAGCATTTTCATGCATGCTTATTTCTGCCGTGAAGCAGCTGTGCTGTATTTCAGTTTAGAGGGTGTAGGTGCCGGTGACATTACAGGCACAAGAGGTTTATCATATTCATGCCTCAAGTTGATGGACGCAGGGCATTACATAGTAGAGCACGATCCAAAAAAACGTGATGTACGACGCAATGCTTTGTGATAGGTAATGTTTACCACTTAACATCAGGTGAGCTATGTGCTTGTTCCATCTAAAAGTACCATAAAAAATATTTAAGCACATTCAGTGGTTTTTGCGTGAAAGAGTAACAAACATCTACGCAAATAAACTTTCTCATTTACATTATAAGTAGGATTTGTTGTAAAATACTAATACACTGGCAATCATACTCAAAATACATAAGTGTGCCATAAGCTTGGCGTTTTAAAGTTAAAAAGTTCAAATAGCTTTCAAATCGAGTTCTAGCAGATAAATTATTGGGTTTATCGGAACGCTCAATATACGCAGCATTCCTCGGAAGTTCGACTGGGTTCTGAATTCCAGGCGCTCGCAGATCAATACATTGTTACCGAATCGAGTTATTTAGAATTTGCCAATTATTTAAGCTGGCTTTAGAGTATTTAAGTTACATCTTGAGCTATAATATTTTATCGCTCATCATACATTTTGAACTACACACCTCCCCGGACAACGCACCTCCCCCTGCCTCGCCCTGAGTTAGAAGTGTTAAATGATCACATGTAAAGATTTAATATACATCATAGAGAAATTAAACGCTACGCTTACATCCTTCAACCAACTATACAAAGGATATCGCGCGCTGTACTATGCACTGTGAAAAACGTGGCTTACATTGCTAGCTATAATTTGTCAAAAGCACGTCACACAAATATAGCCTCTTTATTAAAGAAGATAAGACAGAAATCTAAGTAAGCCGACTAAAATGAAAACTGCTGCTCCGATAAGCACGTCATACAAATATCGCCTAAAGGAGATAAGACAGAAAATCTAAGTATGAAAAGTTTTAGACAAGCCGCTTTCATGCGGATAGTGCAAAATCCTTTGTATAGTTGATCGAAGCTTACATCCCGTAGACAAAACCCGGCTTTCAACTATTTTAATACTCATCACAGCAGCATACAAAGAGTGCTTTGGTACTGACAATAGACAAACATTTAGGTACTGAAATTCAGGACATCTAATCCTAGTTTCTTAAAAAAAATAAAGTGTACAAAATGAGTCATGGACATACTACTATTTTATTTTAATAATAGTCATAGTAGTACATCATTCACCATTACACCGTATGTGTTCATACTACAATAAAAAAAATTGATTTCAAATAGATCACTTCTTACTTCTTGCCTTAAAGAATTTAGAAAATCGGTTCACAATTGACGGAGATATTGGTGATCATAGGGCGAAAATTACAAGTGAGGATGAGGTTTTTTGAGTTTTTCGGAAAAAGTACCAATCCTTCAGGAATAAAATTTATATGGGACCTGTGAAGTATACTCTTTTTAAAAAAAAAAAGATTTTTGAAAATTGGGTTACAATTGAAGGAGATATCGGTGAACATACATAAAAAATGTTGAAAAAAAGGTTTCAAAAAAAGTATACCAACTGTTTTTAACATCAAACCTTCTTATTGTATAGCTGCCAAAAGTTTGTAATGTTTCTTTTATTCTGTCACACTATTATTTGCTTATCTACCTATCTATTCTCATTTCGCATGTTGTCCTCTAGAAGGTCGTACACCTGTACTTTGTTTGTGAGGCTTTATTTTCTAAAACGGATTATTTGTGTAACGTCCAGTTTGGTACTCCTAATCAAACAAAATAGTAAAATAATAAGTAGGTATTTTAGTCAAGTGGGTAGATAAACTTAGCCAGTTCATACGAAATCCGAAAGGAGACAAAAGTATCACCGCTACTTTAGTCCCATTTAGCGCGAAAGTTTGAATAAAAAAGTAATATCCCACAAAATCCTCAGTAACGGCGTGGTAATTGCAAAACCAAATCGGAAAATCTGCTCATAATTAAACTTTCAACAATTCCCAACTTTTTCCGATTTTGTCGTTTAATTTCTTCAGTTTTCGCGGGAAAGTTATTTTTACTTTGTTTTCACTTTTGATTGAGGCTTAGGTATACTTTTTATTCGCGAGAGATGGAGTTGAGCCTGTGTACCTGAAACTTACCCTAATTCAGTTTATTCTTAAGTTTGAGCGAAGATTTTGCAAGTTTGTTTTAGTTACCTAATTGACTCTGGCGGGACTTTTCGGAAATGTAAATATTTAGTACAAATTCCGCTTACCTTTTCTGGCGAGTTCCACAATAAGAAATACGACCACGTTTCGCCTTCCTCATAAGGCATCCTCAGGGAATTATCATAGGGTCCAGCTGTTAGCTGGCGGGCTCCTAGCTTCTTTTAAAAACCAAATAAAAAGGCTGGTTTTATCGAGCAAACGTTCTACACCTATGGCGATTCATGGGATGTATTTAAAAACTGGCAACATTGTTAATTGTTATAGAATATTATATTTTGTAATTATTATTGTTAGTTTTTAATTAGTAACGTAGGTTACTCATGTGATAATAATTATGAATAAATAACTATTAATTACTATTATGTACTCCGCGATATTATTAATTCTTTGTAACCACAGGCAAAAGCAATCGAAAGATAAACATCTTGAGCTTTCTTGAACGCGGGGTGAACCTTGAAGATCCGATAGAGTTTCCAAACTCTCATTTCACTTCCGCAATAAGAGCGAGCACGAAAGTAGGACAAACTCTAACTACAAGTCGGCAAGAAGCAACTAACTACTTAGTACAGTCTGTGTAGAATAACCGTCGTAGGATTTGGAGGCGCTTGACGAAAAAGATAGATTAATATTTATTTGCTAAGAGCTGACCCGCCAGCAACTTCGTTTGCGTATACTGGCTTACTTGAAGAAAAATTGGCAGGCGTTTACCAGTTAAAGTCAATAAGGCATATCTTGTTATTTTTTATTCATGTAAAATTACGCGTTCTATTTACAGCCAGATAGTGTTACCTGAAAATTTCATGTACAGAAAGCGTCAGAGTCTGGTAACCCCCCTAGTTAACGTTAGTAGGTTCAAACCGTCGCGGTGTTGGTCGTGGATCTCGAACTTTTTGCACAAATGTGTTTTTTATAAACCTTCTCCTCCTTGCTTAGCATATTTAATTTCGTCCATATATCTATATGAGACGATGGAGTGGCGGTTACAACACTCGACATTATTCTATATGTAATGTAATGTACTGAGAGAGTACTGGGTTCAAATCCTTCAATGCGTGATAAACAAATGAAAAAGTTACTAGCTGACGCATCCATTCATACCTAGACAAAATAATAAACGTATACTGTAACTTAACATTTCGTCATAATTACCACCCGTTACGATAGCTCAGTTGGTTAGAGCGTCTAATTCATAAACTGGTGTGAATAAAGGTCTGGTTCGATTCCCCAGCCAAGTATAAATATTTTTGTATAAGATATTGTCCATTTGAATATGGTAGCCTCCACGGCAGCATTTTAAATTTATACTTAAAAGGGGTATACCAGATCGTGACGCTGTGTGTACCTACGTAATAATTACTTGGAAAGGCTAATTTTTGATGCCCTGGGATACATTATTGCAAATATCTTAGGGATTTCTAATTTTTGATTATAAAGTGGTTCTTTGTTTGACACTGGTAAGGTAGCTTTCTAATAGGTGATTTTAAAAAAAAATGGATAAGTCGTTTTTGAGTTTATTCATTCTAAATAAAGAAACATACAAACATAAAAAATCAAATCTTTCCTCTTTCTAATAATAGTGTCGATGAATAGACGAAATTGTATAAATTTTATGACAGCTTTATTCATACACTGGTATACATTAAAATTAGTGTATGAAATATTAAGAAAGTTTTTCTTGATCTGAAAAGACCTGCTTGAAAGAGGAAACTCACCTTGGATCTCCCACGCACTCGTTTCCCGTTGTTGATCCTCAGCCAGGCGTCCCAACGATGCCGGTACACCGAGATGGTGTTCCAATGCCCGAGCCGCACTGGTTCTGGAGAACGGAGGATACCAGCTCCACTGCCGCAGTCAAACCTAATAAAAAAAAAATGTTATTAGTTATCGTAAAAAAAAACAAAATATCACGTCTATAACAAAGTTTCTAAATGTTGTGATATAAAAAGTAAATCCGTCAGGGAAAACCAATTTTAAAATGACTAGCTATTTTATCGTATTAAGGGACGGAATAGATTTTAAATAAAACCAGTAAAGTGCGAGTTAACACGCCCACCGCGGGTGACGTCAATTACGTCTATTTTGAGGGTGACGTTACCGAACCGGTCAAACGAACCCTTATGGTGCCACTTTGTCCGTCCGTCCGTCCGTCTGTCACAGCTGATTATTTCAGGAACTACATAAGCTACGGACTTGAAATTTGGTGTAGATTTAAAATGCACTGACTGAATAAGATTCATCATCATCATCATCATCAGCCTATAGCAGTCCACTGCTGGACACAGGTCTCCCCTAATGAGCGCCATTGCGCCCTGTCCTGAGCTCGACGCATCCACCTTCTACCAGCTGCCTTTCGCAGAATAAGATTGCCAGTAAATAATAAAAAAATATTTTCACGAAATAAGAAAAGTCAAATTTTCAAACTGTTGCCAATTGGTCGAGTGGCATATCATATAAAAGGGGTCAATTAGCCCAGTTTAAAGCTGTTTTTATTATTTATACAATGCTTGGTTTTTATTTTATGATCAAAATTGACAAAATTGTGAAGTAAACAGTTTTTGAGAAATCTTCCAAAATGGGGGGGTTGAAAAATAAAAGGGGGGGGGGGGGGGTGATAGGTCGAGTGGGGTATCAAATGAAAAGGCTTCATTTGAACACTATATAACAATTTTTATTTTTTGATATCATTCATATTTTCATTTAGACTGAAAAAAGTCCAAAAAATGACCATCCCCCCCCCCCACCTAACTCCGAAGTTTGCTAGTTGAAAAACCTGTATACATATTATAGAAGTATATCTATATTTTACAAGAAAATTATAGTAAAGTCTTCAGCTAATATGGTTTTGTAGAAACATCAATAAATGTAATGACAGCTGTGGTCAAGCTATAAAGCAAGTTACACGGTCAAATATGGAATATATCTGAAAGGCCCTAATTTACCCATTCTAAAGCCGGTTTTTATTTTTCTTTATGACGAATCCACTTTAATTACGAAGAAACCTTACTAATTAGTATCGCAAGCCATTGACGTTACTCGCGGCGGGCGAGTCTACTCGCACTCAACCGGTCTAGTATTTTTTAAATTAAGCATGGGTCAGCTCTTGACTGCGAGGCTTGAAGGATGTGGTCGACGATGGGACGAGCTTTCCCAGAAGATGCCTATTAACTCTCTTTTTAAAGCCATTAGGGTCATAAGACACTGGAAAAACAGACGCTGGTAGCTGATTCCATACATAATACTAATTCATACATTTAGTATTGATTCTCGCTGATATCATGAGTAGTATAGTAGTGAGTTCTAGTGAGGGAAATTTATAGTTTCTCTCACTCACACTCGATGTATGAAGAGGGGCAGGACTTTTTCTACCCCTCTTGATACTTCGCTTTTTTATAGGTAGTTGCATCCACGTGGCTGACCACCATAATTTGAAACAGTTAGTGAAGGAATTATCTAGTAGTTTTTAACCGACTTCAAAAAAGGAGGAGGTTCTCATTTCCGTTGTATTCTTGATATTAGTAAGTTTTTTTCGTAATTTAAAAAACTGTACGCCTTATATAAAAATAAAAACCTGTAATATAATAGGCAAATCAAGGCCTTTCAATTAACACCCTATTAACCGTGTAACTTTCCTTATAATTTGACCACCGTTTTTCTTACATTTATAAATTTTTATACAAAACCACTTTAAATAGAGACTTCACTACAAGTTTCCTGTAAAATATAGATATCTTTCCATAACATATAAAAAAATCAGGTTTCTCACTTTGCAAACTTCGGAAATAAGAGGAAAAAGGTCATTTTTTGGATGTTTTCATCATAAATCCAAAACGGTGCATGATAAAAAAAACTGTTTCGTGTAGTACAAATTAGGCCCTTTGATATAATACCCCACTCGACCTAGCCAGCCCCTCTTTTATATTTCATCCTCCCCATTTTAGAACATTTTGAAATAATTGTTATAGTTAATACTTCGCTATAATTTTCCTGTAAAATATAGATATCTTTCTATAATATATAAAAAAACAGGTATATCACTTCGAAAAAATATGTTATATATTTTATTTATTAAATGGCATGTATATTTACATTTAATATATATTCATACATATATATGATTATTACATACCTATATATTTAATATAATATGTTATTTTATTCATTTACTTTTATAATTAGACCCACTTAGTTATATAAAATTATATCTTTTGCTAGTTATATCGTTTAGATTTTCATTAAATATTGTACATTGGCAATTGTAAAATTAGTAACTGTCTACCTGAGCGTAAAAGCTTTGATGTTTCGTACCAAGTTTCCTCGATACAGGCTTAGCCCAGAGAGGAAACTGACAGGTTATTTAACAAGAATTTTAATAATTTAAATTGTATTATTTCAATAAATGTTTTTCTTATGTTTTATGTCAATGCCCGCAATATCATAAGTATCAACTTATTTTAAACAAACTATGGTTACTATTTCACGTCCATACTCACTAACACACAAATTGTCACATTTATAAAATAAATAAATAAATAATGCTAGACGTATCACACAGCATCATGTAGCCCCAAACTAAGCAGAGCTTGTGTTATGGGAACCACATGTTTGATATACTACACATATAGTTTATAGTTTTTTTGTAAATACATACTTATCATACATAGAAAACACCCAAACCAGAAACAAATATCTACAGAACCTGCAAACATTTGTCCTATAGCGGGAATCGAACCTGCAACCTTCTGCGCCTCAGGCGGGTCTTCGCCCACTGCGCCACAGAGGCCGTTATAAAATAAGTTTGATGACAATAATATTATATAACTGAGTTTAATCAAGCACACATTTTTGTTCAAAGCACGCACTACCATAAAATCTCTTTAACTAAAGCACCCACAGTATTGAACCCTGTCAATATCCCTCCATCAATTCCGATCTACCCTTTTAATCTTCCTGTCGGTGTTTTAATTATTCCCGACACACCAATATAATAACAATAACGCTGAAGTATTATTTAACAGGTTCAACCAGTTTAATTATATCTTTTGACGCCAATATAACAAAACGCTACTGTTAGAGCTTTTTAAGCCCTTTTTTTGACGTTTCAGCATTTCAGTACAGATTTTGAAAAACCTCTACCACTACTAATTGGGGCCCCCCTAATAAGAAGGGAGATATACCTATAATCCCCACGCTAGGCGTGTGGGTTGGGGATCGCAAGGGACAGCTTCTCGCACCGCCGACGTTGCTGCCCGTCGGCGGTCAGGGAATAAAGCTGTGTTCAGCTGGTAACCCAGAGCCTTTGTCAGTTAGCAAGGTGGACTACGTGCAGGCGAGGTCAGCTTGAGTTGCAAAGGTGGTGGTTCCAAACCGTTACACCTCTTTTTAACCTTACACAAATACTCTTACCCTTCAAAAAAAGAAAGATCTCGCGTTGATCACAGATTTATAAGTTAGGTACTAAAGAATCTAATCTAGAAAGGTTGTGTTTGAATAATATTAAAACTGAAAATTTAAGTAAACTGTACTCGTACAAAAAGAAACCTATTATTTCAACATTATCCATTTACAAATCAGTTCGCGAAATTCAATTTATCATTTCCATACTATACCGCTAAATCCCGGTATTACACGGTACAGCTAATGAACCAACGGACCACAGACTATTGCGGAAGCTGTATAAGGTGGTCCAGAATTGGTGTGTTATAATTTAAATGGGCTAACACATCCACTGCGGGACTTGTATGTAGGTACATGGCCTTGAATGCGGGACTTGTAGGTTAGATTATATAAAAAACTGTAACCTTAACTATTTTGTGTAATCCACTGAGCCTATTTATAACAACACGTAGTATTTATGTTTTGTTCTCATGTAAATTAATGTAACATTCATTGTGAGAAATAAATATCTTTGACCACAGATGGGGCTTGGGTTGAGAACGAAACCCTGATCATGAAATTAACGCTTTGAGTGCTGAAAACACAACTGTGGTTCGGCCGCTAGATCGGCCCGCAGTCAACGTCCTAGGAGTGATAAATTATTTCATCTTTTCATTTATTCGTGCTCAAATATACAATTACTCGTACAGGCCCTAATTTTTTTTAAGTGCAATAGAGTAATGGAAAGAATCCCAGATGTTATTTTGGTAAACATCCCGTAGGAGTAATAGTTGTAAAATCTTCCTAATCAAAATACAATGCAACTCTTCAATGTGAGAATATTTTTTGGGGATTTAATGGGGATTCCTTATTATTATATTATATATTAAAGTCTGTGTAGGACATAATAACTAATTTTAATCATGAAACTTGCATTAATTTGGTCATATTAAAAAGCGCTAAACTAGGATTCAATTTACCATACCTATGAAACGACGTCGGCTAAACGTAAAAATACTTCACATAAGCAACGGTACGCGAAAATTTTCGTTTTTCAATATAAATGAGTAAATGATAGTCTACATGAGTAAAATTAGTGAACATGTTCTAGGACTCCTTGTATAATAGTGTATACATTCATATAACTGATCCTAGAATTACATTCAGTGAGCACCCAGACAGTAATTCCTAGTGCTGAAAGTGAAATTTAATACGAAATTCGGTGTTTTCACAAATATTATTATGAATTGATCATAACACATTTTTAAGCTATTGCATAGCTTCTATCGAGGGCCTTGAGCGCGGGGACCGAATCCAGAAATTCCGTAACGAAAAAAAACCTCACGCTCCCCACTCCGACGGGCACGGAGGTGTGGCTTGAAGGCCGTGCATTGTCTAACGTCGTTTCTTTTCGGCAGTCTTCGACACGGTGTTTGTGTGCGTGCAACTAGACGTATTTTTATTTAATAAAAGAAAAAAAAATGTTTTTTATCGGTCACCATGCTCAAAAAGTGTAACTTGAATTAATATCAAAGAAAAAGAAATACTGCATAAATAAAATAAATAAATAATTATAATTGCATAAGTTGATTCAAAATGATATGCAATAGCTTTACCGCGGCAGTCCCCGAGTGCCACACGTCTTTTTTTTATGTTAGGTACCTATTGAAGGAACTAGCACATGGTCCACCTGATGTTAAATGGTAACCATTACCTATAACAAAGTGTTCCTTGGTAGGTCACGGATGTTTGAAACGTGACCTACTATGCAACACTGTGCGTCCATCAACTTGAGGCATGAAGCCTGTAATGTCCTCGGCACCCTTCAGACCGATACACAGCAATGCTTCTCTACTACTACTGGCTGAAATAGGTATGGTGGTACCCATTTCTGCTACCATTTCTGCTGTTAGTAGAGTTCTTTGTGAGCCCTTACAAGGAACTCTAGTTCTGCTAAAACTACACGAACACATTCCAATGTTTACTGTTTACCTACAAATATAAATTAGAACAAATGAATAGGCAAACACAGTTAAAAGGTAGGTATTCTAGGTATATTTATTTTTCGTAGGTACGTTTTACAAATTAGATCACAAAAAGAAGAGAGATGAGAACAATCAGAGCCAGTCAGAAAGAGTTCCTGTCATAATTTTTGACACTGACATATCTTTAAATACGTTCCGTCACATGGTGGTAACCATTACTTATAACAAAGTATTGCTTAGGTCACGCATGTTTGGAACGATGCGTGCCCTACGATGCAAAGCTCTGCGTCCATCAACTGAGGCATTAAGGTTTTAAGTGTCATGTGTCTGTAATTTCACCAACACCCACACCCTTTAAACCAAAACACAGATATGCTACTTCACGGCAGAAACAGACAAAGTCGTAGTACTTAATTAATAGTTGTAAATACGAAAGTTTGTATAAGTGTGTGTGTTTGTTCCCATTTACCTCAGTAACAGCTGACGGAAGTACCTAGAATATCAGCGGCAGGGCTTAATTCCGAGCTTTGTGCGATCATAAGACTTAAGCAACTCTCCGCCCGGTCATCGGTGATTACTTGGATGGGTTACCCTAGCGAGGTCACAAACTGTGTACTCTTATATATTTCAAGTTTCATCTAAATCCGTCAGCTGTTACTGAGGTAAATAGGAACAAACAAACACACTTATACAAACTTTCGTATTTACTACTATTAATTAAGAAGTACTACCACCTTGCCTATTTCTGCCGTGAAGCAGCATATCTGTGTTTTGGTTTAAAGGGTGTGGGTGTTGGTGAAATTACAGGCTCATGACACTTTACATCTTAATGCCTAAGTTGATGGAAGCAGAGCTTTGCATCGTAGGGCAAACATGCGTGACCTAAGCAATAATTTGTTATAAGTAATGGTTACCACCATGTGACGGAACGTATTTAAAGATATGTCAGTGTCAAAAATTATGACAGGAACTCTTTCTGACTGGCTCTGATTGTTCTCATCTCTCTTTTTTTTGTGATCTAATTTGTAAAACGTACGAAAAATAAATATATTTTCATTGCAACAATTGGCGACCGTGACAGGACTCGAACCTGATCATGTTCAAGTTCCATCTTTTTAGTGTAATAATAAATAAATATGCTGGACACTATCACACAGCATCATGTAACCCCAAACTAAACAGAACTTATATTATGGGACATGACTGATAAACTACATAGATCCATTTTTTGTAAATAAATAAATATAATTCATAGAAAAAAACCCAGACCCGAAACTAATATTTTCAGAACGTACAAACATGTGTCTCGCGGCGGGAAGGTGTTGGTATGATTTATTGATAACTTACCTAAGTTCAACATGCCCGTTCCTGAGTATCAGCGCCAAGTAGTCTCCAGACAGGTCGTCATGTTCGCCCGTCAGCAGCAGCACGCCGCGCGTCCGCTCCGGTCGCACCCTGATGCGGACGCGGACTCGTTTGTAAGCGCCTCGTAGCGCGCGAAGAGCGATCCATGACGCACCGGAGAAACGAGGGGTTGATACTTGAAGATGATCTACGGAGACATAACATAGCATCAAATACAACAACAACATAAGCTAACATCAGTCATCTGCTTGACATTGTCATCGCCTGATAATAAGGGGGATATTATAAACCCCACGATGGGCATGCGAGTTGGGGATCGCAGGTCTTAGCTTCTCATTCACGTTGCGGAACGGGGACAGTGGCAATCAGTCGGCCACCAGATCCCTGTTTGTGAGCAGCATGCACTAAGGGCTGGGGAGGTTGACATGGGTTCCGAAGATTGAAACTGAACCGATTAGACCCGTCGACACATATAGTTATATATATTAACCTTAACATTCTTTTTATACCTCTAAGGTAAGCAAATTGTCATATGGTGTCCTGGTGGTAAGTGACTCCTGTAACCAAGTTTTAACACATATTGTAGTCTCTGCGGAAAACTTAAGGAAGGACGCAGACCATTCCACAGCTTGATTGTTCGCGGGGGGAAATTTCTCTGGAACCTCGCAATAGAAGAATATATAGGTTGCAATGTATGTGGATGGAACCTCTGCCAATGGGAAACAATGCGATGATGAATGGAACATCAATAGATGAAGATATAGGTCGCAATGTATGTGGATGGGACCTCTGCCAATGGCAAACAATGCGATGATGAATAGAACCTCAATAGATGAAGATATAGGTGGCAATGTAGGTGAATGAAACCTCTGCCAATGGCAAACAATGCGATGATGAATAGAACCTCAATAAATGAAGAAATAGGTGGCAATGTATGTGGATGGAACCTCTGCCAATGGCAAACAATGCGATGATGAATGGAACATCAATAGATGAAGATATAGGTGGCAATGTATGTGGATGGAACCTCTACCAATGGCAAACAATGCGATGATGAATGGAACATCAATAGATGAAGATATAGGTCGCAATGTATGTGGATGGAACCTCTGCCAATGGCAAACAATGCGATGACGAATAGAACCTCAATAGATGAAGATATAGGTGGCAATGTATGTGGATGGAACCTCTGCCAATGGCAAACAATGCGATGATGAATAGAACCTCAATAGATGAAGATATAGGTGGCAATGTATGTGAATGGAACCTCTGCCAATGGCAAACAATGCGATGATGAATAGAACCTCAATAGATGAAGAAATAGGTGGCAATGTATGTGGATGGAACCTCTGCCAATGGCAAACAATGCGATGATGAATGGAACATCAATAGATGAAGATATACGTGGCAATTTATGTGGATGGAACCTCTACTAATGGCAAACAATGCGATGATGAATGGAACATCAATAGATGAAGATATAGGTCGCAATGTATGTGGATGGAACCTCTGCCAATGGCAAACAATGCGATGATGAATAGAACCTCAATAGATGAAGATATAGGTGGCAATGTATGTGGATGGAACCTCTGCCAATGGCAAACAATGCGATGATGAATAGAACCTCAATAGATGAAGAAATAGGTGGCAATGTATGTGGATGGAACCTCTGCCAATGGCAAACAATGCGATGATGAATAGAACCTCAATAGATGAAGATATAGGTGGCAATGTATGTGGATGAATCCTCTGCCGATAGCAAACAATGCGAAGATAAATATACATTTTTTATTATAAAGATTTGCGTTCTGAACAAGGTCTAAAGATAATCGTAATATGAAAAGGAGGTGTCTCAAAATAATAATTATTTTCGATCCTTTTAACGTCTACTCGCGTTCATTACGATCTCGCCATCCCTTCGGAAAGAGGGAGGAGAGTACCTACCCTCATTTAGTAAATTAAAGGTAGCAAAGATACGGCCAAGTAAAATGTTGGGTCCCAGCAGGTTTCAATCTTTTGTAATAGGCATTTGGGATCAAAGCCTTTTTTAGTTGCGACGTTTTAGAGTTCATAAAGTAGTAAATTTATTAGAGATGGTTTAGGGTATGTATGTATATATTAAGACGAGACTGAGTGCGTATTTCTTCGTCTTCAAGTAAAGTGGTTATTTGTGACACTTATTTTTCTAACTAACGTTAATTAGCAAGAGTTTGCTAGTAAAAATTAGGAGTACTATAAAACAGTAATCGATGATCATAAATCAATATCTAAAACGAACTGCTTTAGATTACTAGATAGTATCAAACAAAGTCACTTCCCGCTGTCTGTCTGTCCGTATGTATACTTAGATCTTTAAAACTACGTAACGGATTTTAATGCAGTTTTGTTAATAGTTAGAGTGATTCAAGAGGAAGGGCTATATGTCTGATTTGCAACCGTTCAAAGCCGGTGCGGGTCGCTAGGAAAATATGTTTATTTATTTTCATTTATCAGCATCACGATCATAAATAGCGTATAGTATTTTACTGCTGGACATAGACCTCCCCAGATTAGCTTCATAACGCCCTGTCCTTAGCTCAATGCATCCAGCTCTGTGCCAGCAGCCTTTCGCAAAAACGTCTTTCCACCAAGACGGAGGCCGTCCTACACTACTTTTGAGAAGACGCGGTCTCCACTCAAGAACTCGTTTATTCCAACGGTTGTCGGTTCCTAAAATTACAGTGGAATTCAAATCTAATCCCTAATTTCGAAGAGATATTTATCTCTTAGAAAAAGAGAAAAATAGAAGAGAAAAAGTGAGGGTTTTGTTTCAATGATTACTTGTTTTCTACCCATAAACTCTCAACATTTTAGCTTCGTAACACAATGTCGCTAAGCGCTGTAAGCATTAAAAGCGCTTGAAGCGCGCTCGTTGTAAACGTCCTTATCATAATTAAGTGGCTTCATCCCGACGCCTGCAAAATTACTCGATTTCCTTCCTCGGTACTTTGGACACAGAATATTGTAATACCTATGTTACCTAACAGAATTAATTCTGGCTAGAACTGAAACTCACTGGAAGTTTCATCATCATCAGCCTATAGCAGTCCACTGCAGGACATAGGCATCCCCTAATGAGCGCCATTGCGCCCTGTCCTGAGCTCGACGCATCCAGCTTCTACCAGCAGCCTTTCGCAGATCGTCACTCCACCTGGCCGGAGGGAAGTTTGCTAATATTTATTATCATAATTTGCTAATATTTACAACATAAGTTAAGATCCGGAGGTTGTTCCAGAGGGTTTAAATCTCGACCGTGCTCCAATGGATTTTAAATTATTAAGTTCGGAAAATATATGTTCTGGCGGTGGCTTCGCTGGCGTGGTACTCGGTTAGAAATAGCAATCGACCTTTGTGTAAATCCAAATCATAATCGATGTATGTTTCAAACATTCAATTGCTCGAGTCGCCGAGCATTACCGCGCTTGAAAGTGTCGCGGGGCGTAGAAGTGGTCATTCCGGCCATCCGCATCAGTCTGGCCCACTGGTAGGAATTATGAGACTGAAGAAAAAATCGACTCGTAATCCCCATCGCGCGATCGTCGTTGTTGTGGTTGGGATTATGAGCCAAAAATGTTTTGTAAGTGTCATATCCCCATATCCCATATACTAGCCGGGGGGCCAGAGTTGATCCCCACCATGCTTTTTTACATTGTATCATAATCAATCCCCACTAGTAGTCTAGAACTAGTGGAGATTAAGAGAATGATCCTGTCGACGTGCGCCCGAGAGAGCGACTGAAGCTTCTTTTATGCAGTCTCAAAAACTGACAGTGAACGTTTCGCCCCGCGCGCGGCACGTTCAAGCGCAGTAATGCTCAAGTCGCCGCCCCTATCCCCGTCTTCTCGTCTACATAGTGCGCGGCCACCGCAAGCGCCAATGTTTGATGGTTTGTCGCGGTTAATTTGTACGCACCCGCTGTCTACATAGTACGTGGCCTCCGCGCTCGCCAATGTTCGATGATTCCTTTGCCGCGTTACTTTTTACACACCTTAAAGTTTTCAAAGCTGATTTGATTTGTGTTATTGAAGAGTTACGTTTCTATATGCAAGTACTATCTTTCTTCTCTTTCCAGCCTTTGTTTTAGTAGCAGACATTAATTTCTGACAGTTTACTCTTTATACTTTACTTCATAATGGAATTTTCTTTTCACAGTTTTGAGTAAATTGAATGTGAAATGCAGGTAACACAAATACAGCTTGATTTTAAAGTATTGTCAGTTTTGACGTTTGGTAAACGTGCGATGCAACTGAATTAATATGCTAACCATTAATTTCGTTTTGTTAGTAACAGACCTCACATACACCACGCTTTGTCGTCGCGCTTAGTCGCGAGCGTCTGTCATATCTTGTTGTCACGATTGTCGCCGAGCTTTGAACAAAATGTATGAAAATTGTCCCCCGCAGCTTGTCGTAGCGTCTAATCCTGACGTTTGTCGTCCAATGTGCGCAGGCTGTAATGGTGTTCTCACTATGTATGCTTTATGTATGAAGGAATTAGACGAATATGGTAGTTGTGGGACTACTCCATTATGTGGCTCGATTAGACTGGGTGACTGAACAGATACACCGGACATCGTTGCCGCATATTATTATGAACAATATAATACACATGATAATTATTGGCAAAACTGTGTAAATTATATTATCCCAGCTGCCAAATTAATGAATGACTAGTTTGATTCGAATCCGTTTAATAAACATTATTTATTGACTAGTGGATTCTGATCTGTTGATTATTTTGATTTTCTTAAATACATAAAACTGTAATAAAACTAATTGACAGAGTCACTGACAATCAACACACACATGACAATTATTACACCACGCGGTATTCATTCTGTCTTATACTTAGCGTAGTGTAGTAAGAGTAAGCCAACTAAGTCGGTCATAGTAAATCTAGTTAGTCAGTAAGACAGTCTTACTAACACAGACTGGATACCGCGTGGTGTAATAAGCCTTTAAATCGTAGACTTATGTAAAGAGTGTCTTCCTTCGACAGTGTAAGGGTGGACTAAGGAATAAATATAAATACTATTCATATTTCGTATATTCGTGCTTCTACACCATCACACCACACCAGCCGTAATCAGTACACTGCTGGACATAGGCCTCCCCTAATAAAGGGGGATATACCCATAATCCCCAATGTTGGGTATGCGGTTTGGGTATCTACTAGGATTGGTCGAATCGTAACTTCAGATATATAAAGATCCGTAGTGAGCATTATACCTAATCACGCGTTTCAAATCTAACAAAGTGTACTATATAGATAGTGATGAACTATGAACTAATTGAAGATAGTAACATTGAGCTGTAATCATTATTATTATCTGTTGTTATGTAGTCTTTATAATGTAAAAATAAAGATAACAAAATATTTATTGGAGACACAATATATACAAATATATATTCATATATTCATATAGTTTATTTCCACAAAACGGCACATAAGTATACTTCAACACAAAGTAATAAGTTTGTTGCGCCCACGCGGATACCGCAGGCTCTATGGTAAGTTAAGTAAGTAATTGGTAAGTTCTTAAATATCTATATTGAGAAATAGTGACATAAAAAGGTCTCGACTCAACGTATGCTGCAGAAGCATGGCAGCAACTGCAGCGCTGGTTTAACTGCCACCACCGTGCAGACAGCAGCAGCATTTATGATACGCATTACGTACCTACTAATATAATTAAAAATAATTACACTACAACTTTAACTACAAAAGAAAAGGTTACTACAAAGGAAAAGCTGCCTTCAAAAACTTTTAAATTAATATATCTGAATTGCAGTGCAATTGTTTTTTCTTCAAAATAAACCTAAATCCTAAGAACAAAACCCACTGCCCCACCCTGTACATAAATGTATACTGGCTGACTGACTGTTGTTGAATTAGGCCTCCGCTCCAGACACTGTACATACATTCTATCTGATATATTCTTGTATAAATACATCGTAAATGTTCTCATTAGGAGCGCGTCGCCCCGCGCCGCCTGTCACATAATCTCTACATCACTTATTCATAGTAAATCCTTGACGACAAATCCATGTACTTTCGACTGAATGGTTGTACTCAGGATCGAAATAGTTACGACAACAGTAATATTATCTGTTTTATTCCTATCATCATCATCATCAGTCTATAGCAGTGCACTGCTGGACATCGGCCTCCCCTAATATGCGGTCCCTGTCCACAGTTCGACGCATCCAGCTTCTACAAGCAGCCATTCGCAGATCATCACTCCCCATAGCAGTAGGGCGTCCTACACTACGTTTGCTGCGATGTTGTTATTTATTTATTGGGTCGCTGACAAGAGATACAAAATATATAAATACATAGGTATACAAAATAATAGTAGCTGATAATCTTATAGACTGTGTTCCTTTAAATTATGGATAAGAAATAAGCACCATGTTCTTAAGTTTTTTTCTTATGTTTTTTTTTTGTTACATGGTTTTCGACATATTTACTTATCATATAAAAGGTGTATTTGAATTCTTATGTTATCCCGTAAATAGGTTAATATAATACTGTAGGCTAACAATAAATCGAATCATGTAGTTTTTTTTATGATACAAAAATCTAAAACAAAAATCAAAAAACGTTTATTCAATTTAGAAATTTAAATTAAGCACATAAAGTACACTTTGAAACGTTAATTTTTAAAATCTAAATTAACACCAATTCTTAACGCGATCATACAGAGAAGAATTGCCAAGAAACTCTGCTTGGCTTATAAACGGTAGATGGATCAATACATAAGTTATGACAAAGTATTGATCTGTAAGTCACATATGTTATCATCAACTTGATGCATGTAATTTCACCGGCACCCACACCCTTCAAACTGAAGCACAGCAATTCCCACGGCAGAAATAGGCATGGTGGCAGTACTTCCCCGGATGAGCCCTTCACGAAGAACATCCAATAAAATACCAATGTTTATAATTTTCGACCATGACGTCTTTCAGATCGGTGGCACAATTAACAAAGCATTGCTGGCTTTAGGAAACTTCAGAATTCGATTTATTTCAGAACCTTAACTTAGGAACACTTTGAAATTGAACTTGTTTATATAAACCACCTACGCAAAGTTAGGTCATTGTTCATGTTCATGTCTCGTAGTTTTGAAACCGGATAGCACTTCAGTTTCTTTTGACTATGGAATAAACAATAATTACATCTATAATATTTTGTACGAGACAAGTCCCCGGACACCACGCCTCCCCCTGCCTCGCCCTGAGTTTGAATGGTCACGTTCGTGTGCAGAAGTGTCAAATGATCACGTGAATTATAGCCAAAGAAGAAATACATTACATCGCATAGTCAAAAGCCGGCTTTAGATACTGAATATGTGTCCTTGTATAGGAATCTGCCCATTTGACCTTGTGCTTAAGTTGTGTTCGCACAAACATGAAGACCCTTCATTTGCATGTACCTGTCTAAAGGTACCGTTCCAATTCAGTTTGAATGGTATACGTGTAGTTAGCCTAATTCAATTCTAAGGTACGGATAGGATAGTAAATATCCTAACTCGATCTGGTAATCTATTTTGTATCGAAAAAAAAATTGTAACCAGTAGGTAATGAAGTTTACCCTACGTTTAATCTAGAACAACAACAACAGCTTATATCAGTCTACTGCTGGGCATAGCCTGCCAAATTAGAAGGGGTAATGGTGTAGGGATAGGTGCAAGGCTGCACTATGCTGCAGTCAGCAGCTTACCAGAGCCCCAGTTAGTTAGCAGGATGCACCAAAGGCAGGTGAGGTTGTCTTGAGGTGCGAAGATGGAGATTTGAACCCCTTATTTCCACTTATATACATTCATATCAAATTTAATCCAAATATGAATGTGAATAAATATATAAATACATACACACACATTTTATAAATTAAAGTGTAAAAAAAGGTATACTGACAAAAAAGCCGTAAAAGATCTTCACTCTTAATAGCTATTACATTACGTAATGGCTACGGGACGATTTCGTTCTGGGTTTCGTAAACGCTTACTCTGCGACGTTGTCGTAGTCCACGGCAACGTAGATGCTTACTCTACGACTTCGTAGACCCCTATTCTACGATGTCGTAGCCTCACGTTCGTGGTCTTCTGCGTCGTAGACATCGTAGTCCCAAGTTCTAGGTCTTTTGACGTCGTACAACCTTACACTGCGACGTCGACGTAGTCCCACATAGTAGACTCTTAAGCTAGGTCACGATGACCCAATTATTATAATCTTCTACGTCGTAGACCCTTTTTCTACGACGTCCTGCCCACGTGGTCCAGTGGTCTTCTATATGGTAGAGACTTGTTCTACGAGTCGTAGTCCCAAGTATAATAACATCTACGTCGTAGACTCTCAAATTACAACCTACACAACATTTTCGATCGACTTTGATTTTACATGATATATTAGCTCAAATGCTTTAATTTTTTTTTAATTAGCTGTTAAAAAATACAAGAACACGTCATGTAACCACTATTTTACGCCTGTGTCTGTATTTAAATAAAAATGTCAAGCCCATACAAAGTCAGGGGCAAAAACTTTCTCTTGTTTTCTTCCGATATATTAATCTTATCGGGAAATCAAACAGAAGGGACCATTTCCAGAACAATGCAAACTGAAAACAAAGTTGTGTTATTAATAAAAAAAAAGTTATACCACTATTAAACAGTTTAGTAATTCTCTGGCGCTTCATGTAAATTATAAAAAATATAATAAACTTGCGATTCAGATCAGATCAGAAGTCGAAAATAAGTACGTATATTATAAAGTTCTTTAAAAACAGACATCATCACGACATTTGCCCCTTAATTGCTCAGTAGGCAAATCTGTCAAAAGTGCCAATATACGGGGTAGGCAAACGCAAGTATAAACATACATTTGCAAACAGTTGCCATTCCACGTGACAGATTACCTCATTGGAACACAACATTTTTGCATTTGAAAATTGAGCATATTTTTTTATTAATAACATCACAGTAGTTGTTTGCTGATCGTGACACATTTGACACTAGACAAACTCGCGTCATATGAGTCCACAATGTGTTGGATGCTGAGGATAGGATGGGTTGATGCGGTAGGTAACTAGCAAAATATAGTTTGCTTAATTTAAATACTTATGTCATGTCATCAGCGTCATGGTGCGCCTGAAGGTGGTGCATCTATTCGTTGTAAAATTTGGGCCTATTTATACATTTTTTCATAAAAAAATTATTTTAGGATATAAACTAACTAGATACTGTCATATAAACCATTTACAACAATAATATTTGTTAGAATAGCATTTAAAAACCACTAAGGTTTGATTGAGCTGGTGCTATGTATGAGCGTTGGTTTATTTTTTGCTTTTGCAGTATTCATATATATCATTATTATTATTTATCAAGATTTTTGTACAGAGATATTCTATAACCCAGTTGAATTCACAAACTATTTAACAGAGTACCACGCGAGTACAAAACTTACTTATCAAAAGTAATCATGCTTCACTCTAGCACACCACCATCCTAACCCATATAAAACAACAACCTTCAATTATTAATTCAGTAACGAACGAACTACAATCAAAATGAGATCTGTAACATACGCGGCCATTTTCTTCCTGGGCCTTTTGACGGCCGCGTCGGCTCAAAGCCACGACCTTCTCATTGGCCAAGCCACCTACGGTGACGTCATCATCTACAAATCCAACGAATATAAATATGGATTCCCCTTTATAGTCAGAACCAGTGACGTTGAATACCCGGAGCCTGGACAACAAAATTTCGCGTACATAAAAGCTATCTTCGTGAAGGACAACGAAAGAGATGGTACTGGTGGTTATCCAGTCGTGAAGTCCGGTGGTGTTGGTCAGAGGTTTGTGAAGTTGAAGTTGAAGAGTCAAAGAGGATATGGATTCAACTTTACCATCACTATTTATGGAAGGTACGCGTAAAATGATTGTATGTGGAGAAATATTATTGTAAAAATATATTTTAATTCTAAATAATTATAATAATACATTTTGAAGGCAGAACGGGAGTGCTAACAGTGATTTACCAATTAGACAAAATCAAAAATATTTATTTTTAATCTCTTAATATATATTTTTTTGGGTTACTAACAGAAATGTTAAACTTGTAGTTAGTTGTACAAAAAAACATAATACAGAAATAAATTTATTTAATGATATGTACAAACACCTGAAAGAGTTTAAAAAACTTGCAATAAAGCTATGAAAATGTTAAAAAATGTAAAAATAATTTTAGGTTAATGTTAATGTTTAATTTGAGGTCGTTTATATTTATTGCTATTTTATGAAATACTACAACTTTATGTAATAAAATGATACTATTATCGATTTGATATTTTGATTTTCCATAGAGCTTTCTTATTTAGGTATACCCTAACTTTATCATCATCTCAGCCCGGAATCACCCATTCCTAGGCATCCCTTAGTTTTTGCCAGTCCCGTCTCTCCTGTGCCTCTCTCATCCATTCTAACACTATTTTATTGTTTGTATATGATTCGAGTATGTAGACATTTCTTCCCCAAAAAAAAAACCAGAGGTTAGGTCAATGTGAAAAAGGTAATGAAATGATGAAAAAGACCGTTTTTTTAAATTCAGTAAACAGTAATTAGTTTTATGTTAAAATATATCTTTAATCACACTTCTACATCTATCTACACTATTATAAAGAGGATTTTTTAAAATGTGTGTGTGTGTGTGTGTGTGTGTGTGTGTGTGTGTGTGTGTGTGTGTGTGTGTGTGTGTGTGTGGTCAATGTGAAAAATGTAATGAAATGATGAAAAAGACCGTTTTTTTTTAATTCAGTAAACTGTAATTAGTTTTATGTTAAAATATATCTTTAATCACACTTCTACATCTATCTACACTATTATAAAGAGGATTTTTTAAAATTTGTGTGAGTGTGTGTGTGTATGTTTGAAATGAATAAACTCAAATCTACTGTGCTGATTTCAAAAATTCTTTCACCATTGGAAAGCTACATTTATCCTGAGTAACATAGGCTAGGTAAAATTATAAAAAATCTTATGTCCAATCGTGCGAAGCCGGGACGGGCCGCTAGTATATTACAAACTAGCTTCTAACTTAGTTTGGTACTGGGATAATAAGTAGCTTCTATCTTTCTTCTTCGTATTTCACTAGTGGCCTACTCTGGTGTCAGAGTTTTTAGTCCGCCTAAGGGCCTCCGACTCCGAGAAGTAGCCTTAAGTGTCAGAAACTATGTATTTTCTAAGTTTCATTCAAGTTCAGCCGAAGCTGAGTTCAAGCTTACTCACTCACACACACACACACACACACACACTTGTGATAGTAATTAGTAATAATAGTGTGACATTATGAGATCCGAAAGTTTGTGTGTGAATATGTAGGTTCCCACTCAACTCCGTAAAGGCCGAACAGATTTGAATGAAACATGGAATATACATACACTCGAGAGCAATGAATCCGGGTCACTCAAAGAATCCAAAAAATCTCGGAAAGTAAGAATGCTAGGTTAATGCAATAAATTGTATTTAATAGACAATTTAATACTCCTTAAATGAAAGTATTAAAACTTCTTAGTTATTGTAAAGTTATATCATAAAAAAAACAAATTTGAAAAGGGAACACTGTCGAAGATGGAACTACGAAATTACAGTCAATTACACACAGTCAATCTGTCATTTATGTTGGTACATAAACCAGGTTGATAGTGCTCAATATTCATTATTCAAGCTGAAATCATGTCGCTTACACTTGAAGAATGCACCAGAATACTTACATTGGTGGAAACCGGCCGGAGTCAGCGCGATACAGCCAGGACTGTCGGTGTGTCGCTGTCAACAGTACAAAGAGTTCTCCGACGTTACGAAGAAACTGGTTCTAACCTACGCAGACCAGGAACGGGCAGAACTAGGTGTACCACAGCACGAGAAGACCGATACTTGGTGAACACCATGCTTCGAAATCGCTTTCTCACAGGAACTGAACTCACAAATCAGTTTCGACGCCTCGGAGGAAGTAACCCAAGTGCATGGACAGTAAGACGTCGGCTTGCTGAATCTAACTTAAAACCCCTTAGACCTGCAAACGGCCCTAAACTGGAGCGTGGCCATCGTATTTCAAGACTAAGATATGCCCTAAATCTAGTTCAGATATTAGCGCACTAATATTAACATAACACCTACTTTTGTTAGTCAGCTTAGGAGGAGTAACGAGCTGCTGTCGGCTGCTGGTAGAAGCTGTATGCGTCGAGCTCAGAGGCCTCATTTACTAACTCAGTTGCACACCGAAATGATAAGCACCGGTCCTCTTTTTACAAACTTTGACAATATGTCATTATTGAAGTTCTTTGAATTTAGACAGATGAAATGTCAAAGTTTGCAAATAAAGGTCCGGTGCCGATCATTTCGGTGTGCAACTGAGTTAGTAAATGAGGCCTCAGGACAGGGCGCAATGGTGCTTATTAGGGGAGGCCTATGTCCAGCAGTAGACTGATTTAGGCTGATGATGATGGTGCTTATGATAATTAAGTTTCATGTAGATTTACATAGTACATAACAATTTTTAATTTTTGTTTGCCAGATTATCTAAGTTCTTTTCTAAGAATTAAAAATTTTCTAGCACAAAAAAAAAAGTACTTTATTTATTGTTTGTACCTACGTACATTATCGATTTAAAACGCCATATTTTTATTGCTCTATCGAATCGAGGTCTCGTTTCTATAGGACGGTATGTTAGCGGAATTCGTTGTGGCGGTGGTAATGGACATTTCTTGTTTTATTCGATGCTGAAAAGACGTTGAGCTATTATGCTTATCAAAATAAATAAATAATACTGGACGCTATCACACATCATCATGTAGCCCCAAACTAAGCAGAGCTTGTATTATGGGAAACACTTGACTGATATTATACTGCATACATAAATACTTTTTTTCTAAATATGCTTATTATACGTAGAAAACACTCAGACCCAAGACAAATATTAAAATAAAAATGAATTCTGTGTTGCAATGTGTGAAAGTCCGTCTGAGACGTAGAATGTGGCAGGTTTGATTTCCGCTGCGATACACATGTTTTTATGTTGTGCTAATATTGGTTGCCGGTTTATGTACTTTCTATGTATAAACAAAAATTGTATTTACAAAAACTCACATATTGTAAATCAGTCATGTAGTATCCATTACACAAGCTTACTTTGAAGCTTGTGTTAAAAATTCCAGCAATATTTAATAATTAATCATAACCTATTATCCTACTAATACAATAAATGTGAGTCTGTGTGAATGTTTGTTACCACGTATCTGCGTAACTACTTAAGTTATTTAGATTTGTAGATAGAGTTGATAATTATAGATTATCATAAAGACTATTTAAAAAAATTACTTCTGAGGGAGTTAAAAAGGGTGGGAATATTTTTATAGAAAATGATTATTTCTTGGTTAGATTCACTCAAAACTCGGTATAAATAAACAATAATGTAAATAATCAATCACATATTTTTTTGATTTTTACAAAACTACCACTTTTAATAAATTTGTGAAATTTGTATGAAAAACAAATATTCCCTGGTATGCACATTCATAATGAAATATGTTTTGACACTTAAATTTCTACGCAGGCGAAGCCACGGGGTGCAGCTAGTTGATAGATAAAAAGTCCGCTGTATATTTATACCGTTAATACTTAAACTATACTAAATATACACATTTATCGCTGTGTATTAAATATCATGATTGAGTAGGTACGTATAGGTACATCTAATTACGTTGTTCGTTTGTTTAACGTTATTGAGTCATGTTTGCTGGAACTCAGATAACAATGGGGAATGTAAATCACTTCACGTGCCTGCCTCGACCTGAGGTGTTATGTTTGTTTTAACGTAACACGAGCCGTAGAAAGTACAAGTTAATGAATGTAATTATCAAAGAACAACGTGTTTTGTTCTGCCAAATGTATTTTATGGTAATAAGTACAAAACAAATCGATTATGACGGCATCGAAGCTAATTTCAGCGCATAAAAATCATTTTATAACATACACAATCTCACATTAAATTATTATTAATTAGCCATCAAATTTTATAGTAATAATAAATAATAATAGGTGGGCGACCATCACCACTGCCTGGACGCCTGGGGGACAGCGGCGTCGGGGTCGGCCGAGGATGCGTTGGCGGACGAGCTCGATGCCTTCAAAAGAGAGTGGTGGGAGATGGCTCGGGATAGAGATGTTTGGAAGTCTATGGGGGAGACCTTTGCCCAGCAGTGGGACAAGAGAGGTTAATTAAAAAAAAATAGCCATCGCTGTCTCACTGCAGGGCAAAGGCCTCCCTTCCCTTTTTCCACTCTTCGTTATTTAATGCTGTGACTGGCCATGTTGGTATATATGAAGCTCGTCCCGAAATCTCATTCTAGGCCTTACCGTTAATAAGTTAAGGTAAACTGGAGTTAAACCTAAGTTCCGAAGAGGATTCAGCTGGGTTGGGCAGCATTTGGAAACCTACGTCGAGTTTTTCGTCACCCATACCGCAATGTTTGAAAACGAAAGTTTTCAATCAGTGCGTCCTACCCGTCATGACATACGGAGCCGAGCTAGCTAACTCAAAGTACGGCTAGTCCACCAGTTTGAAGTCGCTCAGCGAGCTATGGAACGAACTTTGCTCGGAGTTTCTCTGAAGGATAAAATCCGTAAGGAATATATCCGACAAAGAACTAAAGTTGGTAACATAGCTCAAAGAATAGCAAGCTGAAGTGGCAGTGGGCTGGCCATATCTGCAGAAGAACCAACAACCGTTGGGGTAAACGAGTTCTTGAGTGGAGACTACGGCTTGGCAAACGTAGTGTAGGACGCCCTCCGGCCAGGTGGAGTGACGAGTTGCGAAAGGCTGCTGGTAGAAGCTGGATGCATCGAGCTCAGGAGAGGGCGCAATGGCGGAGGCCTATATCCAGCACTGGACTGCTATAGGCTGATGATGATGATGAAACATAAGTTTGGAATACAACAAATAATAAACTAAGGTTGGAGAGCTGGTGGGCGTGTTTACATATTTTAGTTACAAGTTTTCGTGATCGAACCTCTAGACAAAACAAAAGATTTTGCGAAAACCGAAATATCTTTTTCTTTCTTCTTTTCTGTGTGTTATAACTTATAAGGTACCTTTTGAAAACAAAAGAAAATAATTTGTACCGTATAACGTTTCTAATAAATCTTAATAAATTAAGGAACTCCTAATAGGTTATTTGGTTTTGACGGAAATTAATTTTGCTTCGTAAAGTGAATTCTGAGAAATCGGTCTGTTTATGTTCATAATTAAAATATTAATTCGTCCAGGAATTTCTTTTATATTGCTTTAATTTATTATTCGGCAATTTACTTTTAATTTAATTATAACTGTTTAATTTGTCCACCGTTAAATAATAAACAAATAAAAGCAAATAAAAAACAATTATTTTACCCATACTTCAGGGAAAATCTAAGATTTTTATATATCCCTGTATTTATGGGAATGTCGCGGGTTAAAATCCCGCCTGAGTCGAATTTTTTTGGGATAGGTATATAAAAATAATCTTATAACTTTTATATGTTATGTTAAGCCAGATTGATATTTCATTGGTTCATATTAAGAAAGCAAATACTGAACAGATGATCTGTTTAGTTTGTTATAATTACTGGCTGAGCGCACATCATACCGTCTCAGAATAAAAAAAGATGTTTAAAACTTATTAGCTGAATTAAATTAAGAAAGAAAGCCGAATTTATTTTATATATATTTGTATGATGTTTATTTTTCAAAGTGATTATTTATTGGTAAAGCCTGATCAAACCGCTTTGGTATTAAGGCTAATAGAATCGAATATGTCAAAAACTTTTTGGCGACCAAAAACCTATCACCAGCAACCTATAGCCACGTAATTCTGAGTAAATCATAAACGTTTGATTTTTCGCTTACCACCCCCAGTTCCCCTGTCACCCCGAACATCCCCCGCATTCCAAAATCATAGAGAAAATACCGTTGATATTGCGTAATACCACTTGGAGAGGTTGTGCATTCTTTGAGTGATTTTCATTCCTTATAAATGTTTAGTTAGTAATTACTTAGTTTACTACCAACGTCATCGCACTGTGTAAAACTCTTAAGCCGGAGTAGAGTTAGCCAGAGCAGGAGCACTCGCTTCCATAATTCTACATACAAGTTTCAAATTAGTTCGAGCGAGGAACTCACAGCGTTGCTCACACCATTGTGAAACATTAGGCACTTGTTACAAAACTTTAACTAACTTACACCTGGTATACTTAGATTAATGCTGCTAAATGTTAATATTCTGCAAATATCTGTCTCAGATCTGGGTTTTTTTATTGTCTAATAATATGTATGTATTTACAAAGAAAAAGTAGTAAATATATCAGTCATGTGGCGTCCATAATACAAGCTCTGTTTAGTTTATGGCTAGATATGCCGTGTGATGGTGTCCAACATTTATTAATAAAACAACTATATTATTAAAATTTGATCAAGTGACGTACTGACACTGGAATCCAAACAAAATGGCCCCGACACAGCGTAAAATGAATCCAGCATATTATAAGCTTCTGAAAAGACACGATCCGGTCCAAGGTCAAGTAATTTTTTTACGATGGCAATAATGTGACAGCGAAAAAGTTTGGGGAAAGACCAGAAGTTTTACGAAATGAGCTGGTTAAAAAACAAGACCGGTTAAGTGCGAGTTGACTCGCCCACCGTGGATGACGTCGATGGCGTTCGATATTAGTAAGTTTTCTACGTAATTAAACTGTACGTCCTATAGAAAAAATAGATAACCGGTTTTAGAATGGGCTAATAAGGGCCTTTAAGATAACATCATATTTGACCGTGTAACTTGCCTTATAGCTTGACTATTACAGCTATCCTCACATTTATTTAGGTTTCTTCAAAACCATATTAGCTAGAGACTTTGCTATAATTTTCCTGTAAAATATAGATATATAGCGGCACCATAAGGGTTCGTTTGACCGGTTCAGTAACGTCACCCTTAAAACAGCAATCTACATAATCATTGTAAAACGTATAAGTTATCATAGTACTGGTTCACTTCAATATTCTTAGCAACAACAAACAGGTCAAGCTATGTAAAATATTTACTTAAAACAACCATACATGTTATTGATTTCAAAATATTGACAACCTCTGTGGCGCAGTGGGCGAAGGTCCGCCTGTGACACAGAAGGTTGCGGGTTCGATTCACGCCGCGGGACAAATGTTTGCATGTTCTGCACATATTTGTCTCGGGTCTGGGTGTTTTCTATGTATGATATGTATGTATTTACAAAAAAATGTATATATGTAATATATCGATCATGTGGTTCCCATAATACAAGCTCTGCTTAGCTTGGGGCTACATGATGCTGTGTGATAGTCCAGCATTATTTATTTATTTATTTATTAATATTATTATAGTCTAGGCGAATTTTTTAATGATAAATTGTAGTTGGTTTTTAATGATACAATCTATCTCTCTACATATTTTGCATACCGTAACCGGTCAAACATAATGTTTACTATGTATATTATTTGTTACCTTGCATCCACATGTTTTTTGGCAAATATCTTTATCTTAAGTACTTTGTTCTAAGCATACCTACTAACTACATAAAAGCTCCCAGAGTTTGCCACTCACTCATATTTACCTACGTTCCAACACTTCATCCAATTTCAAACCAATTTTAATAATCAGTTTTAAGGTGAAGTGACTTACAAAATTGATGTTGACTTCATTAAGTGAAGTGATTTGCACTTTCCAACTCGCTTTACTGGCTTCGTCACCCTGTCACCTGACCCAGGGGTAGCAGCCCCGATCGCATAATGTAATTTAGGAACGAGCATAGTGATTTTCATACCTCATTCATGGATGACGCCATTTTGAAATTGAATTTGATGAAAAGTGTGGATGTTGATTCAATTTATTAGTAAGGTTGAATATTATAGTACTTGTTATTATTAAAGTATTTATTTTATTATATTAATTCTTTGGTTGTGATACGATGATTGTACAACCTACTCTCTTGCAAATAAAAACATTCTAATTCTTAATTTCATTCTGAATAATTTGAAACGTAATGGAATCAGTTTTTCCTTTATGTGGTTTTACTTGCGTGGTACCCGGGTGAAATGTAGCCTATATGTTAGGTATACGTGGTCTAGAACTAAATAATTACGTTTACATTTCACAAGCGTTTGCCTTTATAATATTAGTAGGAAGTTGGATGCATAGAGAATTTTGAAAGATCAAGAATAGGATAAAATGTCTACCCATATAAGTTTACAAGCATTGCACTTCTCTTTTACTACAACATCGGCCATTTTGATAACCGCCATCTTGGAATCGAATCAATTTAAAAGGTTGGTCATGTGTAAAATCGATCTTATCTTTATTAGTTCACTGATTTGTTGGGGTTATTCACCCTGTCACCTGTCCCCCAGGGCCGGAGATCACCCTGATAGCTTAATGTGATTCAGGAAATACGTGCATTCTTCAAGTGATGTCAATTTGAGGGCTCTAGTCTAGGGTTGGGACACAGATGCCCAATTGCCGTCATGAAATTAGGGTTGGGACACAGATCATGACATGGGGACGCAGATGCATGTTTGGATTAGCATTGAGTTACTGAAGACCGGAATATTTTACTAGCCGGCTTGGTTTGTTCTTTTTAGTCCTATGTGGTGTTCATAGATAAAATCAGTTTAAAATTCGCAAAAAAGTGAAAATATTTAAGCAGCTGTCTAAACCTATTCATTTATTTATTGACGTAACTATCAAAAGTTTTCATTTAAAAATAAAATAAATATTTTTCTAAAAACTGAAAGTATATTTATCTGTAATAATTTATTTTATGATGTTCTGTACCAACAAAGATATGCGTCATGCCAGCCAATAAAAAAAACTACTAAGATAAATGAAAACTTTGCGCCGCATAATTTGGACAGCCGACCCCGAGTTACAGTAAAGAACTAGGACAAAGAAAAGAAACCTACTAATATAGATAGATAGATAGAAAATTATTTATTGCACAAGATCAAACAAGTACACAGGCGAGCTTAATGCTAAATAGCATTGGTCGCTACCACTTAGCATTTGTAGCACTCTACAAATTTGATAAATGAAATAGTAAAAAATATAAGATAGCTAAAAATAAATATTTAGTTCAATTTTTTTTCCATTCACAATTAGGTTAATTAAACTACCAAGTACTCATAATATAATAATTATTTTGCAATGTTTTAGAAGGCCACTAAGTTTCTTAAGAAAGAGTACTTATTATTAGCATTAAGATTATTCACTACACTTAGTTATGCAAACAAACATCTTGAGGCTTTGATCTTAAATCTTAAGTACACGAAATAGAGCAAAACTCAATAGGTATGTACCTAGGTGCCTATTTTTAATGCTAAGTAGGTACCTGAATATATTCATCCAAGAACCACTTAGTGCTAACTAATTCATCAATTCTCTTTATACGTTCAAAAAGACAATCTTTCAAGATTTACTTTGTGTAAGTACTAGCACTTAAATAATAAATTTTCTATCTCTGTTTAAGTTAACTTACTTATCTTGTGATAAAAATAACGTAAAGATACATATGTAAAAAGATATCCGCGAAGTAAATCCGCACATCGATAGAACCATAAACAAATCAACAAATCACCGGATAAGGTATCCCATCACTATAGATGGTTATCGAAGGATCCTAATCGACCGGCCACTTCACTACGCCACTATACACTCTTATTCACAAGGAGTAGAGTTCAAAATAAAATTTATTAAGGCACACTTATTACAAAGTCATATGGTTCAGAATGGTATGTTTTGAAAAAATGCTCGCGTGTCACTGTAAAAAAATGTATGTAATTAAGTTAATTGAAAGAGCGACAAGGGAGTTCTGTTTGTTTGTAGCAGTGGAGTACCTACTACCTGCCTATTGATTCCAAATTCCAATGCTTGTTGTAATTCTTTGCTTTGTAAAAAGCACTTTTTTACACCTTACGTTTTAGCATGTTTTAGTAAGGATCCCTAATCTTTTCTAGCAATAAATATAACCCATGTTACTCAGGGTGAAAGTCACTTTCCAAGGGTGAAAGAATTTTTGAAATCGGCACAGTAGTTTATGAGTTTATTAATTAGAAACAAAAATACAAATTTTCCTCTTTATAATATTATAAAATAAAATAAATATAAATATTATTATAATATTATAAATAAAAAATATAAATAAAATGTAAATAATAATAATAGTGTTGATAGTGTAGAAGTGTAGATGGATAAGCTATTTACAAGATAATCTGAAGGTTACAAATAACTTTAATAACACGCTATTCCTGTAAGTTGCTTTAGAACTGTATGGTGAGTTAGCATTTAGATCATCAATCACTTCAATAGCACCGCAACGATTTATAGTTTTTTATGAGCCTAATTTTTTAGCTCCTAGAAGTATGTGTGGTGTGACTTTGAGAGATAGATAAAGATAAAGATAAAGATAGTGTGATTAGAGAGCAGTATAGGGCGCATTAAGATTTAGTGACAAGGATTGAGGTATGCTGAGGTGGTTTGGGCATGTAGAAGGGATGGATGAAAGAAGATTGACGAAAAAAGTATATGAGGCGAGTGTGAAAGGGACAGTTGGAAGGGGAACACCTCGATGTACGTTCTCCTATCAAATTGGAGACGTGCTCGAAATAGTCCAGGTCAAGAGTACACTAAACCGACGAGCATGTTATAAGAATGTGATAAGAATGAAAGCAGCAGAAGAGGTATGCTAGGACCGTAGTAAGTGGAGATCCGTGGTCTGTGCCTACCCAGAGGGGTAAATAGGCATGAATTTAAGTATGTAAGTACATTTTTAAAGCACTTATGGCGTGGTTTACTAGGGTGTTCGTAACAGATAATCTTGGTTAAGCAACACTCCGCCCGGTCACTACTTGGATTGGTGACCGTTTAGTGGCACTTAGATCTGAGCGCTACGGTGCCTCGGAAAAGACGTTAAGAGGTTAGTCCCGGCTTTTTCAGTCGTTAAGCCATGTTGGATGTCTTCGCACGGCCTAAAAACACCGACACCAGAGTTGCCCATTGACTCATACGCAGAAGAAGAAGAAGATAAAGTAATTTTTTTATCGCTCACTGTTTAGCTTTCTAACTCTGTAGTGAAAACCCACCCTTACCAAACATATGAGTTTTACATAACAACAAATGTTATACCGGAAGACGAAGTTCGGACGAAGCCGGATGCGGACGGCGTAATGGCCGCCGAACCACTTCCGGTAGCGATGTAAGCGAAACGATACAAAGGCATGTATAGACAGTTTCGGCATTCGCATAGAGACAACCAGGCAACATTATTAATTTTAGGGAACACGTTTTTTTAGGAAAACTTATTGAAACTGAGTTTAAGAAAGGGTTGTTAGGTTTTACTAAGTAACTTACATAGCTCTATCGGCCTTTGTGGCGCCGTGGTCGAAGATTGGGAAGATTGGCAAAGATTCAATAAAATGTGCTTTAAAACCGTTATTGTCGGTTCGTCCGAAATGGAAAAACTTTTGTGCCTATGTACCTACCAAAAGATTTATTTTACACAGTTTTTACTTAAAAATATTCTTATTATCCAATATCCATCCCCATCCCCTTTCTGAAGATATCAAAATACCTTTGAATATATTTTTAAATCCCCAGACGACCAATCTGGTGTAGTAAGAGTTTATTTAAATTAATGTACATAAGGCTGATTTTACTTTATTTAATTTCCATAGGTTTATTATTCTTTCTTTCATTTTACTTCGTGTAGCTGTTGGCTGTGTTTTGTCATCATCATCAGCCTATAGCAGTACTGCTGGACATAGGCCTCCCCTAATAAGCGCCATTGCACCCTGCCCTCAGCTCGACACATCCAGCTTCTACTAGCAGCCTTTCGCAAATAGTTACCCCACCTGGCCGGAGGGAGTCCTACCTGTTGTGTATTGCTTAAGAATAATCTAAATGCCGTCCGTGGCTCACGTGGTGCGTGGTGGTATTGGCACTCATCATCAATATTATTTTTATAACATGTTCATTATATACTGTTGACGTTGCCTGATAAATAAATAAATTAAAAATTTAATTAATATTATTATTCATTTTTACAGATTTTAACATTAGTAATATATGGATCATATCATGACCTATATCCACCCAAAGACAGGCGCTAGACTTAATGAGTCGCCTCTATCATAGTCAAGATTGATTTGTTCAATGTTCTTGTGGTTAAAACAGCTGGTAACTGGGTGGAATCAATTTCGTTGTCGAAACAAGGCAAAGGAACTTTTTAATAAATAATTGTTCTGGGCTCTGGGAGCTAACAAAAAGGAGGTTAAAGTTTGGCGGTATATAGGCCCGATGTTTGTAGTGGGCCTACCACAGATATATAAGAGAACTAGATGAAGCATTAAAATTCACTATGTTCTAAACACAAAACTCATACGGCTAGTCTCTACTTTCTTATGTCCAATATCATCAGTTAGACAGGGACGCATACATATATCAATGCGACTTCAAATGAGATCAAAAAGTTAATCGTACCAGGGCGCTCGAACAAAATTCTATGCAGTTGTATACAAATGCACTGGTACGAAGTATGCGAATAAAGTATGCATCCCTTTCTAGCAAATTATATATGGACATAAGAAAGAAGATATCAGACGTATGAGTTGACGTAGAGAGTATAATGAATTTTAGGCTTTATCTAGTTGCCTTCTATATCTGTGCTATGGGGCCTGCTAACAAGTTTAACAACTGTTCTAAATGTGTTTTATTTAACCAAAGAATTTGGATTGTTTTATACTTAATTTAATTAACAAGGGTCTCGTTCATACTTGCTTAAATAACCTAATTTATTTAGGTCACCATTACGATTATCGGTCTCAAAAGAAGACAAGACATAGACTCAAAACTTTGACTACATAATTGGATAACACCACACCACCACGGGCCGTTATCAGTCCACTGCTGGACATAGACCTCCCCTAATAAGAAAGAGGATATGCCCTTAATCCCCACGCTGGTCATTTGGGATGGGGATTACAGGGAACGTTGCTGCCCATCGGCGACCAGGGGATATAGCTGTGCCTGTTTTTGGCTGCGCTATGCCGCTACCAGCCAGTCGCTAGAGCCTCAGGGTATAAGCAGGGTATAGAGCCTACCAATGGCAGGTGAAGTTGGATTGGTTTCCGAAGATGGAAGTTGGAACCCTTTTTATCTTACAACATAATTGGGTATTTATCTAAATAATATAAAACTCCAATGAGACTAACTGACTGTACGTCTTAGAGACTGAAATATGGAGAGTGCATACCTTGTTTTTTGCAGGGTGCATTTAAATAAATAAATAAAAAAATGCTGGACATTATCACACTGCATCAAGTAGCCCCAAACTAAGCAGAGCTTGTATTTGGGAACTACATGATTGATATATTACTAAATACACTTTTTTTTGTTAATACATGCATAAATCATACTTTCTATGTATACACTATAAAGAAAGGATTTCAAAAGTTTAGGACCTGAATGAGTGCAACGGTGAAAAACTTCTTCGCGGACAAAGATGTGGGTTGCCTAGGTACTACCTAGTGAGTAGTTTATTATTTATTTTCTTCCTTTGCTTCCGCCAGCGACTTAGCTAATTTTTTATGCCTTGGAAACTTTTTTGTCTAGATGAAATGTTTTCTTTTCTGTCAGAGGGAAAACGTGTATATGCGAAAAATGATGACCGGTCGAGCAGTTAAGGCTTGAAAGCGTAAAGCAAACAAAAAACAGATGTAGGTACTCAATTCCGCTTTGGATGGATGATCAGAGAAAAAAGAATGATCTAACGTGATTATTTGCAGTGTTAATTAACCATTAAGCAAATAAATTTGTGGTCAGAAACGACCTGCCTGAGGAGCAATTTTAATAACTGGACGTCCCAGCTGATAAAAATGCAGCTGTTATTTTGAAGTATTCTTTTTTGCGATCTTTGATAGTATTAAACAAAGCATTTTGTAGGAGCTAACGACAGGTTTATCTCCATTCTATCAGCTTAACTCCGAAAAGCATCAGCATCTAACAGAGTGTCGCGAGAGTGTTCCCAAAACGCTCCGTACACATTCCTTTCAAATGCAGACCAATTCAAGCTGTAACTTCGAAAGCCTTTTCTATCTGAATAACTCTAGCCACTTCAGCCAATTTGCATCCGACAGAGAAAATTTTACCTAACCCCTCTCAGCTTAAAGTCCAGAAACGTTTGTAAAGCTATCAGGCGACATCGAACGCAAGCAAATCGAGTTCTAGTGCTATTTAAATAGAGTTCAGAATCGCTATTAACCACTTACGTTTCACCCTTTCGTAGAATTCGAATTTTATACTGCATTTGGTAAGTTTTCGAAGTTCAGAGATAAAATTGTTACAATCGAGTTTTGATTGTACGTACTGAGCGATAAGCGGCCATCTTGAAATATATTGCTTTGTACAAAATGGCGGTTGTGCCTAAAACTTTGAACACTTAACCCAGTACTTTGCCTATATTTCGTAGAAAAACTTTGAAAACTTTTAATTACTTTACTTTTTTACTATCTAACTTACCTGTACCTACCTGAATTTTACTTTTTCGTCACTTTTATTTGGAACAAGCAGGCAGGCTAATAGTTATAGATATCGGATCATTAGTACTTATTTTATTATTACCCTTAGCATGTTAGCATATATATATATTATTATATCTGGTTATACATAAATATTTACTTATTCATACTTAATTTCACATTAAATATGTACGCAGTACGTAAGCAGGTACTAAAAATTGCTCAAATAATTATAATTTAAGTTTTTTAAAGGCATTTTATGCTCAAAATTTTTATTTCTATTATTTAAAATATGTGACCATAATATGTTAGTTTTGTGCTTCAATAAATACACTAAATGCAATAAGTGGTCTTAATGCTAGTAGCCTTTTTTACCAGCCAAGCCTGTCCTGTTCATAGATCCTTTGTAAAACATGGCTTATTTTAGTTGATGTAGATATAATCGTTTCCCATAATAAAAATCGAGCATTATTGAAATTAACTTACCAGCTTTACATTTAGCCGCGCAGGGGCACCTGTTGCTGCAAGAGTCACATTGGCAGGTGTCCACAGCTGCTGTCCAAGCTGGTGATGCCGTTCCTCCAGGCACCTGTAGACAAGACGCTGGTAAATATCTTGGGGACAATCGGCGGATCTTACAACGCATGTAAATAGAAAAATAGATAGTTATGCGTTTATTTCTGACACACACACTATGTATGTAGTATAAAAGGTAAATGAGAATGTAAATTGAACTAACTGGAGTCCAATTGGTCCATTGTGAGTGTGGGAGATCTGTTTAAATAATTCAAAAGTCAAAATTCATTTATTCAGTAGGAACTGTATAGTACACTTTAAACGTCATTTTTTTTTAATTTACCACCAATTCGTAACGTGACCAAACAGAGAAGAATTGGCAAGAAACTCTGCTTGGCTTATATTTTTTTAACGTCATTGTACTTAATATCTATTACATTGTTTTTGATGGAGTTGGAGGCAGTTTCATCCCAAGCTTTTTTGTCATCTAAATAATCAGATATTTTATAATAAGCTTTATTACATATATTACGTTTAACAACATTTGGTAATATAATTAGCCAGTCTAACTCCGCCCAGAAGCACAGTAGTTTCCTGGGATCTTCGCAGGCTACGCGGAGTGACCTCGGGGTTTCAAGGATTTGTTTGTAGTAGTACATAGGTAAACACAATAACAAATAAAAGGAAAAAAGCAGTGTCCAAGAACCGGGTACAGAAACGTGGGTCGTTCAGCAGCAAGATGAGCGGACGATATTGTATCAATCTCGGCATCACAATAATATATACATAAACATACCTACTCTGTTTGTTCCCATTGAACTGAACGTAACGGCTGAACGGATTTGGATGAAACTTAGATTAAATCTACCTACATAGCTTAACTTTAGACTTAGACTTTTTATCTCGAGCGAAGCCGCGGGTGAGGGCTTGTGTTTTATAGAAACTCACTCATCCATAATAGCTACACATTGCTTAGTCAAATCCAGACTGTTCCCGGTTACGATTTATGGGCGCAGAGAACGTAGGGTTCGGCTTCAAATTGCTTTATGGCACGAAACTACACTATAACTCACATTGCCCTTTATGAAGAGAACTAGGTTAGGTTTTGAGTGAGTTTTGTAAGCCTTTTAGGTTGGAATAAAGATACACAAATAGCATTAAGATCAATGTACCTACCTACTTAGACCTAGTGCCACAAACAATAACCATCATTTATAATTTATCATTTAACATTACTAAATGCAGGCTGGTGCTGGTGGTATCAATCAGGTATTGCTCGTCAATAGTTTTTAAGCTCATTTTTATGTAAACTGCGTTAAAACTCATAAAACTAACTGTAAATAGGGGGGATTTTGGTCAACTATTTTTAAAAAGAAGTTTGTTTTAGGAAACGCTCGACTTGTTTCGATGGAGGACCGAGACTCTTTATTACTGGCAGAAAATGCATCGTTGCATTTTCAGGTACTTTTGAGTTTTATAGGTATGCAGTAGAGGGATGTAACAATGAATTATAATAATAATACTGGACACTATCACACAACATCATTTAGCCGAAACTTAGCCGAGCTCAAGGTATTAAAGTAACCACATGCCTGTTAAACTACATAATATTCTTTTGTATTTTTTTCAAACTACATATTTTACATAGAAAACACCCAGACCCAAGACAAAATTAAATATTTGCAGAATACAAAAAATTGTTTCAATTGGCAATCGAAACTTCGCCCGCTGCGCCACAGAGGTGGTCGAATTATTTCATTTATAAAAAAAAAAGAAAATTTTCACGCACCATTTCATTGAAAATCATCGTTGGTGCTTTCACCGATCACGTACGTTAAAATTCCAGGTTTTTCAATACGAATAAACGTTCAAACAATACAATTTTCTCTTTGAGCAATGAATTCATCGCATAACTGAAAATTGAGTTCAACACGAGGCTTGAAAATTGAGTTCAACACGAGGCTTTAAAATTCTGACACCAAAATGCGTCTATCGTCCTACTCATAACAGTTAGTCTATACACGTCAGATAGACAAAATGGCGTTATAATATCATGTTACCTTTTTTTATTTACATTTCAACGACATGGATAAGCTTACTTTATTGAGCCGTTATAAAATGAAAGAATCCTGAATAGCAATAGCAAAACAGGCCTTTCATAACAAAAAGCATATTTTCACTTCCAAAATCTCCAAGAAAATCAAAAAGAAATTGATTAAATCATACATTTGGAGCATAGCTTTGTACGGGTGCGAGACGTGGGCGATGACTCGGAGATACAAATAAATTTTGGAAGCATTTGAAACGTGGTGCTGGAGCAGAATGGAAAGAATAAGCTGGGTAGACAAAGTAACAAATAAAGAAGTTTTAAGTAAAGTCGCCGAAGATAGACTTATGTTGAAAAATGTAGAAAAGAGAAGAGGAAAGATGTTTGGATACCTTATACGACATGACAACTTTATACACAACATTATAGAGGGAAAAGTAGAAGGAAAGAGAGGAGGGGGAAGACTAAGGATAAATTATATTAGTCACATCGAAGAGAAGGTAGATGTCATGTCGTATAGGGAAGTAAAGGAGGCTGCTTTGGAGAGAGGAAGATGGAAAGAGCTGCATCAGTTGCGCCGACAAGAGCACAGCTCTCAAATAAATAATGATGATCATAAAATGACATTTGTTTTTATGAATATGTGGGCTAATATTTAAGGCGAAAGTTTGAGAAATGTATGTTATGTTTGTCCCATTCACTTTTTTTCCTGTACTTGCCAGGACAGCAAGAAGTTTCATGCTGTACGGAAGGACCGACCTAACCGAGTGGTTTGGGCAGTTGCGCTTATATGCACCAAGAAGCCTGCGTTACAGCTCCGGTACCATTCATAGACAAATGGGCATCGTCTTCTCCTACGGCTTAAGCTGGGTTGCAAGTTAGCTATCCTTCAGTGATTAGTGGCTCCGGTACCATTCTTGGACGAATGGTAGTATACCCTCAGCGCACGAGTAACTCAGCCTTAGTACCGTGATGTACTTTGTACCACCTCGGTATTAAGACCTACTGCATAATGGTCCTGGTATTTGCCAGTTTTTCCTCTGCTTATGATTACATAGATATGATTGGAAAGGAGGGTCATGACCCTCCTTTACGCCAAGTTACTGAACGGATAAAGCTCAGTACTTAGTAGAATTATTATCCAAAGCCAAAGTGTGTTAAATTGTATCTACTAACGTCTCAGTTGGTATTCGAATAAAAAACTCGTTAGCAGAGTTTTAAGTACGAAAATAAAAAAAGTACATAATTATATTAAACCATTTTTAGGGTGACGTTACCGAGACGGTGAAACGAACCCATATGGTGCCGCTTTATCCGTCCGTCCGTCTGTCACACCTGATTATTTCAGGAACTACATAAGCCATCAACTTGAAATGTGGTATAGATTTAAAATGCACTATTTATATAAGATTTCCAGTAAAAAAAAAATTGAATTCTACCCAAAAGGGTCCAAAATAAAAAAAATAAAAATTTCAAACTGGGACCAACAGGTCGAGTGGGGTATCATATCATAGGGCTTAATTTGTACTGCTCGAAACAGTTTATTTATTTATTTATATCATGCACCGTTTTTGATTAATGATAAAAAAACGTCAAAAAAATGACCATTCCCCACCTTAACTCGGAAGTTTCCGAAGTGATACACCTAATTTTTTTATATATTATAGAAAAATATCTATTTATTAAGACGTATTGCGTGAAATATTTTGTATTTCTAAATCCATATTCCTTGTCTTAATTGTTCCCTGTAATTAGTCGATTAAAATTACTTTGGTTATTTTTTTGATAAAGACATTAAAAAAATATTCTTATTTTAAAAATAGGTTACCTTTTGTTCCAAACTCGGTCCAAGAGTCGTAACTTTCTGACTGCTCTCAATTCTCTCTACTTCATCAACATCCGTATCAGCGATGATATTCAGATCGATCTTGCTTATTCCGTCCTGCATAAGGTCCTTTATCCCATCGACTCGTTTAGTCTTAGCGGCTGTATATGTATAATCTTCTTTTAATTCTACTGGCAGTGTGGCAAGTCTTTCTGTTGAAAAAATATATAATTATTAATACATGTGTTGGGCTAAGCGAGTTCTTGATTGGAGACCGCGGCTCGGAAAACGTAGTGTAGAAGCCCTCCGGCCAGGTGGAGTGACGATCTGCAGACGGCTGCTGGTAAAAGCTGGATGCGTCAAACACAAAACAGGGCATAATGGCACTCATTAGAGGAGGCCTACGTTCAGCAGTGAACTGCTATAGGCGGATGATGATGATGATGATTACTGTCTGACAAACGTCTCCTTATGAGTGCCATTGCACCTTGTCCTCAGCTTGACGCATCGAGCCTCCGACCAGCACTCCACCTCCCTTACGTAGATCGTCACTCAACCTGGCCGGAGGGCGTCCTAAACTACGTTCGCCGAACCGCGGTCTTCACTCAAGAACTCGTTTACCCAACTGTACACGGTATCACGAGGTTTTTTTTACTGTATCTGGTTAAAACTCATTTTGTATAAGTCAAGTTAAGTAATTTAGGTTTACATACAAAGTATTATTTATTGTCCTACAAAGTTGCTACCTACCTACATACTTATTTAGGATTGACATTATAAGAGTAGAGGCAAAATATGATATCCCTTTATACAGAAGGTAAATTAGATTAATTAATTACTTTTACCCGTTAATTATTCTTACCTGTAGTGATATGTTTAACTATGTTAGGTCTTAGTCTACTGGACGGTGGCGCTGCAAGCTCAGCCGAAAACGAGACATCTTTCTGATACAAGACATCCTCTGCTTGAGGGAGTTCCGTTGTTTTAGTCGAGTTTAGTTCTGTGAACAATAGCATGGCGTTAAAGTCAGTTTTATTTCACTTTAAGAAGCTACATTGTAAGATAATTGTAATAGTAATAATAATCGTCTATTCCAAAAAAAAATACAATAATAATTGTATGCGAAAATTAGAATTACACTACCAACACTAAAAACATTAGGTTATGTTACATTAATAATAATTTCAATTTTTACTCGTAGGTGCCTTCAAATCACAAACACAAAACTAGGTATTAAGTAAAAATTATGAAATATAAATGAAAATTATGGCGAAAAGCTGCTGGTAGAAGCTGGATGCGTCGAGCTCAGGATAGGGCGTAATGGCAATAGAAGAGGCCTATGTTTAACAGGGGACTGCTATAGGCAGATGGTGATGATGATGATGATGAAATGAAAATTAAATTCCATCAAGTGTGTATAAATATACTTCTCCAAAAGAAAAGACGTTCTTTTATTTCTGAGAGCGTCTCTATTGTATATATCTGATTTCATCACTAAGATCAGCATGATCTACACTAATAGTAAATTGTTTTACAAGGGACTAAACCATCCCATTATATACGAGGTTGTTATACTCCCGAGCGTAGCGAGGGAGGATGACAAGACCGAGTTATAATGGGTGGATTTGACCCGAGTAAAATACTCTACTTTTCACTTCGATTGCGAAAAAATAAAACCATTCAAAATTAGACAATTTTCAGAAATTTTATTAAAAATTAATCAACCTTCATAAAACATCACCAAGACGGTTCTATTTTCAAAAAAAAAGATTGACGGAGCATCAAGAAGTCGAGTTTTTATGTAAGAGAACGAATGCTTTGTACGGGCTGATAATTTTAGACAAAAATTAAAAAGAAAAAATACTTTTTAGCCCGAGGTATTAAACTCGAGTTTTAGGCCCGCTAAACTACACTATTATGATACACTTTTTGAGCAAGAGAAGTTAAAAGTTTATTGTTGATGGCAGTAAGCTTTTGTGCTAGAACGCACTTCAATCTGTCAGTTGTTGTCCTTCAGCTAGGTTCATATATATTTTTTCGGTGGTTTTTATCATGTTATAAACTGCAATTACGTAATCAATTGAAAGGAAAAAAGTATTAAATGATACCTATTCAATATAACTGTCTGAAAACTACACCTTACACAGCATACCCAACTTTTATATTTTGTCAGTTGTTGCTTTCTGACCTACAAGGTCGTCGCGGGTAAAAAGGGTAAAATCAATTAAAGATCATTATTTGAACAGCTGTTACCATTAACATGCCGTATCTCGTAGTCAGGGACGTAGCCGTACTCAAACGAGCCGTCGCATTGCATGGAATACACTCGCATTGGTAACTAATTAATTATATTTACCTGTTGTAGCTATTTATGATAATTACCTGAACAGCTGCAGCCGTTGACATTTATCTCGTAGTCAGCATCGTAGCCGTACTCAAACGAGCCATCGCATCGCATGGAATACACTCGCCTTGGTAACTAATTAATGATGTTTACCTGTTAATAGAAATTACCTGAACAGCTGTAACCGTTGACGTGGAGCTCGTAGCCGGGGCCGCAGCCGCATTCGAACGTGCCATCGTGAAGCTCCCGGCATAGTTGCTCGCATGGACTGCCTTCGCCACATCGCCCTGGGACAAAAAAAAATTAAAGGAATATTTATGAGTTTTGGTATATGAAAGATGTCGCTAACTAATCTAATTTGTTAAATAGATCATCGTTTTCATATCAAAATAATAATCCAAATTATTTATATAATTCTTTTTTTAATAATTTTATCAAAGAATTTACCTCAATATATAAACCTAAATCGATGCTGTTCGTGCAATTTATAATATGGGCCCCAGAGAATCACTTAGAATTAAGTTTAAAGAAATAAATGTTATGACAGTGCCGTGCCAATATATATATGAAAACTTAATGTATGTCCGAATACTTAATAACATGTTCAAAAACAATAGCGACTATCATAATGTTAACACTAGAAATAAAGATAAACTAGCTGTTCCCACTGTAAGGCTCCATAAAATTGTGTGTGTGTGATGTCTGTAAGATTTTTTAACAAAATCCCAAATGACGTGATTAATCTATCTATAAATAAATTCAAAAATGTTGTTTAACGTAATCTATGTAATAAAGCTTATTATAAAATATCTGATTATTGTCATCTAACAAAAAAGCTTGGGATGAAACTGCCTCCAACTCCATCAAAAACAATGTAATAGTTATTAAGAACGATGACGTTAAAAAAATATAAGCCAAGCAGAGTTTATTGCCAATTCTTCTCTGTTTGGTCACGTTACGAATTGGTGGTAAATTAAAAAAATGAAAGTGTACTATACAGTTCCTACTGAATAAATGAATATTGAATTTTGAATTTTGAATTTCGCAAAAACACTAACAGTTGATTCTAATACTTTGAGTGCTGAATACTACAACTCTTTATGTTCAGCACCACCGGCTCAGACAAAGTAAACAATGTGTTAAACGTCTTAACTTAGTTTAAGTTTTGCCATATCCTTTCAACAGGTTACAGGGTGCATAGAACTGAACACTCTCATAGTTATTAAGTCTGATGTTGCCATAAATATATTGAATACTGAGTACAAATAAACCTCATGAGTCTTGAATCATATGTTCCCTACCTTACCCCATTCTGATAGTAGATACACATACAAATATTCTTGCATATGTAAAATAATTTATTAAAAGAAATGTTAAAATAAAGCTGGCAAATACACTCGAGAGCAATGAATCCGGGTCACTCAAAGAATCCAAAAAATCTCGGAAAGTAAGAATGCTAGGTTAATGCAATAAATTGTATTTAATAGACAATTTAATACTCCTTAAATGAAAGTTAAAAAAATATGAGTCACCATACATTTTATTTACACAAAATTACATAAAGAAAAAAAACTGCTGATCTCTCCTTAAAACAAAAATAGGAAACATGAAATTTTTGAACTTTATGACGATTTTCTTGAATTTCAATACTTCGTATTACCTCCTCGTGCTTCCATTACTGCGTTTACGCGGTTTGGCATGCTGTACACCAAGTTCCTTATACGATTTTGGGGAATATTCTCCCATTCCTCTGTGAGAGCAATTTTGAGCTCAGGAAGCGTGATTGGGGGAGGGTTTCGTTGTTTTACGCATCTCCCTAGCTCGTCCCAAGCATGCTCGATCGGGTTGATATCCGGGCTGCGCGCTGGCCACTCCATACAAGTAATGTTCATCTCTTGAAGGTAGTCATTCACAATCCTACCTGTATGAGGTCGGGCATTGTCATGCATAAATATAGCATCCTCACCCAAATTGACCATAAATGGACCAACGTGTTCGTTGAGGATTTCTTCCACATATCTTACGCTAGTTAAAGAGCCGTTTTCTATGATCACCAGCTCTGTGCGACTTTCAGAGGAAATTCCGGCCCACACAAGTACAGACCCACCACCGTAGGCTACTTTTTCTTCGATGCATGCTTGCTTGAATCTTTCCCCTGGTCTTCTATACACTCTGTGTCTTCCATCGTGCTTGTAGAGCATAAATTTTGATTCGTCGGAGAACATAACTTTCGACCAATCTTCAATACTCCAATTTACGTGGTTCTGGGCATATCTTAGTCTTGAAATACGATGGCCACGCTCCAGTTTAGGGCCGTTTGCAGGTCTAAGGGGTTTTAAGTTAGATTCAGCAAGCCGACGTCTTACTGTCCATGCACTTGGGTTACTTCCTCCGAGGCGTCGAAACTGATTTGTGAGTTCAGTTCCTGTGAGAAAGCGATTTCGAAGCATGGTGTTCACCAAGTATCGGTCTTCTCGTGCTGTGGTACACCTAGTTCTGCCCGTTCCTGGTTTGCGTAGGTTAGAACCAGTTTCTTCGTAACGTCGGAGAACTCTTTGTACTGTTGACAGCGACACACCGACAGTCCTGGCTGTATCGCGCTGACTCCGGCCGGTTTCCACCAATGTAAGTATTCTGGTGCATTCTTCAAGTGTAAGCGACATGATTTCAGCTTGAATAATGAATATTGAGCACTATCAACCTGGTTTATGTACCAACATAAATGACAGATTACAAACAAAAGCAAAAACAAATCCTGTAATTTCGTAGTTCCATCTTCGACAGTGTTCCCTTTTCAAATTTGATTTTTTTATGATATAACTTTACAATAACTAAGAAGTTTTAATACTTTCATTTAAGGAGTATTAAATTGTCTATTAAATACAACTTATTGCATTAACCTAGCATTCTTACTTTCCGAGATTTTTTGGATTCTTTGAGTGACCCGGATTCATTGCTCTCGAGTGTATGTCGAACTCAAACAAATTAAGCTTTTGCGCTTATTAAAATATTTTTGGTCAATTCGACTGGCTAACTGCATGTTCTCTGGAAAAGTGATATAAATTCTGTGAAAACATCGTTCATTTAATTTTCGAGTAAAAATATTTCCATATTTAAAATTCTGTGCAAATTCAGCGAGCATAAATTCAATCGCAAATAGTAAACTACGGAAAAGTTGAACTTTCGCAAACTGTAACCGGTGACCGCTCCCGGCTACGATAAATAACCAAAATAACTACAGCATTGTATGGCATAGAATACAATGTGGAGCGTTGAAAACATAAAGTAAAAGATAAACGCGTAGTTGTATTACTTAGGATTACGGCAATTCCGAATCTATTTATTTATTTTAACTAGCGCCCCCCGGCTTCGCACGGGTATTTAACAAAAAATTTAAAACTCACACTCACACACATAAACCCTTTATTTCTTGATATTGACTCCCCTTCCATAGGTACCCCAGTGACGCCTACCCTACATTATTGAGGTGTATAGCTAGCCGAGTGGGGTAAAGCGGCGACCACGCGACTTTTTCCTTATACTTACATTTTTAAACTCGTGATATCTTTCGAATAGAATGTCCGAATTGAATAATTCAAAAATTTATGTGAAGTTATTAAAACAGTATTAAATATGAAATAATTGATAAAGATTAATACGAAAGTCCAAATAAAGAGCCATTTCCAATAAGCCATGTCCAATAAAGGTCATTTTTTTTACACCTCGGGTTATATTATTGGAGTTTTAGTAAGGATCCCTAATTTTTTTTAATATAATTTAGCCTATAGCACCCGGGAAGAGCTTCCCAACAGTGAAACCATTTTTTAAATCAGTGAAGTAGTTTCGGAGCCTATTCAATGCAAACAAACAAACAAACAACCAAATCTTTCCTAGAAAGAGGTAGTGTAGATTTATTTTGAAATTACAGAATATATTTGTCGCATCCAACACGAACGGAGGCGTTGCGCAGCTAGCTTGACAGCGCGCGCGCCTGACAGAGTTGTGTCGTCAGTCACCGAACCGATCGACGAGCGGTCGCTACCGAGCGCGGACAGCCATTCTAAGCCCGGCGCTCGGCGGAGACAGACACGAAACTGTCACCCCGTCCGTGTTATAATAGTTGTACCCTGCCTACCTTGTTAAATTAATTAATGTGGAAAAATACACTGTGATTCTCAACAATACCTTGTTTAAAATGGACCAAAATCCTGACACTCTGACATATTTATTTATTCACAACAACAACTTTGTGTGATTGTTGTTGTTGGTACCATGTTTTGAGCTAGACCGCATTCCAAAGTAGGTATTTAGTTTAAAGGGAAGAAGAAAGAAAATGGAAATCCTTCGGCGATGTCTGATTTTATTCTCTACTTCCTATTACTATGAATGTCTATGTCCTATTTGTATAAATATATACTATGTATGTATTGATGTATATTACTATGTTTGTCGACTTTCGTTTTGGCGCTCGGCGAAACGTCTGCAGAGTTCTTACATTATGAAGGAAGAAAAGGACTAGAAATACAAGTGAAACCAAAAAGTATATAGTAACTGGAAAATTTGTGAAATGCCGAAAGCGGACAGCGAGTCAACCATTTCCTGAGGATGCCTTGTGGAAATCGAAATATTGTCGAATTTCTGTTGGGTTTTTGTGAAACTCGTCGGAACAGGTTAGCTATTATGTCTTTGTTGATTCTATGCCTTTTTATTCAACGGCCAACGTTTACCAGAAAAAACCAGTAACTCAGCCCAGCAAATATTACGCCATATGAAATACGGAAGAATTTGGGAAACCCGTATTTTCACGTTTTCCCAGTTATTAGAGTGAAGTAACATTTTTCTCAGTAATTCTGATGTGGGTCCGTATTGTAATGTTATTTTATTATTTATGTGCGAAATTGGCGTCAGGGAAGTAATTTCTTAGCTTTGAGATTTGTCTCGAAATATAAAAGTTTATTTAAATTTGTTCTTTGTATAACAACACTAAAACCAGCCTATAATCGTCCACTGCTGGGCATAGGCCTCCTTTAAAAAAAAGGGGGATACCACCCCAAACAATAAACATATTGCGTATTGGGTATATTACGTACCTACTAGCTTCCGCTCGCGGCTTCACTCGCATGCTACCCGTATAAAAAGCAGCCTATGTTAATCCAGGTTATAATCTTATGTATTCAAGTTTCATCTAAATCCGTTTAGTCGTTACAGAGTTGTGTGGGAGCAACTCACACAAACTTTCGCTATGATATATGAGTGATGTGATGTGTACTCGGTAAAATGGGTTATTCCCGTTTTGGGCCCGAAAGTGTAATTTATTGATTTTTATTGACATGGCATGACACTATATTTGTAGTCTTAAAGTCGCTCGCGTGGTACCGGAATAAAAAGTAACCTATGTGTTAACCCAGGTCACAAACTATGTATATTCCAATTAAAAATTAAATAAGTATTTATTGGTCCAGGACATCAGCGAGCAGATATGGGACTCTAGTGGAGTTGGGTAAGACATAAACGGAGTGACGTCAAGTGGAGCAGAGCGCTGACCGAGTGGTGGTCGAGAGATGGTAACAGGAATACTTTGGGGCCTTCCCCGTGCTCAAGGGTCGTCATGGGTCGACGATATTAGCGCCCTGCATACGTAAAGTTCGGACCGCGGGAAACAGCACGGGCCATTCAAACCCGCACTCCAAAACGTACGTGTAGATGCACGGGGCTGACAGTCCGATCTGGCATGTGGACGCGAAGGCAAATCTCACAGTTGTAACCGCGCATCACGTCAGTGATCAGTCCCAGATGCGTGGTCCGATTTTTACGTGTGCAGGGCACTATGTAGGTGGCACCTGATTCAGACTAGCGTAGGATCGAGACGAGTAGCATAACAAAAGAAGGCCTAAGCCCAGCAGTGGGTAGATAACGACTGGTGATGATGATGATGAATAGAATAGAATAGAAAATGTTTATTTGCAACAACAGTTTACAAGTAGATAAATAAGAGTTGATGAAAAGGTATCTTATGTAAAAGGCCATAATGTGATGCTATGGGAGAGATGCAATATGTCGCGTCAAGGAGTATTGAAGTTATGGTGATGTGAGCCTCGTTCCCGTTAATCGACCTATCGGGCGCCTTGATTTCATTTCACTGGAGGCAGGAGCAAGGCATGAGCGAGACGCGATTAATACTCGAGGCTTGAAACTTAAGAGCGTCCCGCCAAGACCACGCATGGGTTGTAGGGTTGAGTTAAAACATTTCCGGAAAAAAATTACTATTCCGGGAGGGATAGAAAAAGAACTGTTAACTTGAGCGAATCTTCGGGAAAATGCTATACATTAATAAAATATATTTAGTGAAATTAGTGGATAGAAGTACAAAGTGTACAGCTTAGTTGATATTACTGTATCTGTTGATATACCGTATGCTTATCTAGGGGTGTAAGGGGGGTTCTAACCCCCATCTTCGGCACCCATGCCAACCTCACCCGCATGTGTGCACCCTGCTAGATTACAAACGAGGCTCTGCAGCCGGCTGATTGTGGCATAGCGCAGCCTAACACCGGCACAGCTAAATCCCCTGGCCGCCGATCCCCAACCCGCATGCCCAGCGTGGGGATTAAGGGTATATCCCCCAGTGGACTGATTGATATAAGCTGGTGTGGGATGTTTATCAAAATCAATTGTCGTGCGTGTCACAAGCTCAAAAATATCTCGACTGAACTTAATTTTTGATGATTCCCATGATTAAAAAAAATAACATAAAAGAAAATTAGGAAAAACCTGAAGGATAATTGGAAAATACGGGAAAAACAGAGTGTGCTTCTATTCTACGGTATTTTTGTATAAGCAATAATAACAATTAAAATTAAGGCTCATAAAATAACTTAGATATTCAATTATAAAAATTAAAAAAAATTAAGTAGTTACTATGTATGAACTTTAGAATCAAGACGGGATATTTTTTTCTATGTTAAGTTTCTTAAAACAATCGCCTATGTTTTAGACCAGATTGCATCGCGTTAGGTGAACGATGGGTTTTATTACAGGCTTGCTTTGATCCTTTTCCGCAACGGTGAGCGGATATTGAAGTAGAGTTTGATTTCATCTATTTTGCATGTTTGTATTGGATTCTTTTAGATGGCTTCAAAACTAGTTGATCACTAGTTTATAGGAAAAGAAATAAGTTTAAAAAGAAGAGATAAATGCAGACAAGATAGTCATGAAGTTTTGAATTTTGATCTTCATAGATCTACAAAGCTAGAGGCTTTCAAAGTGTAGGTCTACGATACTATGCCAGACAGACAAACGGATAACAAAGCGTACCTATAGGGGTTGCTATTTTCCTCTTGAGGTACCAAACTCTAATAGTAGATTAGTAGCCAAGGGCTGTAAGGCATCAATTGCAGCCCGTGATATTTATTTTATTTTTATTTTATTCAGGCGTCTATAGTTCGAGGGTGCAATTGGTGCTTACACCCGAGCTAACTATTCTGCTTTACATCTCGATTGTGAGGTAAGTAGAATTTTTTTAATTTTTTTTTCAAGAATGAAAATGAGCTTCGCCGTTCGATATTTAAAATTGATGACTATTATACTCACACGAAGACAAGACTGAATAGCAAAGCGACCTCTTTGGTCATTGGGCTGAATGCATGATGTCTGTTGCCAGTATGATGGTTAGATGTATAATAAATAAATAAATAATAAAAATATGCGAACTTTTTGAAAGAAGTGTTTTTTTAATTACTTACCGCCGTAGGGCTTTTCTAGCTACATTATTACCCTAGAGCGCTAATTAGTCACCTACAAGCCGCATTTGAAGGTAATAAGAACCTACTTACCGAACATGAGAGATGTAAAAAAATTAAAGTCTCTAGCGGCCTTCTGAGGGCGAATCCCGTATATTAGAACATTTGTATAGTAATCGTATCGTTAAAGTGTACATAAAATATAATGCTTTTTCAATCGCAAAAATTAAGATGTTTGCTCTAAATGTGTGCAACCAACTTGACAGTCAACCGAAATTCCACTAACTCTTTCTACAAACCGTAGATGATCTACGAAACTACTAGGAAGGTGGGCCATGTGCTTGTTCCATCTTCAAATAGTATAAAAAAAAAAAAGGTAGCTCTACAAACCGTAAGAATTCTACGAAGGGTCTACGAAATGCTGCAAACCCAGGGGTTTACGAAGATCTAAGATAAGTTAGCATTATGAACCTACCCCCATGGCATACGGTGGATAGCTGGCTGAGACGCAAATTATGTGGGTTCTGCTCCCTCTCCGTGGCAAAAGACGACAGCCTATATCAGTCCACTGCTTGACATACGCTTTCCATCAGGAGGAATGCCCAAAATCATCACGCTGTGCATGTGAGTTGGGGATCGCAGGGTACAACTTCTCGCATCACCAACACTGCTGCCCGTCGGCGGCCAGGGAATTGAGCCGTACCGGTGTTATAATGTACCTAGACTATGCCGCAATCAGCACCACGGGCAGGTGAGGTTGGCTTCCAAAGATGAAGGTTGGGACCCCTTACACCCCTATGTCACAGTGTCAGTTAACGTGCCTTCCGAATCACGGAAGCGCTCAGTTGTAGCTAATAACTTCCAGTTATCACAAACTCACGTAATGGGCGAACCCGAGAATTTAATTATTCGTTCAATTTGGTTCATAATAGCTTCGTTACCCCACAATACGGTAAATGGCGCAGTTTTCATAATTCTATTGTTTGTAGCGTGAATTGTTTTAGTGGAGTTTGGTTATGGTAATGTCGGATTTGTGCCAAAATATGCACATTTGTGTACCTATAGCTTGTGAATATTGGCGTAAGATTTTAGTAATACGGTATATTTAGGCATGACTGTAGTTACATAATTACATATTGGATTGGGATTGGGATTTGGAGTGGGTAGGGGTGTAAGGGGTTCCAAACTCCATCTCTGGAACTCAAGCCAACCTCACTTGCACGTGGCGTCCCTGCTAACTAACAAACAGGGCTTTGGTGATCGGCTGATTGCGGCAAAGCGCAGCCTAATACTGGCACAGCTAAATCCCCTGGCCACCGATAGGCAGTAGCGTCGCCGGTGCCAGAATGCGATCCCCAACTCGCATGCCCTGCGTGGGGATTATGGACCCATCCCCCTTCTTATAGGAGAGGCATATGTCCAGCAGTGGACTGAATAGGCTGGTGTTGTTGTGGGGGAGGGAAGAGGAATTGGTTGAAACGAAGTTGCGTCAGTCTTTCTGTTTGTAATAAACTCAAAAACTACTAAACGTAATTTCATGCTGCTTTCACAAACAGACGGAGTAATTCATGATGAAAGTTTAAGTGCATAATTTATTAAGGTTTTGCGTAAATTGTTTGAAACATGACGATAATTGATGGAAATGTCGGATAAAGTCACACACTGCCTATTCCCTTTGATATAACATAGTAATTTATGGTGGGATAGGTTTGCTTTAATACCCGTGCGAAGCAGGGACTGAACGCTAATTTAATATAACCAAACAAGTGCGGACTCGCGCACGAAGATTATAAGTTGGTTTCGTCAGGCACGGATCCACCGTTGTGGATCCTTTTTGGGTTGTGGGCATGGCCATCGTGCATGCCCACAACCCAAAAAGGATTGACTTGTGACGCACTTGCCTGATTTTCGGGTGGCTGTGCTAACAACCATTTAGGAGAGCTGGATCCGCGCCTGGGTTCCGTACGGTTGTACACTTAAATATTTAGCTATTTTATTCTGTTTTCAGCATTTGTTGTTATAGCGGTAAAATTTCATCTGTCTAGTTATCACGGTTCATGAGATAGGTACACCTACATTAAGGAAACATTATGTTCCTCAGCAATAGAAACACCAACCTATAATATTATAGTACCTACTTAGGTAACCTACTAATGACTCTGTTACTGAATTTATATCCTATCTATTCGAAACCTTTACGAAGTTTCAAGACATTTCACAAGATAGCTAATAAAAGCTCCTTTATGGCCAATAACATTCGTAAAAGTGCGATACGCAAGGCGAGACAGAAGGCGAGCAATTGTAGGTTTACGAGTTTTTGAAGATTGAAAGTTCAAAACTCCTTGCTGGAAGTGCCTCAAACTTATCGTCTGGAAAGTCTAATTTTTGTTATTTTTTAGCCTTAGGTATTTTGTCTTCTGACCTTACTACCACTCTCATATGTTTTTTTTTTCTTCATCTATTCCATTTCTTCCTTATTTTAGACCAAAATAGTCTATTCTTAATTTTGGTCGTCAATCTTCAGTCAAGTTATGTTCTATTCTGTCAAAACAATCAACGAAAAAATCCTTTATCCGAGAAGTCCAGTTAAACCATGTATACACACACTTATAATTCATTTCACTTTACGTTTGTCTTTTTGTTATGTGCCAGTTCTTGACCTCGAGGTTTGCATAGGCAAGATGATGTTTTCTTACGAACGTAGGTTGGTTAAAGCTCCATAAACTTTATGCAACATGAACAATGGAAACTTATTTACAATAATTTTAAATAAAAAAACGACTGCAATTTTTTTTATTGAAAACAAAAACTGCAAAAGTAAAAAGTAAATATATTTACTTAATTTTTGGTTCATGCAACTAACAATCAACCTTTTTTCAATCAAGTTATCCCCTATGATCTATGCGTTTACCACGTAGGTAGATCTAGATACCTAGATACCAGTTAATTTGTAGTCGGAGTTCTGGAGTCCGAGCACAGAATAAAGGTTGGAATCAGCTAAGGGATGGGATGGGAAGGGTAAAAGAACTGTACCCCTCCCATCTCGGACACCGCGCGAGGGCCATTCATGCAACAGTTCCCTGCCTTGGCGTGCCGTGGCTAACACCGACTCCAAAATTAGGTACTTAGGTATTTAGATCTACCTACGTGGTAAACGCATAGATACACTTTGTTTGTCAAACTGATGAAAATCCATTTTGATTTGCGTCACCGTTCATCTTTGGCCATCGTCATCACTACATGTGTGTTAATGTCAATGACCCGCATCATCATCATCATCATCATCATCAGCCTCTAGCAGTCCACTGCTGGACATAGGCCTCCCCTAATGAGCGCCATTGTGCCCTGTCCTGAGCTCGACAAATCCAGCGTCTACCAGTAGCCTTTCGCAGATCGTCACTCCACCTGGCCGGAGGGCGTCTTACACTACGTTTGCCAAGCCGCGATCTCCACTCAAGAACTCGTTTACCCCAACGATATCGGTTCTTCGGCAGGTATGGCCAGCCCACTGCCACTTCAGCTTGCTAATTCTCTGAGCTATGGCAACAACTTTAGTTATATGTCGGATATACCTACTCGTTACGGATTCGCATTCATGTCCTATCCTTCAGAGAAACTCCGAGCATATCTCGTTCAATAGCTCGCTCAGCGACTTTAAACTGGTGGATTAGCCGCACTGTGAGTGTCCGCATTTCGGCTCCGTATGTTATAACGGGTATGATACACTGATTAAAAACTTTTCTTTTCAAATATTGCGGTATGGGTGACGATTTCCAAATGCTGCCCAGCCCAGTTGTTTCCTCTTCTTGGCCTCCTTCTCGAAGTTGTTTAAACCCAACTGCAATATCTGCCCGAGGTAGGTATGTGTACAACAACTACAAGAAGGTGTCCATTAACGACGACAGGACTCGGATCAATTCGGTCATTGACCATGACTTTGATCTTGTTCAAATTCATGCCGAGACCTATCTTAATGACCCGCGTATCAACCTTTATTTATGAAACTGTAGGAGTACGAGAAGGGGCTTGAGAGACAGTGCGATTTTTGTTTTATTTTATTTTCTAAATAAACAAAACAAACATCTTCCCGACTTTTTCCTCATAATGGATATCTAAATAAATAAAAATAAAATAAATAATGCGGGACTTAATCACACAGCATCATGTACCCCAAACTAAGCAGAGCTTGTATTATGGGAACCACATGATTGATATACTACACATATAATTTTTTTTTGTAAATATATACATATCATACATAGAAACACCCAGACCCGAGACATATCTACAGATATTCAGTTCGCAAATCTATTGAGCCTTAACGGGGGTAGTCAGAGGCAAGTCCAAACATTACCTACGTTCGATACATGCCCACTTTTTGCAAGCAGCTAGCATTCCACGTGACAGGTTGCAAGCCCATCGCCGCTTTTTAATGGAACACTAACCTAGCACTTATGTACCTTTCGAACTTTTTAGTTCGAGGACATGGCGGTTTCCTCACGATGTTTTCATTCACCGTTTCGAGCTAGTGGTAATTATTTTCTTTATAAATGATTTATGTTGCGTAAATGGCGCTATAACCAATCTGCTCAAACACATAAACAAAACAAGTGGTGTGAATGAAATGGAAGTGTTATGTAAACTAGACTTTTTACTGATTGGTTTGTTAAACGACCATTGTTCTACCAGAACATGACTTGACCGAAGACTGACTAATCCATGACAGAAATATTTAAAGAAAAAGCCCTAAATACATACACTTATAACAAAAAATGAAGTAATTTTTACAGAAGACTTTGTCTTCTTCTTCTTCTTCGTATGAGCTAGTGGCCAACTTTAGTTGTCGGAGTTTTTAGGCCGCCCGAAGGCCTCCGACATGGCTTAACGACTGTAAAAGCCGGGACCAACATCTTAACTTACCTTTCGAAGCACGGAAGCGCTCAGATCTAATTGCCACTAAACCGTCACCCATCCAAGTAGTGCTTAACCAAGGTGATCTGCTAAGAACACCGAAGTAAGCTACGCCACGAGAGCTTCAGAAGACATGGTGGTATGGTCAAAAGACTTTAGCCTGTCCAAATAGGACAAAGAAACAAAAAAACCTACGTAAGTAACTTACTTGTGTAGGTTGTATAAGTACCTAGGGCCATCCTCCATCGATTTAAACTAACAGTTTGTACTTCTGATGACGTTATGTACTTCAAATGCTTTAACTTAAATTACCTATTGTAAAGCTAAAATAAAGATAAATCAGTGCCGTATCTTTGATTTTTATTGAACGCACAAAGAGGGTGACAATACAACACGACGACACGCTTGACAACCTACTTATTTCCATACTTTCATCATCAGTCACTTTACGACACAAGTCCACTTTATTAGGAAGGTAGGTATAAATCTTCTTAAAGTGGACTGCTATCTATTTTATGTTCTTACCTATTTAAAATGGACTGTTATATGCTGATGATGATGATGATTTAGAAATAATTTTAGTAGGTAAAGTGCATGGTCTATTAGGTACTTTACTCTTTGGTAGGTAGGTTTATTGTACCAAACTCCTTGATTATATCGAACCGGATCGATTTACGATCGATTTTATGGAATTAATAAATACGTACGTATTTAAAACCTCCTTACCAAAACTGACAGACAGAACTCAGAATAGTGGACAAAATTCAAATTTATTGTTGGAAACACCTGCATTTAATGTGTTCAGTCATTTAGTCACCAAGGAAGGTGCAACAATGTTTTCGAAACTGGGTAGAAGTTTAATGGTGACCTTTTCGTTTCGTTCTACCTATTATTTCCACCAATAGATTTTCATTTTGAGCTTTTCAACATTTTTGAGTTCTGCAGTGAAAAGCTGGCCAAACCAAGTTACTTGCGTATTTTTTCCTATATCTTCTTAGGTAAAATAACTAAGTCTCAATAAAGTAGGTACCTATACCTACTTACCCACATTGTCTAAATTGTTAGATAAGTACCATAACGGCAGCGAAACGGTAACGAATTCTTACCTTGAAAAGCAGCCTCGAACCGCACTGGCTCCACGGTAGGAGGTTCGACTGCCTCCACGAGCACGAGCGCGAGCATCGCAGCGAGTAGCGCGGCGAGCGGCGCGCTCGCGACTCGCGCCGCCAACATGCTCACTCTACGCCATGCCATCGCCCATACTCGATCATACACAGGACACTTCTGCGGGCAAAAGAAAATCATTTTAAAGTAGGCAGTTACATATCTAGTAGACAGAACACTTCCGAAAGCAAAAGATAATAAATTTTAAATACACGTTTTTTTTTCATGATAGATATAATATCTAGTAGACACGTTTTTAATGTTGAAAAATGATCAGCGCCGCTTTTTTTGAGTAGAACATACCTTCTGAATCACGGGAATAGTTGCTAGTCGTGTTTTTCAGTCGAGAAGCGCTGTGGGCCCTATTGGTAAGTACCTGCAATATTTACTTAATAATCTACTAAGGTAGAAATGTGGACTAAATGAAAATGTATTGCTAGAGACACCTCCTGCAGTTTTTAATCACTTTTTAGTGTCATCCTGTACCTAAATTTTAATTCTAATCACCTGTGTGTCTACTGTGAGTTGCATTTACGTTTCTAAATAGGAAAACGAAACGAGATAGAAGTTTAATGGCGAATTTCTGCCCCATTTCGATCTACCTTATTTTTATAAAATGTCGCTACACCGACACAAAGGTGACGAAATGACTGACACTGACAGAAAACAAACTAGGGATGATTTCTGAGTTCTGTGGAGCCTGATCAGACTATATAGATTACTAAGTACTAGAATAGCTCATTCTAAGAACAAAAAGTTATACGATGCATGCGGTTAAAAGCAAGGTTTGATTTGACACTTTTGACAGTCCAATCGCCATGATCACCCACTCAGCTTTAGCAATTTTCGATGTTGATTCTATTGACTCGGGTTATAGGAATTGACAATACTGTTTGTGACACCCCTATTTTATTGTCTTATAAATTTAGAGGCCTTCGGGTGGCCTAACAACTGCGACACCAGAGTTAGCCACTAACTCATACGAAGAAGAAGAATAATTTTATTGTTTTATTATGTTGGTAGAACTATTTATTTTTTCGTCAGGTTGGATTAATTTTCTCGAAGTACCTAGGTATTTTTTTTAGTTTGTTGTCCCACCTTTCTCTTCCTCGTAGATTGTAATGTGTAATTTGTCAAAAGTTCAAAACAAACAAAACGAGCGAATCGCGAATGTAAAGTGAAATTTATTTTCCGATGCCGGATAACAATGCCACATCTTGTTTGAATTCCTACGTGCTATAAAAAACTAGTATTATTGGCATGCGATAATGTTGAACTCGTTTATTTTGATTTTACCGGTGTTTCTAAGTTTGGTTTGTGGTTTAGAAAATGGTGTTTCTAGAACACCGCCTATGGGCTGGATGTCTTGGGGATATTACATGTGCAGTGTCGACTGTGATAAGTTTCCGGAGAAATGTCTGAAGTAAGTCGAGTTTTTAGCCGATAAACCATGACGGAGGGCTTCAGGTGGCTCTCAACTCCGACACTAGAGTTGGTAGGTCTTACGAAGAAAGAAGTAGACACCCACTTAAGGCAATAACTCGAACAGGAAGAGTGCAGTGGATGATGAATAACAGAAACTGGGTTGGGTTTAGAATATCGTCGCACGAATCTGAGGGTTCTGTTAATATGTAGGAGGGTTAAGTGAGTTCACCAGAAGCCTTATTGATTTTAGCTGCAGGAACACAGTCGAAATAGTTATTAAAATATTTGTAAAATGAAACATTTGTGTTAAAAGTAGCAGTACAAAACTGTAGCGCTGACCTAGAAGTCAAAAGTAAGGTATTTTATGGGAGCTAGAAGGGAGAGAGAGTGAGAGACCCATGCGCAGAAGTTTCGTTCAGCGCTAGACTTACATGCAGCTAGCTATACTTGTGACAAATTAAGGTATATTTTTGGTAATCTGACAATGACATTTCTCGTTGTTTTCTCGGCATATACAGTAGGTTATCTATTATTATTATTAGGTTGTATTGTAACCCCTTAAATCCTTCCCGCAGCAGTAGGTTCTAGGACACCCTGACTTGAGTCGATTAGGTTATAAATATATCACAGAACCGACACAGAGCACCCCCATGCCACCTAGTCTTCTGGTAATTCTCATTTTCATAGGCCATGGAAGTGACATAAAAATCAATCTCAAAGTTTATGAATTTCTTAGTAGCTTTTGATACATATGTTTTATCAATAAATTGTTGATATATTCCAGATAATATTTGGACACTTTTTTTACAAATTCATTTTGACTAGTAAAACTCAGGATTTTTCTTTTTGAAATCAGTGCCGAAACATCTCTTAACCACGGAAGTGTCAATTTTGATAGTTTAAACTAAAAATATAAATCAATAAAAAAATAAATCAGCTTTAAATATAAATCAAAACTATGAATTACATAAATCCTTTTTTGTGCTAGAATAATATAATATATATTTTACCAATACAAAGCATAATAATATTTAGCTGCTTTAAGTTAGAAAATCCATAGTCGAAGTGCTTTTTAAAAAAAATGAGATTGACCCTTATGGTCCCTACCCCTAAAGTGTATTTAAAACATGTGGAGGCAGAAACTGGTATGGGAGATACTGAGCAGAAAACTTTGAACCTCTAATAAAAAAACTATGCATCTCCTAGGGGGGGCGAGTGGTACAGGGGTGTCCCCCCACTCCCCCTCCCCCTAACCCCTCCAAATTGTGCGACGATATTCTAAACTGTAACAGTGGATTGAATAGGCTTGTATTGGTGGTGCAAGTAATTGTCCTTTGTTTGTCCCTTGTAAAAAGCAATTCTCCATTTCTTATCAACAGTGTTATCAATTTTAATTAAAACCTTTCAAAGTAGTTTTCAATTTCCATCGGCAACAAATTAATTTTCATGTACCTATTAATATGGCCTCTATCATCAGAGGTAGGTATAACTACTGTATTGGTGATGCTAAGTTTATGTTTAGGTTTTATTCAACAATACCAGTCAATATTGGTCCACTGCTGGACATACGCATCCTCTTATAAGAAGTGGGATATGTCCATAACCGAGTATGTGTTCCCCGATAATTATAACATGGGCATCTTCAAGGCTCGAGTGAACAGGTTTCTCCTAGGCAAGCGTGCTCCATTGTAGACTGCATCTTCGCTTACCATCAAGCGAGTTGTAGTCAAAGGCAAGTCTATTCAATATTAAAATAAAAAGCCCCCACTGAACACGCGGGTTGGGGATCGCTTGACACAGTTTTCCACGGCCAGTGAATCTAGCTTTGCTGGTGTTAGGCTGTGCTATGCCGCAAGCAGATGGCCGCCAGAGCCCCTTCAGTAAGGTGGCAGGGTGCACCATGGCCAGGTGAGGTTGGCATAACAGGTGTTGGAACCCCTTACACCCCAGGTTTTATTCATGAAAACAAAAAAAACCAGATCTACATATATGTACTGAAGTAACTCATAAATAATGTACAGTAATTATGTATACATTTTAGGATTTTGTCGCTGTAAAGATGAATCATTTGATGAGTGTGGTGTTAATCAAGTTATCACATCACACTAATTGTGCTAATATATAATAAATGTGAAAGTTTGTGTGTGTGTGTGTTTGTTTCCACTCAATTCGGTAAAAGCTGAATGGATTTAGATGAAACTTGGAATACATACTTTATGACCTGGATTAACACATAGGCTACTCTGTATCCGGGTAGCACACGAGAGAAGCCGCGGGCAGAAGCTAGTACTAAATAAATTAAAATGTTTTATGTCTAAGTGTAACTACTTTTGGCAATGGAATGTATTCTTTTTTTTTTAGAGTATATAGGCTTGCTTACGTTTGACTGCCATCTCACCTGTTGGTAACGTGAAGATGCAGTCGACGATGTAGCATGCTTGCCTAGAATGTACCTATTTACTTTACGCTTGAAGACCCCTAAGTCATAGCGATCGGGAAACACTGACGCCGGAAGAGCATTCCATTCCTCAGCTGTCATAAGGAGAAAAGTTGCAGCAAAGCGCTTCGTGCGGGAGGAATGTCCACCGTGTATTCATCATCATCATTATCATCAGACTATAGGAGGCCTCCCCTAATAGGCCATTGCGCCCTGTCCTCAGCTCGACGCATCCCGCTTCTACCAGCAGCCTACATTTACTTCTACTATAAATTATTTGTTTTCAAAATTGCAGTGAGAAGCTAATCCTCTCAGTGGCAGACTCATTCTTCACAGACGGGTACATAGAAGCTGGATATGAGTACATCATCATTGATGACTGCTGGTCAGAGAAGAAGAGAGACAGTAGCGACAAATTGGTAGCAGACAGAAAGAGATTTCCGAACGGAATGAAGTATATAGCTGATTATGTATGTTTGTTTGATTCTATCGTACATATCCTACTCTTATAAATGCGAAAGTTTGTATGGATGTTTGTTACACTTTTATGCAAAAAAATACAGAACGGATTTGGATAAAACTTGAACATAGTTTATGGATTAATATAATAACATAGGCTTTTTATCCGAGGGAAGTACTTACTTTGATTGCAGTAAGGAATCAACCGGGGAAGTCGACCACCATGTCTATTTGTGCCGTGAAGCAGCATTGCTGTGTTTCGGTTTGAAGTGTGCGGGTGCCGGTGAAATTACAGGCACTCTTGTGCCTTGTGGTTTCACATTGATGGATGCATGGTGTTCCAAACAGGTTTCTTCTAGGCAAGTGTGCTCCATTCTAGACTGCATCTTCGCTTACCATCAGGCGATTTGTAGTCAAACGCAAGCCTATTAGATTCCGATGATCCCATTTGTGGGATTTGAAAATAAAAAAACGCACGAGTAGCGAATGTAAGACGGGTATATTCAGCTTACTAAGATTAATTTACAACTTTATGATAGCGACCGCACGCCACTATCTTTCACCGCAGTGAAGTTTAATGCTAGTTAGTAAATATCTAAAAACTTGAGTATTTTTAAACTTACATATAAATATTAGTATAAATATTTTGTAAACGCCTGTAATGGCTATGTCACTATCTAAATAATAAATAATATTCAATATAAAAAAAAATTACGTGACCTTCGAAGCGATCCTTTGTTATAAGTAACGGTCACCACTTAACATTAGATGGGCCATGTGCAAGTTCCGTTTTGAGGTATCAAAACATTAAATTCAGATATCACGTAGTATGTTTGGCGTCCATCGACTTGAAGCATGAAGGTGTTAAGCCTCATGTGCCTGCAATTTCATCGACCGAAACATAGCAATGCTGCAGAATACGGCAGAAATAAGCATGGTGGTAGTTCTTCCCCCGATGAGCCCTTCACAAAGAACTCTCCTACTTCTAAAACTTACATATCTTACTGAAACTTGTCAACGCATTTTCAACTTTAATAAAAACCGGCCAATTGCGAGTCGGACTCGTGCACGTATGGTTCCGTACCGTTGTATGGGAGCCCTATTTAAATATTTTTGTTGTTATAGCGGTAACAGGAGTACATCATCTGTGAAAATTTCAGCTGTCTAGCTATCAAGGTTCATGAAATACAGCCTGGTGACGAACATACAGACGGACAGTGGAGTCTTAGTAATAGGGTCCCGTTTTTTACCCTTTGGGTACGATATCCTAAAAAGTAACCAAAATTTAAAGTAAATTTGATTTCAGTTACATGCCAAAAAGCTCAAATTCGGCATGTACACGAACGTAGCTGCCGTTACTTGTATGCATTATCCCGGATCGAAGAATTACTTTTTGGAAGACGCACTGACTTTCTACGAATGGGGAGTGGATTACATTAAAGTGGACGGCTGCTATGTGGGCGAGGAGAATTTGAATACAGGTATTTGCTTTTATGATGGTACTTGTATCAGATGTATGGGGTGTAAAGGGTTCTAACCACTATCTAGCCAGTCTCACTCCGCACTTTAGGTACGAAGCTATAAGTACATCGCTCCGTAGGTTAGTACGCGTCAGAAGAGATAAGAGTTACGTATAGAAAAGGATGCAAGGTGTAGTGAATATAAAATGTTAGGTACGAGCTTAATAACACTTTATTGCGTCGCAGCTAAAGTCGCTTTGTTTAATCGTTTTTGCAGAGTGAAAATTCTGTTCTTTTTTCTATTCTGTGCCACTATCTTCGGGATCCAGACCAACCTCACCTGCACGTGGTGCACTCTGCTAAATAACGAGATACCGGCGCGCGGCTGATTGCGGCATAGCGCAGCCGCGACACAGCCAAAACGCCTGTCTGCCGACAGGCAGCAGCTTCTTCTGCGAGAAGCAGTGTCTTGCAATCCCCAACCCAGCGTGGGTATTATGGGCATATCCCCCTTATGATAGACAATGGCGCTCATTAGGGGAGGCCTATGTCTGCTATAGGCCGATTATGATGATTTTGATGACCACAGCTCACTCTAACATTCGCGATAATATTAGTGCTAATTTACGCTCGAAAACGGACGTCTCTCATTTCACAGTTAAATATATAAATAATGCTAGACACCATCACACATCATGTATCCCCAAACTAAGCAGAGCTTGTGTTATGGGAACTACATGACTGATATACATCTATTTTTCTTGTAAATAGGTGCATATATTATGAATAAAAGACAACCAGACCAGTGACAAATTTTTGCAGATCATATAAACATTTGTCTCGTGGCGGGAATCGAACCCGCAACCTAGCCGCTGCCCACTAGTTGCTTCCGTCTGTTTGCCTAGACCAATGCAATCTTGGCGTCTTCAAATCTATAGTAAACTGGTTAGACCACATCTTCACCTGTTTCAGGTGTAACAGTGAAAAAAAACTAATTGAACCTTAGATTAACTACGAGCTGAACTTATTGCACAGGCAACTAAAGGGCTTAAGAAGGGGACCATTAATGGTTTAAAACAAGAGTTTATAGGTCTCTTTCACTATCTCCAAGTAAGCTCCAACGTCAAAGTAAGCTACATATTTGTACTCACAGTACGCTTAGTCCACCAGTTGAAAGTCGCTCAGCGAGCTATGGAACGAGCTATGCTCGGAGTTTCTCTGAGGGATAAAATCCGCAATGAGACTATCCGACATAGTATTGCGGGCTGGCCATATCTGCCGAAGAAGCGATAACCGTGTTCGAGATAAACGAGTTCTTGAGTGGAGTCCGCGGCTCGGCAAATAGTGTAGGACGCCCTCCGGCCCGGTGGAGTACGAAAGGCTGCTGGTAGAAGCTGGATGCGTGATGCGATTAGCTTAGGACAGGGTGCAATGGCGCTCATTAGGGGAGGCCTATGCCCAGCAGTGCACTGTTATAGACTGATGATGATGATGATGGTGAAGAAAAAACAAAAGTTCAAGAGTAAATAATGTATTTACAGGGGTCTACTGGTATCAATAATGAATGTTACGTTGCAGCATACATAGACTTTGGTCAATTTCTGAACATGACTGGCCGACCGATGGTATATTCGTGTAGCTGGCCTTACTACATAAAGTTTATACATCACAAGGAGGTTAGTTTTTAGAATTTAGGATGTTTTTTACAGCCAGAAAGTTGGGTAGGTACATTTATATATTAGATAGTTTTCAAACTGAGATGGACCGACGACATCGACCAGGTTTGCAGGTAATAGGCTGACGACCGGGTCAAAAAATAATAATTCTAATTAGTCCGTCAGTTAGATCAACAAAAAATACTGGACACGTATTTTTTTATTTATCGAATCAATAGAAATTGACGGAGATAAAGAAGGTGAAAGTTCGGGAGTGGGGGCTAGTGACGTCACGCCTAGGTAAAAAATGTACTATATCGTGACGTCGCGCGGAACTTGAACGCACTATATCTTTGTTATTTTTTGTTAAATTGACAAAAGAAAAAATACGTGTCCAATATTTTTTGGATATGTAAATAACGGACTAATTAGAATTTTTCAGTCGTCTAGCCTATTGGTGGATTCAGAGGGCTTAGGAGAGTTTTTCCTTTAAATCCTTGGGGGAGACCGCTATGTTCAGCAGTGGACTTATATAGTTCATTGATGAAGATGCGTTTACACAAAAACAGAACCTATAACTCTTTTAGAGTAACTTTTTAAATGAATCCCACTAAACTTAGCATCTATTCTAGATAAATTATGCAGCGTCAAGTGGTAATTTACTCATTACTCATTGACAGACGCCGTAGTGCTTAGGACATGGTTAGATGGAGTAGGCTTCAGCATCTATACCGTCCTCTCAGCCTAGTCTGCCTTACTCACAGGAAAGACGTGGTCAATACGTGTCTAGGCTACTTTTGGTCTGAATTCCGCGTGAGTCAAGCCGCGGGCGAACGCTAGTATTACAAAGCTATTAAAAAGGTCTCATTTTCTGTTTTTTTGTTAATTTTGTCTCAGAGTCCCTTTGAACATCACATTTGACAATCATTTTTAGTAGTAGTAGAGTTCTTTGTGAAGGGCTCGTCCCGGGAAGTACTACTATCATACCTATTTCTACCGTGAAGCACCATTGCTGTGTTTCGGTTTCAAGGGTGTGGGTGCTGGTGGAATTACAGGCACACAAACCTTATCACCATATGTCTCAAGCTGATAGACGCGGGGCGAGCCCTTCACAAAGAATCACTATTACTCAAAACCAATGTAAGCAAAAATTTAAAAATCTTTTTGAATCCCATCCATTTTACCATGTCAATGAGTACATGATTTGCTCATTTTCTGATTTGCATTTGTAGAAATAATTAGATTATCGTAAGAATTTATATTGTAAAAATTGACTTGCCAATGTTATGTAATATAACGAAATGGTTAAATAAATAAATAACAAATAAATAAATAACTAATTCTAGTGTAGTGTATGACGACATTTCGGAGTTTGTTACCTCTTTTTCAGCCCGACTTCAAATTGATATCGCAGTACTGCAACTTGTGGCGTAACTACCACGATGTTTACGGATCGTGGCCGGCAGTGAGGGATATCATTCAATACTTTGAGACAGAATATGATACTTTACATAAATACCACGGCCCTGGCCATTGGAATGATCCAGACATGGTAAAACTCTTTTATACTTACAGTTGATGATAGTACTCACGTTCTTTAATTACGTCAGGCGTTTGAGGGGGGGATGGGGTTGATTCAAACCTCACCCAACCTCACGTTGGGGAGAGGGGGGTCTGGCAAATATCACCTATTTTTTTTTAGCAACAAACAGTTTAAAATTCTGAAAAAAATTAGCTAAGTAACAATGTTATTTTGAAAAATCTCACGTGAGATTAGAGGAGAATGAGAGGATCTAGTAAAATCTCATGATATCTCACCGAGGGAGGGGGGAGGGGTTTGGGGTCTTAAAATTCGCCAAAATCGCCTTACGTAATTAATGAATGCCCCCTTTCGGCTACGGCCGACTGTGTAACGAACAGGCGTTTTAACTCCGTTCTTAATTTTCTAATGAAATAAATATAATAATATTTTTTTTTTTTAAATTCGAGATGAGTGCTTCGTTGTTCTGCCCTCTGATACGCTCTAACTAATGTGGCTTGTGTAACCAATGTTGTTGATGTTAATACGATCGCATTTGCACGTCAGTACTCCACTGACGATTTTATGGGAGATGGCCGCTGGTAGTCTAAACCGTGATTCATGTGGTAACACACCGGCACAGCTAAATCCCTTGACCACCGACGGGCAGCAGCGTCGGTGGTCCCAGAAGCTGTGCCCTGCGATCCCCTACCCGTATGCCCAGCGTGGGGAGTATCGGCATATCCCCTATTCTTTCATATTGAAAAACGGGATTTTTCACGTACCGCGACGTCAGTGAAGGCACCGACGGCGTTTCGACTCGTTAAGAGAGTCTTCATCAGGGTGAGTAAACAGACTTCGGACCGTCGGTGCCTTCATTGACGTAACGGACGTGAAAATTCCCGTTTTTCAATATGAATGAGTTAATTCATGTTAGTTTCATGAGTAAAATCCCCTATTCTTTTCATAGGGGGGCCTATGTCGAGTAGTGGACTGAACGCGAGCATATCGTGTTGTTGCTTGTAATGATCTAGTCTACGGATCTTTGTTCCCATTCGATTCGACCAATCCTAGTACAATCCGACCCGAACATAGTAACAACGTCGCTAGCAGCCAACTACAGAAGAACAAAGATACGTTGTGTGTAAGTGGTCCTAACTGCTATTCAACATTGAGCTCTATTCCAGTTGATATTCGGTCAAGATATACTTACACCTGTGCAAAGCCGATTGGTCATATCAGTGTACGCTATGATGTCAGTTCCAATACTTCTTAGTTGTGATATGAATCAAATAAAAGACTATGAAAAGGAATTGCTGTTGAATTTGGACCTTATTGCAGTGGCGCAAGACCCATTGGGGATTATGGCGAGGCCTTATAGGGTGAGTTATATTGAATTATATTGCTGTGGAATAAGTATGAAAGGAATCTGTTTTTAGTAAGTTTAATTATTTTGATGTTTTTGTGGAGTGACGATTTGCGAAAGGTTGCTGGTAGAAGCTGGATTTGTCGGGCTAAGGGGAGGCTTATGTCCAGCAGTGGACTGCTATAGGCTGATGATGATAATGCACCCGGTGCACTTCGTACCGCATCGGAATCAATAAATGTTGTTGAACTTATTAGCTAATTTTTTTTTTAGACGAATAGCGTATATGGTCTTACCAAGTCAAGGCGACTATACATGTCAAACCTCCCTCTCGCTCGCACTATTCAACATTTTAGAAGAAAATCGCTAAATGTAGTTATGCAAAATAGCAAACATTCACGGCCTAGAAATATTATATTATTGCTGAACCTTTGTAATGTTATTTTCTAGGCCGTGAAGGTTTGCTATTTTGCATAACTACATTCATTGATTTTATATCTTATAAAATGTTGAATAGTGCGAGCGAGAGGGAGCTTTGACCCTTACAGTCGCCTTAACCAACTCTCACTACCACACTCCCTTTCCATCCCGTTTAGAGATATAATAAAGCCGTTACATACAAAATAATAATCAAAATAACATTTATTACATATTGATATATATTAATTAGCCCATAGGATCATCTTAAACTAAAACTTTCTATTTATTTATCGCATCGGATATCGTATCATTATCATTATCAGCCTATAACAGTCCACTGCTGGACATAGGCTCCCCTAATGAGCACCATTGCGCCCTGTCCACACCTCGACGCATCCAGCTTCTACCAGCAGCCTTACGCAGATCGTCACTCCACCTGGCCGGAGAGCGTATGATGTAGCCTTTCGGCCAAAGTGACCACCTGACTGGTCTCATAGCTCGGTTGATAGTAACTCTGCCTTCTGAGCTGCAGGCCGCGGTTTTGATTCCCGCCCAGGACAAATATTTATGTGATGAACATTGATTTTTGTTCCGTGTCTGGGTGTTTTATCAATATTTAGTTATGTTTATCAGCCTCAGGGCGTCTACTACAATTCACCGAAGTACGAAATTTCGTGTTTCGTTTCGTGCGATTGGTCGTATTTCATACTGTCAATTCCAATATTTCGGTCGTATGTTTTGTGAAATAGAGTAGGATGCGCAACGTTCGGACTGTTACAGTACAAAATTCGTGCCAAATTTTCGGTTTTCGTTTGATTATGGGTACCTTATCGCAAGAAACTTAAACCGGAATTTCGTACTTCGGTGAATTGTAGTAGACCTCCTGGTACCCAAAGTACACAGGCTTTGCCTAGTTTGGGATCATTTGACCGTGTGTGAGATAAATAAATATATGGGAATATTTATTTATTTATTTAAAGTTCTTCTTTTATGAAGACTGAAAGATGTGCAGTTTGAACCTATAACACAACACTAAAATAAACAAAGTTAGCCAGCCATACATTTTCAATAGTGAAACTTTTTCTACAGTGCCATGCAAAGCACCAAACTGTAGCTACTCTAGCCAATAAATCGCCATGGCAATAAATACTCCACTAACTGTAATTACGTAGATCGTAAATCGCGCTATCGTATCGAACTAGTTTTAGGAAACGATAGTTAAGTAACACTTCATTAATAGACTGGAAGCTTACATACACTAAATTTTAGTGGGTGCTGGTAAAAATCCAAATGGATGAGAAAAAACCGACCAAGTGGGAGTTGGACTCGGTTCCGTAACGTACGACATGACAGCTTCATTAAAACATCATCGAGGGAAGGAAAGCGTTGATGAGGAAGACCGAGAATAAGCTACATGAGCCAGATTTAAGAGAAGGTTGCCGTCATGTCGCATAAGAACTTAAAAGAGACAGCAATGAAACGAGCTTAGTTGCCGTGGTTCACCCAATTGTGGTTGCGATCCGCAACCTGCCCAGCGTGGGGATTAAGGGCATTTCCCCCTTCTTATTGACGACCTCTATTGCGCAGTAGGCGAAGGCCCGCCTGAGATGCAGAAGGTTGTGGGTTCGATTCCCGCTGCGGGACAAATGTGTGCATGTTCTGCAGATATTTGTCTCGGGTCTGGGTGTTTTCTATGTATGATATATGTATTTACAAAAAAAAGTAAATTAGTAGTTTATCAATTATGTGGTTCTCATAATACAAGCTCTGCTTAGTTTGGGGCTACAAGATGCTGTGTGATAGCGTCCAGCAGTATTTATTTATTTACCTTTTATTTATTAAGGGATAGCCTATGTCCAACAGTGGACTGATATAGGCTGGTGTGTGTGTGTGGTGAAGGAAGCAGAAGAAGATACAACCCGCCATCATTATCTGGTTGGATCCGCCGGTTACGGGATTCAAACTGGTTACCTGCACACCTCTGGACACTCCAACAGCATCATGTAGCCTTACACTACTTACATTTTTGTAAAGACATACACAACATACTATTTCTGATAAAATTTCTGATTTTTTAGATGACAAAAAAGCTTGGGATGAAACTGTCTCAAACTCCCTCATAACCACTGTAATAGTTAAGACATAATATTGTAAAACTAACATTTAAAAAATATAATCCTAGCAGAAGTTCTTGCCAATTCTTCTCTTTTTGGTCCCGTTACGAATAGGTGTAAATAAAAAAAAATAACGATTCAAAGTGTACCTACTGTAAAGGTCGCACGGAATAAACAAATTTTCACTTTCTCTTTCACAATACATAGAAAACATCTAGAACTTAGACAAATATTTGGAGATCATACAAACATTTGTCCCGTGGTGGGAAGCGAACCCGCAACTTTCTGCGTCTCGGGCGGGCCTCAATGCTCCACAGAGATCACTTGTAATGTTAGTTTGTGCTTTCAACCGTACATTATCCGGCCGTATTCTGAATTCCGGATCCGCGCTGTACCTGATCCAAACCGGTTACCGGCACATCTCTATCGGAAACTAGTGTACCATAAAACTGTAGGAGAACCTTAACTGAACCGCATTTAATTTAAACTTTCCACTCACTATGTTGTAATCGTAAATCGACGTGTACTAGTGAAATGTTATTACAGTATAACGCAGTTTTATCGCACTTTAATCGCTCGTGGCGTGGTTAACTTTAATGTTCTTAACAAATAGGATAGAATAGAAATGAAAACATTTACTTGACCAAAACACAATGACATAACGACCGTGAGTTTCTTGTATCTGTGAAGATACAAGATACAAAACAAAATAGGCACAAAAGACCACAACATATATTTAGTAACCTACGGTCTTACTTATAAAAACCTGTCAAATGATAAACAATGCTTAAGAATGCGGCGACCCTCGCTCGCAACTTCAATTCGAGGCGTGGGCAAAGGATCGCTCCTTATATCGCTATCTCTGTTTAGCTGATAGATGACTCAGGCGTGCGGGTGGGATAGCAATATTGGCCGTTCAAAATTTTCTTAGAATTTGGTTGTGTCCTTAATACCAAAAATGTTGACTGAAATTTTTTTGTAATCCTAAAAGTATTGGTATTCTGCAACTAGATAATATAAGCTATGTTCCTTAACAAGCAACACGTAAGATATCCATGTTTTTTATACGAAATATGGTCGAAGAAAGGAGAATGCCGAGAACCCGTACCAATTGCGTCAGAACCAAACGTATCCCTAATGTATAATTTTTTATAAATGACATGAACATTTTCTTTAGTTTTACACACCGACGGGATTAATAATCAAGTAAAAAATATTTTGTTGATTTGGTTTCCGCCACACGCCACCATCAGACTGCAACAACCAATTATATATTATGTTACTATGGCAACAAGCATTGATATAAAGTGCTACTATGGCAATAACCCTGATTTTTATTATTTTGACAGTAAAATCGACTAAAAACTTATTGGAGATTTTTTTGACGCCCTCACTTTAGTCTTGGTACCGAGCGCCATACATCAGACGGCATTCTCCTTTATTGTTTTATTTTCTCGCGTAGTCATGAGCAAGTCCACTCGCTGGTGCCGGCTTATCGTTGAATTTTGGGATATGTTGTATATGAATTAGGGGGTTAGTACGTAACGCTTTGAGTGCTGAAAACACACTAGCTCATGGCCACGGGCTGCTCCACCTTGCGCATGCGCTTGGTAAACGTGCTAGTGTAAAGCATGAAAAGATTAAAATGCCTTCCGAGCGGTAGCGAGTCTGCTCTGTACCGGAAGCAGCCAAAAAGACCGATTCTCATCATACTCCGTTCAGTCTCAGATCAAGTAGTGTTCAAGAAAAATTGCGACAGTCGTAATTTTAACACTAGAAAGAAAAAAAATCTAAATTCATTGTTCTTACCGTAAGGTTCCATAAAGTCAATAATTTAAAGGGCAATGTGTACTTTTTTAACAAGGGGACGTCCATTAATTACGTTTTGAATCTAACCTCACCCAATCTCACATTGGGGTGAGGGGCAAATATTACGTAATTTTTAATAAGTCCGCAAGTAATAATGCAAAAAAACTGAGTTAAATTAAGTAAAATATGTTTGTCCACTAAAATATGGCAACATAGTTATTATTTGCAAATAGTTGTTTTAAAATAATTCAAACGCAATTAACTTATTTACATAAAAAAATACACATTCAGAGATGCTTAGATGATGAATTGATGATTCTCTAAATAAATATTTAGCGAAAATAGTTATGGTATTTGAATAATTTTAATAAAAAATATATAATCTTTTCAGATAGCAGACGGTGTAACGCTATGGGTGAAACCCCACTATCCGAAGAAAGGAGACAGATATCCGTCCTACTCTTTCCTGCTGGTTGATCTCGAACTAAGAGATATATCCATCTCTTTCAAACCCTCGGAGTACGGTCTCAATTGCACTGATGGGTATACTATAATGGTGAGTGTTATACTGTCATGTCCAAATGTTGGTCGAATGACCATATCCTATGTTGGTCGAATGACCATATCCTACGTTGGTCGAATGACCATACTTTATGTTGGTCGAATGACCATATCCTACGTTGGTCGAATGACCATACTTTATGTTGGTCGAGTGACCATACCCTATGCTAGTCGAATGACCATATCCTACGTTGGTCGAATGACCATACTTTATGTTGGTCGAGTGACCATACCCTATGTTAGTCGAATGACCATACTCTATGTTGGTCGAGTGACCATACTTTATGTTGGAACATCAGTTTATCAAAAGTCGGTACAAAAATTCTATCACCATTGGAAAGCTACATTCACACTGAGTAACATAGGCTGTATTTATTGCTAGAAAATATTAGGGATCTTTAACTAAAACTTAAGTATCGTAACCCAAGGTTTAAAAAAGCGCCCTAACCCGTGCGTTGCCGTGACGGCTGCTGGTATAAAATATGGCTTTATCAAAATCACCAAAATCGTCTCACGTAACTGATAGATGCCACCTAACATTTTTACACACAAAATTAAAATAAATTGATATAAATTTTTTTGTGAATGATTTATTGCTTTTATTGTATGATGTTGTTTTTGGTTTATAAATAATAATAAAATAAAAATATCAGTCACATATCCCATAATACAAGCTCTGCTAACTTTGAAATGGTGTGTCAAAATGTCCGTTATATATTTTATTTATTTATGTATCTCATTTTTAATTCCAGGATGTGTACACGGGGAAATTTCTACGCAACATTACACTTGCGGACAAAATAACTAATGAACATAATAAAAGTAAGTGTTGTTAATTAAAAAAAAAGACGTGTGGCACTCGGGGACTGCCGCGGTAAAGCTATTGCATAGCATTTTGTATCAACTTATGCAATTATAATTATTTATTTATTTTATTTATGCAGTATTTCTTTTTCTTTGATATTAATTCAAGTTACACTTTTTTCGTCGTTCCGTAACGAAAAAAAACCTCACGCTCCCCACTCCGACGGACACGGAGGTGTGGCTTGAAGGCCGTGCATTGTCTAACGTCGTTTCTTTTCGGCAGTCTTCGACACGGTGTTTGTGTGCGTGCAACTAGACGTATTGTACGACTCTACGAAGCTCGCACGAATCGAGACGATCATCACCACGCTCAAAAAGTGTAACATTAGTTATTTTGTTTCGTTACGGAACGACGAAAAAAAACCTCACGCTCCCCACTCCGACGGACACGGAGGTGTGGCTTGAAGGCCGTGCATTGTCTAACGTCGTTTCTTTTCGGCAGTCTTCGACACGGTGTTTGTGTGCGTGCAACTAGACGTATTGTACGACTCTACGAAGCTCGCACGAATCGAGACGATCATCACCACGCTCAAAAAGTGTAACTTGAATTAATATCAAAGAAAAAGAAATACTGCTCCGTCGGAGTGGGGAGCGTGAGGTTTTTTTTCGTTACGGAACGACGAAAAAAAACCTCACGCTCCCCACTCCGACGGACACGGAGGTGTGGCTTGAAGGCCGTGCATTGTCTAACGTCGTTTCTTTACGATTCGGTCCCCGCGCTCAAGGCACTCGATAGAAGCTATGCAATAGCTTAATAAAAACGGTACATTCCATGCCTATTTCTACCGTGAAGAAGCACTGCTGTTTCGGTTTGAAGGGATGCCGGTGTATTTACAGGCTCATGAGGCTTACCACCTTGATGCCTCAGTGACCTACGATGCAATGCTTTCTGCTAGGTAATGGTTACCACTTAACACCAGGTGGGCCATTTGATTGATCTAAGAAACACACGGTTAGTAGTATATCAGTCATGTGATACAAGCTCTGCTTAGTTGGCGTTATTTATTTTATTATTTATATTATAATAACTAATAAATTGTATTTATTTTCAGTGCCCGTTATGTATACGCTGTACCCGTTGTAAGGATAATAATAGTCTAATTATAATTAAATTATATTTATGTAAAATATATTTATGTAAAATCGTTCAATTACTAACTGACAATCAACGCGCAACTCAAACCGTAACGCCATGTCCAGATGAAGCGATTCACGCGCGAGTCGCGTAGCCAGTCAGGGGGTCTACTACAATTCACCGAAGTACGAAATTTCGTGTTTCGTGTCGTGCGATTGGTCGTATTCCATACTGTCAATTCCAATATTGCGGTCGTATGTTTTGTGAAATAGAGTAGGATTCGCAACGTTCGGACTGTTTCATTACAAACTTCGTGCCGAAATTTCGGTTTTCGTTTGATTATGGGTACCAATCGCAAGACACGAAACACGTAATTTCGTACTTCGGTGAATTGTAGTAGAACCCCAGGGCCCTGATTCTTGGGAATTATGATCAAAGTTCAAAGTTTATTTATTCACACAAGACATGGTTAAGTTACATTGTTAAAAGTTTATTATTTAGTATAGAGGTGCACATCTCGCCAGCGTACAGGCATGTGAATATTTAAAAATACAATTATATACGCACAAAAATCAAACTATCTGTCCAATTTATATAAGTATTATGTCATTCATTGAATAGATATTACAACAAATGCACAAAACGAATCATTTTTATCCGAGACACTTAGCATAGTAATGTCGAGGATAAAATGGTTTTGTGGACGAGTTATAAACACTGCTTTTCACTTAAATTGCGAGGAAATAGAACAGTAGTGTAACATAACATTTCTTTTATTAAAATTCAAAGTAAAATTAGTACAGTTTTGAATACTGTAGGTAATAATTTTTCTCGGCATATTAACGGTATTTATGTCTTAAAAACACATAAGACAAATAAATTAAAGTAAATATTATAAAATAAGTTCTATCTATGAACTTCTTATTGTGTTTGGTGTATGGCTCATTTTCTTTACCTTAATATAGATACATTTATGAGTAGATATGTTAACTGCACTTGTGCGCAAAATTCGATATTGTGCAGCCTGTATCCTGTACAAATAAGTACTTTCAGAGCATGAGAAGTGAAAAAAATATTATGTTAACGATTTAGTCAAAATTACAATTTTAAATGTCAATAGAGTACCCAACTAAAAAAGAAAGATAAATTTTACATATAATCATCAAAATATTCAAAATTATCAGCCTATAGCAGTCCACTGCTGGACATAGGCCTCCCCTAATGAGCGCCATTGCGCCCTGCCCTGTACCCCTAGTACGAATTGAACAATTCGAAAACTTTCTTGGTCCACCATATCGAGCTCAATATTAATGTAAGTTTTTTGGAAACTACGAGAGTGGTTTTATGTATTATTATTATTATTGATTGATTGCGTGGCTTTCATATCACTGCGGCCATGAAGACCTATTGTGATCGCCACTTCTATTCAAGTCGCCACTTGAAGCGGGGCGTTTATAGTTCACAACTAAGCCCTACTGCTGACAGAAACTGTAGGACCTTTTTGGGTGTGAATTCTCTTAGCTCCTCTGAATTTGCCCAGAATGGCGCTACGTTTGTGCATTAGTGGCCCACACTCTCCTAGCAGATGAAAGGGCGATTCATCCGCCTCTTTGCAGAACCTGCAGGTTGGAGTGTCGCAAAGCCTCAACCTAAACATGTGCTTGTTAAGGCGACAATGTCCAGTTAAGGTTCTGACCATAATGCGTAGGTTGTTTCTGCTTAGCGCTAAGACTTGGTTGGTGTACCGTTTGTCAAAGGCTCTAATTAACAGTTTGGAATGGTTCATGCCCGGAGAGTTATACCAGTATCTGGTTGACTCTTCGAAGCAGGAATCTGTTAGGGTTCTTATGGCCAGACTTTTCGGTATGCCACAGAACGGTTCAGGACCCAACTGTGTACCGTTTGATCCGGCCCTTGCGAGTTCATCGGCACACTCATTGCCGTGAACTCCAGCATGACCTGGAACCCATCTTAGAACCACCCTGTTTTTTAGGCTCAGAGTGTTCAAACGTATCAGACAGTCCTCTACTAGCTTGGACGTGATAACCTTCGAATCCAGGGCTAAGAGAGCTGCTTGACTGTTAGAATTTATATATATTGTTTGGTTGGAGTAGCGTTTTTGCAGATTAATGTATGCACATTCGAGAATGGCGTACACTTCCGCTTGGAAGACGGAGGCGTGTTTACCCAAGTTAATGCTTGCGCGAAACTTTGGTCGCTCGCCGTAGACCCCGCATCCTACATCCAACCCAATTTTAGAACCATCCGTGTACCAGTTAAGGCACCCGGCCTCGTAGGGGAGCTGGTTGTTGAGCCAGTCTTCTCTAGAGGGCATTTCTACGGCGTAGTGTCTTTCAAAGACATACCGTGGAAGCATGACGTCCGATGTCATGCTTAGTATGCGTGATTCCATTGTTGAGTCCTGTAAGGATCTCAATTTATTAGATAGCCAGTTCCTTCTGACCTGGGTATTTGCCCTGTACATGCTAGCTTTCGCCTCTTTAAGCAGAAATAAATGAAGAGGCGGTAGGCCTAGCATTGCATCGAGCGCCAGCCCAGGGGAAGTGGACATGGCCCCGGAGGCCATGAGGCACGCGGTCCTCTGTAGACTACCTAGCTTTTTAATAACTGTCGACTGAAAGGCTTTGTCATACCATACCACAGAGGCGTATGTGATTATCGGCCTCACAACGGTGGTATATAGCCACAAGGAAATTCGGGGGTTTATGCCCCAGTTATTCCCCATCAGACGACTGCTAACTCCCAGGGCCATCTTAGCTTTTTGCGAGACGTTGCCTAGGTGTATGTTCCACGTCAGTTTATGGTCGATAGTAACGCCAAGGTACTTTACTTCAGTGGAAAAGTTGATTGGATTACCATTGAGAATTGGCTTTACAAGTTTGTCCAGCTTCTTCTTTTTGGTAAATGGCACAATCACTGTTTTTCCTGCATTGACTGAAAGACCACTCTTGCCACACCAGTCACTGACAGTGTTTAGTCCTCTTTGCATGATGCTAGAGATGGTAGATTGGCAGAACCCCCTCACGACGATCACAAGGTCATCTGCATAGCCCTGCGCATCGATATGCAGATCTGCTAATCTGTATAGGAGTTGATCCACAGCAAGAGTCCATAAAATAGGCGATAAAACTCCACCTTGGGGGCAGCCTCTAGCTGTGGATATCTCAACGACGTTGACGTTTGTTGAAGTGCTAACTTTGCTCCTCTGTGAGTGAGCATTCCCTCTATCCACCGCGTGGCTGTTGGATCGACATTCTTGTTTATCAATCCATTTATCAGCAGGGAGGTCGGGGAATTATCGAAAGCACCTTCAATATCAAGGAATGCACATAGTGCAATTTCCTTGTCCTCCATAGCCTTTTCCACCCTATCAATGAGACTGCACAGAGCAGTCTCAGTGGATTTGCCTCTCCGATAAGCATGCTGGCTATGGTGGATGGGAGAAGTAACAAGTGCAACATCTCTAATATATCTGTCTACCACTTTCTCCATCGTCTTTAAGAGGAATGAAGATAGGCTAATTGGTCTGAAGGACTTTGGCTGGCTGTAGTCCTTCTTTCCAGCCTTTGGTATAAAGATAACTTTGACACAAGTCCATTGCTCAGGTATGAATCCCCAGGCGAGACTCGCCCTGAAGACTTTGACCAGATATGGACTCAGAATATTTACTCCCTGCTGTAAGAGAACAGGGAGTATACCGTCTTCCCCACAAGCTTTGTGGGGCTTGAAAGAATTAACTGCCCACTTAACCTGGCTCGGTCTTATTATTTTAGCCGCCCTACTCCAGTCCTCGTTCCGAGGCTTATAAGAGGTGGCTTTTCCCAGTTCTATATTTTGTGAGCCAGGAAAGTGGGTTTTGGCCAGCAGTTCTAAGGTTTCCTTCTCATTTGTTGTGAAGGAGCCGTCTTCGTTTTTGTGGTTTTATGTAGAAACAGATTGAACAGCGTAGGTAATGTAATCTTCTTGCAGATTGCAATAATTATCACTCAAAACGGTGAGGTAATTAACGAAAAAAGGTACTTCAAAATTGAGCTCTATATTGTATACTATAAAAGTTTTCGAATTGTGCAACTCGTACTAGGCCCTGTGAGCTCGACGCATCCAGCTTCTACCAGCAGCTGACTCATCATCTTCATCAGCTTATATAAGGTATAAACTGGTGGACTATCCGTACTGTGAGTGTCCGAGTATCAGCTCCGTATGTCATGACGGGTCCATATGATTGACTACGCGCCACTCGACTCGCGCGTTAATCGCTTCGTCTGGACTCGCTCTTACCTACACGTTATATCGACTTAAGCTTACACTTTCACTTATTTATTAATAAAAACTTAATACTTTACTCGACAATTATGTACAATGTAAAAACCCTCAGCGTTTGCGTGTTAATGTACTATGTTATGTTATAATGTACTTAATTTATTGTGATATTAGATTGTAATTTCATTGACAATAAAAATGAGTAATTATTAATGTGTTTTTGTTGAAAATGATCTTTAGGTTAGTTTTTGTTGGACTCAATTTAACATTTATATAGTTATTTTAGGTAAGTTACTCGTCGTCTGACATTGTAATTCTCAATGTCAATGTCAAATAGGTGCTTAAGTTACATCATACTTTATTATTATAAATAATTATACTTGATACTGCCGAAATTGTGGAAAACTATCCCAGAAGCCATTTAATAAAGTAGTGAAGTGAAATATATTATCTTGTAAAACTTAAAACCGATCATTTCGAAAATACACAACATGAACACCATACTGTATCTACCACAGAATTATTTGTAGATTTAGTTCTGTGGTACCTACTTAGGTAGGACTATGTTAAGGTGTGTCCAAACATAGCGCGGCAGCGCGAATGCTTCTGTATACCTGCCGCGCGCGAACGCTTCTGTCTACCTGCCGCGCGCGAACGCTTCTGTCTACCTGCGGCGCGCGAACGCTTCTGTATACCTGCCGCGCGCGAACGCTTCTGTATACCTGCCGCACGCGAACGCTTCTGTCTATCTGCCGCGCGCGAACGCTTCTGTATACCTGCCGCGCGCGAACGCTTCTGTATACCTGCCGCGCGCGAACGCTTCTGTCTACCTGCCGCGCGCGAACGCTTCTGTCTACCTGCCGCGCGCGAACGCTTCTGTCTACCTGCCGCGCGCGAACGCTTCTGTCTACCTGCCGCGCGCGAACGCTTCTGTCTACAGAAATGGCAGAAATGTGTCCTGCAAACACCGCGTGTTGCTGGCGCGCGCTCGCCGCATAATGTTTGGACACACCTTAATTCCACAACCTTAACAGTATAAGAGCCGGTGTAGATCGACTTTCAACCATCAGATAACTTGAGACATTTTTGTATCAAATATATTTGTTAACAAACATGCCTATGATTCGTCGAGTATTCTCGTCACCCATACCACAATGTTAAGACTATCCGACACAGAACCAAAGTTGTCGACATCGCTCAGAGAATTAGCAAGCTGAAGTTGCAGTGGGTTGGCCATATCTGCCGAAGAATCGACAACCGTTGGGGTAAACGAGTTCTTGAGTGGAGACCGCGGCTTGGCAAACGTAGTGTAGGACGCCCTCCAGCCAGATGGAGTGACGAGTTGCGAAACGCTGCTGGTGGAAGCTGGATGCGTCGAGCTCAGAATAGGGCGCAATGGCGCTCATTAGGGGAGGCCTATGTCCAGTAGTGGACTGCTATAGGCTGATGATGATGATGATGCATATGATAGCTTGCCTATCGAAAAGTGTTCACAGCTAGTTTTAATTGAATTAATTTTAATCAAATTTTCTTTCATCATTTTTATCCGAATGAATTTCATATCAACTGATAGGTAACACAAAGAATATGCCTCCAGCGGCCTAAATACTCCAACACCAGAGTTGGTCACTACCTCATACAAAGAAGAAGAATGGCCAATCACTAGTTGACATCCATTTTCCCATATCTTTCCTACGTTTTTAACTAGGTAGTCAAATAAAAATGCTGTAAAAGGTCTGTCTCAATAATAAAAGTATGTGAACCATTGCCATTTTTTGTTAGTAAAATCAACTTGATTAAGTGTACCCTGTGTTTCTATAGTAGGTATGTTCCTATAGTATTCCTAATAGTATGAATAAAAAATATATCAGTCCACTGCTGGACGTAGTCCTGCCATAAAAGGGAGATATGCCCATAATTCATCCACTGGGGATGCTTGTTGGGGATCGTAAGATACAGCTTCTTGCAGCCGACGCTGCTACCCGTGGCCAGGGGATGTAGCTGTGCGGGTGTTAGGCTGTGCAATCAGTCGCCGCCAAAGCCCCGTTTGTTAATTAGCCGGGACACCACGTCCAGGTGAGCTTGACTTGAGTTCCGAAGGTGGCGGTTGTAACACCCAGGTAAATAGACAACTATTTATACCTACTTAAATGGCTAGTAGGTTCCTTACAGACCGTGTTCTGTACACAAACGTTACCTAACTAAATAATGTACATAATCTGCGACACCTTTTTGGTGTCAAAGATTCAACAAGTCTAGTTCTTGTCGCGTTGTCCTTGAATATGTTTGAAACGTAGTTATTTAAATAAGTTACCGGAAGAGAATTTTATTTTTATTTTCCAAGTATTGCACCTTAAACATTATTGTTAGCTTGTTAGGGTTCTGCAGTTACAACGCGTAAACGGAACTAGGTAGGTTCCTTTCGAATGTTTAACCGTATAGCCAAGTTTTTAAAAAGCTTGATTCAAAAAGTAGGCTATGTATTGCCACTCAGTTAAAAACAATGTAGGTAATACTTATTTCAAGTTTCATCCATATCTGTTCAGACGATGCGGAGTTGAGTAAGGGAACGAATAAAATGTTTCGCATTATAGTGCTAATAGTTGGAAGTAGAATCGGGTCATTCATTAGTGTGTCTACCTACTTAGGTAGGTTTCCAGTTAGTATAAAGTCGCACTTATACTTAAACGTACATGTTATTTATTATTCCTCTTGCTTTTTACTTGTATATTTATAGTTATGATCCGTATCTCACATGTTCTGTCACTCCCTACTTGTGTCTGTACTGAAAATCTCAACAATTATACTGAGTACAGACCTTTTTCTCAATCTTCACGGCAGCAGTCTACGCACATTGAACGCAAACTTCTTCTTTTTTTCATGTTATCTATTTTGTCTATTTCTTTAAATCATTGTCGTGTTATGTATTTGTCAGAATAAAAGACTTTTCTTTTTTCTTTCTTTCTTTCACTCAATTCTATATCACTGTCATAAAAAACAGATGTACAAAAAAACTTATGAACAGTTTGAACACAGATTCACACAAGGCTCGACACGGTCTTAGCAAATCTAGTATATTAAATAAATAAATAATGCGGGACGTAATCACACAGCATCTTGTAGCCCCAAACTAAGCAGAGCTTGTATTATGGGAACCACATGATTAATATACTACACCGAAAATTTTAATTTTTGTAAATACATACATATCGTACATAGAAAACACCCAGACCCGAGACAAATATCTACAGAACATGCAACATTTGTCCCGCAGCGCGAATCGAACCGGCAACCTTCTTCGTCTCAGGCGGACCTTGCGCCATAGGGCCGTCAATTATTTAATCACATTATTCTTATAAATGCGAAAATTTATGTGTGCGAGTATGTTTGTGGCCGTTTCACTCTGTAACGGTTGTACGGATTTAGCTGAAACTTGAAATACACATAGTTTACGACCTGGACCTACTAATAGGCTAAATTTTATCCGGGTTCTACGCGATCGAAGCCGCGGGCGGAAGCTATAGTTTATAGTTTATAAATAATTTGTACACAGAGTTCGACACGGTCTTAGCCAATCTAGTATTTGCAACTAAACGTAAAATACATTCAGAAGTCTTGACCTTACAATTTATAACCAGTTATAAATGTAGAAGATATTAAAAACAGTAAAAACACCTAATATAATTTAGTGCTTAGTTACAAAACACACTCTGACATATAAATTGAGTTATTATGTGTCGATTCAAGCTGCAATGTAGAAGTATTAGAATGTTTGCTGCAAAAACGGTAAAGTCAAATATGTATGGGTTCTGTATCAGATAGGGAGTTAAATGCACCGTCCTAGTTTTATGAGTTCTATAAAACTCAGATAGGTAAAATGGCGTTAAAATATCATGTCACCTCTTTTTATTTACATTTATTATGGATGACGACTGAGAAATTCTATTAAGTCCGTCCACAGATATAGAAGACAACTTGATAAAGCCTTAAAATTTAATATGCTCTGAACGTCAACTCATACGGCTAATCTCTACTTTCTTATGTTCATATACCATTTGCTAGAATAATAAATTAGTTCTATGGTAGATTTATTGTGGTGTAAACGAAATATATTTTATAACTTAAAAATGAATCATAAATCATTCGGAAAGATTATCAAAACCACTAAAGAGGAACCTAAGTATTAACTGTATTTTATTTCCATATGTACGTGAATTTGCAATGCGAGCGAGTACCAGTTGTTGTCAATCTATTATCGACAAAATTTTCACGCGCCCTTCAAATGTAAAGTTTTTATCGCTTAAACAATATTGATATTTATTTCATGAAAATATTTAAACATAATTAATAGTTGAAAGGTTACAAAAAGTTTCATTAGGGTCACAGGTAAGAAATTGTGACTTACATTTCATAAAAAAAATCGAGTTTATTTATGTATACCAGCTTCAAAATGTGTCAATAACTTTTAAACATATTATTATGAAAACCTATAATGGCGTCTCGATAAAAACAGCTCCCAGAGTTAGTTACATCTATTTTACTGACTTAAACCCGTATAAAGGCTCTAGAATTTGCCGTTGGAGATGTACGGGTTTTATGTTTGTGATATAGGAGGGCTATCCAACTGTTTTTGAAGAGGCAACTTTGTAACTCTTTTCAAAATCCGTTGCCCTCTAAAGTAATCTTTTACATCTTACGGAGTTAAAGAAGGCTTTTTTAACTCAATTGTATGTCTTATATGTGTCTAGTGACGCTAGTATATGCTTTTGTATCACCATAATATGTTTTCTTGCTAGTACGACTCCCGTATCACCTGCTGTTAAAGGCCTTAAAATATACTATATAATATTTTTAAGCCCTTTTACAGCAGGTGTTACGGGAGCATAAGCAGCTTCTGTGATGGTTGGGAGTCCTTCGCTTAACATTTTCAAGATGAAGTTGAAAGAGCATTATTTCTCTGCAAACTTAGTGCAACCATATTATTACAGTATACGTTGTTATATGTGTTGTAAAAATATGTACATATGTGTCATGTACCTCATTGTTACATTTACTGTTGCAAGTAAATATCTTAAATCTTGATCTTAGTAGGTACAGATATGGTACAGACATCTCCAGTAATATTTAAGTTATAAGTAAGTTATACAATTTAGTACCTACTATCAAATGTGAAAATATTGTCAAACTAGGTTTTTAATTAAAGTTACTATGATTGTGAAGTTGTGAGAATTGAACTTCTTACCGTACCTTCATAATTTGAATAAAATTATTATTTTGTGACTGTGCTAATATATATTTACTTGGTTATATATGGTAGGTTGATGGAGCAAGTACTTGGCCCACCTGATTTTAAGTGGTAACCATAACTTATCACAAAGCATAGCATCGTCAATCACGTTTTTTCGGACCGTGCTATACAATGCGACGCCCTGCGGCCATCAACTTGAGGCATGAAGATGATAAGCCTCTTGTGCCTGTAATTTCACCGGCACCCACACCCTTCAAACTGAAACACAGCACGGCAGAAATAGACATGGTGGCAGTACTTCCCCGGACGAGCCCTCCACAAAGAACTCTACTATAATATAATGTAACTAGCGTATAATGTAGCAAATACATTTTTACACACACACACACCCATTATTTCGTGATTATTGACTTCCCTTCCGTACCCCAGTGACCAGCTAGCCGAGCGGGGCAAGCGGTGACCACGCGACTTTTTTCAAATACATTTTTAAACTCGTGATATCTTTCGAATGGAATGTCCGAATTGAATGATTCAAAAAGTTTCCAGCGTTCTTTTTTGGTGACGCGAGCTAGGTGTAATGACCAGCCATACTGTTTTTATTTACACTTTTGTATTTAGTAAAAATATAGGATTCGGCATTTACCTTTATCAAACGGATCCCTAAATATAAACAACAAAATAAAACTACGAGTACACCCAACATCCATATAAAAATAACGACAAAATTAATGTACTCATTCAATCGCGAAATATGAAGTCTCTTACATTGTGTGTTCTGGTCACCACACTTGGTGTCTCCCTTGCCGCCTACCCATTATGGACGGAACCTTACCCTTACCTTACTTACGTGAAACCTTGCAACAACATTATCACTGCCGAAATAACAATCAATTTCCAACAAGCATTGTACGAGGCAATCACAATTTTCTACAAGAAAGTTGTAACATTAAGTGACGTTCAATTCGTATTCTCACCTTATACCATTTGGAAAACCTTGGCAGCTATCGCCGAAGGCTCTGAAGGGCAGACTAGATATGAGCTATTCAACCTCCTTAGACTTCCAGAGGACAGATGTATCCGCCAAGTGTACTACCAACTTGCGACAAGTCGAGAATTATCCAACGACGTGGTCTTAGACAGAAAGCACGTCTTCATTGCCGATTCCAGCGTAATCCTCAACAGAAATTGGGAGAATCTAGTTAAGACGCATCGTTTATTAAACGTCATACAGACTCCATACAAAACCAATCCGGCACCAGAAATAGAGAACTGGAAAAGGGTCTTCAACGCGCACTTACCGAACCTCAACTTGCATGGAAACTCCTTGATTCTAGAATCATTGGATTATCAAGGACTTTGGTCATCTGCGTTCTCGGAGGTTGCAGTTGAACCGTTCTACAACACTTTTGGTGAGCCGATCGCTAATCTGGAGTTTATGAAGATGAAGAAAAGAGTCAGTGTTGCCTATGTTTCGACATTGAACATGAAGTTGATAGAACTGCCGGTGGGCCAAGATGAACGGTACAAAATGCTGTTTGGACTCGTTATGGGCAAAAGTAGAACGCACGAATATAAAAATACGCTGGATATAATCCAAAGTTCGATTATTTTTGAGGCTTTGAGCAAATTCAAAAAAAGTCTGGTGCCTATAGAGGTGGCTATTCCAAGGGTGGCTATTACCAGCGAGGTGGATATAAGAAGGTTATTAGAAGAGTTGGGCATCAATGGACTGTGGGTGGATCCTTATGCTACAAGGTAATTTTGAATTATTCTTATGAAATATCTGCAGAACATGCAAACATTCGTACCGCAGCGGGAATCGAACCCGCAACCTACTACGTCTCAGCCCACTGCGCCACAGAGGCCGTCCGTAGTTAATCCTTGGTTCCTGATAGGTACCAAGAAAAAATCAGTGATAGTATAAGCCAAGCAGAGTTTCTTGTCAATTCTTCTCTGTATGGTCGCATTACGAATTGGTGTAAATTAAAAAAATAGCGATTCAATTACTACTGAAAAAAATTATTTTGAGTTTAAACATCATGAAACTTTCCTAAGGAAATTGATTGAAAATTATATCCTCCTACAAAGGCTTTGTAATGTTAGTTTGATACTTCCCTGTAATCTTATCCTTTTCAAGTCAATTCGTATTGTCGTAGAAGATAGGGTATCCTACCTACCTATAAGTACCAGCTATTGTCCGCCGTTTCTATGTAATGATAAGGGGTGTAAGGGCTTCCAACCCCCATGTTTGGAACCGAAGCCAACCTCACCTGCACGTGGTGGTCGCTCATCATCATCATCATCAGCCTATAGCAGTCCACTGCTGGACATACGCCTCCCCTAATGAGCGCCATTGTGCCCTGTCCTGAGCTCGAAGTATCCAGCTTCTACCAGCAGCCTTTCGCAGATCGTCACTCCACCTGGCCGGAGGGCGTCCTACACTACGTTTGCCGAGCCGCGGTCTCCACTCAAGAACTCGTTTACCAGAACGGTTATCAGTTCTTAGGCAGATGTGTCCAGCCCACTGCCACTTCAGCTTGCTAATTCTCTGAGCTATATCGACAACTTTAGTTCTATTCTATGTCGGATATACTTCTTACGGATTCTATCCTTCTGAGAAACTCCGAGCATAGCTCGTTCCATAGCTCGCTGAGCGACTTTAAAGAGAGTGGTGCTCTCTGCTAACTAACAAACGGGGCTCTGGCAGCCGGCTGATTGCGGCATAGCGCAGCCTGACACTGGCACAATTCAATCCAGCAGTGTCGGTGAGAGAAGCTGTGCCCTGCGATCCCGTACCCGCATGCCCAGCGTGGGGGTTATGGGCATTTCCCTCTTCTTATAGGGGAGGCCTATCTCCAGCAGTGGCCTGAATAGGCTGGTGTTTTTGCTGTCCCACAGCTTTGCTCGCGTGGTACCTGGCTAAACATAACATAATGTCAATATCAAACTATGTATATATTCCGAGTTATATCCAAATCCGTTCCGTCGTTACGGAGTTGAGTGCACATACCCAAATAACGCTATTCAATAATGCAAACCAAATTGGTTTTCTTCTTCTTCTTTTTTATGTATGGCCTCTGTGGTATAGCGTCCACAACTTTGTCAATGTCGACGGCGACAAGATTAAAAAGGCGATGTTTGTTGAGTGTGATAAAAAAGGTTCGTGTTTCCAGAGGGAGACTCAATGGCAATATCCCACGTATCATCCTTAACAATTTTAATTTTTTTTAAATTTGAAATGAAATGAAGTAATTAACTTATTTCTTACGCACTTCATTCAGTTCTTAGTTCCAAGACTACAAGTAAGTACAAATAGACCTTACATTATAAGTATATAATATAATAGACTTATTTCTGTGTTCCCCAGTATCTGTAGGTAAGTAGGTATCTATCTTTGTACAGGTAGGTCCATATAACAAATCGATGGCTCCCACAGCATAGTAGGTAGGTTGGTCTGAGTACTCTCGAGACTACAGGAGGGCGAGTCAATGGCTCTTCGTCCCCGCATTGAAAGCCGACAAATCGAATAAGCTCTCAGTCTTTGAAAACGGCAGCGTTTTATTATATTTAGACTAGCGATGCCCACGTTTTAGCTCGCTTAATCTTCTGTATTCCTTCCAACCTACAAATTACTTAATGTTTAGTTAAACCTACTAATTACTTTATATTTAGTTAGGTAAGTCCCTGCCTAAGAAGTTAAGTTTATTTTATTAAATAGGTTTCCTACGTTGAGATAAATAACAAAAGATGTAAACCTCCTTAACAAGTGTCAATATATTGCGTATTGATGGCGAAGACGTAGCTTTAAAACTAATTGTCATTTTGAAGTAAACATATTTATCTCTTTTATTTAAACTAGACTGCTTCAAAAATGGCAGTTGATTTTATAGAGATAGCTATAAGCTTGAAATAAAAAGCCCGATGTTGCCTGATCTCGCGTAGTACCCCGATAAAAAGACGTCTATGTGTTAATCCTGGCCATAAACTACTATGTATATTTCAAGTTTCATCCAAATGCGTTCTGTACTTTTTGCGTGAAACAAATATCTATACTCACAAACTTTCACATTTATAATATTAGTAGGAAGAAGGTTATAAAATATTTGATTTTCCCTGAACTTTAAATACAAAAAAGTATCTAGTTTTTTCTTTGAACCTGCCTTACGTTTTCATAGAGTACAAATTGTCACTAGTTAAGTATCACCGTATAGCTCAAATAGTTTAAGAAAATAATCGAAATAGTAAACTTTGATTTTGGAAATAAAATAACAGTGTTTTAGTTTGTGCCAACACATAATAGTTATCGTAATATCACTCAACCGCCGCATGTAACGTCAAATATCTTCTAGTCTTCCTTTTGTGTGTTTGAGTTATTAATTTGATTTCATGGATGATGGCAGTTATCAATAGAAGTGAGTAATCTATTTGAAGTAATTGATTTGAGTTATTTTTTTTGAGTAATTGATTTGAAAGTGATCTTAAATAATCCTGTATGAATTCTTTTACCGAATTAAGATGTTAACAAAAATGTTATTCCCTATAAAAATCTACCACAATAATCGGGAAAACTGCACATGTTTTACTGGCAACATTACATGGCATGAACTATTTTCTTTATTATTTGCTACAATTTAACAAAAAACCAATAGATATACATGAAAAAAGTAATTCCGCGTGATTCTTTACGCAATTGAATACAAGAAATGCACTTTTTCATCGCATTCACTTTATTAATTGGCTTCTGGGAAAGATAATTTGCCTAATTAGTGGAACTGTCACTTGGTCGACGTCAAGATGGCTACTATATGAAGGTAGTAGAGGATCTTGGCCATGGCCAAGACCTAAGCCTACACGCATTATGGCCGATATTAAGCATCTAGTTACATAGTAACAATATATATTATATCAATGATTTCCTACCTAGATGCAACAAAACACGAACTAACGCGAATAAGTTAATGCATTAGAAAATCGAACGTCGCGGCGTCAGTAGGTATATGTATCTGCACTGAGAGCAAAGCTGGGATTTTAAATCCGTCGATGGCACTCGTCGAGTGGTTCCGCGAACTAATCACTTACGAGCGCCAACACCCGTTCACACAATCATCGAATGTTCATTTTAGTCATAGAGAAATCCTCGACGATTTTAGTTCACGCGGTGCTCGTGCACAGAATAAATAATAGTAGTTTCCTTTGACTCGCGCCTGTGAACCGGCTCGGGACATTATTTTTTAAGCTTTAAGGAGAAATGAACGAATTACCTACGTATTTTTTAACGGCCCCGTATAGTCGAACGAGGCGAGCGACGAACGTCATGTGTAAACTCGAGATAATGGTACTACGTGAAATGTCGCTACATGATATCGCTAATGTCCAGCATTATTTATTAATATTATTATTCAATAAAATACCTATTTATTTAACCCATGTTGTCCCACTGCTGAGCAAATGTCTCCCCATCTCCTTCCACTACTTACGATCGCTTGCTGGCTCCCACGAGGAAAGGCATTGATGTCACGCCGACGCTTCCGAAGCCTGTCCCGGCATCTTCGCCCATCTCCAAGTACCCACTGGGTGACGACCGATGCCCGTCTTTCAGGGTGCATACGGCTCATGACCCACCCTATCTAACTTCTGTATTACTCCTATTTTAAATATAAAAAACAAACCATTAAGTAGGTATTCTTATACGCCATCCAAACAGCTACAAAGTTAAGTGCCTAACTTCCTTTGCTCTCTTGTTAATCTTTTAAGCTTGTCTCTAATGTTTAATGGACATTCTTTTATCTAAACTTAACAGTTTTACTGAGTTTTAAGGAACGAATGACCTAGCGTAGGGTAAGGGTTAAGCCTTTTGATAGATGCATCGATGGAAATATTTACTGCAATTTTTCAAAGAAGATAGGAAATGACCAGGTCAAGAGTACCTTAAAGCGACGACCATGTATGAAAAATGTGATGAGGGTGATTAAAGCAAAAGAGGTATGCCAGGATCGGAGCAAGTGGAGATCCGTGGACTCTGCCTACCCATCTGTCTGGGAAATAGTGGTGACTTTATGTATGTTATGCAGTGACAGACGTTATGTATCTATATTGTTATATCAGTATTCAATAGGTATTCAGTATCAGGGTGCGTTTCGATTGACGCGGAGCTCACGTGACGCAGTGGAGATTTCGAGTATTGTGATTGGCCAACTCGCAGTCAGCTCCGCTCCGCTCCGCGTCAATGAAACGCATCCTTAAGTCCCTATTTTTTAACCGACTCCAAAAAAAGGATGAGGTTCTCAATTCGGTCGTATTTTTTTTTTCTAGAAACATCTCCGAACCCGCAGCCCTACCCAGTAGCTACATTCAGCGAGTGACGGTGACATTAGAGAACCGAGGCGTCAGGCCGACCATACAAGAGTACGCCAACTTCATTCCGCCATTAGACTGCGATACGACTGCGTATTCTTCCAACAGAACGGGACTGGACCCAGCTGTGGGACACGATTTCATAGCAAACCGGCCGTTTTTGTTTGGACTTTTTGATTCGGATACCTATACGTGTTTGTTCGCGTCTTCATTTTCGAAGCCTAATTAGGTTTTAAACGATTGATGAGCAACTTTTACCAATGTGGCTGAATTCGGAATTGTCATGAATTAGTTAATTAATGGATTATAATAAATAGATAGGTAGGGTAAGGGTTATTAGTTGTATAAAAAAGTTTTATAAACCAACAGCAAGTCGGATTTTCAACAAATAGGTATACTAAGAAGCTCCTTCATAGGTTCTACAAAGTACTTATTTTACTTGCACCAATAAATTGTTCACAAAAATAACCGTTTTTTCAGTTACCTACTTCCAAAACTATTTATTCAGAAGATTAAGCAAGCATTATGAAGGTGGTACGGTTCTTCAAGTTCATACTGTAGGCAGGGTGTAGGCAGTATGATTAAGGTTCTTAGCTCTATTAGTTCGTTGCCCTCAAAAACCTATAGAAGACAAGACCAAAAAATTCCGTAGAAAAATGCTGTACAAATTCTATAAAACGTTGCGTTCAAACATCGTTTTTCACCGTTTATTTCTCAACACAATGCCTACACTCTCACAAAGCGCGAAACGTGAGTGTACAAAAAGTCACTCCGGTAAATCGAACGGCACCCTTCCTGGTATTAAATCACAGCCGGAGCACACGCTCCCGGATTGCTTCCGGATCTGAAATCTTCAAAGAACATCTGTGACTGAAAGAACTTTTTTCCAGTCAGCATTTGTTTTTTTATTTTTCGTTCGTACACTGGAAATTTCTTGGTCACTTATTCTTAGTTAATATCTAGTCAAAGTCGCGGGCCATACGTGGGTTTGACTAGCGCAGAGTCGTGGTGGATAGCACGAGTTGAAGGAGGCCTATACCCAGCAGTGGGTTAAATAAGCTGTAGATGATGATGATGATGATGATGATAGTCTTAGTTTGATAAGAAATCCCTATCATACTTCAGTTGGTACATACATTTAATTTTAGGTATGTAATTATCCCCATTGCTACGACTTAAACAAGCTACGGCGTAGAATATAGGATAAGAATTAGAAAAAATACCATCCTCAATATTAAGGGCGAGCACAATGCAAAAATTTGAATAATAATAAAGAATATTGGTATGGTAGGCTGCTTGTATTGTAAAATCTGCTGTTGCTAAAGCAGTACAACTACTACTTTTCATTCTATATTATAACAATTATTTAGTTTTTTTTAGAATAAGTTCCTCCAATACTGGTAATAAATACCAGATACTGAACAATATTATATATTGTTCGGTATCCAAGTTGATCACCGGGATGCGGAAATCCGGAACGAAACCGGTCGCTTGTGATCCCAAGGTGGGTCGGGTCACCTTTCACGGTATTGCAAACGTTGTTTGATCGGGGATTGAAAGCAAGATTCTCTTGGACCAATCGGGTTTGGGTTTGGAGTATGCAATGATACAGTTTCATGACACATTTCCCTTAGCAACTTTACTTTTACTGCTTTTTACTATTAATTATTTGCACTAGAACCTATAACCGTTGGGGAAAACAAGTTCTTGAGTGAAAACCGCGTCTCGACAAACGTAGTGTAAGACTATTAATTATTCTGTGCTACTGTTACCAATCCAAGTCCATAAAGTAAGAGTATGTGTCTAAAAGGTAGTTAGGAATTATTTAACACAATGACTGCGACTGTATTGCGCGCAGTAATGGAGCAGAATATGTACTTATGTAGTATATTTTTAATTTCTAGGTGCAAATAAAACAAAATGTGGATTATGAACTACACACAGTAGGTGGTACACACTACAAACACTAATTCTTCGTATGTAGTTAAACATTTTGAGGTCAAAGGAAAAATTTTTACCCCACATTTACTAGGAATGGTCGGTCACAGTGCGAGCACCCACGAGAAACATGTAGTACTCTCATCACAATCATCAGTCTATAATAGTCTACTGCTGGACACTGCTAAACGAGCTTCGACGGCCTCTGTGGCGCAGTGGGTGAAGGTCCGCCTGAGACGCAGAGGATTGCGGGTTCGATTCCCGCAGCGAGACAAATGTTTGTACGTTCTGCAAATATTTGTTTCCGTTTTGGGTGTTTTATATGTATAATAAATATGTATTTACAAAAAAAAGTATCTATCTAGTTTATCAATCATGTGGTTCCCATAATAAAAGCTCTGCTTAGTTTGGGGCTACAAGATGCTGTGTGATAGTGTCCAGCATTATTTACTTATTTATTATTATTTTAATAATCAAGATTTTTTTGTCAAAATTGAACAAGTAATAAACACGAAATTTCCTTCAATTCATTTCGCGAACTCTGCTCGATTAAGCAAAAAATCGTAAAATTTCCCAGCGTTCATAAAACCCGCCGTAAAAAGTAGGTCCGGAATGTTGCAATGTTTCTTAGTAAATTGAAGGAAAACAATGACTTGCGTACCTACGCGCGCGTGCCGACTACTATTTGTAAAGGATATCGAACTTTTTTAGCGGAGCTAAAGAAGGAAGTTATTCTTGTAACAATTCCCAAACACCCTGACCTGACACCATTGTGATATTATATCTACTACTATAGAGTGACAGTATTCAAGTGAAAACTGTCAAAAATCGTCCTAGCGTAATTTACATAACTGAACATTATACTTGATACTGGTGAAATTAGGGAAACTATCCCAGAAGCCAATTAATAAAGAAGTGAAGGGAAGTGACATAAATAAACCTCAAAATGCCAAAGGAGAATGCCGAGAACCCGTACCAATTGCGTCAAAACCGAACGTATCCCATAAAATTTCTTATATTTTATAAATAATCAAGTAAAAAAAATTTGTTGATTTGGTTTCCGTTGCACGCCGCCATTAGACTGCAACAACCAATGATATATACGTTGCTATGGCAATAAACATTGATGTAAAGTTTTACTATGGCAATAAACCTCATTTTTAATTATTTTGACAGTAGAATCGACTAAAAACTTTTTGGATATTTTTTTGATGCACTCACTTTAGTCTTGGTGCCGAGTGCCATACATCAGACGGCATTCTCCTTTGCGCTAATTTAGAACTTATGTCGTTTGAAAATTTTAAAGTCCGTGCAATTGACAGCGTGCGCGGAGTTTTGGTGCTGAGTTTTTTTTCAACGTTTTCCACTCTAGGGTATATAATATATCAATGCCTGACACTGATCAAATATCTGCAAATTATACACCCAGTTGGGGTTTATACCCTTACGGGTAACTCGCATATTTTACAAACTTTGACAGTTTTTGAATTTCTACATAAAATGTCAAAGGTCCGGTCCGGTGGGGACTATTTCGGTGTGCAATTGAGTTATTTGCTAAATGCGTCCTCAGGTTGGCCCACCTACCCGTGGCGCACTCTGCTAATTAAACGGGTTCTGGCAGCCGGCTGAATGCAGTATAAATAATTAAATAATGCTGGACGCTATACAAACAACATCATGTGGCCCCAACGTAAACAGAGCTTGTATTATGGGAACCACATGATTGATAAACTACTAATATACTTTTTTTTTGTAAATACCTACATATCATACATAGAAGACAACCAGATGCGAGACAAATATCTACAGAACATGCAAACATTTGTCCCGCAGCGGGAATCGAACCCGCGACCTTCTGCGTCTCCGTGCCTTGGCACAAGGCGCCACAGAGGTCGTCTATAGTATAGTACGTAGTTTATACAGCCTACAGCTCAACACCGGCACAACTATATTCTCTGACCGCCAACGGACAGCAGCGTCGGCAGTGCGAGAAGCTATGCCCTGCGATCCCCAACCCGCATGCCCAGCATGGGAATTATGAGCATAGGTACCCCACCCTTCTTATTAGGGGAGCCCTATGTCCAGCAGTGATATAGGCAATGTGGACATACAAATTTGTCCCACAATGGAAATCGAATCCACAACTACATGCGTCTCAGCCGTCTATTCACAAGTTAAAACTAACAAAGGTATTTTCAAGAATTTGAAATGTTTCCAAATCGAATGCCAAAGTGAGGATTGAGCTGGAATTATATCGGAAATATTGCGTCAGTCGGGTCGTGCTCAGTATATAAACGTTATATAAACGTCGTGTACAAAATTTTTTTTGTAACTGCACCTTTACTTTACCATAGAAGAAACATTGATTCCTAAAACACAAGAGGGGCTTCCGATGGACGAATTGCCCATAGAAAACATAATACCAAAATGATTTCTAATTCAAGCATATTTCCACTTTATTGTAATATTGTGTTAGTTTGTATTCCAATAGTATTTATTTAGCTTCCTGGATAGTTTTCTTTTTTACAAAATGCTTATCTAAAATAAAATAAATGCCAATAGCATTTGCACATTTTTATGTCAAAATTTATGATTTTTCTTCCTCTTTGTTTCGTATTAAAAACAACAATATCTACGTGGGAACATAGCTTATATTATCTAGTTACAGAATAACAATACTATGTAAAGAATACATAAAGTTTTCAGTCACCATTTTTGGTATTACACAACACAACCAAATTCATAGCAAATTTTGAACGGCAATAATGCTATCCCGCACGCACGGCTAAATCAACCATCAGTTGAACAGAGATAGCGATATCCGGTGCGGTTTTTGCACGCGCCTCGAATTGAAGTTGCGAGCGAGGGTCGTCCCATTCTAAAGGAGCCCACATTATTATAAAATTGTACAACACATAAAGTGCACTGGCAAATATTGTTATACTTTTCAACGTATAATTTTTGAAATGTACACTGCTAATAACCTGTTTCAATACCTTAAATTCAATAAAATTACATAGGCTGCGTGTTCGAGTATCTTTTCCTCGAAAACAGGCTTTTCTGGGGGTGCCTGATGGCCGACGACTAGTCAGGCGGCCCAGATACAGGTGGAAGAATGAAGTCAAGCAAGACCTCGGCTTTCTTCAAGTTGTGGACTGGAGAGAGGCAGCACAAGAACTGGCCTGTAGCGTTCTATCGTGTCGGAGGCAAAGACCTGCTTCGGGGTTGATGCGCAATGGTAGTAACTATCTGGTCGTGTCGTGTGGGGTGTAAGGGGTTCCAACCCTTATCTTCGGAACCCAAGCCAACCCCACCTGCACGTGGTGCACCCTGCTAAACAATGAACGGGGCTCTGGCGGCCGGCTGATTGCGGCATAGCACAGTCTACATCGGCACAGCTAAATCCCACCGACGAAATGGCCACCGACAGGCAGCAGCGTCGGTGGTGCGAGATGCTGTGCCCTGCGATCCCCAACCCGCATGCCCAGCGTGGGGATTATGGGCATATCCCCCTTTATTAGGGGAGGCCTATGTCCAGCAGTGGACTGATATAGGCTGTCGTGTGTGTGTGTGTGTGTGTGTGTGTGTGTGTGCGTGTCGTGTTGTGACGCGTCATGGTGTCGTAACGTTCTTCAGAATCTATTTCGCTAGTCTCGATCACGAAGACTAGCTAAAAAGAAATCACAACGGAGACTTAAAATTTTGGCCAACGAGAAAGGGTATATTCGAAATAACATTGTCATTTGCTAACATTTTTCGTTACGCTTAATTAGCCGACTGCAGACAGCAGCAGCAGACGACGTGTCGCTGTAACACTACTGGTTTATATTTATTTCTATGAAATGCCTTCCGTGGCTAGCGATACGTGTCATCTTCCGCTACCGGCCACACATCAGAAGACATTGGCGCTCGACTGCAGCTCATTAGTAACCTACTGGTATACGGCGCTGTCTGCTACTGCCGCCTGCAGTCGCCAGAGGATTTATGACTGCAGCGACATGTCGCCTGCTGCTACTGCTGGCGGTCGGCTATGAACCTTTACTATACGTCAACTTGAAATATTTGCACTAAAGAAGCTTTCGAGATAAATAAAATCAAACGAAAGCTGTCGGAGTCCATTCGGAAACTTTTCGAACGTGAAAATACCCATGAAAACCGTCATTTAATGAATCCTTTAATGTACTCAATTACATTGCATTGAACGTGATTAAGTTAGAACAATAATATGTAAATAGATTCCATGCAACAGTTAGAACGAATCAATATAGCGTTTTTACCCCCATTCTGAACTCTAAACCAACGGGATAAAGTGCAGTTTTCAGATAAATTCTAACAGATTCACGGATGCAATTCAAATTCGAAGCGTACTTTATCCTCATTTGCATAAAGCTCAAATCAACACCGCTCAAATTAAGCTGCTTTTGCTTACTGATTTTGAACTCTTTCCCGGCTGTCATATGGTTCAGTTTGCAAAGTTAGAATGACAGGATATTAACAGTCAGCCGGCGCGTCATATCCGGTGACGTGACTACTTCCGTTTTGCTCGCACCGGAAAATGGAGTGCGATGAATTAAAGGCTCAGCTCATGCTCTGCTCTGTTTTATTGCCCTATTATTGACCCTTTACCTACAATAGTTATCCATAAAATAAATATATAAATCTATAACAGAAACTTATAGGTTAAGTTGGATCTCAGGTAGGTAGTACATTGCTTACGGTAGGTTTACCTATGGAATTTCCGTTTATGAAGTGAAACATTATTAAGTGATACATAATTAATACTTAAGTGTAATGTAACAACGTTTGTATTGTTTCGTATTTAGGGTTTCAGTATTGTCTATGTATATGTATTCACAATTTTTTTATGTAACTAGTAATTTGTAGTAATGAGGTTGAACTTCGCACCGCCTAAAATTGCAATCCAAAGATCCCGCCTGATACTAAATTATTGGTAATATCCCAATAATTTAGTATCAGGCGGGGTAAAACTATAGAATGAAAACTGTCACAATGGATAGTACATAATATATTTCGCGAAAATTATTATTTTACTATCGAAATTTTATGTTAATCTCTATTCCTAAAAATCAGGGCCCAGATAGACACTTTTATGTTACTTAGGTACGCAATCAAGGCATCACATTACAAGAGTGCATTCACCCGCACCCTCATAAGGCTTCAGCGCTGGTTTTATTACGAGACCTTATTTATTGCAAACGGCTCACGTGCTTAGCCGCTACGTTAATTTAATTTATGACGCTGTTAAATTAAATCGAGAGTTCTCACTTAATCTTAGTTAAATTTATTGTTCTAGAACTCATTTTTTGAGTTTGCAATACAATGTATCTTATGAAACTATCATAAATATTTAACATAATTATTAATATCAACTTTATATTTACCATGATATTTACAATGTTTTTTTGGGCTAAGATTATCACACTATGGACTTAAACATCTCGGCTAAGGATCCGCGACTAGTCTACAATACAGCTATATTTGCAAGGCCTAGAGTCGTCATCATCATCATCAGCCTATAGCAGTCCATTGCTGGACACAGGCCTCCCCTAATGAGCACCATAGCGCCCTGTCCTGAGCTCGACGCATCCAGCTTCTACCAGCAGCCTTTCGCAGATCGTCACTCCACCTGGCCGTCACCTTTCTAGAGTCGTCGAAGGAGACGGTGCCTGCGAAGCATCGAGACGTTTTCCTTTCTCCCGACTTCTGGCCAACAGGAATAGTATGTAGACGCTTTAGGGGAGCACTACCGAAGATAGAAAACTCTTAAGCTTAATTCCATTAAAATTTAAAATAATAATTCTGTATAATTCCCTTCTACCTACTGGAGAATCTCTCAGTCCAATTTCAACTCTACCTAGATACTCCAAAATCCTAGAATAACTACGCCAAAAATACAGCACTAAACCATAGCACCGGTGTCGCTGTCAAGTGGTTATTATGACGTTGTATGACATGAACCTGAACTGTGCATTCACCGAAAACCAGTCCACATTTCACGGCGCTGCTCAACAATAGACAAGAGAAAAGCTGAAACACTCAATTGGAAAGTTAAGAAGTGAGAATTAATGAGTTTAAAGCTTCAATTGGCTGAGGTTCGTAGAATTATGTTGTACTTTACCTTTAAACAATCAACGCTCACGACACCTACTTGTCTAAGTGTGCTGATCCAAAAAGGTTTCCTTTTTTTCTCTTGAGGAACGGAACAAAACTAAAAAGTCATTCTACGGATGAACTTTACCTGGATTCTATTTATACCAACTGCACCTTATGACACTGGTCTCTAAGATCCTAATTCAGACCCGGAACACGTCCTCTGAGCCTTCTGATCCAAACCAGACATTATCTGTGTGAATAAGTCATGTGTCGTACAAACTTGGATAATCCCCAGATTTCGAGACGAGACTCGAAAATTTGACAAGTCACGGCGAATTTACGCTGTGCTTGAGCTTTGAGCTGACGAGATAAGTTGAGAGTTTTAATGTGTTGTCTGCTTTGAATGTTGGGTTTGTTATGAATTGTATGGTTTGTTGGATATATGTAGTGTTGGATAATAACTGCAGTCTAAAATCTGGAGTCCTAACGTTAGACTGACCTTATTAGATTTGGACTATACAGAGTGAGCCAAAATTTACTTGCTACCTTTTATTTTGGAAGAAGGTTTTTGTTTTTAGAAACTTTCTTATGAACGCTACTCAACGTTAACCAATGCTCAAAGTTAGCCCTGTCACTGTTAGTTAAAGCAAGTATCGTTTATCTTTTGAAAAATGTTCATAAGTAAGGCCTATTAAGTTTATCTTGATGAAAATAACAACCACATTTTCGGATTTAAGAATGCCAAAAAAAATACATTTTTCAAAAAACAAAACAAGTTGGTCTTATTAGACTCTATTAGTTAGTTAAATATATGTACTATATGTTATATGTTACTATACTATCATATTTTTTGCGTCGGGGATTATTAAATCATGTATTTTTATAAAAAATACAGAATTCCTAGGAATTGACGTTTCTATACAAACTTTTATAAAAAGAATTTGGAAGAAACGAATGCTGCTAAGTGCTATACTGTAAATTAACATTGTGGTGGATTCTAAACTAGTTATAACTAGCTAAATGTCATTTCGTCGTTTATTATTTTTATCTACGAGAAAAATACAGCTCCTGTAACTTTTACGATAAGTTTAGTGAAAGCTTTCAGAATCACTACCAGTTTATTCATATCAAATTGGATTTAATTACCTACAGAACCTAAACATATAACATTAGTTTTCCATCATACGCTATGTAATATACTCACCTAATAAAACTAAGATTAGTTTTAATTTAATAGGTAAGTAGATATGTATTATTAAGATGTAACACTAACTGTACGTACTTACTTACTTTGTACTTATACGAAATAAGGTTCTCTTTTTGATAAATAAAAATAAATGAAATACAGCAATGTTTCTGTGAAATATATCACGTTTTTGTAAAATATATCATGTTTCTTTCTAAGTACTTTTGTGGGACAAGTATATAAGTATTCAAAGCAGCGTCTTGGCTCCGCCTCTGTGTAACGGATACAATACAGCCTCCGTCTGATACAACAAAATATAATATTTGTTAGGGCTGCTACGAAATATTAGACTCTATTTTACGGGGATTTAGATTAACGAAAAAACTAAAATAAAATCCAACTAGCTTCATAAATGACGCTAAATGAACTAGAGTCACTATCCAGTTAGCCAAGTTGGTTGTCATAACGACAAATAATGGATAAAATATTTTATTTTTTGTATATATTTGATAACGAGTAAATAAACATCGAGCTTCTACCCACCTGGCCGGAAAGGGTCCTACACTAAGTTTGCCGAGCCGCGGTTTCCACTCAAGAACTCGTTTACCACTCAGTAGATGTGACCAGCCCACTTCCATTTCAGCTTGCTAATTATCTGAGCTATGTCGACAACTTTAGTTCTATGTCGGATAGTCTCTTTGCGGATTATCCTGGTAGAAGCTGAATGCGTCGAGCTCAGGACAGGGAGAAACGGTGCTCATTGGGGGAGGCATAAAATATGTTCAGCAGTGGACTGCTATAGGCTGATGATGATGAAATAAACATGTTATGATTGTAAGTTTATAGTTGCCGTTTAAAATTCAATGATTATTTATAAAACAATTTAGATCTCTCGCAAACTAAGTATTATTTAAATACAATTTAAAACATTATTACTAGCGTTTCTCTGTCTGTTTACGCTCCTTAGCTCTTTCAGTATAATTTTTGTGGCTTCAAATCACCAGCCGATTAAAAACCTAGTTATAATAAAAATTACAAGGCCTAACCTTAAAATTACCCCTTCAAAATTAGGTACAAGTAAATTAAGGCAAGCGTGCCAACCCTAAACCCACCCAATCTAATATTGCCTGAAGCCTAAAGGAAGCATCATTTAGGTCACGTAAAAGCCACATGGCACACAACTAACTAACTCCATTTCAAGAATAGACAACCCTGAACACGTAGATGTATGTACTATTTATTAAGACTGACAGGATAAAGAACGGATGCACGAATAGCCGGACAGCCACGCACGCTTTGAAAATGCCTAGATCAAACTAAGAGCTTTACATTTTAGAACGGTCTGGGACCACTTACACTAATTAATAAATTTAACAACAAAAATTAAAAACTATGTAACGCAATATATAATTGCGATAAAAACATTTTAGCAATTAGAAATAAAATAAAATAATGAAATACAAAATAAAAGCCCTCTATGAGGTAAGATTATGACCCGAACCAATATACTTGCATTTCATTGTAAATACATACAAACCTTTCAAAATGACTGGGAAACTTTAGCGTAGGATCGAAGTGGATGGCAAAAAGGAAAGGCCTTTCGTCTACAATGGGATGATTCAAGCTGACAAATTATAAAGAGACACCCAGACCCGACACAAATATTTTCAGATCATACAAACATTTAGTCATGTGACAAAAAGAGTGATGAGTATGCATGTGACTGGATGTATGAGTATAGGGAGGCCTTGCCGTAACACAGTTTTCTAAACTAGCACGGAAGGTTTGTTACCGCCAATTTAAATTTTGCTTTTACTTTAGATATATTATCTATAATAATATTATAGGTTGTGGCTATATCTGTTTTTATAAAGACCACATTCGTAAAATATTTACTGGATTTACTAGGAATGAGTCGAGAAAGAGAACATGTGCCTACTTCACTATAGTGGAATAAGGGCAGAGAAATGATGAAGACAAAAATTTTAATTTTAATTCAATGTTATTTTATATTATTTTATTTTTTACCTTTATAAATCATGTGAATGTGATATGGGTCTATTTTTGGGCCTGGTATAAACGGATTTTATTTATTTTTATTTATTAGTCTCACGTTGGGAACCGAACGAGCAACGTTCTACGTCTCAGGCAGGCTTCAACCCACTGCGCCACAGAGGTCGCCGCTCACAGTTACCTTACCTAATAATCCAAAATTTCGCCCATCTATTATTCCGGCCTTTCTAAATAATAAATGGCATTCAAAATGAAATTTCCTTGTTATTATAACTAGGCACGCTGTTATTTACGGGCATTGTGGAGCAAAAAACAACACGTACTCATTACCATGCAAATTAGCCAACTGTATTGTTGAGGCAAAACGGAAAAGCCTTTAAATTTTGTAGTCCAGAGGTTAATTGTCTAGACTTCTAGAGGAACTAAAAACTCGTTTTCAGAAAAAAGTTCTTGAATGAAATTCAATTGATACTCGGAAATACACACTGCTAATTAAAATAAATGTGAAAAATTTGGAAATTCACGATCACGAATACTAGCGATTTGACGAAATCTATGGCACAGTGGGCGAAGGCCCGGCTGAGACGCAGAAGGTTGCGGATTCAACTCCCACTGCGGGGCAAATAAATACACTCGAGAGCAATGAATCCGGGTCACTCAAAGAATCCAAAAAATCTCGGAAAGTAAGAATGCTAGGTTAATGCAATAAATTGTATTTAATAGACAATTTAATACTCCTTAAATGAAAGTATTAAAACTTCTTAGTTATTTATTGTAAAGTTATATCATAAAAAAATCAAATTTGAAAAGGGAACACTGTCGAAGATGGAACTACGAAATTACAGGATTTGTTTTTGCTTTTGTTTGTAATCTGTCATTTATGTTGGTACATAAACCAGGTTGATAGTGCTCAATATTCATTATTCAAGCTGAAATCATGTCGCTTACACTTGAAGAATGCACCAGAATACTTACATTGGTGGAAACCGGCCGGAGTCAGCGCGATACAGCCAGGACTGTCGGTGTGTCGCTGTCAACAGTACAAAGAGTTCTCCGACGTTACGAAGAAACTGGTTCTAACCTACGCAGACCAAGAACGGGCAGAACTAGGTGTACCACAGCACGAGAAGACCGATACTTGGTGAACACCATGCTTCGAAATCGCTTTCTCACAGGAACTGAACTCACAAATCAGTTTCGACGCCTCGGAGGAAGTAACCCAAGTGCATGGACAGTAAGACGTCGGCTTGCTGAATCTAACTTAAAACCCCTTAGACCTGCAAACGGCCCTAAACTGGAGCGTGGCCATCGTATTTCAAGACTAAGATATGCCCAGAACCACGTAAATTGGAGTATTGAAGATTGGTCGAAAGTTATGTTCTCCAACGAATCAAAATTTATGCTCTACAAGCACGATGGAAGACACAGAGTGTATAGAAGACCAGGGGAAAGATTCAAGCAAGCATGCATCGAAGAAAAAGTAGCCTACGGTGGTGGGTCTGTACTTGTGTGGGCCGGAATTTCCTCTGAAAGTCGCACAGAGCTGGTGATCATAGAAAACGGCTCTTTAACTAGCGTAAGATATGTGGAAGAAATCCTCAACGAACACGTTGGTCCATTTATGGTCAATTTGGGTGAGGATGCTATATTTATGCATGACAATGCCCGACCTCATACAGGTAGGATTGTGAATGACTACCAAGAGATGAACATTACTTGTATGGAGTGGCCAGCGCGCAGCCCGGATATCAACCCGATCGAGCATGCTTGGGACGAGCTAGGGAGATGCGTAAAACAACGAAACCCTCCCCCAATCACGCTTCCTGAGCTCAAAATTGCTCTCACAGAGGAATGGGAGAATATTCCCCAAAATCGTATAAGGAACTTGGTGTACAGCATGCCAAACCGCGTAAACGCAGTAATGGAAGCACGAGGAGGTAATACGAAGTATTTAAATTCAAGAAAATCGTCATAAAGTTCAAAAATTTTATGTTTCCTATTTTTGTTTTAAGGAGAGATCAGCAGTTTTTTTTCTTTATGTAATTTTGTGTAAATAAAATGTATGGTGACTCATATTTTTTTAACTTTCATTTAAGGAGTATTAAATTGTCTATTAAATACAATTTATTGCATTAACCTAGCATTCTTACTTTCCGAGATTTTTTGGATTCTTTGAGTGACCCGGATTCATTGCTCTCGAGGGTATTTGCATGTTCTGCAGATATTAGTCCCGGGTCTAGGTGTTTTCTATGTATGATATGTATGTATTTAGAAAAAAAAATATAAGTAATTTATCGATCATGTGGTTCCCATAATACAAGCACTGCTTAGTTTGGGGCTACATGATGCTGTTTGATAACGTCCAGCATAATTTGATTTTTTTTTAAGTTTTCGTTTAGTAAAAGTGTTTTTTTAACCAATGCGAAATAATTCAATAATTTATACAAGGTACATAACAACGCAAAATATTTAACCGCTTACCTATAGATCATAACTATCATGTAAAACCCTAAAAATGTAAATGTAAATGTAAATGGACTCCCTTTTCCGCAATTGGACTCCAGTTGGTCCATTGTGCGTGTGGGAGATCTGGTTAAATACTTAGCCAGCCTAACTCCGCCCAGAAGCACAGAAGTTTCCTGGGGTCTTCGCAGGCTTCGCGGAGTGACCTCGGTGTTCCAAGGATTTGTTCACGTTGTGATGCAACTCCCACGCATTTCAGGATTACGTGGGCTGCTGATTCTTCTTCGGTCAGACACCCTCTGCAGAGTGGGCTGTCTTTTGCTCCGATGTTGTAGAGGTGTTTGTTCAAAGAAGAATGTCCCGTGAGGGTACCAACTTAACAGACGACGGGTCAGCCGCGGTGAGGTGGCCGGTAGTGCTGATCTGGACTGCCTGCATACCGTCGTCCGTGCCCAGCGTTCGTTGTGTTGGTTACAGGTACGCAGCCGCATCCATGTGCGTAGCTGAGAGAAGGGCAGAGGTAGGAACGGCGGTGGACCATCTGTTTGGGTTTCCGATCCCCTCCTCGCTAGTCCATCTGCGGCGTCGTTACCCAGTGATCCGCTATGTCCCTTTATCCACTGAAGAGTTCCATTGTTCTTTGTGGCGATACTCTCCAGGGCAAGGTGACATTCGTAGAGGAGCTTAGAGTTACAGCTGTGGCTCTCCAATGCTCTGAGTGTTGCTGCGCTGTCTGAGAGAATCCGTATGTTGTAGCCGTCGACCTCTCTTCGGTTGATTGCAGCAGCAGCTTCGGTAAAACCCTATTTTATTATATTAGAAATCTCAAATAGTACTTAAAATACAATAAATAATAAGGCCTGATATTTTTTTTATCAGGCAACGCCAAGAACACATAATTAATTATCATTCATATTGATAATTTTATAGAATGTGTACCAAAACTCGGCACGCACAGTACTTACATTATTCTAAAGCAATGACGACAGCTAAATCACAGAATTAGAAGGGAACTAAATGAAGTCTAAAAATTCACTATATTCTGAACATCAACTCATACGGCTGATCTATACTTTCTTATGTCCAATATCATCAGTTAGAAAGGGACGCATACATAAATCAATGCGACTTCAAATGAGATCATAAAGTTAATCGTATCAGGGCGCTCGAACAAAATTCTATGCAGTTTCATTGAAATGCCCTGGTACGAAGTTGCAGAAATCGCATTGAGATAAAGTATGTATCCCTTTCTAGCAAATGATATATGGACATAAGAAAGTAGAGATCAGACGTATAAGTTGACGTTCAGAACATAGTGAATTTTAAGACTTCATCTAGTTATTTTCTACATCTGTGAGCTAAATACTCAAAATAGAATACAAAGTGAGAGCAATATTTAACAATAAAACAAAAATAGAAATATATTATATATGTTTATATACATAAATATTAGAAATAAAAAAAAAATGGAAAAAATATTATATTTACTGATGTTCTAAGTGGTAACAGAAATGTCATACTTAATTAAATGCCTTTGGTGTAAGGGTATTAAGGGACACTATTTTGATGAATGTAGTAAAAGGATTTAGCGGTAGTCTTGTCTTACTGTGATAAATGGGACGTCCAGTTAGATATACATATATGTACAGGGTTACTTAAGGCGGCTTACCATCAGGGCCTGAATAGAGATTATTCGCCAGACAAATATCACGACAACTGTACAATTGCCGAACGTGACAATAATCTTTACTCCTGGGAATCGGCCCCCAGAGCTGTGGTAAGGCCTCCTCCAACAGCTGCCACTGGACTCTATTTTCTTTTTATTTTTCCCCTTTTTTTAACCGACTTCAAAAAGGAGGAGGTTCTCAATTCGTCGGAACCTTTTTTTTATGTATGTACTGATAATTCCGTCAATTGTGGACCGATTTTCAAAATTCTTTTTTTGTTTAAAAGAGTATACTTCACAGGTTGGGACAACCTATAAATTTTATTCCTGAAGGATTGGTACTTTTCCCCGAAAACTCAAAAAGCCTCATCCTCGCTTGTAATTTTCGCCCTATGATCACCAATATCTCCGTCAATTGTGAACCGAATTTCAAAATTTTTTAGCGCAAGAAGTAAGAAGTGATTTATTTGAAGTCGGTTTATTTTTTTAAAAAGCCCTACTTGTATGATACTGAAAGATTAAACTGATGTTAAGTGGTAACCGTCACTTATAACAAAGTATTGCATCGTATGTCACGCTTGTTTGGAACATGCCTCGGAGAGCACGACCTCAAATTTATGGTGTTAAGTCTCATATACCTTGTAATTTCCCTTTAAGCCGAAACAGCAATGCTACTTAACGGCGGAAATAGACATGGTCGTAGTACTTCCCGGGATGAGCCCTTCACAAATAACTCTACTTCCTACACCTAGCTTAATACTTACTTACCTATAGCCACTTATGCATTCAATAATAGGGATGGCGACTGAAAAATTCTAATTAACCCGTCAGATAGATCAACACACACAGTGTATAGATCAACAGAAAATATTGGCCACGTATTTTTTCTTTTGTCAATTAAACAAAAAATGACCTATAAATAGAGCGTTGAAGTTCCGCGTGACGTCACGGCTTAGTACACTTTTTCATAGCCGTGACGTCACGAGCCCCCACTCCCGAACGTTGAAGCTCTTTATCTCCGTCAATTTTTATTTATTTGATAAAAAAAGTGTCCAATATTTTTTAATAATAGCGCTGAGTTTCAGAGCAATGCATGAGCTAGAAAAATTCGTCTCTCAATTTTGAGTTGTGCATTACCTGTTTCGCTCAATTAGATTTTTTTTTAATCCTGTCACCTATCTAACCGGTAACTATAACGAAGCTAAAACTTCCACTAGCAAATTTGATGTCCGAATTTAACTTCGCGTTTATATGTAGTTCCTAAAATAACACTAGCCGTCACACGAGAACTAAAGCAAACTCATCACTGAAGCGTTATTTTAATTTAATTTAATTTCCGAACCGCTGTGATTACATGTACAAAATCATTGATTGACGTACAATCGCACAATTCATTACTCTCGAATTGGTGTTTGTTTTAGTGTCTTCAAGAGCTTGTCATTGGCTTATCAAGGCATGTCCTATAACTTACAATTATTTGGCCTTACTTATGAACATCTTTTAAAAGATAAACGATGCTTAAACTATTGCCATCTCTGACCGTTCAATGATGACAAACAGTGACAGGGCTAACTTTGAGCATTGATTAACTTTAAGTAGCGTTCATAAGTAAGGGACAATATGTCTACTTTAGTCAATGACAGAATAATTATTGGCTCAAATCAAACTAAACTTACACTTCGCTCACGTGGTACAGAGCCAGGTTATAAACTATGTCTATTCCAATTTGTGTTATTTTGCCACGTTCCAGTACCTCTTGCAGTACGGCGCCGAGCTATGGGCGCGCGCCTCCGACTGGGAGCGCGCGGTCCGGATGCAAAAAAGGGCCGTACGGACCATTGTGCGGATACGAAGGGATGTGTCCGCGAGGCCCCATTTCAAAAGCCTAGGCATCCTCACATTACCCTGCCTGATGATATATCAGGTAGCAATATATGTGAGAACAAACCGGGAATCCTACTTACAGCACAGCGACGTTCATAAGTATAGCCGCAGTCGCCACAAGCTAGTGCCGGTATCGCGTTCACTGTCGACATCTTCCAGGCTGACACACGTCATGGGACCGACAGTCTACAACAAACTCCCTGATACTGTCACTCAGGCTCCGAGTATGTATTCATTTAAAACTAAATTAAAAACGTGGCTTATCGAGCAGACCTTTTATAGCTATGAAGAATTCATAGACTATAAGTACCTACCTGAATGTAGGTACCTAAAACACTATATAGTTTATATATATAGTACTTTTGACGTTTTTCTATACTTATTTCATTTGATGATTATTTTATTATATTATATTACACTACTTCTTATACCTAAGAAATGTATATATACACCATTGACGTATAATGAATATTATGAATAAATGACTATTCTGACTATTATGACTATTAATTTCATCTAAATCCGTCTGTATTTACGGAGTTGAGAGGGAACAAACACACACAAACTTTCACATTTATAATATGAGTGTGATATGATGTAAAGTGTGATGGTTTAACTGGGGATTGCAAAAACGAGCATTGATGAACAGTGTCATCAACTCTGAAACAACTAAACCGGTACAGTGCAAATGAGTTTACTTTGTCCAGTAAACAAAATACGGCACAGCTACAGGCGCAGAGTAGACATCCCGGATAAAGTGAATACAGGAAACCACATAGTTTACAGGATAATTAAAAGAAGTGGCTAAACTTTCCTTTTTTTTTAATTTAGTCCAGTAACTTTGTCTCCTGAAAGTATGGGGTAGTATGCATCAACTCCGGTAGATCTGTTTTTTTTTGAGCAGATTTGTTTATGATGTTGGCCTAATGAATAATCCAAGTGTGTGACCTCGAGCGCCGAACGCAACTTCGTCAAAAATCTAAAAAAACATGATTTTATTTTTTTATTTTTGTAATTTTGGCGATTATAACCCTAAAAGACTAGTTTTTGAAAAAACTTTCTGGAAACGTTTTTAAAGTAGATTAAATTTGCTACAATATGATACTATAATTGTCTCTGTAGACTCAATACTTTCCGGGATTAAGCTTTTCAAAGTTTATTATTTTTTTCGAACTTCGAAATTTTTTGCAATTTTTTAGAAGTCACTCGAACAACTCTAGCGGGATCAAGTTCCAATTACCTCCGACAGTAATTACCAACTATTCACCAGGGCTGCGACGAAATCCAGCTTCAATCCAGCCAGGTTACTTCCTACACGAGACTCTGCTCGATTTCACTCCTTGCAGATGGTATGTCCCATCAGGTAAAATTTGATCCTTGCATCAGTAATACACATTACACATCATTCATCATTTTCTATTCTTATGTACAATATTCTTACAGAAACAGGCGTGGTTGAGAGTCACACTGAACCCTCTCTCCTGGGAGTTGATATCGACGCCACAAGGCCTCAACCCCAAAATGATGAACAGAAATGCAGCCCCACAACACATCATAGGGATGATTTCTTGCGGCTGCACGAAGGGTTGTGGCAACGCGTGCAGCTGCAAGAAGGCAGAATTAAAATGCGCATCAGTCTGCGGGGCCTCTTGTGACAATAAACCTGATGTTGCAGTAGTAGATATCCCAGAAGGCGACGATCTGTCCGATGTCGAAATGGAGGATGACTTGTGGTCACAAGACGTCAACGATTCATTACCTTCCTCTGATGGGGATATACCATCCCAATACGTCGATCCAGATATGGACGAATCTCAACCGGGACCTTCCAAGAGGGCTAAATTAATTTATTTTTTTGATTTTGAATATTACTCAATGTCTTAACATTTAACTTAATAAGTTTAGTTGTACATACTTATCTTTTTTACTTCATTATTCGTAGCTTAGAATAAACATCATCGTTCACACTTAAAATTTTCTTTTTTAACATCCCATCATAAAAATACAGGGCTTCGATAGTATGATGAGGGACAACTTCATTCAGAACGACAGAGTTGCAAAAAAAAATTGATATATCTTAATCTCGGAAACTATTGGGTCTACAGAGACAGTTCTAGTCTCGCATTTTTCGGGCCTATACAGCAATTCCGATTTATCTCGAAGAAGGTTGTCAAAATAATGCTCTAAATTCCAAGCATGTTTGAGAAAACTAACATACGGCGGGTTGAGTAATCCTATCCGAACATTTTACTGGCTACTAACTAATCGTCTAAAAACCAGCGCTGCACCATTCCTGCCTAGGTTTGCTGCAGCACATGCTGAGACGGGACCATTTCTACTCCACGCAATACGAAATAATATTTAGTGCCCATTTTTACTAAACTTTTAGGTTTTTTTATTATTATTTTGTTCTTTTATACCTACTATTATAGGAAACTCTGTTCCTATATACCTACCTACCTACTTATTTTGTGTGCATTTTGGATCAAATAAATGAATTTACTTTCTTTCTTCTATGTTTCTCTCTAACTCTGTACTGGCAAAATTAATGTACATTAATAAACTTAGCATTTGTGATGTTTGTCTACACTATTATATTTATAATATATTAAATAAAATATTATAAAGAGGAAAAAAATGTATTTGTGTGTGTGTGTGTGTTTGTAATGAATAAACTCAAAAACTACTGTGCCGATTTAAAAAATTCTTTCACCATTGGAAAGCTACATTCACCCTAAGTAACATAGGTTATAATTATTGCTAGAAAAGATTAAAGATCCTTACTAAAACTTAAGTAACATAACACAAGGTGTAAAAAGTGACCTAACTTTTGCGCTAGTTATTGAATAAAACTAATTCCAATATCAAGTTTGTCACCATCATTAAACTAAGGTATGCCCTTAATAAGCATAATACATAGGATAAGGAGAAAACTTTCTTAAAAATAAATATTTGATCTTATTTGAAGTCGCAGGAATCCTACTAGTTAATCATAAAATAACTAACTGGCTTAGTACAATTATGTTAGTCGAATAGGTGGGCCCAGTGACTAGTCTCACCCACTCGCCTCGCGTGAACAAACTCTACCAACTCTACGTATGTAATTAAAAGCAATTTTATGAAAGCTCGCTCACTCGCGCCTGGCCGTGTTAATTTCATCTGCTAAGAGGCATCGCTGTGAAGTCTAAGTAATTCTATTTGAACCAGAAAGTTAGGTATTTATTTTACTAACTTTACTTATTTTACTCATAAAACTAACGTGAATTAACTCATTCATATTGAAAAAAAGTGAAGATAGCGGATCAACTCTGCCCGCCGCGCCGCCGACATTAAACCGGACACAAGCGCCCTCCCCCCCGGCCTCAGGCGTGTCGAGCCGAGCAGCAAGAGCTGCCGCACGCAGTGCAAGACGGGACGCGGAGGGAGAGCGTCGCGTTCACTCACCCTGATGAAGACTCTCTTAACGAGTCGAAACGCCGTCGGTGCCTTCACCGATGTAACGGTACGTGAAAATTCCCGTTTTTCAATATGAACTTTACTTATTTTTGTTTTTAGGCCGCCCGAAAGCCTCCGACATGGCTTGACGACTGAAAAACGGAGACCAACATCCGAAGCACGAAAGCGCTCAAATCTAAATGTCACTAACGGTCACCCATCCAAGTAATGAACGGGCGGAGTGTTGCTTCTGCTAAGAGCACCAAAGTAAGCCACGCCGCTTACTCTTCTCGTAAGTCTTTTCAACGTCCTTTCTACGTTCTACTATTATTGATAAATAATAATAGGTATAGTGTCTCGTTACATCTTTGGTGTTATTTACCTGGAAAAGTTAGACACATACTTTTGTTCAAAGCGCGAACCCCTATGATAAAAACTAATGAGTTTTTTAATAAATCAATGAGGTCGTCTCCAATCCTACAAAAAAAAATAACATACCTTTTTTGCTGCATTCATACTCAAACGTACTTACCATTTTCAATCCTCATCGCTAACTAAATTTTTTTCACTCTATGGGTATCTCTTGCACGTAATTATAAGCAATTTTATAAAGTTATTTCCCACCGGTGCCTCGGCTGTGTTAATTTGATCCAGCTAAGAGGCGCCTCTTTGTGTCCGTCTAAGGACCCTGTCTAATTAACGTGCCTAATTAGTGATATCTACCTAATGAGGTGACATGTAGGTATTCTTAGTTTAATATATACCTACTTATTGCGCCTTAATTTTCTCTACTGACTAACATAAAAAAGCTGTATTTTTATACCTCACAATGGAACTAGCACATGGTTCAGTGCTTATCATTATCTATCAGGCTGCCAGCGACTGTTTCTCCCTTGACTTACGAGCCTAACGGGTTCCAAAAGAGAGTTAATAGGCATCTTCTGGGAAAGCTCGCCCCATCGCCGACCTCATCCTTGCTCTTGCAAGCCTCGAGCTCAAGAGCTGGCCTACAATAAATTAAAAAAAATCTACTTATAACCAAGTATTATTTATTTTCATCTACTGAAAACACCTCATTGGAAATGATCATATAAAATGCTCGATGATAAAATGAAAAAAAAAACTTTATTTAAGAAAAAAGGTTGTTGTTACTTAGATTCTAGTCAGAACTAGTACATACTAAGTACATAATACTAGACTACAATTTTATAATAACGACTTTTTCTCTATAATAAATTTTCAACGATTTTCTTAATATCTTAAGTGGTTACCATTACCTATAACAAACTGTTGTACAGTATGTCACACATATTTGAAACGTGCCTTACGATGCAAAGCTCTGCGTCTATCAACTTGAGGCATGAAGGTGTTAACTCTCATGTGCCTGTAATTTTACCGGCACCACACCCTTCAAACCGAGACACAATGCTGCTTCACGGTAATAATAGGCATAGTGGGTAGTTCACACCCGCACGAGTCCTTCACAGCGAGCTGTTTCATAAAATATTTTTCACAGAAAATATAAAACCGACTTCAAAATTAAATACAAAACATATTATAAGTAAAGGCTTGGAAAAAATATAATAGAGAATACCTTCATTGTGTACCTGCACAATTACTTATAAATGGCAAAGGAGAATGCCGAGAACCCGTACCAATTGCGTCAAAACCGAACGTATCCCATAAAATTTATTATATTTTATAAATGACATTAACATTTTCTTTAGTTTTACACACCGACTCGATTAATAATCAAGTAAAAAAATATTTTGTTGATTTGGTTTCCGTTGCACGCCGCCATCAGACTACAACAACCAATGATATACACGTTGCTATGGCAATAAACATTGATGTAAAGTTTTACTATGACAATAACCCTAATTTTTAATTATTTTGACAGTAGAATCGACTAAAAACTTATTGGATATTTTTTTGACGCACTCACTTTAGTCTTGGTACCGAGCGCCATACATCAGACGGCATTCTCCTTTGACAAATTTGGCCAGGTGGTGTGACGATCTGCGAAAGGCTACTGGTAGAAGCTGGATGCGTCGAGCTCAGGACAGGGCGCAATGGCGCTCATTATGGGAGGCCTATGTCCAGCAGTGGACTGCTATAGGCTGATGATGATTATGATAATGATGATGACAAACAAGAATGCCGAGAACCCGTACCAATTGCGTCAAAACCGAACGTATCCCATAAAATATATTATATTTTATAAATGTGAATAATATTTTCTTTAGTTTTACACACCGACGGGATTAATAATCGAATAAAAATATATTTTGTTGATTTGGTTTCCGCCGCACGCCGCCATTAGACTGCAACAACCAATGATATATACGTTACTATGGCAACAAATATTGATGTAAAGTGTTAGTATGGCAAAAACCCTCATTTTCAATTAATTTGACAGTAGAATCGACTAAAAACTTATTGGAGATGTTTTTGACGCACTCACTTTAGTCTTGGTACCGAGCGCCATACATCAGACGGCATTCTCCTTTGACCAATTTTCTTGGACTTTTAGGTATTTAAGAGTTGTGCAATGCCAGTCGGTGGAAATAATTAGATAGGTTTTTACATTTTGTCATAGTTGGCACCGATTCCCCACTACGCAACTAGATTTTTTTGTAATATTTCCAAATCTATCCGGCTGGTTCAGCATGGCGATCGAAGACAAGGGTTTTAGCAAAGTCAAGAGATAAATGAAATTTGATAGTATACAAAGAAAGTTGTCTTTAAATAATCGGGGCACATACAAAATTATAAATCAAAATCAAAACTTTATTTATTCAATTAAAACTGTAAAGTACACTTTGAATCGTATTTTTTTTTAAATTAAATCAATTTGCAACGCGACCAAACTGATAAGAACTGGCAAGAAACTCTGCTAGGCTTATATTTTTGTTCTGTACATGTTATTACAATCTATATTCTTAACAAAAACATTGTTTTTGAGGGAGTTGGAGAGAGTTTCATCGCAAGGTTTTTTGTCATCTAAATATATAACGCAAACCTTTTTGAAGTAGGTTAAACATACGGCTACGTCTATTTTTTAAAAGGCAAGATTAACTCCACAAGTAGATATGACATTTTAATCCTGAGTACAGAACACAAACTTCCAAATTGTGAAACCGCTGTCAAATACACGACTCAACTCTGAAATCGTACATCTGAAATAAGCCAGGTATTCCCAACATTTTATTAGAACTTTCCGATAGAACGAAAAGTCAGGTTATACGATACCTTTTAAAAAAGTTTGTTTTTTAAGTTTTGTTTGACAAATAACTAAGAAATGAGTAGAATTGAGCAAAATCTACTAAAAACTTAAAATGATTGAATAATTTAATATTAACAAAGATTGCTAAAATAGGAGTTGCTAAGATTATGTTGCTACTGGTGAACAATAAGCTCGTAGAGGTGCTACGCAAAGCCTACGTGTGCTACGCTGTATCTTGTTTGCCACAATAATAATAATTAATCATTATATAACCAAGAGTGTGTAACTAAGGGGAAGCCATAATTCATAGATATGCTACGTTTTGTACTATTGGTCTGTTGCTACGGGTGAACAACTATTAAATTCGTAGATATGCTACGTTGAGGTCAGAAATGCTACGCGTAACTTATGTTACGTAATGAGTGACTGTTATTAACTGTTTTCATAAACATTAAAACGGTTTATGTTTAATCGGACAGTATTGGACGGTACAAGGTAAATATTAGAATAGAATCGAAATCTTTTATTCCGACACAAGAGAACAAGGACAATGAACATAGATAAAACAAAACACAAATCAAAAATGTATAAATATAAACCTGGAAAAAGGTAGTCGACAAATCGAATTTATCCTTCCTAATATTATAAAAACGAAAGTTCAAAAATTCAGCCACTAATGAAGTTGTATATACATTAATACCCACCCACACCCATAAACATTTCCGAATGGGCTACTAAATAATAACTGTTACCTTTATTGGTTAAAGTTTATTAAGTATTCGTTTTAAGTTTTTAGTTTTTATTTTAAGCTCTAATAATACCTACCTATTGATCTCATAATTACCATTAACTAGTACATAATTACCATTAGTTATTATGAATGCTGTGTCCGTCTGTAATAGGTTTCTAAATCAGAATGAAAACTTTGACAGTTTAACCCTATAATGTATTGATATTTTTAATGTATATACAAGATAATTTATCGGCAACAAATGGGGGTGTACGGGGTTCAACCCCCATCGTCGGAACCCAAGCCAACCTCACCTGCACGTGCAACGTCCCTGCTAACTAACAAACGGGGCTCTAGCGGCCGGCTGATTGCGGCATAGCGCAGCCTACATCGGCACAGCTAAATCCCCTGGGCACCGACGGGCAGCAACGTCGGTGGTGCGAGAAGCTGTGCCCTGCGATCCCCAACCCGCATGCCCAGCGTGGGGATTATGGGCATATCCCCCTTTATTAGGGGAGGCCTATGTATGCTGGTATGATGGTGTATGTCATAAAAGACATATTCGAGCAGCCATTGCTTTAATCTGGATTTGATAGCTCCGGTGGAAAGTGCATCACGCATTGCGCTGGTATGTTGGCGTTTTTATTAAAATAAATAAATAAATGGGCTTAATCATTGCGCAGTCACTTCTACGTGTTGATAGTTCCCATACACGTTTGGAAACCGCTGATTACTAAGTTATGCAACGCATGTGGTATGTCGACCAGTGTACGATATGATCTCAATTATGGCCGGTGGCTCAATTAAGCCATATTGTTCAACATTAATTCAATGTACGTGCCTATTGAGTATTCAGATGTACGAGTAGGTCTACATGAACATGCGTGGTTGTGTATTTAGCTTGAGTGTAAATGCAAGGTTATGGAATTTACATATATTGATCACAAGCTTATCCGCGTGCAACCAACCAAGTCTGTGTGTACTTGCTTACTTGAATGTAGCTGTAGGTATGTACGAAATAAAAGTAGGCAGCCAATATAAATTCAACCGCAACGAGACTATCCGACATAGAACAAAAGTGGTCGACATAGCTCAGAGTATCAACAAGCTGAAGTGGCAGTGGGCTGGCCATATCTGACGAAGAACCTATAATGGTTGGGGTAAACGAGTTCTTGAGTGGAAACGACGGTTCAGCAAACGTAGTGTAAACGGCCAGGTGAAGTAACGATTTGCGTAAGGCTGCTGGTAGAAACTAGACACGTCGAGCACAGGACAGAGCGCAATTGAAGCATTTGCATAGGGAGGCCTATGTCCAGTACTGGACTGCTATAGGCTGATAAAAGTGAGAATTATGATGATGATGATTGCAATGTATTCTTCATATTATTATGAAGCAACGAAGAACGGTTTATAAGAGCAATCGTCCAGTAAAAGAAAACAATCAGCAAACAATTTTCTTCGTCAGATTATGCCAGTCCAAATTAACTTTTATTTCATTTCACTACATTTGTGATTACATTTGTTATTACTTACATAGATTGATCAAAACGTCTATATTTTAAACAACTAAGATCAGAAAAACATTAATAAAGAAATAAAATATAAAAGGAAACCGTCGTTCAAGATGAAAACAAGACTGGTTAAGTGCGAGTTGACTCGCCCACCGCGGGTGACGTCAATGGCGTGCGATACGAATTAGTAAGCTTTCTTCGTAATTAAAATGTGTACATCCTATACAAAAAAACTGGCTTTAGAATGGGCCAATCAGGGCCTTTCAGATTACACCTAATACGTGTAACTTGCTTTATAGCTTGACCACAGCAGTCATTACATTTATTGAGGTTTCTACAAAACCATATTAGCTTGAGACTTTGCTATAATTTTCTGTAACATATAAATATACTTCTAACGCAATTTTCGGAGTTAGGGGGGGGAGCGTTTTTTGGACTTTTTTCATCCTAAATCAAAAACTATGCATGATATAAAAAAAATTAAACCGGTTACATACTGTTAAAATCAAGTCTTTTCATTTGATACCCCAATCGACCTAGCAACCCCCTCTTTTATTTTTCACCCCCCCCATTTTGGGGCAACAAAAACTGTTTAAGGTTGGGTCTTCGCTTTCAGCATCGTATAAAAAAATAAAAAACTCGTTTAAACTGGGATAATTGACGGCGTCTGTGGCGCAGTGGGCGAAGGTCCGCCTGAGACGCAGAAGGTTGTGGGTTCGATTCCCGCTACGGGACAAATGTGTGCATGTTCTGTAGATATTTGTCTCAGGTCTGGGTGTTTTCTATGTATGATATGTATGTATTTACAAAAAAATATATGTGTAGTATATCGACCATGTGGTTCTCATAATACAAGCTCTGCTAAGTTTGGGGCTACATGATGCTGTGTGATTACGCGCGTTATTTATTTATTTGACACATTTTATAATTGACCCCTTTCATATGATATGCCACTCGACCTATTGGCACCAGTTTGAAATTTTGACATTTCTTATTTTGGACCTTTCGGGAATAAAAATGAAACTATTTTTTTATTTGTTTTTTGGCAATCTTATTCAGTTGGTGCATTTTAAATCTATACCAAATTTCAAGTCGGTTTTATGTAGTTCCTGAAATAATCATCTGTGACGGACGGACAAAGCGGCATCCTACGGGTTCGTTTCATCGGTACGGTAAACTTAAAAATGGTCCTCCGGCGAGCCATCCTCCTAAAAATTGACAACCTCTGTTGTACAAATTGTGACCTTCTTTGTTTGAATTCCTAGGCTTTTTATAGGCCAATAAAATCCAAGTAAACTGGACAGAATCAAAACAAACCAGCATCACATTACGACGCTTCGACATCACTAATTGCGCCATTCACAATTTACAGCACGCTGATTGGCTATAAATTTCAGCGGGACGCGCTGATTGGTGGGGTTTGTTGTTCTTTTGTTTTGGGCCAGGCTTTATTGCAGCTGAGATTGGATGAATTGTTTCGTTTTTGATTACAAGTTTATATTAAAGAGATTCAGCCTTCCTGAGCTTTAGCTAGGCTCCTGCCTGCGGGTTCGTTCGCGTACGCGTTCGGTACTGGGATAAAAATAGTCTTTATGATATTTTTGATCACTAACTACGTTAATTCCAAGTTACATTCAATCCGTTCAGCCGTTACGTGTTACGTGGTCACAAACATACAAATTAGTGCATTTTTAATATGAAATTGTGAGGCGATTTATTTAAGCTAATAAGAGATACACATCAAAATTACCAACTTCGAATACCAAAGAGTTTTCCAAATACTGCATAGACAATCTATTGAAAACACATTTTTAATTTCGAATACATCATGATAAAGATTGACGACCTCTGTGACGCAGTGGGTGAAGGAAGGCCCGCTTGATTCGCAGAAGGGAGACCAATATGTGTATGATTAGTACTCGTATAATGGTGTATAAAAAAATATAATTTATGTAGTTTCTCGTCACCCAAACCGCCGCAATGTTTGAAAACGAAAGTTTTTAATCAGTGCGTTGTACCCGTTATGACATACGGAGCCAAAACATGGACACTCACAGTAGACTATCAGCTTAAAGTGGCCCAGCGAGCTATGGAACGAGCCATGCTCGGAGTTTCTTTGAAGGAAAGAATTGTAATTGTAGAAACGTAGTGTAGGACGCCCTCCGGCCAGGTGGAGTGACGATTTGCGAAAGACTGCTGGTAGAAGCTGGATGCGTCGAGCTCAGAACAGGGCGCAATGGCGCTCATTAGGGGAGGGGATCCAACATTAGACTGCTATAGGCTGATGATGTAGTTTAACAATCATGTGGTTCCCATGATACAAGCTCTGCTTAGTTAGGAGCTAGGTGATATCGTTTCCAGCATTATTTATTTTAAGTTGATGTTGATGATAATGATGAATCCTCGGTGAATATTTCTGAATCAGAGAAAACCCTTTACAATGTATGACTCACTTAACGGTTAAGTTTTTTTTCGTATAAATGAGGCAGATAGTAAATATTTCGCAACGTTTTTTCTGCAAACTTTAAGTAAATCTATTCAAGTATGCTACTAGTATTATAAATTTCCTTTAAATTTAAAAAGAACTTATAAAGTGCAAAAGTATTTTAAAGTAGCCCTTACAAACGAAGCCTTGCAAGCAATGCTGCAAAAGTTATAAAGTTATGAGTAACTAAATAACTTGTGTAGCAAACAGCGAGGTTTCACAATTACTTAATTGAAAACCAGTTGAAGTTTTGTTTACTTGGACTAACTTACAGCGGATAGAGACTAGATTTTCAAACAAACTTTATCATCATCTTCATCATCATCCATATTGTAGGTACTTAATTTAACACGTAATGAAAGAATTTACCTAGCACATTGTCGCAATGTATCCTACATTCTCATGTGGACGCCTTGCGAGCACGAACCGTGCACACTATGCGCACGAACAGAGCATTTCTGCGCAGAAGTTGTGCGCTCCGCGATCTGCGTCCACACTTATGAAATGCTCCTTTCATGTTACATTGCCTGTTTCCAAGCAGTCGGCACTATTTCGCCTTTAGACTTTATTATGTTCCCGGCTCAGTTTTTAACCGGATTTTTAATAACTAACTGACCCCGTACCCCGTACCCCGACTTCGTACCGCCTCAGAATCAATAAAATATTGTTTAATTCATTAGCTAAACTAAATTTAGTTTTTTATTAGGATCCATCGACCCCATGACCTATAGCGCAGGTCCAACCAACTTAACCACTCTCACTTCCACTCCCGCTCCCGATCTATATCCCGTTCCCGTTCCCGTTCCCATTCTAAAAAAATCATCGACATCAATCTGTTCTCGAGATATTATAATAAAAATGTCGATACATACAAAATGTAGTTGTTTGTATTACACTCCCGCTTCCGATCCATATCCAGCTCCCGATCCCGTTCCCATTCTAAAAAAAACATTGATGTCGATCTGTTCTCGAGATATTATCAAAAAAACGCCGATACATACAAAATGTAATTGTTAGTGTAAAATCCAGGTCCTAAGTCATGTATATTCCAAATCCGTTCAGCCGTTACGGAGTTCAGTTGGAGCAAACATACCTACACATACACACTTTTGCATATTTATAAGTGATGTTATGTAATTCTTTTGACATGAAACCCCATTTTTTTGACCATTAGGGATAATGATGTACGATTCATACCTACTGGCGCGCGTCGGAGAGCATCGAAGTATGGTTTTCCGACGCGCGCCGGTAAGTGTAAATCGTACATTACTCAATATAATTCTCTTTAAATATGTTACATTCGTCAGCTAATAATGGTGATGATGACTATGATGTTTACAAAATAGTCGAGACAGAGTAGGTACCTACATCATCTCTCATTCTCAAAAATTGAATATTTGACTCCCCTCAAAGAGTGCAGGATGAAAGGGCAAGGTACAGAGGGGTGAGGAGATTAGCGAGGGACTGGATTGGAGTGTTCTTGACACTTTGCCAAGTTTCAAGTCTGAACTGTAATAGCTGGGTGCTAATATCTTTCATCCGACTGTGTCTGGGAAACCGGGCAAGCGTGAGTACGTCTCGAGCATCGAACGTTCCGTAAAAAAGAGATATTTTTTGGGGATATTCAATCATAGTTAATTTTCAGGGACCAATGATCAATAAACATTGTTACTAATGTACCTGCTATTCTAACAGAATACTTTTATTTGTATACTATTATTTACTATTCTAACTTACTCTTGCTTGTTTTTGTATGAGTTGTAATATCTTTAGTGTGTTCACTAAAATCTTGTTTATAATTTTTTTATCCGTATAGAACTAAAGTTTATAACATAGCTCAGAGAATTAGCAAGCTGAAGTGGCAGTGGGCTGGCCATAGCTGCCGAAGAACTGATAACCGTTGGGGTAAATGAGTTCTTGGGTGGGTATTCGGCAAACGTGGAGGATGACCTCCAGCCAGGTGGAGTGACGATCTGAAGCCGGTTGCTGGATGAAGCTGGATGAGTCGAGCTCAGGACAGGGCACAATGGCGTTCATTAAGGGAGGCCTATATCGAGCAGTGGACTGGTATATGTTGATGATGAATAAATTAATAAAAACAAAGTATGGTAACACTCCGAATAAGAACTGCATATAAATCAGAACTATTAGCTGCTCGGATATTATATTATCCGCTATTCGCATTAAAATTCTTTACAAAATCAAATAGTTACCGTAACATTTTACTTAGAATCGACAACCCTCCTGTCACTGCATGTAATATTATAGTGTTCAATTCACAGACTAAAATAATGATAGCCATTCTAGAAACATTTGGGTTTGGTGTGAAAACTGAAATATGATTCGTATCATACCTATCAAATTAAAAGATGAAACTTGGTAAACAGACCGATGCTGCCATTAGGTAGTTCATGGTAGATGCTGTCATGACGTGTTGATATCCCTTGCTTCTCGTAAAAAGTTTCTATTTCGACTCGTGTAGAAAGTTCTGAGAATTGAAATCAAATCAAATTAATTCGTGAAAGTTTGGAAACGAACCATACATGATTTGCTATAATGCCATAGCAAAATAAAATATCATTCATTCATATTTTATTTTGCCAACAAAATATGTTTATCTTTTGTTCTTATAAAATTCCCGCAATAAAACATCCGTAGACAAATACTTGGAGTTTCGGGACCGAATCGAAAACCAATCACGTAGAAAATCAATATAAATATGAGAGCAACTGGAAGTGTACCATAAAAGTCAATGTGTGTGGGAAATCTTTCCATTGATCTGCACAATACAAGTCGACATCGGTGTAAGAGATTCACTCATGCATGGCATGGCTTCGGTGATAAGCCTCTGCTGGTTAATATTTTACTGGGTGGCCGTTTCGTAACAGATCAGTAGGAGGGCGATGCAGACTTTTTGAGAGACAGACTTCCTGCAGGACTTTTTCAATCTGACGTATCGTAATAGTAACAAAAAAAAGGGCCAATAACAAAGTGGTATTTTGAAATCTACGCTTTTTGATTGGACAAAACTTAACGTCTATGATACGAAAAATGTTTCGCTGGTCTATCGTGATCGAGCCTCAGACCAGGCTTTGGCCGGCCTAAAAACTCGAATACCATGTTTCACCACTATCTCATACGGATAAAGATGGAGTTGCAATAGCATTTGTAGAAAGACGACTTGGCTACGGCGTAGAGCAATATAAAGAGTATGTTACATTGCACTTTCAGTGAATAGGCAGTATTTTTGTTGCCAATAAAAATGTCTAAAGGAATTTATTGCTGTAGAATTTTCCAGAGTTATAGGTGCTGCTATTCCGATATCGTAATAACAATTGGAAAATGAACTTCGGTACTGTTCCCTATTGTTTTTGTTTTATGTTTGAGGTCTGAATATAATCCTAACTAATATTAGGCATTAGATATAGGCTAAGGGAACCGCTTACCATCAGGAGGCCCATATGCCTGTTTGCTAAATTAGTAGTAGTATAAAAAACTCTAAATCCGTAAGAGAAACAGGGTCACCAACATAGCTCTCAAAATGACTTCTCATTATTTGCTGATATTTGTCTCAGGTCTGGGTGTTTTCTATGTAAAATGTGTATGTATTTACAAAAAAAATGTTTATAAGCAGTATATCAGTCATTTGGTTCTCATAATACAAGCTCTGCTTAGTTTGGGGCTAGATGATGTTGTGTGATAGTGTCTAGTGTTATTTATTATCTAGAATCAGCAAATTGAAGTGGCATGTGAATGCAGGCCACATATACCGTAGAACTGATAACCTTTATTACCCAACGGAATAAAGGTTCTCGAATAGCAACCGCGATCTGGAAGACAAAGTTTAGGGAGACTTTATCAGATGGCTTGAAGACATCATCAAGATTGCAGGTAATTGGTGGATATTCACCAGACAAATGAATTGTTCTGGACGGAAAACAAACTCACATTCTACAACAGAAGGCAAAGCTACCAACTGAGCTTTCATCATCACCGTCATCATCACCCTATACCATTCCACTGCTGGACATAAGTCTCCCCTAATGAACGTCATTGCGTCCTGTCCTTAGCTCGACGCATCCAGCTTCTACCTTTTGCAAATCGTCACTCCACCTGGCCGGACGGCGTCCTACACTAAGTTTGCCGAGCCGCGATCTTCACTCAAGAAGTCGTTTGCCCCAACAGTATTACTGTTACAGGTTCTTTGGCAGATATGGCCAGCTCACCGCCACTTCAGCTTGCTAATCTCTGAGCAATGTCTTCAACTTTAGTTGTATGTACATATAACTGAGCTATGATGCTAGCCAATATACCTATAAGAACCTCAAAACGGACAACTTTTGAGATATCTACATTTCCCTAATTGCTATTTATTGCTTAGGGTGCGTTCGACCTAAAACTTTGGGAATTACATCACAAGTATAAATAAGATAAATTTGTATTTTGTCTCTTGAGAAAACCGAGCTTTAAGTTGGTAAATCATTGAATTAGCACTCGAGGTCGTTATTTAATTTTATGATTCATTTATTTTCATCATCCAGATCATTATCATCAGCCTGTAATAGTCCATTATTGTACGGCAGCCTCCCTTTTTGAGTTCCATTGCGCCTTGCCCTGATCTCGACGCATCCAGCTTCTACCAACAGCCTTTCGCAGACAGTCATCGACCTGGCCGGAGGGCGTCCTACACTACGTTTTTCGAGTGTAGTGTAGGACGACATTTATATGAATATAATTAATTTTTTGGTAATTTTAGTTTGGTACGATAGACACTCAAGTTCAGTTTTAATAGATAAATTGAAAAGTTTGGTTAGATAGTTTTTTTTTTGGTACACCTTCGCGTTTAATCTACGAAAGGTTTGTGCTGAAACAGCCATTATTCTAGACCAGAAATAGATAGTGTAGAAGTATAAATGAGGAGGGATCAATTTCAAAGGCTATAACGTAGACGGCAGTCCAGTAATGGATCTCTAGTGGGCTATAGGATGCGGTCTCAGATGATTGACTGAGAGCAAAGTGCGCTCTGAATTGCCAACAGCGGCGCTAGACCGCTCTCTGTCGGGAACATTATCTCCTCGATAATTCGATTTCCTAAGAATTTTCTCTACCAGATACATAAAATTCTCTATATAGCAGCACATCACGTACCTATACGATTATCTCACATTGAGCGAAAAGCCAGCCGAGACGTAAGTCAGAAAAGGTAAGATAAAATAATGTTTTATAGAAATAACCAACAACCATACAGCTCAGGTTGAAGCCCTGGCTCCTGAACTAGCGTTTGCTGTAGGTCAATTTCTAAGGTATTTTTTTTCTTTAAATAAGGTATTAAGTACGTACTTATTACTAAAAGTTGCGTGGGACTAAACAAGTATAATTACCTACTGCGCCACCTGACCCTGTTTATTCCACTTAGTTTAGTTAAAAAAAGGATACATTTTAAACCCAATATTCAATTGAAATATCTGTTTAGCGTTCAAAGGACAATGCCTTCTGCACGGTGATCGGCTTACTTTGTTGCAAATAGAAATGATTGTCATTTCATTGAATTTCGACGGGTGAAATGTCAAAGTTTGTAAAAACAGTGGTGGAAATCATTTCAGTTTGCAACAGAGTTAGCCAATCAACCCGCTGATGTATGGCGCTCGGTACCAATGTTAAAGTGATTGCGTCAAAACAAAACCTATTTTTTTCGAAAGATATTAAACTGTTATTCTTGGAATACCAAGTCTTTTTTTTAAGATAAACGGCAACAATTTGTTCAGGTTGTACATGGTTATAAGTCTAACATTTAACTATAACACTATAAACATTTAACTATGATACTATATCTATAAGAAAAGGTTTATATACCTCACACATTAGATAAAAGGGTGTTTTAACTTCTACTTCGTAGGTAGGACATACATTACTACTGTGTTCTACTTTATATTATTTTCAAATAATGATAGTGAAGAGAAAGTAGATAGGCATTTACATCATTTTTGGTTATAATAGGTATTAGTACTTACTGGTGAAGGTCAAATCCAAGCTAAAATCCAAGATCTTAACACATTCATCACAACGACGAAAAGGCCATGGATTCCTCTTTCAAACTATGCTGGTTTCGCGTCACCGGTTATTAGCAAACAGTTGATGCAACGATTGTTTATCGTACATTATTGTGATGATCTCTAATAAAATTTCTATTTAGAGAATGAACACTGCTACACAATGGCACAGAACATTCTAGCGAGAGCATATTCAATACATAAATTAGGGGGTAGTTTAGTAGTACCACAAAAAAGTTTCTGATCCAACCTCTTTGATTTTACAAAGTGAAAAAATCTTATTTTGCTATCTTTTGGTGCACGGCGCCATTACAATGCAATAACCCTCACTTTTAATTATTTAGACAGTAGAATCGACAAAAACATTAAAGTAAAGTAAAATCAAAGAGGTTGGATCGTTTGGTTTTGACGCAATTGGAATGGGTTCTCGGCATTCTCCTTTGACTAAAACATAGTTTTTATCTGTTCGACTTGAGAAAGTCGAATGAGGCTGTAATTCAATAATCTCGAAAACACCTGAATATTCACCCTCCAACTATAAAGATATCAACTATCGGGAGTCGATCTCAAAGGTTATAAGATAACTTTATTTATGGAAACCTTTGCGAATTTATTTTCTATCTTGAAGCAATACTATCTCGATGCTTGAGGCACACTTTTTATGGAAGAAAAGGGTTTTATTTTTGGAATTTTTGGCTTTATTTGGGTGGAATTTCAATGTGTATGTCATCATCATCATCATCATCATCATCATGAGCCTTTAGCAGTCCATTGCTTGTCATAGGGCTCCTCTAATAAGCGTATTTGCGCTTTGTCCTCAGCTTGACGCATCCAGCTTCTTCTATCAGCCTTTCGCAGATCGTCACTACACCTGGCCGAAGGACCAATGACCTGATGAGGGCCCGGGAGGAATGTTTGTGTGACTGTCATCAATTCTACTATAGATAACAAAAATGCACACGCAGTTTATGTTTGTTACCGCTTGCCTCCATGGGTTTAACGGGTTCGTATAATATTTTATATGAATGTATGCTACCCTTGATCTAACATGTGGGTAGCTTTTTTCAGGTCCAACATCTATCTTTGGAATCCAAGCCAATCTCACCTGCCTGTGGTGCACCCTGCTAACTAACAAAATGGGTTCTGGCGGCAGCTGATTACAGCATAGCAGAGCCGAACACCGGCACAGCTAAATCCCTTGGCCGCCCCCGATGGTTATCAGCGTCTGCGGTGCCAGAAGCTGTGCCCTGCGATCTCCGACCCGCATGCCCAGCGTGGGGATTATGGGCATATACCCCTTCTTATCAGAAGAGGCTTATGTTCAGCAGTGGACTGATATATAGACCGGTGGTGGTGTTGTTGTTGTAAGTTTTTTCCGGGTACCATGCGAGCATTGCTAGATACCTACGTGCTCGTTAGCCTCGCCGTATAGGCTTGGGCTGCCGCGCCGCGACACCTAGTTTAAATCGCTGTGGTGATTACGTCATTTTGCATGTTTTTAATTTGAATTTATGCAATATGATCTGTATTTGAAGCCGTGCGGCGTGCGCGTGTTTCTCTGTCCGCCCGTCTCTCTCTCTCTCTCTCATAGAAAGCTACTTCGTTCCATCCGGGTGTCCCTTGACACCTCTCAAGTTTTTTTTTAAACCATTTTCGTAAAGTAAATATTATGGCGCTATAGACTAACTTGGGCGGTAGTTAACAAGTTAAATAAAACTCAGACACTTAGCACAAGTCTAATGATGGACGAAAGCCCCAAACTAATTTATTTAGGTTTAATTACAGTACCAAAGAGTGACAAGTAATTAAAAGTAAAGTTTCTCAAGACCGTGGTTTTAGAGAAACTGTGTGTGATTTTAAATATTGTTTTAAAATTTAAAAACCTTTCTTAAACATACCTTTAAGATGTAATAGAGTTTTTATGAATAAACGTTAATAATAAATAATACATATAGATATTTTTTGGATCATTTGCTTATATCACGAACCCTAGGTTTCCGTACCCAAAGGGTTAAAACGAGACCCTTTTACAGATACTCCACTGTCTGTCAGTCAGTCTGTCACCAGGCTGTATCTAAAGAGCCGTAAAAGCTACTGTAAAAATTAGTTTTATATTTTTTTAATGATTTATTTCGGTTGCTGCTATATCAACAAATACTAAAAACAGAATAAAATAAATATTTAAGTGGGGCTCCCATACAACGGTACGGAATCCTTCGTGCGCTAGTCCGACTCGCACTTGTTACTCCTACTGCAAAGCGGCCCATCTTTGATTATACTTCTCGCTTCGATGCTATGGAGGAGGTTCTCAATACGGTATTTTTTTCTGATATCGTCAACTTATCTTAGAGTCCGAATTGCGAATTTTAAAGCCGGGGTCAATATCTCAACGTGCTTTCCGAAGCACAGAAGCGCTCAGATCGAATGCCACTAAACAATCCCCATCCAATTAGTGACCTGGCGGAGTGTTGCCTAACCACTCTTTTTTTTTAGTATAAGCCCCGGCGCGAGCGCTCCATTAAAAATGTAGTTGATCACACCTGACTAACTGCTTCAGTTGACACTGTGTAAACCACATGCTCTATCAAAGCGCTCTGTTTGCCGTTTTAATTAACCACAAGCCGCAGTTTTCTAACAAGATAAGCTATGCAGAAAACTTTATTGATACTAACTTAAAAATTCTAAAAAAAAATTGCAGTATTGAAATGTTTTTTTTTAAGTTTTTTATTATTTATTAAGCTATTGCATAGCTTCTATCGAGGGCCTTGAGCGCGGGGACGGAATCCAGAAATTCCGTAACGAAAAAAACCTCACGCTCCCCACTCCGATTTACTTAATTTTATAATCTGTTGCTTGGAAATAGAGTTCATATTCAAACTTTTGTTATTCTATTAGTTCTTCGTTATAACGTCGCAGCGCTAGTGTTCAACACAGTAAAGATAGCTACACGTCCATGATTGGCCTCTGACACGAACTGACGTCTGACGTTTTTCACCTGAATCTAATTTCAGTTTTGTTTTGAAATTTGTTTTCTTATCGGTCACCACGCTCAAAAAGCGTAACTTGAATTAATATCAAAGAAAAAGAAATACTGCATAAATAAAATAAATAAATAATTATAATTGCATAAGTTGATACAAAATGCTATGCAATAGCTTTACCGCGGCAGTCCCCGAGTGCCACACGTCTTTTTTTATTCAAATAAATAAAAACTTATATGGGAGGTGAGAGGAAAAAATATTTAATTACCTACTTTATTTTCTAATACCTAGATTACCTATTTTTGTTAAAAAAATGTTTAAAAAAATGTTGCAGTTGGTTTTTAGAAAAATCATTTTATACACGAGTGGTTTAGTAAAAAAACTTACCTGTCATAAAATTCATTTTATTAAGGTTATATTTAATTAGGTACTCTATTTGAGTGAACAAACTGATTTGTATTGTATTTGTTCAAGAATCGAGAGGCAAGGTCAAATTATTGCATTGTCAAAAAAAAATCTTTCAGATATATAATTCAGTTGATCTATATATATATATATGACTATATTATAATTTTACATTCATAACACTATAGATAGGATATATAAAGGTAGACAGATGCGTTACGCGTAAACATTTGCAATTCATAGAATTTTCCATCACGAAATTCTTTTTTAATTATCATGTTTGTAGTTGACCAGCCGAATCTGTACCTAGCACTGTAACCTCACCGCAGTTAAAACGTCCCAGTTTCGCATCAATCGGCCTAAAGGCCACAGTCTACTAATGAGTCAGAGACCTACCAAAGCTATGTTTGAAACGCAAAGGATTACCAGCCACCGGCTATGTAGACTAAATGCCAGGAAAGCTGCGGGAGTAGAGATGGGACACTTGGAATTTTGGTAAAAGACCGGATTTTAAGAAATACCGGGTTAACTTTGTACTTCTGTAGAGTAATTTCTACTTTGAATAAAATGGCTGACTATCCGGAATTTGATCTTTTTAATACGAAACAAACCAGAGTCTGCTAAGAATTGCTTGGCTAAAAACTGGTTCAGCAGCGGTTCTTAACTATTTTAATTTAATTTACATACTCTTATAGCATTAATAATTATTGTTGCTTTTCTTTAATTTTATGTAGTTTTAATATGTTTTTTTTTTGTTACATAAGCTTTTATTTTTATTACTATTTATAATGTATTTGATGTGCTTATCTTTCTGAGTTGTGAATCGCTTGTTTATTTCTTGGTTAATATTTTAGCTTTCTCTTTTTCTTGTTCGTGTTAATTGCTAAGTTAGTTTTTTTTCTTCCTTTTCTTATGATTCTTGTTTGTTTGTCTTTTTTATTCAGGCAATTTGCTCAAGCTTTTTATATGCGAAAACATTTAAATGGTCTTTTGTAATTTTCATAGCCACTTAATTAGATTATAAGGTACTGTTTGTTTTCCGAAGAAACCAAAATAAATAAATGAATAAAATAAAATTAAAATGCTGGGATCTTTTGCAAGAGCAATGCTACAGTAATTGCTACGCGTTCAGTTGAAAATCGTCTTATATCAATCGTACATTTATAAAAATCAAAAACCGGGTAAGTGCGAGTCGGACTCATGCACGAAGGCTCTGTACCGTAGGCGAAGGCGTGCACATAAATATTTATTTTCTGTATTTGTTGTTGAAGCGGCAACAGAAATACATCACCTGTAAAAATGTCAAGAGCCTGTTTACAGACAGACAGACGGACCGTGGAGTAATAAGGTCCCGTTTATTCTTTGGGTATAGATCCCTTAAAAGATTACCTACGAAACAAATGTAATAATAATTAAAACATAAAAAAAACGCTGCTAATCGCTTACTGGTGGGACGCACTCACAGAACAAGATAAAATGCATCTACACATTTTTAGGGTGACGTTACCGAACTGGTCAAACGAACCCTTATGGTGCCGCTTTGTCCGTCCGTCCGTCATAACTGATTATTATTTTATATTTCATTCATTATTATTTTCATTAAGATATTTCAGGAACTACATAAGCTACCGACTTGAAACTTGGTGTACATTTAAAAAGTACTGACTGAATAAGATTGCAAGAAAAAAAAATAAGAATATTTTTCATTTTCAGCCCCAAAAGGTCCTAAATAAGAAACAAAAAAATTTCAAATTGGTGCCAATAGGTCGAGTGGCATATCATATAAAAGAAGTTAATTAGCCCAGTTTAAAGCAGTTTTTTTTATTTTTTATACGATGCTTGGTTTATATTTTATGATCAAAAATGACCATAACCCTCCCCTCCCCCCTTTCCTCCGAAGTTTGCAAAGCCACAAATCTGAAACTAATATATGTTAAGGATGGATATCTATATTTTACATGAAAATTATAGCGAAATCCCAACCTTAAACAGTTTTTGGGAAATCTTCCAAAATGTGGGGATTAAAACATAAAAGGGGTGGGGGGGGGTAGCTAGATCGAGTGGGGTATCAAATAAAAAGGCTAGCTTTGAACAATATAAAATTTTATTTTTTTGATATCACTCACCCATATTTTTTGATTTAAGATGAAAAAAGTCCAAAAAATAACCATACTCCCTCTCCCACTTTAACTCCGAAGTTTCCAAAGTAAAAAACCTGAAGTTTATACAAATTATAGAAGTATATTGTATATTGCTATAATTTTCCTGTTAAATATAGATAATTTAACAGGAAAATTATAGCAAAGTCTCCAGCTAATATGGTTTAGAAACCTCAATAAATGTAAATGACAGCTGTGGTCAAGCTTTAAAGCAAGTTACACGGTCAAATATCGTGTTATCTGAAAGGCCCTAATTTTCCCATTCTAAAGCCGGTTTCTATTTTTCTATAGGACGTAGGTACACATTTTAATTTCGAAGAAACCTTACTAATTAGTATCCTACGCCATTGAAATCACCCGCGGTGGGCGAGTCAACTCGCACTTAACCGGTCTTGTTTAGATATCTGCCTGAGATGTCTTACACAAATTATTGTAGGTACAGTTGAAATCGAAATAAACTGGATTTTCCTATAAAAGACCGGAAAAACTAAAACCCCTTCACTATATCTAGTGCAATGTGAAAGATTACATATCTCCTTTCGAGATGGGGGTTTAATTCTGACCTGGAACTAGCTTTGAGCCCGATAGAACTCAAAGGAACTGAATACATTTCGTTATTAATTTTCGGGCTTTTCTGAAGCTATAAACGTTTTACGTTTTATACGTTATAGGTAAGTAGGTACTACTCTCCTGTTACTTATTATCATATCACGTACGTGCTTTTAGTTTTTTATGTATTCAGGTTTTTACTTTTTAACATGGTCGTAATGTTTATCTGGCTTTAAATAAATACTACTCAAATGCTACGCCGTAGACTGCTACGAGCATGTCAAAAGTAAAAAAACCTAGTATGAAAACAGGAAATGCTACGACGTAGCGGCTTGGTCCACAACAGCTACGTCCGGTGGTGCGGCTTGGATTATTGAAATAATCCGTTACTGCTGCAGCTATACTATGTACTTGATTGCTCGTAGCAGTCTACGACGTAGCAGTAGAGTAGTATATATTAAAGCTCCACGTCATATCAGTATGAGGTTCCAAAAGCTGTGCGATTCCCTGCATGCCCAGCGTAGGAATTAAGTGCATAATCTCCCTTCGTATAAGGGACGCTGCTCAACATAGCCCTGTATTACTTTAAATGCCTGCCCAAGACTTCCAAAGTGAACAAATGAGCCATTTCCATCTACCGAATTTCCGTAATCTTGATGATTTCGTCTGTCAATCTTCATAGCTGGGTTGTTCAGTAGTATATGTGGGTGCTTCATATCTGTTTCATTTAATTGCTGTATAATGTGTAAGAGGTCCATGACTTCACCACTCTGATGGATGATCAGCGCTGGTTACTCCAACCAGCACATGTTAACTCAGGGACCAATTTGCAGCAGTTTTTAATTAGCAGCAGCAGTGGCCTGAAGAAGCAGGTGTTTTTGTGGTTTGTTGTATCCCACAATAATATATAAGTACAGCAAACACGACGGTTTTTCGTCGCGCTTAGTCGCGAGCGTCTGTCATATCTTGCTGTAGAGATTGTCGCCGTGTGTGCGGAGCTTTGAACAAAATGTATGAAAATGGTCCCCAGCAGCTTGTCGTAGCGTCTAATCGCTGACGTTTGTCGTCCAATGTGCGCAGGCTGTTATTGTTTGTGAATCCAGGTAAATGTTACATTCAGATAGTTTTAAATAAAATATATCACTAGTTCCTGTTTATTAAAACAAACATGAGTACATACATAGTATACATGTATAGTAGGTTTACGATACGATGGTCAATGTAGCAGAATATCTATAATTTAGAGAAACTGCGTTAATATTTCTATGAATTCCGAACGTTTATTACATATTTTTTCCCTTATATCAAGTTAATTGTTTTCTTTCTATCGATATAACTAAGTAACAGAACTGATGGGAATAGTTGAGATTGAAGCCAGGTTTAAGGCATTGTCAAGTCACAAAACTAGTGGGAATATTTTTCTCATTAGTTCTGCCAACAGAATAGCTCAACAGAACAGTGGCTTGAGTGCGAAGAAAATACCTAACGTCAAAGTTTGCGTTAACTTTATTTTGTATGAAAATAGAGCAGCGCCCCTAGCGGGAAAATTGTAAAACCTTTACATCTCCATACAAAAATATAGTTAACGCAAACTTTGGCGTTGGGTATTTTCTTCGCACTCAGGTCACATGTGGGAATAGACGGTTTTTTTAGGTATGAGAAAGCCAACGTTATATGTATGCACGTACGTAATTTCTAGTGTCGTGTCGAGTCATTAATGACCCTAAATAAACTCAGCTCAGGTTACTAAAAAACCGCTGAAACCCGAGCAAAATTAAATAACCCAACAAAAACCTCAGACACCTTGTGTTATAAAGGGTATGAAAAATTACCTCTGAACTAAACCGGATCCAACGGTAACCTCTTTCAATATTTTCCGAGCTAATATTTTTGTACCGCACTTAGCAAGGTAATTTGAACCTGGGATGGCAAAAATGGTAAAAATGACGGTATTTCACTATAACTCAAGTTGCTATGTTGCGATCGATAGGGTGCAATGTGCCTTGGCGGTCTTAGACAAATAGGTCGGTATAGATTGATGAGGCAGACCAAGAAGCTTCTCTCATGATTGGAGACTTCCTTGGCGTGTGATTTCAAAGTCTAAGAGGTCAAGACATTAATTTAATACTAGCGGCCCGTCCCGGCTTAGCACGGGCTAGGGCACTTTTTTACGCCTTGGGTTACGTTACTTAAGTTTTAGTTAGGATCCCTAATTTTTTTTAGCAATAAATTGCCTATGTTGCTCAAGGTGAATCCGTCAACTTACTGCCGTAGTAACGGCTAGACTAGTTTATTTCAGCTACTTCCATAGCATTATGTCGTACGGCATTTTGTTGTGGGGGAATGCTGCTGATATCAACACCATATTTGTGTTGCAGAAGAGGGCTGTTCGTGCAATTTATAATATGTGCCCCAGAGAATCACTTAGAACTAAGTTTAAAGAAGTTTAAGTCATCGAAAAGGTAGTTTATAACCGACTCCGCAATACGGCACGACATCATGCCGCAGCAACATGGTTTTTTGAGAGGTAGGTCTACTACATCAAATCTTCTCGTCTGTTCTGAGTACTTATCTAGGAACATGGCCGAGCCCTCGCAGGTGGACATCATATACACCGACTATTCTAAGTGCTTTGATCGCATTGATCACGTAGTCCTGTTGAGAAAGCTCCAACAAATATGTATTAGAGGGAACCTCTTCAGATGGTTTACATCTTATGTTTTTAATAGATGCCAAACAGTTGTTCTAAGCGGATATTCCTCATCGCCCATGTTTATTCCTTCAGGAGTCCCTCAGGGGTCCTTATTAGGCCCCCTGCTTTTTGCTATATCAATTAACGACATCTCGTCCTGCTTCCTACACTCGAAAATAAACCTTTATGCTGACGACATGAAAATCCTTCATAATATACAGTCTCTCGCCGATGCATATCATTTGCAAGACGACCTGACGAGATTTCAAGACTACTGTACCCAAAATAAACTAGGTATCAATGTCTCCAAGTGCTTTGTTTGCTCTTTTACCCGTAAACGCAACACTATTAAATTTTACTACACTCTACTTGCCACGCCTCTTTCACGAGTAGATTCCATCCGAGACTTAGGTATATCCTTTGACAGTAAGTTAGTTTTTGATACTCACATTGATAACATAGTAAAAAGGGCATCCAGAGCGCTTGGTTTCGTTCTTCGTATGTCAGCTGATTTTTCGGACTTAAAGACAATAAAAATATTGTATTGTGCATTCGTGCGCAGTCTTTTGGAGTATGCCTGTCAAGTATGGAACCCATGCTACGATGTCTATAGCTCACGGTTAGAAGGTATACAAAAAAGATTTTTACGGTATTTACAATATCGTAACAAAATCTATCTTCCCGACTATATAACGAGATGTCGTAAGTTTCACTTTCTGCCCCTCTACAAAAGAAGGAACATATTAGATCTAGCATTCCTTTTCAACATAGCAAATGGTTAAGTAGACTGTCCTAAGTTACTAGAGCTGGTGGGATTACGCACGAGCAGAGCCTTGAGAAACCCGAATATTTTGGTATGTACCGCGCGTTAATACAAATTACAGGCAGAACGCATTTATTATAAGAGCGAGTAATTTTTTCAACTCATTATCAAACGCAAATGTCGATATTGATATCTTTAATACGTCAGTGCATAAATTAAAGCGTATTCTTAATGATAAATTCTTCTTGGACAGCGGTTAAACTATGATTATACCTTATATGCAGTATATTTAATAATTAGCCGAACACCTATGTGTTAGCCAGGTTATATCCTATCAATCGTAATTTTTTTTTTAATTCTAAATTTAATTTAACATTTTGTGTGTAGCATATCCTATTTATGTACTTTCGCTAATGTCGTCGTCTATTGATTTTTAAATTAGTGTTTTACCAAGTACCATATACGTGGAAACTTGTAATTAGCCGTCAGTAGCGTATCATGCATGTAACATGCATGTTATCATAATCAAGGATCATATTGTGTAATCATAGCTGTAAGTTTTCCTAAAATTTGTAAAATAAAATAAAAAGAAATAAAGTACCGTGCCAATATATATCATCATCAATATGCCAATATATATATAAGAAAACTTAATGTATGTCCGAAAACATATTAACATGTTCATGAAAAATAGCAACTATCATAATGTTAACACTAGAAATAAAGATAAACTAGCCGTTCCTACTGTAAGGCTCCATAAAATTAGTCAATCTTTTAAAGGGATGTGTGTACGATTTTTTAACAAAATCCGTGACGTGATTAATTTATCTGTAAATAAATTCAAAAATGTTGTTAATCGTGATCTCTGTAATAAAGCTTATTACAAAATATCTGATTATTTAGATTACAAAAAAGCTTGGGATGAAACTGCCTCCAACTCCATCAAAAACAATGTAATAGTTATTAAGAACAATGACGTTAAAAAAATAAAAGCCAAGCAGAGTTTCAGAGTTTTCCTCTTTATGATATTAGTGTAGATTAGTGTAGACGAGCTGACCCACCCACAACTACGATTATTTGCTTACCTACTTGAATATGGTTATTTTACACGGAATCCTAAATGAGTACCTATGTACGAAATAAAAAGGAGGTCGTATTTGTTTGTTGTTTCTCTAAGCTAATTTTAGATTAACGAGTTTATTTCGTGAAAGTGTGAGTAGACGTTTGCATTTATTACATTTTTTGTTTGTAGTCTCTTTGATTTGCATGTGAATCTGTAGGGTTAGAGGCACACGCATACATTTTGTTGAACTAGTCAGAGAAGGTCAGCGGACTTTATACTAAGTATTTTGTCCTTTCAAATATATTATAATGGATTTCTGCAAAGTCACGCCTTACTCTAACTATTTATACTACTTATCTTAACTATTCCAAATTCCATTGAATAATAAATGAAATGAATGAGAATCTCTAATTCTGTTATGCCTGAGAATCCACATTTAGTAACTCAGTTGCAGACCAAACCACCGGACCTTTAAGCGATGATATTGCAAGCTTAATTATCAACTGGTTGCGCGGCCATGGTGTCCCGGTGAAATATTAGCCTAAGAGAATACAATGACAGATGACAGATTCTTATCCAATTAGGCGATTGGGGGTATATTTTGATACCCTGTCAACCATCCCTAAAGCGCTATAAAAAAGTTTGTTTCTTTATTCTTTATGCCTATCATTCAATTATGTAATAACGTTCCTTTGCGTGATTTGAACAAAAATCTATAGGCACTTAATGTTTTCTCCCAAAAAGGGTTTTTCTCGTTTTCTGCTACCTCCACAAAAGAGAAAACGAGACACAATTATTATTTTATTGAGAAAAATAAGTCACGAATTTTTATTCAAAGCACTCCCCCTTTTTTAATAACTTCCCTTTATAAAGTACTTGTTTTGTATCTATCTGTCACAATTCTGTCAATGTCTGTACATAGTTTACTCGATTTCTGAAAAGTCCGGATTACGGATATATGTATATATCTCTTTCCAAACACTTAGCATTCCACGTGACAGGTTGCACGGCCGACAGTAAAGACAAAGAAAATCCAGTGTCTTTTAAGTTTTGGACGGCAAGTACCCTGGGGCTTCCAGTCACTGCACAAGCACCACGGCAATATAAATGCATAGCCCGTCTTCGTAGATGTTCCGCATTTTAATCTTACGACCTGGTTCTTTCTTCGAGATCTTTAAGATTGCCTTATCTGATTGGATCTGCGAGACTATTATAATAATGCTGGACACTCTCGATACATTTAAAGAATTATTTTTAGTTTAAATTTACCTATTGTACTGATTATTCTATGTTTTGGTATAGTATCTCTTTGTTAAAGTTCCATTTCTTACTCCTTTGATTAGCATTATAAAAAACACTCCATACTTTAAAAATAGATTTATAAATAGACTAGCGGCCCTAAGGATCCCTAATATTTTCTAGCAATAAATATAGCGTATGTTACTTAGGGTGAAAGTAGCTTTACAATGGTGAAATTATTTTTGAAATTGAGACAGCTGTTTTTGACTTTATTCATTACAAACATACACATACAAAAATAAAAATAAAATCCTGTCTATAATATTAGTATAGAAAAAAAATAAATGTTATATTGTAAGCATCCTAGTACCTTGTTTGGGAAGAATCTGATATCCTATAACACAGCTAACTGGAGGCAGAGATCTAACTTTATTTTGTACCCTGTACTTTGAAAATAAACTTTTTGTATTTGTATTTTGTACTATCACACAGCATCATGTGTACCTATACCATTCTAAGCAGAAGTTGTATGAGAACTATATGACTGAAATATTACTTATATATATTTTTTGTCGTAAATACATAGAATAGCTCATTACGGTGGTGGATGGCATTAACTTCGAGAGGCCTATCCCGGTGTGGATAAAGTCGAGCTGTGGATGATCATGATGATGAAATACATACATAGAAAGGACTCAGACCTGAGATAAATATCTGCAGATAATGCAAACATTTGCCCCTCCTTTTTACCTTTATACGTACTATATTGTATGCCTAATACTTACTTATAGAAACAATAAACATAATTGAGTATTTCGTATAAATAACCAAATTATCGTACCCAGGTAACTGTGATACTAAGCCTAATTTTCATAAAATTACTTTCGACCACCTTCACCAACCCCTTGGAACGTCCACTACAATAAAAACAAAGGCTATAAATCTAATACCGTGCAATTTTTCATCCCCCGTAGTTGGAAGCTTCCCTCGAGTCCTTTATTTTCGACACAATGGGGATTTGGGCCCCCTTCTTTTGTTTGAACATACCCTGAAGGATGCGGAGCAAAATAAATATGGCTGTCTCTAGAAACTGAAAAGTTGAGGTGGGAAAATACGGGCCTTTTGCTCTTTTATGTAAAAGGTGAGTATAATTTTACATTAACCTTAGAATATACAGGATTTTTTGCTTCAAATAACAGGGCGAAGACAAAAATACATAGACTTTTGAAAATATACCTTCATTTTTTGTATTTTGTACTATGTTTTTTTTCTTCTTTTGTTTTCATAAACGGCCTCCTGCGATACAGACATGCCTAGTGCGGGGAACATTTACCTCTTTGTCTTAAAGCTTTTTGTAAATAAACTAAGTGTATTTTGTAACATAACTCTCCCTATTGGCTTCGTCGTTCAACAACAACAACAACAACACCAGCCTATAGTCACCAGCCATAGTCCATCGCTGGACATAGGCCTCCTCTATAAGAAGGGGGATATGCCCATAATCACCAAGTGTGCATGCGGGTTGGGGATCGCAGGGCACAGCTTCTCGCACCGATGACGCTGCTGCCCGTTGGTGGCCAGGGGATTTAGCTGTGCCAGTGTTAGGCTGCGCTATGCCGCAAGCAGACGGCCGCCAGAGCCCCATTTGTTAATACAGCAGGATGCACCACGTGCTGAGGTTGGCGTGGGTTTCCGAAGATGGGGGTTGGAACCCCTTACACCCTACCCCATCTATGAGATGCTAATACTCAAATGTGAACGTTACAATCTATTGGTTTCAAAAGTAATCTCCAACAGTATTGCTATGGGAAATATATTCCCACACTGAGAATAAAACTATTCAAGACAGGGTCTTGTGAATGTTAAAATAAACCAAACATTTTCTGACCTATGCTAATCGTAGGAGTCCCATAAGTACATGTATGTGGCTGGCTATAGTATGGTGCGGTTCAATATTTATATCACTTCTTTACAGCTACACTACTTTATTTATGACAAATTATTGTATCTATCTTTAACATTGTTAGGGAACTTATTTCTATGTAGGTGTTAGCTTGATTTTCGTTATTTCTATTCATTTTCTATTTTCTAATTGAATTGGGTGTGCCGGTAAGGATATATAAATACACATGTTCATGTTTATAAATAAATAAATAAATCTATGAGATAATTATAGATATCTATCCTTCGCCCGCGGCTTCGGTCATTTGATACCAGGATAAAAAGAAAAAGAATATGCTGTACAGTTTTTGTGAAGGGCTCATCCTGGGAAGTACTTTCACCATGCCTAGTTGTGCGATGAAGCAGCATTGCTGTGTTTCAGTTTGAAGGGTTTGGATGCCGGTGAAATTACAGGGACATGAGACTTAACACTTTCATGCCTCAAGTTGATGACGCGGGGCGTTGTTTCGTAGGACACGTTCCAATGCATGACCTCGAAGCAATACTTTATTATAAGTAATAGTTACCGCTTAAGGTGGGCTTTGGGCTAGTTTCATTTTCAGGTGTAAAAAAAAGCTTTTTGAGTGATTCGACTTCCAGGATTTCGGATTTCGTGTTAGTGCCTAAAGCAGCGCATAGCTAGTGTAATCGGGAGGCTGCATCAGATATGCATGCTTGCAAATTTGGCTGCGACCCAGAATACTGAACCCACAGATTTGTACAGCCTTTGCGTAATCCAGATGCTTTATACTGAATGAAGCGGTGACTTTTTACCCGAGTTCCTGATAATCACGACACAAGCATGAGACAGGGGTCTGATTCTAAAAGCTAGTCCAGAAGGAGGCGTTTTACTTGTGATTCGGTCGCGCGTACCATGTGCGCACCGAATTAGGCTTGTGAAATGTCATGTGACGTGCGTTGATATGATTGGTTACAAGTCAAGTGGCGCGTAAATCACTCCATCTTATAGCAAACTGACAAGATATTCCAGAAAAATAAACCTACAAGAAACAGACTAGGTACCTACCTATTTACTTATCCGGGCAGGCAGATAGCTACTTCGGTTTTTAGTTCCACGTAGATACTTATGTGTTAAGTTTAGGGTTTCCATAAAAAAGTGGGTTAGGTAATTTTCAGAACAGATGTAGGTAAAGGCATTTTGTGTGTTCATGTACAGTCGAGTTCAGAACAGGGCGCAATGGCGCTCATTAAGGGAGGCCTATGTCCAGCAGTGAACTGCTATAGGCTATGATGATGATGTACAATCGTACAGTCAGCTACACAAATAGTTAGAAATAACAACATTTGAAAATTTTCCAAACTATATATTTCTGAAACACTGCAATTTCCGGATAAATGAGCATAAGAGACGAGCCTTGTTTCGTTCCTTCATGGTAGGTAGCTTGAAATTGAGATGTTTAGAAGTCTATGGGACAGATCTTTGGCCTACATTGGGACCTTAATAATAAGTAATTGTTTTATAGCTACAAATTATTATAGTCGAAGCTCAGCTTACATTTGAATCACTATATTCTACTTGTATGTGTAGGTAGTGTGGGTAGCGGTTATAAAGATGCGCGTATGTATAGGTTGGCTTATGACCAATGACCGTTGAAGGGTGCGGGCACGCGGGGAGCGGCTTCTTCTTCACTACGTCACAAAATATTGCGATGTACGAACACTTTTCATGATTTTTAGATGTTATTCTAAGTCAGTGCCATTTTGCTGCTGTGGCATACATACCACCATGTTTTATGTACTCTTTTGTCAATCTGTTAAACCATTAATTGTGTTGTGTTATCTGTGCTTAAACGCAGGACTGTGGCAAGTGGCAGGAGCAAAGGGAGGCCAAATTTAGCAGTGGGTGAAATTGGGCTGCTGATTATGATGATAATGACATGTATTAAGTAAATGGTCTTTACTAATAAAAATGTGTCAAAACTAAATAATGCCTTAAGCAATAGTTTAACAAAAATAAGTGAGAAAAAGAGTACATAGAACATTGTGGTATGTGTGTTACAGCAGCAAAATGGCATTGACTCAGAATAACATCTAAAAATCATGAAAACTGTTCGTACATCGCAATATTTCGTGACGTATGAAGAAGACGCCGCTCCCCACGGGGTGTAAGCTGTTAGAGGCTATAACTTTACTACAGTATTGCCATCTCTTTCCATTGGTTAATGCCAAACAGTGACGGGACTAACTTTGAACGAAACAATCAACTATAGTCTCTTACAGCTCAGGGCTGGAGTCAAGGAGTCTCTTGACGAGATGGTTGAGACGGTGGACCCAGTAAGAACGGCAGTGGAACAGCTTCGACGCGGTATGGAGGCTATGGAGGACCATCGCCTCCGGTCTCCGCCACTATGCACCATCCAACCTTCGCCTCACGGCGAGCTGTAGTAGTAGAATCTGACGATCCTCTCCAGACCAACGAGGATATTGTCAATGACTTAATAGCATTTTATTGGTTAACTTCTGTTGCTGACTGTACAAAGTAACCTTAACAAAAAGGGCACTATCCTACGGTGCGGAACGTAGTGCCTAGTAGACGCCCCGTAAATTACTACCCCCTGTCCCATTAATAAAATCAATGATCGTGTACACATACAAGAACGCCGATAAACGTAGCACGCTATGACAAATGATTCACAGTTATGGCTTTGAACCTTCTTGTACAGTCGTAGAGACGATATTGGCATGGCAATTAGAGGAGGGTTCGGATGCCTGTGCAGTAGAGTGTACGGGATTGTTTTTCAAGCAGTCGAGGGGTTAATTTTGTTCTGGACCTTCCCGATATCTCTTAGATGGTTGTTATACAAAAAAGTATAAACCAAGCAGAGTTACTTGCCAATTCTGCTCTGAGGCATCATTTAGTAACTCAGTTTCCCACCGAAATGGTCGGCCCGGACATGTATATTTGCAAGCACTGACATTTCATCTGCCGTAATTAACAACGGCTATTGACAAACTGACAAAAAACAGGACTAATGCTAATCATTTCAATGGAAACTGAGTTACTAAAGACTCATTGCTTGGTCATGTTACGAATTGAGGTAAATTTACAAAAAAATAAGATTTTAGGTGTACCATAAAGTTGTGACGAAATAAAGTTACCTATAATTCAATTATTTTTTTCTTCCTGTGCTTTGGAAGTACGTAAGACCCAGATTTTGATTTGCCTTCGGGCAACCTTAAAACTTTCACTTCAGACTTGGCCATTTAATTTTTTTTCTAGAATTTTTTCTTCAAAATGTCTGCATTTTCTAAACAAACAGCTGCCTAAATACACAACAATCAGCATTTTTTCCAAAATAAATTTCCGCATTACACGCGCCAGTCTTTCCAGCGGTCGTGAAAATATACCGACAGCGCAATGAGCTCAATCTGTTGCCCAAACGAGGCCTGAAGGTCTGCAGCCTTTACTGCCGGCCCGAGCTGTAACCGTTTACTAAATTACTTGATTCTGTTAAAAAAATCACGTACTTTACACGTTACCAATTGAAAACATAGAATGGCAAAAACTAGTCTCTTTAATATTGGCTACTGTGGTTTTAATTTGGTTAAGCTTTGTTACAACATTGTGAAACAAACAATTCAATTAAGTTACAAATCACAGGTTTGACTGATAGTAAATGCTGTTAGCATTAAGCCTACCTTTTCTCTACATTTATTGTACACAAGCTTCCACCCGCCGCTTCGCTCGCACAATACCGGGATAACAAGTAGCCTATGTGGTAATCCAGGTCTGAAACTATGTATATTCCAAGTTTCATTCAAATCCGTTCAGCCGTTAAGGAGCGTGAAGCGACCACAAACATACTCACACACACACAAACTTAGTATAATATTAGTGTGATACATAAAACAAGTCAAGGTTGAATAGTTTTTATATCCGCGGCTAATACCTATTGTTGTTACAATACAACAATGGTTATTTTCTGAAGAATATAAATAAAATGAATAAATACTTTTTTATAAATATCTAGGTATCCATTTACTTGTTATTCCGAAAACGCTCGTGGCGTTGCTTACTTCGGCGTTCTTAGCAAATAATCTTCCGCCAAAACGGTCACTATCCAAATAGTGGATATTTGTATAGTGAACGATTCGCTTCCGTGTTTCGAGAGTAAATGTGTCCGTCTTTTTTCAGTAGATAAGCTATGTTAGAGACCTTCAGGTGGCTTAATCTCTAAAACACCGATCATGTCCAATAGCTCGAAAGACCCTTCAAGGCATGTCAGAGGCCTTCACGAACACACCACCACACCACACCAGCCTATATCAGTCCACTGCTGGACATAGACCTCCCCTGATAAAGGGGGATATGCCCATAATCCCCACGCTATGCGGGTTGGGGATCGCAGGGCACAGCTTCTCGCACCACAGACGCTGCTGCCCGTCGGTGGCCAGGGGATTTAGCTGTGCTATGCCGCAATCAGAGGCCTTCGGTTGGCTTAAACTCTCAGACACCGGAGTTGGTCAGTTAGCTCATACGAAACTCCGAGTCTTTTTGAGTCCCTAATCAGTAATCACACAATAAATAACCGCTCCATATATATATGTCTTCGCGTCAACTTTAGGTAATAAGCGCCCGAGTGTCCGATCACTGCTGCGGCTACACCGCAATCTATACCGGCTCAGAAACAGAGTCTAAGAGCCGGCGTAGATCGACCTTCACCCATCAGATAACTTGAAGCGCTCGTGGCGTGGCTTACTTCGGTGTTCTAAGCAGATCAGCTTGGTTAAGCAACGTACCGCCTAGACACTGCTTGGATGGGTGACCGTTTAGTGGCAATTAGACCTGATCGCTTCCGTGCTTCGGAAGGTACGTTAAGATGTTGGTCCCGGCTTTTACAGTCGTTAAGCCATGTTGGAGGCCTTCGGGCGGCCTAAAAACTCCGACACCAGAGTTGGCCACTAGCTCATAAGAAGAAGAAGACTTGATGAGACATATTTTTTATTAAATTTAGTTTATTTACAAACATGCCACAACTTGCCAATCGAAAAGTGTTCAAAGCTAATTTTAATTGAATTAATTTTAATCAATTTACTTTCTTCAACTCTTTTCATAACCGAATGAATTTCATGTAAACTGATTGTTTTTAATACACAGAATATGTCTAGGTAGCTTTGCCTACTTAAACTGTGCAAGCAGACGTGAACAGGTAAGTCAATATAGATAACTACACCGATCTGATAACTACCTAGGCATATTCTGTGTGTTTAAAACTATCAGTTGAGATGAAATTCATTCGGTTATGAAAAGAGAACTGTGATAAAAGAAAACTGGTTAAAACTAATTCAATTTAAAATATGTACCTACAACACTTTTCGATACGCATAGGATAGGATATTATCTTAAGCATGTTTGTTAATAAATTATATTTGATAAAAAATATGTCTCATATTTCAAGTTATCTGATGGATGAAGGTCGATCTACACCAGCTCTTAGACTACTATCATAATCATTTAGAAATATATATAATCATACAAGAAACATCCAAATTACAATATTTACACGTTTATCATTGAATGCCTGGTAGTGACTGTTTACCAGAAAGCCTGTAGTGCCGACCCGCAACGTATTTAAATGAGAACGGGTTTAGTGCCGATTTCCATAACACGAGGCCACTTGATGTCAACGCCATTTCTGTCCCGTATTTGTAGGGAGATTGCAAATAGTAGGAAATAGTGTTTTTGTTAGATTGCGCAAGGGGTCTCTAAGATTTCAAACGATATGTAGACGTATACAAGCTACGAAAAAAATAGACTTAAAAAAATTATAAGCCAAGCAGAGTTTTTTGCTAATTATTCTCAGTTCGGTCGTGTTTTGGTGTAAATTAAAAAAAAATACGATTCAAAGTGTTCTTTATAGTTCTAATTGAATAAAAATTGTGTTGATTTGATTTGAATTAAATATAATTCGACGAAAAGTTTGCATTTGCAACTTATTCTCCACAACTGTAGAGCTTTCTTCGGAAAATTCAAATTGACTTTTTTTAAGAAAAACTCTTTGCCCGGTACATTTCGATCCACCTCAGAATCAATTAGTAGAGCAACAAATTATTATAGTCAAGGACAATAGAACAGCTGATTTTTGTTAAACATTGTTCAAATGTTTTTGAGTTAAATTACTGCGTAACTTTAGAAGCCAGCTCTTCAATGGAAAACTACAAAATTAATTAAGTAAATTAAGTAAGTATTTTATTAATATTATTTGTATATTATAAGTATTTATGTACCAAGGTGTATGTAATTTTATATGTAGTTTATATAAGTTTACTAAACAGTTGTAGTTTTAAGTAATTTTAAGTTAGAGTTATAGCACGCCTACCACCCTGTAAAAACAAACCGCAGGTTTGGCTGGTAGAAAATGCTCGTAGCATTAAGCCCACCTTTTTGTTACATTTAATGTGCAATAAAGTATAAATAATAATAATAATAAAATTAGAAAAGTGTTTGAAAAAATGTTGTTGAATTTCAGGAGTAGGTTTGATTCTTTTCAGAATAACTTATGAAATCAAACTCACCGAGTAGGTAGGTAGGTACTCACAGCAAGTAGAGACCGAGACATATTTATGATTCATAACGAAGACATACAGGTAAAAGGTAAAACTCGTACCTAACTACTAAATGCTAGATTTTATAATATTCAATAAAAACACAAAAAAAAAAAAAAGCCAGCCAAGTACAACGGTACGGAACACTTCGTGTACGAGGCCGACTACTAAAGAGAATTATTATACCGTTGTATGGGAGCCCCACTTAAATTTTTTTTTTTCTGTTTTTAGTATTTGTAATTATAGCGGCAACAGAAATACATCAGTTGTTAAAATTTGAACTGTCTAGTTATCACGGTTCATGATATACAGCGTGGTGACAGTCAGACAGACAGACGGACAATGGAGTAAAATACTGTTAAACATCTAGTTCGTATGAGTTATTATAAAGACACCTTATTTAATTTTGTTATTTTTTACGGTGCCTAAGTTCAGCCGGCTTAGCAAGGCAACCGTAGACAAGGTTTTGACGACGAAAGGGTAGGGAAAACTTATTTTTGGTAGTAGATGTAGGAACATTTTAATCGTTCTAAATACGGTTATCTATAGATTAGATAAAAATAAGCGTCTGGGACAAAAATAGGCATGTTTGGGATGCAGGGAGACCCACAATGAAAAAATACGTTGTTTTCTTTATCGTAGATTAGACAAAAAAATGGCACGTGGGCAGGCAGGGTCTGATTTTTAGTCGTTAAAATAATATATCTTATCGAGCTTATTAACGAGTTGTCTGACGATTAAGTTGACGGCCCTTGAGCATATTGCGTAGGCACCTATTTACCTAAACTTTTAAAACTTGCTTTTTTGTTTCCCTCATGTAAATATTTTTTTTTTTATGTTAACATTTTGCTTAATAACTTTGTATCATAACATTGAATCTTGTTTAACCGTGTCATGTAAACTCGCTTTTGGGAATTGGACTAGATCAGATCATTTTTATAATCAATAGTTATTATTAATGTACTTTTCCTGTTGTGTTTTCTAAATAAATAAAATAAAATAAAAATAATAAGGCCCCGTTTATACCCTTTAGGTACGAGACCCTAAAAACCCTTAATAAAAACTTTATAGGTTCTGTTCAAAGTTAAAGTGCTACAAGAAAAACAAAAGTTAAATAAACACAGACAAAGAAAAAGCAAAGGAATCAGTAATAATATTCATGAATTCACCAATCCCATAGATTTACTTGTAAGTGGGTAGGTAATGTTTGCAGAACTACCCTCGCACCGCTCTACGAATAAAATAAAATAGCAGTTTCACAGTTTTGCATGTGAGGTGAATGAACTTTCTGAGTAAAAACTACTTAAATTTAAGTACCTTTTTTCTATCTTGAGAAATATCTAGAGAAGTTTAGAAGCATTCATCTTCTTCTTCTTTTTCGTATTAGCTAGTGGCAGCTTTGGTGTTGGAGCTTTTAGGCCGCCCGAAGGCCTCCGACATGGCTAACGTGTCTTCTGAAGCACGGAAGCGGATCTAAATGCCAGTAAACTTTAGTTACTTTAGATCCAAGGATAGCTCGACGCATCCAGCTTCTACCAGCAGCCTTTGGCAAATCTTTACTCCACCTGGCTGGAGGGTGTCCTGCACTACGTTTGCTGAGCCACGGTCACACAAGAACTCTTTTATCCCAGCGGTTATGGGTTCTTCGGCAGATATGACCAGCCCACTGCCAATTCAGCTTGCTCATCCTCTGAGCTATTTCGACAACTTTGGTTCTTTGCCGGATAGTTTCGTTGCGGAACTTATCCTTCAGCGACACTCAGAGAATTGCTCGAGCAGTGCTTGACGGAAAGTGCCCCACCCTAAATAATCTGCTATGAACATCTATGTAAGCCACTCCACGAGCAATTCTAGCAGAATGTTAATACGGCCTAGCTATCTATTCGAACCAGCTCAAAATCAATTTGCTATATTTACCCAAAACAAGTTAAAACCTTGTTATATTTTTTACTTGTCTAACCATCTCGATGTCGGAATAAAAATATCTGGGGCCATTGTCTCTCACCAACATTGCTCAACACAGCTTAAAGGTTTCACAAAAAGGGTATAGCAAAACAAAAACACCATATTAATATGTATGATGTGAATGTTGGAAAAATACACCCTGTGTTAATATACGGATCCAGGCTTCTCTGATAAAAAGTTGTGACACTTAAACATATACCTCTTTTTTTTGTCGGAGTGAAAATGCGTTAAGTACATTCTTCAAATCGGGGAGAGTTGGGAGTCTGGGTCTCCGCCGGCGACTATAGCTCGTGCTAGCTCAACGGCCTACCGATTAAAAACGCACCGTGTTCCGTCTCACTCACCATAGTGCTTGTGCATCATCGAACCATTCATCGCCTGATGAAGGGCTCGACGCTGCACCAGCACTTGACGGGGTCATGGGGTCTCGGTAGGATTCTACCACGGACTTAAACATATTCCAGTATTAAGTAACTTTTATTATAAGGTATAAGGTATTCCAACATATCTTCATCCCTGCTAACTAAAAACAGGGTTCTGGCGGCAGGCTGATTGTCGCATAGCGCAGCCGAAAGCCGACACAACTACATCCCCTGGCATATGAGCAGCAGCGGCGGCTACGAGAAGCTGTGCTTTGCGATCCCCGAACCGAATTCCCAGCGTAAGATTATGGTATATCCCCTTCATAATAGGGGAGCTCTACGTCCAGCAGTGGATTGAATAGGTTTCGTTGATGTAAGTATTTTTTACTCACTGATCAGAACGCTGTAGGTCCTGGCACATGGTAAGATGGAGTAGGCTTCAGCACCTGTACCATCCTCATATACTAGTCGGCCTTACCCACGGTCAATACGTGTGGAACTGACTAAGCAGCGGGTTTCCTCGCGAGGTTGTCCTATGCTTCGAGCGTGTGGTAATGGAAACATACATTTTTCAAAGCCAAAATCCATTGGTGGCCGGCTGATGTACAAAAATACTCCACCCTTTCCTTCTACCTTTTCCTCCATGATGCTTCTGAAGCTGTCATGTCGTATCAATCTAAAAACCTACAATCGAAATCAATCGTAATCAATTTATATTAAATAGGTTAGAACTAAGTGCTTAGATAGGTAAATCTAACATAGGCTTTAAGGCACTGTTAATAAAATGTGTAACCTAGTTTTATTGATTAAACGTTATACCTATCTATCTTAAGGTGTTCAAGAATTTTTCCTCTTCTCTTTTGTAAAGTTTCCATCAAGACCTTTATTTTAATTACGGTATAACACTAGAATCATCAGGAAAGGTTGCCTGGTAGAAAATGCTTTAGCATTAAGTACTTCTTTTGTACAATTATTTTTTGTTTTTGTGCAATAAAGTGTTGAATAAGTCATTCCAATTAGGTTAATACCTGCTTTATCAATGCTTTGTCTATCAAATTTCAGTTAATGCTACCTTACTTCACACAAACAAAAGGCTTTGTTTTACAATTAGGATAACTACACCCGTGACGTCACATGTTGGCTCCCACGGCACCGAATGAAATAACGTAGGGATCCGCATAAGCTGTACACAAAGGCTTTATTACCCACGAGAACATGCTTTTAAAGGTAAAAGTATTATGTAAGTATAGGGTTATACATCCACGCTGGTAGTCTAGGTAAGTTAGGTACTTTGGGATTTTTTTAACTCTGGTGTTGGAATTTTTAGGCCACCCGAGGGCTTCCGACTTGGCGTATCGACTGAAAAAGCAGAGCCAACATCTTGTGCCTTCCGAAACACGGTAGTGCTCATATCTAAATGCCACTAAACGGTCACCTATACAAGTAGTGACCGGGCGGAGTGTTGCTAAACCAACATGATCTGCTACCAGCATTGAGCTAATATACTTTACGATAGAATATCGCCTATCACAAGCTAAGTGTAAACGACACCTAAAGCTAAATGCATTCAAATGTCCACTGAAGTAGAGAAGCTTTATCGTAGTGCAAAGCGGAAGTAAAAATAGCTGAAGTAATAAAACGGTCTCCGTTATGTGACGGACACTAATGACATCAAGCAGCACGCGAATCGGAGTAGAGTAGATCAATTGAAGTATTATTGTAAGTAATGTTATTATTTCAATGCAAAATCAGAAGCAATATAGTGTTTTCTTGTGTGCCATTCTGTAGAATATCTTATGACCCTGTCCGATCCCACTGCAGGACAAAGGCTTCCCTTCCCTCTTTCCACACTTCCCAATCTTGGGACTCCGCTTGCCAGGATACCGAAAAACGTCCAGTTTGTCACTAGAATATCGAATCCTTATAATGTTGTTTCAATCCAACTAATATTATAAACGCAACAGTTTATAAAGATGTCAAATGTTCATTTCTCTTTCACGCCAAAACTACTGAACGAATTGTTGTTCAAATTTTGCACATAATGTAGTTCTAGACCAGGAATAACATGTAGGCTTCTTTTTAATAGGGTAACACGCAAACGCAACTACGGGCAAAGCCAGTTGTAAATACGAGTATATCAGTTTTATTGGCGATGCAATAACCAAGAGAAAGTTTTTAAATACTATTGAGTACTACTTAAAAAACAGTAGTTTTTATTCTTGGCATTTGACAGAATAGTAGTATTTGTTAAACTTTTACGAGTATTAAACATAATTAACATTTTAACGGGTCATCCTCGCTTGTCGAAAAATAAAAGAAATAATATAAAAACGCGAGGAAGACCCGTTAAACAATAATAATTATTTGACAGAACCACACTAAGATTCCATTGCGACCGTCATATTACGTCCTCCTTTTTTTCACCCCAACTTTAGATGCAAAAGTCTGTCGCCGATGTAATTAAATTAGCTGATTCCCTTTCGCGAATAGTACGATGTAGTTTTTGAATTAATATTTCGTAAAACAGCGGTGGTTAAGTTTTCGTTTTAATTCTGTTTCTCGATAGTGGTTGGTCGGGAATGACCCTTAATTCTTATGCCCCTATTTATATAAAGTTTTTGAATAAGTTTCATTACTTAGAAGTTGTTGGGAATAAATATTTCTCAATGCGATGGCAAAAAAAAATTACTGGCCTTATAGCTCAGTTGGTAGTAGTAATGCCTTCAGAGCTGCAGGTTTCGGATTCGATTCCCACTCAGGACATACATTTGTGTAGTGAAATATAGGGGTTTGTTCTGTGTCGGCGTGTTATAAGAGTATTTAGGTATGTTTTTCCGTCTCTTGTACATATTAAAGGCCCTGAGCTCTAGGAATACTCTTAACACGTTGACAGATGGCCATGACGCTTCGCACCCGAGGTGCCAGTGCTGGTGAACATGGAAAGTGGTGCTATTTAGCACTCAATGCGATATATTATGCATAAATATAATACCCAGATACAGAACAAACATCCATGTTCAATACACAAATATTTGTCCTGGGCGGGAATCGAACCCGCGACCTGCAGACCTGCAGCTCAGAAGGCAGAGCTCTGCCAATTTAGCAATGAGGCCATACGACCGCTTTATACCAAACCATTTTATGATTAATAAAGATATAAAATAATTTATTAGCGAAAAACATGTGTAGAATACGATTAAGATCTAAGAGTAAATATGTTCAACCTGTATCGGTACGCAAAGTTGTAGAGAGAGAATTGAATTAACCAAACCGTTTTTTTGGAAAAAAATATAAAAGATATATTATATTTACTGGATATATTATATTTATATTATATTTACATGGTAGAGTATACATACATTGATGAAAATTAACAATAATAGTGCTGAACATCTCACCAGCGTAAACTCGAATGTTTAATAATACTTATAATACAAAATAATCAATTTAGCTGAGTGCGTGCTTGGCAAAAACGTAATTACTTCGAATCAACTCTACAAAGGTGGACCAACGACTCAGAAGCCCTACCGAAGCCGCCCTAACCAAACCTTTAGAAAACGACTCAAACTTTCCAAATCGATATCCAGTAAACATTTCCTGTAACTTTTACCCATAGCAACAATTTCCGTAACATAAAATGTGAACAAACTTCAAAGTCTACTTACAGTCAGTTTGCGTCGGTTTTACCCGGAAAAATCCGCTTCGCTGCTATCACAACACTTGCACAGCACTGAACAGTTTTTGATAGGGTTTAGAGAGAAACGTGCGTCTTCGAAGGACGTCGATACACGGACTGAGCGGCCATGACAGCTTTTCTAGGGTGGCTTACGCAAGCGCATTGAGGGTGCGGTGCAGTGTAGTGAAATGAGAAGGTAAAGTTCGGTTATCGAATATTTTTATTTAGTTACCAGCTTGTATTAAGTTTTACACAAAATCTTATAGAAACCCGATTCTTCGCTTAATCCTGTTAGCCACGACGTACACGATGTACACGAGTATAGCAAACGGTAGAGTCAACTAGCGTATTAATCCACCCATTCCAAGTACTCTACCACAGCAGACAGCATTGGTAGAGTAGATTCCCTATTAAAGAGCCTCTTACCCTCTTAAGATTTCTTATTTTTTTTAGTTTCTTCTCTTTAGTAGCGACTCTACTCTACCAATGCTGTCTGCATTAGTATTGTTAGCATAGTTAGTATAGCATAGTTAGTAATCTACCTTATTACTTACCGTACCGTTTACTATCCGTGTACACCAAGTTTACTTGTAAAAATAGTAACACCCAAGATAAACGGGACTAGCCACGCTAGTTTTAGAAAAGATAAAACTGAATTGAGAACTTCGTCCTTTTTTTAAAGTCGGTTAATTTGCGAGAGTTTGTGTGTTAGTATTGACGGCCTCTGTGGCGCAGTGGGTGAAACTCCGCCTGAGACGCAGAAGGTTGCGGGTTCGAGTCCCGCTACGGGACAAATGTTTGCATGTTCTGTAGATATTTGTCTCGGGTCTGGGTGTTTTCTATGTATGATAAGTATTTATTTACAAAAAAAATTATATGTGTAGTATATCAATTATGTGGTTCCCATAATACAAGCTCTGCTTAGTTTGGGGCTACATGATGCGTTGTGATTACGTCCCGCATTATTTATTTATTTATTTATTTAGTATATTTGTACATCCACAACGGCTGAACGGATTTGGATGAAACTTTAAATCTACATAGTTTGTGACATGGATTTACTCTGCATTACTGGATTTTCTAATTCCTCAAGTTGATGGAAGCAGGACAATGCATCGTAGGGCACGTTTCAAACAAGCGGAACCTACGATTCAATGCTTTGTGATAGATAATGGTTTCCACTTGATATCAGGTAGGTCCTGTCGCCTCATTTACTAACTCAGTTGCACACCGAAATGATAAGCACCGGTTGTGTCTTTACAAAATATTACGGTTTGTAGTACGGTTGTTGCAAGTACCGGTGCCACCGACCATTTTAGTGTGCAACTGAGTTAGTAAATGAGGCATCAGTGCCTTCGGTACCACACAAAAAATGCACTAGGTTTTTTTTATCTCGGTAAACCTAGGAAGCTATTACATACATAATCTTGTTGATGGCACAGGTCGCTGCGGCAAACTGCGGTTTTTCGTTTATATGGCGCACTGGCCGCCGGCCTGCTTGAGACGCAGAACATTGTGATTTCGACTCCTGCCAAGAGACAAATGTTCGTATTTACTGCAAATATGTGACTCGGGCCTGGGTATACTATGTATTTATTTACAAAAAAATATGTAGAATGTCAGTCATGTGGTTTCCACATGATATGCTTAGTTTGGGGCTATTTGATGCTGTGCTAGCGTGACCAGCATTATTATTATTTATTTATTTATCTGCCTCAGACTAACGCAGGATCGAGGCGAGTGGCGGCATATCAAAAGAAGGTCTATGCCCAGCAGTCGTTCGGAAACGGCTTATAATGATGATGATGATTTATTTATTTACATTCCCTTACTGTCAGTGCTTACGCTGTATCACATTACCTTAAGGTCTCTCCCTATTGTTCGTGTACGAAATGTCTCGAATTGAAAGCAAAGATACATTATTTGTGCGTGTAATCTCATTATAGCTACAATATGTCCACACCCATTTATTTTATTTATGCTCGGACGGCGTTTTAGTATCGGGACGCGAGGACTATTAAAGATTTTGCGGTTAATAGCTATTTAGTCAGTACACTAATGCATAATTTGATTGGTTATTTACTTTTTTTTAGAATTTACGTAGTTATATGTGCATTATGATGATGATAATGAAGTGGGTGGGAATTTTTATAGAGCGTAGAGTACGCTTGTGAAGGTACGCCCAGCTAAAAAAGTAGACTAACAAAATGTGTTTAAAACATCGAGAAAATATACTTACCAAAACAAATCCGCACCAAAACTCGGCGTACGGTACATAACGCGCCAAATACTATTCAACAGACTTATCGTCTAAATAAGTACATATGTGGCATTGCGAACTATTTATTTGATGTTTATGTATGTCAACGTGGCTCAGACGATTTATGATAGTTTTTTGGATACTGTGACTCTACAGAGTACTACATCGATGGCTTGAAAATGAAAATGTCTTTTAAACCAAGACGTTTCTGAAACTGTAACAATTCAAGCGAAATTTTCAAATTAAGCTTGTCAGTTTTGCCAATAAGAATTTTTAAATTAGATAATACATTTGAAATGTGGTGCTGGAGAAGAATGGAACGAATAAGCTGGACAGACAAAGTAACTAACAAAGAAGTTTGAAGTATAGTCGTCGGAGATAGAGTTATGTTAACAATATATAAAACAGAAGAGGAAAGATGTTTGGACACCTCACACGACATGACAACTTTATACGTAACATCGTTGAAAAGTAGAAGGAAAGAGAGGAATGCGAAGACCAAGGATAAATTATATGAGTCACATTAAAGAGAAGGTAGATGTCATGTCGTATATGGATGTAAAGGAGGCGGCTTTGGAGAGAGGAAGATGGAAGGAGCTGCATCAGTTGCGCCGACAAGAGCACTCTTAAATAAATTATGATAAAATTACATAAGGTTATAATAGGTATTTGAAAAATTTAAAGAGTCAATCTAGTATTTTCGTTGACTATACCAATAGTTAGGAATTAAGAATATTGAAGAGCATTTTATACTACTCTATTACTTATTTTCTAAATTACTGAATTATACTTATCTTTTGTAACAAAAATAAATGTTCTAAGTGGCCTAAATCTTGTAGATATAATTTTATCAAACCACTGTGTAGGTTTATTCCATTCGAATTTGCCACACATCAAAAATAACCTCACAATACGTTTTACCACACAATTTATTGCTCAACCCACATTGAGCTGAAGATAGAACACCATAGATATAACGTTGGTCAGCCAGGCTTCCCCAAAGCTTGACTATTGCGATAAAAATATTAGAACACATTCAACGAAGCGTATTTAACATATCGACATATTTTTATCTAGGGACGCTCGACTCGATCCCTAGTTAACCGGTTATAGTCACCCCTAATCCCGTTAATTTCACGTCCAAAGCCTAAACCGTTCGTTGGCTACTTTTTCATAAAACTCTATAATGCCTGAGGCAATAAACAGTTTATGGGTGTAATATTATGATGACAGTGCTTTTATAGCGCGACGGCTGAAACGAATAAATGTAAAAAAAACCGTTGGTCTACATCTTTGTCGTTGGTAAGATTTAATTTTGATTTGATTTCGATTATCTGAAACGAGTTTATCCGACATAGAACTAAAGTTGTTGACATAGCTCAGAGAATTAGCGAGCTGAAGTGGCAGTGGGCTGGACATATCTGCCCAAGAACCGATAATCGTTGGGGTAGACGAGTTCTTGAGTGGAGACCGCGGCTCGGCAAACGTAGTGTAGGACGCCCTCCGGCCAGGTGGAGTGACGATCTGCGAAAGGCTGCTGGTAGAAGCTGGATGCGTCGAGCTCAGGACAGGGCGCAATGGGCGCTCATTAGGGGAGGCCTATGTCCATAAGTGGACTGCTATAGGCTGATGATGATGATGATGATGATGATGATCTGAAAACTGATGGCTATTCTAAAGAAATATTTAAGTATACTTTCTTAAGTTCCAAAGTTGATATTGTAGTGCCTCTACGTTGCAGAAATCATTAATTTTAAGATCTAAATGTACCGCATGCAATACTAAAGATTATGATTGTGAAGAATTCTACGACCGAAGCGAAAGCGCATCACAACCATCGAGATAAATGACAGTAACAGTATATATCTACAATTACAACACAGCACAACAACTATATCAGTCCACTGCTGGACATAGGCCACCCTTAATAAAAAGGGGATATGCCCATAATCCCCACGCATGGTTGGGGATCGCAGGGCACAGCTTCACGCTCCGCCGACGCTGCTGCCCGTCGGTGGAGATGTAGCTAGTACCGGTGTTAGACTGCGCTATGCCGCAATCAGCCGGCCGCAAGAGGCCCGTATGTTAGCTATGAGGGTGCACCACGGACAGGTGAGGTTGGCCTGGGTTCCAAAGATAGACGTTAGAACCACCTACACCCGAACCCGAAACATATACCATATAACATAATTCAGATCATGTAAAAATTTAGTAACATGCGAGTTCCGTTTCCAAACATGACACCAAAAGCTTAACGCCAAAGTCCAAAACAAAGTTATAAAATTAACATAACTTGCTGGCGGGACTCCGTTTGGTGCGAATGAGAAAAACTTGGGGAATTTTTAATTTAGAAAATTCCGAGACAATAATGTTGCTGCTACAATTCTTTGCCAGCCTGCGTAGACATTTTGTAGCTATAGGCAATACAAGTTGTTAAAATACGCCTTGACCTTTTGCTTTCTTATTAAGGTAAGCACCTAAAAGGTAAAAGGTAACGCGGCGTCCTACGTGGGCTATTCAAAGCGAACGCGATTGAGAAGCGATCCGACGTGGTGACACCCGAATTCAACGCGATGCGGTGCGACGTGGCAGCTTTGTCCTGCGTGCACGCGAATATTCCTACATCATCACCGCCCTGCGCCCCTCTGCCATCGCGTCGCGTCCATTTCGCACGAAAATATCAAACCAACTGGGCACCTAGTGCGAGTTCTTTTACCAGCTCGATCGCGTTTATGGAAATTTGTATAGAAAGGAGTTAGTTCCACGCGTTTTTCACTAGATGGCGATCGAGCTGGTAAAAAACTGGCACTAGGCACCCTGATCGCGTTCACGTCAATTTACGCCGCGCCGCTTCGCACCTTGCGTGCGTTTGGTCACGTAGGTCACTTTTTTAGTTATCAACCTGTTTGTTGTATCCTCGCCGAATCGCGCCCCGCTTCGCGTTGACGTAGGACGTCTACCTAGAAAACCTACCTATTTCACTAACGAATTGTGTATGTAAATATTGACTTCATATTACCTATTTAAAGTTTATTTACCCTAATTAACTATCCAGCCAACTATGGCAGCCCGATGGAACACGACCAAGAAAGCGATGGTTTGACGAGCTCGAGGCCTTCAAGAGAGGATGGTGGGACACCTCGAAGGCTAGAGATGGTTGGCGGAATACCGGGGTCACCTTTGCCCAGCAGTGGGACGATGCAGGTTGAACAAAAAACTTTACCATGAAGCCAGCTTTTTACTATGGGATGTAATGAATATTACATCTTTACACGTGATCATTTGACACTTCAAACTCAGGGTGAGGCAGGGGGAGGTGAGGGGTCCGGGGAGGTGTGTCGTTCAAATTGTATGATGAGCGATAAAATCATTGATATATATTGTTACTATAAAATATTTTAGCTCAAGATGTAACATATATCCCATAGTCAAAGCTTCATGTGACTATAACTATGACGTCCTCCTCTCTCGTATTAATTATTATTGTTGTGCCCAAGAGGGTCTATAAAGATATTAAAAGCTGTTTAAACATGTTTACATGTTTATATTATGGAACGCAATAAATGATTGAGTATTGAGTATTAAACTTAAACTGCTTTTGGCTGAACATTATCTACGCCACACACACACCACCATACCAGCCTATATCAGTAAACTGCTGGGCATGGGCAACTTAACTGCTTTGTGGATGTTTCAATTTCCTTTAGCATGTTATAAAATGCTCTCCGATCCGATGCTCTCCAACGCGCGCCGGTAAGTCTGAATAAAGAAAAAAAGAAAGAAAGAATACATTTATTTGACCACAACACAATAACATATCGAACTCACAATTAGAAGATTCAAACCAAAATAGGCACAAAAGAACATAATTATACTAACTGGCGCGGAAAGAGTAGGTAAGTGCCCACCGAGTGGTAGCGAGTCCGCTATGTACCGGATGGAGCCAAACAGGCCCAGACTCAGCTTTTTGCTGTTTTGTCACAAAAGTAGGCAGGTAATAACTACCCACCTGCTCAGCGAAAAAACAGCGCTGATTTTCAGTCTGAGCCTAAAAATTGGATGGCGCCACATAATATTGTTAGAGGGATAAAATAAAATGATGTATAAAATATACCACATGTAACTAATAAAATAATAGATATAACTCACATTGAAATTAATACTAATAAATAATTAATTAACATATATAGACTGATTAAAAATATTAAGGGATCAAAATAAACAAATCAAGGGGAAAATAATAATATAATTATATAATTACACCTAAAAATAATAACAGAAAACGAAGTACTAAATAAATTGAGACCCGTTATATTTGACTGGCTATTCAAAAAAATTTGTATAATGTAGGAAGCAGCTGTTGATTAGTCCAGAATGGAAACGCACGGCGGCCACCACGCCAAGAAAGTAACAACAAACAGAGCCAACAAATACTGAAGATGGAACACCCACCTAACCACCCAACTTACTAACGCCCATCGTACGCGTTATTGTAGTGAGTTGTTGAATCGTACATTAACGTAACGCCATTGCGTGTTTTGGAAACGCGTTTTGTTTGAAGCATGCTATGACGTCACACGTTATCGGCAAGGAATCTTTTGTGTTATATTTAGGGGTGAGGTTGGCTTGGATTCCGAAGATGGATTTTGGAACCCCTTACACCCCCCAAATGTAAAAACATATCAATGGTGACATTGTATATTTGAATTTTGTATTTTGTGACTAGATTTTTAACCATCTACTGCTTAATCATCATCATCATCATCATCAGCCTATAGCAGTCTACTGCTGGACATAGACCTTCCCTAATGAGAGCCATTGCGCCCTGTCCTGAGCTCGACGCATCCAGCTTCTACCAGCAGCCTTCCGCAGATCGTCACTCCACCATAAATAACACTTTCGCTACAGAATTACCAAGCTGAAGTGGTAGTAGGCTGGCCATATTTGCAGAAGAACCGATAACCGTTGGTGTAAACGAGTTCTTTAGTGGAGACCGCAGCTTGGCAAGCGTAGTATACTGTTTAATAAGCTAATAATATTGTATGTATTCAAAAATAAATAAATTTATACCGGCCAAGTAAACCTTCCCAACTTTCCCATTTGCCTACTTAGTGCGATGTGCCGAGCGTATCTATGTACTAGCTACTCAGTGCTGTCTGAGTATACTAACTACAGGCTAATCCCAGGTAAGCGGGCTATGTGTATGTAGGTACCTGGCTAAAAGTTGCCAAAGGATTACCTCTACTCTGTGCGGAGACAAAGACTGATGAGAAAAACTAAGCTTGGTGGCGTACCGTGCCAAAATTATCTCGTAGCCCACAAGTTTTTTAAGTAAGACCTATCTAGTTTAGATTTTAGTGCAAATAATAACTAAAGGCATATCCTCCTTTATAAGGAGAGGCCTATGTCCAGCAGTGGACTGATATAGGCTGCTATGGTGTGTGGTGTGGAAGTTTTCACATGCCTATAAACGTCTAGTCCAGTCTACTCAAGTTTAATGCGGGTTGCAGACCGACTAAGGTAATCCGAAGCTAAACAATGCCAGCTTAGCTAAGCTAAGGATATGCTAAAAATATGTCCCGCGCACACTAAGAACTAAAATTCCAGAAATTAACAATCTACTTGAATTAGATCTATAATTCAATTTACATACTTTTTAACGGGCTGACTCCTACTCCATACCATTGCTGTGCCCAAAATTGGGCTCATAGTGTTATACATAACATTATATGACTGCAATAAATAAATGAAATGAAATAAGCGAAAGCTCATTTAGTGTTGCGAAGTTGTGATAATCCTTCGACTGTCTGTCGCATAGTATTGGAAATTGTTTAACAATTTCAATAAATTGCGACACACACAGGACGGCACTGACAAAGGATGTGCGAAGGGGGTGCGGGGTAGGCGGGAGGGGATTAGCTTAGCTCGTGTAGCTACGCATCGGCGTACAAAACTAACTTGGCTTTGCATATTTTAGTTAGCTCCTGTGGTTAGCTCACATAGCTTAGGCACAGGTCACACATATCGGGCAAGGACATGGCGCGGACATGGCGCGGACGTGGCACGGACGTGGCGAGGACATGGCACGGGCATGGCGCGGACATGGCTCGGACATGACGCAGAAATGACGCGACAGAGGCACAAGTGTAGTGCAGTCTGTTGTCCGGTATCGATGTGTCAGCATGTCATCCTCAGAAAACGAAGATGCTCTTGCTCTCGTGCATACAATTAATTAATATACAGATCAGGGCCCGTACAACCCCGATTTCAAGTTAGTTGCTTCGAAAGTGAAACCCCTTCATTGGGTTATACAGTTGACGGGATTACCCTTTCGTTTGGATATTTTCCTCCTAACACAAGCGAAAGTGTAACCCGTTCCTTTTGGTTTTCAGTCGATAGGGTTACCCTCTTATGAATGGAGAATGAATGGAGTTACCTCTTGATAGGTTTTTTTGAATGTTACACAATGGTTATCATTACTAATATTTATTAATTAATAATAATTTCGGATTGTCACTGTCACTGTCACTCTAAAACTCAAACTCAAAACTCAACTCAAAGCTCCACTCGAAACTCATTCTACAAATTCATCTGTAAATGGTTATATCTCTGGAACTACTCATCCTAGAATAGCTGTTAATTGCTCAAAAGATAGCTATCGACAAGATCTTTATTTTCAATGACATATGTCAAAATTGAATTTGCCATATCTCGAGAAGTACTCATCCTAGACTTGCCGTTAGCTCAAATGATAGCTACTAATAAAATCTTAATTTTCGATGACAGCTGTCAAACTAAAAACTGTCATCGAAAATTAAGATCTTAACAATAGCTATCATGTGAGCTAGTAAAAGCAAGTCTAAGATGAGTAGTTCTCGAGATATGGTCGATTTAAGTTTGACAGCTGTCATCGAAAATTAAGGTCTTGTCAATAGCTATCATTTGAGCTAGTAAAGGCAAGTCTAAGATAAGTAGTTCTCGAGATATGGTCGATTTAAATTTGACAGCTGTCATCGAAAATTAAGTTCATGTCAATAGCAATCATTTGAGCTAGTAAAGGCAAGTCTAAGATAAGTAGTTCCCGAGATATGGTCGATTTAAGTTTGACAGCTGTCATCGAAAATTAAGTTCATGTCAATAGCAATCATTTGAGCTAGTAAAAGCAAGTCTAAGATGAGTAGTTCTCGAGATATGGTCGATTTAAGTTTGACAGCTGTCATCGAAAATTAAGGTCTTGTCAATAGCTATCATTTGAGCTAGTAAAAGCAAGTCTAAGATAAGTAGTTCTCGAGATATGGTCAATTTAGGTTTGACAGCTGTTATTGAAAATTTATTCCAATTTTATTATAATATAATTATTATTGCGTAAAATAAACAATTAGTAGTCTGTATTTCCGCCCTTAATGCTCAGAACACAATTACCGCAATTAATTTTCATCTTTTGACCGAATTTTTTTTCTCCTTTATCTCCTATAACCCACGTATAACCCGTGTTACAATGATAAAAAGGGTAACCCTAAGGAATGGGTTTTGGAATAATACCAAAACCCAATACTATTGATAACCCTCATGATCAGGTAACCTAATCAAAAGGGTTTTGAATGGTTTAGACCCATCAAATAATAGTGTAACCCATACGGAGAGGGTTAACTAAGCTTTTGAAATTACTAAATTACTAAGCTTTTGAAAAAACCCTGCCGAAAACCTCTTCATCGGGTTACCAAATCGGGCCCTGATGATACAGATGAAGAAAATACGCCCAAACGAATTTGCACAAGGATCAGCTAGTATTACCATGGGTATTACATAAAAAAATCTTAGCACCGGTTTAATCTCTTTCCGATTTCCAGCCACAATTTATCTTGAACATTTCAGTTACAATAATTGGAACGACAATGATCATAAAGCGTTGCATATTTTACAATCAATTCACAAAATTCAATATTAAATTCGATATCGTCATTCGTCACGCATTTTTACATCACTAACAGACGTATGTCGCAAGCAAGTACATACTACGAACTGGCGGCCATCTGACGCTCATCTGGCGGCGATCGGGCGCGGGCGCCGAAAAGGCGCGTCATACGTCCGAGCAACGACATACTATGTGCCCTAAATTGTGCTTTATTTCCATGCATTTTGTATGAAATTTGAATGGAATAGGAAACCACCTGTGCCATGTCCGTGTCATGTCCGTGCCCGATGAATGTGACTAGCGTCGGGCGCAGACATGGCACTGGCGGTTTCTTATTCCAATCAAATTTCATACAAAATGCATGGAAATAAAGTATAATTTAGGACACACGGTATGTCGTTGATCGGACGTGGTTATGACGCGAAGTCGTCGAGCTCAATTGTGCTTTATTTCCGTGCATTTTGTATTAAACTTGAATGGAATAGGAAAGCGCCCGCGCCATGTCCGCGCCAGGTCAGACAGGTGAGGCCTGAGCCTTAGTTTGCATAGTTTGCAGTCTGCGCACAAGTAAGAAAAACTGCGTAAGCTATGTGAGCTGGATTAAACTAACTTAGCTTAGCTCTTGGTCTGCAACCCGCTTAAAGCCAGCCGTCCAACGCCAGCTAAGCTAAGTGAAAACTAAGCTCAGTGAACTAAGCTAAGCTAAACTGGGAAATAATAATACGTCCACCAAAAAATAAGCTAAAACCAAGTTAGTGATGGCCAGTTTGTTCTAGAACGTTGAGTTAAACGGACGGAAGAAGATATGATGACAGTTCAGGGATTATTGCTCATTTCATAAAAACAAGAGAGTGAGGGACGCTTAGTTTAGCTGACGTAGTAACGATACACAACTAAGTTATTTCGACTTAGCAGTGCTATTTTACGTAGCTTAGCTTGCATAGTTTGCCATGGACGCACATGTATGAAAAACTGGCACTACTATACGAGCTAAGCTAAACTAACTTAGTTTAGTTGGCGGTGGACGACTTTGGAGTAACATAATCAATAAAAAGTAAGCATAAATTATGTTTATCCTGAAAAGCAGTGACAGGGACTATGGTTGTTGACAAGTTGTGAGAGCCTTACTTTAATATCATCATCATCATTATCCACAGCCCGACTTTATCCACCGCTGGTTATAGACCTCTCGAAGTTTGTGCCATCCACCACGGTCTTGTGCTAGTCGTATTCACGATCGCCCAAAGCGTACTATGTCGTCGACCTATCTCGCTACTGGTCTTCCGACGCTTCTTTTGCCTACCCTCGGCCACCATTCGGTCAATGTCTTGCTCCACCTGTCATCACCACGCCTCGCAATGTGTCCCGCCCCTCCCCACTTTGAGTTCCATAAGTCGATTTCCAATAGTTAAACATACGTGATTAAAAATATAATTTCTTGAGTTAATTTATGGCATAAAACGAACCGGTTCTTCAATGGAAAACTACAAGATTTTGAACACATGTTGTTGAGCTTTGGGGGAAGATTTACCATTTTTTATACAATAACAACACCACCAGCTTATTCAGTCCACTGCTGGACATAGGCCACCTCTATAAGAAGGGGGATATGCCCATAATCCCCACGCTTGGCATGCGGGTTGGGGATCGTAGGGTCTTAGGCTGCGCTATGCCGCAATCAGCCGGCCGCCAGAACCCCGTTTGTTAGTTAGCAGGGAGATAGGCCTGATAGATTTAGGTTGGAACCCTTCACAGGCTTTTAAAACCTTTTTATAGTTAAAATTCTTTCCCAAGGGGGACAATGTCTAGGCACACTTTTGAGTAGGTAGGAAAAATATTATGACTTGACGAACCCGATGTAAGTTTATAAAATACTTAGGTAATAAATACAATTACTGAATTATATACATAAGTCCTTATTAGAGGAACATACGAGCTTTATTTTTGATGAAACAACAAACTGGTTTAATAAGAAGGTAGATTGCTACTCAACGTTTATAAATAGCAGCGAATTCAATTAAAAGAAACCTAACAATATAACCCTACCTCACAATTTTACTGGCATTTCTAAGGCCTTCGTTACATCTATATTTACCGGTGCCTTTATAGCGGTGAGCTTTGAGGTAAATGGAATACTTGAGTGCCTACAGTTGGGATATTTTCCACTTATATTGAAACTAGCTTCCGCCCGCGTGGTACTGGGATAAAAAGTAGCCTATGTCGTAATCCAAATAACAAACTATGTATATTCAAAGTTTCATCCAAATCCGTTTAGTAGTTTTTGCGTGAAAGTAACAAATATCCATCCATACCTCGGTTTAGAGCACATCCTTTTCACCCCCTTTGGGGTAGTTTTCGAAAAAAACTTAATATTTTTCACTTTCATTACTTAGAAAAGCGTTTTTTATAAGTTTTAAGAGATTCATACCACATATTGGGGTGTAAGGGGTTCCAACCCCCATCTCCGGAACCCAAGCCAACCTCACCTGCACGTGGTACACCCTGCTGACTAACAAACAGGGCTCTGGCAGCCGGCTGATTGCGGCATAGCGCAGCCTAACACCAGCACAGCTAAATCCCCTGGCCGCCGACGGGCAGCAGCGTCGGCGGTGCGAGAAGCTGTACCCTGCGATCCCCAAACCCGCATGCCCAGCGTGGGGATTATGGGCATATCCCCCTTCTTATAGGGGAGGCCTATGTCCAGCAGTGGATTGAATAGGCTGTTGTTGTTGTGTATACCACATATTCAAATTCTCCTTTTCAAAACTTTGATACCCTATTTCATCCTCACAAAATGTATATTTTAAAAAACCTGGTATGCGGTTATTTATGGTTTTGTATTCCAAGAATTCTTACAAAGTTTCAAGCAAAACGCACCACGCGTTAAGATTTTCCTATACAAATTTTAACACCCCACTGAAGACTATTTCAAAATTTCAATGACATAAATCTTCATTGATTGTATGGCATAACACATATGCCAGGTTCAAAGTTTCCGATTTTTCATAAAAACGTTTTAACCCCTTTTCACCATTGATATATATATTGTTACTATCGTCTTTTCACCCTCTTAGGGGCAGATTTTCCAAAAAATCATTTCATAATTCGCACCTACACCCTTCAAATATTTCATGAACCATATTTCAAATCTCTAGGTCCTTTCGTTTCTGAGATTTCGTGATGAGTGTGTCAGTCAGTAAGTCGGTCAGTCAGTGAATGGAGTTCTCTTCTATAAGTATAGATTATTTTTGAAATATTATTTTATAAATATAAAAAAAAGTATAGATTATGATTATGATTAGTGTATTATACCTATTGATTTAAATCTTCAAGAGTTGACGACAACCTGACAGACCGTCACTTTGGTCGGGAGGTTCAAGGTTCCCTCTGAAAATCAGCGCTGCTTAGCCCACCCTAGCAAAGTTTTTAGGCACTGGCCGGGACGCTGTACTTCCTGGGACATGGTTTCATGGAATACTTAGTACATAATCATAATCATTTATTTCGTACATTACAAGAATTACACGTTATTTTGATATTTTAACGATACATATCTACATAATATATGAAACCTAAATAAATGTGAGCGCAACTGTGGTCAAACTATAAAGCAAGTTACATGGTCAATTATGGTGTTATCTGAAAGGCCTTCATTTGCCCATTCCAAAGACGGTTTACAACATAGCTAAAGTTTTTTAATTACGAATAAATCTTTCTAGTTAGTATCGCACGCCATTGACGTCACCCGTGGTGGGTGAGTCAACTCGAACTTAACCGGTCTTGTTGTATATTTGATGACTCGAATAAACATTGCTTTATCTTTCTATCTATATCTTTAAGCAGTCAGCTATCCAATTAAGGTGACTGGTCGGAAAGTTGCGACAAGTGCTTCAAAGTTCAAACCCTGACAAGAATCAATAGTTAGACTCTTTAAAGGTTAATTTCAAAAACTTTACGGCGCTTTCGACGTCGCCCGCTGGCACAGATTTAAAGATAAACTTTGTACTAGGACATGCTCTGGCTGTGAAAGTCGCCTCTGACGGATTTCGAATCCTATCAACTGTTATTGTTGTTTAATATCTCAACTTTCTTGTTACCTCGATTCAGGGAAATCAGTGTTTGCTCTTTGAGCAAATTTATACGCTGAGTTAATGATTATTTGTTACACACACCATACATTTACAGTCATTCGTTTTTTTTTTTTTATAAATGGTAATAAATTTTATTATGCATGTGTTTGTTGTTGTCAAATAAAAGTTTGGATACTCGTTTGAACTTGAACCTTCCCAAGCCCGCCACAGCTTCGGTTCCCCACCAATTTTGTTCATTATTTAAGTTAGTCTTAACTCTATGGCAAAAGCCCGCCTGAAAGGCAATAGAGCCGCGCGACATACATATGTTTGTAAGGTAATCAAATTTTGCTGCTGCCCGTCGGTCGGCGCCCAAGGGAATTGTAGCTGTGTCGGTGAAAGGCTGCGCCTTGCCCCAATTAGGCGGCCGCCAGATTCTCTATGTGAGTGCAGGGTGCAACACGGGCGGGCTAGGTTGACTAAGTTCCGAAAATGAAACCCATTTTCGGAACACCCCATCCCTGCTCTTCGTTCAAGCGTAGGATATCGAAAGCGGGGGCTGTAAAGTAGAACGCTTGTTTTTAATTAATGATGTCATTCAAGCGGGTTGGATTCAGCTACCGGAGCTTAGGCTAATCACTCGTTGTCAAGCAACAAGTTGGATCGATAAAGCTTAAATAAAATATCAGCTTCAAGTATACGTTGTGAGTGCCACGGTGATTTCTAGTAAAAACAGTGAATTTATACAGTTTTCTCTATTTAGATCGTGGTTTGGTTGTGTAAATAGTTTTTTTAAATATAATAAATAACCTTTAGTGTAATAAGTTAACTAATTTAATAATAATCAAACAAGCGAAGCCGCGAGCAAAGCTAGTCTACTGAAAGTCTTTATAGGTCTCCGAGGGACTGTCACTGGAGCCTGTTTTTTATAGTGTCTGTATAGGACACAACTGTTGAACGCTGAAACAAATGGTTGGCTGGAGGGAATCCAAAATGAAACACATAGTTTATTCTGGACATCCGTCGCAGTTCTGGCTTGTAAGTGATTACGAAGTACTTATTGTGTAGTCTCTTTTTTAGGGTTCCGCACCTCAATAGCAAAATAACACTAAAGGTGGCGACTGACATGAAAATTCGCTCGACGTGAGCACATTAGTGTCAGCGCGAACGGGCAACACGCGACAGCCACAAACCCTGCGACGAGAAGCTAGAAGCTGCGACGAATGGCGGCTTCCGGTGTCAACCGTGTGCGGCGAGTCCATAAAAAATGTGTGTAAACTACAGGAAATATGCCAGTGGCCGCATTTTACAGCTGTCGCGTGTGGCTCGTTTGCGCCGACCCTTAAGTCGAATATTCGGTATGTGCCGAATAGCTGTTTGCTCACAACGCACATTTGCTCGATGCGAATATTCACATCGAGCAAATACTTATGTCAGTCCCCATCTACAAAGGATCACTTCGTTGTAAAAAAAATAGCGACTATCATAATGTTAACACAAGAAATAAAGATAAACTAGCTGTTCCCACTGTAAGGCTCCATAAAGTTAATCAATCTTTTAAAGGGATGTGTGTACGATTTTTTAACAAAATCCCAAATGACGTGATTAATCTATCTGTAAATAAATTCAAAAATGTTGTTAAACGTAATCTCTGTCATAAAGCTTATTATAAAATATCTGATTATATAGATGACAAAAAAGCTTGGGATGAAAATGCCTCCAACTCCATCAAAAACAATGTAATATTAAGAACAATGACGTTAAAAAAATATAAGCCAAGCAGAGTTTCTTGCCAATTCTTCTCTGTTTGGTTGGGTTACGAATTGGTGGTAAATTAAAAAAAAATTCGATTCAAGTTCCTCTCGAATAAAACAATGCCTTAAAACACAAGTTATGGGAAAAATCAGAAAACCCTAAAGCAGTAACAACAAGTTGGTACTTACAAGTGGCCTCGGTGCGGCAGTCCGATAATCCGCCTATCTAAAGGTCTCCAAATATTAAAATGTGGTGAAAAATTACTGATATTTATTTTATCATTTACTCATTGAAACCCAATTTTAAATTAGTTGTTGTTTTCAGGATCGTCAAAGATCAGAAATGAAGACCAGAGTGGACGTCGAAGATATGAAGAAACTTACTGACGTCGTCGATTATGACTCTCTTCATATACAGAAGTAAAAAAAATATAATTTTCTTATTCAAATTCATATAACGCACCACATTCATACAAGAAAAACCGGCCAAGTGCGAGACGGACTAGCGCACGAAGGGTTCTGTGCCACTATTTATGTACCTTAGTTTTTCTGTTATTTTAAAATAATTATTTATTTTTGAAGTAACCTGTTGCTGTAATTAATATCGAGCAAAAAAATCACGTTTGTTGTATGTTACCCTTTAATATATATATATATATATATATATATATATATATATATATATATATATATATTATCTTATCTTATCTTATCTTATCTTTGTTGTATGGGAGCACTTCAAAAATATTAGTTTTTTCGGTTTTTAGTAATTGTTGTTATGGCGGCAACAGAAATATAATAATCTTTACTTCAATTGAATTTCATGGTGTGATTGCGCCAAAATATTTGCTTTCCAAAACTAAACATAACCTAGAAACTGTTTTGACACACCAAAAAAGTTGCATGGAATCCATCATGTTCGGGTTACATTCACAAGCTGCGACAGTCTGCCACATGACGCAAGGTGTTGTCATGCCGTACGATTCTTGCCACAATGTGTGACATTTTTTAAGCTATTGCATAGCTTCTATCGAGGGCCTTGAGCGCGGGGACCGAATCCAGAAATTCCGTAACGAAAAAAAACCTCACGCTCCCCACTCCGACGGACACGGAGGTGTGGCTTGAAGGCCGTGCATTGTCTAACGTCGTTTCTTTTCGGCAGTCTTCGACACGGTGTTTGTGTGCGTGCAACTAGACGTATTTTTATTTAACGAAAAAAAAAAATGTTTTCTTATCGGTCACCACGCTCAAAAAGTGTAACTTGAATTAATATCAAAGAAAAAGAAATACTGCATAAATAAAATAATTATAATTGCATAAGTTGATACAAAATGCTATGCAATAGCTTTACCGCGGCAGTCCCCGAGTGCCACACGTCTTTTTTTTAATTATCGTAGCATGCGGCGTTGTGACATCCCGCAATGCCGCACAGTGTTGTACTGGCGTAAAACGGCCTTGAGCCGCAGGTTTCATCATGATGTTTTACTTCACCGTTTTGAGAAATCTACAAAAATAAATAAGGTACCAATAACTTTTCGAAAAAATAATACTAAAAATTTATGGAACAAAAGATTAGTTGTAGATGAGATTGTTAATATTTTACCAATAACCTTTTAATGACAGATTCATAGAAAACAGGACAAGCGAGAAAGTTCAAGAACTTCTAGAACAAGAGGAAGTAAAACTATGACTAAGAAGAGAAAAGCTCAGGCTACTTCTAGAAGTTGAAGAGCAGCAGCTTCTAGAAGAGTTGAGAAGGAAACAGCAGAACCAGGAATGCGGGTATTGCAAGGTGAAGAAGGAGAGGATCCAGACATATTTGGAGGAACTTGAAAATGAGAAATTAAGGGAATGCCTGAAAGGGTTGGAGAGAGAGAAAATGTAAGCCAATTATCTAGTGCCTAATGTAGACTACTTAAATAAGTTTAAATTCTTTGATTTCATTCATTTATGACACAGCATCATAAAGCTCAAAACTAAGCAGAGCTTATATTATGGACTGACTAGCTGACCCGCCCGCAACTTCTTTAGCGTATGCATATTTGTATGTAAGCACATCATTGTCATCACATGCTAACAGGTAAAATAATATTTTTAAAAAAACTGGACACTTATCACACAGCATCATATAGCCCTAAACCAAGCAGAGCTTGTATTATGCATACATTTTTTTAAATACATACATATCATACATAGAAAAAACCCAGACCCGAGACAAATATCTGCAGAACATGCAAACATTTGTCCCGCAGCGGGAATCGAACCCGCAACCTTCTGCGTCTCAGGCGGGCCTTCGCCATCTGCGCCTCAGAGGTCGTCAAATCGTAAAATGTTTCGCAAACCCGTTACCGTTCCTACTCCCTTCTCCGTTACGGTTCTCATCGGAAACCCGTCGCCAAGTCTATAGCCGTTTAAAATGTGTAGGTATGTTAATTTTTTATAAAGATTTTTTATTAAGGGTCCTTACTTATGAAATGATTGGTTATCTATGCATAATGTGTTGTATGTGTGTGATAATTTAATACCCTCTCTCACCCTCTTCAAGTTATATTTTCACGACGAAAAGTAGCCTGTGCCGTTCTCCAAGGTCCTATCTATCTCTATGTCAAAATTCATCAAAATTGGTAGCGTGAAAGCATAATTGACAGATAGAAAGACAGAGACAGATAGTTACTTTCCCATTTTTAACACTTTGACTGAGGGCCAGTCCTCACAACACCCTATTGCATCCCTTTTCACAGGTAGGTCCTTAACCATCCGTAGTGAAGAATATTTATTAAAACAATGTCTTAATACGAATCAAACAACGTGTTTCAAAATTTCCTTCTAACACAATGATATCTCATTGTTCTAACACCCGAATGCACCCCATTGAAGGGGGGACCCAACCATCCGTAGTGAACAATATTTTAACCAGGTTTCAAAATTAACTAAGAAAGTCTTTATATGATTTTAAAAGTTTCCTTAAAACACCCCATTTTAGAAGAAACTATTAACTGTTAAGGCGACTATAAGGGTCAAACCTCCCTCTCGCTCGCACTATTCAACATTTTTGAAGATATAAAATCACTGAATGTAGTTATGCAAAATAGCAAACCTTCACGGCCTAGAAAATAACAATACAAAGGTTCAGCAATAATATAATTTTGATCTATCTCGTTTTCTTACAAAAAAACTTGCAGCAATCTGATCAAGGTCTTATCTTAAAAAATATGTCAAAAGATAAACAATGTTTGTAAAGTAAGATTTTTATATATTCCAAAAATTTCAACTCAGGTGGGATTTGAACCCGCGACCTTACCATCAAATCCCGCCTGAGTCGAAATTTTTGGGGTATATAAAAATCTTAGATTTTCCCTACAGCGTGGGTAAACACTTACAAAACAAAAACATTTTGTATCAACTTATGCAATTATAATTATTTATTTATTTTATTTTTGCAGTATTTCTTTTTCTTTGATATTAATTCAAGTTACACTTTTTGAGCGTGGTGACCGATAAGAAAACTATTTTTTTCTTTTATTAAATAAAAATACGTCTAGTTGCACGCACACAAACACCGTGTCGAAGACTGCCGAAAAGAAACGACGTTAGACAATGCACGGCCTTCAAGCCACACCTCCGTGCCCGTCGGAGTGGGGAGCGTGAGGTTTTTTTTCGTTACGGTATTTCTGGATTCGGTCCCCGCGCTCGATAGAAACTATGCAATAGCTTAATTTTTAAGCTATTGCATAGCTTCTATCGAGGGCCTTGAGCGCGGGGACCGAATCCAGAAATTCCGTAACGAAAAAAAACCTCACGCTCCCCACTCCGACGGGCACGGAGGTGTGGCTTGAAGGCCGTGCATTGTCTAACGTCGTTTCTTTTCGGCAGTCTTCGACACGGTGTTTTCGTGCGTGCAACTAGACGTATTGTACGACTCTACGAACCTCGCACGAATCGAGACGATCACCACGCTCAAAAAGTGTAACTTGAATTAATATCAAAGAAAAATAAATACTGCATAAATAAAATAAATAAATAATTATAATTGCATAAGTTGATACAAAATGCTATGCAATAGCTTTACCGCGGCAGTCCCCGAGTGCCACACGTCTTTTTTTTTGTAAATGTATACATACTATACATAGAAAACACCCAGTTACTTAATTGTTTAAGTAGCGTTCATAAGTTAGGAGGTCAATGATTAGTAAGCAATTTTTGCAGGGCAAATAAGACTAATTATTCATCACTACCTTCCGCCCGCGGCTTTGCTCGCCTGCTAAGTGAAAGTGAAAATGTATTTATTCAGTACGAACTTTACATTAAACTTTGAATCGAGATTTTTTTTGAATCACACTAATTCGTAAGGCGACCTAACAGAGAAGAATTGGTAAGAAATTCTGCTAGGCTTATATTTTTTTGAAGTCATTTAAACAATTTTTTTTCTTAACTATTACATTGGTTTTGAAGGAATTGGAGACAGTTTCATCCCAAGCTTTTTGTTATCTAAATAATCAGAAATTTTATAATAAGCTTTATTACATTATTACAGAGGTTACGTTTGACAACTTTTTTGTTTACAGATGAATTAATCACGTCATTTGGGATTTTGTTAAAAAAACGTACGTTATGCTCTTTAAATTATTGACCAACTTTAAGGAGCCTTACAGTAGCCTTGAACCCGGATAAAAAGCCTATACGTTAAGTAGTTTATTTCAAATTTTATCCAAATCCCTTCAGCATTTTTGCGAGAAAGAGTAACAAACATCCATACTCACTTTTCGCATTAATAATACGTATTAGTAGGATAGGATAGGATAAACTACTTGTATACATTTTTTTGGTAAATACATACATATTATACATAGAAAACACCCAGACCCAAGACAAATATTTGCAGATCATATAAACATTTGTCTCGCGGGAGTCGATGTCTTCAGCGCAGCCACAGGTTGCGTGAAAATTCCTCTTCTTTAATATGAATTACAAATCTAAAACTTAAAAAACTATTTAAGGGTAGCTACACACATAAGCGGGCCGGCATACCTAGTCGGTTCGACAGTATTTGTCAAACAACAAAGCCGACCGAAGTAATTATTGCACTTGTTCGACTTGTGCCGATTGAGTAGTTCATTCGGGTTGACACATCGTTCGATTCGGCAATACTTGTGGAACGAAAAAGCCGACCTGTAGCAACTACTGCATACGTTCGATTCCAATCGGTTTTCATTTACACACATATTCTTAGCTTAACTAAAATTTAAGCCGAGTGAGTTTTGATTTCGAACATTCAACTACATTATTCGGTTGTACCGCCCGGCTTTGCCGATGACTGCCAACCCGCTGATACTGTCCGCCTACTAAAAGCCGAGCGGCCCTTTTCGAACATCAACATATATTCGATTTTACCGTCCGGCTGTAATGATTAATGCCTATGTGTGTACCTTCCCTAAGATCTGATCGCAATCCTTGTTGACTTCTGTAATAATTTTCAGTGCAAAAGGAATGATGTGCACTAAGGAAGATGAGAGGCGACTAAAAGAAATGCAGAAGTTACAGATGATAGAGAAGAAAAATATTGAGATACAGGAACAGGACATTGATGGCATGTGGCACCATCTATTAGTAGAAGAAGTAAATCAGAAGGTAATATTATGAAACACAAAGATCTAGTAGAACTGATTGATGATAGATACTCCAAAGAACTATGACGTATACTCTAGAACCACAAATGTTGTGCCGACATTGAACACTATTTAAATGATGTCTGTAGTGCAAATGTGGCATTGCGAACAATTTATTTGATGTTAAACATCTAATAAATTTATTGTATGTCAACGACGCTCGTACGTTTTTTGTCAATTTTTACGTGGACGTCTATAAAGTACTATCTCGATGGTGTCGTTCCATTGTTTTTAATTCCGCTACTATGTTTAAATGCTCACGTAAGCTCCGCTTGGTATGTAATAAATTGGTATCCCGTAGCGAGTGCTACGACGCGCTACGGCGTAGCATGCTGAGAGCTAAGGTAAAATTTATGAATAACACCAGGGACCAGTCCCTGATAACACCAAATTAATGAGAATCGACCGACAGCATAAGTATTTAGGTGTGATCATGGAATTAATGATAGTACTTCGTGCTTGAGAATGCGCGCTTTGAATTGATTTTTCGAAGTGTGATATCGAAATAATAAGTAAAAGAGGTGTAAGGAGATAGAAGGAGGTTGGTCCTCCATCTTCGGAAACCAAGCCAACCTCACCGGCCCGTGGTGCATCCTGCTAACACACGGTGCTGGCTGATTGCGGCATAGCGCAGCCTTAAACAGGCACAGATAAAATTCCTTGGCTGCCGACGGGCAGAAGCGTCTGTGCTGGGAGTAGCTGTGCCCTGCGATGCCCTGCGATATATATATATATATATATATATATATATATATATATATCTAGGTATATATATATATACCTAGCTGATTAAGATTTGATTTAATTTTCCACCCGCATTCGACACAACGTCAAAATAACGAGTAACAATATATTCCACACACCACACCAGCCTATACTAGTCCACGGTTCGAAATAGGCCTCCCCTAATAAAGGGGGATATGCCCATAAACATCAAAATGGGCATGCGGGTTGGGTATATATATATATATATATATATATATATAATGTTTATATTCATTATTAATATTTTTATATAGTTTTAGTATAATATGGTGTAACAAGTATAGTATAAGTACATCTTTAATATACCATGTCGTATCTACTTTACTTGAAAACTAAAATTCTGTGATCTTGAGGTATTTTAAAATTTCCTTGATGTATTTATTGCCACCACATACTTATTTTAAATCCACACTACACAAAGGTTAGCTGGTAGAGAATGCTTCCTAGCATTAAGTTCGCCTATGTACATTTATTTCTGTGCAATAAAGAATATTCTATCTATCTAGGTACATAGGTACTTTGCAAGTTCTGAATACATGTAGGATTGTTTTTATAATATAGGACAGTCATTGGTCGAGGATATCGGGAAGACCGTGGCTGACCTACCTTATACTTGCACAAAATTAAAACCAGTGGTATAATTAAAAGAGGTCTATGCCCAGCTGTGAGTCAAAAGGTGATGATGATAGTCGGATAAAACCATGAATTATACCAATATCAGATATTTGCAGGAGTATAAAGAAAGGATGGACGAGGCGAGACGCCAGCAGGACATGGCGGATCGCAGACGGGCGTACGATGAACAGATAGCCAGCACTAACAGGTAATACTCATTCATTCGTAAATTCTTTAAAAACAATCGTGTTATTATCTGCTAACGTTCACATCAGAAATAGCTGTAATTTAAGAAAAATGCTTTTGGAGGTATTTAAGGGACGTTACGTATAACTTTATTATCATTCTTTCGTTTATTCAGGAAGAGGCAGGAGGCTATTAAAGAAGAGAGGGAGAGGGAGAATAGAAGATTGGAAAGATTAAAGATGAAGATGGAACAGGATCACTATGAGAGTAAGTTTTAATTGAGTACGTTACTTTTAGCTTATGTTTATTGAGATTGTAGTACCTATCTAGTATTTTCATGTTACCAAATTAATAAATTTTGATTATATTATTTTTATCTAGTACTAACGGCGCATCGCGGCTTCGCACGGATGGACATTTCTAGCAATAAATATAGCCTATGTTACTCAGGGTGAATGTAGCTTTCCAATGGTGAAACAATTTTTGAAATCTGTACTATAGTTTTTGAGTTTATACCAAACATACAACACACACACAAATATACCATTTTTTCATCTTTATAATATTAGTGTAGATATAAAATATAGGTAGAGTAGATTTAGTTGTAGATTACTCAAAGCAATTTTAAAGACCTTTGTTTTGATGATAACTATAATACTGGTTAAGTACAGTACTAACTACTAAGTATCTTTAAAAGTAATTCGGTGGCTGTCTGTCTCCTCCAAGTGGCTTCTACAAATATAAGTAAGTTTTCAGCAATAAAAAGGAAGAAAGACCAGCAGAATAAAAACAAAAACAACTATATCGAAGGGTATCAGATGAAGATGTCTAGACTACAAGAAGAGAAGAGGAAAGCAAGAGAGATAGATAACGGGACGATTCGAGTAGCGTTGGATGAACTGCAGAGGGAGAAAGAGAGGAACAGGATACAAATGGTAAATAAAAAGGTTTTATAGTCCACCGCAGGAGGCCTCTGTCTGTTTAGAAGGTGATGCCAAATAAATTTAGTAATTTTGGTGTGTATCTCTTATTAGCAGTCTAAATAAATTGATAGATACACAGGTGGATGCCCTGATGTATCCAGAAGTTATTCTTTTTTACTACATCTACAGTAAGAGATAAAACATAATAATGTAGGCACTCACTCTTGCTGGAACCATCACAGCCTAAACAATACTATAGTATAAAGTAGGTACGGTAGTCAAAGTTAGGTAGGAAAAGTTAAATATTGATTCGTTTCTTTTGAACCAATCTACTTATCTCCTAATATTAAACACCAACCTAAAATCACAATTTTTAGAGAAATCTACAAATGGAAAAGCAGATTTTCGTGGAGAACTTCAACCGGGAGCGTCAAAGCGCTGTGGAGTTAGAGGAAGCAGCGGAGAGAGTCGCAGACGAGTGGAAGAGGGCTGAGCAGAATAGGACTGATGAGCAGTTGATGAAGATGGAAGAGGAGAAGAGTTTGCGTAAAGAGGTAGGTAATCAATTGTCACCGTTGCTATATTTGAGCGAAACAGTTAGGTAGTTATTAAGAAATTCAGATCATTAACAATTCAGATGGTAGGTAGCTTGCGTAATTTTTACCGTAAATTCCTACAAGCAGCCATTCATCCATTTTTGCTTTAAAGGGAAAGTTCATTTCCAAAAAATAAAACTTATATACCGTTTTTTTCATGTGTTGTCGCTTTCAACGCATTTCTTATAAATTAGTTTTCTTTTTTAAATAAAGGAAACCTATACTTTCACAATGTTTTCCAATTAGGGGAATAGGATTTGTAGTTCCAAAAAAAAAATGTATTTAGAAAGCAATTTTCTCGAAATTCTCCATACAAAACGCCAATTCCGTTTGTAAAAACTGATTAAATAAATACATATTATTTTAGCAAGCATCACAAGAATACAAAAAGCACATGAACAAGAAACTCGCCGAGCTGCAAACGGCGAAGATTGAGCGAAGAGAGAGAATGGACCACGTGAAGAGAACTGCGTATAATGAGTTACAACGACGACTGGACAGCGCAAACAATGAGCTGAGGAGACAGATCGAGTATAGGAACAGTCTTACTGGCCAGTTGAGGGACAATCAACGGTTTATGGTAATATGTCTGACTTGCCAGTTGAGGGACAACTTACTTTCTTTAATTGACTCAGGCGTGACTTTGCGGAAATCCATTACAAGATATTCTAAAGACAAAATATTTTGTACAAATTCCGTTTCCTTTGTCTCTGACGATTTTTATAAAAACCCTACAGAAGTTCAACAATGTTTCGCCTTGCTCATAAGGCATCATCAGGAAACGTAGACGTGTTGCTTCGCCTAGCGACAAATAGAAATAAAGAAGATTTTCTCTTTTAATATAATATCATACTTTCTTTATTTTACTCATCAAACCAACGGGAAATAGCTCATTTATTTATTTGTTTAAATAACACGGTCGACACCAATTAGATAATAATAAGCCGAAGTTTTAATAATGTCCATCATGAAGAATATAATAAACATGATATTAAGATTTACTTATGTCACAAAATAATAATACAAATCGCTCACAAGAATTCAGACATTCCGATAATATTTTCATCCATACAAATAAACAAGTCACACTCAGGATTGTGTTTCAGGAAAGCAGCGAGATCGTGCTTATTATTGAAACGAATATACCCTTCGTGTTACATGTATCTAGTACAATTAACTGATAATCTTCTTCAGGACTGCAAAAACACTAGCCTATCTCAGTCCACTGCTGGACATAGGCCACCCTAAATATGAAAGAGGATGTACCCTTAATCCCCACGCTGGGCATGCGGGTTGGGGATCGCATGGCACAGCTTCTCGTACCGCTGACGTGTCGGTGTCGTTGGTCAGGGGATTGAGCTGGGCCGCGGTGTCAGGCTGCGCTATGCTGCAATCAGCCGGCCGCCAGATCCCCGTTTGTTAGTTAGCCGGGTGCACCACAAGCAAGTGAAGTTGGCTTGGGGTTCGAAGGTGGCGCTCGGAACTCCAGACGCCGACGGCCTTCTACAACTTCAGCTCAATCCAAATATTAGTTTTGGTGTAAATGAGAAGCAAACATTTTAAATTTCACTGACATCTTGCTACGCCACCGCGTAGCGTGTCTACGGCATAGTATTGAAATAATTGGTCAAAAAGTACTATAACCCCATTAATGGGGCGAACGCAATGAGGATAAATGGAAAAATTTGTATATACAGGGGTGGGGCAAAATTTTACCATATTGAGGGCAGGTGCCTTCTCTTTTGTAGTAAGAATCGCGCATAGCTCCCGGATAAAAAGTAGCCTCTGTGTTAATCCAGGTCTTAAACTTTATATATTCTAAGTTTCAACCAAATCCGTTCAGCCGTTACGGCGTGAAGCGATCACAAACATACACACACCCACACACACCCACACACACACCCACACACACACACACACACACAAACTTTCGAATTTATAAAATTATTGTGATTATGATTTTGAAAGAACCTACATTATGGGCTACCTAACTAAACTCAGTTTTATGAAACTGTTTTCAGGAATCAGAGTTGATGAACATGGAAATAAAAGATAAACCATTCACTAATAAGCGAACGATGTTCAAAGAAGCTCTTGAAGACACGCTCAACCAAAGAAATGTTACCAGAACTAGGTAAGCTTTAAATTTAATACTGGTATTTAAATCATAGTGTATGATTTTTTACTTAACTCTTAAAAAAAAATAGCTAAGTCACCTAAACCTTTATGAGTATATATGAATGTCTATGTAAAATGCTTATTAAATAAAATAAAAATAAATAGACCACGCGGTTTTCAGTCTCTCTTAGTAAGACTGTCTTACTGACTAATTAGTCTTACTATGACAGACTTATAAGTGTAACACAGTCTTAATAAGTCAGACTAAATACCGCGTGGTGTAATATGCCTTCTACATGGCTTTTAACTATGCACTTTCCGAGGTAGTTAAAACAAGGTACCAAACTTACTTTTTTATTTTATTTTAAAAGTTATTAAAAAGCATTGCGAGGAGCCTACATTTTTATTTATATTAAAGTAATGTATGTAAAGCATTTTATTGTATGCGGAGGACGATTTACAAGTTTCCAGTTTCCACTATGTTCTATTCTATGTAATAGGATTGAGTGTAGTAGATACCTACCTACTTTCATCGTAATTTTGTTTTATTTTCAGTACAAATCCAGTTCACCCGTTTAGAAGATGTTTGAGCTTGAATCACGAACAAACAGAAACAAAACTTCCTAATATTTAAAATAATTTGTCATGCATACACATAAAACCATTTTTTGCCTATAACATTTTGCTAATGTAACAGTTTTAAAAATAAAATCTGCTTTCCTTGTTTGTTTCATTTGTTTACTATGTTGTCGCGCCTTTAACTGCACCGGAATTTCCGGTTCCAAAAAGAAGTGGTATATGGGTAGGTACGGTAGGTCATTGAGTTAAAATCATAGATTAAGTAGCTTTCTCTGTCTAGGGTTAAAATAGTAACAATTTAGATCAGTGCGGTACATAGATTATGTACCTTTCTCTGTCTAGGATGCGGTAGGTCTAAAGAAAAAATGTTGACCATGGCAACTTCATTTTGTTGCTATATAAACCACTTTTTAGCCACAACTGTCACTTTTACTTGGCCGAATGAGATCGTAGGAAATTATTCCTGACCGAAGAAGACTTCAGTCGAGTAAAAAACGTACAATGATATGCAAGTTTATTGAAATAAAGTGCTAAATTGACATCAAATTACACTACTAATGCAAATAAATATCACAAATCACACTAATATTATAAACTAGCACTGTCCGTGGCTTGGCCTGCATGGAATTGACGGCTTTTCCTCTTATTTTCGTGAGGAAAAAAAATACGTGAAATTTGCCAGGACTCAACGTGAGATTTGGTGAGATTTGGCTCGACCCCTCCCCCCCCCTAAATGCCTCACGTAATTAATGGACGCTAGGCTAGCTATACCTGCCTACACTACAGTATTTGTTGTTTCTTTTTATCTTACTTTTCATTCAAAACTTTTATTAAATGGTAGTAGCCCAAATATTTATCCAAAATGCCTGATTATTAGCTTTTGGTATGAATATTGGGGCTACTTAGGCTATATTGTTAAAAAATAATAATTGGCGGTTATACATACTGCTTTTCAATAGAAAATTTAGCGATTTCATTGACCCTGATGCGTTAGCATCCTAGTAGTCTGTGACCCTGATTGACCCCTTCGCCTGGCAACCCTGTGTCTGTGTGTACACTGGGTGTTGTTTTTGAGAAAATTTGCCTTGATTTTTAAAATGTTCAATGAAAACGAAAAGTTTAGGGTAATTTCGCAATGTTTTTGTCAAGTTTAATAACCTACCTCAATAAATACGCAAAACCGTACCCACGTGCTACGTTATTCCAGTTTTAGTTTACGCCGGCTTTCGATGTAAAAGTTTTTTGAAAATCATGTTCGAGGGCGAAGATATTGCATTCAGCGGACTGGAAGTATGCAACTATCGACATTTACAGTCAGTTGCGAAGAAACTGGGGCTGCCATCAAATGTAAAAGTAAGTGAAACATTGCAAGTGAAACTCGCCACAAAAGGTTTTCATGAAAAGTTGTGAAAAACCAGTGTCTCATGCCCAAAGAGTTAGGATTTTCTCTTACCTATCTCCTCCTCCTCTCCTGTATTAAAACCTATATACTTATCTTTATTATACCACTGCACTAATTGCTAATGCAATATTTAGAGAAGGTTAGAATGAAATATTTTTTTTGGACTAGGTATAAGCGGATGAGCAGTATAGCGGTGCCGTTTAGGATCCAGACTCAACAGGCGTTTCTCCTTTTTGGCAGCAGGTTATCCAGGACATGTTTTCTTTTGAACTTCGAAACTTTGTTTGTGTTGATTTTCCTAGAATGAAAGAAATATCTTCTTTTTTATGTTACTTGAAGATGGAACAAGCACATGACCCACCTGATGTTAAGTGGTAACCATTACATATCACAAAGCATTGCATTGTAGATCACGTTTTTTTTGGAACATGCTCTACGATGCAACGGCCTGCGTCCATCAACCTGAGGCATAAAGATGATAAGCCTCTGGTGTATATAATTTAACCGACAATCCTTCAGACTGAAACACAGCAATGCTGCTTCATGGCAGAAATAGGCATGGTGGTAGTACGTCCCTGGACGAGCCAGTCTCTAAAACTTGTTTGTTACTCTTTCACGCCAAAACTAACATAGTTTATGACTTGGATTTACCAGGCGGAAGCTTATAATTATGTACAGATAAGTCAAGCAAACACTTTTTTAAAAATAAATTACCGATAAATTTATTTTGAACTTTTGTTGGTTTCTGGCCATGTCAGCTCCATAATCGTGGCATGGTTAACTTCGGTGTTCTTAGCAGATCACCTTGGTTAAGCAACACTCTGCCCGGTCATTACTTGGATGGGTGACCGTTTAGTGACATTTAGATTTGAGCGCTTCCATGCTTCGGAATGCACGTTAAGATGTTTGTCCCGACTTTTCAGTCGTTATGCCATGTCAGAGGCTTTTGGGCGGCCTAAAAACTCCGACACCAGAGTTGGTCACTAGCTCATACGAAGAAGAATAAAAAGAAAAAAAATTGAATTAGACACTCTGAACTACTTCCATCCAATTAACATTTAGTGATAAAGTTAGTCAATCTTTTAAAGGGATGTCTGTACGATTTTTTAACAAAATCCCAAATGATGTGATTGATCTATCTGTAAATAAATTCAAAAATGTTGTTCAACGTTATCTATGTAATAAAGCTTATTATAAAATATCTGATTATTTAGATGACAAAAAAGCTTGGGATGAAACTGCCTCCTACTCCATCAAAAACAATGTAATAGATATTAAGTACAATGACGTTAAAAAAATATAAGCCAAGCAGAGTTTCTTGCCAATTCTTCTCTGTTTGGTCACGTTACGAATCGGTGGTAAATTAAAAAAATGACGTTTCAAAGTGTACTATACAGTTCCTACTGAATAAATGAATTTTGAATTGAATAAGGTAAGAAAAAAATATGTGAGTCACACAATAAGTTCACAATAAAGTGCTTAAATCTAATACGAGAAATAGTGACACAAAAAAGTCTCCACTCAGCATATGCTGCAGAAGCATGGAAGCTACTGCAGCGCTGGTTTTCAGTGGCGCCACCGTGCGGAGCGTAGCAGAAATTGTGAAACGAATTATGTTCTTACTAATAAAATTTAAAAAAAATCACTTATTAATTCATATTTTATGAAGATTAAAAGCAACCCTGGCAATTAATGAACCTTATTATGTAAAATTGCCTAAATTAAATGTGTACAGCATTAATTATACAAATTACAGACAATATAGAACAACCATATTAAGGGACAGATATTTGTAAGTTCAACAGGTATTTTCTGAGGAATTTTTTAAAAGAGTAAATAGTGTTAGAATTTCTAATAGGTGGAGTTAGATTGTTTAATAGTAACTGCATAAAGAATTTGAACGTACTTGCAATTTATCAAATGATGAGGCAGGAAAGATGACGCCAATCAGAAAAAAACAATGCCATTATAGTATGTTACTGAATTCCAAAACTTAATACTAAAACCCTCACCAGTATATTTCCTATACAATTTAGTAACAATGAAATTTATTTTTGGCATTTCCACAATTATTCGTAACATACTCATACTGTTAAAATAATTGCCATCAATATTAGAACAAGATTTCTAAGTCAACTTTTAATATAAATAATAAATTGTCAACAACTTTACCACAGGACCATCATACGACTGTTCCAGAAAAAAATAATCCCTTAGTGACACTTTAAAGCTAAAAATATGAGACCAGACTATTCCCTTAATATAGACAGAAAAACACAATTTTATAGCCAAAGTTAATAACTTAAATACATATAAACAATCAATTGCCATGAAGAAGCAGACCATGCCCAATATATAAAAATACATTTTTAACAATATTACTAAAAAGTCAACATAACAACTTTTACTTTTTGACAAATCTACTAAGAGAACTAAAATAAAATTGCACTTCAGAAAGTCATGAACTCTGTTTGGTTCTTCAAGATAGATGGAAATATATAAACCGAGATCTAAAATAAACCTGCATGAATCAAAACAGAGATAAATCACCACATTGATTTTATGATAATTATACACATTTTTAAAAGTGTACTTGCTCTCCCTAACTCTTCTCTCATAGATGCGGTTCAGGAATACTCCATTAAGAGTTGATATACATTTTCCTTTACACCACATGTCTCACAGTTGGGTGTATTTATTAATTTCATCAGGCAAAATAAATAAAAAAGTAAAACATGAGAAGGACCCGTTAAACAGTAATCATTAAGTTCAAAACTGTTTTCATTCTAGAAAGTCCACCTAATCGAAATGATCCGTGCCAAGAAATACTGCAGCGAGGCAGAGGTGCAGGATATTGTGGATCGAATTAAGTTGAAGCGCAAAGTCAACGCCCAGGCTAAAAAGAAGAAGCAGAACCGAAGAACCTTTAGGCTTCAGGTATACTTTTATTAAGCATTAAACTACTTCCTACAACATCGTTGAAAGCCAAGCTGACAATAATAATAATGACAATCGGTAATCATAATCAGTATTGTTATTTTCTAGGCCGTGAAGGTTTGCTATTTTGCATAACTGTTGCATAGTGATTTTATATCTTCAAAAATGTTGAATAGTGCGAGCGAGAGGGAGGTTTGACCTGTATAGTCGCCTTAAGTGTGACGGCCAGGGAAAGTGTCAAAGGGAAAATCTCTCTAACGGCCGGTTCCTATATATACCGTTACCGATTACGCCTCGTTTTGCCTTGAAATACTAACAAAATTTAACAACGAGGCGTTGAAAATTTGACAGTTTTTCAGGGGAAAACGAGGCGTAATCGATAACGGTATAATATAGGAACCGGCCATAAACCTTGGTCAAATTCTAGTGCATGTAAGAAAAGTGGGAATGGGAATGGGAGTAAGAATTAAAATATTTAACATGAAAAAAACATCACCTGCACTGTTGTTAGTTAGCAGGGCACCCTGCTAAATAACAAACGGGGCTCTGGCGGCCGGCTGATTGCGGCATAGCGCAGCCTAACAGCAGCACAGCTAAATCTCTTGACCGCAGACGGTTACGGTGTGTCATGTGCATTTAGCTGCATGATATATTTTCTTTTTAGTCATCTCTTGTATGTAGGCTTTGTAAGTTGTTGTGCCGGTTGATTTGTATGATGACTTAGTTTATACTGGTATGCTTGAGCGCGAGCAGTGATTTTCGTCACTTCCGCCCCAGTGTGGACTTTAAGTAAATCATGCAGCTCTGAGTTTCTGATGAACCAAGGAGCGTTTGAGATATTTTTAGGAGGCCATTTTCGATTGTTCTATGTTTATGTTAGAAGTGCATGCTGATCCCCAGAGTTGAATGCCATAAGTCTAGACAGGTTTTAATGAAGTATATTGAAATAGACTTTTTTTTCTTCCCCACTAGGGTGCGGAGGTATCTTCCACCAGCGCTAGCCAATCACCGCCGATAACCCTGACTCCGAAGCGGTCATCAGACTTCGTTATCGAATACAGTCCGGACATCACACAGACCATCATGAAGTACCAACCTCGGACGAATATATTCCACGCTGGAACAGTTCTTCAGCCGCTTAAGAGGAGTAAAAGCGATAGAGTACTGAGAAGCTTTAATTCAATGACGAGGCCGAACTACAGGTATCTTAAAGTTACAGGCGCATGAGGTTTGACGCCTTTATACATCGAGTTGATTCGCAAGGCATTTTAGGGCATAAACACTGAAATGTCGAGATCAATATCTTAACAAGCCATCCGAAGCACGGAAGCGCTCTAAATGCAACTAAACATTCACCCATCCAAGTAGTGACTGGCTAAGTGCGGCAAAGACTAGCTAACATCGGCACAATTAAATCCCCTGGCCGCCGACAGACAGCAGCATTGGTGGCGCGAGAAGCTGTGCCCTGCGGTCCCTAACCCGCGTAACCCAGCGTGAGGATTATGGGCATATCCCCCTTCTTATTAGGGGAGGGCTATGTCGCAACAGTATACGCTGAGTCGCGACCTTTTTGTGTCACTGTTGCTCTAATTAGATTATATTTTTATTATTATTATTCAGCCATTTTGATCCCACTGCAGGGCAAAGGCCTCCCTCCCCTCCTTCCACTCCTCGCGTTAATTTAAGAATTAATTAGATTAATTAACTAATTAGATTATAGCACTTAATTAATTAATTAAGTGCTATTTATTATTATTAAATTTATTTTTATACTAGCATCCCCCGCGGCTTTGCTCGCATGGTACCCGCATAAAAGTAACCTATGTGTTAATCCAGGTCATAAACTATGTATATTCCAAGTTTCAGCCAAACTATCGAATTAATCATATTAGTGTGATGTGATGATTCGTGACGCTCATTATATTTTATCTTTATAAACATCTTGCAGGATTATGGAGCAAAACAGCTGTATCTACGGTGTCGTTAAGGCTAAGAATACCGTGCAAGAATTGCGTCAAGAAAAAGTGCAGGAGATACGTCAAGAGAGTACGTACCAGCGGGTGAACTTGACTATTCAGAAGCACGTGCCGATTTTGAACGCCGTTGCACTGAGTAACGATAGGCAGCTGGTGCCGATATCAAGGAGTGCTGTAAGTATACCGCAAACTAGCTAACTAACTTAGTGCCTGCCCAGATGGGCGATTTGCTCGCGTGAGTTGGTCGCGCTATTGACATGCGTATCCAATCAGGCTTGCTGAATGTCACGTGGTATGTGGCGTGCGTTCATATATTAGCAAGCCTGATTGGATACGCATTACAATCGCGCGACCAACTCGGGCAAACAAAAAGCCCATCTAGGAAGGCCTTTAGTAATATTATAATATACTATCTGTAGCCGCATTTAGTAACTCAGTTGCCACTGAAATGATAAGCGCCTAGTGCGAGTTTTGTTACGTTTACGCAAATTTATATGGAATCGAGGTAGCGCCATCTAGTGAGAGACGCGTGGTACTGACTCCAGAAATTTGCGTAAATGGAAACGCGATCGAGGTGTGATACTATCCAGCACGACCATGGAAGCTTTTAGTAATTTCTTTGTAGTACAAATTCATGAAATTAACTTATTTTTTTTGTTTTTCGCCAGTCTTCGTGATCGAGCCTCTTTTTAGAAAGTTCTTAATTTTGATTATTTCCATAAATTTTCAGAATACCGGCCCTAAACCTGCAAAACGACAACGCAAGTTAAGCGGTATCTGCCCATTACAGCCTTGCAACAATAGTGTACCAACAGTAGGCTTCAGGCAAAACGACGGGCGAGTCACCAAAATAAACGCCGTCATACAAAGACCCCTAGCAACCTCCCTCTTACCCAAAAACCGCTCTATTACACCAAAAAGAGCTTTGGGCAATAACCGACCTATAGTGGTCACCGTTCAAGACGTCATCAACTACAAGGTTGACCACCCAACTGTTGATCTTACCAGCCGAGCTATAGAAGCTAGCAAAATCTACGATATTGATCAGTCAAGATCAGAACAAAGTCTATCGAATCAAAGACCTTCGTTTGATTTTGAAAAGGACAAAACCTACGATTTTGAAGCTACTGAGTTAAGAGAGCCGGGAAAAAGCTACCAAGATATTGAATATTTCACCCATAAGCCAGCAGGGTCATCACATCCAATATCTCAACGGGATCCAAATCTCACAAGAAAAGTTTATAAGAACCGACAAGTAGCAAAAAATGATAGAACAAGTTGTAATTACCCTATAGACTATCATGAGAATGATGATGATACGAGAAACGAATGGAGCGTTTACGATATTAATGGTCAATCCCTGGAAAACCCTGAACCAAGGTACTCCTATAAAACCCAATGTTACAGTCACAATGTCAAAGCAAATAAGCCGATTTCGACAAACTACAGAGTGAAACAAGGTACTATTACTAAACCTGTTTCAAGAGATCGTATTGATAAACGGAGGTATAACAAGGAAATGTCGGGTAGAGATGTAGAACATGCTAGAAATACGGCCGTTGCTCGAAACACAGACCGTGCAAACGTAGACTATGCTAGAAGTGCTAGCCATGCTCGAAACATAGATAATGCTAGAATTGTGGATGATCCTAGAAACTTGGACCGTCCAAGGAATATAGATTCTCGTAACATGTACAATGCTAGAAACATGGACAATACTAGAACTGCAGCTCCTGCCAGAAATGCTATAATTATGGATGATCCTAGAAACTTTGATCATACCAGAAATATAGATTCTGGAAACATGTATAATGCCAGAAACATGGACAATAAGAGAACCATAGAACCTGCCAGAAACAGCGACTATACTATAAATATGGAAGAAGCTATGAATATAGACAATACCTGTTTAGATTACGAAATAAATATGTCACAGGATAGAAACATAGACTACGCGAGAAACGCTGATTATGCCAGAAACAGAGACGCTATCAATATCGACCATCCTAAAAACATGGACCATGCTAGAACTGACATAAACGCAAATTCGGAATATCCAAACATGACATCACTTGCCCAAGAATATCCGAACACAGACTTTTCTCAAGAAACGACAGAAAAAGAATCAGAATACGCCATCTACTATCACAAGAAGATAAGGGGGGAACAAGTTAGGACGAACGGAAGGGATTGCGAGAGATTGCCAGGGATCAACGATGCGTTCAGTCAATTCAATGATGTTAAGTACAAGAATTTTAGTCAGCCGTTGTTTGTGAAAGTCAGTGAAGAATCTGAAAGAGGTAAATATTACATATTAATATTAGATATACCGAAGAACCGATAACCGTTGGGGTAAACGTGTTTTCGACAAACGTAATGAAGGACGCCCTCCGGCCAGGTGGAGTGACGATTTGCGAAAGGCTGCCAACCTATAGCAGTCCACTGCTGGACATAGGCCTCCCCTAATGAGCGCCATTGCGCCCTGTCCTTAGCTCGACGCATCCAGCTTCTACCCGCAGCTTTTCGCTAATCGTCACTCCACTGGCTGGAGGGCTTTCTACACTACGTTTGCCGAGCCGCGGTCTCCACTCAAGAACTCGTTTGCCCCAGCGGTCGTCGGTTCTTCGGCAGATATGGCCAGCCCACTGCCACTTCAGCTTACTAATTCTCTGAGCTATGTGGACAACTTAAGTTCTATGTCGGATTGTCTCGTTGCGGATTCTATCCTTCAGAGAAACTCCAATCATGGCTCGTTCCACAGCTCGCAGAGCGACTTTAAACTGGTGGATTAGCCGAACTGTGAGTGTTCACGCTTCGGCTCCGTATGTCATGACGGGTAGGACGCACTGATTTAAAACTTTAGTTTTCAAACATTTCGGTATGGTTGACGAGAAGACTCGACGTAGTTTTCCAAACGCTGTCCAACCCAGCTGAACTCTCCTGTTGGCCTCCTTCTCGAAGTTGTTCCTACCCAACTGCAATATCTGCCCGAGGTATGTGTACTCCAAAACAATTTTGAGAAGTTGTCCATTAACGACAGGTCTCGGATCAATTCTGTCACTGACCATGACTTTGGTCTTGTCCAAATTCATGCCGAGACCTATCTCTCGCGAGGCTAATGCTAGACCGTCCAGCATCTGTTGCAGCTCCTCCAGCGCTCCAACGCGCTTGTGAACAGTTTCGGAGATATGACATTTCCCTGTCTCACTCCGCGGCGCAGTTGGATGGGCTTAGACTGCTGCTGTACTCGGACTCTCATAGTGGCGGCTTCGTACAAACATCTCAATACTTCGATATAACGATAGTCCACTTGGCATCGCTGCAAGGATTCCAGGACAGCCCAGGTTTTAACAGAGTCAAAGGCCTTCTCATAGTCCACAAAAGTCAGACAAAAGGGCTGATTATACTCTTCGGACTTCTGTATAATCTGCCTCACTGTGTGAATGTGGTCTATAGTGCCATATCCTCCTCGAAACCCGGCCTGCTCCGGTGGCTGAAACTCGTCGAGTCTTCTGGCAAGACGATTTGTAATAACCCTTGAGAACAGCTTATAGACGTGGTGACAGGAGCGAGATAGGTCTGTAGTTTTTAAGAAGGGTTTTATCTCCCTTCTTAAAAAACTGAACCACCAAGCTCTCGTTCCACGCCTTAGGAGTTCTCCCACAGTGAAGGACGGTGTTGAAGAGGTTCTGCAGCTCCTGCACAACAGGAGCTCATCCAGCCTTCAGAAGTTCTGAAGAAACCCCGTCTTCAGCGGGGGCTTTTCCATTTTTAAGCTGTCTCAAGGCCAATACGATCTCGTCTTGGCTGATTTCTGGCAGTTCGTCGGTGTAGTGGCTCTAGAATCGTGGTTGTTACGTTGGGAGCAAGGAGCATGTGCCGCGTACAGTCGGCCGTCGAAGGCCTTAATCTCTGATAATATCTCCAGCTTTGACAAGACGGTTCGGCTATCGTGTGTTGTTAACTGCGTCAGGTGGCTCCTGCCAAGCTGCTGAGTGAATACTTTGGACCCTCGGTTTCGCTCTATTGAGGCGTGTATTGGAGCTCCGAAGGTCGCGCCGTATCATCTTCGCAATTCGCTTGTTCAGGTGTGACCTCTCTGACGAAGTGGCCTGAGTGGTTTCCCGTCTTATTGTCATGAGCTGAAGAGTTTCATCCGAGAGTTTGGACTTCTTGCCTTTATACTGCATTTGGCAGAATTTGATGCCCTCGTCCCTTAACGTTCTAACCACGTTTTGTAGGGCCTCATCAACGTCATCGGTAGGTTCCACAGCAACGAATCTGTCACCGAGAAGCTTCTGAAACTTCTCGGTGCCCGCCATGATCTGGAGTAGATTGGGTCGGAGCGTGGACTTCATCAGACGGTTTCTTTCAAGCTTGAGATTGATATTCAGAGAGCCTCGGACAAGTCTGTGATCAGATCCGGTATTGAACCTGTTGATCACGGAGACGTCTCTGAATATGTGCCTTTTGTCCGTCATGATGAAGTCGATCCCGTTTTTGGTCAGTGTCGGGGCTTCGCCATGTCCACTTCCTGTGCGGCTTCTTCTCAAAGAACGAATTCATCAAGAAGAGCCCCTCCTTATCTAGAAAGTTGACCAGCATTTGCCTCCTGTGATTTCTACACCCAAACCATGCGGGCCCACTCTGGATTCGTCGCCAAATTGGACTCTCACTTTGCCGTTTGCTCATGGCTCACCTGATGTTAAATGGTAACCAATACTAAAAAGTGATAACAAAGAATTGCAAAGATTACGCATTTTTCGAACGTGTCCTACGATGCAACGTATTGAGTCATCACGGTGTTACGCTTCGTGTCTGTAATTTCACCAGCAAAAACACCCTTCAAACCGAAACAGCAATGCTGCTTCACGGCAGAAACCCACCCAAGCACCCATACCTGATCGACATCCCATCGTGACGTACCAAACGATTCGATTCCACGTTTATTGTTAGTACTAGGAGTGAAACTTGCTCCCGGCATCTGTTTTCCCGGATCAGTACAATCTCGAAGTCTTCAAATCCAGAGTGAATATGTTCCTTCTAGGCTAGCGCGCTCCATCTTAGACCACTTCACCTGTTTCAGGTGTGATAGTGGGCAAACACTTGACAATTTTTGTAAGAAAAATATAAATGAATATGCTTTCTTATTCCAGTGCCAATGTTAATGCATATGAACAGTATTAACAGCACGTGTATGTTGGAAAGTTTGTACAATTTCAAGAATCAGTTTCTAACGAACCCGCCGGTTCTGCAAATAGCTACCACCAAGACGCAATTAACTTTCAGTACGAAGACTGTTGCTACTGCGTAAGTAATTTTATCATAATTATATATTTGTAATCTTGTGAAGGTCGAAAAGGATAAGCTTAGCAAGTACCATGACTTGGACCACGAGATTACCGCTATGTGGAATGTCGACTCAACGATTATCATTCCGATAGTTGTTTCAATGAACGGTCAAGACTGTCTGTCTATCTGTAGGTTATACAACATTTGTCTCGTTCGGGAATCGAACCCACAACCTTTTGCGTCGCAGGCGGGGTTTGGCTTAATGTACACACTTATTAACGATGCACCAAAAAGCTTCTCTTTGGGCAACTAAAACCTGAATTTTATGACATGCTGCAAATCCTAAGGGACTAATTCGATGCTGAGACTTTATTTTTATAGGCCATTCATGAATTATAATACGCTTTTATTCGTTATCTCAGTTGCTCACTCAAATAATTAGCGTAGGACCAGATTCAGATTATTTAATCAATGGCTTCTGGGATAGTTTTCCACAGTTTTGCCAGTATCAAGTATAATTTTTCTCAATAATATGAAACAACGTTGTACAGTTTATAAGTTCGGTCGTCCAGTCTTCAATCAGGTCATTTTTCAGTTGCCCACCGAAATAGTCGGTACGGGACATATATTTGCAAACTTGAACATTTCATCTGTCATAATTCAAACCACAACGTCAATTGACAAACAGTCTAAGTTCGTGAAAACAGGACCAGTGCCATTTTCATTTCTGTTGGCTACTGAGTTACTAAATTAAATAGACTCTGTTCTTACAAACATTGACAGTTTGTCAATTGACCTTGTTCTAATTTAGACAGAGGAATCGTCAAAGCTTAGTGCTAATCATTTCAAAGGCAAAGGCGAAGACTAGTAAAAAATATTTGTATCATAGACGTAAAATTTTGGCCAATGAGAAAGCGTAGTTTCAAAATATTGCGCTTTGTCTTTGGCTAAAATTTTTCGTTAAGCTCACAATACTATGAATTAACTGTGGTCGCACTCCAGTAAGCAACTGAGATAGTAGAGTGGCCAATCTATCCCTGAACCTGAGGTAAGATTTCTATAAAAAAGTCTGCTCGAGTCACTTTTGAATTCAGTTCCTGAATACATGCCAAAATTTTGTTTCTATATTTTTCTTTTGTAACTTGAGTGCGAAAAAAAACCTTTCTACAAAGTTTGCGTTAACTATGCATTTGTTTTAAAATGGAGCAGTGCTCCTAAGTTTGGAAAACTTTGACATCTCTATACAAAAATATATCTAGATAGCACAAACTTTCGCGCTCGCGCATTTTTCGCACTCAAGCCACTGGACTAGCTTTTTCTTTGGCTTAAATTTTTTTGAAACATTACTCATAAATGTTATGTGTTCTGACTTTTACTAGCAAAATTGCAAATGGGTTCTGATTTTCGTAGCTTTGTCTATGCCCAAGTATTTTTTCTATCTTGTATATATACTTACCTTTCAGAGTATGCAAATTCTGGTTAACCGTGTTCTGTGCTTGTAAGGCATGTTCATATATGAGCTATAACCACCGCGGTATTGGCGTATGCCGTTTCATTCAGATAAACGGTGCCCAAATGGGCTTCGTAGAAGTTGACAAGGATGGAAATTTAACAGTTCCATCATTGTCAATTTCCTTACATCTTCGTCTGAGCTTGTAACCTCTGGTTTGAGTTTGTAAGTAAGACCTGGCTTAACGACTGAAAAAGCCTGGGCCAACATCTTATAGTACCTTCTGAAACACGGAAGCGCTCAGATATATACCACTAAACTGTCATCCATCAAAACAAACTGTGATAAACTGTACTGTAACAAACTATGACAGTTCGTCAATTCACGTTCATTGAATTTCAACGGATGAAATGTCAAAGTTTGTGAAAACAGAAATTATTGACACCGATCCTGGTGTCAATAATTTCCGTATGCAACAGAGTTAGCCGATCACCCCGCTGATGTAAAAGCCGGGACCAACATTTTAAAGTGCCTTCTGAAGCACGGAAGCGCTCAAATATATGCCACTAAACAGTCACCCATCCAAGTATTGACCAAGCGAAATACTCCAACGATCTGCTAAGAACCGCTCAGATATTAATAGGTAGTGACCAGTAGTGGGAATAACACTGAGTTTTCGCCTGGGGCTGCAGTCTCGACTTTATTTAGCGACCGATCGTTGGCTAACGATCGTAAAACTTATCGAAAAATTTCGGTTGCAGTACCAACGACTTCGATAAACGCAAGTCTCGACTACCAACAAACCGTGCAACATCGTAACTTCAGGCGTCGCAAAAGTTACGAATAACCGTATTCATAGTCCAGTATTTGAATAGAATAATGGAACTTATTAAAAAATCTTCCCGGAATTGTTTTATCTCTACGCTTTAAAACTTCGAGAAAAATAAACTTAATTTACTCGAAGGTACGAAACGAAATATTTACCTTTGTTTTAAATGGTTTTTTGATTAAATGTCCTTGCAACACTGGTAAGGAAATGATAAAGTGATAAAGTTGTCATTGTCAGTGTCATTATTATGAGTTCGGTATTGAAGGAGTTTGCAGTTCCGCACACGCACACACACGCGCAAAGAGAACTGTAGACGACCCGGATTGATTGAAGGAGTTTGATTGTGCGGTAGCCAAGTAGTTTGTTAGATAAATAATTGTTGGATTTAATTTTAAGAGAGTCAAACGGAAAAAATTATAACTTAGAGCAGCTACGGCCGAGACCTCACTCCCAACAAGCCACCTACCTGTACCGTACTCATCAAAGTAATTATAATTTTACCTAGTAGGTAGGTAGATACTGTCCCTACTTACTTTGACGAGTAGGTACCTCCGGTACAAACTAAAATTGGTCATCCCATGCTAAAAGGCTCGCCTTTTATCGTAGACTACAGTATTTATTGTTTTCGTGTGCAAAATCTGGTTACTGTAATACAAAACCCTTATTTATATATAATTGGTTTATTAAAATTACGTTGGTAAATAAATCACAAGTAACAATAAGTTTTTTAGTTTAGTATTTAACGATACTTTACACTTAGCGGGCTATAAATTTCGGTCGCAATGAAATTCGAAAAAATCGTTAAATTGACAGGTGTTGTCGATACGATACCGACAAATGTCGGTTTCTGATTGTAGAGACTACCAAAAATCGTAACTGAGCGATCGTTATGACTTACCGAGCGAATCGGTCGCTAACTAAAGTCGAGACTGCATCCCCTGGGCCTCTAACCAACCGCTATTTGCTACGAAGCGATTCTATTTCGTCCGTCGTCATCGTTCGGTAGCGACACATCGAAATATTGTACAGCTCAATAATTATTTAGCCGCGTACAATATACAGCTCAATATTTATTGAGCTGTACAATATTTGGATTTGTCGCTCCAGAACGATGACGACGGACGAAATAGAATCGCTTCGTAGCAAATACCGGTTGGCTAGAGGCTCTGGTCACTCACTACACACTGGAGTAGGCCTCGCCACTAGTGCTTCATGCTTAAAGCATGAGTCGCGAAGGGCGCTTGTCAGCTGCGACCGCGATTATCGCTCATATGTGAATATGCCTGTACGCTTGCATGTGTGCTCGCTTTCAGGGTCACTCAACCCGCCGGCGGTGAATGTTGCAATAACGACCGTAAGTTTGCTTTGCACTTTTTATGCCATTTGTTTGAACTCTGATAAGGACTGTAGTATCTAACTACTACATATTTATAACTTAAGAATGTTAAAATTCTGTGGGTCTATCTAAAATCTTGTGACAATATAGTGTAATGTGAAAAGATCTACCTAAGCTAATGTCGGGACATTTCCTGTCAAAGTTTTCATATGTACTTTCGGAGATTTTCTAATTGTTCCTCCTTTTTTTTAAGTTTGTTAAAACTATAAAAACAAATGTGTAGTGAATATCTACAGAAGTGTGGGTAGTCATCTTCGACCAAAACGTCACTTGGACCAGTGTCACAATTGGATAGTACGCTGGTGCAGAGATGCGGGTTCAAGTGCCGTTTGGTCAGAAAATTTTGGATTTCATTTTCTTTGTTTTTCAACGATTTTTTTGTTCTTTCATTTCTTATCAGAGTTCGATCGAAATCGGAAATCCTTATTACCACGCAATGCTTTGGTTTCCCTCACCGCTTCATGTATTCATTACACTATTACCGCTAAAGAGCATATGGGTAAGTGGTAACTATTACCTATAACAAAGTATTGCATCGTGGACCACGCATGTTTGGAATGTGCGCTACGATGCAACAGCCTGTGTCTTCAACTTGAGGCATGAAGGTATTAAGCCTCATATGCCTGCAATGTCATCGGCACCACAATCTTGAAACCGAAACAGGAATACTGCTTCACGGCAGAAATAGGCATGTGATTATTTTTACAACATCTATTCAAATACTACTATTATGTATGAATTTCTTTGTTATTTCCTACGAAAAAAAAACTCGCTATACTCACTCTAAATATTGTGTAAATAGAGGGAGGCATATATGTTGAGCTGTGGACAGAAGCTTGTTGCTTTTTTAACCGACTTCAAAAAGGAGGAGATTCTCAATTCGTCGGTACCTTTTTTTTCGACTTTTTTTATATATGTTCACCGATATCTCCTTCAATTATAACAGATTTTCAAAATTCTTTTGTTTTTTGTTTAAAAGAGTATACTTCACACATGTCCCATATAAATTTTATTCCTGAGGGATTGGTACTTTTCCCGGAAAACTCAAAAAAACGTCATCCTCACTTGTAGTTTTCACCATATGATCACCAATATCTCCGTCAATTGTGAACAGATTTTCAAAATTATTTAGGGCAAGACGTAAGAAGTTATTTATTTGAAGTCGGTTTATTTTTTATATAAAGTTTATACTTGTAATGATGTTGGCTTCGCCATTTTGGATTAGTTACTCAAAAAACTATAGTGAATGAACTAATTCATATTAAAACCCAGAAGTTCCACTTACGCTTACATCCGTGAGGGCACCGGCGACGTTTCTCCTTTTTCCGAGAGCCTTTTTTAGGGTCCGTGTCACGTTTAGCAATGTCACTAAATAAGACTCTCGGAAAGAGTCAAAACGTCTTCAACCGATCGCTGATGTAATGTAGCGTTAGAATTCCCGTTTTACAATATACAGGGTGTAAAAAGACTTCTACTGAAAACCGGGAGGTTGCAATCAGACCATGATTCACCATGAACATATTTAGCGAAAAAAAAAGCAAATTTTTGACTTATCTACGTCATTTTAATTATTTTTCTAATTACATACACATAATTATAACATCATAGCTGCTTAACTATCTTATTTAAATACGCAAAAAACAGCAATATATGCATGCAGCAAGCAGTCCGCCCGTACAGTTTTGGAATCTTCAAACATTGTTTTCTCCGGTTATAATTTTTTTTGGTGTGCTGTACTGTACAACCACGTTTCGTTTTCAGTAGACGTCTTTTTACATCCGATATAATTTGTTATTTTTTCTCCAGTCTATTTTTCTTATAAAAATCAATTGTATGTTTGTCCACTACGAGTCCGTTAATTCTCTAAATCCGGATATAGCTAGTATTTACATGTTAATTGGAATGTTTCAGAGCTGGCTAGCTCGTACAATCCGTTTGACGCTGAGTACACCCCTCACTTTTACGACTATGTCAAGCCGGAAGACGCAGCGCGTACTAACTTCGCATGCGATGAAGGTATAACATCGTTACATCTCACACCACACCACACCAGCCTAAGGCCACTGCTGGACATAGGTATCCCCTAATAAACGGGGATAAGCCCATAATAATATAAATTTTATTTTAGGCAACAGCAAAGTAAATGTACATGATCTTAATTTACTTAATCTACGGCCCATATTTATAAATACATTGGAGACTAACATGCATAATACATATACCTAACACTATTTGCCGACACGTAATGTATGCGACGTGTGACGCACTTGCTCTGTGTCGTACAGTCGCCCGCGAAAACAACACACTTTTCGGCCAAAACTATTCCTTAAAAAATTTAAAATCATTACGGCGTGTTCGACCCATAAGGTCAATACATGTCAAACCACCCTCTCGCTCGCACTATTCAACATATTTGAAGATATAAAATCACTGACTATTAGTTATGTAAAAAATCCTTCACATTCTAGAGAATAACAATTCAAAGGTTCAGCAATAATATCATTTAGATTCTATCACGTTTTCTTACCTAAAAACTTGTACCAATGTGATCAATTTTGATAGAATTTTTTTGGTAAGAAATGTGTTGGGTTCAGCCTGATATTCTTGCTGAAACTTTGTATTGTTATTTTCTAGGCCGTGAAGGTTTGCTATTTTGCAAAAGTGCATTCAGTGATTTTATATCTTCTAAAATATTGAATTCTGCGAGCGAGAAGGAGGTTTGACATGTATCGTCACCTTAACTGTAGATTAGCCTTCTTGCACACATATTCCACGATGTCCTCCACCTTTGTGGAATAATGGAGGCGCGACACGTAGAGCAGCGTCACAGGCGCAGCCGGGCAGGAGATAGTCGTCATTATCCCCACGCTGGGCATGCAGGCTGTGGATCGCAGGGCACAGCTTCTCGCAGCCGATGCTGCTGCCCGTCGTAGGGTAGAAGATTTAGCTTTGCCGGTGTAGGCTGGACTATGCCGCAGTCAGCCGCCGCCAGAGCCATTACCAACCCCCATCTTTGGAACCGAAACCAACCTCACCTGCCCGTGGTGCACCCTGTTGAATAACAAACGGGGCTCTGACAGCGGCTGATTGCGGCATAGCAGCCTGACACTGGCACAGCTACATCCCCTTACCGCCGACGGCTGCGAGAAGCTGTTCCCTGCGATCCCCAACCTACATGCTCAACGTGGGGATTATGGGCCTTAATTAGGGGAGGCCTTTGTCCAGCAGTGAACTGAATAGGCTGGTGTTGTTAAAAGCAATAAATGCATTGTATTGATTTTGGTTCCAGTGATGAGTTCATCAACCGTGTCGTTAGACACCACTAACCCTCAGGAGCTAGGAGCCAACGTCACCATTCCTGACATGGTGGAAGATGCTCTGGAGCTGATCAGCCAGGATGGAGTGAGTTCTTTGCTTATTCAATCCTAACTGACCCGGCAGTCGTGTAAAAATCTATCATCATCATAATTCGTCTTCCAGATCGCAGTCGCCATTCGTGAACTTTTAAATTCCCTAAAGGTCGGTTCTAAGGGCTATGTGGCCTGTCCGCTGCCACTTCGACTTGCTGATTCTGAGAGCTATGTCGGTTACCCTAGTTCTCTTGAGGTTTTCTTCATTTCGAATTGTATCACGTAGAGAGACTCCGAGCGTAGCGCTCCATAGCTTAAATTAATACAAAATTTTAAAAACAATAAAACACTTACCGACCTATTCATAACACTTCTATAAACCTCAGATAGCTAAAATGGCGTTAAAATATCATGTCACCTCGTTTTGACGCTTTTGGACAAGCTTATTTTATAAAGCCGTTTTAAAATGACATTTCGCTATAAGAGGGTTAGTTTTTTCCGTATCAGTGGACGGCTATAGACTAATAATAATGATGATTATGAATAAACTCACTGATAGACGATACGTTTACCAAATTTAAACATTTTCAGGATTACATGGAGCGAATAGGTATGGACGTGAGAGTACAGTGTGTTATCTGCGAATGGGCTGGACCCAAGATAATACTGGAATACCACATCAGAAAGGTAATATATCACAGTACATATAATTAGAACCTTAACTATCAGGGTTGTGAACATAGCTAATTATTAATATTAATGGGATATTAACCATAATTTGTGAGTTCGTCCCGTGAGCATGGCGCATGCAACTGCGTCGAAATATTAGGAACAATGGAACTCACTAATCATGATAAATATTCCGTTGATATTAATCCTATCCTACTAATATTATAATTGCGAAAGTTTGTGAGTATGGATGGATGGATGAATGGATGAATGTTTGTTACTCTTTCACGCAAAAACTGACTACTGAACTGTTTCGGGTGAAACTTGGAATATACATTGTTTTTAGACTTGGATTAACACATAGGCTACATTTTAATCGGGTACCATGCTAGGGAAGCTACGGGCGGAATTCTATTTAAAAATATGTTGTAACAAGCTTCCGCCTGCGGCTTTGCTCGCCTGGTACCCGGATATAAATTAGCCTATGTATTAATCCAGGTGAAGAGGATAGATAGGATCCGCAACACAACGCTGCGATTAAGAACTGGTATAGCGGATATAGGCGACAAAAGTTCTAGACTGAAGTGGAATTGGGCGGGTCACGTGAGCCGTATGCACCCTGATATATGGGCATCGATCGTCACCCAATGGTTACCAGCAGATGGGCGAAGGCGCCGGGGCAGGCCTCGGAAGCGTTGGCGTGACGACATCGATGCCTTTTATGCTAACTGGTGGGAGGCAGCAAGCGATCATAAGTCTTGTAAGGAGATGGGGGAGACCTTTGCCCAGCAGTGGGACAGTATAGGTTAATTAAAAAAAAAACAGGTCACAAGCTATGTATATTCCAAATCCGTCCAGTAGTTTTCGCGTGAAAGAGTAACAATCATTCATCCACATATCCATACATACTCACAAACTTTCGCATTTATAATATTAAGTGTGATGTGATATGATTAAAATGAAATTTTGAGTTAAAGATCAACTATTCCAATTTTAGACATTCTATTCTATAATAAGCTATTTGAAAATAAGTAATTGTTTCCAGGAGCACTATCAAGACATACAGCACCAAGATGGCAATGACTGGAGCATTCTCCTCACGCTCGGAGATCTGATCTCGAGGCCGACGTGGTGCACTCAGCTCGTTCAACACGGGGAAGTTATGTACGCTGTCAGCGCAAAGTATAACGATACAGATACTATACTCCTGTCTCTATCGGTAAGTATGTATATACATATTTGAAGCATGTAAAGGATGATGATGTATGGCGCTCGGTACCAAGACTAAAGTGAGTGCGTCAAAAAAATATCCAATAAGTTTATACTCGATTCTACTGTCAAAATAAATCAAAATGAGGGTAATTGCCATAGTAACACTTTACATCAATGTTACTTGCCATAGTAACGTATATATCATTGGTTGTGGCAGTCTAATGGCGGCGTGCGACGGAAACCAAATCAACGAAATATTTTTTTACTTGATTATTAATCGAGTCGGTGTGTAAAACTAAAGAAAATGTTAATGTAATTTATAAAATATAATAAATTTTATGGGATACGTTCGGTTTTGACGCAATTGGTACGGGTTCTCGGCATTCTCCTAAGTATGGAATTACCCTGATGTTTTTAAGAAAAAAAGTGACTTTCCGCTCCGATATCCATGTAGGCACAAACATAGAATCCTACTACCAAGTTCTAAATTAGCAATGCATAGTTCCGGCCCAAAGACCATGACGGCAAAAATGTATAACAAAATACCAGAAAAACTAAAAGAGGAACCAAATACTATTTTCGAGAGTAAATTAAAAGAATTATTAATAGATAAGTGTTATTACAGTTTGGATGAAATTTTTACAAAGACTCTAATTGAGTTTTATTTTGCTGCTTACATAACACTTTCTAAATATAAACAATACCTACTTATTTTCAAAACTTAATCGGTCCACCTCCACTCTGATCGTTGCTACGCCCAAATTGGGTAATTATGTACTAACTTAACTTTAATAACACCTTACAATGTAAACTAACATAATTATTGCAATAAAGGATATGAAATATGAAAATATGAAGTTCTGCCTTCTATATTCTGAGGTGCTACACGTATTAGATTTTTTTTATAGTACTTGAAGATGGAAGAAGCACATGGCCCACCTGATGTTAAGTGCATTACTTATCACAAAGCATAGAAAGTAGAGTTTCTAAAAATGATATCAAAATTTGAAATTGTAGAATTTGTAGAATATAAAATGATAAACTGGAATGAGACTGGTTTCATGGCTCAGTTGGTAGTAACTCTGCCATCTGAGCTGCAGATCGCGGGTTCGATTCCCGCCCAGGACAAACATTTGTGTGATGAACATAACATCCAATTTCTGTGTCTGGGTGTATCATATTTATTTAGATAATAAGCTTCAATGGGGCGCTCACATAGATGGGTTGTCGAACAGACTCAGTTCTGCAGCATACGCAGTCAAAAGAATCCGTCAACTTACTGACGTAGAAACGGCTAGACTAGTTTATTTCAGCTACTTCCATAGCATTATGTCGTACGGCATTTTGTTGTGGGGGAATGATGCTGATATCAACACCATATTTGTGTTGCAGAAGAGGGCTGTTCGTGCAATTTATAATATGGGCGCCAGAGAATCGCTTAGACCTAAGTTTAAAGAAATAAATGTTATGACACTGCCGTGCCAATATATATATGAAAACTTAATGTATGTCCGAAAACATATTAACATGTTCAAGAAAAATAGCGACTATCATAATGTTAACACTAGAAATAAAGATAAACTAGCTGTTCCCACTATAAGGCTCCATACAGTTAGTCAATCTTTTAAAGGGATGTCTGTACGATTATTTAACAAAATCCCAAATGATGTGATTAATCTATCTGTAAATAAATTCAAAAATGTTGTTAAACGTAATATGTAATAAAGCTTATTATAAAATATCTGATTATTTAGATGACAAAAAAGCTTGGGATGAAACTGCCTCCAACTCCATCAAAAACAATGTAATAGATATTAAGTACAATGACGTTAAAAAAATATAAGCCAAGCAGAGTTTCTTGCACATTCTTCTCTGTTTGGTCACGTTACGAATTGGTGGTAAATTAAAAAAAATTACGTTTCAAAGTGTACTAAACAGTTCCTACTGAATAAATGATTTTGACTTTGACTTTGACTTTGACATAAGTGTCTATGTATGTTTATCAGTCAGGACTGATAGTACAGGCTCTGCCTCGTGTGGGATCATTTGACGGTGTGTAAGATAGGCTGTATAATTATTTATTTAAACTGACTGACTGGGTAATATATCACGCACAGCGCGAACCGCTTGACGTAGAGACTTGAAATTTTGCACATAGATACCTTATTTAGTGTAAGCATCCACTAAGGAAAGGATTTTTAGAAATTCTTCCCCTAAAGGGGGAAAATAGGGGATGAAAGTTTGTATGAAATTCCGTCAGTTTCGAAATTAGGATCTTCAAATTTTGCATTTGGGCTGACGATTCAAAACTAATTTATGTGTCTCACGTGTTTTGATAATTCCACCCCCGAAGGTGTGAAAAGAGGGATGTGTTTGAAAGTCCTTCATTTTCAAAGTAAAAATACAAAGAAATTTTCTACGCGGACGAAATGGCGGGCATAAGTTGTGTATTATGTAGTTCTAGACCTGGGCCCGTAGTATTATTATCAGTGATCGGAATTAGGTGAGCTAATTTACCTAAAGTTCAAAGAATAGAGTCAAAAAAAATGGAGACTTCCTTACCATTAACATTTTTTTCCGGGAAATCTTTCCCGGAAATTGGGAATTTGTTCCAAGTTTTAGGATATCAGTTAAGTACATTTAATATTAATGTTATTCATACAGAAAACTAACTGAATTAATTTTCCTTTTTAACAAACTTCAATAAGATTTATTTTGTTATTAACTCAGGTAAAAAACTGGATTCGCCTATGTTTTCGTTTCCCAGAATAGCCAAATCATGCTGTCCCTTTAAGTGTTTGTAGCAATACACAGCAAACCAGTGATAAACAACAACAACAAACGCTAAGAAAGGGACAGCATGCTTTGGCTATTCTGGGAAACGAATCATTGTTTAAGTAAACAATGACAAAAGGGTTGAAGGGTGAGGGTGTTTTGCATCCAAACGGCGTCATAACTTGTATGCGTGCGTGCATCACTTCTGTAGTTACCTCGGCAGCGTGTGTATCTTAGACTCGTGAATATTTTATTAACCTGTTTTCGTATCGATTATTGGATCTGCTTCACATAACTACCTTGGCTTGAATTTACGGACTGCGATTTATTGCAACCATATCACTACTTGTACCTATCTACCTTGGCTTGAATTTACGGACTACGATTTACTGCAACCAGAAATTTACTGCGCTTTACGGCAATCAAATTACTTGGTAAGTCTTTGATTTGTACTACACTTTTAAAACATTCTAAATATTAGACTGCTTTTGATAAATTTACCAAATTCAAACAATTTTATGCAACTATTTATTTATGGAATTTTATTCAGTGTTTTATATTTGAGTTCGTGCACAAATGTTGGAGCTACTGGCAATTCTATCATCAAACTATATTTTACGCGAAGACGTCCCTGGAAAAGTGTAGAAACTATATATTTGTCTCATTGTTTTCAGTAATTTTTCTGCCTCAACGCAACTAGCAAATAAATGGCGACCAAACCTACCGACGGGATTGTACAGTCGTGGATTAGAGATCACCCCGAATTGTACCACGACCCCGCTAGCAACACGATATTTTGTTCTAAATGTGAGAATTCTATTGTATGCAAAAAAAGCAATATACAGAGGCATATTGACGGACCAAAACATCAAGGTACTGCTAGGCAAGTGAACGAAGAATTTTATTTAGATTTAATACAATTTCTTATATTGTGTAACATACCCTGGTCACGAGTAAATCGACCAGAGTTTAAAACTTTTTTAATGAAATATATGTGTTGTAAATGTACAAATGTTAAAAGGATTCCCGATGAATCGTTATTGAGAAAGGTTTATTTAGACGTAGTTTTTAAAAAAAAAATTGCATTAATCCATGACCATGTTCTTAATCAGAAACTTTGGATATCTCTAGATGAAACTACCGACTATTTAGGTCGTTATATTGTAAATTTTCTTGTAAAACCTTTAAATCTCGCAACAAACAAACCATTTTTAATAGCTTGCAAAATGTTAGAAAAAGTAAATGGAGAGACAATAGCTCATTTTGTGATTGGATGCCTAGAAAATATGTGGGGAGACTCGTATGAAGACAAAGTAGGAGATGTTTTAGTTTTATGTTCTGATAGCGTAGCATATATGTTAAAAGCAGGAAGAATGTTAAAGAACTCCTTGCCAAATATGATACATGTTACCTGTTTAGCACACGCTCTTAACCGCGTTGCAGAAAAAATACGGACACAATATGCGGATGTGGATACTTTAATTTCAAATGTAAAAAAAATATTTTTAAAGGCTCCTAATAGAGTAAAATTGTTAAGGGAAAAATTTCCGAGCCTGCCATTGCCACCTGAACCTGTCATAACAAGGTGGGGTACATGGCTAGAAGCAGCTTCGTATTATGCTGAATATTACGAAGAAATAAAAACTATTGTAAGACTTCTAAGAAGTTCTGATTCTTTGTCTATCAGGCATGCTAAAACTGTCCTAGGAAAAGAAAGTTTAAAAACTGATTTAGATTACATTGACGAATATTTTAAAATAATTCAAATTTCATTAAAAAAATTGCAAAAGTCTAACTTATTGTTGACGGAATCTTTCCATATTTTTGATGAAGCAAGAATTGTTCTAAGCTGGTGTTCTTCTGAACCAGTAAAACAAAAATTAGAAAACGTTATGGACAGAAATCCCGATCTAGATGCATTAAGAGACATTTGTGAAAATATAGATAAAGGATTAGATAATGAAAATGAATTATTGTCATTCTATAAATATGTACCTGTAACTTCAGTTGATGTTGAAAGGTCCTTCTCTACGTATAAATGGATTTTAAGTACAAAAAGAAATCGTTTGAAAATAGATAATATGGAAAAACTCCTAATGATTTTCTTTAATTCTCCGGACGAAGATATTTCTTTATACTCCGTCCATGATGAAAACGTTAGCGATTCAGATTAAGGGACAAATTCAACATCAATGGAAATAATGTTTAGAGTTCCGACTGTGTATCTTAGGTAGGACTGGTTACTTTCTTAATTATTGATTTTGAGTTCCATTATCTGTACAAAATGAATAAATGGTACAAAAACTATAAAATGGCTTTTTTATTCCCTTGCTTAAATAAATGTTTTTATTACTATAGCTATTTACTAAAGCTGGTTTATAAATCACATTAGCTTCCGCGCTTACTTACATCGTTCATTTTATTTGTTGAAAACAATAAAAATCGTGCTTACCGTTTTTTACAACAATCGAATTCGTTTCCTCTTCTTGTTATCAATAATAAGAAGAGGAAATTAATTCGATTGTTATTTTACTGTATTAATTTTAGATGGACCTAAGTAATTTCTCGAAACCCGGGAAAATTTTCCCGGAAAAATATTTAGTCGCAAGGCGTCTCCACTTAGTCTCTGTTATTTTTCGAACTTTAGGTATTTTAGCTCACCTAATTCCGATCACTGATTATTATACAAAAGATTCCTTGCCAATTACGTGTGACGTCATGACATGCTTCAAACACAAACGCGTTTTCAAGACACGCCATGGCGTCACCGTAAGAAATTTAGCATGGGCATAGAGAATACGATTACACGCAGATTCCACTCAGGTATCGTAACGAGACGTGTTACGTTTGCGTAACGATTGCGTTTGGTCATAGGGAATAAGTGCCCTGTAGGGTCAACGATGTCCACATAACGCATTGTAAGGGTAAAAAAAATGTTGTCCAATGACAAAGCGTTTATTTTAAATCTCAGCTTTCTCATCGGCCACCTCTGCGGCGCAGTGGGCGAAGGCTCGCCTGAGACGCAAAAGGTAGCGGATTCGTATGATTTGCAAATGTTTGTCTCGGGTCTGGGTGTTTTCTACGTACCACGCGAAACGGCGCGGGAAGCTAGTTAAGAATAAAAGGAAATTAGTGTGAATCAATCTCAAACATTACTTTGGTGTTCATAGCGGTGTTACACTTCGGATCACCTTGGTTAACCTCTGGTTTGTTTGGAGCCGCGAAAGTAGCGCGTCGCGTTCATCATCATCATCAACATAGGCCTCCCCCAAGGAATTCCACGAAGAACTGTCTTGAGTCCTCTCCATCCACCGATTACCTGCAATCTTGACGATGTCGTCGGTCCATCTGCTGGTGGGAGACCACACTTCGTGTTCCAGATCGCGGTCGGCATTCGAGAAACTTTTTTCCCTATCAGCGCGTCGCGTTGCGTTTCTTTATATGGAGATATTTCACGATTTTCTTGTGTTTTGATTTAATTTTACAAGCCGACGAATTCAAATTTTTACTCTAAACTTTGACCTACAGAATATAACTACTGCCTTTACTAGGTGTATACTTTATTTTTCCCAATTTACGTCTAATAAAATGTGACAATAAACTTGATTCGTGAGACACAGTGTCCAGAAACATCTTGGATCTTAGCTACTTACCTCTGCGCCAAGGTAAAAAGAATCCAACACCTAAACTGATGTTAATAAACACTTACAGATGATCACCGCCGAAACAGAAGAGCAGAAACGCGGTCGAATAACTGTCTATAATAAAATCTCAGGCAAGCCCTACACATTCGAAGACAATATAAAACAAATACCAGACTCAATGCCGTACGAATACGGTCTAGATTGCCTTGTTGTGGACATTGGTAACCTGGATTTGATACCTAACAGTGCTAATTTAAGGTTGGTTAATAGGGAGTTGGTGGGGAGTCCCGCAAAAGTGGTCGTCGGGCAAATAGAGATGAATAGAGTTGAAGTGGTTGTCTATGTCAAACTTTTGGACTGATTTTTTAGAACAAGACTATAATAATGTACGATTCACACTTACCAGCGCGCGTCGGTGAGCATTTTATAACATGTCAAATGAAATTGAAACATTCACAAATCACTTAATTTCCTTATTTGCATGCAATTTACGCAGCTTATAGCTTTGTCACACTGACATAAATAGATCCGTAAGTAGATATTACTTGCAAAGGAAGTTAACTGCTTTGTGGAGGTTTCAATTTCCTCTAGCATGTTTTGAAATGCGCTCCGATGCTCTCCGACGCGGTAGGTGTAAATCGTACATAAAGATTTTTTATTTACAGAGGGTTCCTCGTTCTTATCTCTCGAAGGTTCTAAGGTATTTATATTCTGATCTTCTCAACTATGAGTGCGAGTTTGAATTGAAATCTAGTTTTCGCTTAGGTTATAGACAGTTTTCGATGATGGTAGTTCCATGATCGAAAACAGTACTAAGTGCGTTTTTCGATACACAATTTAAAAAATCCCTTTCTAACTGATGATATTTTACATATGAAATTAGAGATCATTAGATTAGAGAGAAGATTTTAAGATTTCATCTAGTTCTCTTCTATATCTGTGGTCCTATCACAAGTTTACCAAAATGACAGTTTTCTTTAGAAAAACTATGTTTGACAACGCAAGTGTTGTCAAAAACTTGTTTTGTGATTCAACTCTCAGCTTGTAGTCAGATATAGGTCTATAAATACCTTATAGGAATATTTTTGAGTAACTTATGCTAAACTTTAAGACTGAGTTTTGACTTAACTAGGTTAGTATAACTCAAGCACTTAATTTTAAGAAATTCCTAAACGTACGTGATTTTTAGGTGAAGTTTTACGTTTTAAGACCATAGTCACTTAAAGAAGTTACTTAAAACTAAGTGCTTCTTATAAATCACTCAAGCTACTTACACTCAATAAGTGAATCTATAAGACTGAGTCTTGACTTAAACTTAGATTATCTTTAGCCTTTAGCCTAGACTTACTGCCTATAAAAAGTCATATGATAAGACTGAACGAGTAAGTTTGTATGTTTAAGAAAGGTAAATTAATATTAAGTAGCACTTTTTTTTTATTCGAATCATAATTATGTTCTATATAATATACTATCCCTATAATGTAAATTAGGTTAATTTTCCAACATTCTGAAATCAAAGTATGCATAACAATGTAAGAAATTCTGTTTTTCTGTTGTCGGAATTTATACTGATTTTATTATGTATCTAAGTTTTACAATATACTGAGTAATATTGTATCGTTACTTCTGAAATAAAATAAGAAACAAATTCTTGTACAATGTGGAAAAAGTTTTTCGTTTATTGTCTTATGTAAAAAAGTATAAACTTGTTAAGAATTGGTTATTGATCAATTTATTTCGATACGTATTTAAGGAAATGAAACCTCTCACAATTTGAGCTTTATTGGGAGTTAATAATACGCTTAAAATTGTTCTAGTACTTATTTATTATAACGTGGTGTCGAGTCTGATCACGAACTCAAATTTTCACGTACCGTTATCAGTGAATGCACCGATGCTGTTTCGACTTTATCAGAAACGTGACGCTCTCCCTCCGCGTGCGCGATAAGGGGGGAAAGCGGTGCTTTCATAGATTTAAGAACAACAACACCAGCCTATTTAGTCCACTGCTGGACATAGGCCTTCTCTACAAGAAGGGGTATATGCCCATAAGACCCACACTAGGTATGCTAGTTTAACGGTACGTGAAAACTCCTGATTTCAGAATGAATGAGTCAATTTACTATACGTGCTAAGTCAACGAGATTATAAAAGCTACTGTTTTTGAAACTTTTCCTTGTGTATTTAGAGTTATTCTATGTTCCTACTATTTTTAGAAGACTGTTTTTATTTTTGCTAGTTGATTATGTTAGCTTTAATCATGTTGATTACTTGATAGATATTTTTTGTGATACGATAACTTATCGCTGAGTGATACCTAACAATAGGTTGTGAAATATACGTATATAAATTAAGGTAAGATTTTTTTTTATTAGGATTTTGTTTTCTATGATCAATAGATCGCTTCTAATTTTTCAATCTGTTTTGCAACGTGTTGTTCAAAATGGCATCGATGTAAACTCTGATTGGCTGATTTTATTCGTTGCTACCGCTTCAACGAATAAGCTTCCAACATTACTTATTTTTTGGACAAAGTTACCGTTTTGAAACGAGTTGTTCAAAATGGCGTCAACGATATGAGCTCTGATTGGCTTATTAGATTCGTTACTACCGTTCTTACCAATCAGCGTGTAACATTACGTTTTTTTGACATAATTACTAATAGTATCATCTAGTTATAAGTACCTACTTTTGAATTAAGTTTATCAAAGAAATAGCTTGTACAATATCTTGTCAATATAAGGCTGTTGCTAACTTTGTTTATTACATGCCTTATTATCACCATAGTTTGTTGATCTCTCACTAATCTTAAGGTTTCCAATGTTGTGGCAAAATCATTGCATTTTTTATCTCTATAGTGTTATGTTTAAGGTTGATTTTTGAGAAATTAAAACTGTTGATCGTTTATATTTGTTTTCTTAATCCAGATTATACTACGTTGATTGCTGTAGTAATTGTTGTAATTATAGTTTGTAATGTACGACTCTCACTTACCGGCGCGCGTCGGAGGGCATCGGAGCGCATTTTATAACCTGCTAAAGGAAATTGAAACATCCACAAAGCAGTTAAGTTCCCCATTTGCATGCAATTTACGCAGCGGATCTATTTATGCTAGTGTTTCACAAAGCTTTGAAAAAGCTGCGTAAATTGCATGCAAATAAGGAACTTAACTGCTTTGTGGATGTTACAATTTCCTCTAGCATGTTTTAAAATGCGCTCCAAAGCTCTCCGACGCGCGCCGTAAAGTGTGAATCGTACATTAAAATATAGGTTGATACGCGGGACATTCGCATTGACATAAGCTGCAGACCTTGCTACTATAGGTCTGTCCATTTTTTTTTAGTGTTAGCGGGGAATGCAATTTTACAGAGCTATAGTAGCAAGGTCCGGCGGACATGTCTGCAGACTTGCCCGCGGGTATGTCCTTCTAGTGAATTCCCTGCTTTACACGTAATGGCTATCACTCAAAGAAATATGACTCAAGCATAGAAGAAGTCTTAACATTCATTTATGCTTTGAACATTAGCTCGTACGGCTGATATCTACTTTCTTATGTCCATATATCATTTGCTAGAAAGGATGCATACTTTATCTCAATGCGATTTCTGCGACTGCGTACCAGGGCATTTGTATGAACCTGCATAGACATTTGTTCGAGCACCCTGGTACGATAAACTGTTTGAAGTTACATTGTTATATGTATGCATCCCTTTCTAACTGATGATATTTGACATAAGAAAGTAGAGATCAGTCGTATTGAATTTTAAGACTTTATCTAGTTCTCTTCTAAATCTGTGCTATCACTAAAGCATAGAAGTCTTGCTCTGAACATCAACTCATACGCTAATCTCTACTTTCTTATGCCCAATATCATCAGTTAGAAAGGGATGCATACATATAACAATGCGACTTCAAACAGTTTATCGTACCAGGGCGCTCGAATAATGCTATGCAGTTTCATAGAAATGCCCTGGTACGAAGTCGCAGCAATCGCATTGAGATGAAGTTTGCATCCCTTTCTAGCAAATGATGAATGGACATAAGAAAGTAGAGATCAGCCGTATGAGTTGACGTTCAGAGCATAGTGAATTTTAAGACTTCATCTATTTCTTTCTATAACTGTGATGACGACGTCTGATGGACGTATGACTAAAACCAAAATGGCTTTTTATTGGTTTTCGTCATCGTTACCGTATACCTATTGCGGAGTGAAAATTCTGTTCCTTTTTCTATTCTGTGACTGTAGGGCCCCTACTTAAGGATCTTCAAGTAATGATAAAGTTTTAAATTATACAGGGTGGGTCAAAACTTCGTCTATTACCAACTGACCAACCACGCTGTCCACCTGGTTGGACGGTTAGTGAGGTCAGCTAGCTTTTATTTGGTAGTTAAAAGGTTTTGTTCTTAAGAAACTATAGATTTATTTTGAACAAAATAATAATAGCATTTTTAGATATTAGAAAAATGTACAGTCAGCCCAGAAAATGACACTGGTAAAAAAAAATTGGACGCAATCGACTCTATGCTATTCAGTTCCTATACAGATGAATGTTTGTTACTCTTTCACGCAAAAACTACTGAGTGGATTTTGATGAAACTTGGAATATACATAGTTGGTGACCTGGATTAACATATAGGCATTTTATTCTGATACCATCGAGCGAAGCCGCGGGCGGAAGCTAGTCCATGATAATATCATGAGATATCTCGTAGATATCTCTTATACAACCTCTTTGAAGGCACCAAGTATCAAAAAGATTTAATAAAAACTTTTCACACATCTTAAAAAAATAATCAATGTCACATTCCAATATCACTCACTACTTTAGTACTAGACTTATAAATCTGTGTCACTCACTGTCATCTATTGTCATTTTTCACCAGTGTATTTCACCTATCATTATTTACATCTAATTATTTATTTACTGTGTATCTTTCAGTGTAAAATAATCTTTATCAGCTTATTTCACCAGTGTTACTGAGTAACATGTTTACACAGCCACCTCAACCGCCGAGGCAGAAAATACCTAAGGATGGACCGGGACCTAGGGGAGTGCCGGATTGTTATTATGTATGTTGCACCTACCTCTATCCTATGTCATCATCACCATCAGCCTTTAGCAATCCACTGCTGGACATAGGCCTCCCCCAATGATCGGCATTGCGCCCTGTCCTCAGCTCAACGCATCCAGCTTCTACAAGCAGCCTTTCGTACATCGTCATTATCTAACCGGAGCGCGTTTTACACTATCTTTGCGCCGCGTTCTCCTTTCAACAACTCGTTTACCCCAACGGTTGTCGGTTCTTCGGCAGATATGACCAGGCCGCTGCCACTTCAGCTTGCTAATTCTCTGAGCTATGTTGACAACTTTAGTACTCCCATCGGTAGAGTACATTTTATCCAGCAACCAGTCTAGTATCGTATAACTTTCTAGATACACAAAAATATATTTAGCTTCGTATCTAAACTTTAGTTTGGTTCTACAGGTACGTTAGTTCCTCCTCAATCTCTCCTCTCTCAATAGTTGACGAGGGCACTATCAATACCTACCTTTTTACTTAGTTTTCCTCCATCTGTCATTGTCTTCAGCTTGATCATCAAGCTTTCATGGAGTGCGACGAAGTGAAATTTCACAAAACTAGTCAGTCCTGATCTTCGCGATCCTCCTTCGGTTTTTTCCTTTACGTAAACTACCCGCCTGCTTATCAAATCTTGTCTTTTTACACTGAAGTAAAAAATTTTTTGAAAAGACAAGAATGGTTTAGCTTTTTAGTTTTAATTAGGTCATTGCTTCACTTACAGACATCAAGAGTGCTAAACTCGACATACCGATATGTGAAGTTCGTGAGAAAACTCCGGGCAGAAGAAGACGAACAGAGGAAAGGTGCTGAGATCAAACTGAAAGAGCTGAAAGACAAGCAGAATAGCGATTTCTTTATCCGATGCGACCGAAGGTAGCCAATTTTATACTTACCACTTAACAAACTGGACATTTAGATACCTACTTAGCAGTCTACACGCTGAAGCCAACAGAACTGCCCGTTTTGGGGACCAAGTCTTAATTACCTCCAATACTATTTTTTGGATCGAGCTTTTGAAAATCGGATCGAATGCATGCGATCCGATCCGCGGATAGCATCGAGGCGTTACGATCCATAACGATTAACGAAATCGGATCGTGCTTAAAAAAGCACATCCCTACACAAAGTTGCGCAACTGAATTTCTGCCGCGTAAGTTCGGCTCTTATGGTGTATCATATCGGCCGAATACGTCGGGACGTAAAATCAGCTGCGTAACTTCGGCATAGTGTGTTTAGACGCTAAGGCTACGGACACGAACTCGGCGGCGCGAGGAACGGTGCGTGTCATTGCATAGATTTATATGGAAGTAGTCTCGAAGGCTGCGATGCGGGAAGCAGCGGGGAGCGGCGTACGAGCGATGCGCGCCATTCTAGCGATGCCCGCGCGTCTGCATTAAAACAACACTTCGCCGCTCTAGCACTGCGCGATATGCCCGCTGGATTCGAGACCGGGTTTGCGTTTCCGCTCCCCGTGCCTACGCGCCGCCGCCCGCTGCCCCGCCATCGCTGACTTCGAGACCGCGGCTCAAAGTCAAAGTCAAAGTCACAAATCATTTATTCAGTAGGAACTGTATAGTACACTTTGAAACGTCATTTTTTTAATTTACCACCAATTCGTAACGTGACCAAACAGAGAAGAATTGGCAAGAAACTCTGCTTGGCTTATATTTTTTTGGCTAGAGTCTAGACACAGAATAAGGAAGGTTGTCTAGAGTGAATAGGTGTCTTCTTGTTTGTGCTCCATCGTAGACCACAGCGTAACTTATCATCAGGTGATTTCGTTGTCAAACGAAGATCCACTCAACTTCAAGTGTAAAGTAGATCTTCATCATCCAATTTAAAAGAGCAATGTTGACCTAAACCCCTTGAAATCAAAAATACATGCATACAATGTCATTAATTTACAGATCGCTAATAAACAATGTAGCGCACAGAGTGGACCTCTGCATGGCGTCGTACCAAGATGATCTGGAGAAGAAGAGAAAGGTGTAAGTTCCGAAACTTATTTATACTTGATTGCACAATAAATGTAACAAAAGGGTGGGCTTAATGCTACGAGCATTTTCAACCAGAAAACTGATCATTTTTAGATGGTGGTAGGCGTGCTTCATATTTTAAAATTACTACTTAATTTACTTAAAATTACTTACAACTACAACTTTTTAACATACAATTTTAAAGTTAAAATACATAAAAATTTCAATCACCAACAACCTGTCACAGCCGAAGCTGATTAAATCTCCCCAAAGATATTCACGAAGAACGGGCTTGAGCCATATTCTTCCACCGACTCGGCAATCTTTTCTGTCGTTGGTCCATCTGTAGAGGGTCTTACAATCCCTATTCGTGGTTTCTACAAGTATCATATATTATCATCCACAGCCCGACTTTATCCACTGCTGGATATAGGCCTCCCGGAGTTTGTGCCATGCACCACGGTCTTGTGCTAGTCGTATCCTGTAACTCTACAAGTATAAGACCTGCATTTTGCCAGATTAACTTGCTAATTTGTAGAGTCGTTGATTCGATCACTACATTCTATAATACGAATTATTTCAAGTGGAGAAACTCCAAGCATAATTCCTAGACCCATGTGTGAATTTTTAGCTTATGATATCTACTCATATTATCAATGCATTATCTTCATCAACCTATTATCATTTTCAGAAATATGTAGTTGTGCTCTGTGTTTGTTTCACAAAGATCTTTTCGGCTCATCCGGGGTATATGGTTCTGCCGTGAAGCAGCATTGACGTGTCCCGGTTTGATGGGTGCGAGTGTCGTGGAAATGACAGATCTAACATCTTCATGGCTCAGGTTGCTGGACGCAGAGCGTTGCATCATAGGCCACGTTCCAAACATGCGTCACTTACGATGCTATACTTTGTTCTGTTGTGACGATAAACACTTAAAGCAAGTGAGCAATTTGTTTGTTCCATCTTCAAGTATCAGATACAAAATACGATACGAGTTGTGAAAAAAATATGTAATTCACCATTTTGTGGTGGCGGCCATCTTGGATTTGATATTTGTCTAAGTGTATAGTATTCTACTAGTCAAGCTCTTTCATTTAATACCTATATTTAGGGAATTGTAAAATAATATGTAATCCGCCATCTTGTGGCGGCGGCCATCTTGGACCGAGTTTCATCAAACATAGCTAGGAACACTCCCTACTAATTCAGCTTTCAAACAAACCCAAAATCAAAGTCGGTTCATCCGTTCCAGAGCTACGTTGGGACAGACAGAGACACACAGAGAGAGAGAGAGAGAGAGATCACAGACACGTCGAAACTATTATTATTAACTATTTGTTGATTTTCTACAGTCTAATAGAGCTATTTCAAAAAGAGGAAGAAGACAACATCCGTAAGTTCGTAGAGCAAGCTCAAGCGGGCGCTGCAGCGGTCTGGCAAGACAAGCAGGACAGACTCAAATACTTGCTGGAGAAGAGGAAGAAAGAACACGAGGAGAAGTATAAGGACACACCGCTGTGAGTGCCGTTTTAAGATTTTTGTATCTATTTATTTAACACTTTACTGCACAAACACAAAAGAAGTGTACAAAAGGAGGACTAGGATGCTAAAGCATTTGCTGCCAGTCAAGCTTTCCTGGTTGAAAACAAGGTTGGCGTGCTAAGTAAACTGGCGTAAATTACTTAACGTTAAAGGAGAATGCCGTCTGATGTATGGCGCTCGGTACCAAGACTAAAGTGAGTGCTTTAAAAAAATATCCAATAAGTTTTTAGTCGATTCTACTGTCAAAATAATTAAAAACCGTTAAAAAAACCGTTTAAGGCCGTTAGTGCTCAGTTGACCAAATATGTAGAAACTTATAACATTTTGCCTTCTTTGTAATCTGGGTTTCGTAGGGGTCTCGGTACAATGACAGCTCTTCTCGACGTCACAGACAATGTATTGGCAAACCAGGACATGGGCCACAGTACAGTATTGACTCTTCTTGACTACTCTCGGGCATTTGACTGTCTCAATATACCACTCCTCCTTGCCAAATTAACATATTACGGCTTAAGTCAAATGTCTGTAAAATGGTTAGTTAGTTTAGTAAAAAGCTGTTTCTACCGACTAAAGATCCTCTATGAAATTCGCAATCAACTTTCAGAAGCATCTCGTATAGCCCTATGTGAAGCTTTGATTTTATCTAAACTTAATTACGGAGACATTGTCTATGGACCCCGCTTGCTCGTTAGGCCTCAGCTAGTAGTACAGCGAGTCCAAAATGCATGCTGTCGGTTTTGTTTGAATGTCCCACCTCGTAGTCACATTACTCCTTATTTAAACAATATGTCCATGCTCAATATGGACTCTCGTAGAGAACTACATCTCGGTGGGTTAGTTTTTGATGTTATTAAATTTAAAAAGCCTGAATACTTACACTCAAAGCTAAAGTTCGCTTGCAGCAATGGTCGTGGAGCCTTACGGCCCATTAGATCAGCGCTTCTCTACCATGACCATAAAACGGCGGCGTTTACAGGTAGTTTCAGATATTTGGCAACGAAGTGCTGGAATAATATTCCACCTCCAATACGAAATTTAAATACCAAACATACATTCAAAATACGTTTCAAATCATTTTTATTACAAAAACAAAAGGAAGGTATTCCAAAGCGCTTTGTTCGCCAACTCTGAGCTTAGCAACCACATGTCAGGTACAGACAGCGTCAGAGTCTGGTAACCCCCCTAGTTAATGTTAGTAGGTTCAAACCGTCCGCGGCGTCATTCGTGGAACTCAACTTTTTGCACAAATGTGTTTTATAAAACTTCTCCTCCTTGCCTACGAATATTTAATTTCAATCATATTGCTATACGACACAATGGAGTGGCGGTTACTACACTCGACATCAATCGAAACGTTGCAAGAGTACTGGGTTCAAATCCCTCATTACCAATATGTTTTATTTTTTTTAATTTTTGTTACTAACAATGGATTACGTTACGCGGTAAGTGTAGTAAGTAAGATACCTAATTATTTAAATTAAGCTTAAAAAATAAAAAAAATGTTCAAAAGTTATAACAAATTTATTAAAACACCACATTTAACATAATAGAATATAGATAGTAACTTATTTTTTTTAATTTTCAATAATGTTTTAAATGATAGATTAATACTTATTTACCCATATAAGATTAACGAGTGAACAAACATGTTAACATTGGAACAGGTTATACTTGCCGTATAAAAATCCAATAAACAATTTAGATCACTCGCAAATACTTAGTCTGGTATTTTATCTATAATTGAAAACATTTTATAGTATTTAAATATTTTTTTATACCGAATGGGATGGATGTCTAAAAACTTTAAATTATTTGTTGAAGCCTTCTTTTCACTTGGGTAATCAAAGTCCAACCAAAACCACTACGACGCATCAGTTCCTAGGTTCTCATGACCTCCTGTTACAGGTGCACAACACTTCACTCGTGTCCCAGTTAGGACAATTTGACCCCACATATGCTCACACATTCTCCACATATTTAAATCGTGACTTTTAGATGACCATGATATGGCGATAATGCCCGTCTGAGAAGCGAGCCAATTGGTCAGAATTCGCGAACGATGAACCGCGCAGTTATCATAAACTAAATACACCGTTCCTTCTGGATAAGCAACTTGCACTGTTGACTGCATTATTTCTTGCAAAACTTTGCTCATTGATGACATCCATCGCCAATAACCTGAAAATAAAAACATAATATTATAAGCATAAGATGTGTTTATATAATATAAAATGGAATAGGTCTACTAAGAACATTTTTTATGATAATCCTACTAATAATTCTCATACCACTTACCTAATGTTATTCTGCCATTTCCAATTCCATACATTGATTAACATTGACATTGATTATTTGTTGGGTTGTAGCGTTCCAAAAGTTTTATTTTGCAAAACGCACTCTTTAGCTCAGTTTTTCGGACTGGCTTTTTTATATGCAACATTTTTCATATACAAATTCAATGACACACGACACACACCCAAGACGAAACAAGTAACCTTTTGTTCTGAACTGTCATTTAATACACAACTACCCTCAATAGTCCAGTGCTGCACAAAATAATTATAAGTAGTTGCGCACTACCGTGTTAAACAAATGAAGAAGTTACTAGCTGACGCATCCATGAATACCTAGACAAAATAATAAACGTATATTGTAACTTATAATTTCGTCATTATCGCCAACCGCTACGATAGCTCAGTTGGTTAGAGCGTCTGATTCATAAACTGGTGTGAATGAGTTACTGGTTCGATCCCCCAGCCAAGTATAAATATTTTTGTATAAGATTTTGGCCATTTGAATATGGCAGGCCTCTTTCACTCCGCAGAATAGGTATAAAAATATACCTACGCATCGCCGGCCTTCCTAGCGTGGTTCGTTACGTCGGTTGCCGAGTTCTGCCCGGAACGAACGTGTCCTTGAGCAGCCGCGGCATTTTAGTTTGTTTTTGGTAATGTACCTATATTTTTCGCCAAATGAAGGCAAAAAAAGTACTGCATAGCATTTGGTTGCCTGAATAATAATAAGGACCGGCATCTCACGTTTTTCAAACTACCTAATGACAGCGAAAGGTAAGAAAATGTAAATAATACCAATAGTTCTGAACTGAAAGTTTTTCTACGAAAGTTTGTCTCCCGTATGTACTTAAGTAAGTAGGTACTTAGGTACAAGTTCTATTTGAATGCGGTACCTACCTACATAAATAAACGTAATATTATAATGTAGGTATTTTTTCATAGACAATTTTTGTGCCATTGGTAGGTATCTACCTACATAGTGCTGCCTATGCCTAGGCATAAGCAGCACTTAAGTAGGTATTATAATTTTGATTATGTAGACTGAGAGCAATATTAGAAACCCAACCTAGGTACATTTTTATTTGATTTAACTTTAAGTAGGCAGTGTAGGTTAACTACTTAAAAACAGTCGGGTAGGTAGGTGTAGGTAGAAAAATCGATGTGGTAAGTTACCTAAAGGTAGGCGTACTAACAACTAAAACTAGATACCTAGGTTACCTACAAACCAAATGTTGTTTTTTTCTTGCAAATATCTAGGTAGATACCTACCTACTAAAATTTCTCTTATGATTTAGCATGATGTACCTACCTACCTTAAACAGTGATTATTCAGTTTTCGTACATAAGACACCTAAACACTTAAGTAGGTGTTAAGGACCCAAGTACCTACCTAGTAGGTATGCCTATTTTCTGAGTTCTTAATGCAGCCAGCCAGTGTAAAATAGTTTTCTGATTTAATACTAGGTAGGTTGATATTATTTGAATTATCATTGTTCCTTAAAATAAATAGGTGGCTAGGTAACTGGATAGTAAAAGGTTCAACAACAACAGCCTATTCAGTCCACTGTTGGACATAGGCCTCCCCTATAAGAAGGGGGATATGCCCATAATCCCCACGCTGGGCATGCGGGTTGGGGATCGCAGGGTACAGCTTCTCGCACCGCCGACGCTGCTGCCCGTCGGCGGCCAGGTTATTATTATTCGTCACAGAATAATTCTCAAGACAACCCTAACGTTACACGTGCCACGTCAGTAGAGATAGAGCTATACGATAGAAAGGGATGCAAGGTGTAGGTTAATATAAATGTTAGGCGCTGAGTTCGGTGCGAGCTGATTAGCACTTTATTGCGTAGCAGCTAAAGTCGCTATTTATTTAAATGATTGCGCGGAGTGACGCTTCTGTCCTTTCTGTATTCTGTGAATATGGTAGCCTCCACGGCAGCAGTTTAAATTTATACTTGAAAGGGGTATACCAGATCGTGACGCTGTGTGTACATTTTCAATATCCGGTCAATAATTAAAACTTCATCATCATCACTTGAGTCTTCAATAGCTTCCACTTTTGCACTGAATATATCATAGGTATCGATTATGTACATTATACCAACCTACCAACTGTTGTTGTTGTAAAGCATCTCGTTCTTCTTGTTACCTCGGCGGGTTATAACTGAAAATCAGTGTTTGCTCATCGAGCAAAATTATGCACTGAGTTATGACCTTTTTGTCATACTGCAACACACACATAGATTAATTAATATTTTTCTTTTTTCAGTCTTGTTATATAAATTGTTGTTATTATTATGTATGTGTGTGTTTGTTGTTGCAAATAAAAATGTATCTATCTATCTATCTATCTAAAAACGAGGGTTATTGCCATAGTAACACTTTACATTAATGTTTATTGCCATAGCGACGTATATATCATTGGTTGTTGTAGTCTAATGGCGGCGTGCAACGGAAACCAAATCAACAAAATATTTTTTTACTTGATTATTAATCTCGTCATGTGTAAAACTAAAGAAAATGTTAATGTCATTTATAAAATATAATAAATTTTATGGGATACGTTCGGTTTTGACGCAATTGGTACGGGTTCTCGGCATCTTCCTTTGTTATAATTAAAGAAAGAAACAAAAAAATGTAGGCCATATTTTTGTAAGTAGGAGATGTACCAAAGGTACCTACCTATTCTTCGTGTGAACTAGTGGCTCTATGTCGTAACTCTGTCGTAGTTTTTAAGCCCTTGAAGGCCTCCGTCATGTGGTTAACGACTTTTACGACGATTTAATCTGTCCAATTTCAAACAAAGTCACTTGACAAACTGCCAAAATTTGTAAAACTGGACCCTGGTGTGTACAAAGATTTTTTATTAAAGGAATGCGCGCTTTGAACAATAATCTGTGCCTAATTTATTCTCCCAAAGAGGAGGATTGTGTCTCGTTTCCTCTTTAGTGATACATAAGAAGAAACGAAACACAACACCCCTTTGAGCATTTTTATCGAGAAAAATCAGGCACAGATTTCAGTTTAAAGCGTTTATAATTTCTATGCAAGGAGTTTTTATTTTTTAGTTTGGGAGTACGCCATACTAAAAACTGAAAACTCCTTCCATAGAAATTATAAACAATGTATATATATAATTTTTATACAATGTAAATAAATAATTTCTGTCCGCAACTAAAATACTAATTATGAGGGCTGCTCCGATAAATGATGATGACTTTATCCAGGTCCAAATGCATACATGTCCTGCCTTGCATCTACAAACTGCGTGCGAAGGAAGCCGAGGAGATACAGCTGTACCAGATAAAAGAGAAGGAGGCGAGGAAGATGGCTGAGAAAGAGTTCGACAAGATGTGGTATGAAGTCGCTATGAAGGAGAGCGATGCTCTGGTTAGTAGGAAAATTCATTAAGCTCTCATTGAGTCGGTTCGTCCTCCGGCCAGGTGGAGTCACGATCTGCTGTTGGCTCTGGTAGAAGCTGGATGCGTCGAGCTGAGGACAGGGCGCCATGACGCTCATTAGGGGAGGTCTGGGTCCAGCAGTGGACTGCTCTAGGTTCATGATGCTGATTTGCCATTCAACACTCTAAGAAGTCGTAAGAAATAAAAGAAATTATTGCAATCCCATGGAAAATTTACTGAACCTTACACAACATCAAAACTCCAGCCTATTAAGTCCACTGCTGGACATAGACCCCGTCCGGATTATAGTTATCAGGAAAGACAGAGGCCGGTAGAGTTCCAATCCTTAGCAGTTCGCATAATATAGTTACAAGCCTTTCATAGTTCAAAATTGTGGGCTCTCAAAGTTCGCATACCCTTTTGTCTACCGGTTAAATGTTATTAGTGCTGAATGTTATATCTTAGATTCAACAAGTAGGTATAGGTACTCATAAATAGTAATTTTATTATAAGACTTTTAAAGGCCGTGTGTAGCCTGTGCTGTAACTCAAACAAATCATGTTGCAATGTGTTAGACCGTGTCTAACTTACATTTTGTTGTAAAGTTTATTGTTTAATAAAGACCTTTTAAAAACAAACAAACAAATAAACAGTTCGCATAATAAAAGTAGAAGAAAACCACTTAGTGCGAATAGTGGTATATCTACTAAGTATATATATTTGTGTAGGCAACGCGTATGGAACAAGACGCAATCGAACGCGTCCGCAAAGACATTGAATGTAAGCAGTACACCGACAAACAGCTGGAACAGAGACGGCAACAGAGAGAGAGGGAGAAGGAGCTACTCAAGCAGGAGTCCATGAGGTTCAAGGCGATGTGGGACGCTGATATTAAGAAAGAGGAAGAAGGTAGGTGTCAAGTAAACTTCTTAAATATGAAAAGTGGTTATAATGTAAGGCACAATTTGTTAAATAGGTTGATATCCACAGTTATAGAAGAGAAATAGATGAGGTCTTAAAATTCACTATGCTCTGAACGTCAACTCGTACGGCTGATCTCTACTTCTTTATGTCCTTATATCATTTGCTAGAAAGGGATGTACTCTTTATCTTATTGCGATTGCTGCGATTTCGTACCAGGGCAAAACGAAATTGCAAAGCATTGGAATCGAGTGCCCTGGTACGATTTCCAATTTGAATTCTTTTGAAATCGCATTGAGATGTGTATGCATCTCTTTCTAGCTGATCATATAAGACATAAGAAAGTAGAGATCAGTCGTATGAGTTGATGTTCCAGAGCATGGAGAAGTTTAGGATCTCTTCTAGTTCTTTTCCTTACTCTAAGGTTGATACGCGGGACATTGACATTGACATACGCTTAGTGATGACGACGTTCAAAATGAATTTTCATTGGTTTGACAACCAAAGGAGAATGCCGAGAACCCGTACCAATTGCGTCAAAACCAAACGTATGCCATAAAATTTATTATATTTTATAAATGACATTAACATTTTCTTTAGTTTTACACACCGACGGAATTAATAATCAAGTAAAAAAATATTTCGTTGATTTGGTTTTCGCCGCACGCCACCATCAGACTGCAAGAACCAATGATATTCACGTTGCTATGGCAACAAACATTGATGTAAAGTGTTACTATGGTAATAACCCTCATTTTTAATTATTTTGTCAGTAGAATCGACTAAAACCTTATTGGAGATTTTTTTGACGCATTCACTTTAGTCTTGGTACCGAGCACCATACATCAGACGGCATTCTCCTTTGTTTTCGGCATCGTTCATTATTGTAAGTCGTCATCACTCCATGTATGATGTTAAATGTCAATGTCCGCGTATCAAACTATAATGACCAAGCCGTAGGTGATATTAAAATATGGTTATTTAGTTTATAAGGCTTGGAACATCGAAGCAAGCTACACTACAAGTGCTTCACACTCCACCCCGTCAGTACTTGGATGGGTGACCGTCACTGGCAGTAAGACCTGAGCGCTTCCGTGCTACGGAAGGCACGTCAAGATTTTGGTCCCGGCTTATTCAGTCGCTAAGCCATGTCGGAGGCGTTTAGGCGCCTTAAAAACTCCGAAATAAGAGCTGACCACTAGTTTTTAGAGAGAATATTTGGAAGGCGCTCGTGCATCTTTTTATTTGGATTATTATGGTTTTTTCTATGTGGGGTAGTAGGAACATCATATGTGGTAGTTGCCAACTAGGTGTCACAGTTTTTATGCCTCGCCCAAGCTTCAATATGGCTTAACGATTGAAAAAGCCTGATCTTTATGTGCCTTCTGAGCATTAAAGCGCTCAGACCTAAATACCACTAAACGATGACCGATCCACTGCTAGACATAGGCCTAGGCCCTAACAATGGGATGATATGGCCATTATCCCCACACTGGGCATGCGGGTAGGGATCAAAGGGCACAGCTTCTCACAGCCGACGCTGCTGCCCGTCGGCGGTCAGAGAATTTAGCTGTGCCGGTGTTAGGTCTATGCCGCATTCAGCCGACCGCCAGGACCCGGTTAGTTAGCAGGGTGCACCACGAGCAGGTGAGGTTGGCTTTGGTTCCAAATGATGGAGGTTGGAACCCCGTACAAACACAACTAGATCTATAACTTCATTATACAGCTGAACGCAAGAGCAAAGAGAAACGTATGGAGACGGCTCGTGAAAGGAAACAGATGATCATAGAGAGGCAGGAAGTTGTTGCCAAGATGAAATCGGAAGCGAAGCTCATTGGTGACACCTGGGACTCGTTGGCTGGACAGGGCTTGGCTGATGAACTCGCTAAAGTTGAACTAGCTCGGAAGAAAGAGGTAACTGGCCTCATCGGCTTATAACCCCCTTATTCATTAGGTACCAAACATCAGCTTCATGTGCTAGATAAAGTATGCATAACAATAGTAACATTTAGAATATAAATTATTTTTGTATATGACTGCTGAATAAATATATATATATATAGAAAAATATGTAATAGAGTTAAAAAACGCCATTTTCATAGGCCATATTCATGTGTTTTTTTTACATTTAAATGATAGGGACGCTGCTGCCCGTCGGTGGCCATGGGATTTAGCTGTGCCGATGTAGGCTGTGCTATGCCGCAATCAGCCGGCCGCCAGAGCCCCGTTCGTTGTTTAGCAGGGTGCACCACGTGCAGGTGGGGTTGGCTTGGGTTCCGATGATAAGGGATGGAACCCCTTACACACCCAATGCTCAGAAGGCACATAAAGATCAGGCTTTTTCAATCGTTAAGCCATATTGAAGCGTTGTGGGCCGAAATGGGTTAGTTTCAAAAAAACTAACAAACAAAACCGCTAGAAAAAACTAATAATGCTAATAATTTACATTGACAGCGAGACACGGATGAATGCAACAGGAAGATGATCGAACTGAAGCATGAAATAGCAACTGTGGACGACAAGAACGATTTCTTGTTCGCTGAAGAAGCGGCGAGACAGCAACTTGTGACCGACCTCAAGAGGTGCGCTTACAAGACGTGGGCACAGAAAACGAATAGAGTAAGTATTATTCATATTTAATGTTTCATGTAATTAAGTAGGTATTTCTTCTTAGTCGTAACACTCTTGACAGAGCGGTCGTGCTCGTTATGTAGAGACGGTGGCCTCATAATCCTACTCCATTCCTCTCGCACCGCAGCTTTTCTGGCGCTTAGTACAAGGTGTTCTTAATTAAAGTTTGGTCCGCAACATCAGCACTGTTGGGATCAATATATAAAAAGACACTCATATTTATTTGAGTCCACAATACAAAATGAGACCGGGGGTCGGCAAACGTAGACTATATATAGGACGCCGGCCAAGTGGAGTGACGATTTGCGTAAGGCTGCTGGTAAAAGCTGGATGCGTCGAGCTGAGGACGCAATGGCGCTCATTAGGGGAGGAGTGGACTGCTATAGGCTGATGATGATGATGATGATATATAAAATAAACAATAGTGCGGATATTACGATGATTTGTGAGTTCTATTGTTTCCCGATATTTCGACGCAGTTGCATGCGCCATGATCACGGGAGAACTGAAGTTGTTGTGTGCCGTGATCGTGTTAAAAGTGATATTGAGACCAGTGGTAGTGGTGTCGTTCGTAATAAAAGACTGAGAAAGAGGGTAGATAGATTCGTCTGCCAGTAACTACCCACTCGCACAGACTTCAGTTCTCCCGTGATCATGGCGCATGCAACTGCGTCGAAATATCGGGAAACAATAGAACTCACAAATCATGGTAAATATCCCGTTGATATTAATAATTATGTTCTCAACCATGATAGTTTCAAAAGTTATAATAGTGCTTAAATCTAATACAATAAATAGTGACACAAAGAGGTTGCCACTCAGCATATGGTGCAGAAGCATGGAAGCTACTGCAGCGCTGGTTTACAGTGGCGCCATCGTGCGGAGCGCAGCAGAAATTGTGAAACACATTATGTTCTTACTAATATAATTAAAAATAATTAGGCTTGTAAAATATGAAGATTGAAAGCAACCATGGCAATTACCCCATGGCCTAACCTTATTAAGTAAAAGTAAAAACGCTACTGTAGTGCTTCCGAAATGTACTTTGAAGACAGAGTCGACTCATTCACTAAAATACAGCGTAGAAGAAAAGCGTCTTTTATGTCCAGAGTTGCTTCATGTCACAATGTTATCATTGGGGGTCTGGCAGAAATGCATAAACAAACACATGTTAAAATATGGGTGGAGATTGCCTCTTAATTAAAGTGTATATACAATTAGTATTTATTTTTAGTTTTATATTTTTTATTACTGGTCGCCTGTAGGTATCATATGGATCTTGTGTCTGAATTAAAAGTTTTATTAATGTATTATTATTATGACACACTCGTTAAAAAACATTTTTTACTATAAACCTAATATTATCTACTTTATAAATAAATAACATCAAAACAATATAGTAAAAAATGTATAAAAACGGGAGACCACCGACCCCGGGGCAAGGCTCAAACGGTCAGTGGCTAGGGCTGCAGAGAGAGGAACCTCCGCACAATACGTGCCGAGTCCAGGAGAGCCGCCGCGTGTATCTGACCCTTGATCCAGCTGCCTAGCGCAAGCCTCTTAAGATATTGGTCAAGGCTCTTCGCTATCTATATCGCTATCTATTATTATTATTATTAATATGTAAAGCATTAATTATACAAATGATGACAGAAACGATATAGAACATCGTATGAGCTAATGGCCGACTCTGATGGCGGAGTTTTTAGGCCTCCGACATGATTTGACGACTGAAGAAGCCGGGACTAACATCTAAAGTGCTTTCCTAAGGACGGAAGAGCAGATTTGAATGCCACTAAACGGTCACTCGGTACAGTAGTGGCCGGGTGATCCATGTAAAAATAAATAAATAAATAATCTTTATTCATTTAGGAAGGGCATGGAACCTTTTTTTATTTATGTAAATTATCGCTCCTTTTAGGTAATAAGATGTTAGGTATCTATATAATTAACAGAGCATTGGCAAAAATGTATTTTGACTTGAAACTATAAAAATTACTTCAAACACATTCATAATCTGTACTGTTTAATATAATGTAATAAAATTATTGTATTTATTGTATTTTTATACGATTGCTATTGATCATGTTCATAGCGCGTTCCTGTACACGCGTAGTCGCGATTCGGTTTGCCCGCGTATATTGGATACGCGTACAGTTATTGTGGACCGCTGTGGACCTGAACGCGAGGTCAATCGATCCATACGCTACGCGAGCCGAAACCGACTGACCACGGCTCGCGCCCCACGCCTTCCTCAAAGTGTACGCGTAGCTGCAAGTACAGACAGGATACGCGTACCAATATACGCGCTATGCGTACCCAGCTTTATATCTATGTTTTATTGAGGGTCGCGGCAAACGGGCCACATGCGACAGCCACAGAACGCGGCCACTGCCACTGCGATCCCCAACCCGCATGCCCAGCGTGGGGATTATGGGTATATCCCCCTTTATTAGGGGAGGCCTATGTCCAGCAGTGGACTGATGGCTGGTGTGGTGTGTGGTGGCGACAGCCACAGAACGCGGCCACTGCCATATTTTCTATAGTTTCCATACATTTTATAAGGACTCGCCGCACGCGGTTGACGCCGGAAGCCGCCACAAGTCGCGGCGTTTGTGGCTGTCGCGTGTGGCCCGTTTGGCAACACTCAGATTTCTGTATTTTTAAATATTTTTGTCACCAATTAAAGAAATTTTGTTTTTTTTTATTTGTATTGTATTGTATTGTATTGTATGTCAAAGTTGTGTGATCATGTTACAGGACGTACGCTTAGCGATGGTCGAACAGATAAAGGACCGCAAGGCGGCGCGCGAGGCAGAGAAACAGATGCAAATGGAACGGGACGAGTACGAGAGGCAGATACGGGAGCAGTTGGACAAGCTGGTGGCGCACAAACAGCTGACTGACGCGCAGGCGAGGAAGATGCACCAGAATAACTTGGTGCAGCAAATCGACTATAATAAGCTTTTGAAGGTGAGTTTACGACGGTAGGTAGGCAAATTGGGCAAATACAATGCAACATTACTTACATGAGACTATTTTGGCAATTTTTACCAGATTTGGTGAGATGTGAGATTTTTCTCGATCCGCTCACCGGAGGGGTCTGATCTCACGTGAGATTTTTCAAAATGTGTGTCTTTAATGTAATTGCCTAATGTTAATTTGTTTTTGATGGCGTTTCAATAATTGGAAAACACAATTAGCGAATATTCTTATTTATGATTCAGCCATATTTTATTGGATTTTTTTTTACTTCATTTAATCTAGATTTTCGTAATTTTACATTGTTTGTTACGAACAATAAAATACGTAATATTTGCCGGACAAGAAAATGTAGGTACAGTGCCTTGAGTGCGAAAAACATACCATACTACAAAGGAGACGGCCCGTTTCGGCCCTGAGTAGTTACGTGCTTGAATTTTAAAAACCTTGGGGTTTTTCAACAAAATTATTGTCATAAAATGACACACATTTTTTTATCTAGTAGTAATAATATATTTCATAAATCTGGGCTCAGCGGGAGTTTTATATTGTTTTGATAATAATAACTTATTCATATCCGTTTTTTGTGGTTTTCCGGTGCGTGGAAACCAAAGAGTTTGTATATTTTTATGGTCGAGACATACAATATTGATTTATTTCATTCAATCAAAATGCTACTTTTTACCATTGAAGAATGCACCACTTATATTGAGACAACGCTTTGCTAATTATTTTTGTAAATACTCTGCTTGAACGCGCTAGAGGATGAAAAATAGAATTAATTTTAATAATACCTACTTACGTAGTAAAACTCCTTGTTTGATAATTCTTGGGAAAAAATGTCAGTTGCTGTCACCCTTATCTAGAGATGCAACATAGCTCATAAAAAAAATTTCATGTCAGAACGAAGTGAAATATCAATGTCAGAAACATCGATGTTGAACATTATATCGATTTGTTATGTTTAGAAAAATAATAAACAAGAATGTTTAAAAGGTTTATTCGTCGTTTATTTCTCAAAATAGATAGCGAACGAGCAGCGAATATACAAAAACGATGGTGCTAGGCGACTAGTGCACTAGCACCACCGACGCTGCTGCCCGTTGGCGGCCAGGGGACTTAGCTGTTGGCTTAGGTTCTAAAAATGGGGGTTAGTACCCCTTACACCGTAGAGGTTCTAACATCGATGTTTATTAACGATGCATCAATGTTTTAAAGTATCGTTTTCATCCCTACCTGATCATACAAGCAGATCATTACAAAGAATTTAGGTTACTATTTCAAGGTATTTGAGCTTGCGCTTTCGTGGTTTTCTTCGTTTGTATGGTATTATATTCTTATAACGTCTGCATTGAGTTGATCATTAGTTGGTCCTCCGTAGTACTTTCAAGTTTGCATCATAATATTCAGTGAGTGGAACTTATGTTTTTGAGCTAGTGGCTCTGTTGTTTGGCGTAGATAAACGCTGCGCCTCACACGACAAAAAATTTAAGTCCCTCTATCTGTAAGAAAAAATTCAATTGGATTTTAAATAAAAATAAAAACCCCATTCAGAAATCCAAAAATGATTTTGATGCATGCATGTTTGTATGTCGGGCAAAATATGTATGGAAAGTGGACCATCTCCTTTGCGTTAACTATATTTTTGTATGGAAACGTAGCAGCGCCTCTAGCGGGAAGTTTGTAAAACCTTGACATCTCCATACAAGAAAACTATTACATAATTCAGATAATAATTTATACCAACTACATAATATGGTTACTGTACCAAAATCTATTTGTTTTATAGGAAAGAGCGAGACAGGAGGAATTGAATGAGATCAAGAAATGTCAGATCGCAGCGGAGGAATATCAGCAGGAAATAACCAGAATGATGTGCCGGTGAGTTACATTACAATGCAATAGCTATGCTTACGATGGGTGAAAGTAAAATGAGAATTCGTCATCGAGATAATAAATACCTATAGAACTCTCTCGATGCAATTCCTAGTTAAAATGTTTATTTTCCATATTTTCCCTGGGCTCTAAAATGTGTCATCCATCAATCAATCAATCAATCATGAATCATTCATCACATCGTTCACATTCTTCTTTCATTCGTTCCTTTTACTAGTTCCACTCGGATTTTATCCAAAGAGCCTTTCCAGATGGGAGATTTGCTCGCGCAAATTGGTCGCGCGACATGCGTATCCAATCAGGGCCTCTAGCCAACCGGTATTTGCTACGAAGCGATTCTATTTCGTCTGTCGTCATCGTTCCAGAGCGACACATCCAAATATTGTACAGCTCAATAATTATTGAGCTGTATATATTGTACGCGGCTAAATAATTATTGAGCTGTACAATATTTGGATGTGTTACTCCTGAACGATGACGACAGACGAAATAGAATCGCTTCGTAGCAAATACCGGTTGGCTAGAGGCCCTGGTTTGCTTAACGTCACGTGGTATGTGCACTCACTTCACATTCTAGTCCAAGAAAATTAGTCAAATTAGGGCATGAATCTCGGAATGAGAGATAGTGGGCTATAAAGTTTATTTGAGCACTCTAAAACTTGTCTGAAAACCTAATTATCTTAGGGTGTTATTCAACAGATATTCCGAGGTCAAAGGTCAAAAAATCTATTTATTGCAATAAGTTTTAGGGTGCAATAAGTTTCAGCTTTATTTGATAAAGCTTTATACTAATTTATAGCCGACTATCTTTCATTCTGAAGTGAAACCCCAAATTTTCCTGGACTATTCGCGTCGCATTCATGACGGCCTCTGTGGCGCAGTGGGCGAAGGTCCGCCTGAGACGCAGAGGGTTGCGGGTTCGATTCCCGCTGCGGGACAATGCAAACATTTGTCCCGCATGTTCTGTAGATATTTGTCTCGGGTCTGGGTGTTTCTATTTATGATATGTATATATTTACAAAAAAAGAAAAATAATTATGTGTAGTATATCAATCATGTGGTTCCCATAATACAAGCTCTGCTTAGTTTGGGGCTACATGATGCTGTGTGATTAAGTCCCGTCCCGCATTATTTATTCAGCAAGCCTGATTGGATAATACATGTCAAACGCGCGACCAACTCGCGCGTGTAAATCACCCATCTGGGAAGGCTCACCGAGTTTGGATTTTTTCAATCTATCAAACATCTCGCATTCAGACCACATTCGAATACATCGTACTGGGTGCCTAGTGCGAGTTTTTTTACCAGGGTGCCTAGTGCGAGTCTTTTACCAGCTCGATCGCGATTCCGTTTACGCAAATTTATATTGAATTGAGGTAGCGCCATCTAGTGAGAGACGCGTGGTACTTACTTCTTCAAAAATTTGCGTAAACAAACGCGATCGAGCTGATAAAAAAAAGCCCTGATCCCACATAAAATTTATTTTTTACGTAGCGTAGGACGCCCTCCGGCCAGGTGGAGTAATGATCTGCTTGAGGCTGCTGGTAGAAGCTGGATACGTCGAGCTCAGGTCAGGGCTCAATGGCGTTCATATTGGGAGGCCTATGTCCAGCAGTGGACTGCTATAGCCTGATGATGATGTTGTGTATTTAAGGAGGCAGACAGGAGTAAAAAGTTTTTGTTTTTCTGTCTTCTGCTATGCCTTGATTATTATTTCTTTACAGACCATTCTTCAGCGACCAGGTGCACCCATTCATGAAGCAGATGGCCAAGGGTCTGAAGATGAAGGAGAAATGTCCGTGTTCCAAGCCGGACTACTGCAAATAGACCTTATTATTGTTTTTGTTTTAAATTAAATTTGAGATGGAAATTTTCGGTTTTAATAAAACGGTTTTGAAGTAATGTGGTTTGTCTTATGAAAACCAAGTGTTAGAGTTCTTTGTGAAGGGTTTGTCAGGATTTCTAATTTAATAATTTTAATAAGGATTACGTCATTGGCTGAGCATTGCTAATGTTCTTTGCTAAATCATTTATCTTGACGTCGACCGTGTGACACTTCCACGAAATAGGCAAATAATGTGATGAAAAAGTGCATTTCTTGAACTCGAAATTACCTTTTCTATGTAGGTATATCTATTGATTTTTTTGCTAAAATCACAGCAAATAGTAAAGATAGTTCATGCCATGTAATGTTGCCAGCAAAAAAAAGGGCAATATTCCCGATTATTGTGGGAGATTTTTATAAGGAATAAAATCTTGATCACTTCAAATAGATCACTCACTTCTATTGATAATTCCATGTAATCAATAGAATCGCCATCTTGACGGTTGCGTCTGGCGGGACCCCTCTTTCGTTCCTGAATATCTAAAGAGTCCTCGAGGTACAAATTATTTGACTAAAGGTACTAAATACTACCCACAAGGTACTAAATCCTGACAGTTAAAGTTAATCGCTGGCTTATCAGGATCACGTGTATTTGCTTTGCATTTGCTGGGGTTACGCAGGGTAACACACTATGGTGCTAGGTCATTAGTTTTGAAATCGAGTTTTCTCTGGAATTATTGAAGTTTTTATGATAAAGAGTTGTGTTTCGGAGGTATCTAGTGAGGTACTAAATCCTAGTGTGATAAGTATATTCATGCGCGGTTGCAAATACAAGAAACACAGGTGGTCCCGCCATCTTGACGGTTGCATCTGGCGGGACCCCTTTCGATACTGAATAACTTAAGATTCCTTGAGGTACAAATTATTTCACTAAAGGTACTAAATAGTACCAATTAGGTACTAAATCCCTATGGTAAAAATAATTAAATGCAAGAGGTGGTCCCGCCATCTTGACGCTCACAAATAACTCAAACACAAAAGGAAGACCAGAAGACATTTGACGTTACATGCGGCGGTTGAGTGATATTACGATAACTATTATATGTTGGCACAAACTAAAGCACTGTTATTTTATTTCCACAATTAAAGTTTACTATTTCGATCCACTAATATGATTAATGATGATAATATCACAAAGTCATATTATTTTCTTAAAGAATTCACTTTTGAGCTATATGGTGGTAATTAACTAGTGACAATTTGTACTCTATGAAAACGTAAGGCTGGTTCAAAGAAAAAACTAGATACTTTTTTGTATTTAAAGTGTTAGCCCACACTTCAGGGAAAATCTAAGATTTTATAATCCTATTCTACTTCCTACTAATATTATATCAATCATGTGATTCCCATAAAGCTCTGCTTAGTTTGGGGCTACATGATGCTGTATGATTACGTCCCGCATTATATAGGCCATAAACTACTTACTATACATATATATATATATATATATATATATATATATATCATGTTTCATCCAAATGCGCTCTGTAGTTTTTGCTTGAAATAGTGACAAACATCTATACATCCATACTCAAAAACAAACACTGACAAACACTGTTCGTCTTTGCCGGTCTTAAAAATAGAAATGCTCTCTCTTAGCACAGATTTTAAATGTTTTCTAATATTAGTAGCTTCCGCCCGCGGCTTCGCTCCCGTTCGGGTGCCTTTCCACTAGAAATGTGCGATGCAGCTATGCTGCGAGAATGTAAAAGCTAAGCTATGAAACTTTGTGACCGTTTCCACTGATGCTAAGCTATGTAGCGGTGCGAGTAAGATGCGTTATGAAGATGCACCGCCGCAAAGTAGCTGTGCGAGGAAGATGCGCTGCTTGAGCTATGCGATGTATCGATAGAAAGGAAGCGGCGAGTGCACGGCATCCATAGCACACATCCTTACGTAGAAAAACTTATCTTAGTTGAATCCGTTTCTACCTGAAAAAGAAAAAAAATCCGACCTCTGGTTTCCACCAGTGCTAAGCTATGTTATGTTATGCTAGTTAGTATGATTGGTGGATATCAAACGCATCCATAGCAACGTAGCATAGCAAATCTCTGGTGGGAAAGCAGCCTTAATGTGGATTTCGCCAAATATATCTCCACCGGGAATAACCCTCCCTTTTGACCCCTTCGGGAGTGGAATTATCGAAAGCTGAGACATGTATAAATTAATTTTCAATCGTCAGTTTATGTACAATTTTGATCCTAACATGGAAACTGGTGCTTTCATCCCCCATTTTTTTAAATTTCAAGTCTCGGTCCAGCGGTTTGAGGTGTGCGTTGATTTAAGTATTACTTAACCCAGTCAGTCGGTTTACCTATATTTTACCAGCTTTTTACTAGTTTCACCTGTCCCGTACATTGATAAGGAGTGGAGATGTGAAGGTTTTACAAACTTCCCGCTAGGGGCGCTGCTCCATTTTCATTTAAAAATATAGATAGGTACCTAACGTAAGCTTTGAATATGTATTTTCTGTCTGTAATAAAATCTTCCCGGTTTCCGATTGAGATTGAAGCGACAGAAATCCAATGGCGGGAGATCGGATTCCTATAAACCTGGTCAGGGAAAGCTCTCAGAATATTATTGTTGGAGCGACTCAACCTACTCCAAAAGGACGCTACGCGAGTTCGGATGAAAGAAGTCGGGGACCCCTGCCTCGAAGAACATGCTCGACGCACTGCAGTACCTCGGCAACCTCATGAGGATCCTTTAAGCATAATTTTACTGGACCCATAAGGTGTTGATGGCCTTTCTGGTGAAGTTCGTCCAGTTGTCCATGTGTACATAACATGCCCAGACCATATCCACGGAATAAAGTTTTTTTTTATACGTCTGGACTGCAGTTCTGCAGTTCTGCAGACTGGATAAGCACCGGTCCTGTTTTTACAAAATTTGACAGTTTGTCAACTAACGTTCTTTGAATTATGATAGATGTAATGTCAAAGTTTGCAAATAAAGGTCCGGTGACGACCATTTCGGTGTGAAACTGGGAGAGTGCACCCTGCTAACTAACAAACGGGGCTCTGGCGGCCGACCGATTGCAGCACAGCGCAGCCTAATACTGACACAGCTAAATCCCGTGGAGATTCCCAACCCGCATAGCGTGGAGATTAGGTATAGGCATATCCCCCTTCTTATAGGAGAGGCCTATGTCCAGCATTGGACTGAATAGCCCCTTATCTGTCAGACACCTTTTAAAGGTCGATGTTAAAAATGGGCATAACTGTCACCGACCTTTAAAAGGACGATCGTTCTGACGTAAATCGTAAGTATTTCGGTCGTTTTTTTGAAAGTATGTATTATGACTACAGTGTACAGAACGCATTAAATTACACGACTAAAATAATAAACAGTTGCTCCGACAAACACGTGATGTAATAAACATCTCAAGTTACCGACCCACGCCGAACTCAAGTATATTGTACCTTGATGTAGGTCAACTTATCAATTTCAATTGGTTTTCATAAGTATGCAGCGTTATGAGTTATTCACTCTTTCCTAGAGTGAATCATTTGTTTTTCATTCATTTTTCCGTAGTACTTACTATCTATTCGCGTAATTCCTATTGTATTAGTTGACCTGAAGGAATTCTTGGTTTTGGTTTCTATAAAAAAACACCATGCTATATTGCGATATATTCTGTTATATTTTCTGATATTATCGCCGATAGTAACGTACATATCACGCACCTGTGTGTAGGAGCCTTTATGTGAGAACAACGTTTTTTTGAATAAATTTGGAATGAATTTTCAAACACGACAGTGTCAAAATAAAATGGCATAACATGTGTCACTAAGGAGTATTGATATCAACTTCGATGCAAATCACCCCCAAAATAACTTTATACCCCTTTTTAATCCCGTTCGGCGATGAGTTTTAATAAGATACGAAACACATCTTCCATCGATTCTGTTAAAGAATGTTTATGCAAAATTTGAAGTAGATTGGACCAAGGAATCACGTTGTCCCATACAAACTTTGCCACCGTTTTTCATCCCCTTGGGGGTGGAATTTCGAAAAATCCTTTCTTATCGGATGCCTAAGTCATACAAAGAACACACCCTCCAAGTTTCAGGTTTCTACGATGAGCGGTTTAGGCTGTGCGTTGATCCGTCAGTCATTCAGGACAAAGGATTTTATACGTATAGATTACCCCCCAATAAGGTATTTATTTCAAAAACCTGGTATGCGGTCTTTTATTATTTAATATTCAAAGTGTTCTGACGGAGTTTCAAGAAAATCACACCACTCGTTAAGATTTTCCCATACAAATTTTACGACCCCATTGCAACCCCCTCGAGGACTATTTCAAATTTTCACCTTAAAAAATTGAATTGTTCCGTTTGCACCGCGTTCCCGTTAGCCCGCGCTTCATAGGCCCGCGCTCCTTAGAACCGCGCTCACCATAGCACCGCGCTTCTTGTCCCCGCGGCTTCTTATCCTCGCGCCTCATATCAGTGGGCATCTTATCCGTGAGCCCTTTGAAGTCGGGGCTTGCTTTTCCCCGCGGAGTACATTCAGACTCAATAATTATAATGTTTTTATGTGAGGTAAGATGGACGGTAGACATTTTCAGATAAGTTTCTGACCATAAAGTACCAGGAGCTCATAACACGATAGGCTGTGGAAATGATAATTTTACTAAGAAAAGCTTTTTATTCAACCAGTAACCTCCTGGCCGGCTATGTTCTCCTGGTATTTCGTGTCGAGTACTCTACATCAAAGGAATCCGCAAAAAGTTCACCAAAATTTATCAGAACTACCAGGGCAATATAAGTCGTAAGGAGTAAACGGGTGAGCCCTTTGAAATTGGGAGCTTGCTTTCTGAGGTAAGATGGTGCATGGTAGAAGTTTCTGAGCGTAAAGTACCAGGAGAATATAACTCTATAGGTATATACGAAACAACGAGATAAATGAAAAGAGATGCAAACTCCTTTCATGTGTCAAAATTCAGTAATCACCACCGATTTAGAAGAGAACTAGATAGTCTTAAAATTCAACACGGCTGATCTCTACTTTCTTATGTCCAATATCATCAGTTAGAAAGGGATGCGCATACATATAACAATGCGACTCCAAAAAGTTTATCGTACGGGTGCTCGAACAAATTTATATGCAGGTTCATACAAATGCCCTGGTACGCAGTCGCAGAAATCGCATTTAGATTAAGTATGCATCCCTTTCTAGCAAATTATATATGGACATAAGAAAGTAGAGATCAGCCGTATGAGTTAATATTCAGAGCATTTGTAAGATTCATAATTTAAAAATGTGAAAAATAAATACTTAAGACGAAATTTATTCTTTTATTTATAAATAGACTGGCTAGGCCAGAAGCTCTCCATAATTTAAGTAAGAAGCACGTCGGCGATCCATGGCAGAATAATTTAAAATTTAAAATCATGTTTTTTTTTCCAAACTGGCAAAAAAGCATTAAACTTATGTGAGGGAGTTACAATAGATTTAAAAATGGCACGCCTCTTGTGTGATACTCATAAGCTACAAGTTAAAAAACTTGATGACACGCCTGTTGGGCTATCCACAAAGAATCGGTTATTGATCAAGATCACTTTGATTCGTCGGTAAGTAAGTGCTGTAAGTAAGTAAGTAAGTGTAAGAGCTTATTGCTGTTTTTTTACAAAATGTAATTTAGTTTGTTTCGTTCCGTTGTCTGTGAGTGTAGAACAATTAATCAAATCTTGACACACTGCCCAGTTTTCGATTGAGCTAAAATTTTGCACGCATATGTATATCGCTTGAAGCTGGGTACGGATAGATACATTGGTGCATACCAATGTATCTATCCGTTCCGTTTTCGGCTGTAGTAACAGGAAAAGGGAAGGAGAGGAAAGGGCAATGGTTAAAGGAAAAGAGAGGGGAATAGGGGGAGTGAGAGGAAGGCAAAGAAGGTGGAGAGGCAGAGCTAGGTAACGGTAAGAGAAAGAGCAAAGGAGGAGTATGAGGAAGGTGAACAGGGAAAATAAGGGGAAGGTACAGAGTTAGAAGTTTGAGTTTTAGTAGTGACGGTGACGGTGTTGCTTATACCTACCTTTCTGAACAATATGGTCGGGGTTCATATCTACAGGCTCAGAATATTTTTTTATTAAGTACTAGCTTCCGCCTGAGGCTTTGATTGCGTGGTACCTGGATAAAAAGCCTGTGTTAATTCAGGTCACAATCTATGTATATTCCAAGTTTCATCCAAATCCGTTTAGACTTTACAAAGTAGGAACAAACGTACTCTCTCTCTCTCTCTCTCACACACACACACGCACACAAATTTTCGCATTTGTAATAATATTTGTGATGATGGTACAAGTTCTATTTGAATGCGGTACCTACCTACATAAATAAACTTAATATTATTATGTAGGTCTTTTTTCATAGACAATTTTTGTGCCATTGGTACATAGTGCTGTAGTAAGAAGGTATTATGATTTTGATTATGTAGACTGAGAGCAAGATTAGAAACCCAAACTAGGTACATTTTTATTTGGTTTAACTTTAAGTAGGCAGTGTAGGTTATCTACTTAAAAACAGTCGGGTAGGTAGGTGTAGGTAGACAAATCGATGTGGTAAGTTACCTAAAGTACTACGACCATACCGTGAATACGCAATGAAAAGAAAGACTGATAATAACCAACCATATGTTTAGTACACCCTTAAGTATTTCGTTAGTAACGTACAACTGTAAAAACATCAAGAGGTCTGTTCAGAGTGTTCGTGACCTGACCGAAACTACGGATATCCTGTTACTGCAAGAGACTTGGCTCTTACCGCATGATCTAAATGTTGTACATCATATAAATAGTGAGTTTGGATGTGTTGCGAAGTCATCTGTGGATACTTCAGTCGGAACACTAAGGGGTAGACCGTACGGGGGCTTGGCTATACTATGGAATAAAGCCAAGCTCCCGAATGTGACTATGGTAAAGTGTGACAGTCATCGAATAATGGCAGTTAAAATAGCGGTGGGAACCTGGTCTTTTCTAGTTATAAATGTGTATATGCCGGTGGACAAGTCAGACAACCTGACGGAGTTTATTGACTGCTTGGCTCGAGTCAGTGCTATTATCGAGGAAAGTGATGTGCAGGTGGCCTACGTAATGGGGGATTTTAACGCGCACCCCACCGCTGACTTTGGGCTAGAACTGGATAGGTTTTGTGACGACCTTAAGTGGGAGTGCGCAGACATTAACGTCCTTGGCAAGGACTCAGATACGTTTACATACACAAGTGAAGCGCATGGCTGTAGGAGATGGCTGGATCACTGCCTCGTAACGAAAGCTGCTTGGCATACCGTCGTGTCCGCTGACGTTTTATATGATGTTAACTGGTCCGACCACTATCCCATGCGTTTAAGGTGTAATATAGCAGGCTGATCGGGTGGGCCCGCCATCCCTGACAGACATGATGATTCTTTGAAAAATGTTAGGTGGGGGGAGAGGGAGGACGCCCAAAGAAATGTATACGGTAAATATTGTCTCGATAACTTAAAATTCTGTGATAACATTAGTTTTATATTATGTACCTGTGAGTCTGTTGCGTCATGCGCACATTTAAAAGATTATTTTGAATTAATTGATAATTTTTATAAGAATATAGTGACTGTTTTACAAACGGCTGCCATCAAGAGTTCTCGCTCAAAGATGCACAAACGTAAACCAAAGATAATTGGGTGGAACTACCATGTGAAAGACAGCCATCAGAATGCTAGGTTATATTTTAATTATTGGGTGCTGGCCGGTAAACCGTCCGAAGGCGAAATATATAATAAGATGCGGGAAAGTAGAGCTCAATTTAAAAATAAATTAAAATTGGGTCAGAAAAATGAAGAGAGTATTAAGATGAATATTTTAGCCACGCATAGGAAGGACAAAAACTTTTCAAAATTCTGGAATGCTACAAAAAAATTTACCTATAATCAAAATTTACCGATTTCAATGGATGGTTTGCAGGATCAGGCATCGATTGCGGAAATATTTGCCAGTAAGTTTAAAGCCACCCCGCTGCCCACAGAGAGTGTGTCCGAGGTTGAATTCGACGTGCTTGAAACACCGATTCAGTTCTCACTGTCTGACGTAGAGAGGACTATTAGACATATCAAACGAGGCAAATCACCCGGGCACGACGGACTTAGCATCGAGCATATTCTCTATGGTAGCGATAAATTACTTGAGAATTTGCAAATTTTTTACAACCTATGTATTAAATATAGTTATCTTCCTCAGGACCTAATGAAGACTATTGTGGTGCCTATTGTAAAAAATAAAACAGCAGATCTCAGTACTTCCACGAATTACAGGCCTATTTCTTTAGGAACGATTCTTGGCAAAATTTTGGAGCGACTTATTTACCCAAGTATACGGGAGAGTTTAGAAATAGATGATGCGCAGTTTGGTTTCCGCCCCGGTCTCTCAACAGATTCAGCCATTATGAGCCTCAAAAGCACGGTGAACTACTACACCACACAGAGCACCTCGGTCTATGCGTGCTTTTTAGACCTGAGCCGCGCATTTGACCTAGTGAATTATAAAATTCTCTGGGCCAAATTGAAAAATGCAAACTTCCCAAATCATGTGGGGAACCTGTTGAGGTACTGGTACGGAAATCAAACGAACAAGGTTAGGTGGGGCGACACGACCTCTAGTGATTTCAGACTAGAGTGCGGAGTTCGTCAAGGAGGACTGACTTCACCGGACCTGTTTAACCTATACACAAATAGTCTGATCGGGGAGCTGAGAGACACCAGAATCGGTTGTTATATGGGCAACGTATGCGTAAACAACTTAAGCTATGCAGATGATATGGTGCTTCTCAGCCCCTCCATTAAAGGTCTACAGAAATTACTTTTAATCTGTGAGCAATATGCTATTGGTCACGGGTTAAAGTACAACGTTACTAAAACGGAAATGATGGTGTTCAGGTCGGGGATCCAAGGGTCGAAGGATCCAGAGAATGTTCCAGAGGTATACTTGGATGGAAATGTAATAAAAAAGGTATCTCAATTTAAATACTTGGGTCATTGGCTAACGGAGGCGTTACATGATGACGGTGATATCGAGAGAGAAAGGAGGGCGCTCGCTGTTAGGAGTAACATGCTCGCACGTCGCTTCGCAGCTTGCAGTCCTGATGTTAAAAATACCTTGTTTCGAGCTTACTGTCTCGGTATGTATGCATGCCAGCTATGGTCGAAACACACAAGAAAGGCTATGAACAGCATTAGAGTACAGTATAATGACGCATACCGTGCTCTCATGAAGTTACCAAGGTACTGCAGCGCGTCGAGTATGTTCTCCGAAGCAGGGGTTCCCGACTTTTTTGCAATTATGCGAGGCCGTATAGCGTCTTTTTGGGCTAGGTTAAGTCGCTCTAAGAATAGCATACTGATGGCTGTCATGGACTACATGTCCAATCCTATATTTAAAAGTTGGATATCCGTTCACATGAACGGAAATAAGAAATGACGTACGTAACTGTATTTTTTTAATGCTTTTATGTTATTTTATTTTATTTTATCTGTATTTTTACATATATTTTTTGTCATTTTGTTTTATTTTTTATTGTCTTATTTTAATTTAAATGTGTGTATGGGTATATATGCCTGAAATAAATTACTTATTATTATTATTATTATTATAAAGGTAGGTGTACTAACAACTAAAACTAGATACCTAGGGTACCTACAAACCAAATGTTGTTTTTTTCTCTTGCAATTATCTAGGTAGGTACCTACCTACTAAAATTTCTCTTAAGATTTAGCATGATGTACCTACCTTAAACAGTGATTATTCAGTTTTCGTACACAAGACACCTAAACACTTAAGTAAGTGTTAAGGACCCAAGTACCTACCTAGTAGGTATGCCTATTTTCTGAGCTCTTAATGCAGCCAGCCAGTGTAAAATAGTTTTCTGATCTAATACTAGGTAGGTAGATATTATTTGAATTATCATTGTTCCTAAAAAGAAATAGGTGGCTAGGTAACTGGATAGTAAAATGTAAAAAACAACAGCCTATAGGGGCCTCTGCTAGACATAGGCCTCCCCTATAAGAAGGGGGATATGCCCATAATCCCCACGCTGGGCATGCGGGTTGGGGATCGCAGGATACAGCTTCTCGCACCGCCGACGCTGTTGCCCGTCGGCGGCCAGGTTATTATTATTCGTCACAGAATAATTCTCAAGACAACCCTAACGTTACACGTGCCACGTCAGTAGAGATAGAGCTACACGATAGAAAGGGATGCAAGTTGTAGGTTAATATAAATGTTAGACACTGAGTTCGGTGCGAGCTGAATAGCACTTTATTGCGTAGCAGCTAAAGTCGCTAATTATTTAAATGATTGCGCGGAGTGAAGCTTCTGTCCTCTCTGTATTCTGTGCTTTAGTATCAGAGGCTGATGCATCGTCGATTTATTTAATGTTGCTATGGTCTGTCCAAATTTCAATTTTGGAACTCAATGTTACCAACAGTCATAACAACAACAGTCCGAACCAAAAGCAAGGTTTGTTTTAAAATCCGATTATTTTTCGTAATATTACATTGCATGACTTTCCTATATTAGCGATGCCCTAGTAGGTAAACAGATATCATACAAATGGATAACTAAAATAAGTTCATTGTATTGTTTGTATTTACAATTTTTTATTGATCTGACAGAATTAATTGGAAAATAATGCTAAATTAATTAATCATTTTGACAAAAATGTTACCAAATGCGTTACTAGCTAGTAACCTAAGGGGATAAAATTCGGCCAAAATTAAATGAAGTCCGGAAACGGACGAAAAGTCCCCACCGGCAACACTGAAGGAAGTAGTGATTGCAGCAATCGAATTCTTGGTTATGCGATTTAACAACAAAAATCGATCATCGAATATACTTCTCGGTTTATGTAGTCTGAAATCAGAATTCATCATCACGCGCTCATGGCGTGGATTAGTTTAATGTTTTTAGCAGATCATCTTGGCTAAGTATAATTGGCACTAAAATCTAAGCGCTTCTGTCCTTCGGCAAAGGCACGTTATATAGGTAGGATATAGTACTAGCTAGGCGCCTATTAATTTATTTATTCTCGTTCATGGCCAAATCATTTATTAACAAAAATATTATTTTTATGTTTTAAAAATTATGTTAAAGCTGCCACCAAAGACGACCGACGCCGACGCCCCGACGTGACGCCCCGCGCTGCTGCCTGTCGGCTAACTCGATGGTACTTTTTTTGTTAAGGCATTGAGATTTGCTCTTTTAGATTAAACGATACATCGTAATAAAACACAGTCTATTTGTATAATCATAGTTTAATAATAAAAGATATCAGTTGTTTAAATCTATAAACAAAAATCGTTACATATATAGTTATTTGTGGTGTCAATAATATCGATAAAAAAATGTTATGATGCTATAATCACTAGTTCTCGACTTTGACATCTATCAATTAGACAATACCAAGTTTGATAAACTGTATGCATGTGTGTGTGGTTTTGTACATGTTGTGTATTGTTTGACAAGCCTCTATGATAAAATATCTCCTTACGATTTATACTGCCCTGGTAGTCCTGATTAATTTACTCTTAACGTCTGTTTTCACGCTGTCTTTTTGCACGTTCCCTTGATGAAGATGTACTCGACATCAAATACCAGGAGGACATAGCTAACCAGGAGAATGAATAGGTTTGGAATGATGGCGGACCCCGGGAGAGGAGATTTCTATCCGCCAGCGCACACTGTCAAGTAAAATGCATTGCGATTCCGCAAGCGTCTGCCAGCTTGCCGGTGCATTCGGCGGTACGCCGCGGTATCCACCGAGTAGCCACCGCTCGCCGGGATTTGATTTATTTATTCACTAAAGACTACGCAGTCGAACAGTTGCTTTTGAAAGAGTGTGTTGTGGGTTTCGTTTTATGATGGTAGATTGTGGGTTTAGTGCTAATATCAATTTTTGATGATGAGATGCATCCAGCCGCATGCCGGCACATACCGGTGCATAGCGGCGCCTCCCCCCGCGGTATTCTTCAGCGTGCTCCGAGGCCGATCACCGAGCAGTGAAAATATATAGTTTTTTCGACTGGATAATTATTATAATTTTTTTATTATTTATTTTATGAACACATTTAGATACATTTTTGTAATTGTTGTACCTAAAAACCTTGTTAGGTTTGACTAGGTACTCACATTCGTCGTTAATTGTAACTGTTGCTAGGTAAAAACGTGTGCGTATAACAATTGATAAATTAATTTTCTGCCGTCCTGTCCGCCATTGTGCGCAGGCCCTTAACTGTAGAAAAATTATCGTTTTCATAGCCTATGAAGTTATAATCTCCTGATACTTTATGGTCAGAAATTGACCATCCTCCATCCTCAAAAAGGAAGCCCCAACTGTCAAAGGGCTCACCGTTACTCCTTGCGACTTGTATTGCCCTGGTAGTTTAGATAAATTTCGCTATTCTTGCACATACCCTTGATGAGAGTACAGAGACTTGAAATACCAGGAGAACATAGTTGATCAGGCTACTGGTTGGAATAAAAAGTTTTTCTTAATAAAATCACAGAATAAATATCCATACAGTCGTTCAACGAATGCGTCTAAACAGGGCAATCGTGCGGGGTGATAGGGTCGAGACGCAAGAGGTCTGGTTCGAGTGACATACATTCAAACGTATGCAACTCGGGACATAATTTTCAGGGCTAGCGCGATGTAGAAAAAATACTGGAAATAAAAACTTTATAAGAAATAGAATACAAATCTTAGTAGGTACTATGTACCCAATGAATTTTAATTTGCATTAATTACTAATTATTCTTTTAATTTGTGATTTCCATGAAAATGGCTGTGTATTGTTTGACAAGAGTCTCTATATTTAAGAAAATATCTCCTTATGATTTATACTGCCCTGGTAGTTCTGATGCCATCTACATGTTCATCATTTCTTTAAAGACCTATTTATTGCTTTTATTATGATTTTACATTTTAAGCCGAGACTTAATTAACCGACTTCAAAAAGGAGGAGGTTCACAATTCGTTGGAATATTTTTTTGGTACCTATCTAATATAATGATAGGTAGTTAATTTAGTACTTTGATGATTGAACAACCACGACCACGAACCACGAACAAGAACGAGACAAGAATTTATTTATTTGCGACACAAAAGGAAGGTACACATTGTTTGCCTACTTGTGACAACCCTTGCTTCCTACATTTTTGTGTCACTTATCGGCATTTACCGCGAGATCAAAGGCGTCGGACTACTGTACGAAAGTAGGTCTTTTACTGTTGTATTATCATATGCATAGCCTACAAAGTTATATTCTCCTGGTACTTTACGCTCAGAAACTTCTACCATCCACCATCTTACCTCAGAAAGCAAGCCCCCACAGACTACTAGGATGCTAACGCATTTAGTATTTATTTTTCACATTTTTAAATTATGAATCTTACAAATGCTCTGAATATTAACTCATATGGCTGATCTCTACTTTCTTATGTCCATATATAATTTGCTAGAAAGGGATGCCATACTTAATCCAAATGCGATTTCTGCGACTGCGTACCAGGGCATTTGTATAAACCTGCATAGAAATTTGTTCGAGCACCCGTACGATAAACTTTTTGGAGTCGCATTGTTATATGTATGCGCATCCCTTTCTAACTGATGATATTGGACATAAGAAAGTAGAGATCAGCCGTATTGAATTTTAAGACTATCTAGTTCTCTTCTAAATCGGTGGTGATTACTGAATTTTGACACATGAAAGGAGCTTTGCATCTCTTTTCATTTATCTCGTTGTTTCGTATATACCTATAGAGTTATATTCTCCTGGTACTTTACGCTCAGAAACTTCTACCATGCACCATCTTACCTCAGAAAGCAAGCTCCCAATTTCAAAGGGCTCACCCGTTTACTCCTTACGACTTATATTGCCCTGGTAGTTCTGATAAATTTTGGTGAACTTTTTGCGGATTGCTTTGATGTAGAGTACTCGACACGAAAAACCAGGAGAACATAGCCGGCCAGGAGGTTACTGGTTGAATAAAAAGCTTTTCTTAGTAAAATTATCATTTCCACAGCCTATCGTGTTATGAGCTCCTGTTACTTTATGGTCAGAAACTTATCTGAAAATGTCTACCGTCCATCTTACCTCACATAAAAACATTATAATTATTGAGTCTGAATGTACTCCGCGAGGAAAAGCAAGCCCCGACTTCAAAGGGCTCACGGATAAGATGCCCACTGATATGAGGCGCGAGGATAAGAAGCCGCGGGGACAAGAAGCGCGGTGCTATGGTGAGCGCGGTTCTAAGGAGCGCGGGCCTATGAAGCGCGGGCTAACGGGAACGCGGTGCAAACGGAACAATTCAAAAAATTCAAGTGACACTGCAATCTTCGTTGATTGTATGGAATAATACATGTCTCAGGTTTCAAGTTTCTAAGTTCAAGGAATACGGTTTTTCATACAAACATTTTTACCCCTTTTCACCCTCTTAGGGGTTGAATTTCCAAAAACCGTTTCTTAGTCAGCGCTGACACTCTTTAAAGACTACCTGTACCAAATTTCAAACCTCTAGTCTAGTACAAAAATTTAATAAGTAATAGATTACATATTAAATTTCATACATAATATTTGAAAATGCCATAACTCCAAAACTATGATTTTTACGAAAAAAATTTTTAGAACATAAAATACTTATATCAGTACGTAGAATCCAATGCCAACCATTTTAGCTTTTAAGGCGTTACTTTCTGAATTCAGAAAACGAAATTTTCATACATATTTCAAAGTGCCATAACTCAAAACTATGAACTTTACGAAAAAAGTAATAGAAGATAAGATACTTATAACATAACGTACAATATAATTTCAACCATTTTAGCTCTTAAGGCCTTACTTCCTTCGTAAATCCAACCTGGTTGGTATTCGCTCTTTCTTCCCGGTTGGTATGACGTCCCATCCCTAAATGTCCAACAAAAAATCTGTCGTAAAGTCGGTCGTCTGCGGAGACCCAACCACTTCGTTTTGGAACCGGAAATTCCGGTGCAGCTAAAGGGGCGATATACAAAATAGTAAACAAATCAAACAAACAAGAAAAGCAGATTTTATTTTTAAAACTGTTACATAAGCAAAATGTTATAGGAAAAGTAAATTTATGGTTATAAGTGTATGCATGATGAATTATTTTAAATATTAGGAAGTTTTGTTTCTGTTTGTTCGTGGTTCAAGCTCAAACATCTTCTAAACGGGTGAACTGGATTTGTACTGAAAATAAAACAAAATTACGATGAAAGTAGGTAGGTATCTACTACACTCAATCCTATTACATACGAGTAGAATAGAACATAGTGGAAACTGGAAACGTGTAAGTCGTCCTCCGCATACAAAAAAATGCTTTACATAAATTACTATGATATAAATAAAAATGTAGGCTCCTCGCAGTGTTTTTTAAAAACTTCTAAAATAAAATAAAAAAGTAAGTTTGGTACCTTCCTTTAACTACCTAGGAAAGTGCATAGTTAAAGACTATGAAAAAGGCATATTAGTCTGACTTAGTAAGACTGTGTTATACTTATCGTAGTCTAATGATGACTAAGACACTTAAATCTGTCATAGTAAGACTAATTAGTCAGTAAGACAGTCTTACTGAGACAGGCTGACAACCGCGTGGTCTATTTATTTTTATTTTATTTAATAAGCATTTTACATAGAGATTCATATATACTCATAAAGGTTTAGGTGACTTAGCTATTTATTTTAAGGAGTATAAGGATAAAAATCAGTGTATGTAGGTCATAAATAACACTATAATTAATCACTTTTATTTTTTTATCCAACTTGTTATCCTAGGGCTGAAAGCTTACCAGGTAAGCCTTACCTAGTTCTGGTAACATTTCTTTGGTTAAGCGTGTCTTCAAGAGCTTCTTTGAACATCGTTCGCTTTTTAGTGAATGGTTTATCTTTTATTTCCATGTTCATCAACTCTGATTCCTGAAAATAGTTTTATAAAACTGAGTTTAGCTATGTTACCCATAATGTAGGTTCTTTCAAAATCACAATCACAATCATTTTATAAATGTGTGTGTGTGTGTGTGTGTGTGTGTGTGTGTGTGTGTGTGTATGTTTGTGATCGCTTCACGCCGTAACGGCTGAACGGCTGCCTTTTCTTTTTATGGTTTACTTACATTATTAAATGTAAGTAAACCATAAAAAGAAAGGGCAGCTGCCCTCAATATGGTAAAATTTTGACCCGCCCTGTATAAGGATTTTTCCATTTATCCTCATTGCGTTCGCCCCGTAATGGGAATATAGTATTTTTTCACCAATTATTTCAATACTATGCCGTAGACACGCTACGCCTACAGCGCAGTGGCGTAGCAAGATGTCAGTGAACATTTAAAATGTTTGCTTTTTTACATTTACACCAAAACTAATATTTGGATTGAGCTGAAGTTGTAGAAGATGGTCGGTGTCTGGAGTTCCGAGCGCCACCTTCGAACCCCAAGCCAACTTCACCCGCCTGTGGTGCACCCTGCTAATTAACAAACGGGGCTCTGGCGGCGGCTGATTGCAGCATAGCGCAGCCTGACACCGCGGCCCAGCTCAATCCCCTGACCAACGACACCGACACGTCAGCGGTGCGAGAAGCTCTGCCCTGCGATCCCCAACTCGCATGCCCAGCGTGGGTATTAAGGGTACATCCCCTTTCATATTAAGGGAGGCCTATGTCCAGCAGTGGACTGATATAGGCTAGTGTTTTTGCAGTCCTGAAGAAGATTATCAGTTAATTGTACTAGATACATGTAACACGAAGGGTATATTCGTTTCAATATTAAGCACGATCTCGCTGCTTTCCTGAAACACAATCTTGAGTGTGACTTGTTTATTTGTATGGATGAAAATATTATCAGAATGTCTGAATTCTCGTGAGCGATTTGTATTATTATTTTGTGACATAGGTAAATCTTAATAACTATGTTTATATTCTTTCATGATAGACATTAGCAAAACTTTTGACTTATTATTATTTAATTGGTGTCAACCGTGTTAATTAAACAAATAAATAAATGAGTTATTTCCCGTTGGTTTGATCAGTAAAATAAAGAAAGTAGGATATTATATTAAAAGAGAAAATCTTCTTTATTTCTATTTGTCGCTAGGCGAAGCACCATGTCTACGTTTCCTGATGATGCCTTATGTAATGTACAATGTATAACATTGTAGAACTTCTGTAGGGTTTTTATGAAAATCGTCAGAGACAAAGTAAACGGAATTTGTACAAAATATTTTGTCTTTAGGATATCTTGTAATGGATTTCCGCAAAGTCACGCCTGAGTCAATTAAAGAAAGTAAGTTGTCCCTCAACTGGCAAGTCAGACTTATTACCATAAACCGTTGATTGTCCCTCAACTGGCCAGTAAGACTGTTCCTATACTCGATCTGTCTCCTCAGCTCATTGTTGGCGCTGTCCAGTCGTCGTTGTAACTCATTATACGCAGTTCTCTTCACGTGGTCCATTCTCTCTCTTCGCTCAATCTTCGCCGTTTGCAGCTCGGCGAGTTTCTTGTTCATGTGCTTTTTGTATTCTTGTGATGCTTGCTAAAATAATATGTATTTATTTAATCGGTTTTTACAAATGGAATTGGTGTTTTCTATGGAGAATTTCGAGAAAATTACATATTTGTTTGTATTTTTTTTATGGAACTACAAATCCTATTCCCCTAATTGGAAAACATTGTGAAAGTATAGATTTTCGTTATATTTAAAAAAGAAAACTTACAGAAAAGAAATGCATTGAAAGCGACAACACATGAAATAAACGGTCTATAAGTTTTATTTTTTGGAAATGAACTTCCCCCTTTAAAGCAAAAATGGATGAATGGCTGCTTGTAGGAATTTACGGTAAAAATTACGCAAGCTACCTACCATCTAAATTGTTAGAGAATCTGAATTTCTTAATAACTACCTAACTATTTCACTAAAATATAGCAACGGTGACAATTGATTACCTACCTCTTTACGCAAACTCTTCTCCTCTTCCATCTTCATCAACTGCTCATCAGTCCTATTCTGCTCAGCCCTCTTCCACTCGTCTGCGACTCTCTCCGCTGCTTCCTCTAACTCCACAGCGCTTTGACGCTCCCGGTTGAAGTTCTCCACGAAAATCTGCTTTTCCATTTGTAGATTTCTCTAAAAATTGTGATTTTGGGTTGGTGTTTAATATTAGGAGATAAGTAGATATTTTCAAAAGAAACGAATGAATATTTTACTTTTCCTACCTAAGTATGACTACCGCAACTACTTTATACTATAGTATTGTTTAGGCTGTGATGGTTCCAGCAAGAGTGAGTGCCTACATTATTATGTTTTATCTCTTACTGTACATGTAGTAAAACAGAATAATGTCTGGGTACATCAGGGCATCCACCTGTGCATCTATCAATTTATTTAGACTGCTAATAAGAGATAAACACCAAAATTACTAAATTTATTTGGCATTACCTTCTTCTAAACAGGCAGAGGCCTCCTGCAGTGGACTATAAAACCTTTTTATTTACCATTTGTATCCTGTTCCTCTCTTTCTCCCTCTGCAGTTCATCCAACGCTACTCTAATCGTCCCGTTATCTATCTCTCTTGCTTTCCTCTTCTCTTCTTGTAGTCTAGACATCTTCATCTGGTACCCTTCGATATAGTTGTTTTTGTTTTTATTCTGCTGGTCTTTCTTCCTTTTTATTGCTGAAAACTTACTTAGTTTAATAGAAACAGACAGCCACCGAATTACTTTTAAAGATACTTAGTAGTTAGTACTGTACTTAACCAGTATTATAGTTATCATCAAAACAAAGGTCTTTAATTAAACTGCTTTGAGTAATCTACATCTACATCTACACTACCAATATATTTTATATCTACACTAATATTATAAAGATGAAAAAATGGTATATTTGTGTGTGTGTTGTATGTTTGGTATAAACTCAAAAACTATAGTGCAGATTTGAAAAAAACGTTTTACCATTGGAAATTGGAAAGCTACATTCACCCTGAGTAACATAGGCTATATTTATTGCTACAAAGTCCACCCGTGCGAAGCCGGTATGGGCCGTTAGTACTAGATAAAAATAATCTTATAATCAAAAGGAGAATGCCGATAACCCGTACCAATTGCGTCAAAACCAAACGTATCCCATAAAATTTCCTTTATTTTATAAATAACATTAACATTTCCTTTAGTTTTACACACCGACTCAATTAATAATTTTACATAAAAAATTATTTCGCTGATTTGGTTTCCGGCGCACGGCGCCATGACACTGCAACCACCCTCACTTTTAATTATTTAGACGGTAGAATCGACTGAAAACATTAGAATTCTTTCAATTTGTATAATCAAAGAATTTGGATCAAAAACTTTTTTGTGGTACTACTAAACTATCTCCTATGTTTATGTATTTAATATGCTCTCGGTAGTGTTCTGTGGCATTGTGTAACAGTGTTTATTCTGTAAATATATATTTTATTAGACATCATCACAATAATGTACGATAAAGAATCGTTGCATCAACTGTTTGCTAATAACCGGTGACGCGAAACCTAGCATAGGTTGGAAGAAGCATCCATGGCCTTTTCATGGTTGTGATGAATGTGTTAAGATCTTGGATCTTAGCTTGGATTTCACCTTCACCAGTAAGTACTGATACCTATTATAACCATAAATGATGTAAATGCCTATCTACTTTCTCGTCACTATCATTAATTGAAAATAATATAAAGTAGAACACAGTAGCAATGTAAAGGTATGTAATGTCCTACCTACGAAGTAGAAGTTAAACAACATTTTACCTATATCTGTGAGGTATATAAACCTTTTCTTATAGATATAGTATCATATTTAAATGTTTATAGTGCAATACTTATAATTATGTAGACAAATCTGAACACACAAGGTATCGGAAAAGCATTTTTTTTTTAAAATAAACTCTAGAACTAATATCAAATAAAAACAAATTGTTACGTTTATCTCAAAAAAGACTTAGTATTCCTTGAATAACAGTTTAATATCTTTCGAAAAAATTAGGTTTCGTTTTGACGCAATCACTTTAGCATTGGTACCGAGCGCCATACATCAGACGGCATTCTCCTTTATTAATTTGGTAACATAAAAATATTAGATAGGTACTAAAACCTCAATAAACATAAGCTAAAAGTAACGTACTCAATACTAGTGAGTACTCAATTAAAACTTACTCTCATAGTGATCCTGTTCCATCTTCTTCTTTATTCTTTCCAATCTTCTATTCTCCCTCTCCCTCTCTTCCTTAATAGCCTCCTGCCTCTTCCTGAATAAACGAAAGAATGATAATATAGTTATACGTAACGTCCCTTAAATACCTCCAAAAGCATTTTTCTTAAATAGGCTTTGGTGTTTTTCAGTAGCCAGCCCAGCGGCATCGGCACTGTCGTTATACGTGTAGTAGACGGGGAAAGCAGACGTGTGGGTAGGCACCTATTGAAAATTTCAACATATATTTCCATTTTTCCATTGACAATTGAGTTTTTCTCTTTTTCCTTCTTTCTTTTACTCAGCAGCTTTTTTCTTTTTAGTGGCAGCATTTGCTAAGGTATACCTATTTCTGATGTGAACGTTAGCAGAAAATGAAACGATTGTTTTTAAAGAATGTACGAATGAATGAGTATTACCTGTTAGTGCTGGCTATCTGTTCATCGTACGCCCTTCTGCGATCCGCCATGTCCTGCTGGCGTCTCGCCTCGTCCATCCTTTCTTTATACTCCTGCAAATATCTGATATTGGTATAATTCATGGTTTTATCCGACTATCATCATCACCTTTTAACCCACAGCTGCGCATAGGCCTCTTTTAATTATACCACTCGTTTTAATTTTGTGCTAGTATAAGGTAGGTCAGTCACGGTCTTCCCGATATCCTCGACCCATGACTGTCCTATATTATAAAAAAAAATCCTACATGTATTCAGACCTCGCAAAGTACCTATGTACCTAGCTGATTAAGAATTGATTTAATTTTCCACCCGCATTCGACACAACGTCAAAATAACGGGTAACAATATATTCCACACACCACACCAGCCTATACTAGTCCACGGTTCGAAATAGGCCTCCCCGAATAAAGGGGGATATGCCCATAAACATCAAAATGGGCATGCGGGTTGGGGATCGCAGGGCACAGCTTCTCACACCGCAGATGCTTCTGCCCGTCGGCAACCAAGCAATTTTATCTGTGTTTAAGGCTGCGCTATGTCGCAATCAACCAGCACCGTCTGTTAACAGAATGCACCACGGGCTGGTGAGGTTGGCATGGTTTCCGAAGATGGAGGACCAACCTCCTTCTATCTCCTACACCTCTTATACTTATTCTTTCGATATCACACTTCGAAAATCAGGCACAGATTTTTATTCAAAGCGCGCATTCTCAAGCACGAACTATCATAAATTCCATGATCACACCTAAATACTTATTCTGTCGGTCGATTCTCATTAATTTGGTGTTATTCATCTCTATGTTTGGTTTGGGCAAACGACGAACTTCATACATTTTACCTTACCTCTCAGCATTCTACGATGTGTTTGATAATATTACCTTCTGATTTACTTCTTCTACTAATAGATGATGCCACATGCCATCAATGTCCTGTTCCTGTATCTCAATATTTTTCTTCTCTATCATCTGTAACTTCTGCATTTCTTTCAGTCGCCTCTCATCTTCCTTAGTGCACATCATGCCTTTTGCTCTGAAAATTATTACAGAAGTCAACAAGGATTGCGATCAGATCTTAGGGAAGGTACACACATAGGCATTAATCATTACAGCCGGACGGTAAAATCGAATATATGTTCGAAAAGGGCCGCTTGGCTTTTACTTGGCGGACAGTATCAGCGGGTCGGCAGTCATCGGCAAAGCCGGGCGGTACAACCTATTATATGTAGTTGAATGTTCGGAAATCAAAACCCACTCGGCTTAAATTTTAGTTAAGCTAAGAATGTAAATAAAAACCCATTGGAGTCGAACGTTTCCACAAGATCCTTAAACTCTTCTCCTATAATTGCGGATTCATTACTAAATAAAAATGTACCAAAATGTGAAATACCGTTTTATTTTAAATATGTAAACAGTAATGATATTATTAAAACATTCAAACTGATAAATGTCAAAAAAACTACGGATCTCTGGGGCATTTCTGTTAGCGTTGTAACATCGTTGATTGACATTGTCGCACCAGAACTAGCGTTTATATTTAACGAATGTATTGACTGTGGTGAGTTTCCTGATTTAATGAAACATAGTAAAATAACACCTTTATTTAAATCCGGTAGTAGTTCTGACCCTACTAACTTTAGACCGATATCAGTACTGCCAACATTTAGTAAAATTTTTGAAAAGCTTATTCTTAGTCAACTGCAAAGCCATTTTAACTTTAACAACTTACTAGATGTCAAACAATTCGGATTTACGCGAGGCAGATCAACAACTGATGCCGGTGTTGAGTTGGTATCGCATATCTACGATGCCTGGGAGGACTCACATGATGCTTTAGGCATCTTTTGTGATTTGTCTAAGGCATTTGACTGCGTACACCATGAAACATTAATCAGGAAACTAGATCACTATGGCGTCAGGGGTATGGCTTTAGCCCTTCTCACTTCTTACCTATCTGACAGAATACAGAAAGTAGACGTAAATGGAAAATGTTCTCCGGGATCTGTAGTAAAGATGGGTGTTCCGCAAGGGTCAATACTTGGACCATTTTTATTTTTAATTTACATCAACGACCTACCTCAACTTGTGAGAGACAACCACGAAATTGTATTGTTTGCGGATGACACGTCACTTTTATTTAAATTAAAGCGACGGCAGACCAATTTTGACGACGTGAACAATGCAATAGCGAAAGTTGTTAACTGGTTCGATGTAAATAATTTATTACTGAACGAGACTAAAACAAAATGTATGAGATTTATATTACCAAATGTTAAACAAGTTAAACCTAACATTAAAAATTAACCTAACATAAAAGATGAAGATCTAAATCTTGTGGACAGTACTGTATTTTTAGGCATAACTTTAGATAATAAGCTTCAATGGGGCGCTCATATAGATGGGTTGTCGAACAGACTTAGTTCTGCAGCATACGCAGTCAAAAGAATCCGTCAACTTACTGACGTAGAAACGGCTAGACTAGTTTATTTCAGCTACCTCCATAGCATTATGTCGTACGGAATTTTGTTGTGGGGGAATGCTGCAGATATCAACACCATATTTGTGTTGCAGAAGAGGGCTGTTCGTGCAATTTATAATATGGGCCCCAGAGAATCACTTAGAACTAAGTTTAAAGAAATAAATGTTATGACAGTGCCGTGCCAATATATATATGAAAACTTAATGTATGTCCGAAAACATATCAACATGTTCAAGAAAAATAGCGAGTATCATAATGTTAACACTAGAAATAAAGATAAACTAGCTGTTCCCACTGTAAGGCTCCATAAAGTTAGTCAATCTTTTAAAGGGATGTCTGTACGATTTTTTAACAAAATCCCAAATGATGTGATTAATCTATCAGTAAATAAATTCAAAAATGTTGTTAAACGTAATCTATGTAATAAAGCTTATTATAAAATATCTGATTATTTAGATGACAAAAAAGCTTGGGATGAAACTGCCTCCAACTCCATCAAAAACAATGTAATAGATATTAAGTACAATGACGTTAAAAAAATATAAGCCAAGCAGAGTTTCTTGCCAATTCTTCTCTGTTTGGTCACGTTACGAATTGGTGGTAAATTAAAAAAATGACGTTTCAAAGTGTACTATACAGTTCCTACTGAATAAATGATTTTTGACTTTGACTTTGACTTTGTAGTAGTTGCTACAGGTCGGCTTTTTCGTTCCACAAGTACTGCCGAATCTTGGGGCAACTCCACAAAACTCGTCTAAATTGGCCGTTTGCAATAGTTTGCATGGACTTGCCGAACGTCTAGACGGTAGCTCTTTTCATGTATCAATTTGCTTACGCTCACATTGGCCTAAGCTCAACCAACATGTAATTATAGCGGCTTTAGGTATCTGCTTAGCCAATGGAAAAAAATAATGATAATATAGTTGCCAAACTTCTACTATAGTAAGTATAGTAAGTACAAAATCTACTATAGCCAATCTATCTCAATGAAAGATCAACCTGAAGGAGCAGTCGAATTAACAACAGAATTTCTCAATAGTGTCAACATTTCAGACATACCACCACACGAAATAAAATTGAAAAAAATGCGTTAATAATGTAAAGCTTCTACCAGCTGGATGCGTCGAGCTCAGAACAGGGCGCATTGACGCTCATTAGGGGAGGCCTATGTCGAGCAGTGGACTGCTATAGGCTGATGATGATGATGAGAAGGACTATGAAAGGATGTAAAATTTATTGTAACAAGTCTTTGCAATCGCATAATAAAGGCAAAAATTGTTACTGATAAACAATCTGGCAAAGAAGTACATATAACAAGGATAACCCTTGACTCATCAAAAAGACAGTTGAGATACCATTCAGGATTATTATAATATCATTACTATTATTCATTCCAGGTAGGAAGTATTAAGATTTCATAAATAATATGATAAAAATATACTTACGAAATTGATTGACTAAATGTAAAAAATAAGTACTTGTTTTTATTAAAATTTTAAACAAAAATGCACTTGTGATTTTTTATTAAGTAACCAGTTCATATTGTCTTATTAATGTGTCGGTAAAATTGAAAGAAAAAACATATTTTATCAGTAAGTAATTCGTATTATAATTTCCAAAAAACACGATTTACAAAAAACCGAGCAAAACTCGGTCGTCCAGGTACTTATATATTTTATTACAAGCTCTGCTTAGTTTGGGGCTTCATGATTGTTGTTAATCGATTCGTATTAAGACATAGTTTTGATAAATATTCTTCACTACAGATGGTTAAGGACCTACCTCTGAAATGGGATTCAATAGGGTGTTGTGAGGAAACGTCAGGTCTGAGGCCCTCAGTCAACGTGTTAAAAATGGGAAAGTAACTATCTGTCTCTGTCTTTCTATCTGTCAATTATGCTTTCACGCTACCAATTTTGATAAGAGGTTGATAGGACCTTGGAGAACGGCACAGTCTACTTTTCGTCACGAAAATATAACTTGAAGAGTGTGAGAGAGGGAAGTATCACACACATACAGCACATTATGCATAGATAATCAATCATTTCATAAGTAAGAAACCTTTCTAAAAAAACCTTTATAAAAATTTAACATACCTACACATTTTAAACGGCTATAGACTTGGCGACGGGTTGCCGATGGGGACCGAAACGGAAAAGGGAGTAGGAACGGTAACGGGTTTGCGAAACATTTTACGACATTTGACGACCTCTGTGGCGCAGATGGCGAAGGCCCGCCCGAGACGCGGAAGGTTGCGGGTTCGATTCCCGCTACGGGACAAATGTTTTCATGTTCTGCAGATATTTGTCACAAAGTTGTGTACAAAGAATTTAAACTTATTTAAGTAGTCTACATTAGGCACTAGATAATTGGCTTACATTTTCTCCCTCTCCAACCCTTTCAGGCATTCCCTTAATTTCTCATTTTCAAGTTCCTCCAAATATGTCTGGATCCTCTCCTTCTTCACCTTGCAATACCCGCATTCCTGGTTCTGCTGTTTCCTTCTCAACTCTTCTAGAAGCTGCTGCTCTTCAACTTCTAGAAGATGCCTGAGCTTTTCCCTTCTTAGTCATAGTTTTACTTCCTCTTCTTCTAGAAGTTGTTGAACTTTCTCACTTGTCCTGTTTTCTATGAATCTGTCATTAAAGGGTTATTGGTAAAATATTAACAACCTCTACTCATCTACACTAACAACTAATCTTTTGTTCCATAAATTTTTAGTTTTATTATTCGTTTTCGAAAATTTATTGGTCATTTATTTTTGTAGATTTCTCAAAACGGTGAAGTAAAACATCATGATGAAACCTGCGGCTCAAGGCCGTTTTACGCCTGTACAACACTGTGCGGCATTGCGGAATGCCACAACGCCGCATGCTACGATGATTAAAAATGTCACACATTGTGGCAAGAATCGTGCGGCATGAAAACACTTTGCGTCATGTGGCAGACTGTCGCAGCTTGTGAATGTAACCCGAACATGATGGATTCCATGCAACATTTTTGGTGCGTCAAAACAGTTTCCAGGTTATGTTTTATTTGTATTTGTTTCGGAAAGTAAATATTTAGGCGCAATCACACCATGAAATTCAATTGAAGTAAAGATTATTATATTTCTGTTGCCGCTATTAACAACAAATAGTAAAAACCGAATAAAATTAATATTTTTGAAGTGCTCCCATACAACAAATATGATATTTTAACGTTTTTTGTTCGATATTAATTACGGCAACGGGTAGACGCTTGAATTATTCACAGAATATTTAGTTTGTATATTCAATTTAAAATAAAATAAATATTAACATAGGTACAAAAAACGTGATTTTTTTGCTCGATGTTAATAACAGCAACAGGTTTCTTCAAAAATAAATAATTATATATAAAAAAAAATAAGGTACATAAATAGTGCCACGGAACCCTTCGTGAGCTAGTCCGACTCGCACTTGGCCGGTTTTTCTTGTGTGAATGTGGTGTGTTATATGAATCTGAATAAGAAAATTACTTCTGTATATGAAGAGAGTCATAATCAACGACGTCACTAAGTTTCTTCATATCTTCGACGTCCACTCTGGTCTTCATTTCTGATCTTTGACGACCCTGAAAATAACATAACTAATTTAAAATTGGGTTTCAATGAGTAATTGATGAAATAAATATCAGTCATTTTTCACCACATTTTAATATTTGGAGGCCTTTAGATAGGCGGATTATCGGACTCCAGCACCGAGGGTTCCAGTAACCACTTGTAAGTACCAACTTGTTGTTACTGCTTTAGGGTTTTCTGATTTTTCCCCTATCTTGTGTTATAAGACATTGTTTCATGTCAAATTAATCATTTTAGGTCAACGGAAAGTATCCGTAAGGTTTTGATTCCTTTGCTAGTGTTAATATATATGCTGCATAAACAGCCGAATTTTTTGATTGCGATAACTTAAACTGACTGACATGAGTATTTGCTTGATGTGAATATTCGCATCCAGCAAATGTGCGTTGTGAGCAAACAGCTATTCGGCACGTTGTACTGACATGCCGAATATTCGACTTAAGGGTCGGCACAAACGGGCCACACGCGTCAGTTACAAAACGCGGCCACTGGCATATTTCCTGTAGTTTACACACATTTTATATGGACTCGCCACACACGCTTGTCGCCGGAAGCCGCCATTCGTCGCAGCTTCTAGCTTCTCGTCTCGTCGCAGGGTTTGAGGCTGTCACGTGTTGTCCGTTCGCGCCGACACTAACGTGCTCACGTCGAGCGAATATTCATGTCAGTGGCCACCTTTAGAGATATTTTTTCTATTGAGGTGCGGAACCCTAAAAAACAGACTACACAATAAGTACCTACTTCGTAATGACTTACAAGCCAAAACTGCGACGGATGTCCGGAATAAACCATGTGTTTCATTTTGGATTCCCTCCAACCAACCATTTGTTTCAGCGTTCAACAGTTGTGTCCTATACAGACACTCTAAAAAACAGGCTCCAGTGACAGTCCCTCGGAGACCTATAAAGACTTTCAGTAGACTAGCTTTGCTCGCGCGCGGCTTCGCTTGTTTGATTATTATTAAATTAGTTAACTTGTTACACTAAAGCTTATTTATTATATTTAAAAAACTATTTACAAAACCAAACCACGATCTAAATAGAGAAAATTGTATAAATTCACTGTTTTTACTAGAAATCACCGTGGCACTCACAACGAATACTTGAAGCTGATATTATAATTTAGGCTGATATTATCGATCCAACTTGTTGCTTGACAACGAGTGATTAGCCTAAGCTCCGGTAGCTGAATCCAACCCGCTTGAATGACGCCATTATTAAAAACAAAGCGTTCTACTTTATACCCCTCGATATCCTACGCTTGAATGAAGAGCAGGGATGGGGTGTTCCGAAAATGGGTTTCTAGCTCCATTTTCGGAACTTAGTCAACCTAACCCGCCCGTGGTGCACCCTGCACTCACATAGAGAATCTGGCGGCCGCCTAATTGGAAACATATGTATGTCTCGCGGCTCTATTGCCTTTCAGGCGGGCTTTTGACACTGTGCCATTTGCCATAGAGCACGTCTTAACATGAATAATGAATGATGGTGGGGAACCGAAGCTGTGGTGGGCTTGGGAAAGTTCACGTTCAAACGAGTTTTACTTGCAAATAAAAACACATACATAAGAAAATAACTAAAGACTGTAAATGTATGGTGTGTGTAACAAAAAGGCTATTATCATTAACTCAGCGTATAAATTTGCTCAAAGAGCAAACACTGATTTTCCTGAATCGAGGTAACAAGAAAGTTGAGATACTAAACAACATTAACAGTTGATAGGATTCGAAGTCCGTCAGAGGCGACTTTCACAACCAGAGCATGTCCTAGTACAAAGTTTATCTTTAAATCTGTGCCAGCGGGCGACGTCGAAAGTGCCGTAAAGTTTTTGAAATTAATCTTTAAAGAGTCCAACTATTGATTCTTGTTAGGGTTTGAACTTTGAAGCACTTGTCGCAACTTTCCGACCAGTCACCTTAATTGGATGGCTGACTGCTTAAAGATATAGATAGAAAGATAAAGCAATGTTTATTCGAATCATAAAATATACAACAAGACCGGTTAAGTGCGAGTTGACTCGCCCACCACGGGTGACGTCAATGGCGTGCGATACTAACTAGAAAGTATTATTCGTAATTAAAACACTGTAGCTATGTTCTAAACCGTCTTTGGAATGGGCAAATGAAGTCCTCTCAGATAACACCATAATTGACCATGTAACTTGCTTTATAGTTTGGAGTGCTTCCCCGCTCTACCCAAGATTTCTCTACCCAATAGGTATTTTGCTCCGTTCCACCCAAAACATTTGATTTCAGTTCCCCTTTGTACCCACACCTACTTATTCCTCATTTATATTGTTTAAATTCAAATAAATTACAGCGGACAAAGACGGCCTCTGTGGCGCAGTGGGCAAAGGTCCGCCTGAGACGCAGAAGGTTACGGGTTCGATTCTCGCCGCGGGACAAATGTTTGCATGTTCTGCAGATATTTGTCTCGGGTCTGGGTGTTTTTACAGTTCCTTATATAACACTTGTTTGGTGTTCATTTAAATGCACACAACCAAAAGACCTGGGTGCTTTTACACTGTTTGTTATTTTATATAAAACTTATATCCATTGTGCACCAAAATTCGTCCACCACGGTTTGTTTCAATAAAATTCACATTGTTCTCACTATTAGAACTTGAAGTCACTACGCTTTCCACCATATTTAATGTAAAGTATTGAGGCCTGATGATGAAAAGAAAAGCATAGGCATATACTTACCCCATTAGGTAAACAATGCTATAGGTCACATCATATAAAAAGAACAGTGGCGGTAAGCTGTGCAGTAGGCAATTTATCGGTTTTTGCCCATCTGCAAACACACCCCCTCCACTTCTACCAGCGTTCTTTTTACATGACGCGTACTATAGTCCTTACCGTAGTTAATCGAATTATCTTTTGTACAATAAGTCCGCCTACTTACATAGTTCTAGGAATTGCACGTGCTTTTGTTTGAAGAGAGCATAAACATTAGCATAAAATATTATTACCTCCATATTGTAAGTACAAAAGTTGAAGCTACTGTGAGTAATAATTTCATCAAGTCCGATTTTTTATAAGTATTACGGTGTCTATGCTGTTTCGAATACACTGCGATGTTGAGTCAACTAAATTTGACACTGTGACACAGCTTACTTAATAGTATGCACGACACAGATTACGCAGTAGTATGTATTAACATAGATTACGTAGTAGTATATATGTCACAGCTTACTAAGTAGTATGCTGGACACAGATTACGCAGTAGTATGTATGGGTAAGTATACACTTGCTTGAACAGATTAACTGAGTCACCGAGTCCTTAGACACTCTATTAGTGTGAATCTACAGTAGGTTTAGCATGTGAATTTACAGTACACCAAAATTACCTACACTCAAAATACTTATAAAGATAGTTGTCCCTGTGCTTAGAGCCTAGTTTATGCTGCTCTCAGAAGAAAATAACTAGTCCGGATTCCTACAACTTATTTTTGCCTATGAAGCATTCTTTATCTAAGTAATTTATGTAGGTAGCTACCTACTTATTTAGAACCTGCATTATCATCCAGAATGAAAAATAAAATTAATAATAAATTAATTAATAATATATTATTAGGTATTTATTGGCCCAAAAAACCGTAAATAGAACATAAAAATATGTACAGGTAACTTTTTACTGACATAAACAAACAAACCAGTTTAATAGTCAATAAAAAAAATTTTAACAACACTTTACTTATACCTAGGTAGGTACTTTATTGTAACACTCATTATACCTACTTTCGTAGTAACTAAGAAGTTGCTTCCTATTATTATAATACATGATTAAACAAATACAGCACTTTGTTCGCTCATCCAATCATTTCATCACTTACCATTTTAAGAAGGCACAGCTGAAAGAGATGTTGACGATTCGAAAATCTGTCTTCTGATTTGAAATTATGATCACCAGCAGGGTGATCAGCGGGGTGATTGGCTAACTTTGTTGCCAATAGAAATGATTGACACCGATCCTGTTTTAACAAACTGTGACAGTTTGTCAATTGCCGTTCATTGAATTTCGAGGGATGAAATATCAAAGTTTGTAAACACAGGATCGGTGTCAATCATTTCTATTTGCAACAGAGTTAGCCGATCACCCCGCTGGTCAATTTATTTTTGTAAATTTTCAGTGAAATATTGTAATCCAAGTTTTAAACATTTTCTGTCTCCTTTCAGGGTGGGGAAACCGATGCATATGTGCCCCTGGAATACATCAAATTCAACCTTTATTATTAATTAGGTACTTTATGCAATTAATATTATAGCTTCACCATCATCAGCCTATATCAGTCCACTGCTGGACATATGCCTCTCCTAATGAGTGTCATTGCGCCCTGTCTTAAGCTCTGATTCTGAATATTAGCATGTTGTGGGTATATAGGTAGAAATAAAACATTATGCTCAGATATTTTTTGTGGTCTCTACATCTATTGTTTATTTACTAAACTAGCCGAATAATTCGGTAAACAAATAATATATGTTAATAAATATAAGCTTACCCAAATCAATGCATCCGAATACTCAATAGGCATTACTCCTCGTAGAAGGCATTGTAAAAGCCTATTATCGATAAAAATATGTATAGCAAAAACAAAAACAATAAAACAAGACAAGCGCGAGTAAATACAATTCATAACGTACGAGCAGCGTTGCCAGTATGAATTTTGGAAAAGGTACGGTTTTTCGCTTCAAGGTACGATTTTCCAACATTTTTGCCTAATTTATTACTATTCTAAGCTTATTTTACTACAATTTTTTTTGATAGATTTTATGATATATTCTTATCATTACGTTTTTTTTACCGCAATTGTATTGTTCTTGATAGATGTTAAACGAACTTTGATTCGAAGTAAACGAACGTAAAATCACCTATACCCAGTGCCGTAAATAGCTTTTTATGCCATCGGTGCAAGCTCCTTTAACTACGCCCCTAACATTATCACTTTTCGGAACCCTACTATCCATGCGACCATTACCTCTACTAAGCCTGGATACCAGACACAATAGAAAAATCTATATCGCGTTCCAGAATATGACGTAAAGGTTGACGTCTCAGTGCCTTGTTCCTTACAGAAATAAAAGCAGCTAAGAAAATTGGCAAGCGCAGCGAGCCGCGAAGTTGTTGGTACACAAAAGAAACACAAAAAAGAAAACGGTGGCAATTTCGTTTAAAGCACAGGTTTTTACAACCATAGACGTAGAAAACGAATTTGGCGAGCGGAGTGAACCACGATTTTTTTTACTATACCTACCTAACTATCGATCTTGTGTTCTAATTCGTCATTTTAGGATGCGTTTTGACCATAATACACCCTTATTCGTAAACATTTTAGTGCGTAGTTATGTGGCATTAAGAAACAAAAGCTGGATTTTTTTGAAAGAAAACTACAATTTATATCTGAACTTCAAGCAATTATTAGGTTATTTTGTAATCAATTGATATGGTAGCATAACCCAAAACTTGGTCCTAAAAACAACCACGATTTATATCTGGATTTCAACCCAATAATTAGAACATGGTCCTGGTCCAGTGGCGTATTTAAAGATTCAGCGCCCCAGGCCAATAAGGTTTGCCACCCCATAAATTAATATCATAAATCCTACTAATAAGGCAAGACTATTATGAATTTGCCTTTATAATTGACTGAGCGAGGTAAGATTTTCTACTCAGGGCATTTCTCATAGTAACAAAAACAGAAAAACTGACAAACGTAGCGAGCCGAGAAATTGTTGTTTAATAGAGACAAGTCAAAGAAAACGGTGGCATTTTTTTTTTAAATAACTATAAATAATTTAAAACTTTTTGCAACTGCGACAACTATCGTAGAAACGGGGTCGGCGAGCAGAGCGAGTCACAGTTTTTTTTAGCAATCGTGTACATGTCTTGTCATTTTTTGCGCTTTCTACCTAATAATTACAGAATACTACTTTTGGATATCAACCTAATAATTACTGAATACTACCACTGCATGACCTAAAACTTGGTCCTGGTGTGGTCATTTCTGCGCCCCCCAAGGGCCTGCGCCCTGTGCCTGCGCACCGGTCGCACCGCCCTGTTTACGGCACTGTCTCTACCGTACCTAATCTGATATGAGTATTTCATTTCAGTTTACTTTAACTGCGGGACAAATGTTTGCATGTTCTGCAGATATTTGTCTCGGGTCTGTGTTTTCTATGTATGATAATGTATGTATTTATATAAAAATGTATGTATGTAGTATATTAATAATGTGGTTCCCATAATACAAGCTCTGCTTAGTTTGGGGCTACACGATGCTGTGTGATAACGTCCAGGATTATCCAGGATCCAGGATATTTATTTATTTTATTTAACGGTGTAGCCTTTGTATGTTATGGGTCAGAATAACATAACGAAAAGGTACAGAAAAGGTACGGCCGGCTGAAAAAAAGGTACGGAAAACCGTACCTTTCAGTACGTCCTGGCAATGCTGCGTACGAGTGACGTACGAAATGTCACCGACTTTTGGCTGCCGTAATTTTTCTGAAAATTACGTTTTGTTTCATTCAATAAATCATAAAAATATAGTCATATTTTAATATATTTTAAAAATTCATAATTTTAAAATTAATGTTATAATAAAAATTTAATTTATTTCAACAAATTAAAATTTGTCAAACACGATGTGACTTTTAAAGAAACTGTAGCTCGATCACGAATATTTGCGACAAAGTCATCGTATCGTAAACGTAAGCATTTTGTATGGCATTCGATACCGTAACGTTAACTACACAAAATTTGGTATCACGAATTATTTGACATACGTTCTCGTAACCATCCTATCGTCTGCGTGTAGTTACGTAAAGACTCTTGTATGAAAACGCGATCACGAGCACTTTTTTGACGTACGTTTCGTCGCATCGCCGTCGTAGGCGTACGAATTATTATTCACCGCGAAATTTTCAGTGAGAAAACTTTCGTAAGGTATTTAGATTTTTAGATTGTTTGTTTTCTGGTGATTTTGTGCGTATAAATTACTAGGTAGGTATGCACTGGGACCTACATTTTCTTCTAGTATGTTTCTAAGGGTCTAACAAGGCTCAATTTGTAAGAATGAGCATAAGCAAAATATTGTGTTAAAAAGGTTTTTGAAAAAGAAAAGGAACTCATTGATTTAACTACTATCTTTCTGCCAAGTTAATTGGAGTAGAGAAAAAACATAATTTTCATTAAATAGCTACCTATATTAAATTAGGTAGGAAATTGGTCTAGGTATTTCTCTGCTATCAGGGAAGTTAGTCAAAGGGTTATTTTGAATTGTATTTCTGGCAGAGCTCACTGCGCAAGAAAAGTAATGATTCTATAATAATAATGCGGTATATTTTTTTAACCCTGTGTCAGACCAAGCTAAAGGGTCCTATGAGTTTCCCTTGATAGTCCTTCCACTAACTTCCTTGAAAGAAGGGAAATAGGCAGTTTAGCTATTGTATAAGAATGTATGTTCCACCGTGTTTCTCTACCTGCACAGTGTATAATATTTTACAGTGTAATTTATTGTTCGTGAATAATGGTGACTTGTGCGGTACTTAAATGTACCTCATCTAAGAAAGAAAACCCACAGAATTATACGTTTCACACGTAAGTACCATTGGAATGTTTAGCTGTATATTTGCAATATTTTAGCATTGCTACCATAGTTTATTACACAAAAGGATAGGAAAAATTATTGCATTTTATCCAGATTTTATCACATCTATGCTCTAAATGTATAGGAATTCTATTTAGAATCTTATCAAATACGTGAATTTCTACTATTTTTAACCTCACTTTTGTACAAATAGTGATTGATACTATCGATAGTATCGATAGTCGATTATTTCGATACCTAACATCTTGTCAATGTGTCTAACTGACAAAAGTAATGCTTCGCATGCAGCCATAATGGTAGTTTTTATTTCATATTTTAGGATTCCGTAAGCAATTTATAATAAAAATTATAAATTTTCAGATTTCGAAAAAAATATTGAAATACGACAAAAATGGCAAAAAATGACAAACAGAAATGTATGGGCACCCAAAAAATATTCTACTATATGCAGCAAGCACTTCGAACAAAAATGTTTTTTTCAACGTGGAGCACAAAGAGCGGTAAAGCAAACTGTTTCCTTTAGAAAAAAAATGTGTGCTCAACACGCAACGATCACGTACTATAGACACCTTAAATACCACGACTGGCCTGAATGCAATAACAACGCCAAAAGACGATGAACCCAGGCCAAATAGATATTCAACCATAAACATCTATTAATAAAATGAATAATTGAACAATATTTTGTAATTAGAATAAAGTATGAAGCGAAATTGCAAAATGTTTCTTAAGAAAGTTTACGACATTTTTACAACAAATTAGTTATCTTTGAAGGAAAATAAAAATTAAACCAGCACATGGAACGTATTTAGTTTTATTTTTGTTCCCTCAACATGATATTAACTTTACGAGTACATTGCATCAAATAAATAGAAACGAAGACATTGCAATCTCTAGGTACCTATCGATAATCGAAGTTGAGGTAGGCAGTGCATAGCACATCACTATTTTTGTTGCACACATGCACATTACACACATACTCGTGTACTATTGTTTTGGTCTCGCCCTTAGCACTGTATTGCCAATCTAACGGTAGTATAAAAGATCTAAGTATCTGGTTGTCGTACATACGAGACACGAGAAGCACGCTGTAGGTGCTTCATGATCTACTAGCTGACCCGCCCACAGCTTCGTTTGCGAGTATACTTGTACTTTCACGTGAAATATTACCCGAACATGTTATTTTACGCAAAACCCTAACATGTACCAGGCTGATTACGATTCTCGGGCTCAGCTTTCCTTTAGCTGATGTGAGCCAGGCCTAGGAAGTTTAAATCTGAAATGGCATAGTGTGGAAACAAATAGTTTATTTTAAATATTCTGGTAGTACTGATAAATGTTCTCTTTACGTCGGTTTCCACGCTGTCTTTTAGCGCGTTCCCATCAAATACCTACCAGGAGAACATAGCTGATCAGGAGGCTACTGGTTGGAATAAAAAGCTTTTCTTAATAAAACCATAGGTGTGCATCAGGATGGCTGGTGTATGTTATCAAGTGGTCACTTTTTATGTATGAGAGCAATGTACGACCAATTAATGTACTAAATGTACGTCCAATTTCAAGCAATGTACTAGCATAGATTTGGAGTTATTCAAGAAAGTAAGAGAACCGCTAGCCTGATATCAGGATGGCGGGTATTTTCTAAATCTGAACAAATTACCAACAATATGAGTTTGATATGACTTCCCTAGCAATGTACTCATTGTACGTCAAATTTCAAGCAATGTACTAGCATAGATCCAGCGTTAGATATACAACGTTGCGTTGTCGATTCGGTTGTTCTCTTTTCTAAACTTAACTTAATTTGACCGTTTTAAAGTTATACCTATCCTTGTCATTTTCACTTATAAAAAAGGATAGTATCACTTTCAGGAATGTCAATATAGTTTAGTTTAGGAAATCGCAAAACAGAATCGACATCATTATGCTTCTAAAGTTAGGAATAATGTAGATTGTAATTATATTTAGGTATAAGTATACCTAACAGGAAATAAAAAAATATGAATATATTTTTTGTTGTTTTATTGAGTATCCTTAAAGTCTTACAATTACTCAGTAGATTTAGATCTATAATAATAATAATAAATAATCCTGGACGTTATCACACAGCATCATGTAGCCCCAAACTAAGCAGAGCTTGTATTATGGGAACCACATGATTGATATACTAGATAGATACATTTTTTTTTGTAAATACATACATATCATACATAGAAAACACCCAGACCCGAGACAAATATCTACAGAACATGCAAACATCTGTCCCGCAGCGGGAATCGAACCTGTATAAATCTGTATAAACTAATTACCTGGACTTTAACTAAGCTATCTAGGCACAACTTACTAGGTCTTCTATCAAAAATGTGACTTCTTGTTGTTTAAAAAACATATTTTGTAATAAAGATACGTTTGATTGTTATTATTAATCTATAATTCAGATTCAAATAATACCTATCACTCTGTTACTTATCAGGCGCGATTCACATATAAATCTAAATCCAAGATAGTACATATATTGCTCTAAATATTACGTATAATAGGCAGATTGCTACGGAAACCATTTCAAACTCATTGTTCAGAGGGCTTACCACGAGTTTTGATAGTTTTCGAAAACTTTATAAGTTTCGGTATCTTTCCCAGTGTTGCTGTTTTAGCATTTTTAATGCTAAATTTAGCATATTTTCGGGTCTGTTAGCTTGAAAAATTCACATTTAGCATAAAAATATGATTAACATTTTTTTGTACGTTACCTAAAAATTCAAAATTCCTAAGGAATTCAAAAGAAAAATATAGATTTTAGCATTTTATTTAGCATTTTTAAAAGTTATTTAGCATTTTTTGCAACATGTTTTAGCATTTTTTCCAAATAATAAACGGCAACACTGATCTTTCCATACATTTTCGTAGTTCATGCACGTTTCCCTAGAGGCGCTGTACGAAAATGTATGGAAAGATACCAAAACCTAAAAAGTTTTCGAAAACTATCAAAACCCGTGGTAAGCCTTCTGGTAATATCAGATTTTGGTATCTCAAAAAACTTAATTAAATAACTCTGGATCTATGCTAGTAGGCACATTGCTTTAATTTGACGTACAATGAGAACATTGCTTGAAATTTGACGTACAATGAGTACATTGCTCGTACAGTGCTACAAAAGTCATTTCCAACTCATACTGTTAGTCATGTCTGGTTAGTGGCTCAAGAAACTTTCTTGCATAACGCTGGATCTATGCTAGTACATTGCTTGAAATTTGACGTACAATGAGTACATTGCTCGTACATTGCTACAAAAGTCATTTCCAACTCATACTGTTAGTCATGTCTAGTTAGTGGCTCAAGAAACTTCCTTGTATAACGCTGGATCTATGCTGGTAAATTCCTTGAAAGTAATCTCGAAACTCATATTGTTAGTTATATCAGGTTAGTGACTCAAGAAACTTTCTTGAATAACTCCTGCATCTATGCTAGAACTTTGCTTGAAATTTGATGTACAATGAGTTCATTGCTCGTACTTTGCTACGAAAGTGATCTCAAACTCATGTTGTTAGTTATATCAGGTTGGTTGGTCAAGAAACTTTTTTAAATAACTCTGGATCTATGCTAGAACATTGCTTGAAATTTGACGTACAATGAGTACATTGCTCGTACATTGTTACGGAAGTCGTATCAAACTCATATTGTTAGTTATATCAGGTTAGTGGCTCAAGAAACTTTCTTGTATAACGCTGGATCTATGCTAGTACATTGCTTGAAATTTGATGTACAATGAGTACATTGCTCGTACATTGCTACAAAAGTCATTTCCAACTCATACTGTTAGTCATGTCTGGTTAGTGGCCGAAGAAACTTTCTTGTATAACGCTGGATCTATGCTAGTATATTGCTTGAAATTTGACGTAAAATGAGTACACTGCCACAAAAGTCATTTCCAACTCATACTGTTAGTCATGTCTGGTTAGTGGCTCAAGAAACTTTCTTGTATAACGCTGGATCTATGCTAGTACATTGCTTGAAATTTGACGTACCTACAATGAGTAGGTACATTGCTACGGAAGTCATATCTAACTCATATTGCTAATTATATCAGGCTAGCGGCTCACTTACTTTCTTGAATAACTCCGAATCTATGCTAGTACATTGCTTGAAATTGGACGTAAATTTAGTACATTGGTCGTACATTGCTCTCATGCATAAAAAGTGACCACTTGTTATCATACACCCGACTGTTGTGAACTATATATGTCGGCGCGAAAGCGTTATTTCGGCGAGATAGTTCAATAACAACGCGTGGTTGCATGCCACGTGTCGCAGAGAGTTCTAGTTAACTGATAAAACATTGTCTAAAAATCATAAATGGATTTATCGTTAGTTTATCTTTAGTCAAAATCAAGTTTAAGTCGAGTTCTTATGTCAAACCTGTTAAAGGACGTTAATTTGATTGTTTGGTACCTCTGAAAATGATTTTGACAATAATTCCATTAAGTTTACTGTAAAAAGTGGAGCTCTGTGTCGTCAATACAAGTTTGTTCGCTTATTCAAAACCGCGTGGTTGGCGACACAGCGCTTTGCTATAAATACGCCACCACTGTCGACAATCGAGCATTCTCGCTCGAGCTGTCGGACAGTGCGGACCTAAACACTGCTTCCCGACAATAAATTGGAACAACGTCTACTGGAGTTTCATTTACTTCCACCATGGACATCCACCACCAGCCTGATGACAGGAGTATGTCATGGGCCACCACCACCTGCCTGGTGATATGCGTGTCACGGGCGACTACCACACTGCCTTGACCTGCCTGGTGCAGAGCGTGTCACGGGCGACCACGACCTGCCTGATGCCATGCGTATCATGGGCTACCACTGCAACCCCTACTTCATGGGGGACCACCACACTCTGACGACAGGAGTGACGTCTGTTCCGTGAATGACGTCACTCCCCTTAACAACAACCACCTATGGGGCATATCTTTGCTCTATCACACCACATTCCTGGCTATAGGGAGTGACTTCAGCACTGTTGGTGTCTGCTGACGTCACTTCCCGTATCAACATTCATCTTTGGAGCGTACTTGCTCCGTCATCAGAAGTGGGATCAGACTGAATAGTTCAGACAGTTCTGATCCTTACCGCTTCCTCATCAGCTCTTCCATCGATTGACAGCATATCTGCACGTGGACCTGTGCAGATGCCCACAATCACAGCCATCGTATTTACCACTAAACATGAACGTATCTGTGCAGATGCCCATACCTGCGCATCTATGCTAGTACATTGCTTGAAATTTGATGTACAATGAGTACATTGCTCGTACATTGCTACAAAAGTCATTTCCAACTCATACTGTTAGTCATGTCTGGTTAGTGGCCGAAGAAACTTTCTTGTATAACGCTGGATCTATGCTAGTATATTGCTTGAAATTTGACGTAAAATGAGTACACTGCCACAAAAGTCATTTCCAACTCATACTGTTAGTCATGTCTGGTTAGTGGCTCAAGAAACTTTCTTGTATAACGCTGGATCTATGCTAGTACATTGCTTGAAATTTGACGTACCTACAATGAGTAGGTACATTGCTACGGAAGTCATATCTAACTCATATTGCTAATTATATCAGGCTAGCGGCTCACTTACTTTCTTGAATAACTCCGAATCTATGCTAGTACATTGCTTGAAATTGGACGTAAATTTAGTACATTGGTCGTACATTGCTCTCATGCATAAAAAGTGACCACTTGTTATCATACACCCGACTGTTGTGAACTATATATGTCGGCGCGAAAGCGTTATTTCGGCGAGATAGTTCAATAACAACGCGTGGTTGCATGCCACGTGTCGCAGAGAGTTCTAGTTAACTGATAAAACATTGTCTAAAAATCATAAATGGATTTATCGTTAGTTTATCTTTAGTCAAAATCAAGTTTAAGTCGAGTTCTTATGTCAAACCTGTTAAAGGACGTTAATTTGATTGTTTGGTACCTCTGAAAATGATTTTGACAATAATTCCATTAAGTTTACTGTAAAAAGTGGAGCTCTGTGTCGTCAATACAAGTTTGTTCGCTTATTCAAAACCGCGTGGTTGGCGACACAGCGCTTTGCTATAAATACGCCACCACTGTCGACAATCGAGCATTCTCGCTCGAGCTGTCGGACAGTGCGGACCTAAACACTGCTTCCCGACAATAAATTGGAACAACGTCTACTGGAGTTTCATTTACTTCCACCATGGACATCCACCACCAGCCTGATGACAGGAGTATGTCATGGGCCACCACCACCTGCCTGGTGATATGCGTGTCACGGGCGACTACCACACTGCCTTGACCTGCCTGGTGCAGAGCGTGTCACGGGCGACCACGACCTGCCTGATGCCATGCGTATCATGGGCTACCACTGCAACCCCTACTTCATGGGGGACCACCACACTCTGACGACAGGAGTGACGTCTGTTCCGTGAATGACGTCACTCCCCTTAACAACAACCACCTATGGGGCATATCTTTGCTCTATCACACCACATTCCTGGCTATAGGGAGTGACTTCAGCACTGTTGGTGTCTGCTGACGTCACTTCCCGTATCAACATTCATCTTTGGAGCGTACTTGCTCCGTCATCAGAAGTGGGATCAGACTGAATAGTTCAGACAGTTCTGATCCTTACCGCTTCCTCATCAGCTCTTCCATCGATTGACAGCATATCTGCACGTGGACCTGTGCAGATGCCCACAATCACAGCCATCGTATTTACCACTAAACATGAACGTATCTGTGCAGATGCCCATACCTGCGCATATCACATCCATCATCAACTTGTTTGTAGTCATCACCGACCTGTAGCACCCGCTGATGGGCGTGGGCCTTGTCCACGGCTCATATCGCCACCAGCCCACTTCTGGTTTTCTGGTTATTATCATCACCATGTAGCGGTCTGCTGCTGGATGTGGGCCTCCCCACATGTGAGCCTCCCCACATGTGAGCCTTTGCGCCTTGTCTTCGGCTGGACGCATTTAGCATCTGCCGGCGGCCTTTCACGGGTCGTCGCTCGGTGCGCGGTTCTGTTCTTTGGCCACTTGGACCTGCCAATCCTCAAAAATATGTCGACGGCTTGGGTTCACCGTCGGATGGTATCGTGAGCAATAATCACTATCAACGCTCTAGTCTGGTACTGGCAGATTATTTTGACTGCCTCAGTCGTCGCTTGGATGGGCGACGGGTTCTGAGCGTTTCCGTTCGAAGGGCGCACTGGGATGTTGGCCCCTGACTTTTACGGTCGTTAAGCTATGTCCAATGCCTTCCGCCTAGGGACTCTGCCGCCGATCAGAGTTGGCCCCTGGCTCCTACTTAAGAGGAAGAATACCACAATCAACCAATTATAAAAGAATAACGTAACTAACTTTTACCCCTGTTCCAGTTTCCATCTACAATTTCTTGGAGAACCTCCGAGAACATTCGTCTCCTCCGAGAACCTCCGAGAATCTTCGAGAACCGCCGAGAATCTTCGAGAACCTCCGAGAACCTCCGAGAACCTTCCCCTTTGGGGGCCTCCGAGAACCTTTATTTTCAGGAACTCTGAATACCTCGGTGATACTTTCCTTTTAGTTTCAAGTAATAATGAAAACCTTTTGGTAACTTGGAAAACCTTTTGGTTACTTTCAAAACCTTTTTTGTTACTTTGAAAATCTCTTTCGTTACTTTGCAAACACTTTCGTTACAAACCTTTTTGTTACAAACATTTTCGTACTTTTTGAAACCACATAAGACCACATGCCTTAGTTGGCAATTGGTAACACTGGTAAAGTAATAAATGGGTAACTTGGGTTACCACCGTACACAAAGAATAAGCATCTCTCTATTTCAGACGCAGATTTGGTGCAGAGCACGCACCAACTGTCAGGATAGCCGTATCGGCGCCATAGTTTTCGTGAACCAGGAACTTCAAAAACCCTCCGAGATTCTAACCTTTTAACGCAGAACTAAGGTTGGTGCAGAGCGCGCACCACCTGTCAGAATGGCCGTGTCGGCGCGAAAGCGTTATTTCGGCGAGATAGTTCAATAACAACGCGTGGTTGCATGCCACGTGTCGCAGAGAGTTCTAGTTAACTGATAAAACATTGTCTAAAAATCATAAATGGATTTATCGTTAGTTTATCTTTAGTCAAAATCAAGTTTAAGTCGAGTTCTTATGTCAAACCTGTTAAAGGACGTTAATTTGATTGTTTGGTACCTCTGAAAATGATTTTGACAATAATTCCATTAAGTTTACTGTAAAAAGTGGAGCTCTGTGTCGTCAATACAAGTTTGTTCGCTTATTCAAAACCGCGTGGTTGGCGACACAGCGCTTTGCTATAAATACGCCACCACTGTCGACAATCGAGCATTCTCGCTCGAGCTGTCGGACAGTGCGGACCTAAACACTGCTTCCCGACAATAAATTGGAACAACGTCTACTGGAGTTTCATTTACTTCCACCATGGACATCCACCACCAGCCTGATGACAGGAGTATGTCATGGGCCACCACCACCTGCCTGGTGATATGCGTGTCACGGGCGACTACCACACTGCCTTGACCTGCCTGGTGCAGAGCGTGTCACGGGCGACCACGACCTGCCTGATGCCATGCGTATCATGGGCTACCACTGCAACCCCTACTTCATGGGGGACCACCACACTCTGACGACAGGAGTGACGTCTGTTCCGTGAATGACGTCACTCCCCTTAACAACAACCACCTATGGGGCATATCTTTGCTCTATCACACCACATTCCTGGCTATAGGGAGTGACTTCAGCACTGTTGGTGTCTGCTGACGTCACTTCCCGTATCAACATTCATCTTTGGAGCGTACTTGCTCCGTCATATATATATACATAACTATATATGTGTTTGTGAACTGTTGGGAGCTATATGAACGCCTCATCTCGTCTCGAGCCTGTGGTAAATGGGTAAATTAATTATTTTGGAGTAATAAGCGGTTCATACTCGTATGGTGTACCTACTACAAAGTTATGGTTTGCTGAACATGCTGCCGGTGATGTCGTCTGGAGGAGCTTTTTGCCTTCGTGCTTTTATGCAGTGAAAATGATTTTAATGTTTTATTTATACCCAGCTCTGTTTTCTATCGTACTCTGTGGTTAATGAAAACTAGAGGACTGAAGTTTACAGAATGGGACTCAGCTTGTTGAATGTGAGCTGCAATGGGGCATCAGCATCGTGGATCAAACTAGAGCCTGGCAGATCTTAGGATCTTTTATGCAACAAGAAAGACTAGGGCTGGGGACAGATGGGGCATGCTGTGATCCGGTTCTTGCCTCCTTCCTGGTGGATCCTTCTTTGGCTACTGCATCATTAAAAAATATAGGGAAAATTAAAAGACGATATGCAAAAACTAATTAAGATATTGTTACTATTATTGTTACTTTAGATTGGTATAATTTTCTATTTAATTAATAATAAGTTTGTTTTGTTTCTATGAATCTCTTCTATCTACCTTTTATTTTATTTTTTATTTACTTTGTGTTGTTTTCTTGTTCTTATTGTTTTTATATTGTGTAGGTAACTATAGATAATAATGGCTTTATGTTTTAAAATTTGTGGGTATTTACATACTCATAAAGTTAGTTCAGTTATTTATTTCCCTATTAGATAGAATTAATAAATGTTCTTAGTGATGTTGCATTTAAATAGCAACAGTGATGTTGGAATTAATAAAAAAAAACATACACCCGATATCCTGATGCACACCCCGCATGCCCAACGTTGGGATATGGGCATATCCCCTTTCATATTAAGGCGTCGATACACGTCAATCCTCCCTCTCGCTCGCACTATTCGACATTTTTAAGACATAAAATCACTGGGATAGGATGGTGTCTTTGTTTTTGTTCTTTTACTTTGAAAAGCACGTTAAGATGTTGGTCCCGGCTTTTTCAGTCGCTAAGCCATGTCAGAGGCCTTCGGGCCGACTATAAACTCCGCACCAGAGTTGGCCACTAGCTCATACGAAGAGAGAAGGCCTTTGAAGATGCCTTCTTTGCACCAGAAATACGCAGTGCCAGCAGGTATACTACCCGCGCCCTCAACCCAACCTAATTTAGCGAAGCCTGAAAAGGGTAAATAAGTCATGTACTTTTAAAACTAGTCCTAAGACCCTAATGTTACCTGCACTTATTTATGCAAATAAATATCTTGTTTCTTGTATCACTCAACTCACTACCTCGGACCCGTCTTACACCTAGGTATCTACCAGGGTTGTTGTGGTTGTTGCTGATGCAGTTTTTAGACACATCAGCGAATGCTAATGCTGACATCAGCGGATGCTAGTGCGTGTCTGACACGCATTACGAGTTTTCCGCGCATTTTTAGGTATTTCCTCCTAATGTAGAAGGTCCTACCATCGTCGAAACCAAGTCTCGATAAATTATGCCGTTTAAAGTTCCGGCCCCAAAGGATGCCAGCGGGACCCTATAAGCTTCCGCTGTCTGTCTGTCTTTCAGTCCGTCAGCGGGCTGTATTTTATGAATCGTAAAATGGACCTAGGCAGTTGCCATTTTCACAGACCTTTTTATGTCTACAAAATTCAACATAGACAGACATTTATTAATACAAAATTGTACACAAAAATAAACAATTGACAAATACCTAGCACATTCACAGGCATAAAAAAACTTGAGAGGTGTCAAGGGATACCCGGATGGAACGAAGTTCCTTCAACTTCACCCATTCAGGCACCTCAGGCACCTCAGGCACCTCAGGGCCCACACTAAAGCGCTATCCACACATTTCCCTGACGGAACCCGGCCGTGCCGTGTTCCGTCAGGGACGGGGAAAAAATCGGTTACATACAACTTATATGAACTTGTTCACATAGTTCCGTGTCAGGCGCATCCGGAGCGTCCGTGTCCCGGAGCGCATGGACGCCCTGACAGTGCTGTCCGATTTTATCTGTCGTTATCAGCTTCTTCTTCATCTAGCGCTATTGCAATCATTGCCAATTCTATAGTGTTAAATAAGGACATCGCGTTGTGTGCGTATCAGCTAAACAAACAGATGTTATGTGCGTATCAGCTAAAGAAACAGATTACACTGATACCGATTTCCCTGATATGTGTGAACACGGGTGTCGGATGGTACGTCCCTGACGGGAGCCCTGTCGGAACACGGATATCCCTGACCCGGAAGTGTGTGGATAGCGCTTAAGTAATTAAAACTTGAGAGGTGTCAAGGGACTTACAACTATAGCAAAACGTGTCATTACCAAAAGTTGTCTAAATTTTTTCCGTCTATCCCCCTTTCGCAACGCGCGATAAGGAACTTCTACGTTCCAAAACATGCAAAAAGATGTAATTACCACAGCGATTTGAACTGGCCGTCGCGGCGCGGCGGGCCAAGCCTATACGGCGAGGCCAACGATCGCATAGCATAGACGGTGGAAATAAGCCCACAAGTCTTTATACAATGACGTCATCAGCCCAACCATTAGGGGCGTGCGATAAGGAACTTCGTTCCAAAAACAAAAAGAAAGACAAGTTATACAGGTGAGCAGGACGTAGCTAATAGGTACAGATCAGTACATAGCAGCTACGTCCTGGAGGTCCTGAATTCAGCGTATGCTGCGAACGAATCCTCAGCGCAACATACATAAGTGAGGTCTGGCTGACCCTGCACACTAGTGTCACTACCTATTTGTGAACACCTAATCAAGCTTGTGTAGGTATCTGTGTAGTGCGAATTACCTGATTTGTACAAAAATGCGCTTTAAGCCTCGTCCCGTCGGGTCATGTTGCGACTCGAACATCAGCATCCATCAATAAGGATGCTATGGATGATGATGTCTAAATTAATGCTGATCACCAGCGGATGCTGACACTGATATTCGCAACAACCCTGCTACGTGCTGCGAAAAGCCTACCTGCATGGGTAAGTATTTATAAACTTGGTGTTAGTATTACGGTTTGTAGGCCTGTGTAATTACAATGAGGCTTAACACCCTCATGCCTCAAGTGTTACAAACATGCGTGACCCACGAAACAATACTTTGTTATAAGTAATGGTTACCACTTAACTTCAATTGGACAATGTGCTACTTCCATCTTCAGATATCATAAAACGTTTCCGAGTCGAATCTGACAGTGACGATTGAGTCAGAGTTACATTATTGTGTCGTGGTGTGTTGTGTTAACGCGCCATTGTGTCGTAGGCTACTACACACAAAGAACACAAAGAATGCTACGACTCGTAGCGTTATTTAGAATCACCAGCAGCAGCTTTTAAGATCCTAGAAATCTGTCGAATAGAATACTTAGTACCTACAATCGGACCGGAATTCGGTCAATTTTCAAATGTTATAAAATATCCCTGTTCCATTGAATACTACAACAACAACACTAGCCTGTATCAGTTCATAGAAACATATGCCTCCCCTAATAAGAAGGGGGAAAAACACAATGATCACACAATGATGACTGGAAGACTGGGCTATACAAAATAATTTATAATTTGACTGAAGTAGGTATTTAAGAAGCTCGTTATTTATCGAATGCCTACATCTCAAATTACTGACGTCTACAACCTTATTTTAATTCAAGAAACGTTCTAGTTATGAGGTCACGTATCTCTCTAGTGGTATAAGCGACGGCAAAAGTGATTATATTATCAGATAAGAATATAAAAAAATTCGGAAACGCTTTACCGCTGCAAATCACATGGGGCAGGGCACCTGCTAAATCAAATCGATGTGGGACATCAGTATCGAACCTATTACACTAACTGTTTAGGTGAGTAGGTATCTATCACACACGGTGTGTGTGTGTGTATGTGTTCCCACTCGACACCATAATGGCTGAGGAGATTTGGTGACTTTTTTACGTTTCCATTACGGGGTAACAGAATGATTATGCCGGACTCCTACCGGCCAAAACCGCCACGATGTTCCATCCTTGTGCCTTTATGCCAAAACCTTGGGTGCTCTTGAGGACTCTTCGACAGATTTGGTGACCTGGATTAACACATAGGCTACTTTTAATCCGGGCACGACGCGAGTGAAACCGAAAGGGCAAGTTAGTCGACAATAATAAACTAAGTGCACAAAGTTAAGTAGGTAGGTACCTACCTACATGACAAATCACTTAGGTACTAAAGATGAATCAGACCAAACTACGCTCTTAACTCAATTAATGTTTACCTCTTAACTCGATGACTGTACAAGATATAATCCTTCGGTTTTCCTGTAGGAAGAAGTCATTTAACGTCAATAAAAAAATTACCAGTGACTTCATTTAAATTTTCCTCAAACATACGCTACATATAAAAGCTTTTGTACGCCACTTCTGTGTCATTCGTCTAAAACCCTTCATAATGTACAAACTTATTGTTCTTGCTTTAGTCGCGGCAGTTAGCTGCAACGACCTAATCCAAGGTCCCGAGGGAGGTAGAAAGATCTACGATGAAAGTCAAGAAGCCAGTCCAGCAATATGGAAGCAGAAGTGCGAACTCACCATCAAGACCAATAGCAGTGACGTGATCAGTAGAGTCGCCATCATCGACAAACGGGCAGACAAGGATGGAGAAGCCAAAATAATCGAAGGTGGACCAGGAAAGAAGAACGTAACTATTGAGCTCAAAAGCCCAACTATCTTAAGAGGATTCGACTTTCATGTCGAAGTTTACGCGGTAAAAGACAATGAACAGACCGACTACCCAGAAGAACCATTGTACCCTGAAGAGGTCCCAGTGCCCAGAGCACAAACACCAGTGATGGAAAATGATACCCAAGTGAACCGTGGCATGAAGAACGACGAACCTTTCAAGCCAGTGATTGAAGAGGGTACAACTACAGCTGCTCCGAAGGTAAACAATAACATAAAAGATGAAGTAGTCAAACCGGTTACTGAAGATACGACTGCTCCTAAAGTTAAGAGACAAGATCAACTCCCAGTTACCACTGAAACAAAAACTACAAACGCGTCTGTAGACCCCAACGCACAGAACGCCAGTGAAAAGAAAGATACTGGGATTAATGACGAGGTTATAACACAGAAAAACATGGCCCTCAAGTCTTACGACCTTGTCTTAGGAACCTACAAACAGTCTCAAGATGATAAAACTGAAGTTAAACCTACCCCTAGCCCTGTAGAAATAGCAAAGCAACATCCTCGATTGAGTGGGAACGATGAAGAATCTAATAATGGAGCACATGAGGTTCCTACGACTGAAGCCTCGACGACAGAAGAACACGATACCACAGAATTTGTGACTGAACATTACAATTTGGAAGCATTTCGTGACATTTCAAAGGAGTTGGGGGAGCGTGTAGTGTTTGGGATCAAGCATGTTTAGGTCCTTATCATAGAAACAGGATATCACCGATGGATTTTTTTCTCTAATGCATCCTCTTCGTTTCGGTCTCTTGATGACATTCCTCTTTTCGTGCGAGTGAACCGTGCGTATTCTATAATAGGTACTGTGTCGGATAAGATACACAAAATAACTTTGGTTGCTACATTATTTTGGATAGGTATTTAAACAAAATCTAAGTATTCGATTTCGTTTAAATAAGTAATTTATAAGTTGGTGAAAAAATTTGGTTTTTCACTAGAATCACTTTTCCATATTTTTATTTAGTGATTCTTTTTCTTTTAATGAACATTGATATTTTCGATGAAATTTAAGTAATTTTCCATTTTTTTAACCCAATTTCTTGTAGCTCACCAGCAATGTTGGTGTGAGTTAAATAAAAAGGTTTTCAATCGTCTATAATTGACGAATTATTGCTTGTTTTCACATATTTTTCTTCTTTAGTATTTATAAATCTTATTTTATGTAGGTAGGTACTTTTGTAATTTTATGCATGTTCGTTGACAACTATTTAATTTTTAATTTAGTGTATCATTCAACAATCATTGTCTACATCTTTATCATTATGATAATGATCAGCCTATAGCAGTCTAATGCTGGACAAAGGCCTCTCCTAATGAGCGCCGTTGCGTCCTGTCCTCAGCTCGACGCATCCAGCTTCTACCAGCAGCCTCCACGCAGATTGTCACTCCACCTGGCTGCAGGGCGTACTACACTATATTTAGTTATTTAACTCTAACTATTTATTATAGAAATGTACTTATTAAGTTGGAAACTTAGATTAAATGCAAGGTTAATTTTTGATTAAAATAAAATTGAACATAATTCATTGATTTATTTATTTTATTTATCGGGGATAATATAACAATTTCTACTGGAATGATAACATTTCACTTATAAAAATAAATATATTTGTAAATAAAAATACATAATGTAAGAATATAAAATTGAGCCCTTATTAATCTTTTAAACAAAATATCAAATCCTTTATAAAACTTTGGTTTTATTAAAGGTACTAGATAAAATGTTCAATTCGAGACCCAGTGCCATAATAGAGTTAGAGACCCTTTAGTATACAAAATATTGGAACCCCTATTATAAATTCCAAAAGGATTAAATGCTTCTCTTAAAGCACTTCAATATCGCTACATTTTATTTTCATAATCTATTTAATATCATAATAATTGCCTCTGTGAATATCAATAAATTCCATATAATAAACTAACTATATAAGTTCACAAACTATGTAAATACATTAAATGATCTACATAAAATTATGACGTAATGATAAACAAGATAAACAAGAACTCTCAATGTCATGCAATAGATATAAGATTAATCTTGTCTACATCTTAAACTTGTAACTACGCTTATAGTCTGGTTAATAAAGACTCATATTATTTGCAAACTTAACAATGCAATGGCAAGAGATGACGCTTGGGTAAAAAAAACCTGATTAAACCGTCAGTTAGATTAACAAACAAATACTGAACACGTATTTTTTATACATAACCATAAAATTGACGAGGATAAAGCGGAACTTCAACGCACTATATATTTGTAATTGACAAAAGACATACAACATCCGCAATGCTAAGTTGTATGCTAGCTAGTACCTACATAAAGACTTTAGTATTTTTATGTCACACTTTCCAATAATATTTGATAAAGATTATACTGTTCTGTAATTTGAATTGTCGTTGGTGTTTTCTAACAATAAATAAAGAAGTAAAAGTAAAAAATTGTATTTTTTGATTCCCTAATGTAAATGACTGAATAAAGACGTCACGATATTAGGTACACTTTTTACATAGCCGTGAGTGACGTCACGAGCCCCTACTCCCGAACTTTGACGCTCTTTATCCTTGTAAATTATTTATTGATTTGATAAATAAGTATAAGAAAAAGCCTGTCCAAACATTATTTTTTCTAACTGATGGACTAATTAGTATTATTATTTTTTTACCCAGGCATCATACCTATTGTCGAGGTTATTCTTAAAATTGATCTACATCAATCATACTTAATTAAGGAATGCACAGGTATACCCTTTGGGATGTTGGCTCTCCCATTCAATCCCTCCAACTCAATCACTACCAGGCATCCTAGAACCTCCGCCCCACAAGTCTTCAGGAGGTTAGCAGCCGCTGTGATGGAACCACCTGTTGCTATCAAGTCATCAATGAGGAGGCATTTAAGACCTGGACGAATTGACCCCTTTTGGATTTCAAGGATATCCTGAAAGTTATTATAAAATAAATAAATAAATAATGCTGGACACTCACACAGCATCATGTAGCCCCAAACTAAGCTGAGTATTATGGGAACCACATTATTGATATACTACATAGATACATTTTTTGTTGTAAATACATACACATTATTGACCCGTAACAAATATTCGCAGAACGTACAAACATTTGTCTCGAGGCGAGAATTTAACCCACAACCATCTGCGTCTCAGGCGCGCCACAGAGGACGTCGTATATTGATTTTATTTATGGACTGTCCCAATCAAATCAACAAAGTGTTTAACGTCCCTTTACTAACCAGTAGGTTATGAAGCAGATGATTAAACTGGCAAATACTAAGAGCAGGATGCAGTAGGTCTTGCTGCCGAGATGCAAAGTGCACTACAGTACTTTTATCACGGACACACAACTTTTGATAGTGTGTTGAATCGGCTTATGCCCAATAAAAATAGGGTGTAAAGGGTTCCAACTTCAATCTTGGCTAGCTAACAAACAGGGCTCCGACCACTCACGGGCAATAGCATCAGCGGTGCGAGCTGTGCCCTGTAACCCCCAACCTGCAAGCTTAGTGGACAGCGCACCTGTCGTGACTGCTTTCAAGAAAGAAGGAACAGTGGAGTTTTGCTGAGCAAAACACGGCTTAGCAAAGCTGCTTGATCAAAACTCACAGACACAGGCAGTATGGGAAATTCTAGGGCAATGCCATCAACCCAGGACCCTTCTCTGTTACTTTAAGGAGTTGCGCTGGCTGAGGTCGGGTTAGCCGGGGGCAATGCACAATACACCCTAATGCCAGACATCAGTGTAGAACTTTTTCCTATCAAAGTAGAATTAGAATTAGAAGCTCGGTGTGGGATTTATGGCCTATGTCCAGCAGTAGAGTGAATAGGCTGCAGTTTTTGTAAAAAAAACTAATGGTAAGCCACATCCCATGTAGTTCTCACTACCTATGACTAACCAAGAATGAAAAAATACATGTTAATTGGAAATCTTACCGAACCATACTCCAAATCGTATTTATATGCCACCACTTCACCAGGTAGTTTCCCCTTCTTCCTCACGGGTATGCAACCTACTTTCAGCTCGGCTGCCAAAGAGAATGCAAACAGGAAACCTCTGGATTCTAGTCCTATTATTGCTTCTACGTCGGGAAACTCCTTTTGTACCTTCTCAATTAATAAGCTGTTTAGTATCTTACAAGTGGGGCCGTCCGCGATAGCTGAGAATATATCCCTGAAAAAAAAACAAGTACTGATTTAGGTACTCCATCTTTTCTCGAACACTCAATGTACGATAATTATGTCATTAAACTAGGATATTTTTAAGATGTAGGTAGTTGTAGGCAGTGACAGAATAAATTATCGGCAAAAAAATATTTTAAAAACAAGCTTTTATTTAAGACTCTAAAGAGAAAAGATACATAAACTTTAAATTAAATCAAACCCATCTATTAATTACACTACAAAATTTGTGTATGTTATAAAAGCTTGTCGCGAGATTCACATGTGTAGAAGTATTTACCTATTTTATACAATACTAGCGGCTCGTCCCAGCTTCGCACGGGTGGACAGAAGATTATTTCTATTTTAACCTTTTTGGGTTACGTTACATAAGTTTTAGTAAGGTTCCCTAATCTTTTCTAGCAATAAATATAGCCTATGTTACTCAGGGTGAATGTAGCTTTCCAATGAAAGAATTTTTGAAATCGGCACAGTAGTTTTAGAGTTTATTCATTACAAACATACACACACAAAAATAAAAAAAATTCCTGTTCGCCATCTTTTAAATAAAATTTAAGGTCAATTGGTTAAAGATATCTGCTTCAGAATTGAGTTCCAAGATTTGACCCGAACATACATAGTTACTTGTTTATTGATATATGGCACACAAAACAGAATAAAATCAGATAAAAACAATACTTTATCATCAAAATTATTAAAGCTAGATGATATTCCTAAATATGTGTACACAGCATGATTACAACGATAATAAAAAGCAGTGAAGAAATGAAAGAAATTAACACAAAAATGGCAATTTACTGATAAAATACATTTTAGCTGCTCTCACTTCTGAGTTAGAGCAGCTAAAATGCATATCTTAAACCAAGACAATCTGTTATCAAAAATATTGACTGAATCGCTATTGTCAATCAATAACTCGTTGTAAAGACAACACATTCTGACTAGAGGATTATAATAGGATATGTTGTTCGTGTAGACTTGAAGGGCGAAGGTGTTTGTGAAGGCATTACGAGATCTTGGTTTAAAGTAATAAAGTTTACGAAAAGGTAAGGTATTAAAGTTTACTAAAGAAATCAGTGTAGGCGAATCAAGAAGGGCATGAATTATTTTAAAAAGACAGTTTAATTCCTGTATCTTTCTACGTGTCTCAAGGGATTCTAGCTGAAATGTTATGAGTTGATTATTGTAAGAAGGTAATGTTCTGCCAAATCCAGTACGATAGCAAAGGATACTCAAGAACTTGCGTTTGATTCTCTCAAGGATTGAGGCCCATCTGATTAAGTTATATTCAAGTGTGTATGCAAGATAAATAAAAGCTTATAAAATACCGATGTAGGTATTAGTTTTAAACTAGTTATTATTATTACATACCAAAACAGTATTCCTTTTTTGGGATAATCCGGAAAACTCTTGATTTTTGACTTCAATTTTACAATTTTCTTCTCGTAATCTGCGTCCATGTTCATGCTAATCACGTATTTAATAACTTATTATATAATAAGCGTAATTTAATGTCTCTGTTATTATCGTTTCGAGGTTATGACCTGTTTTAAGGGTACCCGTCAAGCAAAATAAGATATCTCGATGTAGGTACTACCTTGTGTATCTAACGGTTGGAAACACTGCACCTAAACATAAATTGAAATATTTATTTAGTAAATTTAAAGTATAACTAAATCACATAGGTAATTTGTTTTGTTGTTTTCTTTTCCTTTCTCGATTTTTGGACAGGGTAAGACCAGTGTTCTCGAACGTCAAAGTGCGATATCGGTAGAACTGTCCACAAAAATCGGTATATTTGTACCCAAAATCGGTATATGACAAAAAATATACAATATTCAATCAAATTTGTTTAAAACCGAGTGTGGTTGTGAAGAACTAAGTTTCTTAAGAGCGTCTTTCCCTGATGTAATGTTATTTCAACTCTTACAATAGGCAAAGCTTACGCCTTTACGACTATCTTGCAGTCAGACTGAAAATTTTTCTTCCCATTCTTTTCAATATTGTAGAAATTTTATTCTTGTACACGGTTCCTCGTCAGACGACTTACTATTAACTTAATAATATTATATTTTTTCTATATTAAGATTAGGAATCTTTCTCTTCGAATTTAAGGAAATTTATGAAAAAATAAAATCTGAATTCCTGTTTCTATATTGAATGGCAATGAATTTTCGAGCGGGAAACCCTCAATAACACCCAGTTGTAGTATTCCTTGAATATGTTACATCTATAATACTATTTAGGGATTTCCCTAAATTCTCTAAGGGATTTCCCATAACATAAACCATAAATGAAGAGGGCTGCCAACTTAAAAATGTACAATCGGTAGAAAAATCGGTATAATTTCCACGTATTCTCTGAAATCGTGGAAAAATCGATCCATTTCGGTATTTCGGTAGGACAGAGCCCATATCGGTAGAAATACCGAAAAATCGGTAGGTTCGAGACCACTGGGTAAGACACTCTATTACTCCACATGAAGATGCGTTAGCATCCTAGTAGTCTGTGGATGGATGAGCGCCTGCGTTGCCAGTATGAATTTTGGAAAAGGTACGGTTTTTTTTTCTCTCTCAAAAAGGTACGGTTTTCCAAAATTGTATGCCTAATTTTTTGCTTAATTCTAAGATTGATTTTACTACTAAATTTAATTTTTTTGATAGATTTTTATCATTATGTTTTCATTACCGCAATTGTTCTTGATACATGTTAAACAAACTTAGATTTGGAGTAAACGAACGTAAAATCACCTCTACCCAGTGTCGTAAATAGCTTTTTATGCGCCCCGCCCGGTGCAAGCTCCTTTATCTACGCCCCTAAGATTTTAACTTTTCAGGACCCTACCACTCATGCGACCATTAACCACCGCTGTTAAGCCTAGATACCAGACACAATATAAAAACTATATCGCGTTACAGAATATCACGTAAAGGTGGACGTCTCTGTGCCTAGTTCTTTATAGAAACAAAAGCTAACAAAATTGGCAAGCGCAGCGAGCCACAAAATTATCGGTGCACAAAAGAGACACGTCAAAGAAAACGGTGGCAATTTCGTTTAAAACACATGTTGTTGCCACAATAGAGGAAGACAAAATACAACCTAATTGAGAATCTCCTTTTTTTTTATGTCGGTTAAAAACGAAGTTGGCAAGCGGAGCGAGCCACGATTTTTTTTATTATACCTACCTATCGCTCTTGTTTTCTAATTTGTCATTGTTTCAAAATTTTTAGGATGCGTTTTGACCATTATACACCCATATTCGTATACATTTTAGTGCTTAGTTATGTGGCATTAAGAAACAAAAGCTAGATTTTTTTCTTGCAAAGGTGTGCATGCAAGATAATATACAAAAATTAAACTACAATTTATATCAGAATTTCAAGCAATTATTAGTTTATTGTAAATTCAATTCACAAATCAAATCATACTACCATACATGTCCCAAAACTTGGCCCTAAAAACAAACTATGATTTATTTATCTGGATTTCAATCTAATAATAAGAACATGGTCGTAGTCTAGTCATTTCTGCGCCCCCCTGAAAAGAAATCTAGTCGTTTCTGCGTTTTTTTTTACATAAAATAGTCGTGTTTTAAAACTATCACACCTGAAACAGGTGAAGATGTGACCCAGATAGAGCACGCTGGCCTAGAAGGAACCGATTCATTCTGGATTTTAAAAGTCCCCCAGAAAATAAAACTACAATTTATATCTGTTTTCAATGGTAAGTACTGGTAATTACTGAATACTACCCAGTATGACCCAAAACTTGGCCGTAGTCTTGTTATTTCTACGCCTCCTAGAGCCTGCGCCCTGTGCCTGCGCACCGGTGGCACCGCCCTATTTACGGTACTGCCTGTACAGTGCCTAATCGATGAGTATTTTGATTAGATATGAGTATTTCACTTTTATTATCTATAACGGTGTAATGTTTTAATGGAATGGGTCACAAAAACATAACGAAAAGGTACAGAAAAGGTACGGCTGGCGTAAAAAAGGTACGGAAAACCGTACCTTTTAGTACGTTCTGGCATCGCTGTGAGCGACACCGAGCGATTTAGTAAGTAAGCGGGAGCGGCGTTGCTGGTAAAGACTTTAGACATTGACGGTGACAGTGACAGATGCGCAAACGCTTTACTGACTTTGACTTCACGCTTAAACATTCGTGCGAACTCCAAATTAAGTAACCAAATAATCATAATCTTACTGTTTCATGTGATAGGTACATTTAGTTCTTATAATTATTGAGGTATGCAACATGAGCCTCGTAGAGGCACTACAATATAAACTTAGGAGTTAACCTACAGAAAGTTAGGTATTTTCTACAATTTTACAACTATACTTCAGCCATATTGGATGAAGAATGTTTGTAAACAAACATTTCAACACTTTTTGCAATTATTCCATAAATACGTAATATTTCAGTTAACTAATGTCATAAATGAAACTTTTACTATATAAGTAAGATATTAATGAAGTGCACATATTTATAAAACAAATAATAAAAAAGTACTTTTGAGGTTAAGTATGGATGGTTTGTTTATATTTATTCTTCATCGAATTTGACTGAAGTATAGGTACAATATAAGTTAAGTCAAAATTCAAGGCTTCGCTCGCGTGGAAATTTATGTGTCAAAGCGGGTTTCATTATTTTTATAAAGGTTTATTTTTACCACGTTTTGCGCGGAATAAAATGAACTTACATATTATATTTAAAAAAAAAACAAGTCAGGTGAAGATTTTTTGTTCCTCTTACAAACTTTACCATCCCAGTTTACCACCTTAGAGGTAAATTTTTCAAAATTTTAATAGTCTATGTGTTAGTCTAGAACCTAAACTATGTACAAACCAAATTTCATTTAAATTTATCATTGGTTACAGAGATACGTGATAACAAACCCACACACAGACTTTTGTTCCCCTTACAAACTTTGCCACTCCCGTTAACCGTCTAAGAGGTTGAATTGCGAAAAATCCTGAAACACGTTAATTTATTTTCAGTAGAGAATCAGTGCAAAATCGCAAGTCGATTAGTAAAGATTTTGTTTGTTCCCCATACAAACTTTGCCACCCCAGTTACCACCTTAGAGGTTAATTTTTCAAAATTTGATTAATTTATCTTTTATTCTAAAATCTATCTAAATACCAAATTACATTTACATTTTTTCAGTGGCTACGGAGGTCCGCGGTAACAAACATTTACCCGGACTTTTGTTCCCCGTACAAACTTTGCCACTCCCGTTAACCATTATATGGGTTTTTTTTTTTTTTTTATTATTTATTTAGGGTTTTGTCGCTTAGCGACCACATCACCCACGTACATACAAGAAATAAATAGAAACAACACAAAAAGGAAAGTACAAAAATAAGACATAAGAAACGAAGTTATTCTTTAACTAAACATATTTGACATAACTTAATAAAAAATTTAACTTCTTCACTACAAGGAACGGATAATATACTATTTATAGTGCCTACTTGTGTAAGGTGATTTTTGTTTATGCAAGTGTCTCTGAATGATTTATTACGTAAACACTCCAACAGAATATGATGAACGTCTTCAATGACTCCACACTCATTGCAGTTAGGCGATGTCAGTTTTTTCATCAAAAAAGCGAATTTGTTGGAGGGGATATGACCGGATCGCAATCTAAGGAGCCACTTTAAATCATTTCTATTGAACAAGATGGTATCAATCCATGGATGTAGGGATATATGAGGCTGTATGGTTCTAAACCAAATGCCCTTCTCTCGAGATCTTTCGTCAAAGTACTCCTGCCAAACATCCCTACATAGATTTTTAACTAAACTTATAAAATCTGAAAAAATAGGTAGCTGACCTGATGGGATACCGTCTCCAATCGCCTGCTTAGCCAGTAAATCTACATCATCATTTTCTTTTAACTTAACATGTGAAGGAATCCACTGCAAACACACCGTCTTATTTTGAGATTTAAGCTTTAGAATTGACTCCCATATCTGATAGGCTATCGGTATTCCTCTCACATGAGAGGTACACCGAGCCACATGTTGCAAAGAGCTTTTAGAATCGGTCAAAATTACAAACTTATTAAAATTTATTGAGTTAATATACGACAAAGCTTCAGCTATAGCAATTAATTCAATGTGCATTATAGAAGTGTTGCAGTCAATTCTAAACATACCATGACAGAGAAGATTCGGGTCCAAAAAGGCAGCACCTCCTCTATCGATAGCTTTTGATCCATCAGTAAAAATTTTATAATGGTTGTTATACTGCTTATTGATATAATTACAAGTTATATATTTTAAAACATTACGATTATATGTTTTTTTAGCACAGTCAATTAATGGAATTGAATCAAAGATAACGTCATGTGTATCAATGTTACTTACCCATGTCCCTAATGAAAACATCTCAAGATAATTACAACTTTGCATAGACAATGATTTTAGTTCATTATAGGTATGAATAAGTAACGGAAGTTTCTTATTAGTCCAATAGCTGGAATGACTAACAGAACCTAATTCTTGTACTATACTTATAGTTGCATTATTGGAAAATGAACTAGATCTCAACCAAAATTTTCCCGAGAGGAATTTTCTTCGAATACGAAGGGGTGGAAGACATAGTTCATTTTCCATTACATGGATAGGGGTACTCCTAATATAACCACCTATAACGCGTAAGGCTTGATTTTGTATTCTATCTAATTTTAATAAATTTGATTGGCAACTACTATCGTATAAAAAGGACACATAGTCCATCCTACTCCTGATTATTGATATATATAAACGTCTCAGGTGTTTTTGGTGTATGCCCCAACCTGACCCAGATAAAACTTTTAACAGATTTATGTATTTAGACACTTTTTGAATAACTTCATTAATGTGTTTTCCCCACCTAAGAGACCCATCTAACCATAAACCTAGATATTTCACGTGATTTACTGTTGATAACGAGATGTTATTAATTCTAAAATCAATAGGTGTTCTAAGTATTCCTTTTTTAAAAACACAAATTTTACTTTTAGACGGAGATATTGTTAGACCCAAATTGATAAACAGACAACTTAACTCGCTACAAGCTGACTGAAGAGTCATAACAGCCAAGTCAATAGATTTATTCGAATAATACAAAACGAAATCATCAGCATATTGAGAGATTTCAACAGTTTGAATTTTTTTGCAAATATCAATAGTTGCGACATTGAAAAGAAGAGGAGATAATGGGTCACCTTGGGCCAGGCCCCGGCCAGTAGACCTAACTAAAAGATAACCGTCTACTTGTATGTGAAGTTCTCTATTTTTTAGATAAGACCATAGGTATAAACAAATCTTAGACCCCACTCCAAGTCTGTCCAAGACAGTCATTAGACAACTCACGTCAACATTGTTATAAGCGTTATCTACATCGATAAAACATGCTGCAGTAATTAAATTTTTTGCAAAACCTATCTGAATGTGTGAGACCAAACGTGTCAAATTGTCAAAACATGACCGCCCTTTGCGAAAACCAACCATATTATCTGAGAATAGCCTTGATTTTTCTAGATACCACTCTAATCTTTTATTAAGGATCGTATGTAAAATTTTACAAACACATGATATGAGAGAGATCGGTCTTAGTGCAGAGTTTGAGTTAGGGTCTCTGCCCGGTTTTGGTATCGGAATAATATTTACTTGCCGCCACTGTGAAGGTATAAAACTTAAAGTAAAAAATAAATTGTACATCTTAACTAAAATGCTTTTACCTATCTTTGGGAGATGTTGTATCATGGAAAATGATATTTCATCACACCCAGGTGCAGTATCAGACTTTTTAATAGAATTTTCCAGCTCTTGAATTGTAATTTCAGATTCTAACTTAATGTTGAATGAGTGGAATTGAGGGAGAGGAGGGCACACAAAATCTGGCGTCAGAGAGTTGAGTAATCTCTCCGCCTTATCCTTATCAGTGCAGTGATTAAGTTTAGAATGGTGACCTTTCACCCATTGCATTTTACGCCACATATCTGATGACGATGTGGTAACATCAATAGATGAGCAAAATTGTTGCCATGATTTACTTTTGGCTTGTCTTATTAATTTTTGGGCATTACGTACCTTCTCTTGCCAAATACCCAAATTTCTAGGAGATGGACAGCGCCTTAAATTAGCTAAAGCTAAACGCCGTTCAGCTACCGCTTTCGACAATTCAGTATTCCAATACGGCCTAGGTTTAAACTTATTGCACACATGTTGAGGTATTTTTATGTATGGAATGAATTTATCACCTGCCATATAAATTATTTGTTCAAACGTGTTATAGCATTCTTGAGGATCAGTTGGAAAATTAAAACGTGTAAATGAATTTTCTAAAAATTCTGTATAAGATTTCCAATCGCTTTTTTTATAATTCCTTTTGTTAGTAAATTTTGTGGAGTTAGTTAAATTAATTGTTAATTGTATTATAAGATGGTCACTTCCAAGCGACTCGTTACTGACATTCCACGAAAATAGGGTAACTATATCAGTAGAAGCAAATGAAATATCTGGAGATGTTTGCTGAAGTACACCATTGACAAGCCTCACCCTGGTAGGTTGACCGTTATTTAAATAACTGAAATTATGTTCCAACATGGAGTCAAAGATTTGATGGCCTTTTTGATCAGTTTTATAAGACCAGGCCGTATGGTGTGCATTAAAATCACCTAGAATTAAAGATTTTCTATTTAACAATGAAAACACGTAATCCCAGTCATTTTGGGTAGTATGTACCGTTGAGGGACAGTACACTGATAAAACATCTTCAATATGCTCACAATTCAAAATTTTGACGTGTAAAACCTCAATACCTACGTTTGGACTATTTGTTATGCAAGCAAAACTTTTGACAGACCTATGAGTTAAAATTGCTATACCTCCATAAGCGTCCGTCCTATCTAATCTATAGGTATTGTACCCATTAATTTTAAAATAACTGTCAGGCTCAAACCAGGTTTCGCTCAACACCGCTATGTGCACCTTTTCCTGTATAAGTAACGCTTCAAGAGATAATGTCTTCGGACGCAAGCTTTGACAATTCCATTGTATAATTTTGACTATTAACATTATATGGGTTAATATTACTTAAGAGGGCGGGAAATTTTTTCATCTAGAACAACAGTGTAATTTTTGTTTTATTTTATTTTCTATTGTTTTTCTGATTTATGTTGCGTAAAGTTTATGGCGCTTTAACCAACCTACTTTAGTAAGAAGACATAAGTGTAGTGAAGTGAAATAAAAGTTATAAACTGGACTTCTCAGATGAAGAAATTTTTTGGTGATTGTTTTGTTATAGCCGCCATAGTTATAACAGAACATGACTTGACCGAAGACTGATGACTAGACTAAAAGACGGAAGAAATAGAATAGAGGAAGAAAAACACTCACAAAATAAAACGGAATACTTGAAAGAAATAAAAATACGGAAGAATTGGCAGTATGGTGTCAAGACTTTAGCCTGCCCAAATTGGGCTAAGAAAAAAAAAGTATTATTACTTAATGTCAATGTCAAAAGTTAATTCAAAATTTTCAAAAAAACGATCGGCCACTAAAATTTTAAACCAAACAAATAAATGGCTAAATGTTTTTTGGTTTTCTGTAGAAAATAGTTTTCTGTAAGTTAGTGCTTGCACCAATAATCAAAATTCACGGTCAACGTGTGATACAACAGAACGACCGAGAAGAATACTCGTATTCTGTGATCGTATATTTTCCCGCCTCTTCAAAAGGTGAAACTTGCGATCGTTTCTGCTGATCACATCACAATGCTATCTTCCCAAGATTTAGAAAATGTAATTGCTTTGAAAAAGCGTGAGATACAAGAGGAAAAAGCTCTGCTTGGTCTGATACCACACTGCAACCAATATACCGCGAATACGGTAACTATACTATTTGCTTTTGTTTTGGCCGCAGTTCGCATCCACCTGTTGCGTAGGCAGTCGTCTGCGATGGTATTGATTTTCTGTATGTCTAGAGTTCAGTCAGTTCGCTATTACATGGACTTACCGCACGTGGAGCCGTAACTTCAGTTCATAATATTTTTTTATTGAATGCACTACTGGTGCAGTTAGTTGAGAAATCAAACTGGGTGTAAATATCTAAATTTAATAATTAATATCAGTATTGATTCGTTAAAGTGCACTGCAGCTACTGCATCTCATCAAAAGTGAGGTAATGATGCACTTTGAAATTGCACTACCTGCTTATTCAACTATTAGCTTCCAGTTCCATCTGTGGCTTTATTTGCGTTGTGTCATCATCATCATCATGATTTGCGTTTTATATTATTATTATTATTAGAGTCTTCCTTCACACCAAAATGTGAAGGAGGAACAACCATTTCACATAGTCATATATATTTTGTAGAACTTTTAACTAACTAAATAGTATTAAAGTATGAAGTAGGGTCTTAATGCAAGTAAATCAATGAAATTGTAGAGTTATGGTCTCTCATTACAAGAGATCGGAGTAGATAGAATGATTTAGGGCCAATGGTCTCAAATGTACATTCTTATGGATATGCCTCTAGAAATCCAGTATTTTAAAATTATTAAGATATTTCAAAATTAGATATACATTGAGAAGATAGAGATACATACATAGAGAAGATATACATTGAGCCTTATGATATCAATATGAATAGGTTTTTTTTCTTTGAACATTTTCAACACATAGATCTGTTCTGTTATTTAATCCATTTCTTACCTTAACTGTGACTAAAAAGGTTGTTACATATAAGTAGGTTTTTAGTGAGTTTTTTCCCGTGATTAAGTGCATATAAAATTTTAATAATTCACACACTTAACTTAACAAAGCTTCAAATCAATTGAATGAATTTTATGGAAAAACATAGTGAGCAAACAAAAAAGTTTAACTTAATCCCCTAAATATATGCACTTTCCGAAAAAAGGATGGTTAATGCTGTCATGATACAAGTACCCAAAATTATTCTACCTACACCATTGCTCATTGAAAATATTCCTGTAACAGTATTTTAGCTTTACATTTTATAATATATGACTGTATTGCAGGCCCAAGAAAATAAAGAAAATGCAACAATCAAGAAGGAAGTGAGTTTTAAAGACCCAGAGAATGGCCTTAAAATCCTGGGCGAGCACAATGTAGAGAATGAACCGAAGACTGCAATTTATGAGCTTGAGGAGCATATACCAGCTGATCTAGAAAGATATATTCGGGTGAGTTCTTGTCTTTGGTAACAACATATTCTTGGGCTGATAAATATATTGATTCACGACATTGAAGAAATCCATATTCTTACTTTTCTCTATTATGTTCAAGAAAATGCACAAAGCAAGTGCTACCATTATGTTTGCACTAGTTACTAAAGTATTTTCCATTTTGGATCACATTCTTGGGATATTCAGCTGTAAAAATAACTGGTATGTCTGTCTGATATTGGTAAACCTTCATGCCTGCTTTGTTATGACTACAACAACAAAAACACAACTAGCATATTCAGTCCACTGCTGGACATGCTCCTGCCTCCCCTACAAGAGAGAATTATTCCCATAACTCCTACGCTAGGCATGTGGGTTTGATTGGAATCCCAGGACACATATTTTCTCACCGCCAATGCTGCTGCCCGTCAGCGCCCAGGGGATTTAGCTGTGCCTGAGTAAGGATGCGCAATGCCGGCTGCCAGGGCCCTGTTTGTTATACAGCAGGGTGCATCGTTATGAGCTAGCGGGTGACTCAGGTGTCGGAGTTTTTAAACAGCTTGACATGGCTTAGCAACTGAAAAAGCCTGGACCTAACATCTTCCAAAGCATGAAAGCGCTCAGAGCTCAATGTCAATGACTGGTCACCTCCCCAAGACCAAGTTATGAGCGTGTAGTGTTGCTATGATTATTGACTAATCACCGTTGTAAGCCACGCCACAATTACTTCTCTAAGATTAACAAACATCCCCGAGACACTACAGAATTGTGGCAGACACAACTACGTCCCAAATGCATTGTTGTATAGGACTTGAGTAAGAATTTTAACGTATTGGTTTTGGCCATAAAGTGCAAACTTTTATTTGCATGTTTTTCTATGAATTGCGATCGCGTGATCGTCAGCGTAGGTACTTAAGCTAATCATAGGGCTTGAGTATGGTTTGATCAATATTCGGTAATAATGTAGATAACATACCCACATTATACTACACTTACTTATTCAATAGCTCTATTCTGTGACAATAGGTAGTACGTAGGAAGGTATTATGAGGCTCTAGGTATACTATACTTGAAAACTGCCTGCTTGTTCGCTTAATTTAAGCTAAGTGTCCACCAGGCAGGCTTCATCGGGCCGCATTGCATCGCAAAAATCGTCTGCTATTTTGTATTTACCTATGTCCTCTAGAGGTGGGGAATCCGCCCCTATGTGGCTTGTCTTAGGCGCGTCGCTCACTGGTAAGTCGAGGCACAGTCGAGGCGAGGTCGCGGCGGCGTCGCGGCACGGTCGAAGCGTTTTCTTTATGTAGAGTCGAGGCGCAGGCGGCTATGCTTCCTTCACACGATCCAATTTACTCAACATGTCGTCGTCAGAAGATGACGTAGTTGCACTAATATCTACAAGTCATTAATTTAAATAGGAGAAAATTTTGGGTACACCCATATTTGAGACATTGTGATAGAAGAGGAGCATTCAAAGCTACACGTGACTTAAGAAAGTATCCCGACAAGTTTAAAAAGTTTTATGGAATGTCACATGGTACCTTCGGTTTACTGTTGGAAAAAACGAAAGATAGTTTCGTACAATTTCAATGGATTTCACGTTGGTTTCAAAATCATTCATCACGCATATTGAAGTCACACGCACGTCTAAACGTAGCTACGCACGAAACGAAATGACAAAATGGCGGCAGAATCGCGTCGCGGTCGGGCACGGCGCCCCCGCCGCGCCCCCGCCGCGCCCCCGCCGCGCCCCCGCCTCGACTCCGCGCCGCCTGCGCCTCGTCCGTGCCACGACTCACGTATGTGAGCGCACTACCATTTATTCCCTATGAAACCGTAGAAGCGGCGCGCCGCTTGTGTGCTTCCGCCTCGACGGCGACGCCGCCTCGACTCTAGCTTGTGTGAGTGACGGGCCTTAGTGGGTGTTTAGCATAAGCGAACGAAAGAGCTTGTAAAAATACGGACTATGTATTTTTATCGGGCGGCTTAACTTCGATGTACTTAGTACTTGCGATTGTAAATATACAATCCGTATTTTTCACATATTCAATTCATGGATATAGTGTCTCCAATCCCAATTGACCGTGTGTGAGATGAGACATCCCGTATATATTATTATTATTATTGATGTAATATACACTAATTCACCCTCCGGCTATATGGACTAACGAACTGCGAAAGGTTACTAGTAACGGTAAATGTGTCGAGCTAAGGACAGGGCGCAATGGCGCTCATTAGGGGACGCCTATGTCTAGCAGTGTACTGCTATAGGCTGATGATGCATGATGACACTGAAATAAACATTAAGGTTTTCAGAAAGGTTACAAATTAAAGAATTCTAACCGCCAAATTATAGGCACTGGAAGTCTTTTGGCAGAAGCGTTTTACGACTTTGGCAATGAGTTTTGGCGGAGGATGAACCAATAAACCTTGAACTATTCATAAAGTTTCCGTCTGATAAAAGCGCTCTCTTGGTTAACAGGATTAATGAAAAAATATAGTGGTCGATAACAACCTTGGATTATGAAGTCATGGAATGCGTCAGGAAGTGGTGTATCCTGACGTATTTCATGACTTCATAATTGTTAACCGTTTTCATTTAGTTAAGAAGAACAAGCGATACTTTAATCCTTGTAAGACCGCTAGGCTACCAACAACGATAGACAGATTGTCAGAGAAATTATTGAAGGCTCAGTAGTCAAACCTTTTGCTTTTGGTACGAGCATCGAGCAGTACAACCAGTATCAGACTGAAGTAGGTACCTAAGTTTTTCCAATATTGGAATCCACCTGTTTAGTAAGATGATTATGGTAAACACTTCCAAATCAGCTGGGTTATTTTCAAGTGCTTAGAACGATGTTTCCGAATCGAATCCTTCAGTTGTTGTTCGATTGATTTTCTATACTACGCTTTCTACAATCTCATAAGCTTTACCAACAACACGCACTACACGACACGACACATCTCCGGTTCAATCCGACAGTAACTCTGTCGGATTCGAATCGAATACGTTTCGAATGTTTGAAATCCTGCTGGCAGCCTATACACGATGAGTATGGTTTCGTATATTATCCCAGAAAGGGGAAATTTATTCAGACTTCTAGGATTTTGTGATTATTCATTGAAGAACTAGCTTGTAAGAGGCAGCCCTAGATCAGCTGATTTTGCAAAACTTTGTCCATAATGATGATAATAATTATAGATCTGCCTTAATTTACGAGCATATACAATCTAAAAATAAGCTTAGTTTTTGGAGAAAAGTTTTGAGTTACGTATTTTCAACTGAAATTCTCACGACTAACCATGGTCCAAATCACCCCCCATTTTGGATAACATACGAATTCAATCTCACCTGTATATTCCTACAGCGGTCTTCTACAGGCTGAATATGTGAGAAATACCTTCACTTCACCGCTGGTTTTGATAAGCTTTATATTGCTGGTCTGATTAGTTTTTGATGCTATGCAGAACTGCAGAAGTATCTAGAAAGATACTCTCTTGCATCCCGATTAGTCCTGACTCCTGACATTGAAATGACCCGACTATTCATATCAATTCTAGTGGGTGTTGGAGATCTAGAATCTAGATTCGTTACTGCTTAGCTGATTTGGCATTGACAATGGTAATATCACTTTAAAGTTATTGTTATTGTAGGGAATAAAACATTAGCGAAGATCTACATACCTACTGAGCACTTTTTAAAAATAATATGGTTAAGTCGGTACTCAGTACTGAGCTTATATTTTAGTTTATACTCTTAGGGGAGGGTTTTAATACCTTTACCAACTTTGTCCAGGGGGACAAGCAGGGGTGTCTTTTTAAGTTTTTTTAGTTGCCAGTGCAAATAATTCGGTGGTCCAGTCATCTACGCCGTACACGCGCTAAGTTTTTAATAACATACCAACGTTTTTGTCAGCTTTAAAGTAAGTAGGTATGTAGTTATAAACTACGATTTGTAAAGGTATGATTCCGATGTCAGCTGCATGCAGCAGTGCAGCCACTGTGGTGCAGAGTTATAACTAAGCTTTCCATTTGAATATTATGGCGAGTGACATTTCAAAAGTTTATTTTTAATTTAGCGAAATCTTACGGTTTGTTTTGGTAAAGTTACTTTAGAAAAAGTGTCCCTTTTGGGAAATAGAGTCGATTGAGACCAACATGTTCGTATTGACGAATGTCATTTTCTAGGCTGACTATACATTTGTTCACTCTGAAAATGCAATTATTATTTTCTTCAAAATAAACGTATAGTTTCCTAAAAACAAAACTTTTAAACTACATAAGAAAATGTGGCTGCCTTCAATGAGGTTAAATTTTGTCCCTGTATACTAACTATACTTATGTTCACTCAAATAAAAGATATCTATCTTTATGGATGCGTAATTCCCGACCAATCTACTCTACCCTAATAACCTTTCGTGAAAGAAAGCTAAAAATGCCTTGCGTCCATAGAAGCTCTATTTCCTTTTCCCCATTCTTTTAAAGATAAAATGCCTTGATTATCTAAATTGTTACGTTTATATACAATTGCAAAACAAAGCGATCGTAGTAGGTAAGTGTTCTCATTAAAATTGTATAACTTAAAGCTTGCGTACTCAGTGTAATCGAATTGCCTGCAATTTAAATCTTATTAGTACAAGGTTAAACGTGTTCATTAGTTTAAATCCTTGAAAGATTAAATGTTTTAGGTCTGGGGGTTCCTACATTTATTATTTCATGCTTTCAAACCTTTGAAAGATTCGGGCAATCAATTTTAGTGGACAAAAACTTTGTATTGTGGTAATTAAATTCCAGTATAGCATAGCCTTTCTAAAATAGGAATATACTTTTTCTGTAAACTGTGGACTGGAGTCCCGAGGACACAGATAAGGTTTTTAAAAACCTTAGTCAGTCAAACCTACTTTTGTGAAGAGAAAAATGGTTATATTCGCCTGCGGGTTCGCACGCGTGGTACCGGGATAAAAAGTGGTCTGTTCTTTCACAAGGTTCCAACTATGTCTATACCAAATTTCATCAAAATCAGTTCAGCATTTATAATATTATGGGGATTTAAATTTAAATTTTATTACTTATAAATTGTACGTTACTTAAATAATTAAAAACTTAAACGTTTCAGTAGGCAATCATGCTATTGTGTCTCAATCGGAAGCCTTAAAAACTTTGCAACAATTTCCGACTAGGCTAGTCGGTCTGCGCGTGTACCAGTCTAGCATAATATTAATATCGTAGGAGCTGACATTTTGACTCGTCCAACCTTCAGTCTGGCGAACTCCGCGGCAGTAGCGTGTTTTGTCTCAAAACAGTGCTCCACTAGCCGTGTCGTTTTCAGTACAAAAAGTCGGTTTACTTTCTCTAAAAATGTAGAGTTTCTACATACAATTTTATGAGTGTCCGAAAAGTTTATTTACTGTGGTAATGTAGGGGTAATTATTTCGCGATTATGTTTTTTACCGGTGTCGGTATTTGAAAATGTGTTTATGGTTTTGAAGAATTCTGTAGTTTGCTGTTGCGAAAAATTAGCTACAATATTTTAACATTTCGTAAGAGAAGAACGTAAGTTACAAATTAGTATTTTATGCTGTATTACTGCGCGACTGTAATTTTTCCAACCATTGCATTCGTAAGCTTTAATCGGTTCAGCGGTTTAGCTGTAAAGACGTAACAACATGCATTACCTAGAGACAGTTACTTTCGCATTTATTATATAGGTATTATTGTGGATGGAAGCTATTACAATAATGTTACCTAACATTACTATTATGCTTCCGCCCCCGGTTATGCTTGCGTGGTACCTAGATAAAAAGTAACCTGCATTATTGTACTCCAGTTTAACTGCATTTTAGTAGTAGTAGAGTAGTAGTGTAGGGCTCCAGGGAAGTACTGCCAACATGCCTATTTCTGCTGTAAAGCAGCTGTGCTGTGTTTCGGTTTTGTTTTCGGGTGCCGGTGAAATTACAGACAAAAGGGGCTTATCTTTTTCATGCCTCAAGTTCCAAAAAAAATGATATCTACGATGCCACGCTTTGTGATAGGTAATGGTAATAAATACCACTTAACATCAGGTGGGCCATGTGCTTGTTTCATCTTCAAGTACCATAAAAAACACTATTAGTTACTAGAAAGGATTAGTATGAAAGCTACAATAATCGGAGCTTGTATAAAACTACCTATATTGTATTCTGTGCTATAACAAAAACATTTTGTTCACTACAGCGCTCAGTGTACAAATATTTAGAACAATCAAAGATGGTACAGAGAGATGAACAAGTCCTTGGCGTGATTGCGTGTAATCGTTGATTATGTCATGTTCATTGCATTGTATGAGTAATGTATGCAACGGTATAAATTATGTTCTAAAAGCAACTACATTGTGCCAAGAATTTAAAGTTGTTAGTAGGGTGCACCACGTGCAGATGAGGACGGCTTGGGAGATGGAGGATAGTACCCCTTACACCCCTAACCTGTGCCCTAACTAAATAACATGGCTACCTATTAGTTCGGTATCATGAAAGCAGCTGAAGTCGCAGACGGAAGCTAATTGCCTAAAATCACTCTTCCGGATTTGGAATATTAGGCGAAAGATCACATGATGAACATGTCAAAGTGATCCAGAGATCCTATTGAACAAAGAATATGTTCTTTTATCTTAAGGAGCTATGTGCAAAGCAGTCTATAAAGTGGCAAAAAAAAACATATTCATGATCTACTTCGTTCGACTGTTAGCGTATATTCTACAAAATGACTTGGCATTCTGTACAAAGGTTTCCTTTATTCATAACTCGGAAATTGCCTATAACAGGTGTTACATTATGTATTCATGGCGTTATAAGACTTTTGTATGCCTATTTCCGATTAAAAGTGTTTTGTTGGTGGAACTTTATTGTTACAATAAAAGCTTGCGGCTTCTATAGTTACACCTGGAATCCGCTGGATACCAAATACCGTGTTTGGAATTGGTCTGACTGAAAAGATTAGATAGATCTGATTTTAGTTGGGCCTGATGATGGAGCAGGAAAGAGGAGTAAGGATTTTGGGACGGGGTTTTAACTGTTTTTTTTTTATATTAAATTTTTGAATTTAATTGTAAGGTATTGTTTTAGTTGTTGAGAATAAGGGTATGGTAGCAGGCAATGCGCTAGCCAGTGTCTGAGTTTACAGACTATCGGAAACCTACGAAAAAGGTTATTTTCAAAATGAACTCTACGATAAAATCTTCCACACGACGCAACCTAAGCGTTTTTTTATGTCCATTAATCACCTTTAACAATACATCAAGTTTATTGGCCACTCAAATATATGTTAATCGTAATTTTGCGCTTGTCTTCATTATAATAAATTTATTGGTAATGGAATTATAACAAGGGCGCGGCGGCGGGCGCACCCTGGCATGTTCCCTTAGCCACTCCCAGCCTTTGTGTTTCATGAATGTCCTTGGTCTGTTTTGTTTTATGGTTGCGGTTTTAAATGGTTTTCATGCAGGAAATCCGCAAAATTTAAATAACTTTGTTGGGTTAAAAGTGAGTTAACGAGTAATGCGCTAAATGGATTGCCTTCGAGAAGTACAAATAAGCATGATTAGGTATGAAAATAGGAAACGATCTATGAGTTAGCTTAAAGAATAATGAAACCGTTATTCTATTATTTTGAATATAAACACTCGTGTAAATTACACGTTGTTTGTGACTATGAAGGATGTTCACTTGTCTAGCATGGCTATAATTTTGAAGTTAAAGAAGTCAGAAAATGACGGCTTGCTTCGTAGCGGGCATATTCCAGTCTAATAGCGTAAGATATCAAATTCCGATATCTGAATTATACGAGACCGATACGGAAATTTTAAAGTCTGATCATAACGTCAAATAGCCGAACAAATCCGGACGGACTATTTTTATTTTTATTTCCGTAAAAAACATGGCAGTTTTTCGAATATTGATAAGGAGAGAGTCGTAAAGTTCGGGTCTTAAGTATGTTATTTACGTGTCAGATTGTAGTAACAACTTATTTAGTCGGAATACATGACAATTTGTATTAATGATATGAAAAGTCTTTGCCCTGCATTAGCCTACATTTCAGGTGATGTGTACACGACCCTAATTACTATCGGTCGCCACTCCCTCTAGCTACAGCCGGGAAATAGGTCGATTGGGACTGAAAGGCTTAGAAACATTTATTATGTTTTTATATTTTTAGGGTGACGTTACCGAACCGGTCAAACGAACCCTTATGGTGCCGCTTTGTCCGTCCGTCCGTCCGTCCGTCTGTCGCAGCTGATTATTTTAGGAACTACTTAAGCTACCGACTTGAAATTTGGCTTAGATTTAAAATGCACTGACTGAATAAGATTGCCAGCAAAAATAAAAATATTTTCATTTTCATCCCCAAAAGGTCCAAAATAAGAAACGTCAAAATTTCAATCTGCTGCCTATAGGACGAGTAGCAAATCATAAGCAAGGGGTCAATTAGCCCAGTTTAAAGCAGTTTTTTTATTTTTTTATACCATGCTTGGTTTTCATTTTATGATCAAAATTTTTGTCCAAAAATGACCATAACCAAACTAAACAAGGTAAAGTGCGAGTTAACTCGCCCACCACGGGTGACGTCAATTACGTCCAATTCATACATTCAGTATTGTATTCTCGTGGATATCATGAGTAGTATTATACTAACATGATATCGTAGTGAGTTCTAGTGAGGGGAATATATAGTTTCTCTCACTCACACTCGATGTATGAAGAGGGGTAGGACTTTTTCTACCCCTCTTCATACTTCGCTTTTTTATAGGTAGTTGCATCCACGTGGCTGACCACCATAATTTGAAACAGTTAGTGAAGGAATTATCTAGTAGTATTTTTAACCGACTTCAAAAAAAAGGAGGTTCTCAATTCCGTTGTATTCTTGTTATTAGTAAGTTTTATTCGTAATTTTAAAAAAACTGTACGTCTTATATAAAACTAAAAACTTGTAATAGATTAAGCAAATCAAGAGCTTTCAGATAACACCCTATTAACCGTGTAACTCTCCTTATAGCTTGACTACCGTTTTTCTTACATTTATATTTTTTTTTCTACAAAACCGTTTTAAATAGAGACTTAGAAAATATAGATATCGTACATATACAAAAATCAGGTTTCTGACTTTGCAAACTTCGGAGATAAGAGGAGGGAACGGTAATTTTTTGGATGTTTTTCATCATAAATATAAAACACACACACACACACACACACACACACACACACACACACACACACACACACACACATACATACACACACCAGCCTACATCAGTCCACTGCTGGACATAGGCCTCCCCTAATATAGGGGGATATGCCCATAATCCCCACGCTGGGCATGCGTGTTGGGGATCGCAGGGCACAGCTTCTCGCACCACCGACGCTGCTGCCCGTCGGTGGTCAGGGGATTTAGCTGGGCCGATGTAGGCTGTGCTATGCCGCAAACAGCCGGCCGCCAGAGCCCCGTTCGTTGTTTAGCAGGGTGCACCACGTGCAGGTGAGGTTGGCTTTACTGGCAATCTTATTCAGTTAGTGCATTTTAAGTTTATGTAGTTCCTGAAATAATTAGGTGTGACAGACGGACGGACGGACAAAGCGGCACCATGGGTTCGTTTCACCGTCTCGGTAACGTCACCCTAAAAAGGCTTGATTTGAACAATATAAATCTGTTTTTTTTTGATATCATGCATAGTTTGTGATTTAGGATGAATAAAGCTAAAAAAATAACCATACCCCCCCTTAACTCCGAAGTTTGCGAAGTGAAAAACCTGAAATTTATACATATTATAGAAGTATATCTATATTGTATAGGAAAATTATAGCATAGTCTGCAGCTAATATGGTTTTGTAGAAACCTCAATAAATGTAATGACAGCAGTGGTCAAGCTATAAAGCAAATTACACGGTCAAATATGGTGTTATCTGAAAGGCCCCTAATATGCCCATTCTAAAGCCATTTTCTATTTTTCTATAAGACGTACACATTTTAATTACGAAGAAACCTTACTAATTAGTATCGCACGCCATTGACGTCACCCGCGGTGGGCGAGTCAACTCGCACTTAACGGGTCTTGTTTTTAATGGTATTTGAAGATGATACAAGCACATGACCCACCAGATGTTAAGCGCTAACCATTACCTATCACAAAGCATTGCGTCGTAGATCACGTTTTTTCGAAATATGCTCTACGATGCAACGCCCTGCGTCCATCAACTAGAGGCATGTGGATGATAAGCCTCTTGTGCCTGTAATTTCTCACACCCTTCAAACCGAAACACAGCACAGCTGCTTCACGGCAGAAATAGGGATGGTGGCAGTATTTCCACGGACGAGCCCTCCACAAAGAACTCTACTACTACTAAAAAACATATTAGACATAGTGTGTAAAGTGGTGTCCTAGGAATGCTTTGAGGAGTATGGCTGCAAGATGGGCAGACGACATTGTCAAAATCGCTAGCCGTTCATGCCGGGTCAGACGCGGGATCGTGATGGATGACATGACAGCAGAAGGTGAAATCAGACTAGATGATGATGATGATGATGATGATAGACAATAAGGCCTAAAGAGAATTAGGCTGGATTATTTTTTAATCACATGGCGCCCCGCACCATGCACGAAGAGGTTTTCGACTCGTCATTAACAAAACCTCATTAAAGAGTTTCTAAAAGTATTGTCACTCATTCTAGGTTTAAGCATAAACTTTATAAAGAAGTTGTTTTTTTTTGGTAAATACTAAATGTATGAAATTCACGGAATAATGTTTTTAAACCGAGTCCAAAATCACTTTTATTTCATTTCACTATGCATGCGTCTTATTACCTTATTAGTAACGAAGGTTGGTTAAAACGCCATTATTTTTACACAAAATTAAACAAAAATTAACCGTCATTCAAGATGAAAAATATGGTTCCACGAATATAGATCCCTTCAATACCTTTCCATATATTTCGGAAGTTACTAATCAACATAGGGAACCTTATGATTCCTCGATGCTAATTGATGGCTTTGACTCCGAGTCAGTTTTATATTCCCATAACACGCAAAGCTTTCTACAATGCAATCGTTATTGTCCTTTGACTTACAAATACAGAATCGAAGGCCAACCCATCGCGTGTTAGACTTCCATTCGCGAAATTAGACCATCTTTCTGTACCGTCGAGTTTTATGACACCGTCTGTCGCGTGCTCAAATAACTTTTCCAGTTAACTATCCAATGGCTTTATTTTATTTTGGCTTTAGGTTATGGTTTTGCGGTGGACCGTGGGGAACTAAGTAGGCATTTGTGGCACTGCGGTTTATCAGGCGCCATATCTAATGCGAACTGATTTACCTAAATTATGAATTATTTTATACTAGCATCCGCCCGTGAAGTGCTGATCACACACAATTAAATGTGCAGCCACGCTTGTCAATCTCAATGGTGTTTAGGCGTTATGCCCTCAAAGCAACTCTGATCTCCGATTTCAACAAGGGCAACACTTTTCATATATAATTTGTAAGTAAACAAGCTCCACCCGCTGGTTCCCTCGCGTTAAATTTTTTTTATCCCTCGAGAGACTATTTTTCTAGATGAAAGATTTTCTGTACTCCTAACGTGTTACACGAAATTTCGACGATGACAAAAAAGAAATTGGCGATTTTTTAATAAAAAATTTTTTGACAGCATCTCTTGTTTTGCCTTTATAGGTAACACTAGCTTTCGCCCGCGGCTTCGCTCGCGTGGTACCCGTGTAAAAAAATACCCTATGTGTTAACCCTGGCCACAACCTATGTATATTACAAGTTTCCAAATTTCCAAGAATCTCGGAATGGGAATTCTATAAACTTGCATATACCTTTATTTTGGCACCCTAAAACTTGTCTCAAAACCTACTTATCGTAGGATGTTGGCTTCTACAGATATTCCAAGGTCAACGGTAAAAAAACGATTTATTGCAAATAACTTGTTTCTTAAGGGTTCTATGCTATTTGTATCGTAATAAATATTGTAGAACATTATTTAATTCTCTACATCTTTTGTTTACATTTTAACCATATTCGGTATAGAGGGCAGAGCGCGTGCAGTTTTTAACTATGGATTATCATTCGTAGTCAAACCGCCGTATTAAAACACGCCGTACAAAGTTTATAAATTATTGATAAGTATAAATTCCGAATAATTTGCATTTTTTAATTTCATTAAAAATTATATACAGTATATTTCAAGTTTCTTCCAAATCCGTTTCGTAGTTTTTGCGTGAAAGAGTAACTAACATCCATACACAAACATTCTCATTCAAATTTCAAATCTCTAGGCCCTGTAGTTTCCTAGAGTTTGCGAAAAGTGTGTCACTGAGTGAGTCAGTGAATAAACTTCTCTTTTAGATATAGACTAGCTGACCCGCCCGCAACTTCGTTTGAGTGTATACATTTTTTAAGTTACGTATAACCCTAATGGAATAAAAAGTACCAACCTACATTACCAGGTTAGGTCCGGGTCGGTACCCGGGCGCATTCCCGTTCCCGTTCCCCCTCCCACTGCCGCTTCCTTTTCCGAGCCCGTTCTTGCTCCCTTTTTCGTTGGCGAATCTCTACTCATAATCTTGAGAAATGATTGGTACCCCTCCATGCAAACTTTCATCCTATCTGTCCTTCCCACTTGGCATAGAGTTACTATGCTAAAATTCAGTAATGTCTAATGTATGAGAGCTGAAAACACACTTGTTCTAGGGAGCGAGCTGTTTTTTATTTGTTCTGACTGTGAGCACTGTTCACTTAGTGAGGAGGCATGTATGCCAAACACAATATTTAGACTTGTCTCTGACTACCACCAATTAACTTATCTAATGATCTAGACATCGAATTAAAATTAAAACTATTTTGGAATGAACAAACAAAACTCCCATTCATATGACACATTCATTTTTGTAGCCCCTTTTAGGACCCCATATCTTGATGACCCCCTGTCTGATATAACTCATAATACTTTCCAGCGACAATTTCAAATACAACCTATCGACTTACCAAATTCTATGCAGATTGTCCCTACCAACCTACCCAATTCTATGCAGATTCGATCAACGGTTTGAGAGTTAACGTGAACTTACTACAAATACAACTAACTACCTACGAACTACGATCCCAGTAACAAATGGGAGTTTATGTTGATATTAATACTCCGTAGTGCTTTTGATTTAAATATTCTTCCTCCTTACCTACGAAATTAGCGTTTTTTCAGTCTATTTAATTTTGTACATATTTTTCTAAATTCAACGTTCATATACAAATTTAATTTATATTCTGAACGTAACATTATAGCAAATATTGAAAATTCATTAAATACTATTTTCAAGGAAGTTCATCCCCAAAAAATAAAACTTAGAAACTGTTTATTTCATGTGTCGTCGATTTCAATGCTTAATTTCCTTGTATTTTGTATGTGTTAGTATTCTTTTTTAAATAAGTCTACGAATACTTTTCACATTGTTTTCCAATTATACACACAAAATTTTAGGGGAATTTGTAGTTCCAGAAAAAAATATATAATTTATATATTGAGAAATCATTTTTCTCGCAATACTCCATACAAAACGACAATTTCATAGATAAGGATTTAATTTTTGACACGCGATAAGAAAGTACTCTATAGAGTCACAGTTTTCAAGTGAAAACTGTCAAAAATCGTCTAAGCGTATTTGACATAATATATATAAACTTCAAAATTCCAAATTTGCACTAATTTAGACCTTACGTCGCTTGATAATTGTTCAATGTCTTCGAAACTTATTTTAACTTACTTTAACAGAAACTTTTTTCCACGTTTGTGGCTCTAGAGTATAATATCTCGATGATTTGACAATCTTTTAAAATTGGATTAAAAGATCGGATTGTGTTTTCAAACATGTGTCAAAACTAAAATTTTATTTAAAAATCAAAAGCACTTCGTATTGATATCAACTTCGATGCAAATCACCCCCATTATAATTTTCTACCCCTTTTTAACACCGTTAGGCGATGAGTTTCAATAAAATACGAAACATGTCTTCCATCGATTCTGTTAATATATATGTATCTGTCTTATCGGATGCCTACGTCATACAAAGAACACACCCTCCAAGTTTCACGTCTCTACTATCAGGGGTTTAGGCTGTTCGTTGATCCGTTAGTCATTCAGGACAAAGGATTTTATAAGTATGGTTTACTCTCCATTAAGGTGTTATTTTTCAAAAACCTGAAATGCGGTCTTTTAATATTTAATATTCAAAGTGTTCTGACGAAGTTTCAAGAAAATTACACCACGCGTTAATATTTTCCCATACAAACTTTACCACCCCATTGCAACCCCCTCGAGGACTATTTCAATTTTCAATGACACCAATCTTCATTGATTATATGGAATAATACATGTCCCAGGTTTCAAGTTTCTAAGTTCAAGGATTACGATATTTCATACAAACTTTTTTCCCCTTTTCAACCCCTTGGGGTGGGAATTTTCAAAAATCGTTTCTTAATGAGCGCCTTCACCCCTCAAAGACTGCCTATGCCAAATTTCAAATCTCTAGGCCTTGTAGTTTCAGAGATTTCGTGATGAGTGTGTCAGTGAATAAACTTCTCTTTTATGTAATAAATAGAAGATTATTTTTTGTGTGCCTTACTTTTCCTACTTTGCCACGATTTTGTGAGTTCCAAGGACTTCATTTTGTTCGATGGTTAGATAAGTTAACTGGTTTTATTAATTGTGCATGGTGAGGAAATATTTCCTTGCACGTGTGCAAATAGGCTTCTGTATATAATATAAGGGGCCACCGACGGACGAATTGCCCATACAAATGACTGTTTTTTTTATCTAGGTTCCTGGATAGTCTTTTTTACAAAATACTTGCCTAAAATGAAATAAAAGCCAATAGCATTTTGCACATTTTTATGTCCAAATTGATAACTTTTCGTCTTTGTTTCTTATTAAAAACAATAATATCTTACGCGTTGTTAAGGAACATAAGCTTAAATTATCTAGTTAAAGAATAACAATACGATGTAAAGAATACATTAAGTTTTCAGTCATTATTGTTGGTAATTCGGAACACAATCGAATTCATATCAAATTTTGAACGGCTGATATTGCTATCGCGCAAGCACGCCTAAATCATCCATCAGCTAAAAAGAGATAGCGATATCTGGAGCCGATTTTTGCACGCGCCTCGAATTGAAGTTGCGAGCGAGGCTCACCGGATTCGTTTTTTTTTTGCCTCAACGTAATTTATTACAATGGTTTTGATAAAAATAAACAACTTTGTAAATCGAATCAATATTTTTTTAATTAAATTTAATCAAACTTCACAAAAGAAACAAACTAAATTAAATCAATTTCAATTAAAATTAAATCAATTAAGAGGTTGATATCCTAGTCGTTTAAGAATTATTTGATGTCATAATAACATTGTATAAAAGTTTTGCTTAGGGTTTAAATAAATACAGTCCTAAGAAAATAATAATATCGCGAGAACTCGATGATATGAAAGATAAGACTAAGAACACAACCATTTTTAATCCTTGCAATTTTCATCAAGTCGAAAAAATTCAATTTTCAAACAAAGTCAATTGTTTTTTTCACTGCGCGGACTCTAGTATTTCGGTATTGTTATGTGATTATGGTCTGCAACGATTATAAATTCGTAGTGCGTTCTTTTAGCCTTCAACCGTGTTTTTTGGAAATCCCCAGGGGAAATCTATTTTTAGTGTACATCTACAGGTTATTGATGATAATGATGAAAATATATTCTATTTAAAGTATAGGATATGTTTTAAGTATTAGTACTTTGACGCTGACCTCATTGTAGTAGGTGTTGTCGTAAGGTGTGCGTCCACATTCGGAACTGTATAATTATGTTAGTCATTACGCTTTTAAAGCACGCCCATATCAATATAATTCTTCACTTTAAAAATACATAATTAGAGTAGGGAACTACGGTAATTTAGAGTAGAGTTAGAGTAATTTAGAGATAAATTTTGGAAATTACATCAAACTAAAATCTATATTAAAAGTAATAAACGAAATTTACTTTAGATTAAGAAATATTATTTTTATAATATACACGAAATCAAACAAACTAAAACGAAATAGTAGGTAAGTGCGAAACAAATTAGGCGGTCTATATTTTTTTTAGATCTTTGCCAGCCATAATAAAATTACCTATTACATAATATTATAAAATTAATTACACACAGTACGAAGAGTACTTACATTTAATAGGTAATAATGTGAACCGCAGTATTAAATCCGACTAGTAGTTTTTGAGATATGCGGACAAACATAACATACATACATAACATTTTGTATATGCTTTTGGAAGGCCTTATATATGTGATCCTATCATATGTGAATATTTTGCAGTTCCGATAATATTACACACATACGTGTCGAATTGATAACCTCCTGATTTGGAAGTATAATATATACTGGTAGGAAAGTATGCATCCCTTTCTAGCTGATGGTATTGGACATAAGAAAGTAAATATAAATAATAAATAAATAAATAATGCGGGACGTAATCACACAGCATCATGTAACCCCAAACTAAGCAGAGCTTGTATTATGGGAACCACGTGATTGATAAACTACACATATAATTTTTTTTCTAAATACATACATATCATACATAGAAAACACCCAGACCCGAGGCAAATATCTACAGAGCATTAGAGCATGCAAACATTTGTCCCACAGCGGGAATCGAACCCGCAACCTTCTGCGTCTCAGGCGGACTTTCGTCTACTGCGCCACAGAGGCCGTCAAGACATAAGAAAGTAGAGATCAAAAGAAAAAAAAAAACAAGATCCTTATTCATTTATTTATTTACAAACATGTAGGTACATCTATCCTTACAGGCACATAATTTATTAATTTTTTTTCTTTCTTTATTTTGAGTTCTTGAGTAGAGTTTGCATTCTGAGGATATAGGTTACACAATTACTACATTTCTTATTCTGTTCCGATATCAAATGCGGAATTTGACGTCACCGTTACAATCGAGTCCTAGGCCACTGGGAATGGCAAGGGGATAGGCAAGACGTTCCGCCCTAGTTATACTACATCCCGTCTCCCTACCCTTTTCGTTTATACTTACTGGCTAACTATAGGTTTTTATTTTTGTCAAACTGATCGTGTTAGGTTTCTTTTCATGAGCGTGAAGATGGTAGGAATGGTTAGGCTAGGCTCTAAAGATTTTAATCGTTGCAATTGTCATAAAGTCGAAGAATAAATAAATAAATAACGCTGGACTATCACACATCATGTAGCCCCAAACTAAGCAGAGCTTGTATTATGGGAAGCACATGATTGATATACTACACATATATATATTTTTTTGTAAATGCATACATATCATACATAGAAAACAAGACAATAGGACTTAATACGTTGACTGCTGGCCTCGGGCAAGGCAAAGAGCGTCTAGAGCTCCCTTTCCTAGTAAGCAGTGTGCACCACGGGCCGGTGAGGTTGGCTAATGTTCCGAAAATGGAAATGACCCTCCCCAGAACTCGCACAGTTTTTAAAAGTACTCACGCATTCACGCCAATTTTGTTTATGATATTTGAAGATACAACAAGCCCATGGCCCACCTGATGTTAAGTGGTCCACCATTACCCATAACAAAGTATTGCTTTGTAGATAACGCAAGTTTGGAACGTGCCCTACGATGCAACGCCCTGCGTCCAGTAACTTGAGACATCAAGGTGTTAAGCCAGATGTACCTGTAATTTCACCGGCACTCATTCCCTTCAAACCAAAATACAGCATTGCTGCTTCACGGCAAAAATTGGTGACCTTCACAAGGAACTGTACTACTTAAAACTTCACTTCTGGTGCCAGCCGAATCCACTAATCTCCTACTGCCTTTACAATATACTCCGACCAAAATACTCACTTATATAAATAAAAAGCCTCTGTAGGTAGGGTATACAGTAATTGTATTGTTCGCGTAATAGTCGACACCTCGACAATCATCAATGTTTCATTTCTAACAAAATTATTGCTCTCACGGCAAATCGTTTCGCGTGCTTGGAGTTTTTCTTTGTCGAGCGCAGGCGTAGCTTAGTAGTTGAAAGCTGGCAAACTTTACTCATCAATGCTCAAACCTTTAATATTTAGTTAGTTTAAAATAATATTATGACTTGGTCGATGCCTGTGAAAGTGCCTTGTGATTTTATGTTAAGTTATATTTATAAATATATTGATGTATTCTTTCAATCTCACTAAATACATCGATCATTATCATCAGCCTGTAGTCCACTGCTGGACATGGCCTCCGTAACGAGCGCCACGCCTTATCCTGAGCTCGATGCATCCAGCTTCTACCAGCAGCCTATGTATTTCTATAATCTCAAAAAATACGTAGATAACAATCTGAGATAGCGAAACTTTAATTTGCAATAATAAGTACCGAATATCATCTTGTTGTATATATATCAAATCTAGTACGTAATTCGGCATAAATATCTAATGTATCTATTCGTCAAAGCCATTTTAGATTCCGTAGTTGTCATTCAAGTTCAAGTTCATATATTCATACTAATTTGGTACACTGAAGCGAATTCCGATGTCAACAAACCAACCAGCTCGGTTTGTCCGAAGTGTAGCAGCCGTTTTATCACCGACTGCGATTGCAAGAAAATATGCACATAATTGCCGTGTCAATTAATTGAGTTGTTTAGCCGCTTATTGGTGATTGATGAGCAACTGTCACGTTCTGTTATAGTGTTGTAGTAACGTCCGATTCAAGTTGTCTCGGTAATTAGATCGAAACATGAATATGAGTAACGGCAAACATAGTGTAGGACGTCTTCCGGTCAGGTAGAGTGACGATTTGCGAAATGCTGCTGGTTGAAGCTGGATACGTCAAGCTGAGGACAGGGCGCAATGACGCTCATTAGGGGAGGTCTATGTCCAGCCCTGGACTGCTATAGGCTGATGATGATGATGACGTATGCTAGTGTAAGGGGTCCCAACCTCCATCTTTATGTATGATATGTATGTATTTATAAAAAAAAAGTATATTATGTAGTATATCAATTATGTGGTTCCCATAACACAAGCTCTGCTTAGTTTGGGGCTACATTATGTTGTGTGGTACGTCCAGCATTATTTATTTATTTATCTTTGGAACCCAAGGCAACCTCTCCAGTCTGTTGTGCACCCTGCTAAATAACAGGCCTCTTCTCTGAACGTGTTGATGCAGTATATAGTCAACTAAATCTTCTGCAGACTTTCGACGGGCAGTGTATGCGCGGTGCGCTATGAAGCTATGCCCTTCGATTCCCAATTATCCCAACCCGCGCATGGCCAACGAGCATATCCCCATATCCCCCTTATTTTTAATAATCCCTTAATATATCCAGCAGTGAACTGTAACCTGTGTTTTTGAAGGCCTGTTAATCTGAAGAAGTTAACATAGCGCTTTTAAGATCCATAGTAAAAGACAACACAATTCATAATAATTTGTGATGGTTTGGGATGAAATTCGTCTGATACATCTATTCTGCTATTAATCATTATGATATGAGTGAATTTAAAGTTGCATCTAGCTTGGAAAAAAAAACCCTTTTCGTATGAACCCGTTGACTACTCTAGTATCGTACGTTAAGTCGTCCGCCGATATACGACTGAAAAAGCTGGTACCACATTAAGATGAGTTAAGACGTGCCTTTCGAAGCACGGAAACGCTCCGCGGGGTGATTGGCTAACTCTATTGCAAACAGAAATGACTGACACCGATCCTGTTTTTACAAACTTTGACATTTCATCCCTCGAAATTCAATGAACGTCTATTGACAAACTGTCACCGTTTGTTAAAACAGGATCGGTGTCAATAATTTTTGTTTGCAACAGAGTTAGCCGATCACCCCGCTGATATACATCCCAAAACATCTTAACGTTCCTAGGACAAACAGTTAGGGAAACTCTCCCCCAGCCAAGTAGGTAGTGATCGGACGGAGTATTGATTAAGATGATCTGCTAAGAACGCCGAAGTCACGCCACGAGCGCTTCTATTATTTATGATTAATTATATTAAAGTAGTCTGACTGAAATGATCCATTGATCGATTACAATTATTTTTGAAGGTGGTGGTTTTCCAGTCTGACAGGGCACGCGATATCTGATGATCATAGTTCAAGCTCATCGCGCATTCTAGAAATTAATCTATTTCAGTCAATATCGACGTTTCCATTTCATAAACTAAAGGTGGGCTTAGACCAAACGAGCAGCTAAAAGACGAGCATTATTTCGTTATCTGCCTATTTGGTGTTAGCGTACAAACGATACCTTCGCTTGCAGCAGCTTTCATAACACCATCTCTGAGTACTTTGGGGCTCAATGGTGTGTGAATTTCACACCAGCATTATTTATAACAAAGCAACAAGAATTTTTGCATATGCTTCAGATATCGACTTTGTAAAGAAAACCGAAGAGTGAGCACGTCGGAACACAAATTAATACTCTAGACTAGATGACTGCTACTTTTGCGCCTTTTATGATTTAAGCGAGCGAGCATCCAGAGCATTACAACAAATCCTCGCGAACGAGAGTACAAAATTAAAACGAACTACTCAGTCGTTTTCACAAAGAGAATGTGAAAAGTATGGGGTAGAATAAGCATTGTATCGTTCGATCTAAACCCGACTTAATGTTATTTGATTCGGTCGCTGTCTTTGGATTTGTAATTGAATTTTTGATGCGATTGACCTTTGATTTGGTAATAATACCTGGATAAAACACAAGAGTTACATGAACAATGCTTACCTAAGTTCATAACACAATTTATATTTCTTACTAAAAGTTTTATCAGAAGAAGTTGCAATCCTCAAAAATAACATAACCTCATACTCATTTATTTCACCATAGGAACATACAGTACACTTGGTTATGTAATTATTTTAAAATTAGGTATACAATAAAGAATTTAACTACTATTATGTAAACTCGCTTCGCTCACCAGTCAATTATGTTTATTAATCTTTACAAGTCATGTAACGAAAGAGTGTTAGATTATGCTTGTGGAAGGAGGTAGGCCAAAAAGATGGATGGATTGTGTGAAAGATAACATTTTAAGGGTTAAGAAAGGAGTCAGTGTTAAGATGACGAGTGACAGAGGGAATTAGAGACACGTATTTTGCCGACCACACATAGCATGGGATAAAGACAGGACGATGATGGTGGCGACCTCTACAGGCTCATGTTGCGGACCTCAATAATTTTAAGACCTAAATGTACCTACCACATAATCAATAAAGATTATAATTATGATGAATCTTTACTAGCTTTTCTGATTAGATTTAGTGAATTTTTCAGTTGTTGCAGCTCCCGATAGGATCGATAACAATTATTGTTCATCACATTCATAAGGAAATATATACAAAAGTAACTTAGCTTAAGCAATACATAGTTAAGTATATAAGTTAAGTAACAATAGATATATCCGGGAGCGATATTTGCACGTGCCTCGAATCGAAGTTTATTTTTATTTATTTATTTTATTTTATTTATTGATATCACAAATCAGATTACAATCGAGTTAGTATAAAACAATGTTTACCTTAGATGTTTAGATCTAGATTAGTAATCAATTATGTGAACATGACATCTTTAGGGTGTTGCAAACTTACCAATTAAATTAACCAAAAAACATAAAAAAACGAGGAAATTAATATATCGTTATATAAACAAGGTAATAGCAAAGTTCTACGGACACATCGTTTAAACTTATTTACCCTAGGGTCAAAGATATCCAAGTTGTGAGCGAGGGTCGCTAGATTCTTAATCACTGAATCAGATTTATCTTTTTACCGCACATTTTACGACTTTCATAATCAGCCAGCTCTAGCTGGCGATTAGCATGGTAATCAGTTGGAAACTGTTTTGCATGTAACACTTGAGTGAGTTTCCTTCTGTCCGGTTGTTAGCTGGTCATTGCCACTGTGTTTGTTCCATAACTTTTACATTTGACTATACCTGTGCTGTGCTTAATATATTTGTTTAAAATATTCATGTTTATTTATTTAACTACTAGGTTTCGCGCACGGCTTCGCACGCGTGGGAGCCGGATAAAAAGTGGCCTATTATGTTATTCCTGGTCTAGAACTACATATATTTTGTGCAAAACTTTAGCTCAATCAGTCGGTTAAGAACCTCAATTTTTTTTCCTAAAATTTGGTCGGATGTTACACCCGGTTTTTTAAGGATAACTTTAATATTTGAATCAAAACTGGATTGTGATACTAAATTGGCCACCCCCACTCATATCTAGCAGTCTGAAAGCCTAGATAGAAATGTATGAAAAGAAAGCCTTCCCGCCTTGACCCAGCAATGGAATCGGGATGGATGGAATAGAAAATGAAATTGAAAGATCGTTCCATTTTTAAATTACACGACAGATATGAGTTTACTTAGTAATTTATATGGCCGTTAAACACGACATATATGCATTTTCATTCAACTTTTGCCGGCCGCTGCTCGCATGTATTTGGCCAGTACAGCAATTTCGATTTATCTCGAAGGAGGTTGTCAAAATAATGCTCTAATTTCCAAGCATGTTTGAGAAAACAATAATTTCATTGTTCTAGCGCTGCGTCGGTCTACCAGTAATGTTGAAAGCTGGTGAATTCTCTCCCAACAACCCGCTAGTACGCGGGGAACGGGTCAGCGGCATTTGTGGCGATGCCTTGCTGGGGCTTGGCGAATATGAGCGACGAAGGAACACGCTAAGGAAGATGCGACAGGCGCAGTATAGAGAGTATTTAGATCGGGTGAGTTACTTCTTACAAAGTTATGATAACTTGGTACTTTTTCTGATGTCAGGAAGAATTTACAGCAGTGTTCGGGCTTGATACTTAATAAGGAACATGCTTGGAAAGCTACGATAGATTAGGTATAAAGAATATCTAGATCGGGCGAATTACCTCTTACAAAGATATGATAGCCTGGTATTTTTTCTGAAGTCAAGAAGAAATTACAGCAGTTTTTGGGTTTGTTGAATATGAGCGTAGAAGGACCATGTTCCTCAGCATGGTCCTTTCTATACTGTGCTTCGACAAGCGCAGTATAGAAAGTATCTAAAATCTAGATCTTGTGTGATGCCTCGTTTATCACTTAGCTTATTATGGTTGTCTGGTTCTATTATCTGAAGTTAGGAAGAAAATATCAAAGTCTTTAGATGATATTAACCTCTTGCAGTTATGTTGGCTTAGTAGCCTTGCCGAAAAATGCAAAAAACGACCAAGTATAATTTTTTTAGGTTGGTACAAGTCATTACGTTTTGATTTGTACTTTTGCTGAAATTAGTTTTTTTTTATGAAAAACTAATTTCCTGAGTAGTGTCGAGCCTTTTCAGAATAGTTTACATTTACTGGAAAACTACTCAATGATTGTTTTTTATATTTAGCAAGCCAAAAAGAAACAAGAGGCCAAAGAGGAAGCGGAGAGAGAGCGTCGCGAGCAGGAGCAGAAAGAGAGAGAACGAGAGGAGAGAGAGAGACAAATACTGTTGGAAAGGGAGAGATACAGTCCGGAGAGAAGGGCGAGTGTTAGCTGCGCGCCGATACAGTATGGGAATATTAGTGTACAGAACAAGTAAGAAAATATTTTGTAAAGTCAGATTCATTCGAAGAATACATAATCATCATCATTCATTTAAGAGCTGTGCTCTTGTCGGCGCAACTGATGCAGCTCCTTTCATCTCCCTGTCTCCAAAGCAGCCTCCTTTACTTCCCTATACGACATGACATCTACCTTCTCTTCGATGTGACTAATATAATTTATCCTTAGTCTTCCCCCTCCTCTCTTTCCTTCTACTTTTCCCTCTATAATGTTGTGTATAAAGTTGTCATGTCGTGTGAGGTGTCCAAACATCTTTCCTCTTCTGTATTCTATATTGTTAACATAAGTCTATCTTCGGCGACTAATATGCTTATAAATAAATAAATAATAAATAAATAAATAAATAATCCTGGACGTTATCGCACAGCATCATGTAGCCCCAAACTAAGCAGAGCTTGTATCATAATACATAGGAACCACATGATTGATATACAACATAGGTACATTTTTTTTTTGTAAATACATACATATCATACATAGAAAACACCCAGACCCGAGACAAATATCTGCAGAACATGCAAACATTTGTCCCGCAGCGGGAATCGAACCCGCAACCTTCTGCGTTATGTTTGCAAATATCCAAAAACCAAGCAACAGCTGTATTGAGTAGCAGTTATAAGCAATATGAATGACTTTCTAAATTTAATAATACCACACCAGCCTATATCAGTCCACTGCTGGACATAGGCCTCCCCTAATAAAGGGGGATATGCCTATAATCCCCACGCTGGGCATGCGGGTTGGGGATCACAGGGCACAGCTTTTCGCACCACCGACGCTGCTGCCCGTCGGTGGCCAGGGGATTTAGCTGTGCCGATGTAGGCTGTGCTATGCCGCAATCAGCCGCCGCCAGAGCCCTGTTCGTTGTTTAGCAGGGTGCACCGCGTGCAGGTGGTGTTGGCTTGGGTATAGGAGTTGGACCCCGTACACCCCATGACCAAAATACATATTAGATATTAATATCTTTTTAATTTGAAGTTTCTTAAGAATAGATCTAATTATTTTATAATATGTGATAAAAAACAGCTAGAATAAACAATTGAAATCTTTACGAACCCTTTTAAGTAGAATTTGCATATAAATAATTAAATTGCATGCCATTTTGTAAGGAAGAATACATTGGATCCATTATGGTATTGAACAGCCTGTGACATGTATTTAAAGCATTAAATGAACTTTAACTTTGACTTTTATATCATTGCTTTTATTAATAATGTATTAATGAGATATGTGCAAAATATACGGGGTTTATGGGGTTCCAACCCCCATCTTCAGAACCCAAGCCAACCTCACCTGCACGTGGTGCATCCTGCTAAACAACGAACAGGGCTCAGGCGGCGGCTGATTGCGGCATAGCACAGCCTACATCGGCACAGCTAAATCCCCTGGCCACTCGTCAGTGGCCGACGCTGCTGCCCGTCGGCAGTAGCGTCGGTGGCGAGAAGCGTGGTGTGTGTGTGTGTGTGTGGTGTGTGTGTGTGTGTGTGTGTGTGTGTGTGTGTGTGTGTGTGTGTGTGTGTGTGTGTGTGTGTGTGTGTGTGTGTGTGTTTGTGTTTGTGTTTGTGTGTCGATTCATGAGATACAGCCTGGTGACAGACAGACAGACGGACTGTAGAGTAGAGTCTTAGTACTAGGGTCCCGTTTTTATCCTTTGAGTACGGAACCCTAAAAACCGGCCAGGTGCGAGTGGAACTCGCGCCACGAAGGGTTCCATACCGTTGGTATGGGAGCCCCCATTTAAATATTTATTTTATTCTGGTTTTAGTATTTGCTGTTTTAGCGGCAACAGAAATACATTATCTGAGTAAATGTCACCTGTCTAGCTATAGCACGGTTCATGAGATACAGCCTGGTGACAGATAGACAGGCAGGTGGACATTGGGTCTTAGTAATAGAGTCCCGTTTTGACACTTTGGGTACGGAACTCTAAAAAGTTGACGATTCAAAGTGTTCCTAAGTTAAGGTTGTAATTCAATATATATTTTTGGTGTGATACTTACAGTAAAGTGGACTCTGCTGTCCAGGTGGATGGGTTAACACGCCCTCTGTCAGTCGCCGTACAAACTGACGACGCTGACCTATACCGAGTAAGTATTAACACGCACATCTTACCAGCTTCAGCATCATCATCATCATCACCAGCCTGCATCAGTCCACAGCTGGATATAGGCCTTCTCTAATAAGCGCCATTGCGCTCTGTCTTCTGCTCGATCATTAGCTTGCGTTAACTAATATTTTCGTATTGAGATATCAAAGTTTTATAAACTTTCCGCTAAGGGCGTTGTTTCAATGTCATAATTATGTACAAAAATAAAAATAATTTTATTTTATTTTATTTATTTGGAAGACCTACAGCTTATCTAGATACAAACTAATTATAAGTGCTAACTACAGATAGAAATGGAAAAACCAATTATAGGTCCTCACGACTAAAACAATTTTGATACTAAAACACGCAAGCAAACTAAACATTATTGCTATAAGAGTTGGTAATAAGAACCTACGAATAAACCGAAGTGGTATAATTAAGTAGCTCCCTATTAAATATTTTCTACCTAGCTACCAAATACCTAAAGAAAAATATTTAATTTATTGGTAAAAGTAGCTTACGCCCGCGGCTTCACGTGGTACCCGGTTAAAAAGTAACCTGTATGTTAATCCAGGTCATAAACTATGTATACTATATTTCAAGTTTCATCCAAATCTGTTCAGTAGTTTTTGTGTGAAAGACATAATAGACGAGAATATAATTATCTCGATGGTGAAAGAGTAACAAACATTCATACATGCATGCACAAACTTTCTTATTAGTAGGGTATCATAACAGGACATCAACGCCAAAGCCCCGTTTGTTAGTTAGCAGGGTGAACCACGGGCAGGTGAGGTTGGCTTGGGTTCGAAGATGGGTTGGAACTCCTTACACCCCATGCAGCTCAAACAACATTTCTAATTTCACATCTTTTTACAAAATTGCGATCCCCAACCGCATGCCCAACAGTCGACTGATAAAAGCTGATGTTCTTTTTGTTTGTGTTGGATAAAAATATGTATGTATATTATTATTTATTAGATATAAATTCTTGTTCTAGCTATCCCCGTCGCCGTCGAAGCTAACTCAGGCGGAGCGAGAACTGTCCCCTAGAACAGTGGGCGAGCCGCGAGATGCGGCCTGGAACAAATGGGAGGCCTGTGAGCGAAGACGGAGCTATGGAGACTTCGATGGTAAGTTCTGGATAATGGCTGTTGTTTAGACTTATTCTAGAAATCACAAATTGCCATGCGATGGGGGCTGACTTTCTCAAATGGGACGTTAAGGGGATATAAAAAGTCTACTAATCCCCCTTTGTTTTATTTTTTATTTTAAATCCATAAATTAAAAAAAAAAAAAAAAAAAACTAAATATTACCGCAACAAAACTCCGCGCACGCTGGTTATACCGCCGACATTGAACGCGTTTCAAGCATATATATTAGAGCATACCACATAATATATTAGATGTTAATAAGTCGGTTTGCTGAGAACACAGGGGATGTTTCAACACTCATCTTCGGATCCTTTTTTACGAGGGAAATCCTCATGAATACCATTCCATGGCGGGGCAACAGAATGATTATACCTGACTCCTACCAGCCAAAACCACCACGATGTTCCATCCTAGCGCCATTATGCCAAAACCATGGGTGCTCTTGTGGACTCTTCCACAGAATCCATCTTCGGAATCCAAGCCAACCTCACCTGCACGTGGTGCACCCTGCTAGATAGCGCAGCCTAACACCGTCACAGCCAAAACCTCTGGCCGCCGACGAGCAGCAGCGTCGGTGGTGACAAGGACTTGTGCCTTGCGTTCTCGAACCCGCATGCCCAGCATGCGGATTATGGGCATATCCCCCTATAGTAGGGGAGGCCTATGTCCAGCAATGGACTAATATTAGGCTGGTGGTGAGGTCTGTCTAAGAACACCGGCTTGAGACACGATTTCTTTGACTACCAAAACAATTCACAAATGTATTTTTTTTATTTATTATGGATCATCTGTCGACCGGCTCGGCTTGCGTGGGCAAGGATGAGGTCGACGATGGGACGAGCTTTCCCGGAATATGCCTATTAACTCTCTTTTTGAAGCCGTTAGGGTCGTTGAAGTAAATTGAAAAACAGACGCCAGTAGCTGATTCCATATTTTCGCAGTCCGCATCATATTTTTTTATAATACTTGAAGCTGGAACAAGCAAGCTGGATCCATCAACTTCAGGAATGAAGATGATAAGCCTCTTGTGCCTGTAATTTAACCGCACCCACGGGTAGCTCCCATTTTGTTCCATGGAACATAACGTCATCGAACAAAATGACACATTTTCTTCCCTATTTTATCCATAGAACTTTTAAAAACATACTAGCTTTTCACCCGAGTTTCATGCCATAGAACAAAATGTGAATTAGATTTTCCCAAAATCTTCCATGAGAAGATAAATGACACTGATAATGACAATTATGCCGTCTTATCATTGATCAAACATCTGCCTGGGTAAAATAGTCCTACAAAAGAATCCTAAAAATCTAAAAATGTATATTCGTAAGAAGGACTCTCCAGAATGTAAACGACAACCATCACCAATATATGAACCTGAAGGAACATCACTGGAGATAGAAGTGAACTGTCCTGATAGCGTCGAAGAAAAAAGAGACAAGAGGAATTAATATTTCGGGCTGTTAGTTACCAAAGTGGCTGACGGGTTAATTTCCGACGAGTTAAAACATGTGCCGTCCCGCATGAGAATGAGGCACTTTTTTAAAATTTTAATTAATGTATTAGAGATAATCATAAATAGGTTTTATCTATGTTGTCCTATAGAACAATTCGAGAATATGTTTCATAGTACCAAATAAAATAAAGTATCTTATTCTGTCCGATGACGTCATGTTCTATAGAACGTTTAGGACCTACCCGCACCCACACCCTTCAAATCGAAACAGCAATGCTGCTTCACAGCAGAAATAGGCCTGGTGGCTGGCTGTACTTCCCCGGATGAGCCCTTCATAAAGAACTACTGCCTATCAAAATAATAATAATGTTTGGAAGCGCTTACATTATAATAAATAATGCTGGACAATATCACACAGCATCTTGTAGCCCCAAACTAAGCAGAGCTTGTATTATGGGATCCACATGACTGATAAACTACATAGATACATTTTTTTGTAAATACATACTTATTATACATAGAATACACCCAGACCCGAAACAAATATTTGCAGAACGTACAAAAATTTGTTTAACGGCGGGAATCGAACCTGCAACCTTGATGTATGTATGTTTATTTCAGAGCGAACATCGACTATTAAGAAGACGAACCGCGACAAACTGCACTCGGATCTCCGACACTCTTACATGCCGTCCATATTCGACGCTGACGCTATACAGATGAGGAATTTACAAGTTGAAAAGGTATCGCATAAAAATATCTAGCTGCTCCTGCTTGTTCTATCCTACTATGATTTAATACTATCTTTAATAATATTATAGATGTGAAATTGTGTGTGTGTGAGTATGTTTGTGGTCGCTTTACGCTGTAACGGATTTGGATGAAATTTGGAATATACACAGTTTATGACCTGGATTAACACATAGGTTACTTTTTATCCGGGTACAACGCGAGCGAAGTCGCGGGCGGAAGCTTGTAATATTATAAATGTGCAAATTTGTGATCTAAGGATGGATATTTGTTACTCTTTCACGCAAGAACTACTGAACGGATTTGTATGAAACTTGTGATATACTTGTACATAGTTTCTGAACTGGATCAACATCTTTTTACCCGGGTACCAAACGAGTGAATCCGAGGGCGGAAGCTAGTACGAAATAGTTTCGATGTTTGCGAGATACTTTCACTGGTACATAGGTAGTAGGTACGAGTTCTTATTCCGATCACGTTGTTTCTGGTTCCGCGCAAAATAACTTTTTTCGTAGATCGTTTGACGTGAAAACATAAGTATACACACAAACGAATTTGCGGGCAAGATAGTTGGCTATCATTTCAGTGCTACAATTTTATGTCTAATGTACGATGAAGACGTTGACGATAAAATAAAAATTGCACTAATTGGCTGACCACATCACCAAATGAGAGCAACCATATAAACAACAAACTATAGAAGTCCATTGCTGAACATAGTTCTCCAAGGATTTCCACGAAGATCGGTCTAGATCTCTCTCCATTCACCGATTACCAGCAATCTAGATTTTGTTAAAATTGCTGATGAGTTTATTGATGCTCTAGGAGGCTGCAGAACGGCGTCAGTTCTACCAACAGGAGTTGAAGAACCAAATTATGGAACAGCAGCGGATACGGGAGGAGAGAAAGTCCAGGGAAAAGTTAGTACCTACGCAAATTTACAAAATAACTTGATAACTAACTTTGTGGCAGTAGGAGGCCATATCTGCCGAAGAACCGATAACCTTTGGGGTAAACGAGTTCTTGAGTGAAGACCAAATGTAGTGTAGGATGCCCTTTGGCCAGGTGGAGTGGAGGTGGTTTGGACGATCTGCTGTCGGCAGCTGGTAGAAGCTGGATGCGTCGAGGTCAGGACAGGGCGCAATAGCGCTCATTAGGGGAGGTCTATGTCCAGCAGTGGACTGCTATAGGCTGATGTTGATGATGGTGATGATGATGATAAATAAAGAAATAAATAATGCTGGTCATTATCACGTAGTATCATATAGCCCCAAACTAAGCAGAGCTTTAGTTATGGGAACCACATCACTGATATACTACTTAAGTAATTTGGATGCAATTAACAATTTTTTCGTCAAAATAAACCCATAATTTCCTCAGAACAAAACCTTCTAACTACAAAAGAAAAGGTGGCCGGCCCTCAATGAGGTACAATTTTGGACCAACCTGTATAATATTAGGTATAATGTCTTATTATTTATTATCATTATTATGTACCAGATTACTAGAGCAAGCTGAGATGCGTCGCTTGGAAGAGCAGCTGCGTATGCTGCGAGTGGCGCAGGAGAGAGAGAGACACAAACAGCACGACATCACAACCGCCGTAAGTGTATTGATAACCCGATACCATGGAGCTTTTATTAATATATTTTCAACAATTATCGTTATATTTCATTCAACAAATTTAGACAAAACGTTTACAAACTATACACCTAAACCATCCTCATGAATCACTCTGTTTCCGCATGAAAATCCGTTCAGTAGTTTTCGAGTTTATCGCATAGAGACAGACGCGGCGGGGTACTTTGTTTTATAATATGAAGTGATGGTTTTATCTCGCATAGAGGATAGTGATAGTGAAGTGATAGATTAAAGAAGGAACAATATTTAGTTACCAATTTCGCTATTTCTATAGATAGCTTATTAATTCTTACCAAACATTTTCAGATGAAAGACAATGCCAGAGAGTACGAATCAAAACGTACTGAGCTCCAACGGGACATAGACACTGAAACTCAGAAACTACGCGCCGTCTCACACCCCTCACGAAACTACCCCAAACGACCGACCAACACGGCCAAAAGCGATTCACAAAAACTACCCTACTTCCAACCTATAGAGAAGAAACCTTTCTCCTTCAATATACCAGATAACTCTCTATTCTCTCCGAACTACGACGTTGATTCTTACCTACGGAAGAACTTGAATTTCAAAAACAAACATGGTGTCGAATTCCTTAGACCGGATACCAAAGATTCTGAAACAGACAAAGAAATTGAAAACGAAAACCAAGATAGGCAATATGTAGTAGAAAAAGCTGTAAATCACGAACCAAAAGAAAGAAAAATAGAGAAACCATCTTCATTAGTCTATGATGTTGATAATCTATCTGTACCTGTGCTAAGACACTCCCCGAAAAAGCAGGCAGAGTCGAATGATAACGCTAGTCCGCTCAGCGACGCTATGAAAAAGGTTGAGGATAAGTGGAAAGTGCCCGCAGTCCAGAAAAATATATTAAAATCTTTGCCCAACGAAAAAGGTGGGAATATTAGCATACTAACGCAGTTAGGGTCGATAAGGCGGCAACTACAGTTAGAACAGCTTAAACTTGATAATATGCTTAATAAGGGCTGATATAATGAGTCCCAGCATGATTTCATAAGCCAGAGCTCTTAATTGTAAATTATAATGGCCTTAAAATCATTGCATCTCCCTCCAACATTGCATGTAAAGCGTTGTGCGAGTGAAACGGACTGCACTAGCTAGCCATCTTCATTAGTCTGTTGTATGATGTTGATAAATTATCTGTACCTGTACCAAGAGTAGAACCTGTAGAACAGCTCGATAATATGCATAATAAGGGCTGAGATATAGGTCCTGGCACTAGTTTATAGACTAGTCCTACATGCAAATCATAAGAGCTTTGAAATCAAAAACAAAAGTGACGAAATTGTATCTTTCATCACTCTGGTTATTTTATGGTATCTTGCATGGAATTATTTGTAACATTAGTTCAAATAAAATAAAATAAAAAAATCATTGCGTCTCCCTCCAACATTGCATGTAAAGCGTTGTGCGAGTGATATGGACTGAGTTAGCCGGCGTGTGAGTAAAATACGCACACGTTTCCTAAAAAATCGTCAACCAACTTTATCCTTTTGGTCCTTCTTTGCTATTATTATTATAATTTAAGAGCTGAGCTCTTGTCGGTTTTGTGATGCAATTCTCTCCAGTTAGCTCCTTCCTTATGTCTCGTCCCCATTTTACAAGGTTTTCGCAGGATAGAGTATATATATATACCTGAGTAGCCTAGTTCTACCGCTCCGGACTCAGACCGCCACGGCATGTTACCAATGTTACATCGGGAAAGCCCGTTAAGCCTGTTGTCAAGCACTCTTTGCAATAATATTCTAAACTAGCTTCCGCCCGCGGCTTCGCTCGCGTGGTATCGAGATAAAAAGTAGCCTGTGTTAATCCAGGTCACAAACCATGTATATTCCAAGTTTCATCCAAATCCGTTAAGTTATTTTTGCGTGAAAGAGTAACAAACATTCATCCATTCATATATCTTTACTCACAAACTTTCGCATTTATAATAATTAGTAGGATTTCTAGTGAACTTTAATAATAATAAAATTCGAATAAATTAGTCCTTCCACAAAGCTTGTAATTAAATAATTATTATGAATATTGCATACTATTATTAGTAGGTATTGTTAAATATATTTGTATCAAAAATAATTATTGTCGATAAGTTTTTGTTATTATTAATTTTGATGTTGCTGTATCATTATTTTAAATATTTAATTTTAATTGGTTCTGTGCAGATTAGCTGTTTATTTTATTAAAATAAGCTTTATAAAATTTACCTTTGATTAATGTCATAGTGTAGCTTTTTTTTAAATAATTAAATTTAATATTGATGAATTAATTGACATTTAAATAAAGCTTGTTGTGCACAGAATCTAAATTATGATGATGATGATGATGATGATGAGTTTTTAGATTATTATTGTTCATGTTTGTATGTATTTTTTTATTGTAAATAATAATAATCTCGTTTAAATTGTTTTAATATTTTAATTATGTTCAAATGTACAATTATTTAGTATGTGCCTGTTTGCTGAGGGCGTGTTGTTTAGTATGTTAGTAAGAAATGTGATACAAACTGTTTTGATCGAAATCGATTTTGATAGTCACTTTCTTACTTTTATATATTATTTTTCATCACTCTGGTTAATTTATGGTTGTGGCATGGAACTACATATTAGTAACATTAGTTCAAATTAAAAGTAACATTGATTCGTTCCGTAAACCTATACCTCTTAGGGCAATATTTCACCGGGACACCATAGCGGCGCAACTAGTCGCCGCCGCCAAGAAAACGTATTCAGATCTATAGAGAGTTACTCACCTGGTGTCCGTTTGGTTACGACACCAAACGGACACAACCATACATTTTGTTGGTAGCCGGCGACTGGTTGGGCTGCCATGGTGTCCGGGTGAAATATAGCCCTTATATTATGGCTGGGGCAAAATGTCTAAAATCCCAATTCGAGCTCGGAATAGCCCCCCATCATTAAATGTCAGCATTTTTTGATATGTGAATGTGATTATATTGATTCGGGGGTGATTCCGGTTTGGTATACTCTTGAGTTTTCATACTATAATTCCGGTTTCGTACTTTGGTCTTTAGGGTTGTGATAAAAATAATAGCGGATTTTAGATTCTTGAGTTTACAGACTAATTCCGGTTTCGTACACGTTTCTAATGTTGAAATTAGATGATAAAATATCCGTTTTTAGACAGTCGTTGATGGAAATTAAATTAAAAAAATAAAGTTTTAAATATTAAATCCTTATTATGAGTGAGTTAGCAGGTGACACTGCCATTTTGTACCATACGAAAATATGCTCTAAAAGTGTAGAATATATAAAAATCTGCATGACTCGTCACTACTGGCTTAGCTTAGCGGGTGACCAAAATATAACCAGATAACCAATAGCATGTACTGTAGGGTAATCATAAATATTTTCTAATAAAATATACTTTTTAGAAAAGCTAATTCACAGTTTTGGTTATAGATTATTAATATTATTATTGTAATATATCATATCTTCCTCTCGAATCATAAACGTATCGTAGAATTTTGACCAATGACAGGGCGACATTTCTAATATACATTTTCATTGGTAAAAAATTCAATATACGTCTTTCCTACAGAAAAATAAAGTAGAAAAATAGAGTAGTTTAATGATGACTTCTCAGTACGGGATGTACTTTTGTACAGTAGTAGGCTATATATTTTGCACATCGACCTTTGGAAAGAGATAATCGGCTTATTTCGGCTTCGTAGAGCGTTATTTCTGTCGCACACTACCTATGTGACGTTTTGTCCAGTTTTTTCAGTCGTTGTTATAGATACCAGACTGTTACTGTCTTATTCCAAAACGAAGACTAAAGATAGTGTAGGTTTAAAACTGGTATTTTTATACAAAATGTCAGATTTCAACTTACAACTAGCCGATTGTATCTTCCCAAAGGTCGATTTGCAAAATATGTCGCCTACTACTGTATATGGTTTCTGTCCTCTATATTTATATGCATGATATTTAATGTAGTTTGTTAAATACAGGTTTATACGTAGGACATTGCCATTGAGTATACAGTGGACCCCCGGTAATCCGGCTCCTGTCTACTTCGGCACCCCCTGTAATCCGACATGTCTAATAATATTGAACATTAACAATCTTCAATAATGCACGACTGAACAGGTTACAACTTCTGCGATCTGTATAAAAATTCCGGATCGTAGGTCTTAGGCAGTTTATAATGTATATTTATAATCCGACAATTTCGATAGTTCGACACTGCCTTGCAATACGTTTGTCGGATTACCGGGGGTCCACTAATTGAGTTCATAGTATGACGACTAAAATGAGTTTTCATTTTTTTGACAAATTGGTCGTCGTCATCACTATATCTATGTCAATGTCCCGCGTTTCAACCTGTATCTAACAAACTGTTTAATTCAATTAGTTTTAGTCTCGTTGGTTTTAGTAGTGCCAAATTCATACAACACTTCAGTGTAATGTTTTTAATTAAATATCTATCCTCCAGCAAGGGCCTTGATTCTGATGACTCGTTTTCATTTTTTTGACAAATTGGTCGTCGTCATCACTATATCTATGTCAATGTCCCGCGTTTCAACCTGTATCTAACAAACTGTTTAATTCAATTAGTTTTAGTCTCGTTGGTTTTAGTAGTGCCAAATTCATACAACACTTCAGTGTAATGTTTTTAATTAAATATCTATCCTCCAGCAAGGGCCTTGATTCTGATGACTCGATATATTTGATTCTTTTAGATATATTTTGACAGCAGAATCGACTAAAAACTTATGGATATTTTTTTGACGCACTCACTTTAGTCTTGGTACTGAGCGCCATACATCAGACGGCATTCTCCTTTCATACAGTTTTGTCAGTTTCCGCGATATATCTAATAGAATCAAATATATCGAATCGTCAGAATCAGGCCCCAATAGTCCAACGAACAGACGTAGAACGACAGAAAAACAGATTGTAGTTAATGTAAAAATTATCATTTTTTATTTACACAAATATTCTTGGCATTTGTTTTAGACTTTTTTTAAACGTGTTAATTCAATAATTATAATAAATAGCAAGCATTTAGTAGTAGTAGAGCTATATATGAGGGGCTCGTCCGGGGAAGTACTGCCACCATGCCTATTTCTGCCGTGAAGCAACATTGCTGTTTCAGTTTGAAGGGTGTGGGTGCCGGTGAAATTACAGGCACTAGAGGCTATCACCTTCGTGCCTCAAGTTTGATGGACGCAGGGCATTGCATCGTAGGGCACGACCTACGATAAAATACCTTACTATAGGTTATGGTTACCACTTAACATCAGATGGGCCATGTGTTCATCTTTAAATATTATGAAAATGGCATGTTTGGTAGTAAGTTAAAAGTTGGTGCAAGCATTTTTAAGTTAGTTTTAAGCGCGCAATTTTAATAAGAAAGACTGCATGTATGTTAGGAGCTTGGAATAAGGAAAGTGAGATTATTATAAGGAGTTTTGTGTATTATTTTTATATAAATATGTATAGCTTTGTCAGTTAGCGTGAAGGTATAGGTCGCGTCACGTAAAAAGAACGCTGGCGTTGCATTGTACGATTTATCGGTATTTACCCGTGCGCAAAGACACCCGCTCAACTTCTTCCAGCGTTTTTGTTACACGACGCGTACTATATCATAATCATCACCATTCAGCCCGTTAACACCCACGGTTGGGTGTAGGTCTCCTCTTTATCAAGCTACTCCTTTGTCCCGCTTAGCCTCATCGACAAATTCCCAGCTATGACCACGATGTTTTTCGACTATCGATGAAGGTACTTGCTGTAGTAAAATCAGTGTTTCCAAAGAATCACATGGGAGAGCTTTGAACAAAAATTGTGCCTTTTTCAGCTGATAGGCGTTGACTCGCAAATTTGGGTCAGATTTTTGTTGAAAGCACTCTCAAGAGATAAATACTTGTTACTATATTGCAATTGTAATTTTTAGCATGTTATTCAACGTGTATAAATTCGTCCATTTTGTAATGTGATGTATGCAGTCCATTTTCATTAAATTGTATACATTTTACATATTATAATAACCCGCATGCCCAGCGTGGGGATTATATGCGTACAACCCTTCTTATCAGGGAGCTTTAGAAAAATATTTTTCATTTTGGTTTCAGTACGCTTTCTCATACCACCCATAAGCTTTAATTTTTTGGAGTCTTTTGTGTCACAGTAACTTGTGCTTGCCCCTTCAGTAAAGTTATTCATAAGAATGTAATAGATATAAAATAAATACTCTCATGGGATATGTACTACAGGCGCGTGCAGTAATATACAATTTAATACTGTCTTATTTGACCGGTGCTCTGACTATTGGACTACTGACAACCAGACGTATCGTTACAAAAAATTGGCCAATGACAGGGCGTTATTTTTAATGTACGCCATATCATTGGCCAAAACTTTCGTCTACGATACTATTCGCATGGTCGTTTTTGCGTAGTATTGATGATCATTACCTTACTATTTATTAAGTTTGCGTTAACTATATTTTTGTATGAAAATGGAGCAGCGCCCCTAGCGGGAAGTTCGACATATCCATACAAAAATATATTTATCACAAACTTTGTAGTAAGGTGTTGACTGATGACAATGCGCTTGTCGAATAATTCGACTTTACAGTGACACGGTTCTTAAATTTATTTCATAAAGCACGTGAATGTACACAACGTTAATGTAATATTAGCAGTAATACTTACCAACATTCCGTTCAACCCAAAGATCTTTAAATGTAAGCTCTTGGTACCATCCAAAGTATAAAATAAATAACTTATTGAATGAAAAGGTTTTTTAGTAACAATTTTTCTACGAACCTATTACCAGACACTTCCAGCATTAGTTTAACTCAAGCGTCTCGCTATACGTAGTATAGGACGCCCTCCGGCAAGGTGGAGTGTCGAACTGCTGTTAGCTGCTGGTAGAAACTGGATGCGTCGAGCTGAGGACAGGGCGCAATGGCGCTCATTAGGGGAGGCACATGTCTAGTAGGTTGTGGACTGCGATATATGATGATGAAGCTTCTCGCGCATGCGCCGGCATCGGCAAGTTGCACGATCTCGCATAGTGCATCACAGTCGTGGACACAGGTAGTACATCACGAAGATATATCTTTTAGAATTGAATTGAATTGGAAATTTACGCTTAATTTCCATTAAAAAAATTAAATAATCAAAGGAGAATGCCGTCTGATGTATAGCGCTCGGTACCAAGACTAAAGTGAGTGCGTCAAAAAAATATCCAATAAGTTTTTAGTCGATTATACTGTCAAAATAAATAAAAGGGTTATTGCCATAGTAACACTACATCAATTTTTATTGCCATAGCAACGTGTATATCATTGGTTGTTGTAGTCTAATGGCGGCGTGCAACGGAAACCAAAGCAACAAAATATTTTTTTACTTGATTATTAATCCCGTCGGTGTGTAAAACTAAAGAAAATGTTAATGTCATTTATAAAATTTAATAAATTTTATGGGATACGTTCGGTTTTGACGCAATTGGTACGGGTTCTCGGCATTCTCCTTTGTGCTACTGTTGTTAATAGAAATTGAAGCATATTATTATATTCATAATGTTCTGATTATTATTATTATTAATCATTTATTTCAAAAACAAAATCCATAAAATTAAAATTAAACATTCAAATAATTACAAATACTAAATTACACACACAAAAAATAAATAATAAAATAAAATCAATTTAAGTGGAGCCCATCATGACTCGCATCCACTTATTTTGGAACGGGCAGTCAGCTCGTGCAACAATCATCTGCAGGATGCCGTTGCTACTGCCTCGCACACGCTGGAGTAGGGAAGCGGCTTTTTTACGAATAATGGCATGAAAGCCGTCCGTGCGCGCCTCCGCAAACATCGCAGATGCGCTGCAAAAGCGAGGCAGCCGCATCAGCATCCTGAAGATGTTATTATACTGGACACGCAGAGAGTTGACAGTCCGCTGGGTGTGGTTCAGCCATAAGCTACTCGAGTAGAAGGACTGGCAGTAGGCCTTAAAAAGTGTGATTTTAACTTCCCTCGAGCAGCGTGTGAACCTGCGAGCAAGCATGTTTCCCCGGACTGCCAGCGCTCTGCGTTCCCTTTCTATATCATCATCATCCTTTAAATCCTCAGTCACAATATGCCCCAGGTATTTAAAACTATTCACCACCCGTAGAGGCGCGCCATTGAGCATAATAGGCGGAACATAGACTGGTTTAACTTTCCCACTCCTGAACACAAGCACTTCGCTTTTTTTAGAGTTATACTTCATTCCATGTTCCGTCGCATATGACTCACAAATTTTAAGTAGCTTGCGGACTGAGCCCACCGACGGCCCCAGCAGCACCATATCATCTGCGTAACTGATGTTGTTGACGCATACTCCATCTACAAAACAACCCGTATGTGTACTGCTAAGCTCGCCGATGAGATCATTTACATAGAGGTTGAACAACAGAGAAGATGTTATTCCGCCCTGCCGCACACCACACTCCATGCCGTATGCATCAGACAACGCCCCTGCCCATCTCACCTGGTTTCGCTGGCATTCGTACCAGTTTCTTAATATGGAAACAATTTCAGCCGGGACACCTGTCGCCTCCAATTTGCACCAGAGCCTCCCATACAGAACTGTATCAAAGGCTTTGGATAGATCTAGGAAGCAAGCGTATACCGGCGTCTTCCTCTCCGTGTAGTACCTGACAGCCTGCTTAAGACACAAAATCGCACTCTCCGTCGAAAGCCCAGCCCTGAAGCCAAACTGTGCATCGTGCAATTGGACGTGTTGCATGATTATATTATTAAGCAGACTGTCAAGAATTTTCGCCATTATTGTCGCAAGTGAGATTGGCCGGTAGTTGTTCTTGTCTGACGCATCTCCAGTCTTGCACTTTATAATTGGTACCACTATAGTTTTGGTTAGATCGTCTGGTAGGTAACCATGACATAAACACAAATTATAAAACATGGAGAGCACACGCGGCAAATGAACACCTGCATACTTCATATGTTCAATGCTGAGACTGTCATGCCCAGGAGATTTACCTCTTTGCATGTTCTGAATAATTTTCCGTATATCTTTGGCTTTGAAACTTGTATCTCTCCTGCGCACGTCAGTCCCAACACCGATCGACCCATATGCGGTAGAGTCCGATTCTGGAATAACCCTAAAGTGATCTTTAAAAAGATTTGCGATCAAAGTATGATCACTTACACCATTCACACTCACAGGGAGGCCAGACTTTGCATTTAATTTATTTGTTTGCTTCCAAAAATGTTTGAAGTCTTTGGCAGTGTGATGAGAAGCAAGAATGTCCATTTTTATCTGTTCCTGTCTGTCTTGACACCACTTTAGCTGTTTCTTAAAAGACTTCCTACTCTCACACATATCATCATACAATTTACCGCTACTTGGCTTACCAGCTTCGACCCATGCCAAAAACTTCAGCCTGGCCTCTCTGTGGAAAGGTGCTACATGTTTATTCCACCCGGCAACATAACCATTTCTCCTCCGTGTTTTCCCACGCTCATAAGAAGATACTGCCGCTTCTGTTAGGATGGTGATAATATTTAAATACATATTTTCCAACAAAATTCTATGCTCTATGTCATTGCAAATTCCGTCACAACAATGGGAGAGCTGTGCCGGAAAATCAACTTCCTTTAATCTAGAGTTACATAGCTGATGATAATATTCAATTTGGCTTTTAGAACGCTCTCCCCATATTATTTTATTAACAAAAGATGTCAAATTTGAGTCAGTCAGTCTTAGAGTCAATCATTCCTAGGTCACATTCAACAAAAAGTGGGAAATGGTCAGACCACTGGACTCCATGCTCTACCCATACACGAATAATAGATGGCAGCGCAGCATGCGCATGCATTATGCGTTGAGAGAAGTATACAATTTGATTCTTATTCTGATTTATTTAAACGTGATGCAACTATATGTAGTAGTCCCTGATATTGGGTCTCAAATAAATAAAATACAAACTATAAAAATCAATATTTATTTACAACAATTAGAATATTTGAACAATCCAAACTAAGCATTTCTGCATATATTTTTCATCTATCATAGGATAGGCCACATAAAATATAGATCAAATTAAAAACTAACTTGTCTTGTTCTATACTAACAACGTTCAGTATTTTTGGCGATAACGAACGATAAACATTTCAAAAACTTTCACATTTTTAATATTAGTAGGAAGTAGGGAGTATAATATTATTTGAAATGGAAGAGCGCTCCCGGCGGGAAGTTTGTGAAATTTTGTCTATGCATAAGTATGTCCTCAGGACAATGAAAGGCCTCAATGCACAATTTTACTATAATAAAATTAGATAATATCATTTTTTTAACACTGACTAACAACTTTATTTACTTTAAGACATAATAGACAGAATAATCTGTTATAAAATGCTATTCTATAGACCAACATTATTAAAAAATAATTTTTGGTACATACACAAATAAATTACAATCTAAAAATTAATAATGGTGCTCTACATTACACGATTTACGAAACATTTGAACCGTTTCTGCCGTGATTCTGAAAGATACAGCCAAGAAGAAAATGAGAAAGCTTTGAATATGGTCGTGGCTCCAACTGTATTCTAGCTTCTAATAAACGATTCACACTTAACGGCGCGCGTTGGAGAGCATCGTAGAGCATTTTATAACATGCATGCAAATAAGCAACATAACTGCTTTGTTGATGTTTCAATTTCCTGTTTTAAAATGCGCTGCGATGCTCTCCGACGCGCGCCGTTAAGTGTGAATCGTACATAACTTCGCTCGAGTGCTCCATGGACAAACAGCAACCTACAGTTTGTTATATAAAGGTTGATACGCGTGACATTGACATTGACATACACGTAGTGATGACGACGACTAATGATGAACGATGACGAAAACCAGTTTGGTTTGTCAAAATAATAAGCCAACTTTTGTTTTCTTCATTTATTCTTGGTCGTCATCGACACTAATGTCAATGTCCTGTATATCAATCTATAATAAACAAACTGTATCTTATTCCTAGATAGACTAGAACTAGAAATGTGCAAAAGTACAAGTCAATACGTTCAGTGGTTATTTAGCCTTCATAATATTATCAGGAAGTTTCCAGATAACTTTGGCGATTCTGTTGAAGGATACCGTAACCCAAGTACATAAAACTGTTTTAGTTTTCATTTTTACCTCAATTTTACCACTACAAACTTTTTTGAGTGATAAACATTGCAAACCGCAAAAATGTTACATTACCTACTTTACTTCTACTTTGTTCGATTCAGAGTATAATTAAAATTTGTTGATTAATCGCCAAATTAGTACATAAAAAAATGAGCTCGAAAACTATGAAAGTTTTCGTATCGTACAACTAGTACTAGTGGTACCCGGTACCCGGTGGTACCCGTCCGAGTTGCACCATATGCGAACGTCCATAGTTTTTATTTTCGAACTCAATTTTAATTTATGTTTTTTGGTTATTTCTGAACTCGTTTTAAAATTAGTTCTGAACGACATAGGTACCGTTAATCTGCGTGTTGGTTGCAATGTTTTCAATCAACTGCTTTGATGTGAGGGCAGTTAATTGCCGAAAAATTACCTTTCAAAATTGGTTCGAAAAAAGTAACTTTATCGTACGTACTCGGGGTACATGCTTCTTGCATTTTCTTCCGTAGATGTAGATGGGATTAACTACATATATCTCAAAATAAAATTACAAGAATCACGACGCTATTAGGCCAAGTCCATACCCATAATCAAAGATTTAAATAATTAGATCAATATTTAGACTATCAGCGACGAACATAAAGAGACAGCCACCTATAATTTTTCAACTATTATAATTCGGCCGTTGAATATTTGAAACAGGCCTTTAGACGTAAAAAAATATCACAATCAGTGCGCAACCAAATGAATATACACTTTTAAATCTAGATTATTTCGAGATTATAATATACGTACTTTCATACTGGTAACAAAGATTAGGAAACCAGAAACTAAATTTCTCGTTTTGTCTAACTAGTTAGATTTATTACTGATTAGTTTTATCAATCGACAGATAAAGTAAACAGAATATCCTGGACCAACTATATAATTATATACAACAAGCGCTAGTTAACACGGCAGTCAAATTAGTTAGTCTTAAATATGGATAGCAAGTATCACTATTAGTGTAGTTGAGCGAAGAGATATACTCTATTTACAAGCTGAGCTGGCACCTCTATAGTTCGCAATGTAAATCTAAAACAATTGTAAATTTAAACACATTAAACCTAATGGCCGTTATTGCTTCGCGAGCTATTCAATATCTACTTCCTAATAGTTAGTTCACAGTCAAACCGCGCTCTTGCAGCGTAATTTTCACTTCCGATCTGTGTTTAACTCATAAAATTTACACCGAATTAAACACATTTAACCACAAAACTTCAACCATTCAGTCGGGTAGGTCCAACCCAAACACAAAATAATTTATCACAATTATAAATGTTTGCGCACCATCGCGAAATTTCTACCAAAACGTAACTGCTAGTTTGTATTATGATTATGCTTTCCTCTTGGGCATTTGCAGGAACCTCTCAAGCCTCGGCCCGTTCCTACCTAGAGGGTCCCGTGGGAACATGATCATGCCGTTTACCCAGTTGTACGGCAGAACCCTATTGTTGATGACGTACTCCCATCTCGAGTTCTCCCGAATAAGGTCCCTGAAGCAGTCGTTGCTCACGATTACACCTTCGAATTCAGCCGCGCATTGAATGATGTACCTGAAAACATTTTAAAAGTAATTTAATCCTGCTAATAATCTTCTTCGTATGAGTCAACTTAGAGCCTTTGACAAACGGTACAACAACCAAGTCTTAGCGCTTAAACAAAAACAACCTACGTATTATCGTCAGAGCCTTGGCTGGACATTGTCGGCATAATACGACGAGTCCACTAGCAATAAAACTTGACAAGTTGACTTCTGCGCAAGTTTTATTGACTTCCCGAACTTGCTGCAAGTAGCACGTCTTGCAGTTGTTTTGAACTTGCATCTAGCGCTTGCATCTTTATTTTGTTCACACAAAAAGAAGTTAATGTTTTTAGGGAAAGTTAATATGTTTATAGCTGGATTTTATTGAAGTAATAACTGAATTCACTTGCAAAAATTGATCGTAAGTGTCACATTTTAAATTATTAACTTTAACATGAACGAGAGAAAGGTATGGTCCGTGAAGACAGAGTGAAACTTTATACTTTTAACTTTATATATATATATTTTATTTTATATTATTTTATTTTTCATTTATGCGAGACTAATCCTTTAATCTTAAATTAACTAATATTAATTAATAAAATAACTAAAAAATAGTTTTATTTTAATGTTCTATCTGCTTTGACCGCTCTTGCTCAATTTGTGTCGAAACGATTCTACAAGATGTTGCAGGGAGTTAACTTCTACAAGCCACTTGCATATAGAGAAATTGCAGTCAGTGGAAACAGTTGTCAATTGACTTCAACAACAAATTGTGGTAGTTGAAACTTGCCAGTGGTTTGGCTTTGCGACACTCCAACCTGAGATCTCCAGGCAAGAGCATGTTTACTCCAACGGTTTTCGGTGGTATGGCCAGCCCACTGCCACTTCAGCTAATTCTCAGAGCTATGTCGACAACTTAATTAAATAAATTTATGATTATATATGAATAACGTAGAGTTTTCGATACACGATTCAAGAAGAAAAATTTAGAGTTTCAGTCAGTCTTCATCATTATCATAGACTAGGAGGGTACCAAGGGTTTTTTTTTATTATGGGAGTGCGTGAACACCTGTAGTTTGTTAACACATTTCAGTTTGTCACATATAGGTTGACACGCGGGATATTGAGATACACGTAGTGATGATGACGACCAATGATGAACCATGATAAAAAACCAATTGGTTGTCAAACAATTATTTTTATTTTTCAAAAAATAGCCAATCTATTAACCAGTATTACACCTGAAACAGGTAAAGATGTAGTCTAAGATGGAGCACGCTTGAAGGAACCGATTCACTCTGGATTTGAAGCCTCCGAGATTGTACTGATCCGAGAACACAGACGCCGGAAGCAAGTTCCACTCCTTACTTACTAACAATAAACGTGGAAGCGAATCATTTGGTACCACAAGGTGGGATGTCTATAAGATATGGGTGGTACTTTGCTGTACGCCAGCTTGTCCGGTGATAAAAGGGGGAAGGCGGGATCAGGTCGTGAACATCTTGGACACATTCACCAAAGTGGGACTTCCGAGGCTCATCATTGAAAAGCCGTTTTGGTTTATGTCATCGTTCAACATTAATCGTCGTCATAACTACGAATCTGAGTGTCCATATCACGTGTATTTGATATATTGAAATGTGCATTGCAGTGAGGCGTCGTTTTTGCGATGCGTTCATGTAAACTCACCGATCGTCGTAGGAGGTGATCTGCCTGCCCTGCACCTCCCGACTTGGTGTAAAAATGACATGCCCTTGTCTTTCTAGTTGCATCAGCAGCGCAGGATCTGAACTCTTCCCGTTTTTGTTCCTGTTAAATATATCACAATTCATCACATCACATCACACTAATCACACTAATGTTATAAAGTAGCTTCCGTCCGCGGCTTCGCTCGCGTGGTACCAAGGTAAAAAGTACCCTATTTGTTAATCCAGGTCACAAACTATGTATATTCCCATCGAAATCCGTTCAGTAGTTTTTGCGTGAAAGTGTGAGAAACATTCATCCATAGTTATAAACTTTCACATTTATAATATTAGTAGGACAGGATATTAGGATGTGAAAGTTTGTTTGTGTGTGTGTGTGTGTGTATGTTTGTGGTCGGTTCACTCCGTAAAGGCTGAACGGATTTGGGTGAAACTTGGAATATACATAGTTTAAGACCTGGATTAACACATAGGCTTTTTATTCCACTCATGCCGTTTTTGCATGCCTCTAATATTAGCAGATACTCCTTATCATGTTACTCACCCATGATGTGTACACATGTTTTAGAGTACTATCTAGATCTAAAGAAATTGAATCCCTCATCTAATCAAAAATATCGACATCATCAGCATGTAGCAGTCCACTGTTGGACATAGGCCACCCCTAATGAGCACCATTGCATCCTATCGTCAGCTTGACGCATCCAGCTTCTACCAGCAGCCGACAGCAGATCGTCACCCCACCTGGCCGGAGTGCGTCCTACATTATGTTTGCCGAGGTGCGGTCTCCACTCAAAAACTCATGTGCCCCAACGGTCCTTGGACAGATATGGCCAGCCCACTGCCACTTCAGCTTGCTAATCCTCTGAGCTCGGCATTTAGGGGATATAATTGTGTTCGGCTGCGCTATGCCGCAGTCAGCCGCCTTCAAAGCCCCGGCTGTTAGTTAGCAGGTTGCATCGCTGGCCGGTGAGGTTAGCTTGGGTTCCAAAGATGGAGGTGGACTCCCTAACATCCCAACCTCCACCAATCCAACCACTGAAAAAAAAACTGTATACCTGAATTTAGGTACGAAAGCTTTAACCACGTGACCTCGGCTTAAGAAGAAATCTATCACAATTTTGAGTCCTCTCACAGAAAAGAAACGATGATCCCCGTGTCTGGAATATAAACATGAGTTTTAGTACTTTAAGTTCAAGAAACTAATTCAAACTGATCGCAACTCAAGCAGACTTTTTGACAGTTTTGACAATTCATGAAAATATGTCAACATCTATGGCTCAATTGCTCAAGTCACTATCACATTTGAATTAGTTTCTTGATTACAGATAGGATGATTCATTCGAGCGGGCTCAACTATAGTTGATAAATAAGTTTTAATTTAAGCTAGTTGAGGCATCGTGAATCCTTGTCATTGATTTTATTTAAAAAAAAAACGAATAATTCTTAAAATAAGTTTCATTTTACTCCGTTTTTTAACAAACAAGGCTTTTAAAATAATCAAATTAAATACATCTTTCTACTGCCATGCAACTTATGTTTAAGATTCAAAATTTTGTTTGCTGGTATGATAACGTACGATTCACACTTACCGGCGCACGTCGGAGCGCATTTTATAACATGCTAAAGGAAATTGAAATATCCACAAAGCAGTTAAGTTCCTTATTTTATTTATCAAATCAATAGAAAATGACTAAGATAGTGTTAAAGTTAGGTAGTGAGGGCTCGTGACGTCACTAGTATGTTAAAATTGAACTTGCCCGTGACGTCACGCGGAAATTGTTATTAGTTTAATTAACAAAAGAAAAAAATACATGTCCAATATTGGCATTTCGTTATTTTAGGCATTAGGCATCTAGCCTAATATTATTTCACAATTTAAGGTCTCAAAGTAGCACTAAAGGTTGCGGAACATAAATGGAGCTGTGCTGGTTATGCCTATTGCATGCGCGATAACTCATAGGCTAAGATAACAACCCAGAGCCCTGAGAACGCAAGGCGGCGCGGCAGACCGAGAAATCTGGCGCGATAAACTAGACACTTTCGACAGCGTTCGAACCTTCGATAGAGCGTGGTTAAAAATAGCTCGAGATCAAAATGACTGGATGGATCGTGATGCATTTGCCCAGCAGTGGGATATACGGCCTCAAATCTATGATATTACATGTATTCAGGATGCTGGCATGCAGTTAAGAACCTTATAAGTAACCAATAATTTCTGATCCAGCACGAATAAATCACATTGTAAGTTTGACTAGTATAACGTATCCTAACGCTATAGGACCACTCAAACCAAACCACGCCTCTTCAGAGAGTTTGTATAAAAACGCTAAATATAGCATGGACTACATAGAGTTAATTAAGTCTCTTTGAAATATTTGAGACGCTCTCAAATTATTGAATAACGATTCAGTAGCCAGTATGGCCATTTATCTGTTTTCCACAGTTTGTTAAAATATAAGTTGATACGCGGGACCAATGATGAACGATGGCGAATACCAATGAAATGCCATTTTGGTTTTCGTCGTCGTCATCACAACGTGTTTGTGAATGTCAATGTCCCGCGTATCAACCTGTATTTAACAAACAGTACGGCTGACACATACCTACATTAAGAATTCCGTTTCGAAATATCGAATCGGCTTTACGTAAATACATCACACACATACTGAAATAAAATTCCGTCTGATATAAAAAGGCTAAGTTGAGAGACGCTAGTCATTGCGTTCAGACACTTTCCGTGCGGGATTCCGAACGCACAGGCGAAATTCCGAATCAAAGAAAATTTTGAATGGAAAACTAGATAGGTCCATACATTTGTATGTTACTACGCTCGAAATCTCAAATCGATATTCCGAGACGGAAATGGAAAGAAAGAGAAAGAAAATATATTTATATTAACGCCCATAACATTGTAAAAAAAATCAAAGCAAAACTGGAAAAAACAAATACCAACTAATAACAAATAATAACTATGCTAGCTCAGAATGAAAAAAACTTCTGAGCTCAGCAAAAAGTCAGTTTTATGCCACATCGACATTCAAGTAGGTAGGTACCTACTTGCTGACGCAGCGCTGGTTTGGAGACAGGGCCATCCGTGTAATAACGATGATTGTCGAGACATAATTTAAGAAATAAACGTATGTGTGTGTTATTTTTACGTAATCCCGATTTGATATCGGAATTCCTAATGTATGTATGTGGCCTCCCTTAAGCAGTTAGTCGCGATCGACCGCATCCATCCTATCCTATCCTTTAGTATTATGAATGCGAAAGTTTGCGAGTATGGATGTATGTATGTATGATACTCTTTCACGCAAAAACTACAGAATGGATTTGGATGAAACTTGGAATATACGTAGTTTATGACCTGGATTAACACACAAGTTACTTTTTATCCAGGTACTACGCCAGCGAAGCCGCGGCTGGAAGCTAGCGACTAGCTGCTTAGTGGAAAATCAGTTCAATCGACCTGCTATAAGTATAGTCCATACTATATATTCTACCAAGCGTTTCTATACAAACCCACACCCACCAACCACATAATGGTAGGGTTTGAATGCAGTCCAGAATGGTACAACATCAAAATCATTAATCAACAAACATTATAAAATAAATAAATAATGCTGGAAACTATCACACAGCACCATGTAGCCCCAAACTAAAAAAAAGCTTGTATCATGGGAACCATATGACTGACAGATGTACTACATAAATACATTTATCGTTAGAAAGAACAAGAATTTATTCATCATCATCAGCCTATAGCAGTCCACTATGGACATAGGCCTCCCCTAATGAGCGCCATTGTGCCGTGTCCTGAGCTCGTCACATCCAGCTTCTACCAGCAGCCTTTCGCAGATTTTATTATATTAAATTATTTATTTAAAGAGAATCTATTTATTTGACACACAGGAAGCTACACAAATGTTTACATACTTGTGACAACCCTAAATTTTCGTGTCACTTGTCGGCATTTACCGTGAGTTCAAAGGCGTTCGGACTACTGTATCTCCTTATACTGTGCCTATACATTCGAGAATTTTTTTTATGCCCAAAACGTGGCGCTGGCATTGGTTCGCAAACAAATATAGACTCTATACAACGTTCACTTATGAATGTTAAAAACTCATTTACAAAATTGTATAATATATGAGCAAATGCCCATAGTTAGGACGACGCTTGATGCCCTTTCTTAGTTCTAAGTCTTTACCTTTACCTACTATAATTAGATTGCCTTACTCATCTGCGGTACATAAGTAATAAGTCCTTACATATAAAATGGGCGTTTTTCTCACTCTATTTTATGAGTACATTTTTTTAATTCAACTGTCATATACTATATTAATTTATATTCTGATCGTAACATTATTGCAAAGATTGAAAATTCAATTAATACTGTTTTTGGGGAAGTTCATCGCCAAAAATAAAACATACAGTTCATTTCATGTGTTGTCGCTTTCAATATTTAATATATTTTTAATTCAACTGTCATCAAATTCGTTGTATTTTTTCTGTGTTAATTTTCTGTTTAAATAAAGGCTTTACATAGTCCAAGAATATTAGTCAAATGAGGGCAAGAATCTCGGAATGATAAATACTACGCATACTTTTCACAATGTTGGCCAATTATACAAACAAAATTTTAAATTTTAGGGGAATAGGATTTGTAGTTCCAGAAAAGAATACAAAAACGTATGTACTGCGAAATCAATTTTCTCGAAATTCTATAAAACGACAATACCATAAGTAGAGACCCAATACATTCTGACTGGTAATAAAATGAGTATTACTTACTCTATCAAAACTGGTAAAGTGTTTGTTGATTTGATTTTGATGTTGACCACATTATAGATACACTCATTAACCACATCATTATTAGTCCACTACTGGAATAGTCTTCCAAACGTTGCCACAAGAGACACCCTGTTCATGGCCAATCCATCATCATCATCCCAGTAGATGTCCACCACTAAACATAAGACTTTTCGATGAATAACAACCAACAGTCATGAACCGTGGGTATCAGGAACTCTGAATAAACTCACTTATACTAAGAACATCTCTACCCTTAGTACGAGTAGCATGATACGAAAGCACATCTGTACAGGGGCACTAGGGAGTATGAGTTGCATAATACGAAAGCTTTCATAGTTTTTGTTTTTGAGCTCACTTTTAATGCAACTTTATTGGCAATTACTCAACTGGTTTTAATAGAAACTGATCGAACAACGTAGGTAATATAACCTTCTTGCAGATTGTTATGTTTATTACTCAAAACAGTTAGATTATTAACGAAAAAATGTACTTTAAAATTGACCTCCAAAACGGGTAGTAAACTGTAGGTACTGTAAAAAAACTACAGTTTGAAGATCATGCAAACATTTTGTCCCGTAGCGGGAATTGAACCTGCAACATCCTACTTCTCAGCCGGCTATTCGCCTGATGAGGCGCGTAGTTTCCTTTGTCTTTGTCTTCTCAGTAGATGTTGTTTTTTTTTATAATACCTACCTCTGGCATAACCTTTTTTCAACGAAGGTTTAAAGTTGTTAACAAAATTGAATTTTAGAGATTTTTTCCTCTTTGGGAACAAACACATTGGGTTGAAATATCGCTGTAAATACTTTTGTGCATATATCGATCTGCTTACCTTTTAATTATTTTTAATGTTAGTTATTATCTGGCTTGCTGATGCTGATACTGATTGATTTATATACCTTACAAAGTTTTGATCATGTTCAATTTTAAGCGCAGACTGACTGATTAGATTAATACATGTTTATTATACCAGGCCTCTTTCACTCCGCAGAATAGGTATAAAAATATACCTACGCATCGCCGGCCTTGCGAGCGTGGTTCGTTAGTCGGTTGCCGCGTTTTGCCCGGAACGAAAGTGTCCTTGAGCAGCCGCGGCATTTTAGTTTGTTTTTGTTAATCTATTTTTCGCCAAATGAAGGCAAGAATGCGGTACCTACCTACATAAATAAACGTAATATTATTATGTGGGTATTTTTTCATCATTCATCATTTCACCTACATAGTGCTGTAGTAAGTAGGTACCTATTATGATTTTGATTATGTAGACTGAGAGCAAGATTAGAAACCCAAGCTAGGTACATTTTTATTTGGTTTAACTTTAAGTAGGCAGTGCATGTTATCTACTTAAAAACAGTCGGGTAGGTAGGTGTAAGTAGACAAATCGATGTGGTAAGTTACCTAAAGGTAGGTGTACTAACAACTAAAACTAGATACCTAGGTTACCTACAAACCAAATGTTGTTTTTTTCTCTTGCAAATATCTAGGTAGGTACCTACCTACTAAAATTTCTCTTAAGATTTAGCATGATGTACCTACCTACCTTAAACAGTGATTATTCAGTTTTCGTACACAAGACACCTAAACACTTAAGTAAGTGTTAAGGACCCAAGTACCTACCTAGTAGGTATGCCTATTTTCTGAGTTCTTAATGCAGCTAGCCAGTGTAAAATAGTTTTCTCATCTAATACTAGGTAGGTAGATATTATTTGAATTATCATTGTTCCTAAAAAGAAATAGATGGCTAGGTAACTGTATAGTAAAATGTTCAACAACAACAGCCTATTCAGTCCACTGCTGGACATAGGCCTCCCCTATAAGAAGGGGGATATGCCCATAATCCCCACGCTGGGCATGCGGGTTGGGGATCGCAGGATACAGCTTCTCGCACCGCCGACGCTGCTGCCCGTCGGCGGCCAGGTTATTATTATTCGTCACAGAATAATTCTCAAGACAACCCTAACGTTACACGTGCCCCGTCAGTAGAGATAGAGCTATACGATAGAAAGGGATGCAAGGTGTAGGTTAATATAAATGTTAGGCACTGAGTTCGGTGCGAGCTGAATAGCACTTTATTGCGTAGCAGCTAAAGTTGCTATTTATTTAAATGATTGCGCGGAGTGAAGCTTATGTCCTCTCTGTATTCTGTGTTATTACTTTGTTTTCTTATTTATTTTTACTTGTTTTCTTTTTATGCTGTTTATATATAATATACAATATATATTCATCATAATTTATTTATCTTATTATCTTAATTTATTTATCATATTTTATTTATCCTATTAGTTTATTATTATTATTATTTATTTGTCGACCTTCATTCATCTTGCCTTGTTTTTATTTATGTGAAAGTATTCTACCTATTTCCGTTCTCGTTGACTCTCTATATTGACTCGTTTATTTATGTTATATGTACTATTGTATTGTTTGTTTTTTTAAATTTGTTAATTTTGAAGACAAAATCTATTTGGTAAAATTTTATATACTGTTTCATAAAATTAGACCGTTTTCTGACAAAAACGATACCAATTTACATATTTTATTTTTGCCCTGACGTTGTTTGTTTTATTTTTTTTGTGTGGGCACCGCTTATCTTTAATTGGGTCAGTACTTAATTAGGGTCAGTTTCACACGATTGTGTGAAACTGACCCCGATTGTGTGAAACTGACCCCGATTGTGTGAAACTGACCCCGATTGTGTGAAACTGACCCCGATTAAGTATTTGTTAGTGTAACACACTATGCCGAAATTACGCGAAGGAAGTTCCGCAGCTGATTTTACGTTCCGACATATTCGGCTGATATAACACACCATAAACGCCGAACTTACGCGGCAGAAATTCAGTAGCGTAACTTATGTTTTTCCCCGCCCCGGATCTTCTTCGGCAGTTGAACCGAACTTCGGTCGCGTATAATGTGTGATCAACCGCCGAATTGCCGCGGAAGTTCGGCTGTACGCCATAACGTAATGTAATTTCAGCATAATGTGTCATCTGTAATTCAAATAGCATTGCAGGCGTAATCATGCCGAACTTACGACGCGGAACTTCGGCATAGTATGTTTCGACTTTAGATGAATCAACTGTAGCCTATTGTGGCTCGAGCAAGAGCGTCCCACCTCCGTCTTAATGCGCAGTCATCGCTGAACGCGTTGTGCTCAACGACGTCTAGTTTTGCATGCCTGAAGTTGCAGCAAGACGGAGCCAACGGAGCGAGCCAATCGGCGCAGTCAGCCTTCACATGGCTGCACTTTTGCAAGGTCTCTTTATAGAAACGTCTGCCCTGCCCATAGCCCGGACAGATCGAACGCTGAACCAGCGGGGATTGATCTGCTACCCTTATCCTTTCGTCAATATGGACTTCCCCGGCGTTAATCAGTAGATGTTGGTTAACCTACACTCCACCGGTCACTACTTGGATTGGATTTGAGCGCTTCCGTGCTTCGGAAGGCACGTTATGATTTTGGTCCCGGCTTTTTTAGTCATGATCAACGCCAGCTTATATCAGTCCACTGCCCGACATAGAAGGGGGATATGCCTTAATCCCCACGCTGGCCATGCGGGTTGGGGATCGCATGGCACAGCTTCTCGCAGCCGACGCTGCCCGTCGGTCAGGGGATATAGCTGTGTCGGTGTTAGGCTGCGCTAAGCCAATCAGCAGCCCCGGCTGTTAGTTAGCAGGGGCACCACGGACAGGTGAGGTTGGCTTGGGTCCCGAAGATGGAAGTAGAAACCAATAAGCCCCTGTAAAAGGCCCATTGCTGGGCAAATGGTCACACACCAACCACTAACCTAGTAGGTGCCATCCGAAGTCCACTGCTGAAAAAAACGCTTCGTGCATTATCATCAGCTAATTTGAGTCGTGGTGGCCCAGCGGGATGCATCCCAACTTCAAATCCAGAGGTCGTGGGTTCGAATCTCAGCCGTGCACAAACGGATTTTTTAATTTCGAAAACATTTTCTATTACCATGAGTTAAAAAAGTTGAAGGAAAACATTATGAGGCTCCACACGTATTAACTATGTCTTTCCTGTGGGTAAGGCCGACTAGGCCGAGAGGATGGTATGGCTGATGCCTTTCAGCCACACGTACCCTCTCTCAAAGTCAAAGTTGATTATTGAGTAATATGGGTTAATAACAGTTATATTTAATGATAAAGGTTAGTGCAGCCATATTCAACGTACCTATCTCCTCGCCTCCTAGAGAGACCAAGTGTCAACTTGAACACTACACAATACTAGGGCCACGAGCTCACCAATCTAGGGGTCACGGTAACACCAATCTAGGGGTCACTGGATCACCAATCTAGGTGCAACGAGATAACCAATCTAGGGGTCACTGGACCACCAATCTAGGGGTCACTGGACCACCAATCTAGGGGTCACTGAATCACCAATCTAGGTGCAACGAGATAACCAATCTAGGGGTCACTGGATCACCAATCTAGGTGCAACGAGATAACCAATCTAGGGGTCACTAGATCACCAATCTAGGTGCAACGAGATAACCAATCTAGGGGTCACTGGATCACCAATCTAGGTGCAACGAGATAACCAATCTAGGGGTCACTAGATCACCAATCTAGGTGCAACGAGATAACCAATCTAGGGGTCACTAGATCACCAATCTAGGTGCAACGAGATAACCAATCTAGGGGTCACTGGATCACCAATCTAGGTGCATCGAGATAACCAATCTAGGGATCACTGGATCACCCATCAAGGGGTCACTGGATCACCAACATAGGTGCATCGAGATAACCTATCTAGGGATCACTGGATCACCAATCTAGGTGCAACGAGATAACCAATCTAGGGGTCACTGGATCACCAATCTAGGTGCAACGAGATAACTAATCTAGGGGTCATTGGATCACCAATCTAGGTGCATCGAGATAACCAATCTAGAGATCACTGGATCACCAATCTAAGTGCAACGAGATAACCAATCTAAAGGATCACTGGATCACCAATCTAGGTGCAACGAGATAACCAATCTAGGGGTCACTGGATCACCAATCTAGGTGCAACGAGATAACCAATCTAGGGGTCACTGGATCACCAACATAGGTGCATCGAGATAACCTATCTAGGGATCACTGGATCACCAATCTAGGTGCAACGAGATAACCAATCTAGGGGTCACTGGATCACCAATCTAGGTGCAACGAGATAACTAATCTAGGGGTCATTGGATCACCAATCTAGGTGCATCGAGATAACCAATCTAGAGATCACTGGATCACCAATCTAAGTGCAACGAGATAACCAATCTAAAGGATCACTGGATCACCAATCTAGGTGCAACGAGATAACCAATCTAAAGGATCACTGGATCACCAATCTAGATGCAACGAGGTCACCAATATAGGGTCAACGAGGTCACCAATCTATGAGCCACGAAGTCGCCAATCAACCAGCCACGAGTTCACCAATGTACGGACCACGAAGTCACCAATCTATTAGCCACGAGGTCACCGATCTAGGAGCAACGACGTAACCAATCTAGGAGTCACGAGGTCACCGATCTAGGAGCAACGAGGTCACCAATCTAGGAGCCAAGAGCTCACTAATCTAGGGGAAACGAGGTTACCAATCTAGGAGCCCAAAAGGTCACAAACTTAAGGTCAACGAAGTCACCAATCTAGGAGCCACGAAGTCACCAATCTAGGGTCAATAAGGTCACCAATCTAGGAGACAAGAAGTCACCAATCTAGAAGCCACGAGTTCACCAATCTAGGGGCCACGAAGTCACCAATCTAGGGTCAATATGGTCACCAATCTAGGAGACAAGAAGTCACCAATCTAGAAGCCACGAGGTTACCGATCTAGGAGCCACGAGGTCACTAATCTAGGGGTCACTGGATCTCCAATCTAGGTGCAACGAGGACATCGATCTAGGGGTTACTGGGTCACTAATCTAGCAGCCACGAGGTCTCCAATCTAGGTGTCACAGGGATCCCAATCTAGCGGCCACAGGGTAACCAATCTAAAGGCCACGGGGATCGCAGTCTATGGTCCACAGGGTTACCAATCGAAAAGCCACGGGGATCCCAATGTAGAGGCTACGAAATCAGCGATCTAGGGGCAACGAGGTCACCAATCTAGGGGCAACGAGGTTACCAATCAAGGAGCCATGAGGTCACCAATCTGAGGTCAACGAGGTCAAAAATCTATGAGCCACGAAATCACCAATCTAGAAGCCACAAGTTCACCAATGTACGGACCACGAAGTCACCAATCTAGGAGTTACGAAGTCAACAATCTAGGGGCCACGAGGTCAAACAAGGTCTCCAATCTAGGGGACAATAGAGGTCACTAATCTAGGGGTCACTGTATCTCCAATCTAGGAGCCACGAGGTCACCGATCTAGGAGCCACGAGGTCACCAATCTAGGAGCCACGAGGTCACAAATCTAGGAGCCATGAGTTCACCATCTAGGAGCCACGAGGTCATAAATCTAGGAGCCACGAGGTCACCAATCAAGGGGCCACGAGGTCACCAATCTAGGGGCCCAGAGGTCACCAATCTAGGAGTAACTTACGCCATAGCAACGTTGCTTCCATCTATAACAACCATCCTCAAGCCTGTTGTATTGACATACTTTTCTGGATTGTATACGTTACTGCCTATGCTGTTCTGGGATAACTTCTTGCCGACAATAACTTCTTTTATATACGTGTCTTCAGCTGTTTCTAGTGCTCGAGGCTGTAATTTTTTCAAGAAACTAGGTTTTCTCATAGTAATAATTTGACGGCCTCTTTGGGCAGTGGGCGATTTCTATAATTCAGATAGACTTCAAAGAGAGTGTTATTCTTCTACTAATATTTAAAAGACGATTTTTAAAAACGATATTTGTTTCTCTTTTACATCAAAAATACTGAATAAAAAATAAAAATTGTTAAGGTTCAAGTAAGCAATCAAAGACATGGATGGAAGCTTTTCTTATAAAATTATTTAACATACCTCTATTTTTGTCGGCAAGCTCAATCCATTGAAGAGGTTCTCCGATATGAATGCCAGTATCTTGTCCTTATCTCTAGCGTTGAGGTTCACGAGGCCCGTCTGGATTGCGGCAGCAATGCTCGGCTTACTCGAAGGTCTATGTAGAACTGTGACTTCAGAGTCACCGCTCATTGAACTGCCTTGACTGTAATATAAGGAAACGATTAGGGATCTTATCTTATACATAACAAGAACACTAGCCTATAACAGTCCATTGCTGGACATAGGCCTCCTCTTATAAGGTAGATATGCCCATAATCTTTACGCTGGGTAATAAAATAAAATAAAATAAATAATGCTGGACACTATCACACAGCATCATGTAGCCCCAAACTAAACAGAGGGATATTATGGGAACCACATGATTGATATAATACATTTTTTTAAAAATACATACATATACACAGAAGACAACTAGACCCCGAGACAAATACCTGCAGAACATGCAAACATTGGCTCCGCAGCGGGAATCGAACCTGCAACCTTCAGCGTCTCAGGCGGGCCTTCGCTCACTGCGCCACAGAGGTCGTACATAAAATTGTATTGCGGATCGCAGGGCACAGCTTTTCACATCGCCGACGCTATTGCCCGTCGGGGAACTAGCTGTGCCGTTCTAAGGCTGCGATATGCCGCAATCAGTTGGCCACCTCGTTGTTAGCAGGGTGCACTATGGATGGAGGTCCAAAACTAGTAATGGTAAAGCGCAGTTAGTCAGTGCGTTCCGGTAATCGATAAAAAACTTTTCCCTGAACTGTGAACTAAATATTTAAAATAAAAAAAATAAACATTTAATAAAGGTTAGTTTAAATAAAAGTAGTAACTCACCTAACAGATGTCACAACACAATCTAGTTGCTCATTCGTAGTATCTAAATCAATGATAGTTGGCTGGGTGCTATTATTAAGCCCACTGTCCATTGTCAAATCTATCGTCAAGAAAGAGCTCTCATTAATCTCTTTAGTCTTATTATTGTTACTGTCTTTTACCAGCTGATTATTGACAGTTAGTATAACATCATCGATCGATGGCTTCTGCTTTATAGGTGTGGAGTGGTGTAGGGTGTATACATTCTGCCGCGGTGTGGTCACAGGCTCATCGTCTTTGATGACAATTGGTTGAAGTGGTAATATTCTTCTGCTACTTTTCATGCCGGGAACATTACCAGATCTGTATGAGTCCGATGAAGGGCCAGCTATAGCATTTGTTGACGGACCTATCTTGGGTACTGCGACAGATGTGTTAGACCTGGCATTGGCATCGTGCATGATACTATCCTCCACATCAATGATGCTGATTTCGGAGCTCTGCCGGTCAAGTTGACCGTGGCGTTCCGTTCGGAGTTTCTTGAAGAGTTTCTTGATGGTTTTATCGACCTTCTGGCGTGCCTTTTTCCTTGCTCGGCTGGACTTTAGGGATGTTATTGATGTGTTCATGGTGCTTTTGTTAGATGATAATGACTTATTGGATGGGCGTCTCTGGAAACATTAGGTAAATAATATATATTGAGAAGAGCAGCTTTTGTAAATACAGGATGAGGTAAAAATGTACCTCTGTACAATTGCATGCATGGACTCAATGTTAAGGCCAATGACGTTTCATAGAATATGTACGGAAAACTTCTTGGTCTGACGAAGGTTCGCCTGACCCAGAAGGTTGCGGATTCGATTCCCGTCGTGGGACAAATTATTGCAGTATTTTTAGATTTTTGTTTCAGGTCTGGGTGTTTTCTATATATATATATATATATATGTATGTATTTTAAAAAAATTATATGAGTCATGCGGTTCCCATAATACAAGCTCTGCTTAGTTTGGGGCTGCATGATGCTGTGTGATAATGTCCAGCATTGTTAATTACATATAAGATTTACAAACTAAATAAGTACAGATTTTAATGTAAAAACAAATAAAACAAGAGATGCATGAGAAAGCCCAGCTGGAGCATGCCCGAGACCTGTCAATGTAAATTGTCTAGTGTACTAGTTTTCGTAGTAGTAGAGCCATGCCTATTTCTGGTATGAAACAGAATTGCTGTGCTTGTGTTTGAAGGGTGTGGAAATGACAGGCCCAAAAACATATCACCTTCATGCCCTTAGTGTAGTAGTTTTCATAGTAGTAGAGCTCTTAATGAAGGGCTTGTCTACGGAAGTACTACCACCATGCCTTTTTCTGGCGTGAAGGAGCATTGCTGTGTTTGCGTTTAAAGGGTGTGGGGGCCGGAAATGACAGGAACAAGACACATATCACCTTCATGCTTCAAGTTGATAGACACAGGGGATTGCATCATAGGGCACATTCTAAACAAGGGTGACCTATGATGAACGGAACGGAACTTACCTTTTTTTTACACGAACCTAGCATCCATAATGGCAAAACGAGAGTTGCTCTTTAATGAAATAAATAAAACCAAACCTACTTTTATAATTATAACCAGTGATCGGATGTTCGGGCGCTAATTTAGCTACCTAAAGTTGGCGAGAATACATTATATAGATCGGTTAAAACCACCGGTTGTCTCTGCATCGGTTTGTTTTTCCTCAGGAAATAACCTCAATGATAATTGCGTAAGAATAAATTCGTCTAGATATAGGATTTTGTTAAAAAGTCATCGATATAAACATAATGTTTCTGTTTTATCCGCTAATAGCGACTTTAGTGAAAAACGCGTCGGAATAAAAGAGTATCATAATACAACATAATTGAGAGGTGATTTTTAACAGCTCTATGTTATGTGTTCTCACCAACTTTAGGTAAATAAGCGCCTGAGTGTGGGGGGGGGGGGGGGGGGGGGAGTTGCAATCTATGTCGCACATGAACACATGGGCACTCCAATACATGTAGCACCTCACCATACACACAACAATAACACTAGTATTGAATCACTTTGGCGGAATGTAACATATGGCTCCTTCAAATTACTAATTGCTGGAGTTTAACGACCAACACACTATACATATGAAGACACCGACCAACTACTATTTGATATAATTAAAGAAGCAGAGAGACAGTTTTTATCATGGGAGATTTTAACCTTCTAGACATCCAATGGCCAATAACTACTACTGAAGGGTATAATCAATTACATGCAAAATTTATTGAAATGTTTCTTGACAGCAACTTGCATCAAATTACTCGACAATGTAATCATCAAAAATCACTTCAAGACCTCATTATGTGTAATGAAGAAAATTTGTGTATTGCCGTGGAACACCATCCTTTTATAGGCAAAAGTGAAAAAAATCACCATTTAATCCTTGCAACTCTGCAACTCCCCACTCAATGGAAGAGTAATGTGTTAAGTACAACCCTACAGAGGAATTTTTACAATGCAAACTTTACAATAGTTTCACAAGCTTTTGAAAATGTAGTTATGTAATTCACCCAGTGCAATCCCTGCCTCTTGGAGGAAAGGAAACGTAAAAAAAAAAAATGTTAATATACCATGGACCGGGCCAGATATAGTGAAATTATCACTAGAAAAGGCAAAAGCTTGGAGAACATACAGATTAATGAATTCAAAAATAAACTATGAAAAATATAGAAAGGTTAATAACAAATTAAGAAAATCAAGATGGTAATTCGAAAGTAAGGTAGTTTACAGTGGACTCAAGTCTTTTTATGGCTACATACGGCGGCAATTGTCACAAAGGTATCAATACCATTGTCATTAATAGATGACCACACTAGTACAGTTATTTTAAGTACCTTGGTTCGCTCTTCCAAAATGATGGCAATATTGACCGGGACGTGAAAAATAGAATGAATGCGGGATGGATGAAATAGCGACAGGTCTCAGGAACAACTTGCGACCCTCGAATGCCCCTCAAACTTAAGGGGAAAATCTACAAGACAGTCATCAGACCTGTAGCATTGTATGGATCAGAGTGTTGGGCAATGAAAAAGACGGACGAAATGTTGTTGGGCAATGAAAGAGATGGATGTGTGGTGTGACAAGGATGGATAATATAAGGAACGAGTATATCAGGGGAAGCTTGAAAGTAGCACCTGTGGCAGATAAGGTGAGGAGTGGAAGACTAGCATGGTATGGACATGTGATGAGATTGGGTCGGAGCGTGGACTTCATCAGACTGCTTCTTTCCAGCTTTAAATTGATATTCAGAGAGCCTTGAACCAGTCTGTGATCAGATCCGGTATTAAACCTGTTGATCACAGAAACATCTCTGAATATGTGCCTTTCATCCGTCATGATGAAGTCAATCTCGTATTTGGTCACAGTTGGGGCTTCGCCATGTCCACCTCCTGTGGGGCTTCTTCTCGAAGAAGAAGTTCATCAAGAATAGCCTCTCCTTCTCTAGGAATTTGACCAGCATGTGATTTCTACTTCCAATACCATACGGGCCCACTCTGGATTCATTGCCAATTCAGACTCCCACTTTGCCGTTAAAGTCCCCCATAACAATGTTGAAGTGAGCCTTCGTGGTGTTGTGCAAGGCTTTGGATATTTCCACGTTCATATCCTCCACTTTATCATGCAAGTGTGCCGAGATGGTTGCGTAAACCTGAATGATCTTCATACTATACCATTTGGATAGTCGAAGAATCAGGTACGCCACCCTGGTCGACACACTGGAGATTTCTAGAACATTGTTACAGAGAGCCTTATTGATGAGAAACCCTATGCAACCCTGGTATGTTTGATCACCCTCACGGAAGTACAAAAGGTAGCCCGAGTCTAGGGTTATGGTGTCCTCTCCCTCTCTACGGACTTCACACAACCCCAAAACATGCCATCTAATATTCTCCAGCTCCACTTCCTATCCGATAGAATCAGTAGTTAGTGCTGCATCAGTGAACTCCTTCAAAAATAGACTGACAATTAATTTAAGTGCATGGAAAACTAACCCCGATATACACGTATCAGCTTCAAGCTGCCTGTGTATAAACAAATACCAATGGACAGGTTAGCCTTGAGCAAGCAATGTTTAACGTTATAGTAATTTAAATTAATAGTTTAATTATGATTCTATTGAAAGGTCAATGAAGGAGAGTACAAGAATGTACAATAATTTTAGATTTTAAAAAAGGACTCCGATTTTGTTTGATTTAAGATTCCATGTTCTTTGTCAGTACTTATATAAAGTATCAGGGTGTGATCCTGCAAATAGATTTTTGATATATAATTACGCGCTAGAAGCCAACAGGCAGAAGCCAGTGATTGTTAGTTAGCATGCTGCAACTGCTGTAAGTGAAAGTTATTTTTCCATACCCTGAGATGAACATTCATAAACCCGCGGAATTTCAAAGGCACAAACAGCAGCAAACTTCACTCCACAGCGGCGCATGCGTACAAGAAGTTTTACCTGTTCTCTAGGACACAAAGTTTTTGATGAAAGGGTAACGTGTAGAAATTTTCAACTAACGGATAACTTTATGCTCTTCTTAGACGTCCTGCCCATGATCCATCCAGTTTCAGTGGAAAATTTGAACTTCGAAACACAATAAATAATATCGAAAACGATAGGTTTGCTTTTGATTTTTGAAACAAAATAATTCAAAGTTGGCCACCAAAGGACTTCAAGGGCTCTAAATGAAATGGCGTATCGACGCAGTGTTGCCAGGGCCCTTGAGTCATAAGTTACGTTTCGTTTCCTGAAATGTTACATTTTGGCTACAAAAGTTACTTTATCGTTTATAACATTGAAAATCGCAAGATCGCAAGCTTACTTTTTTAGTAAAACTTACTACGTGATTGTGTTTAAATTCGTCATTGTTGCAAACTTTTTAGGGGAGGGTACGGTAGTTTTGAGCATTGCACCCTTATTGGTAAACATTTTAGTGCAGTTAGGTGCGATGAAGACTCAAAGGTAAGCAACCAAATTGGTGAGAGGAGCGAGCCGCGAAGTATCCAAGTAGTTTAATTTATTAATTATTAGGGTAAAATCCAGATATAAATCGTAGTTTTCTTTTTATACTAAATTATACTAAAACTACGATTTATATCTGGATTTTACCCTAATAATTAATAAATTAAACTAACCAGGCAAGTCTCAAAACTTGTTCCTGGTCTGGTCATAATTTCTGCGCCGTGTGCCACCACCCCGCCCTATTTATGGCACTCAGTGAACCACCAGGCCAGGCGGCCGTTGATTCTTTTACCGGCCCAGATGGGCCACGATGATAATGGAAAAGAATGTTATTAAGTAATACGTATACTTGTATCGTATCCGTAGGTATAATATAAACTAAAAAAATACCTTTTTTAAGGGTTTATCTTGGATAGACAAGAAACACTCGCCAGCCGCTTAGCATTGTGGCGCGAAATTCAAAAGTAACCATACAGAATGAACTATATAATATATAGTACCTTTGTAATTTTTGTGTGAAGTTTCTTGTTAGGTGTCCAGCCTAGCATTTCGAATCAGTAACCCAAGATCCTGGAATGGGCACGGTGGCCCATTTGGCTCCCCCTATACGCCTATGTCGGTAAGAGGCAAATTGCTGTCAGCAAAATGGTGGAAAATAAGGTAATCTATGATGTCTAGTAGTTTATTTAATCATATTATGATAAAACAGACTCGTGTTTCACTTTGTTACTGACCATACTTACAACAACAAACAAACATCACAACGAAACAAAAGAAATCACAATAGCCATGTTTGTTTGTTTCGAAACCGCGAACGAGGCAAACTCGCGAAATAGGAAACGTGCGCCCAATGCTCAAGCTCAAGTTTAAATCCATACTGGATACGTTTCATATTGTCATGGCACGTACTATTTAGAGCCATAGCTCTGAGTGTGCTAACGAGTGAAATTATTTTTAGACGCACCTTATATATTTTTTTATGGTACTTGAACATGGAATAAGCAAATGGCCCACCTGATGTGAAGTAATAACTATTATCTATCACAAAACATTGCATCGTAAATCACGTTTGTTGGAACATGCTCTACGATGCGACGCCCTGCATGCAGATGATAAGCCTCTTATGCCTGTAATTCCACCGGCAACCACACCCTTCAAACCGAAACACAGCATAGCTGCTTCACGGCAGAAACAGGCATAGTGGCACTACTTCCTCGGATGAGCCTTTCACAAAGAATTCTACTACTACTAAAAAGTTTTAGGTACGTTTATCTATTTATATGCGTTCGTTAACAGTTTGCAATAAAAATCTAGTATTGCAAATATCGTTTTGTTTAAAATATATGAAAATTGCAATTAATTTATGACTTTGTTACATGTTACGTGAAGGGGTCAAAAGATACTAAAAATGTATGTAATGTAACCTTCTGGCAACGCTGAATCAATCAGCCAGCCAAGTTTGTTTGCTTCGTTCGAAACCGCGACGAACGAGGCTGAACGAGGCAAACTCACGTACGCGTACACGCTCAAGCAAAAATGAGTTTTAATTAGTTCATCATACGTTTCCAATCGTTATGGCGCGTTCTATTCAGAGCCATCTTTGAGTGAGCTAAGGAGTGAAAATAATTTTAGCCGCGCTAGGTATATGTTCAATTTGGATGCGTTCGTAAACAGTTTACATTTTGTATAAAAAAATTGCATTTTTCAAAAAATACGTAAATTGCCATAAATTTAAGAATTTGTTACATGTTATGTGAGGGGATCAAAAGATACGTGAAATGTATGAAATGAGGATGAAATGTAACCTGGCAACGCATAATCGACGCGCCTGGTCAGGGTGTCCAGGTGTTGCTCAATGAAATCGCCAAATCTTCTATTAGGAAATCAGAAATGAAATCCCATTATGTAATACACACACATTTATTTGTAAGTATCCATTTACAATTATAATGAATCCTATCGTTTTACACACATCTTATACTTTTCAATAGCAGAGCCGAATTAATAATTTCAATCTGTTATGGACACTCTTGACAGTTACTTCTATGTTGTCATAGATAATATATCAAAACCATAAATTCCCAATACCCCCACTCAAGTTCAAGTTATATTTTATTATAATTTTTAATTCAATAATTTTAATCTATTAACAAAATAAACTTGTACTTGTTACAAAAAGAAAAAATAGGTAGGGCATCCCTAAATAATAATGACATTCAGTCACTTACTTATTTACTTTGACATTTGTGACAAATAACCTAAGTAGCTAACATTCAAAATATAACGAACTTATTTTATCCTCCAAAAAACCTAGCATCAACTAAATACTTTAAAGTACATAAAACATTTACTTAATATTTATAAGTTCACAAACATAAGTAGATATAGGGTATAGGTATCTACTGCTTCAATACAAACCAAGTAATTTACACAAGTATTCGTGTCTGTGTCTTGGCAATGGTTTGGTAAATATATCAGCTCTATTTTCATTTGAAGATATATATTTTAGTGACAATAATCCTTTGTTAACAATATCCTTTATAAAATGTACTTTTATATCTATATGTTTAGACCTCTTACTATTTTCATAACTTTCTATCATCTCTATAGTGCTTTGATTATCAATTAGCAACAAACAGTTTAGGTCTTTATCACAATTTAAATCTTTCAACACTCCTTTTATAAACACTATTTCACTTACAGTTAGTGCTGCTGCTACATATTCTGATTCTGCTGTTGATAGTGCAACGGTTGGTTGCTTTTTGGAACTCCAACTTACTAAGTTTCCATAGTGAAATATTGATGATCCACTAATGCTTTTGCGGTCATCTCTCATTCCACCCCAATCTGCATCTGAAAAACTGTTTAAGTGGTTATTTTGTTGTACTTTATAAACTAACCCTTTGTCTTTTGTTTGTTTCAGGTATCTTAGGATTCTCTTCCCAGCTTTCCATAACATAGGTGTCGGACAATGCAAGTATCTGCTGAGGAATCCTGCTGAATATGCAATGTCTGGCCTGCTTGTAGTGGCCAAATACATGAGTGATCCAACAAGTTCTCTGTATGGAATGTTGGTGATAATTTCTTCATTTCCATCAATATTTATACCAACTTCCATCGGTGTACCAACTCCATTACATTCTAGCATGTTAAATCTCAATAAAATCTTCTCTATAGTTTTTGTTTGTTTTATTTGAATATCATATTTTGATCTTGTTATTTCCATTCCCAAAAAGTTTGCAATATTTCCTAAATCTTTAGCATTAAATTCATGTTTGAGATTCTTGACTATTTCATTGCTATCTCCAATTATAAGAATATCATCGACGAATATCAATAAGTACACATTACTTGCTGTGTATAAACAGAAATCGCTTTTCGATTGTGTAAATCCATTTTTAATAAGAAAGTCATTTAACTTCTCATTCCAACATCGTGGAGATTCTTTTAAACCATATAAAGATTTTCTCAATTTTAGTACTTTTCCTTCTTTCTTTTCTAATCCTTCTGGATATTTTATATAGACATCTGTCTTCAAGTCTCCATTCAAAAATGCTGTTGGTATATCCATTTGCTTGATGGGCAAGTCTTCTTGGACTGCTTTGTTGATGAATAATCTAACAGTTGTTATTCTCGCCACTGGTGCGTAAACATTTTGAGTTGTTTCTTCTTGGTAACCTTTAGCAACTAATCTTGCTTTCTTTGTGTTATCAGATTTAGTGCGAAATACCCATCTTGTGTCAGCTTTATGATTCTTTGGTAAATCACATTCTTCCCAAGTTTTAAGTTGTTTAAGTGCTTCTAGTTCTTTCTCTATAGCTTCTGTCCATCCTCCTTGGTTTATTGCTTGTTTAAAAGTAGTAGGATCTTGAGTTAGTAATGCATATGCTACATTTGTCATGTCATAATCATCAAATCTTTTAGGCATCTTTATTTGTCGCTTATTTCTTTGAATTTCTTCTTCTTTTTCGTCTGAGCTTTCATAGTCATCATCATTTGAAGATTCTGACTCTGTTCTAACTTGTATTGGCCTTTCTTTGGACTCAGTTGGCTCGCTTTCTTCATCGATTTGTATATAATCATTTCTCTCTTCTTTATATTTATAGTTTTCCTCGTCAAAACGAACATCTCTTGAGATAACTATATCATTTGTCTTTGGATCCCATAACTTATATCCAGATCCAGAGTATCCAATCATAATCATAGGTTTCGCTCTAGGTTCCAATTTGCTCGGCCTGGGAAAGATCATACACCATGTTTTTGAACCAAAAACTCTTATCTTATCCAGTTGATTCTTTCCATACCAAATTCTAGCAGCAGTATCTCCTTGCAATGCTTTTGTTGGGGATCTGTTTATGACATATGCAGCTGTTCTTATGGCTTCTCCCCATAAATATTTTGGTAAGTTTGTTTCTAACAACATAGCTCTCACTCGATCAGCTAGTGTTCGATTCATTCTCTCGCAAACAGAATTTTGTTGTGGTGTGTATCCACATGTAGTTTCTTGCCTTATGCCATTTTCTTCATAAAATCTCTTTAGTTCTTGATTTACAAATTCTCCTCCTCTATCAGTTCTTATTCTTTTCACATTTATATTATAATTTTTTATCCTTCTTACATATTTTATAATATACTCCTTTGCTTCATCTTTTCTTTTCAATAGATAAACTTCCATAAAATGTGAATAATCATCTATTATGGTAAGATAATACCGTTCTTTGTCTTTAGTTATTGGTGAGATAGGTCCGCCAATGTCACAATAAATCAACTGCCCAATTTGCTTTGTTCTGGGTAATGGGATAGACTTAAATGGACAGCGAGTTGCTTTAGCTTCCATGCATATTGTGCATCGCTCGTTAGATGTTGGTAAGCCAAGTATTCTCATACCTGCATGATTTAAATGTCCCATTCTTCTATGCCATAGATTTGCATCTGTCTTGTTTGTAGTTAACGCATTTTCTTGTTTTAAGCTCAAGGTTAAGATAAAAAGCTTTCCATTATTTTGTCCTCTCACGTGAACTTTTTGGTTACATCTTATTATTGGTATTTTTTTCTCGAATTCCACTGTAAAACCTTTTTCATTTAATTTCATCACAGATATTAGATTATGTGACAGGTTTTCTAATATGAGACAGTCAGTAATATGAATATTTCTTCCTTCGCTAGTTTTTCCAGATATATTACCTTTTTTGTTGGCTGTCATAAAACTTCCACTTGCTATTTGAATTTCGATTTCAGAAATCTCTTTGATATCTGTCATATAACTTTCGTATTCACTATTAATCATGTGATGTGACGCTCCTGAATCGATTATGAACTCAATTTTATTTTCATAGCAATTTATATTTGCTGAGTGGGCTTGAGCAGCGTAAAATGTGGAGTTTTCTTGTCCTACATTTGCGGCCGGTCTACTATTATTATTAGTGCCACTATAACTTTGGATTCCTCTATAATTTCCTCTCATTGGGTTTCCTCTATAATTTCCTCTGTAATTTCCTCTTACTTGTGTTCCTCTGTAATTTCCTCTTATTTGAGTTCCTCTGTAATTTTCGCTATTGTTGTATTTTGGTCTGTTACGACAGTTACGTGCCAGATGGTTGGGCTCACCACAGTTATAGCATTTTAATTCGCTACTATTAAATACATACTCTTCTTTAGAAGTTGAGGGATTCTGTTTACCACTCTTTTCTTTTAGTTCCGCGTCCAATAATTTGCATTTTACAAAATCTGCCGTGAGTTCAGTGTTGGATGTTTCTAATGCAATCACTGTTGCTTTGTAAGCCTCTTCAACAGATAACAAAAGATGACAAACTTTATCTTTTTCATCCATCTGTGTTCCATTCGATTCAATAGCTCTCACAATCTTTTCGAATTTGTTAAAATGTTCCTCAATGCTATCATGCTTTTTACATTTCAAATTCATCAGTTGTCGCCTTAAATATAGAGACGATAGTGTGCTTTTTCGTTCGAAAACTTCCCGTAGATTGTTTACCATTTCATAAGCTGTAGCTGCATTTCTAACATACTCTAAATGTTTATCTGTTAATGTCTGTATTATGCAATTTCGGGCCTTTGCATCTCTTTTTTTATTTTCCTTTACTGTCATGTCCATTTTGTTTTTTATCATATCTTTGCATTCTTTTTCATCCAATGCCATCTCAATTCTGAATAACCAGTTCCCAAAATTTCCCATTTCTAATGGTGGGATTTGAACTAAATTTTCAGCCATGTTCCTTATTTTGTCTTACTCTTTTTCTTTTAATTAATTTATTTTTCTCTTACGATTTTTCCGTAATGGTGGACATCTTTTTCAATTCCGTGTCAATCTGACTTACATAGGTTCTCTGGGATTCTGGGATTCTGGGCCCATAACCTATTAGGAAATCAGAAATGAAATCCCATTATGTAATACACACACATTTATTTGTAAGTATCCATTTACAATTATAATGAATCCTATCGTTTTACACACATCTTATACTTTTCAATAGCAGAGCCGAATTAATAATTTCAATCTGTTATGGACACTCTTGACAGTTACTTCTATGTTGTCATAGATAATATATCAAAACCATAAATTCCCAATATCTTCTGTTGAAAAGTAGCCTAATATTTTTTTATAGTATATAAAATAGTTTATAGTAATAATTAAAAAATATTCATCCCAAAAACTAAATATCAGGATTTTTAACCTACTTCGAAAAAGAAGGAAGTTCTCAATTCATCGGAATCTTTGTTTTTATGTATGTTCACCGATTTCTCTGTAAATCTTAAAACGATTTCCAAATTTTTCTTGTTTGGAAAAGTATACTTCACAGATGGTCCCATATACATTTTATTCCTGAGAGATTGGTACTTCTCCCGCAATTTGCAGGCCGCAAAACTTCATCCTAACTTCTAATTTTCGCCGGTATGGTCATTGAATTAATATTTGGGCCACTACCATTAAAAAAAAAATTAAATGCAAAATAAGATAAAAAGAAAAAACCTGCTAGACAGGTAGGTAGGTACGTACCGATTTTTATTATTATTTATATTTTATTGGCTAATTGGATATAATTATGAGTATAGAAGCAAACTGTCATTTGTCCAAAAAATACTTTTTTTAAACTGGAGATACCAATTTCTTCGTTTTCATTTTAGCTTTTAGCTTAAAAGACTGTTTTGTCGCAAAACTGACTTTGTCCATACATGTGTTGGATGCAAACTTTACTTTGTCCATTTCAACCAATAGGAGTGCGTGTTTTACTAACAGGCAAGATGGCGATTTGATAGTTTTTCAAGGAGGATTGCACAAAGTTTTAATGTGAATAATAAAGTTTTTACGGCTAAAATGTAAGAAAACGTGCAACCAGTGTCTTCTCGATGCTCCAGAAAGCGTACTCGTGCTCCTGAAATGTGGAAGCGATCGCGGGAAAAGCCGGCACGGTAAGTTTAAAATCAGTATGATTTTACCAATAAATAGGGTAGATGTGCCAGAACCTTTGGCACCCAACATACTACTGATGTAGGCAAATAGGTTATTCATCATGATCAGTAATATTTTAGTGTCATTCTGTAAAGTATGTAAATGGTAGGTCGGTAGTTATTTAGGAAGTTTAAAAAACATTTTTTTATTATTTCATCCCTATCCTATGCTAAGTTCTTCCTATTAATGTAATGCGAAAGTTTCTAAATGAGTGACTGAGTGGGCATGTTTGTCCTTCTCTTCTCTTGTAGTTTCTCTTTGTCCCAGCTAAACAGATTTGGCTAACACTTGGAATACACATAGTTTGTGATCTGGAATAAGTCATTAACAAATGGGCTATCTACTTTTATCCAGGTACAACAAGAGTGGAGCCGCAGGTGGATATTAGTTACTTTTATAAGTATATACCTATTAGCTTTAACTGGTACCTACCCTGTTTTATCTTCAGGTATGCGCCGAAACATCTACCTGTCTTACCAACTTGTGAGGACTACAATGGACAGTACAAATGCAGAACATTGAGTATGGGTGATATTAGAAGGAGTAAAATACAAAGAAAGTACCTATTTATTTAAATATTGTAAGAATTTTGTGATATTCCATCAAGCATCAGTAAAAAGTACAAAAAAAATAACTACATAAAGAAATAATATTGTGATATTTCAGTAAGAGACAACCTAGTAATAAATAAATAATTTTGTGATACTTAGCAAGAGTAATATACAAAGAAATTTTGTATTTAAATATAAAACAGTTCATAATTTTAATTTAGATTGGATGACTATATTTGTACAACCTTCTCATAAGTTTCGTGAACTGTTTTTTTTTATCTAGATCACTCTGACGGATTTTTTAAGTTGATTATATAAAAAAATTGTGTGGCAATATTAGTAAAATACAAAGATATTAACGCATGTACCATAAATTCATATCGTTTTTACGCAGTTTATGAGTTTTTTTATTTGATTTGAAAACTAATTAATAATTGTTAGGTAAGTACTAAGTTCGTTTTTTTTATAATTTTAATCAAAATGTAGGTTAAAGTGAGTAGATTATAGGTGCAACTACCCTATAGTCAACACGGAAAAATGGCCGGAAGGTTAGGTGCAAAACCGCTATTGTCCAGGTCGTGTATAAGCAAAATCGAATTTGTCCAACGCTTAGAAGCAAAATCGCAATCAAACTTTTAGAAAATTAATATTGAAACACTTTATGGTTTTATATTTTTATGATATTTGATTCCTTATTGGACTATAAGCGTACAGTTAGTGTATCCGGTTTACCACAGATGGCGGTAATTTGAGTGCAATGAAAAATCTTCGTTTCATAACATTAGCCTTACAAGGACTTACGCTACTTTGCTTTTATACCCCTCATATGTAGAAAAGATGTTAATTGGTCTAAGCTTAATAACGTTTTATCAGTGTCTATACAATAGTAAAAAAAAAACTTTAGGAACAATATAGTACACTTTGAATCGTCAATGTTTATAATTTACACCAATTCATAACGTGACCAAACAGTTAGGAAATGGGAAGAAACTCTGCTAGGATTGTTTTTTTTTAATAACATTTTTACAAAATATATTCATATCTATTACGTACATTGTTTTTTAAGGAGTTTGAGACCATCTTGTGTGTTTTGTGTTCATTATTCATTGAACGTGTTACTCATTTTAACAAAGAACTGTTTTTTTCTTTAATTTTTCTAACTCTACGTCATATTCATGAAAAACAGTTTTTTAAGAAGATATTAATTAAGAATAAACCAATTACGTTCATAGTACATACCGAACCATTCGATCTAACTACTTCACATCGGTCAATACAATTTCAGTGCCATCTGCCATTTGTTTTGTAAGCTCTTATTCAATTTGCATGCAAATCGGTTTGAATCGACTTCAAACCGGTTTACTTATTTTTTCAAACCGAGTTATCCGAGTTGTGTTTTTAACCGAGTTGTCCATCGCTAACCTGAGGTATGATAGCATAGGGCACCTGCCTAGTATTGTGGATAAATTTCGTTGTCGTATGTATACGGAGGGTTATTTCAAAATGACATGCAGATGCACTTTCAAACCATCGTACTTTCTCACGTATTTGGCATTGTTGTAAAAAGTAATATAAGTTTTTCGCAAAATGACCAAATCTAGATTTTTTCAGGTTTTTTGGCTTTCATATTCATCTTATAAAAGGTTTAAGTATAAGGTTTTTTTCTAACAAAAAATATACTAATAATTCTTGCCAAAGTAAGGGTTAAGCTGGCTTAATCTTCGGAACCCAAGCCAACGTCACCTGCACGTGGTGCACTGAAAACTGTTGGGTTTAAAATTATATTATTGCTGAGCCTTTGAATTGTTATTCTCTAGAATGTAAAGGTTTGTTGCATAACTACATTCAGTGATTTTATATCTTCAAAAATGTTGAATAGTGCGAGCAAGAGGGAGGTTTGACCTGTATAGTCTCCTTATGAAACAAAGGCCCCTAGCCTACAATGTTTTTTGAGGTCTGTATCTGTACCACTGTCTGTGTCTGTGAACAAGGTCACGTCACTTCTATAGAAAATCGAGAAAATCAATACAATCCAACCCAAACTTAAGCGCTATCCACACATTTCCGGGTACCCGGCCGTGCCGTGTTCCGTCAGGGACGGGGCATAAATAGGTTATACACGTACAACTTATATGAACTTGTTCACATAGCTCCGTGTCAGGCGCATCCATATCATCAGTGTCCTGGAGCACGCTCGGACGCACGGACGCACTGACAGTGCTGTCCGATTTTTATCTATCGTTATCAGCTTCTTATTCATCTAGCGCTATTGCAATCATTGCCAATTCTCCAGTGTTAAATAAGGACATCGCGTTGTGTGCGTATCAGCTAAAGAAACAGATGTTTTGTGCGTACCAGCTAAAGAAACAGATTACACTGATACCGATTTCCCTGATATGTGTGAACACGGGTTCCGGACGACACGTCCCTGACGGGAACACTGTCGGAACACGGATAGCCCTGATCCGGAAATGTGTGGATTCTTCAGAAGGAACTTCAGAGGGAAATCAGTTTGTTATTAAACTAGATAAAGTCTTAAAATTCAATACGCCTGGTATCTACTTTCTTATGTCCAATATCATTAGATAGAAAGGGATGCATACATATATCAATGCGACTTCAAAAAGTTAATCGTACCAGGGCGCTCGAACAAATTTCTATGCAGGTTCATACAAATGCCGGTACGAAGTCGCAGAAATCGCATTGAGATAAAGTATGCATCTCTTTCTAGCTAATGTTAGCTACTTAATGTTAGCTAATGTTCTCTACTTTCTTATGTCCATATATGTATATGGACATAAGAAAGTAGAGATCAGCCGTATGAGTTAATGTTCAGAGCATAAATGAATTTTAAGACTTCTAACCTAGATTGAAAACGCCAAATATTTTTGAATTAATTTAATATAATTTTAAAGCCTCTATGGAAAACAGTAGATCGAAAATTTTAGATTAGGTACCTACGTAATAGTTTAGGCTAGCATCTATGAAGTTAGTACTAAAATAAGTCTTTGTCTCAAATATCATACACATACCTATTTTCATGGGTTATTCCCACAATGGATTCTGCGAAATGATTTACAATTATTATAAATTATTGGGGTGTAACATATTACTTAAACCATCATCAACAAATTATTACCACTTGGTAGGTAGGTCCTAAGTAAAAAGTCTAGACTAGACACAAAAAGTACCTATCTTTTTTGTGGTCTAGACCAGAGGGCCTAGTACGAGTTGCACAATTCGAAAACTTTCTTGATTTATATTTATATTCCATATCGAGCTCAATTTTTTGTTTAGTTTATTGAAAATTACGTAACTGGTTTTAGGTAGAAATCGAACAACGTAGGTAATCTTCTTGCAGATTGCAATAATTATCACTCAAAACTGTGAGGTAACAAACGAAAAAAGGGACCTACTTTAAAATTGAGCTCGTTAAAGTACCTATAATGTAAAAGTTTTCGAATTGTGGAATTGTGGTAATAGGCACTCAGACCATTTATTTACCTACAACAAGTGTAGAATCGTGTTAAGTCTTACTTATTTACACTTTGTTTATAAATCGGTTTAATAATTATTATGTATATCTACATAAGTATATACTTACTAGAAAGTTATTGAATACTACTCAATAAGACGACCTAATTCTTACTACACCTATTAATACTAAACTACTCTTTGATAGGGATGTTACGAATATTTGCATTCACATTCGGTTATCCGAATGATTTGCAACATTTTATACATTCGCATTTGAAACAAGTGATACAAAATGCAAATGTTTTGCGAATGCGAATGTGTGTAGGTCGTATCGTATCTCGCCTCGTCCGAATCGTGTCGTTCCTCTAACGCGCGCAGCGCGCAGCTGTATCACTCACCTCGACACGACACTCGTGGTTCATTCGACTGATAGCAGGACTTTTTTCTCGCTGATTGTTTGGTTTGTTTTGTTTTGTCAATCAATTACAACTAATCTTACATAAAAAATAAGTAAGTAGTTAGCGAGATTTTCCGATTGCACCCAGAAAAAAATATTTTGGTAATATGGCAATATTTTACACCAATCGTGGACCACGCGAAATGCATTGTTTGTGACAAAAGTTATGTAACTCACAATTGGGCGAACTACTACGTACACATTTGAGAAATATTCATTTTGATGAATAAACATTCGCATTCGCACATTTCCTTTCCAAAAATTCGCATTCGCATTCACATTCGCGTGTGTGAAGAATATGACATTCGTTACATCCCTAATCTTTGAGTACTAGTTGATTGAGTGCGAAATATAACATTACTGCAGCGACCAGCAAACGAGGCATTGATGGACGAACGTGTAAATGCGAGGTGAAGCCGAGGCACACATACGTGTGTCAGTGTGGCCAAGGCTTGTATAGTACTTTTCTCAAATAATGCGCGGAAATTAAAACTAAGTAGGTAGTTCCTAGGCAGAACTTGTATATTTTTCAATATACAGCTTTCTATTTGAAAGCCAGTTCGAAAATTAAATAAATCCTTTGATAAGTTACCTCCTTGATTGTCATGTTTCGGAGTAAAAAGATCGTTCCATTTTTAAATTACAAGACAGAGATATGAGTTTTAGGAACATACAAAGTTATAGGAAGAGGAGGAATTTATTTGGCCGCCAAACACAGGGATTTTCATACAAATTTTGCCGGCCGCTGCTCGCATTTATTGTCCAGTACAGCAATTTTGATTTATCTCAAAGAAGGTTGTCAAAATAATGTTCAAACCAAGCATGTTTGAGAAAAACAATAACTTATACTTGATGTACCTATATAGTTTGCGGTAGCTATATTTTTGTATGGAAATGTCAAAGTTTTATAAACTCCCTGCTAAGGCCCCGCTCCATTTTCATACAAAATTAACGTGAACCTAAACTTTGTAGTAAGGTCACAGGTATGGTGTGTTCTTCGCACTCAAGTGACAGACTGAGCTGCAGATGGAATCGAAGCGTCGAATGTGACGCACGACCGACTCAACTCACGCGTGCTCACGCATAAATCGTGCCATCTAGACAAGCTATTACGTACTAGTGCACATTTCTTCACTTTAAAATCTTTAAATAAAAGTCAATAGATGGCGCTATTTACAAGTAAACACTTCAACAGATTTGATACAGGTGTTACACTCGACGCGGCAGCACCAATGAAACTTGCAGTTACATCGCTCCTTTAGAATAATTCTCTTGGTGTTGTAGCCTCTGCCGCAGCATAGGAGTGAACAACCATCCATACCGGAGGACGTTCTGTTACATTCTCGTCCTGTTGTGCCCAGAGAACCCTGAAATTAAAAAAAAAACTAGGTAGAGCAAAAAGTTTTTTAAATAATTTATGAGGTAGAAAAGAGTCCTATGCACGAAAGAAGCCACGTGACTTCTTTCAATTAGCGGATTTAAAGCCGAATCTTCAGTATAGGTAACGTAAAACACCGAATATTCATAAGGAAATTCTAGACAGAAAATATTATTTGCAATAAATTTTAGTTGGAGACGTTTTGATTTTCCTTTGCTTTTGATTTATTTCGATTCTATTTTTGCTTCCACACATCAGTGGCGCCGTGTTTGCGAGATTTCCTTCGTGAAAAGGACTATAACTATTCAGTTGAGCGATTAGCGCTCACACGACAACGTTATCAACTCATCGTGCAACGACTTGTGCTGTGCGGGGCTAATTCTCATGCACAAAAAGTCACTAGACTTTCGACTTCACGTACTATTTGCTACGATTAAAAACGCTTAATACTAGGTACCTTTTTGGCCGCACAAGGCTCACCTGTCCCGTCGATTCATTACAAAAGTTTTCGATTACGATTCCACTTACTAAGTAGGTAGGGCTACTAAGTAAACAAAGTAACTTGCCGGCTCTATTATTTTGTAATATCAACACTTTCATTGACGACCTCTGCGGCGCAATAGGTGTAAGCCCTGATACTGATGCAGTTTGCGGGCTTGATTACCGCCGCGAGACATATTAGTGGGTAGGTACCTACTCAGTCATGTAGTACCTTATTACAAGCTCTTTTTATTATAATGATGTTGTGTTTGTAAATTCCCAACATTATTATTTTATTCAATAATTTTTCATCTGCCATTAGAAAACTACCTACTGCAAAACATTGTGCCTCTCCTCTCCTAATTCTGAGGTGTCGCTTCCACGCTTGATATGTGCGTTGGTGATATGATAGCAGTAACTATTGATGTTATGAAGATAGGATCCCGAACAAAACGATATTTTTGTCTACCTACAAAACACAGCACATCTCAATTTCCCTATTTTCATAAAAACTCTACAATACATACCACGGATTGATTTTTGATGCAGTAATTGGGCGATTCTTCCAAGTATAGCAGATCCTGGGCTGTGGGTAGGCTGTAGTGTGGATCTCCAATGCGAAGCTTGCCGCGCCTTGAGACACGAACCTCAGTCGCACCTTCGTACTTGTCTTTGAGGTAATCACCTGCAAGAAAAGATAGAATCGAATGTACCTATACCTAGGTGTCGCAGTCAGTGAGAAAGGAAGATTATCTCATCACCATTCAAATACATTTCTATTTATATCACTACATTTTGGTTGGCACTTGTAGCAATATGGGGTGTGTCAAGCCCGCCCCCCCCACAAGTAGGCAGGTACTTAGACCAAACTCCTTATTTAGTTGCCTAGGAATAGGTAGGTAGGTGTATAGGTAGATATTATAGTAGGTTTATTAGATTACATAAAGCAATATATTAAACCTACGATACCTAATCCATAGAACCCAAAGCTTTTATTTTACAAAACATCCGACGGGCCGAAACAGTTACGAATCTCGTAAACTTGAAATTCTCTAAGCTCAAGACAGTTTTAAATACCCATAAATAAAGTCGTTGCTTCATTACGTGGCGTTGAAATGGTTTTAAATCGGAGACTAGGTGAATTCTTTGGGATTATTGTTATTAAATAAGCTTTTTATGGATATTTGAAAGTTTTGACTTTATAATAGGGCATTATGACTTTGTGTCTCTATCAGGTTGTACTTAAATAGGTAGGTACTAACCAACTAAGAAGTGGCGTGCCCATGGAGATTAGTACAGTTAAAGAAAAGCAGGCTACCTTGATAATGGACTTGGCGTGATGTTTTAATAAAAGAATGATGAAAGGCTCTTTCGGTAGTAGGTTAAAAGTAATAATAACCACGTATATACGTTTCTTGGGGCCCGATTATCAGTAATAGAGATATTGGTAAAGTCTAAATACTAAAACAGGCAGGTCAAAAGTCAGGGCTCTGATTCTCAAGAATAGGTAGAGATGATTGTCACAGTAAATAATTATATTGCGGGATCTGTGGAAATTATGTCTAATGCGACAATCATCTCTATTCTTGAGAATCAAGGTCCTGACATTTTTGACCGACCCACAAACTTCCTGTAGACCTGTCTACTTTAGTAGACTTATAACCTTTTAGTAGAAATGGATGGGTGAGAAAAAGTATTCGGCCTGCAGACAATAATCGAAAACAATACATACGATTTTTAATAAAACAATCGGCCGAAATACCAGGATGGCATGAACACGGAGGAGTAATTACCCTATTACCGGAGTAACTGTTGTTGATCTATGACATTAATCAGTTGCAGTGCGGAACAATGGATTTATTTAATTGCCCGTGAAGGAACAATGTGAGGGAATGTTTTTGTGTCCGGAATTCCACGGATGAAAATTTGATGAAGTAGAAGTAACCCCTAAAGTATAATGTCTCTACTCAGCTAGAGTCAGTAATACCAAACAAAGCTTAATGTTGTAGTGTATCTAAGTATTTTTATGTATATTTTAAATTGTACCGTCATTAACTATTTTCTAGCCTTGGCCTTGCCTAAATGAATTATTTTTGAATTATGATTAAATAAATTAGCAGAAAGGTACAAACTCATGTATCTTTATAGCATAAGTAGATTAGATACATACAATTTAAACCAAAAGTTATATAAAATTCGAATTATCTACGGTCTTCATAATACAGTTTTAATAACCTAATCAGTGTAAAATTACCCATTAAACCCAAACCCTTCTAATAATTATGGACTATTATAATGGACCACCCAGAGGCGGATATGACATCATTATCTCATAATAATAGCCACCTTAGTTTGTCATTTGACTCCAAACTATCAGAAGGCTACAAAAACTATTCAAAATGATAAAGGCTGATTACACCACGCGGTATTCAGTCTGTGCTAGTAAGACTGTTGTACTGACTAACTAGATTTACTAAGACCGACTAGTGGCTTACTCTTATTACACTACGCTAAGTGTAATACAGTCTTACTAAGACAGACTGAATACCGCGTGGTGTACTAGGCCTTTTAGTAAGTAGATTCTCAAATTTAACGATTGTTTTTTGTTCATTCAGCATTTCCCCTCAGATTAGTTTTAACGAAAAGGGTGAATCCAGTTTCCCGTACTTAGGGGAGATTTTCCCGCATCCGGGCATCCGCGATACCAGGGCAGGATACAGCAAAGGAGGTTAGGAAGAATGCTAAGCATTTTCAGTATGTTGGGATTCTTCAGAGCTTTGAGGTTTGACGTCACAAGTTACGTCATATACAATGCGGCCGGTAGTATTAGTGCGGTAGATTTATTAAAATTACGATATTGAATTCTATGGAGAATATAGAATCTGTACTTATGAATAAATTATTGGTAAAAACACTTTTAAAAAACCTAAACCTAAATTGATGGGTTTGATTTAATGTTCTTTTTTCTGTTAAGAGCTTTTAATAAGTTTTAATTTTTTTTCATACGTTGCTTGGTTTTCATTTTATGATCAAAATTGAAGTTTGCAAAGCCAGAAATTTGAAACTAATATATGTTAAAGAAGAATATCTATATTTTACATGAAAATTATAGCAAGTCCCAACCTTAAACAGTTTTTGAGAAATCTTCCAAAATGGGGGAGGGTTGAAAAATAAAAGGGGGGGTTGCTAGGTCAAGTGAGGTATCAAATGAAAAACCTTGATTTAAACAATATAAATCCATTTTTTGATATCAAAATTTATGTTAGTTTTTGATTTAGAATGAAAAGAGCTCAAAAAATGACCATCCCCCCCCCTTAACTCCGAAGTTAAAAACCTGAAATTTATACATATTATAAAAATATATGTATGCTATATATACTATAATGTACTATAGTAGTAATTCCATGAATGCACGTGGTTGTACCTCTGGGTTGAATCTGCTAACAGATCCTTGACCACAAAATAAATTATTATGTGCCTTCATATTTTGCGGTAAAGTGACTACCGACCGAACAAACCCATCGATATATACTGTGACTTGAAAAAATCCTCCGATGACGCTTCGTTTTCCTTTGAAAAACAGTCAAATTTTCGACACCTCGTTGTTAATTTTTGTCAGTTTTTCACGAGGAAACGAAGAGTCATCAGTTACGTTATAATATAGGATTCCACGGTAAGTCGACTCCACCTAGAGTGGGATAAGGGCAGGGAAATGATGATGATGGCAAGTCGAGGTCAGGGGCGGATTTAATCCATTGGTCGCCCTCGGCATATGAAAGATTGCCGCCCCTCTACTCGTTGTAAACCACGAAAAATTTAAAGAAAAACCCCGAACCTGCTCTTTGCCCTTGGATATATTACAGTTTAAACTATATTGTTACGTATTTGATATTGCGTAGATGACCAAGAAGTGCCGTGGAATACGGAGTACAGAAAGCAAGCCGAAAACAATTGAAAAACCAATTGATATGATTGTAAAAAAATATAAATTGAAGAGGTTTTTAAGGAGGCCTGTAGGGGCAGGCGGGGAAATATGACAGATCCTGGGAACGACTACTCCTCTTCTCCATCGAATACGTAAACTAATACTTATTTCCATGATGTCATTTATATCTATACACATCAGGGCCGCTTGTTCTATTAAGCTATTGCATAGCTTCTATCGAGGGCCCTGAGCGCGGGGACCGAATCCAGAAATTCCGTAACGAAAAAAAACCTCACGCTCCCCACTCCGACGGGCACGGAGGTGTGGCTTGAAGGCCGTGCATTGTCTAACGTCGTTTCTTTTCGGCAGTCTTCGACACGGTGTTTGTGTGCGTGCAACTAGACGTATTTTTATTTAATAAAAGAAAAAAATTGTTTTCTTATCGGTCGCCACGCTCAAAAAGTGTAACTTGAATTAATATCAAAGAAAAATAAATACTGCATAAATAAAATAAATAAATAATTATAATTGCATAAGTTGATACAAAATGCTATGCAATAGCTTTACCGCGGCAGTCCCCGAGTGCCACACGTCTTTTTATATTTTTTAAAGAATATCGCCTAAGCGAAGGAGCAACAAATGAAAGGCGCGAGTACAAAAAAAAACTAGTAAATTGTACCGCCATAGGCCCGGGCCTATTTTGCCTGTTGGGAAATCCGCCCCTGGTTGAGGTAAGGTATTATTGAGGTGTCCATTTAGAGGGTGTTACCAGTGTTACTCACCTACTTCCCTGAAGGACGCCAGCTGCTGCCAGCAAGTGATAAGGCTGCATGATCCGGAGACTCCGTGGCATTTGCATGTCACTTTAGACTTGGCGATCACAGCCTGGGGCAACATAATTCATTTATTTGTTTGTAAACACAGGTAAATATACAATATCAGATGGTTCAGGTAAACATTGATGTCTGTGCTTCACCTAAAAACACACAAACATTAAAGAGAGTTCAAAACCAGATTAGATTACAAAAATTAAAAATTATATGTCTACATTATTTAAAAAATTGTCAGGGTTATTATCATCCAAATATTCCCGAATATTATAAAAGCTTTTTTTACAAGTATTTTTTTAATTTTACCCTGAACACATTCAAGCTAGGAACATTTAATATAGCTTGAGGTAGTTTGTTGGTGGAATATTGAAATTACGTGTAATTGACGCATTAGATTTACGTTAACTCTTTGTTAGATTTTTCATACAGGAGCTTGAGGTAACTAACTAACGCCCGTGGCTCCGTTTGCGTGGATTAAAAGCAACCCATGTATCAGTCCAAGTGTTGAACTATAAGTATGCCAAGTTTCATCCAAATCCGTTCAGTCGTTAAAGCCGTTCAACGTTATGGAGTTGAGTGGTATCAAACATAATCTATTAATTTTGATTATGACTGTCTAGAATCTAATTCAGTGTTAGGAATATGTAGGGTTTATTTACCTAAAGTTTGAATAAAACTGAAAAAAGCGGCGATTTCCTTAGAACTACATTTTTTCGGGGACCAAATTGAACCGGGTTTCAGGACACCATTTATTCATTTCTTAGACCTAGATTAGAACGAACTAAAATTCATGTCCATCACACAAATGTTTGTCCTGGGCGGGAAACTATCCCGCGACCTAACGCCTGTAAGGTTTATTAGTAAAATAAATAATTTAGAAATATTCTTCACACTTTTTCGAATTCAAACTTTTCCTGTATGATAAGTTCAACGGGAAAAGTACTAGGGAGTAATAAAATAGAAGAATTATTCTAATGAGAATGTCCTGTACCTAAAAAAGTACGCAGATAAACCTTTCCCTAACAACAGTGGTAATAATATTATTGACAGCACAGAATATTGATAATTATTTAAGATAGAAAGTAATAAAAAGTTATTCTTGTTTGTCCCTTAGCAAAAGGACAAGGCTAAATCTGACTATAATTTCATCCTAAACATGTTCTTACCCGTCTCCCTGCTTCGTTATTATGTCGGTTCATCAGCTGCCGGCCTTGTTCGCGGCTGCCTCTCTTCACTTTGCGTTCCCGTTCTCTGATATCTACGAAGCTTTCTGTGAACCTGGTACAATTGAATAATTATATTTTAATTTAATTATACACAAGAAGATCTCTCTTCATATTATTTAATATTTTTGAACAGCAAAAATAGTAAATTACTGCAGCGGCCAGCAAAAGAGGTAGGACTCTATGTGTTACACGTTCGTCCATCAATGCCTTGTTGTGGCCAAGGCTTGTATAGTACTTTTCTCAAATAATGCGCGGAAATTAAAACAAAGTAGTTCTTAGGCAGAACTTGTACATTTTTCAATAAACAGCATTCTTTTTGCAAGCCAGTTCGAAATTTAAACATATCCTTTGATTAATTACCTCCTTGGTTGCCATGTTTCGGAGTAAAAGATCGTCCCATTTTTAAATAACACGACAGATATGAGTTTACATAGTAATTTATTTGGCCGCTAAACACGATAGATATGAGTTTTCATATAACTTTTGCCGGCCGCTGCTCGCATGCACTTGGCCAGTACAGCAATTTCGATTCATTTCGAAGAAGGTTGTCAAAATAATGCTCTAATTTCTAAGCTTGTTAAAGAAAATGAATACTACTAAAATATTATAATACCGTTAAGAATTTTATGAAGGCTTGATTTTAAATTAATAGCTGCTATCTAAGTGGTCGAATAAGCATAATACTGAAAATACAATGAAACAACGCAAACCATTGAAACTTTTTCTAAAGAATTTTTCTGAGATAAGGATAGCTATACTTTTCATAGCTCCAACCGACGAAGCTACGTCACTGCTACGTAGCTGCTACGAGGGGTTGTCGTAGCAATGGAATACCCATGGCAAATTTGCTTTTATTATCATATAGTCTAAGTTGATTTTTCTATGACTGAACGAAAGAGCGTTGAATGTTCGACAGTTGGTTTTGCTCCTGGTATTTGAGCTTTGTGCAGGAGCCATTAAGAACAGTATACTATCAATGGTCAGCTTTAAATTTTTTTCGGGTTTTTTTCACCGGTTCATTCGCCGTACATGAAATTAGTTTACCAGAAGTAATGAAAAAAAAAATACGGTAACTTTGGTAAAATAATCAGTCCTTAGGAGGACTGATTATTTTACCAAAGTTACCGTATTTTTTTTTTAATTACTTCTGGTAAACTAATTTCATGTACGAAATCAGTTTACTTATTTTAGTTGATGCCATAGCAATATTCAAAGAAAAATATTCTGATTCAAACTCAAACAAAGCAAAGGAAAAACTAACGTTATTGAACGCTTTGAATAAAAATTCAATTATGAATCAATAGACTTTTGAGCTCAGAACAGGGTGCAATGGCGCTCATTAGGGGAGGCCTATGTCCAGCAGTGGACTGCTATGGCTGATGATGATGCTATGGCTTTGGTATTTCTGAATTTTCTTGAATGGACGTTGTACTCAAAAGTACAACGTCCATTCAAGAAAATTCAGAAATATCAAAAGCCTTGTGACGCGGTATTTTTATTTACCCCAGCTAACACTCACAGGGTTGTAAAACCGGGTAAGCGGGATTAACTACTGTTTCCAGTTTATGCTCACCTGGTAGCTTAACTCAGCAAAACCACCCTTAAACCGGTTTATCCTGGCTTATCCGGGGTTGCCCGGTTCAAGTCGACAATCTACATAACCAAGACGAGCTCTAATTTTTTTATTATAAACATTTTCTTATTAATTTTACAATAATTCGGTTCGTTCATCCCTAACTGTCAAGATTTCCTCGCACCTACACCACCTTCTTCATCGTAAAAATGACTAAACAGTAAAGAAAACTATACAGATGTTTAGAATTCTCTTGTCTCTCACGCGTATGAACTTATAACTTGAGAACGTATGTTCCACTGGTGCTGCGAATGCTCGGATGCGGGAAAACCCTCCCCTAAGCACAGAAAGGAACGCGTTTTCCTTCTTTTTCCACGTTTCCACCCACATTCTTGGAATTATTGACCTTCTTAGAGTCTATGTTATCCTAGTAGTAAAAATTCAAAGAGTGGAGCGTGGAAAGCCGGCATTTTTTCCCGAATTATCTTGCACATTCCAGGCATTCCTTTTTACCTGTTTAATCTTATGACTTCTTAGTAGAGCAAATTCAAAGGGACTTGCCACAGAGCTTTTTTAAAGTTCCCTATCGTACAAAGCTTAAAAAGCTCCACCTTCATAATTTCTGTGTGAGGGTTTTTGAAGGTGTGTAGATATGCTCCGCCCACTGTATCGTATACTTACTAACGGTACGGTACGGTAGGTACTAACTATTTGAAACGCAATTTTCAAACCTGCGCAGCTACTAATACGTTATGGATGCCTGGTAACCAAGGTTCACGTTTTTATAAAGCCTTTTGAGGAAACAACCTTTTTCTGAAAAGGTTGGAAAATGAAAAGGCTTTTTATGTTATAGAACAAAAGTTTGAAACAAAGCAGTATACCTACCCAATACTCAAAAGATGAAAATAGTGAAATTAGATGGATTGGGCAGCCACCAAAAAGTTGTGAATAGAGTTATAGCGTGGGTTAGCAAGCCTAAAGGCTTTCATATATTCATACTCATATTATTTATCGCTTACATAATTATAATACATGTCAGCTTCTCTTCTACTTATGTGGTAGGTGACATAATTATGTACCCGGATACATCGAGATATATATATATTTTGCTCGAAGCCCGGATAGGGTGTTGCAATTACTTTAGTTAATTCTATTATATAGAATAAAAATAAAATGTAAAAGATTAAAGATAAAGTAACAATAATAAAAATAGGTCAATTGTCAAAAACACAGAAACTAATGCACATTTTTATACTTTTGTTAAAAAAATTCGTCAAGCCAAATACATGCGAGCAGGGGCCGGCAAAATTTGTATGAAAATCCATATCTGTCGTGTTTAGCGGCCAAATAAATTACTGTTAACTCATCTGCCATAGTGTTATTTAAAAATGGAACGATCTTTTATTCCGAAACATGGCAACCAAGGAGGTAACTTTACAAAAGTTTTATTTAAATTTCGAACTGGCTTTCAATTTGAAAAAAGAAAGCTGTTTATTGAAAAATGCACAAGTGCTGCCAAAGAACTACCTAGTTTTAATTTCCGCGCATTATTTGAGAAATGCTCAATGCCTCTTTTGCTGGCTGCTGCAGTAATGTACTATAACGAACTATTTAATTTTTTTTATTGGTCTTCTTCTTCGTATGAGCTAGTGACCAACTCGGGTATTGTAATATATATCTTTTATTGGTATTATAGAGTAACTGACAACATAAACACACCGCCTTGAGACAGGGGGGCGTAGCTAGCTATATGAACATTTTGAAGTATTCTAGCAATTAATTTATTAAACTTCCGACCGCGGCTTCCCTCGCGCGGTACCCGGATAAAAATAAGCTTTTATGTTGTTTCAGGTCTAAAAGTACTGAACAGCTCAATCCTTTCAGTAGTTTTGGCTGGAAGGAGAAACAAATATATCACATTTCACAAACTAATATTAAGTAGGATTTTGCATGTAGATCTGAAAGTCTGAATTTGAACATATTCCATCAGACGATGGTGAAAGTATCTCCGCAGCGGTTAGTATCTGTTAACTCAACATGTGGCACATTTAAGAGTCGTACTTTCTTTTGAAACTCTTTACATACTATGTTCCTGGTCCCTGCGACACAAAAGTGTGACGCAAGCATCGTTAAGAGGCGCACAACATTTGTACTCCAGTCCCGGCGCCCAAGAAACTCTATTTAACTGTCTTCATTTACTTTTGTAGTCCTGGTATATTCGTCCCGTAATATGCAGAAATTTCATGATTTTCTGAATTAATAGTGGGAAAAATAGGTTTTTCTTTTGCTCTTTACCTGAAGAAACTGTGTGAAAGTTTCAAACTTCATTCAAGGTCCGTTCCATCGCTGCTTGGTCCTGTATATATTTGATGCTTCTTACTCACCGCTCTTGCTTTTTATAAAACCCTGAACAATGGATAGAATATGTACTCTATCAATTGTTCCGGGTTGTGTAAAATTAGCCAAACCGGACGATTTTCAGGAACATTTCAGGCATACAAAAAATCATTACCTTTATTTACTTTGACAGGTACCTACCATTTCAATTTCAGTTTACTGAAAATGTATTGCTGAATACCCACGAAAGTAATTTTCACCCGGTTTTCAATAACCCTTTCATTTTCATCCGGGTCTCTAACCCTTTCAGTACGTGAAAATTCGCCAGGGCACCATGAATTGGTAGGAGATGTGCTACGTGACGTACAGGGTGGTTACGGCGTAGAGGGGGGCTTCACCACGTAGAGGGAGCCTTTTCAGCGTAAAGGGAGGCTACATGGCGCGCCGGCTGGGTGGTGGTTTGTCATGTGACGTGAAATGAAAAGTTTCTTTAAATGTGATAAACCGCTTTAATAGAAAATATGTACCTAATTTATAACGAAATATAAAAGCACCAAAAACTGAAAGAAATCATAGAATCGTATGACTTTTACATTGGCTTTTATGGAAAAGCATAACACTAGGGATGTCTATATCATATCTAAGCTATTTTCAATAAATAATACTTAGATTTGTCAGTTTACTTACTTAAATATGGATTTAAAAATGAAAACAATATTAGCAATATTTGACAAACTGCAATACGAGTCATATTAGCTTTGCTCTGTGTTTTTGTAGTGTACAAAGTGTACATACCCGTTAAGTAGAACTCTTTCTAGCCCATGTTTTCCTGGTACCTAACCTGTCGTAAGCCATGGTTTGACAACCGTGAAGACCGGCTGACAGCTGATTAATATTTTAAACAAAGGTTATTTTGGGATATATAATCTCTATAATCTGTTGTGTCTGTGCTTTGGGTAGTATTATTTTGTCATATTGTGCCAAATTTGACGAACATTTTTATTATTTATGTATTGTTTTTTGTAATTATGTTATTTTTTTGAAGAAAAACAAAATGTTTAATCTGAGAAGCAGTACAAGTTAGACTGGGAATTACGGTCTATGAACGATTTTCACCTATTTTGCACCTCTCCTGAAGAGTGCAGGTGGATTTTTCACCTGTATTACATCTCACCTGAGTACTAGGAAATAAGGAAACGCCAGGAGGACATTTACCTTTTCCACGTAAACTGTAATTCAGGTGCAAACTCACACACTCTCATTTTACTTCTCACACAAGCACAAACTATATATGGCTAAAGAAACAAAAAATATCTCTTTTCCTTTTCTATGAAAGAGGAAAATGAAAAAGTAGGTAGAGAGTAGGATGAAAACATTTTCCTTTCTCGCTCACGAAGGTAGCTGGGAATCCTTTGCATTTTATGTTTCGCTCTAAACTCATGTGTTGGAAAAGGAAGGGAAACCCCCTGAATATAGGGAGAATAGAAAATTTTAAAAATTGCCTTGCACAGAACGTAGGAAAAAGGGAGATAGCGAAACTGCTATTCATTCATCGGGGGAAATTAAGGTAACGTGTATCCCATAATTTACCTGAAACATGAACGAACACTGGGGAAATGCCAACAGAGTTAGTATGAAATCAGATAAAATAACTGCGCTGTGTTTCTGAATTCCTAGTTCACAGGTACGGTTAAAGGCAGGTGAGTCTTATCTGAAAGGTTTTCAGTCATACACAGAATTAATTGTAAAGATAACATAATGAAAAATTGCTGCTGATATTGTGTGTAGTTATTAAACTGTCGATATACTATTTTATTTTCAGACTTTTGTTTTTAAAGGTATTATAGTTATTATTTTAAATAATGATTATTAACCGACTTCAAAAAGGAGGAGGTTATCAATACTTCGGAACCTTTTTTTTTTATATTCACCGATAACTCCGTCAATTGTGGAACGATGTTCAAAATTCTGTTTTTGTTTAAAAGAGGTAAACAAAAACAGGTGGTCCCTTATAAATTTTATTCCTGAGGAATTGTAACTTTTCCCGGAAAACTCAAAAAACCTCATCCTCACTTGTAATTTTCGTCCTATGTTCACCAACCAATATCTAAAATTCTTAAGGGCAAGAAGTATGAAGTGATTTATTTGAAGTCGGTTTATTTTTTTTTAAAAGTCCTACTGGTTTTAGATTCTCGTAAACTACCTGTAAATATATTTAAAATTAAGAAATATGAAACTTTCTTTTCACAGACGCCTTTTTTGCGGGGAAAGTTCGATAAAGTGGGGGAAAAGCACCAGGCTTGCATGAGTTTTGAAGCGGTTGATTGTTGCTAGGTTACTAACGGGGTATTTTTGTTAGAACTGGGGTTGTGGAGTAGAATTCAAATAAAATAATAATTTCTTCTCAGGAGAGCAGGAATAGGTAGAGGTGACAACTGGAATTTCTAGGATACCTAGTTGTTATGTAGTAGAATATAGTTTGAAGTACCGGCTGTTAGAAATACAGAATGGTGTTGAAACAAATTAACATTTAGAATTGAGTACATAGTACCATTGAGATCATAGTACAATATAATATAAAGAATAACGATGATTTTATTACGAAAAACTACCCAGGTTGGGGTTTTTAACCGATTTCAAAAAGGAAGAGGTTCTCAATTCGTCGGAACCTTCTTTTTTTTCGACTTTTTTTTATGTATGTTCACCGATAACTCCGTCAATTGTCGACCGATTTTCGAAATTCTTTTTTTAAGAGTAATACTTCACAGGTTGTCCCATATAAATTTTATTCCTGATTGGTACTTTTCCCGGAAAACTCAAAAAACCGCATCCTCACTTGTAATTTTCACCCTATGATCACCAATATCTCCGTCAATTGTGAAACGATTTTCAAAATTCTTTCATGGCAAGACGTAAAAAGTGATTTATTTGAAGTCGGTTTATTTTTTTTAAAGTCCTACTTGTTGCAAAACAATTTTTGGAACGTTTCATTAAAATGTCGCTTGTTAATAACATGAAAATGTAGGTACTTACATACTATAGGTTCAACAGTTTAACATAAAATAAATAATGCTACCAGTATACAGTGCGCACGTTTACACGAGCGCGCACGAGCGCGAATTTCTTCGGCGCCAAACCGCGCGCGGGTCGTGTAAGCGCCGCTTGCTCCTCAGAAAACCTTTGAATTTACAGTTTATATCATTTACATAAAGTACATATTCGCGATCAGCGCGCGTGCCGTATGAACGGGCTATTAGGCTACGGACACAAAGTCAGTGGGCGCGGCGGCGGCGTCGGCGCGAGGAACGGTGTGTTTCAATGCGTAGATTTATATGGAAGTGGTCTCGAAGGCCGTGGTGCGGGAAGCAGCGGGGAGCGGCGCGGCGTACGAGCGATGCGCGCCATTCTAGCGATGCCCGCGCGTCTGCATTAAAACAACACTTCGCCGCTCTAGCGACGTGCAATCTGCCCGCTGGCTTTGAGACCGGGTTTGCGTTGCCGCGCCGCTCCCCGCGCCGCCGCCGCCGCTGCCACGCAATCGCTGACTTCCTGACCGCGGCCTTAGGTAGGTTGCTGAAATGAGGTGTAGTAATAAACCTTCACAAGTCCGCAATCAATAATGAATACCGACCACGTGGAAAGTACGTCACATTCACAACGTGATTTACCAGGCTACCATAATTCTTATGGGGCTGAATACTACGCTTTCATTCATTCATGAACTTGTCTACTCTCCCTAGATGGAACCAAAGAGGTTGGATCTGAAAAAAAAACTGGTATAATCCTATCTCCTATAGACAGGGATATATGGAGAGAATCCTGTTTTGTTTCATAAACATAATTATTATGTTATTATAATATTCATGGAGTCTCAGCTATGAAATACCTCGCCTCTAGGGTAATTTTAGCTTGAAAACAAGACTCCTAACTATTAAGTCAAGACATGGCTTATTTTATCTTATTTTCCACATAAAAAAGAGTCGGAGCTTTTTGTAAATTATCTAGAATATTTTTAGAATGTTTTGATAAAGCTTTTACTTTCTCCAGTTACGTGAGTACGAAGGTACTTATCCAACCTATGCAGTCACTAGGCTACTAGGAAATCATAATACAATTTAGATACTTACTGTTACTTGTATGCATGCCACCTGTGCATGCCACACACCTACTACTTATGCAGGACATTAGTTTCAAAGTATGGGCACGTTTGGCCGTAAAACACCAGTGAACTCTTTAGAGAGGTAGATCAAACTACTAGGACATCATGACACACTAGGAACTTACTTGTATCCATATTCGAGGTTGTCACCGCATCCTCCCCACACCCACTCAGAATGCAGGTGCTTGGGCCTCGAAGCGCGACTACAGCTGCAAGAAGACAGGCGGCCGTCTCGGCAGGCGCGTGAGATGGCAAGGGACACGCCTGCTGAGGTAATCGCGTAAGTGAAGGCGGTTTCTCTTGAGGCTATAAAAAGGAATAAAAAGGTTTGTTATAAAAGTACTATATTTATTAAAGTAAGTAAGTTATCATCATTAGGTACCTAACTGCAAGTAGTTGCTAAGCTTTTTAGCTTTTGAAAAGGGATGAAAGTTATGAATAAACTAAACTAAAAGTAATTCGCAGCTAGATGGGCAGACGATATTGCATCAATCGTGGGCCGAAACTGGATGAGACGAGCTTTGAACCGTGGGGATTGGCATATACAAAGGGTGGCCTATACCCAGCAGTGGGTGAAGTCAGGCTGTATAGATGATAATGATGAAAGGTAATTCGGTATTTTTATACGATTTGCATGGACATATTATATAAACTAATATCGTTGACATACACCCTAAAAACATAACCCGCCTGACAAGGACTTCAGTCGGGTAAAAAATGAGCAAGCATCTAATTCTTTTATCGCTTACGCAAAAGTCTACTTAATTAGTTCTTATATATTTATTTACTTAGCTCATTTTCTAAGAGAAAAACAACTTCGCTCTACTATTTTCACACTACGATGGTAAAGTGGTGAGATTCAAGCACTAAATCCATGTTACTGTCTGACCCAGACAGCAACTGATTTATCGCGACAGAGTTCTAGTATTCTTTTAGGTGTTCTAGATAAAGGAAGAAAATATGCGATGGATTTTCCTTACTCTGTGCTTACGTCATGTGTTCCTGGTACTTGAGATTTATATCCTACACATAAACTTAAACTACGGCCTTTGCTATGGGCCAACTCTTGACCTCGAGGTTTACGTGGGCAAGGATGAGGTTGACGAAGGGTGAACTTTCCCAGAATATGCCTGTTATCTCTATTTTTGAAGCCTTTGGGGTCGTCAGTCAATGGAAAATAATCAAGATGAGCAGTATACAGAGCCCAGTGATAACTTTTACTCACTGACTCTGATTCGTAATCCGTACAATTCAAAGGCGTCTCGGTCAATCTAAGACATAACATTTATATTTCAAAGAAAATTATCAAAAGGCCTACTACAAATACCTATGTCTATCCGCGAGCTATGTTCGGAGTTTCTCTGAAGGATAGAATTCGTAACAAGACTATCCGACAGAGAACTAAAGTTGTCGACAGAGCTCAGATAATTAACCAGCTGAAGAAGTTTTGGGCTGGTCGATTTGATCTTGAGTGGAGACAGGTTACTGGTAGAAGATGGATGCGTCGAGCTCTGGACAGGGCGCAATAGCGCTCATTAGGGGAGGCCTATGTCCTGCAGTGGACTGCTATATGCTGATGATGATGATGATGTTGATGATGACGATGATGTCTATCCGTAACTCGCGAGGATAGGTACTATAGAATTCTATTGAATTTGTTGTAAGCAAACCAGAATAAAATATTAAATATAGTTATAAGTTAGTTTGCTTAGGTAATTAATATAGATTAGGTAATTAATTTTGATTATGCTAGCATTATAGTGAGACATGAGTTCATTATTTAAATAAGACCACCTTTATACCATGTTTGACGCAATAATAGTTATTTGTTATACAAAAGTGCAAAGTTGCTTTCTCAATTCCACAATGCAACCACATGTTTAAAAACCCAAAGGCTAGATATAAATTTTATAGGTAGGTAGGTACCGGTAGCTATAGGTACCTATACATGTCAAGTACAGAGCTCAAAGTCTTCGCTACCGATGGATTGTACTCTAGGACCAATGCGTCTCGTAAGCAAAATTAAGAAGGTCATTAATATGCATGAAACGGTCGCTTTTTAGTGGTCATTCGAATTTGGTCGGATCACAGGTCAGAAACCAGCGTCTAGGTCTTATTTCAGACTATCGTTTATAACTAGCTCAATACGGGACGTAGAGAGCTGAAATTTTCAAGATAAAAAAAAAAATATAATTTTCATTAAACGCACTATTTTATTGTTTATACCAACAATCGTGGTTTCTTGCATTTTGACGCCAAAGCAGGCCTCTTTCACTCCGCAGAATAGGTATAAAAATATACCTACGCATCGCCGGCCCTCCTAGCATGGTTCGTTACGTCGGTTGCCGAGTTCTGCCCGGAACGAAAGTGTCTTTGAGCAGCCGCGGCATTTTACTTTGTTTTTGTTAATGTACCTATATTTTACGCCAAATGAAGGCAAAAAAATACTGCATAGCATTTGGTTGCCTGAATAATAATAAGAAAATGTAAATAATACCAATAGTAGGTACAGAACTGAAAGTTTTTCTACCAAATAATGCGTTGTTTAGATATCAAAGTCTCCCGTATTTACTTAAGTAGATAGGTACTTAGGTACAAGTTCTATTTGAATGCGTTACCTACCTACATAAATAAACGTAATATTATAATGTACGTATTTTTTCATAGACAATTTTTGTGCCATTGGTAGGTATCTACCTACATAGTGCTGTAGTAAGTAGGTATTATGATTTTGATTATGTAGACTGAGAGCAAGATTAGAAACCCAACCTAGGTACATTTTTATTTGGTTTAACTTTAAGTAGGCAGTGTAGGTTATCTACTTAAAAACAGTCGGGTAGGTAGGTGTAGGTAGACAAATCGATGTGGTAAGTTACCTAAAGGTAGGCGTACTAACAACTAAAACTAGATAACTAGGTTACCTACAAACCAAATGTTGTTTTTTTCTCTTGCAAATATCTAGGTAGGTACCTACCTACTAAAATTTTGGCCACGCTGGGCATGCGGGTTGGGGATCGCAGGGTACAGCTTCTCGCACCGCCGACGCTGCTGCCCGTCGGCGGCCAGGTTCTTATTATTCGTCACAGAATTATTCTCAAGACAACCCTAACGTTACACGTGCCACGTCAGTAGAGATAGAGCTATACGATAGAAAGGGATGCAAGGTGTAGGTTAATATAAATGTTAGGCACTGAGTTCGGTACGAGCTGAATAGCACTTTATTGCGTAGCAGCTAAAGTCGCTATTTATTTAAATGATTGCGCGGAGTGAAGCTTCTGTCCCTTCTGTATTCTGTGGCCAAAGTCCGATTTGATTTAATTAATCAATATTATTCAAAATGCGTAAATGTACCTTCTTGAAATTTTTTGTGGTTATAAAAGATAACAACAAGAACCGAACACCGGTTACAGTCAACCTGTATGTCTGCCCATTAAAGAACTAGAATTTTTTTCAAGGTTTTTAAAAAAAAACCAGATTAAGTACTTAAAAACTGTATGTATTTTTGTTAATTTTACTTTGTCATAAATACGCACAAATTATGAGCTACTCGTGTATGTATATTTTATAGGTGCACATTTAATAGTTTCCGAGATCCAAGATTTTGAAAAACGTTACCCCAGCAGGAAAGTTAATAACTCAAAAATCTTAAGACCCACAAACTTTATTTTTAGCGCACTTTTTATGCACAAATATAAGCTATCTGCCCATAATATTCATTTTTGTCTAGGATCATTTTCTTAGAATCTTCCTGCTGGAAGAACGTTAATCCAGCAGAAAACGTATTTTGCGTTTTATTCCAAACACACGCACAATTTTTTTTCTTGACGCATATTTACAGCAGGTAATGCTCTAATTATTATTCCTAGAACTCACTTCATTCTAGAATATACTTTTGTGCTGGGGTAACGCACACAAAATACTCTTTCTGAGGATGTAAATGTATTTGAATCTTTGAATCTTTAGTTGGATGGGTATTTCTATCTGTAACGCGTAATATGCTTGAAACACGGAGCTACGTCAGGTCGATTCGAGAAAAATATTTTCATTTCTTATTATTACGTTTCTAGGTATTGGTATAATAACACAGCTCATTGTTATTGTACAGCTCTACTATAAAGATAGGTTTAATATTTGACGACCTCTCTGGAGTAGTGGCTGAAGGTCCGCCTGAGAGGTATAAGGTTGCGGGCTCGATTCCCGCCGCGAGATAATGTTTGTATTCTGCAATTATTTGCCTCGGGTCTGGGTGTTTTCTATGTATCAATTTACAAAAAAAGGATGTAGGTTTGTAGTATATCAATCATGTGTCTCACATAATACAAGCTCTGCTTAGTTTGGAGCTACATTATGCTGTTTGATAGTGTACAGCATTTTTTTTATTACACAATATTAAATTGTCTTCTCTCGGCACTTACCGATCCTTCATGTTCGTATGGGTTTGTGGTTAACTCCGGTGTCTCAGAATTTAGGCCGCCCGAAGGCCTCGGACATGGCTTAGCGATGACAAAAGCCGGGACCAATATTTTAACATACGTTCTGAAGCACGGAAGCGCTCAGATCTAAATGCCTTGTGGTTTCGAGCAAGATGCAGAGTGTTGCTTCCACACACCACCACACCAGCCTATATCAGTCCACTGCTGGACATAGGCCTCACCTTATAAAGGGGGATTATACCCGTAATCCCCCACGCTGGGCATGCGGGTTGGAGATCGCAGGGTACAGGTTCACGCTGTTGTCCATCGGTAGCCAGGGGATGTAGCTGTGCCGCCAGAGCCTCGTTTGTTAAGCAGCAGGGTGCACCACGGGCAGGTGAAATTGCCTTGAATTCCAAAAAGGTTGGAATCCCTGACACCCCAGGTTGAAACCCCTCACACCCCGTGTTGCTTAACCAAGATGATCTACTAAAACACCGAAGTAAGCGTACGTAAACGAATGGCGAATACGCCAACGGGGCTTATGTTGAGGACCAAACTTTTTCGAATTCTCTGCCTCCTTTTCTCAATTTTAAATGACCCTAACTCTCCACAATATCTAAAATCTAAATTTACTCTCCTTTCGGACACTCATGATCGCCAGCTTAGGTCTACCGATACACTTCGCCTTGCAACACCGGCTCACTCGACCGCCTTTCGTGGTAAATCTTTCGAAATTGTGGCCGTGGGCTTATGGAATTCACTACCAGTTCACATTAGGGCAGCACCCTCAAAGCCTATTTTTAAACGCCTTGTTCGTGAATTTTTATTTACCAGTTTTTATGAACATCTCCATAATTACCTACATCTACGTACTTTTATATATATTTTACACACATACACATATATGTGTGTGTATTTTTATATTTATTCATTAATATACTAATTATAAATACATGTATGTTGTACTGCATTTACAGATATTTTGAGTTTCAAAAAACTGTTTACATTCAAATTTATTTTAGGTAGTATTAAATTTTTGTCTTTTTTTTTGTTCCCTTCTGTTAATTTTTTAATATTTTTAACGTTAAGTATGTACCTAGTTTAGTTAGCACGCCAACCTTGCTTTTCTACCAGGAAAGGTTGACTGGCAGAAAATGCTTTAGCATTAAGTCCTCTTTTTGTACAATTCTTTGTTTTTGTGCAATAAAGTGTTAAATAAATAAATAAACTTTATATAAGAACACCTTGTACTGCACCACATGAAACAATCCTACTAATAATGAGTGATATGAGTATGGAGGTATAAATGAATGTTTGTTACTTTTTCACGCAAAAACTATCGGACTTGTATGAAACTCGGAATAAACATAGTTTATGACCTGGTTTAACATATATGCTACTTTTTATTCGGGTATCACGCGAGCGAAGCCTCCGGTGGAAGCTAATATGAAAATGAAGGGAACTTACCAATCAAAGTAAGGGGTCCAAACACTGTTCCATCATGAGTAACTGTGCAGTTCCAGCGTCGAGTGCTGAACTGGTGCTGGCACTCCTCGATGCCGCGCCTCACGCCAGCGCTGACTGCTGGCATGTGCTCCTTGTGCCGTCTGCAGACCCGACGCTGGCCTGGCGTGAGGTTGAGAGAGTTGCAGAAGCGAGATGACTCAGCAAAGAGGTCAGGTTGGTTGGACCACTTCTCGAACTCTAGTAAGCCCATATTGCTGTAAAAGATGAGATTGATGAGATTGTTTACAATAAAGAGAGAATGAAAGAAATAAATATAATACATTCATTTAAAAAATTAGAACATTTTTTTTAATTACAGGCACAAGATGCTTATCATCTTCATACCTCAAGTAGATGGACGCAGTGCGTTGCATCGTAGTGCACGTTCCAAAAAAACGTGATCTACCACTTTACATCAGATAGGCCATGCGCTTGTTCCATCTTCAATTATACCATAAAAAAAACATTACTGATATACCTTGATATACCTACATAATAATAGGAGGCTAGATTGCTATATAAACTAGCTAAGGCTGCAATTGTAAGAAGGTTGAATGTAACTATGAGGTGAGGTGTGACATGATCACAATTGATCAAATTCTCTATAATTATAAAATAAAGATTTTTTATTAAAAAAGCTGAAACAGGGACCTATTTTTACCTTTTAAGTAATATCATAAAACTTAAAAGGTACAAATAGGTCATCACAGCTTTTTTTTTAAAAAAAAAATTTTACTACTTATTATAGAGAATTTGATCAATTGTGATCATTTTTCAAAGATGAATAGTGCGAGCGAGAGGGAGGTTTGACTGTATCGTGGTCTTAACTTGAACAAAAGCCACAATCAAGAAGTGAAGTGAAGGTTAAGTAGATACTTACTGTTCTCAGTTAAAGGAAGGTACTTCCTGAGCGATGATCTCATTTGCTTTGGACATGTGTTTACGTAAATGACAATTTATCTAGGGAAATGGCCGTGATGTCATCACAGATTGGTTGTTGGACGGCAGGAAACTGCCGTGGGAATTATAGGTATCGATTCATACTTCTATCTATTTTAGTTTGGTTGGTATCGATTGATACTTCTACCTATTTTAGTTTGGTTTTTAGTAGTAGGTACTCGCCAATTTTTTCACTAGATTAAATGTTTCAACGTGAGTAACTTTCCTTCAATAGGTATTCTAAAATAAAAATGCTAAATAAAAGGCCATACATATTATATGGCTGTAAGAATGTTCAAAAAACTTCCCATTGAAAAAAACAAAACTCATGTTATTCGTTAAAAAAAACTTAACACATATCTAACAGAAAAGGGTCTGTTATACACTACAGGAATATTTGAAGTAGGTTTATAACTTGTTGAGTAATATTAATATATTTTAATATAATTTATAATAATTTTGTAATAAAAAGTAGTTAATTACTTTTAAAAGTACTGATTTGTTGCTTCGTAAATAAGTCCAGCACCCTCTACTCAATCAAATTTGCGAAGCAGGAAAAGGGTAAATAAGTCCTGTACGTACTTCTAATAACTTGTCCTAAGATCTAATGTTACCTACCTACTTATTTATGCAAATAAATATCTTGTATCTTGAGTCAGGTAGGTTTAAGTAGTACTAAAAACTTAAATAATTAGCTAGGTAAGTATAACTTTTCTTCCAATTTTTTTAAAACTTTTACTGTAACAATTTTATTTGATAAGCCAGGGAGATTCGACAGATTAACTTAAAAATCAATACAAAAATATTTCTCAAGAATTTTATTTAACAAATAAACCAAATCAAACACTGAAAAATCACTTCTTCCCATGATTATACAAGAAATTAGCCGTTTCGATCGCGTACACTTCCACCCAGAAGTTGTATCCACGGAACACAGATGGACTGTCAAGCTCAATGGTGACAAACTTCTCGCCAATTCCACCAGATTTGACATAAGCATCGCCCCATTTATCTTGACGTAAATCAAGGATTTTGATAGCGTTTATCACTTCATTTCTGGAACAGTTGACTGTGAATGTCTCCGAACGAACCCATATAGCTGGGTTTTCTTGATGCACTTTGCTATAAATCAACTTCGATGATACATCAGGGTATCCTAAGAACAGATCACTGCATTGCGTTGCTTGTAGAAAGAGAAATGTCAGCAATACTTTGATGGAAAACATTTTTGTTAAAAACACGTCTAGTTCTCCCGAATTTTGCGTCAGAAATATTTTAAATTCGAAACAGATTCAATTAGCATAAAAGTGCGAAAATTATTTCTAGCTACTAGTTCTCTGAATGGACATCTAAATGAAGATACAATAACTATACTCGTCATTCCTACGCCATCATATACATATAAATCAATCATAATATTTATACTGCGCTAAGCTTTTCATGTGACTCGGGCCACTTTATAAAAATGGTCATCGTGAAATGGTCTGCGGGTGACCGCTGAAAGGGTGTGCCATACTTATGAGGTAACTCTGGAGTGGACCCCACTCCATCAAAGAGTTAGAAAATTGCATGAAATATTGCATGAACGATCGTACTTAAAGATTTTTGATAGTGGCAGTAGTGATGATAACTTTCTTCCTTTCTTCTTTCCCTGAAGCAGCATTTAGTAACTCAGTTGCCCACTGAAATGATAAGCAACGGTCCTGTTCAAACTATGACAGTTTGTCATTGACGTTCTTTGAATTTCGATAGATGAAATGTCAAAGTTTGCAAATAAAGGTTTGGGAACTATTTTTTTCATCTTGAATGATGGTTGTGTCATAATTATTTTATTTTATTTTCTAGTGGTTTTCTGATTTATGTCGTTTATTTTTATTGCTATTTTAACCGTTATAAGTTAATAATAAGACACAAGTGCAGTAAAATTGAATAAACGTGGGCTGGGACTGGAATTCTCCGATGAAGAAAATCCCCTCATTGCTATAGCAGAAAACAGGACACAACACTTGCACACACTTTGTCAGTGTAACTCTACAATGTATTGATATTTAAGCTGTTGGCGTTCCTATTAAATAAATAAAATAAAACACTGGATGACAGGACTTATAAACCGTCGTTGCCTCATATTCATTGAAAAATTATACTGGATAGGTACCTACTGGCAAAATTATGAAAACCTATCCTAGAAACCATTATATAAAGAAAAAATGAAGTGAAATAAAGGTTCATTGCCGACCACTGTAGTGTACAACTGTTTTATTTGAAGCAACTGGTCGGTGTCAAACCACTGATAGTAATGTTTCAATAAACAGTCAGACATACTTACTACCAAGTTAATAAAACGTATGATTCAATAACACGACTTCCTCAAACCCATGAAGTACCTAATATAGTTCCATCAATTAACACCGCCACGTTAACAACAGCCGATGATCTAAGAAGAGTCTATATAATGAGCTACATTGTCCTCCAACCTTCATTTCTAACTTAAGAAATCTATAGAATAAACCCAAAATCTAAATAAATCTTTATATTAACAATCATAATGTCAAAAACAGTAATAATTTTCACACTCTCATTGATAGCAATATCAAATGCAAATGATATCAGTCTATCTGACTCATCTTTGGGAAGTTCCAGAAAAATCTACGATTTAACCCTTGAAGAAGGGCCTGCGTTGTGGCAGAGGAGTCAAGACTTGGATATAGAAGCACAGCCGAACGAAGTCATCAGTGCTATATACGTCACAGACCTTCGTGATGCGAAGGATGGGTTGGCGACAGTTGAAAATGGCGGGGTTGGAACGAGGAGTGCGAAGATTCGACTTCAGAGTCCTACTATTTTAAGAGGTTTCCGTTTCAAGATTGAAGCTTATGCAGCTAATGTTAACTCAAGGTATTTTTCTAAAGGATCGCAGTACGGTGATGTGCAAATCGGAAGAAAGTATTGAAACTAAATACAGTAGTCCCTTTGTGTCGTATGAAGTAAGCAAGTAATTGTAGGTATAACATTTGATAAAACTACCCTGTAAGGGCTAAGGGCTGCTTGTTTCCACCCTCCGACCTTACATGGAGAAGATGCTACGTAGGTTGATAGTTGTTTCCCTTACACGGCACCAACGATTCACTGATAGTTCATAGAGGGTTAGCTAGTTAGATTGAGCACGTAAACACCAGATTCACAAGTAAAGTTAGTGTATTCAAAGTTATGTTAATTACAAGGTAAAGGTGGCAAATCTTTCCTTGGTAGTGTCTCTGGCGCGAGTAGGTCACGTACTGAATGTTAAATGCTCTAAATTATTTGTTTCCGTAAAAGATGCAGCGCGTGCGATGCAAAGTAAATCGCAGCGCGCGCAAATTACCAAAATGTATGGTGAAACCGTACATGTTGGCAACCCCAAAAGAAGTTACTTAAAGTTAAAGTTAAATGACTACCAAGAGAAGATAAGCCAGTACAAAGCCAAGAAAGATTATTCATCGAAGTTAAACGCGACGTTGTCTCCGCCCTTGGTAGGCGACGGTTGGCGCTCTCGCCGTGCCCGTGGAGCCTCCATTGCCAGGGATGCTGCCTGGTCGTGCGCGGTCGGTTCGACCCTACCTTGCTTGGAGCATGGTTGAAGCTCTATGACTTCGATGCGTGGCTCTCTCGAGCGTTCTTGTTTGCTCTTGGCCTGTTTGTTGGATTGGTATTTCGTGACTACCCAGACGATGATGATGATGATTACGATTACAAGTAGAAGGTAGCAAATCGCATATTGATGTATGTCATGAGTAGTTATTTTTTGAGGGAGGATTTCTCTTTCCCTTTGATACAGGAGTCGTCTGTCAATGTCCTGGGTACCCTCCGCTTGTTCTAAAATATCCCATGGCACCTTGTGGTAGGTCAGGTTAACGATGTTATTGACCGTTGAGTTTAACAGTGGGATATTGATGTTAGACTCCATCTTCATGTTTGTGTTGTACTCGTTGCGTGAGTAGATTGTGAAGTCGTTGGATTGCAACAAGCATCCTTGCTTTAGAGTTACAAGGCCAGATGAAGTCATGACAAAAGAACTAACGTCATTCTCGCATATTGTGCGCAAAGTGCAAGCTCCGCAACAAATAGCCAGCCAGGTGTTAGGCGAATGTAACTCGACCCATACGTCACTGCATGACGTTTTTCTGATGTCACAGGGGGCGTTTGACCTATGACTAAGAAGTTTTGCCTCACATGAAGCGTTCTTGCTTTCGAAGCTGTAAATTGGCATGTTTTCATTACATACCAAATAATCTTGTTTCATAACAGTACACTGCTTTATCTCCTTTTCAGTTGGTGAGATGTAGGAGTTCTTCTTAAAGTTTACCGCAATGTACTGAGACTGAAGTTGTATGATGGCGAATTCTGTCTGGTTTCTCATGGGTATTGGAGTAACTTTGTATAACAGGAAATCTTCATCGGTTGTTAGTGGGATGTGGACTTCAAATAAAAAGTAGCTAGATGTAACTCGAGCCTTCACATAGAGTATCTTGTAAATATCTAAGATATCTTTCTTGACGTTTTCTAATGGCAGTGCTAATCTCTTTGGAAGGCTTCCAGCTATGATACTTAGTTGTTCCACTAGGTTCACCGGCGTCAGTAAATGTACATCCATGTGTCCTTTGTAGACATTGGTTAGTGTATCAAACAGTAGTTCTTGCATTTCTCTCAAGTTTTTGAGTAGTAGATAAGTGGATAATGATGCAGAATTGAAATAGCTCGATGCCATAATGATCTCCATGGTTGACTCAACCTTTGCTAGATTAGAGTTAGTTTCGTTCATGAACCTTTCAACTATGTTGAGCTGGTTGTGAATGTTTTCTTCCGTTTTCTTTAGTACCTTGTTTTCCAGTTCCACAATAGATGTTTGGTTTTTTATTAGACCAAGCATGTAGTTCTGGTTATTTTGGATGTTTTGGATGTCTTGGTGGTACTTGTCGGCAAAGTCTTGATCAAGAACACCGAAAAGGCTGTTGGCGATGGAGCCGATGCCGTTGATCAGCCCTCTCTTCTTGCGGCCGCTCATGTGTTGATGAGGAGTTAGTAAAATGCTGTTGTAGTGTCGCAGAAGTTCCATTTCATGAGATAATTGTCCAAGTGTCGTTTCACAATATCTCGGGTCAGTTTTGTGACAAAGGTCAATTAAGTTCTGAAGATAGTTTTCTACACGTTGTATACTATCCCAATAGTTAGTTAAGTTATAGTACATAAGAAGTGTCCACTCATCATGTATTGTTTGCATTTTGCCGAGCGCATCATAATAAACTGGCCGGTCGGACTCAAAGCTTGTAATATGAGCGCTTGGTCGCGTGCCACTACCGGCGCTATGTACTCCGGTTACTAATGTAAACAATGTTACCAATAGGGTTATAAATGTGTTACTGGCGGTCTTTTTTGTTTTGTAAGAGTTTGACGCGTTTTGTTTTGGTTCAGTCGACGACGTTTCGCCCTCTTCATCTCTCAGTTGTTGTGGATTCTCCGTTTCTATAGGGAGGGGTGAAAGTTTCACGACGGGACGTTTAAGTATGCCTGATTGGGTTTTAACAGTTGTTACTCGTACACGGCCGTCGGAACCTGGATGAAGTTCTATGACCCGCCCCATCGCCCATTTTCCGGGAGGCATGTTATCATCCTTTATCAAGACGATGTCACCCTGTTGAATGTTTTTCATTGGTTTTTTCCATTTACTGCGACTTTGTAGTTGAATTAGATATTCGTTAGACCAGCTTTTCCAAAACTGTTGTAGCATGTTCTCAGTTAATTGCCATCGTCTACGAATGTCGATAGTTTTGATGTCGCTATAGTCCGAAAGAGGTAGAGTGAGTATTGGGCTGCCGGTAAGAAAGTGTCCAGGTGTTAGGTAGTTGTAGAATTCCTCCGGGTCTTCCGTTAGTGGACATAAGGGCCGGGAGTTCATGCAGGCTTCAATCTTCGTGAGGAGTGTTGTAAACTCTTCGTAGGTGAGTTTTTGTTCGCCTAGAACACGTCGTAGATGGTATTTTAAGGACTTTACTGCAGCTTCCCAGAGCCCGCCTGCGCTTGGCCAAGCAGGAGCATTAAAATGCCATTCAACTTCGAGTTTTCCGATTTCGGTGAAGAATTCTGGTGATAGGACTTGTCTGAACTCTTCAAACTCTTTGCGTAACACCTTGGCAGCTCCGATGAAGTTGGTGCCGCAGTCGGAGTAGACGTGCTTTGGAGTGCCGCGCCGCGCGCACATTCGTTGGAATGCCGCTAAGAATGTTTCTGTAGTGAGGTCCGATACGAGTTCAATGTGCACAGCTTTTGTTGCCATACACACGAAGATTGCAATGTAGCCTTTGGACGTTTCCACACCTCTTCCTTTGTTCAGTTTGACTTCCACATGGCCTGTGAAGTCGACGCCAGAATGCGTAAAAGGTCTGGAAGGTTGTGCTCTTTGTTGTGGTAGGTCGCCTAGGAGTTGGTAAGTTTCGGTTGGCTTATGACGGTGACAGCGGATGCATTGACGAAGTCTTGTTTTAACTGCTCTGTTGCCGCCAACGATCCAGTACCGCTGTCTTATGTAGGCTAACGTCAGTCGCGCGCCTCCATGTAGTACCCTGTCATGTGCTTGTTCTATGACTAGTTGCGTCAGTCTTCCATTTCTTGACAAAATTATAGGATTTTTCATCGTTTGTTTTTTAAAAAGTTGTTTGTATTCTTGTTCGAAGTCTATTTGTTGAAAATGTTTTAATATAAGTTCATTCGCAGTAGTCAATTCGCTGGTAGTTAGGTAGTTAGTGTCAAATTTCGAGCCATTGAGTACACTTATACTAAAGCGTCGTATCCATGCCGTCACACGTATTATGCGAGATAATGAACTGCATTTGTTTATAAGTTCGTCGATAAAATGTGTCTCGTGAGTTTTGCGTAGGGCTGTCACCGTTGGCTTGAGTCCTTTGTTAGTTGTATGTAGACACATTGGTACTTTCTGGTTTTCAAAAGTCTGTATAAAGTCAGGTCCTTTCCACCAAAGGTCGAAATTAAATAGTTTTGTTGCGTACATTCCTCGTGATGCACAGTCAGCGGGGTTGAGCTCCGATTTCACGTAGCGCCAGTTTTCAGCCGGAATGACCTGTTTGATCTTACTCACCCTGTTGGCAATGTATCTTTCCCATCTTGTAATATCTCCCTGCAGCCAGGCGATCACAACTTGGGAGTCACTCCAAGCCTGTATAATTACGGTGTGTCCTTTAAAAGCTAAAACCGCTTTTTCTGCTAGTTGTGACAATAGAAGGGCACCACAGAGTTCCATACGAGGCAGCGTAATCTTTTGCGCCAGCGGGGCAACCCTAGTCTTAGCTGCAAGTAGATTTATTGTAGGTACGCCTTCGTTAGTAACACGGCTGTAGATTACGCACGAGTATGCTTTTTCGCTTGCGTCGCAAAAACATAGTAGGTCAATAGGCCCGTGCGTCCAGCCCAGCCATCTGTTTAGTTTAATTGTTTTGATTTGATGAAGGTCGGTTTTCAGTTTGACCCACTCTTGCTGTAACTCAGTAGGTAAAGTTTCATCCCAAGCAAGTTTACTTGTCCAGACCCTCTGAAATAGCAGTTTGGCAGCCACAGTTATTGGCGCCAACCACCCCAACGGGTCATACAGCTTCGAGATCTCAGATAGAAGATGGCGTTTAGTTAGTTGTTGCCGCGGTTTTTCTTCTAAGTCCCAGTAGAATGTAAATGTATCATTTGTAGTGTTCCAACCGAGTCCAAGAGTCTTTTTTGTATCTTCATGTTTAAAGTCAAATATTTGTTCTGTTGATATTTGATCATTACTCAAGTTTTTTAGTAAAGCCTTATTATTAGACGACCATTTCCGCAAGTTCATACCGGCGCCTTTAAGTAAGTTAATGAGCGACGATTGTAGTTGTTGAGCTTCGGAGATAGTGTTGTGGCCGCTAATTAAATCATCAACATAGAACTCCTCTTGTAGCGTTTGAGCAGCTTCGGGGTGCATGTGACCGTCGTCTATGGCAAGCTGTTTCAATGTTCTCATCGCGAGCCATGGTGCACTCTTCATGCCATATGTCACTGTACATAGGACATAATCTTTCAGTTTTTCTGAGGGCGCGTTTCGCCAGATGATCTTTTGCAGTTGCTGTTGTTCATCTGTGATCCAGATACAGCGGTACATTTTCTCTATGTCTGCAGTGTAGGCGTATCTGTAGGACCGCCATTTCAGAATAAGAGCTTGAATGTTTTTCTGCATGTTAGGGCCCTTCTCTTGTAAGTGATTGAGACTAAGACCGGTTGATGTTTTTTGAGAAGCGTTGAACACCACTCTAAGTTTTGTTGTAGTTGAATGCTCCCGTAGAACGCCGTGATGTGGTAGATAGCATTCTGGTTTAGTTGTGATTAAGGGCGCTGGTGCCATATGCTTAAGTTCTGTGTACTCTTTTATAAAGTCTCTGTACATACGAGCGAGTTTCGCGTTTCTTTCGAGCCGTTTTTCAAGCTGTAAAAATTGTGAGACGGCAATAGATCGGGAATTGCCTATATTTTCTTCGTAATTTGGAACAAAAGGCATTTTCACAATATATTTTCCATCTGAACTTCGCTGTACTGTTTTTGAATAGTATTCTTCGCACTGATCGTCCTTGGAGATGTCGTCCTTGCTGTCCTGAGTGATATCCTCGTGTTCCCAGAACTTGCTAATGCTGTTGAGGTCCACTAGAACGGCATGACAATTGAAAGTTTTCATTTTGCCACACAGAATCCATCCTAAGTGCGTTTGTTGTGCAACAGGAGCATGTTGACTTCCTTTCAGGACTCCCTCAAGGATAACATTCGAGTATACATCAGTTCCAAGCAGTAGATCGACCGGGCGAGATTTGTTGAAGTCAGGGTCAGCGAGCTTTAAGTTTTCTAAGTGTGGCCAGTTTGGCGTATTAAAGGATGAGTTAGGTAAGTTATTTGTAAGTTTTTTCAAAATGAGCGCTTGAGTTTCAAACGCATAGTCGGAATGTATCGACTGGCAGTTTAGTTGCAGACGTCCTTTGCAGTCTCCTGAAAGCGCTCCAACTCCCGATATTGTGGCGCTCATCCGTTTTCTAGGCAATCGAAGTAGTTGAGCGGCTTGTTCAGTGATCAAGTTCACTTGTGAACCTTGATCTAGGAGAGCACGAAGTGTGACGTAAGTTCCACTTGCAGATTTTATCTTAAGTTGAACCGTTGTAAGAAGTATCTCCAAGTCATTATTAGCGAGATGATTGGAGCTTTGTTGAGATGAAGTTGATGCCGAAGGAGTTACCTTATTATTATGTAACATAGTGTGGTGTCTCTTGTTGCATTCTTTGCAAGTTTTTGCTGACGAGCAGTCTGCGTCGCCGTGACTAAATAAACAATTTTTACATAAATGCAATTTTGATACAAGGTTGTTTCGTTGTGTTGTATCCATGTCGATGAATCTAGGACAATGCATCAGCACATGTCTTTTTTCACAGTGAGGGCACGTAATAAAAGCAGTATGTAATGTTTTTGAATGTTTTCTCTGAAACTCATAGTTATTTTTCTTGTGGGAATAATGTTGGTTGGTAGATTTTTGGGAAGCAGATGTTAGCTTTGGTACTTCTTTCTTAGCAGTTTTCATGCCTTCGTAAGCCATGAATTTGCTTTCTATAAAGAAAAGAAACTGATCCAAATGTGGTAGCTCTCTATGATCTTGTAGATCTTTCATGTAGTCTGTGTATGTGGTGGCGTCAAGTTTCTGCGACATGAGATGGACGATAAGTGGGTCCCAAGTAGATGTGTTCAATCCAATGTTCGTTAATCCGTTCATACATTCAGTGATGACATCATGCAACTTCTTCAAGGCTTGGCTATCAGGTTGGCTGATAACGGGTGAATTGAGCATTATGTTAACAAAAGAGGTGAACTGAAGACGATGGTTATCGTAGCGTTGAGACAGTATGTCCCAACAAGAGCTATAGTTTTCAGCACTGATGTGAAGATGTTGTACCAATCGCTCAGCCTCTCCGCGCAATTTCGTCTTAAGGTGTTGCATTTTCTGAGCCTTGTTGATCATTGGGTTGTTATGGATGGTTTCTAGAAAGAGATCTTTGAAAGAAATCCACTTTGAGTAACTGCCGGAAAATTCGGGAACCTCAATTCTTGGTGCAGATTGTTGATAATGCACTGTCGACCAAATCTTAGAGTTTATGTTTCTCTTCAGTTCATCGTACTTATCCTCTATCGACACAAATATATTGTAGTAGGTGATGTCAGAGCCTTTCAGTACGGCCTCCAACTCCCAATGAAGTTTGTCGATCACGTCCCACTTAGACTTCAAAATAGACAGATGATCATCCAACTCCCATTTCTCTGTCATAGTGTTTAAGTTAACTTTAGACATCGCACGATCAAGCGCCTTGAAGTTACACTCTTGTCGTGTTAATAAAGTTTTCAAATGTTCATCGGTGGTTTCTTCAACGGTACCGCTTAAGTCAAATTTTACAGTTTTGCATTCATGTAGTTGATTCAATAAGCCATCCATATCATTCTTCGTTTTCTGATAGAGTTTCTGAGTTTTGGTGAAAACATCTTCCGTAAAGTAACTATGAGTCTTATCCTCAATAGCTTCAAGGAGAGTCATATGACGCCTCTCGAAGTCCCGCCATTGATTTTCGAGGGACTGGAGTCGAATACGAAGATAATCTTCCGTCTTCCTAGATTTACTATCTTTGGCATAGTTAGAACAAAGATTTTTGATGTTGTTGAAGCACTCCTCTTGTAATTTTAGTACTTCCATGTTATCGAAAGTCTTATTTATGTAGTAAAGAGATTAGAGAGTTAGATCGCTTCGGCACGTAGTTGATGGTGACGGAACAATGGATGTTAATGTTAGGTAGTTTCTAGATTGGCCACGTAGCTGACGGTGACAGAACAATCTATGTTGTTAGTTAGCTTCTAGCTCGGCCACGTAGTTTACGGTGACAGAGGAGAGCAGTGCTGGTTCACGACGAGAAGACGACAGAGTTTCCGTGGACTTCTGGTCGGTATAGGTATTCAGCTTCCCGTACTTATATGACAATATGTGCGCCTTCTCAATTTTACTGGTGATTCCCGCTGGTGGGAGGCCAATTCAACCGATTCGCTATCGTCAAGAAATACAAAAAAGCATAAATACCTTGTTTCCTCGAAGGACCAAAATGTAAGGGCTAAGGGCTGCTTGTTTCCACCCTCCGACCTTACATGGAGAAGATGCTACGTAGGTTGATAGTTGTTTCCCTTACACGGCACCAACGATTCACTGATAGTTCATAGAGGGTTAGCTAGTTAGATTGAGCACGTAAACACCAGATTCACAAGTAAAGTTAGTGTATTCAAAGTTATGTTAATTACAAGGTAAAGGTGGCAAATCTTTCCTTGGTAGTGTCTCTGGCGCGAGTAGGTCACGTACTGAATGTTAAATGCTCTAAATTATTTGTTTCCGTAAAAGATGCAGCGCGTGCGATGCAAAGTAAATCGCAGCGCGCGCAAATTACCAAAATGTATGGTGAAACCGTACAACCCTGTGAAATAAAATCAATCCAAGAAGTGGCGAGCCTTATTTACTACCTACCTACTAAGTAACCACTGACTAGGCAAGAAAATATACTGCTTTCCCCTAAACAACAGATCGTAACCCCGAAAAAGCACATTTCCTGTATTAAATCTAGATGGTGCTCACAAACTTAGGTAGTTCTTATTATTGGCTCGGATTATACTAGGATTGGTCAAATCGTATGCTGGCTCTAATTAACTAACAGAGGGACATAGATCCGTTGTAACTGTATCTGATGTATTTTCAGTGCTAGGTTATTTCAACGACCTCTGTGGTGCAGTGGGCGAAGGTCCGCCTGGGACGCAAAAGTTTGCGGGTTCGATTCCCGCCGCGGGACAAATGTTTGCATGGTCTGTAGATATTTGTCTCGGGTCTGGGTGTTTTCTATGTATAATATGTATATATTTACAAAAATATTTATATATGTAATATATATCAATCATGTGGTTCCCATAACACCATACCCATAGCTCTGCTAAGTTTGGGGATATATGATGCTGTGTGATACTCCAGTATTTTATTTATTATTTACAGTTACTTATTAAAATTAAAGACCGTATTTACAGGACTATCTTTGACTTTGTTATAATACGACGATTGACGACCTCTGTGGCGCAGTGGGCGAAGGTCCACCTGTGACGCAGAAGGTTGCGGGTTCGATTCCCGGTGCGGGACAAATGTTTGCATGTTCTGCAGATATTTGTCTCGGGTCTGGGTGTTTTCTATGTATGATATGTATGTATTTACAAAAAAAAATGTATCTATGTAGTATATCAATCATGTGGTTCCCATAATACAAACTCTGCTTAGTTTGGGGCTACATGATGCTGTGTGATTAACGTCCAGGATTATTTATTTTATTTATTTATATGACCAAAGAGATTAGATCAGCGGGGTGATCGGCTAACTCTGTTGCAACCAGAAATGATTGACACTGATGCTGTTTTAACAAACTGTGACAGTTTGTCAATTGACGTTCATTAAATTTATGTCAAAGTTTGTAAAAACAGGATCGGTGTCAATCACAGCAACCACAGATATAGAAGAGAACTACTTTTTTTTTTTTTTTTTATTATTTATTTAGGGTTTTGTCGCTTAGCGACCACATCACCCACGTACATACAAGAAATAAATAGAAACAACACAAAAAGGAAAGTACAAAAATAAGACATAAGAAACGAAGTTATTCTTTAACTAAACATATTTGACATAACTTAATAAAAAATTTAACTTCTTCACTACAAAGAGCGGATAATATACTATTTATAGTGCCTACTTGTGTAAGGTGATTTTTGTTTATGCAAGTGTCTCTGAATGATTTATTACGTAAACACTCCAACAGAATATGATGAACGTCTTCAATGACTCCACACTCATTGCAGTTAGGCGATGTCAGTTTTTTCATCAAAAAAGCGAATTTGTTGGAGGGGATATGACCGGATCGCAATCTAAGGAGCCACTTTAAATCATTTCTATTGAACAAGATGGTATCAATCCATGGATGTAGGGATATATGAGGCTGTATGGTTCTAAACCAAATGCCCTTCTCTCGAGATCTTTCGTCAAAGTACTCCTGCCAAACATCCCTACATAGATTTTTAACTAAACTTATAAAATCTGAAAAAAGAGGTAGCTGACCTGATGGGATACCGTCTCCAATCGCCTGCTTAGCCAGTAAATCTACATCATCATTTTCTTTTAACTTAACATGTGAAGGAATCCACTGCAAACACACCGTCTTATTTTGAGATTTAAGCTTTAGAATTGACTCCCATATCTGATAGGCTATCGGTATTCCTCTCACATGAGAGGTACACCGAGCCACCTGTTGCAAAGAGCTTTTAGAATCGGTCAAAATTACAAACTTATTAAAATTTATTGAGTTAATATACGACAAAGCTTCAGCTATAGCAATTAATTCAATGTGCATTATAGAAGTGTTGCAGTCAATTTTAAACATACCATGACAGAGAAGATTCGGGTCCAAAAAGGCAGCACCTCCTCTATCGATAGCTTTTGATCCATCAGTAAAAATTTTATAATGGTTGTTATACTGCTTATTGATATAATTACAAGTTATATATTTTAAAACATTACGATTATATGTTTTTTTAGCACAGTCAATTAATGGAATTGAATCAAAGATAACGTCATGTGTATCAATGTTACTTACCCATGTCCCTAATGAAAACATCTCAAGATAATTACAACTTTGCATAGACAATGATTTTAGTTCATTATAGGTATGAATAAGTAACGGAAGTTTCTTATTAGTCCAATAGCTGGAATGACTAACAGAACCTAATTCTTGTACTATACTTATAGTTGCATTATTGGAAAATGAACTAGATCTCAACCAAAATTTTCCCGAGAGGAATTTTCTTCGAATATGAAGGGGTGGAAGACATAGTTCATTTTCCATTACATGGATAGGGGTACTCCTAGTATAACCACCTATAACGCGTAAGGCTTGATTTTGTATTCTATCTAATTTTAATAAATTTGATTGGCAACTACTATCGTATAAAAAGGAAACATAGTCCATCCTACTCCTGATTATTGATATATATAAACGTCTCAGGTGTTTTTGGTGTATGCCCCAACCGGACCCAGATAAAACTTTTAACAGATTTATGTATTTAGACACTTTTTGAATAACTTCATTAATGTGTTTTCCCCACCTAAGAGACCCATCTAACCATAAACCTAGATATTTCACGTGATTTACTGTTGATAACGAGATGTTATTAATTCTAAAATCAATAGGTGTTCTAAGTATTCCTTTTTTAAAAACACAAATTTTACTTTTAGACGGAGATATTGTTAGACCCAAATTGATAAACAGACAACTTAACTCGCTACAAGCTGACTGAAGAGTCATAACAGCCAAGTCAATAGATTTATTCGAATAATACAAAACGAAATCGTCAGCATATTGAGAGATTTCAACAGTTTGAATTTTTTTGCAAATATCAATAGTTGCGACATTGAAAAGAAGAGGAGATAATGGGTCACCTTGGGCCAGGCCCCGGCCAGTAGACCTAACTAAAAGATAACCGTCTACTTGTATGTGAAGTTCTCTATTTTTTAGATAAGACCATAGGTATAAACAAATCTTAGACCCCACTCCAAGTCTGTCCAAGACAGTCATTAGACAACTCACGTCAACATTGTTATAAGCGTTATCTACATCGATAAAACATGCTGCAGTAATTAAATTTTTTGCAAAACCTATCTGAATGTGTGAGACCAAACGTGTCAAATTGTCAAAACATGACCGCCCTTTGCGAAAACCAACCATATTATCTGAGAATAGCCTTGATTTTTCTAGATACCACTCTAATCTTTTATTAAGGATCGTATGTAAAATTTTACAAACACATGATATGAGAGAGATCGGTCTTAGTGCAGAGTTTGAGTTAGGGTCTCTGCCCGGTTTTGGTATCGGAATAATATTTACTTGCCGCCACTGTGAAGGTATAAAACTTAACGTAAAAAATAAATTGTACATCTTAACTAAAATGCTTTTACCTATCTTAGGGAGATGTTGTATCATGGAAAATGATATTTCATCACACCCAGGTGCAGTATCAGACTTTTTAATAGAATTTTCCAGCTCTTGAATTGTAATTTCAGATTCTAACTTAATGTTGAATGAGTGGAATTGAGGGAGAGGAGGGCACACAAAATCTGGCGTCAGAGAGTTGAGTAATCTCTCCGCCTTATCCTTATGAGTGCAGTGATTAAGTTTAGAATGGTGACCTTTCACCCATCGCATTTTACGCCACATATCTGATGACGATGTGGTAACATCAATAGATGAGCAAAATTGTTGCCATGATTTACTCTTGGCTTGTCTTATTAATTTTTGGGCATTACGTACCTTCTCTTGCCAAATACCCAAATTTCTAGGAGATGGACAGCGCCTTAAATTAGCTAAAGCTAAACGCCGTTCAGCTACCGCTTTCGACAATTCAGTATTCCAATACGGCCTAGGTTTAAACTTATTGCACACATGTTGAGGTATTTTTATGTATGGAATGAATTTATCACCTGCCATATAAATTATTTGTTCAAACGTGTTATAGCATTCTTGAGGATCAGTTGGAAAATTAAAACGTGTAAATGAATTTTCTAAAAATTCTGTATAAGATTTCCAATCGCTTTTTTTATAATTCCTTTTGTTAGTAAATTTTGTGGAGTTAGTTAAATTAATTGTTAATTGTATTATAAGATGGTCACTTCCAAGCGACTCGTTACTGACATTCCACGAAAATAGGGTAACTATATCAGTAGAAGCAAATGAAATATCTGGAGATGTTTGCTGAAGTACACCATTGACAAGCCTCACCCTGGTAGGTTGACCGTTATTTAAATAACTGAAATTATGTTCCAACATGGAGTCAAAGATTTGATAGCCTTTTTGATCAGTTTTATAAGACCAGGCCGTATGGTGTGCATTAAAATCACCTAGAATTAAAGATTTTCTATTTAACAATGAAAACACGTAATCCCAGTCATTTTGGGTAGTATGTACCGTTGAGGGACAGTACACTGATAAAACATCTTCAATATGCTCACAATTCAAAATTTTGACGTGTAAAACCTCAATACCTACGTTTGGACTATTTGTTATGCAAGCAAAACTTTTGACAGACCTATGAGTTAAAATTGCTATACCTCCATAAGCGTCCGTCCTATCTAATCTATAGGTATTGTACCCATTAATTTTAAAATAACTGTCAGGCTCAAACCAGGTTTCGCTCAACACCGCTATGTGCACCTTTTCCTGTATAAGTAACGCTTCAAGAGATAATGTCTTCGGACGCAAGCTTTGACAATTCCATTGTATAATTTTGACTATTACGTTGCTATTGATGTTATTAACCATAATTACTAAACATTTTAAGAAGGGAGCCAGCCGAAAATCCACTAACAACATTTACTACTATCCATTCTCCACATATTGATACAATCTGTTGTATTTTAGCCTCCCAGGAATCCCTACCTACCACAATTGTATAAAGTTTAGTTAGTAAACGCACAAAGCTCATATCCTTGATACTCTCATCCCTATGTTGGCGGCGAGGAGGGGGATTGTGACTGATATTGCGTGGTTCGCTGTCCGAAGTCTCAGAGACATCAACATTTTTCATATCAGTCTCCATAGAGGCCGAGGTCGAAGCCGGCGCGGGAATGGGGGTGCGTAGCTGTCGTTTACGCTGTGCCTGTGCCTTCTTACGACTAATCACCGGATTTAATGGAGGCTGTTCTTTGTCGACAAACAATTCAGACATCAATTTTACTTTTTGAAATGGCTTCATCATTTCATCTTTCTTTCAGATTTCTGCGACTGCGTACTAGGACATTTGTAAGAACCTGCATAGAAATTTGTTCGAGCACCCTGGTACGATAAACTTTTTTAAGTCACATTGTTATATGTATGCATCCCTTTCTAACTGATGATATTGGACATAAGAAAGTAGAGATGAGCCGTATTGAATTTTAAGACTTTATCTAGTTCTCTTCTAAATCTGTGCAACAGAGTTAGGCGATCACCCCGCTGAATATTTTTTCTAGTTATGACAATGCAGGTTTGTTTATTCTTATACTAGCTTCTGGCGACGGCTTTGCTCGCGTGGTTCTCGGATGGTAAATAAATGTTAATCTGGGTCACTAAATGTGTATATTACAAGTTCTAATCAAATCCGTTCAGTAGTTTTTGCGTGAAAGAGTAACAAACATCCATCCCTCCTCACAGCTTTCACATCCTACTAACATTATAAATGCGAAAGTTTGTGTGTTTGTGAGTATATTTGTTGTAACCCAACTTCGTAACGGCTGAACGAATTTGCATAAAATTTGGAAGAAACATAGTATGTGACCTGGATTAACACATAAGCTACGGTCAACCGAGCGAGGTCACGGGCAGAAGCTATTTTATAATATTTAGTAGGAAGTACGACCTATCAAACTATCAACCACATCAAAATAACTGCACATCATAATAATAATAATTGAGATAAAAGCAGGTATATTAATGACAAATGCAATTACTGACCATATAAAGACCGCTTTTGAATTTTGAACCCGAAAAGAAGTTTTCATCTTCGAACAATACGCATTTTTGTCTTGAAACCTCTGTGTACAAACTTTTTGGTTATTCAAAATGGCTGCCCGAATTCTAGCCATGCTAGCAATTTCGTTTTTCTGCGTCAACGCTAGAAGCAACATTGATTTGGGAAGTTCTTTTGGTACACATTTGATCTACCATGAGACACACCACAAATATGGAATACCATTATTATACAGGAGCGAAGAATTTGTTGTAAAAGGAGTAAAGAATGAAATAATCCACGCCATTCATGTTCAAGATTTGACAGGAGACGGATTGGCGTATGTGAAAGAAGGTGGAATAGGATACAGGAATGTCACCATCCATCTAGAGAGCGGAGTCAGGGGAAACGGATATAAGTTCTTGGTTGAAGTCTATGCTTTGTGATTGTGAAATAAATGAAGTATCAGATTTGTGTGTTTACTTTGCAAACCCAAGGTAAGTGTCTGGCAAAGAATTTAGGCCCCTCCGATTTTTACCCTGGAACTTGTGTAATTCCACGTGCTGGCCTCACGGCGGACCTGCTGAACATGAACAGTTGTGTTCAGCACTCAAAGCGTTAAGGCGTTTTTCTTAACTTACCTTCTTCCGTTTTCATAATGTACCTATTTAGGTACCTTGTATTTACCTTCAAGCATTACCTTACCTCGTGATGCATTGGGCAAAGACTCGCCAGAGGGTGAGAGAGAGGAGAAGATGGCGGATTTGATTCCCGCCGCGCGACAAATGTTTGTATGTTTTGCATATAATTGTTTCGGGCTCTGGATGTTTCTATTGATAATATTTATGTTTTTACATGTAATTATTAATTACTCTAATTAGAAAAACCTGTAAAAAGGGGACCAAAACAAAAATAAAACGGTCTTCGTCTAACATAATTAGACCTAAACGGTCTAGACTACAATCCCCTTACAGAATTGCACCCATCTTCCAACCACTCTGTATAGCCTACATTAAGTAATTAATAGTCAAGTATTTCGCTCAATAGTTTGGTTGTATCAAAATTACTCCTAATTTGATTGAAACCAAATATGGCCTATTTCACTCCGCAGAATAGGTATAAAAATATACCTACGCATCGCCGGCCTATCGAGCGTGGTTCGTTACGTCGGTTGCCGCGTTCTGCCCGGAACGAAAGTATCCTTGAGCAGCCGCGGCATTTTAGTTTGTTTTTGTTAATGTACCTATATTTTTCGCCAAATGAAGGCAAAAAAATACTACACAGCATTTGGTTGCCTGAATAATAATAAGAAAATGTAAATAATACCAATAGTAGGTATAGAACTGAAAGTTTTTCTACCAAATAATGCGTTGTTTAGATAGCAAAGTCTCCCGTATTTACTTAAGTAGGTAGGTACTTAGGTACAAGTTCTATTTGAATGCGGTACCTACCTACATAAATAAACGTAATATTATTATGTAGGTATTTTTTCATAGACAATTTTTGTGCCATTGGTACATAGTGCTGTAGTAAGTAGGTATTATGATTTTGACTATGTAGACTGAGAGCAAGATGAGAAACCCAAGCTAGGTACATTTTTATTTGGTTTAACTTTAAGTAGGCAGTGTAGGTTATCTACTTAAAAACAGTCGGGTAGGTAGGTGTAGGTAGACAAATCGATGTGGTAAGTTACCTAAAGGTAGGTGTACTAACAACTAAAACTAGATACCTAGGTTACCTACAAACCAAATGTTGTTTTTTTCTCTTGCAAATATCTAGGTAGGTACCTACCTACTAAAATTTCTCTTAAGATTTAGCATGATGTATGTACCTACCTACCTTAAACAGTGATTATTCAGTTTTCGTACACAAGACACCTAAACACTTAAGTAAGTGTTTCAGACCCAAGTACCTACCTCGTAGGTATGCCTATTTTCTGAGTTTTAATGCAGCTAGCCAGTGTAAAATAGTTTTCTGATCTAATACTAGGTAGGTAGATATTATTTGAATTATCATTGTTCCTAAAAAGAAATAGGTGGCTAGGTAACTGGATAGTAAAATGTTCAACAACAACAGCCTATTCAGTCCACTGCTGGACATAGGCCTCCCCTATAAGAAGGGGGATATGCCCAAAATCCCCACGCTGGGCATGCGGGTTGGGGATCGCAGGGTACAGCTTCTCGCACCGCCGACGCTGCTGCCCGTCGGCGGCCAGGTTATTAATATTCGTCACAGAATAATTCTCAAGACAACCCTAACGTTACACGTGGCACGTGTAACGTTAGGTCAGTAGAGGTAGAGCTATACGATAGAAAGGGATGCAAGGTGTAGGTTAATATAAATGTTAGGCACTGAGTTCGGTGCGAGCTGAATAGCACTTTATTGCGTAGCAGCTAAAGTCGCTATTTATTTAAATGATTGCGCGGAGTGAAGCTTCTGTCCCCTCTGTATTCTGTGGTTGTATCAAAATTACTCCTAATTTGATTGAAACCAAATATTGGTTACTAAACTGAAGAGCAAAATCATTTTCATAATTACTACGATCAAAGGCTCATATCACGAAGCAGTAAAGTATGTTATTGCGTACAAGCCTCTAATAAATTAGTAGTGGAGATAAAGAGCTCTTATGATCAGGGACCAGAGTTCATTATCGTGTGGTTTAATTAACTGATTGATGTAAACTGACCTCTGCTCAGCCTTGTTGATACACTTGATATGAATTTGTGATATAACAGTGGGCTTACATTGGACAGGACAATGTACGAGAAATAGCTGGATTTATTTTTACAAGTATAAAACAATTTTTTTTGGCAGAATTTATCAGAATAAGTATTGAAATTATGGGAGATTTTTTTCTTTGTTTATAAGTTTAAACGAAATTTTTAGCACAGTTTGGGAGAGAAATTAAATTAAATTACGATTGAATATTCTTTAACTGATTTTCAAATTAGTATATATTATAATGTTTTAAAGGTATATACTAACTTATATTTCACGTCATTACATTAGATGTTAGTAAATTACCTATTTTAAATACTAAGTAACTCATTGTAGGAGTAAGTATGTATCAGACCTACTTTGTATTTATAATGTATAAGTAGTAAGTAGGCGCTTTTAATGACTTGGTTTGCTTATAGCCCAAGCGGCTCGACTAAACCAACTTACTTATAAAAACATTTCTTTTTATTCATTTTATCTTTTCTTTTTAATTATAAAAAGAAAATTGTTTGTTACCCAAATTATTTCATTTAGAGAAAATCAAAATTAAGGAAATCAATATCAAAGATAGTCAATAGAGAAAAAACCAAGACGATATGGACTTATATACCAACAATAGTGTTTATATGTATGCACTAATAATGTTTATTTGGTTATTAATTAAGCATTCTCTTCAACAAATTATGATTTACTGCAAATTAAGACCAATTAATGGCTAATAACAGTCAATTCAGTTTAAAATTAGGTATGTTTTATTCGTCCATAAATCGAAAAGTACGAAAATCAATTCACGTTATGGTGTTGGTCCCAGCTTTATGTTTTTCAAAATTTTTTTTCGTAAGTTACAAAGAAATAAATCCTAAAAAGTACAAATTTCTGTCTCATAAGGAAACAAATCTCCGCACCATATAAACCAGTCCGAAAGGTAACCCGGTGTCAACTTCTCAAGACAAGACCTTAGCATTTCAAAGCAAACACTCCACCGTACGGACGGCGCCATGTACAAAATTATATTACTCCTGCTCGCTTCTGCGTGCCTGGTACATTCCAGAACTGTAGTGGTCGGTCAAATCAACGATTACAATGGACACGTGAGGAAAGTCTTCGAGAAGACCATCGAATCTGCATCTATACCCTTCATCAAACGAGAAGAAGAAGTGTTCTTCGAGTACCCACAAGGAGATCAGAGGATAAAGGGGATTGCGTTAAAGGATTTGGAGGAAGGTGAAGCGCAACCGTCTATCACCAGAGGAGGATTGGGGTTCAACTTCGTGAACATTAAATTGAAAAGTGCAAGAGGTTCCGGATTGAAATATTTGATTGAGATCTACGCGTGATGTTTATGTGTCTTTGTGGTACTTGCGATTTTGTTTATGTATGTAAGTGATTAGTCGTGACCTACATTGAACTGTTCTCAGAATTTATAAGCTGATTAAATTATGCGATTTGTATTTTTTGTGTAATTTGTACCTAAACTTGGCAGTAAGTAGTTATCTACTTAGTATACCTACTATTATTGTTGAAGAAACTCTTTCAAAGAACCAAAAAGAGTTTGTATCACAGATAATCCAAAGTTAGGATTCCACAAACCAAGTCTCAGAGCGCTAACAGATACAACCTACGCATGACGGTCGGAGCCTTGACTGGTAACTGTCGCTTCAACAAGCACATGTTTAAATTAAGGCTTTGCGAAACTAAAACCTGCGGGTTCTGCAAAGAGGTGGATGAATCGCCCCTTCATCTGCTAGGAGTGTGGGCGACTAATGTAAAAACGTGGCGCTATTCTGGGCAAATGTTGTTTAAGCCCAGACGTAGAACTATGAACGCCCCGCTATAAGGCACGAGACAAAAATAGAAAAGGCGATGTATTTAAAACCTCAATTTTCTCGAAACTAGCTTTCACTGAGATACCGCTTTTGCACTTTGCACGGCAGAATAGGCCCCCACGGCCGCAGTGAAATAAAAGCATTGCAATAAAATAAAATAAAAATAGGCTAGAGTAGGTAAAGGAAAAAGTGACTACCTAACTACGACTTTTCAAAGCTGACTTGCATTCTTCATATGTTTAACGTGCATTATATTATCATGAGTAATACTTGCAATGATACAATAAGTGGATCTATAAAAAATAACGCTACCTATACCTAGGCTCCTCTTTTTACCCGACTGCGCCAGGTGGGTAACGTTTTTCGAGCGTATGTTTGTATTCATGTGACTATGTACCTATATAAGTTATCAAAATGGCCCCCGCAAATTAAAACAAGACCGGCTAAGTACGACTTGACTCGCCCACCGCGGGTGACGTCAATGGCGTGCGATACTAATAAGTAAGTTTTCTTTGTAATTAAAACCTGTACGTCCTCTAGAAAAATAGAAACCGGCTTTAGAATTGGTAAATTATGGGCCTTTCAGATAAGACCATATTTGACCGTGTAACTTGCTTTATTGCTTGACCACAGCTGACCTCACATTTATTGAGGTTTCTACAAAACCACATTAGCTAGAGATTGTATGGTAATTTTTTTGACTTTTTTCATCTGGAATCAAAAACTGTGCATCAAATAAATGAAATAAAAGTGGTTATATATTGTTCAAATTAAGCCTTTTTATTTGATTCTCCACTCGACCTAGCAACCCTTCCTTTTATTTTTCAACCCCCCCATTTTGAAGATTTCTCAAAAACAGTTATAGACTTTGCTATAATTTTCATGTAAAATATAGAATCTTCTATAAGTTTCAGATTTCTCGCTTTGCTAACTTCGGAGATTAGAGGTGGTTTATTGGTCATTTTTTGGACAATTTTGATCATAAAATGAAAACTATACATCGTATAAAAATTAAAAAAATGGGCTAATTGACCCCTTTTATATGATATAAGTTATATAGTCGACCTTTCTTGTTTTGGATCTTTTGGGGATGAAAATGAAAATATTTTTCTAATTTTTTTAACTGACAATCTTATTCAGTCAGTGCTTTTTAAATCTATAACAAACAAGTCGGTATGTAGATCTTGAAATAATCAGTTGTGACAGACGGACGGACGAACGGACGTACAAAGCGGCACCATAAGGGTTCGTTTGACCGGTTGCTGGGTAACGGCACCCTAAAAAGGGGGGAGGTCTGTTACCAGGCTGTATCTCATGAACCGTGATAGCTAGGCAGTTGAAATTTCCACAGACGATGTATTTCTGTTGCTGCTATAACAACAAATACTAAAATAAATATTTAAGTTTATTTAAATAACATATTAGAATAATTATTTAAATGGGGTAAAAAATATAAAATACAACGGTACGGAACCCTTCACTCGTGAGTCCAACTCACACTTGGCTGGATTTTTACCTGTTTTTGGATAATTTCATTCATTAGTTTGCAGGCAATTGTCATGTTCACATAATTGAATATCTCGATGCATAATTGACAACAAATCTAAATCTAAACATTGGTAAGTTAAACATTGTTTAACTAACTTGATTGTAATTTGATTAATTCATTATTAATTTGAATCGTAGTAAACAAACTGTTGTATTGAAACAGCCTTGTTAGCCTTGTGCGGGGAAGAGGTCCTTTAAAGAATAAAATAGACCCTACTTGATTTAGTACAGCAATCTACAGCAATGAATTGCCCACAATAAAAATACAAGTTATTATCAGTCTACAAAGACATCGATTTAATTGCAACGGAACACAAAAGAAAGAGAGAAAACATTTATTTCTACATCACTTACGTAGGTACACTGAATACTTTATTTAAAAGAAAGACGTTGAAACAAAAAAAGGTCGCCACGCAGCATGTGCTTCATGTGCCAAGTTGAGTGACGATTGGGTTAAATTAGTTTTAGGTGCACATATTATAAAAAAATATATAAGTAAACTTACTAGCTACCATAATTGAATCACTAAATACAGAAAGGGCACATCAGCACTTTTCCAAATTTTACAGGAGAGCAAAAAACATGAATAACTTGGCCTTTTTAAATCCAAAAAAATTGAAAAAATCAGACAGATCGAATTATGTATATGTCAATATTAACAATGACGTATTTAACCATATAAAATGTATAAAAAGTAGAAAAAGTAATTAATGTTTTTGCCAAGGTCCGCCTGAGACGCAGAAGGTTGCGGGTTCGATTCCCGCTGCGAGACAAATGTTTGTACGGTCACAGAATACAGAAGGGACAGAAGCTTCACTCCGCGCAATCATTTAAATAAATAGCGACTTTAGCTGCTACGCAATAAAGTGCTATTCAGCTCTCAACGAACTCAGTGCCTAACATTTATATTAACCTACACCTTGCATCCCTTTCTATCGTATAGCTCTATCTCTACTGACGTGACACGTGTAACGTTAGGGTTGTCTTGAGAATTATTCTGTGACGAATAATAATAACCTGGCCGCCGACGGGCAGCAGCGTCGGCGGTGCGAGAAGCTGTATCCTGCGATCTTTCCACCAATTTCTTTTTAGGAACAATGATAATTCAAATAATATCTACCTACCTAGTATTAGATCAGAAAACTATTTTACACTGGCTAGCTGGATTAAGAACTCAGAAAATAGGCATACCTACGAGGTAGGTACTTGGGTCCTTAACACTTACTTAAGTGTTTAGGTGTCTTGTGTACGAAAACTGAATAATCACTGTTTAAGGTAGGTAGGTACATCATGCTAAATCTTAAGAGAAATTTTAGTAGGTAGGTACCTACCTAGATATTTGCAAGAGAAAAAAACAACATTTGGTTTGTAGGTAACCTAGGTATCTAGTTTTAGTTGTTAGTACACCTACCTTTAGGTAACTTACCACATCGATTTTTCTACCTACACCTACCTACCCGACTGTTTTTAAGTAGATAACCTACACTGCCTACTTAAAGTTAAACCAAATAAAAATGTACCTAGCTTGGGTTTCTCATCTTGCTCTCAGTCTACATAATCAAAATCATAATACCTACTTACTACAGCACTATGTACCAATGGCACAAAAATTGTCTATGAAAAAATACCTACATAATAATATTACGTTTATTTATGTAGGTAGGTACCGCATTCAAATAGAACATGTACCTAAGTACCTACCTACTTAAGTAAATACGGGAGACTTTGATATCTAAACAACGCATTATTTGGTAGAAAAACTTTCAGTTCTGTACCTACTATTGGTATTATTTACATTTTCTTATTATTATTCAGGCAACCAAATGCTGTGTAGTATTTTTTTGCCTTCATTTGGCGAAAAATATAGGTATATTAACAAAAACAAACTAAAATGCCGCGGCTGCTCAAGGACACTTTCGTTCCGGGCAGAACGCGGCAACCGACGTAACGAACCACGCTCGATAGGCCGGCGATGCGTAGGTATATTTTTATACCTATTCTGCGGAGTGAAATAGGCCTGGTACGGTCTGCAAATATTTGTTTCGGGCCTGGGTGTTTCCTATGTATAATAACTATGTACTTATAAAAAAAATGTATCTATGTAGTTTATTAGCCATGTGGTTCCCATTACACAAGCTCTACTTAGTTTGGGCCTACATGATGCTGTGTGATAGTGTACAGCATTAATTGTTAATTATTATTAATTATTATTTCATTATTATTATTTTGAAGTAATATATTTTAAATTTACCAAAAATAAGTATATTTTATCCATAAAAACCAGTTTACTTTATGTCACACATCTTTATTGTTAATTTTTAATCATTTTAACATAACACAAGCATGCAAGAAACGTAGTGTAATTTGATTTTTTTGCAGTTATTTTTTGCAAAAAGGGCACATATTACGGTCAGATGTACACTAAACTTAAATTTCACGTAGAGCTGTCCCAGTTGTGCCGTTTTTACATATCAGGTGTATTTAAATACAAAGATTAAATTCCATAAAAAAGTGAAAGTTGCAAAAACGTACTGATGTGCCCTTTCTGTATTTAGTGATTCAATTAGGATGACAATTCTATTTATTTATTTAGCAATTTATTGCACAGAAATAAAAACAATTGTATAAAAGGAGGACTCATTCTATTGTGTCTACAACATAACAAAATAAAAATAAAAAAAGAGAGAAAAAGAAAACATGAAACATGGTGGGAAGAGTTCTACAGCAGCAAAATTGCATCGATTCAGCATAATAAGGGGTTATTATAGTTTTAGCAGAAGGTATTCTCCTGAAGCCATTATAATGTATTCATATTTTTTATGATTGCTTCATGTGATACTTATTTTATATCGACGACCTCTGTGGCGCAGTGGGCGAAGGCCCGCCTGAGACGCAGAAGGTTCAGGGTTCGATTTCCGCTGCGGGCCAAATGTTTGCATGTTCTGCAGATATTCGTCTTGGGTCTGGGTGTTTTCTATATATGATATATATGTATTTACAAAAAAAAATGTAAGTATCAATCACGTGGTTCCCATAATACAAGCTCTGCTTAGTTTGGGGCTGCGATGGTGATAACGTCCATCATTATTATAATATTTACATAGTTCAAGAAATGCTTTTCTTACTAAAAAATGTTTGATCTGCAACATGAGCCCCGTTGGGATACTACTTACCTACATTCATGATAAACATTGATTAGCCCCTGATTATTTTCTAATTTTTCCAAGACTTCGAAAATACATTGTTTTTTTTTCTTCAAAATAAACCTATAGTTTCCCGAGAACCATCTTTTTTATGGTACTTGAAGTTAGAAGAAGCACATGGCCCACCTGATGTTAAGTGGTAACTATCACCTATCATAAAGCATTGCATCGTAGATCACGTTTTTTGGAACGTGCTCTACGATGCAACGCCCTGCGTCCATCAACTTGAGGCATGAAGATGACACCTCTTGTGCCTGTAATTTCACACACCCTTCAAACCGAAACACAGCACAGCTGCTTCACGGCAGAAATAGGCATGGTGGCAGTACTTCCCGGGACGAGCCCTCCACAAAGAACTAATAAACTACAAACTAACGACTACAAACCAGGCAGCAGTTCTTAATGAGTAAAACATTTGCCACGCCTGTATACATTAAGAAATATTTATTAATCAATACTACTGCGTTCCATAATGTAAATATGCAGGTTTTAACAGTTTATTATACCTGGAAAGACCCTGTTGGGCACAAGAATAGTAAATAGGAAAGAGGAGGACGTCATATTAATACCTAGTCACATGGTAGTATTAAATTAAAAATATAAAAAATAATTGATAATTATTAATATATCACCCATATAAAAGACAAATGACATGAAATAAATGATGAATGGGTAAACAAATAATAATTAAAATAGTCCGTCAGTTAGATTATCAAAACATATTGGACACGTATTTTTTTATATTTAAAATCAATGGAAATCGACAAAGTTATAGAGCGTCAAGGTTCGGGAGTCGGGGGCTCGTGACGTCACTTGTATGAAAAAAGTGTACTTACTCGTGACGTCACGCGGAACTTCAACGCACTATATCTTTGTCATTTTTAGTTTAATTGACGAAATAAAAAATACGTGTCCAATATTTTTTGATTAGGTAAATGACGAAATAATTATAATTTTTTAGGCATCTAGCCTATCTATACGTTTGTCAAACAGGTAGGTATTATCGGCAGATTAGTTTGGTCATATTATTAATATTATCATTTTATAAGTACCGAGATGCTTAGTAAGATTATAATTAGTTATTTTGTTAATTAGAACTTGTCATTAAAATATTTGTTAACTGTGTAATAGCTTTTAGTAATAAGTAAATGTTTCAAGTTTTTTTTACAAATATTTTCTCAAAACTCTCATATTTTAACACGTGTGGTAGTCTATTATATAATTTGACTAGCGGCCCGTCCCGGCTTCGCACGGGTTTTAGTAAGGATCCCTAATCTTTTCTAGCAATAAATATAGCCTATGTTACTCAGGGTGAATGTAGCTTTCCAATGGTGAAAGAATTTTTAAAATTGGCACTGTAGTTTTTGATTTTATTCATTACGAACATACACACACACACACACACACACAAAAAATACAAACTTATCCTCTTTTTAATATTGTAGTGAAGAAAGACATTACGTAAAGGCTAGATGAATGGAGCTTGAGTCTAGATGAAGGTAACATAAGTTTGGTTTTATATCGAAGAGAACGAGCACTGTAGGTTTATTTATCAATACTATATTTCGTTTTTCAGTATTAAGAAGTATTACAATTTATATAAACATTTAAATAGACCTTTCCAGTCACAATAATGTAAATTAATGAAATGTATTCGTTTTATTGGCCCCAGGAACAAAATAAATCAAGTTGAATGCATTTGTATCAATTGTAGAGTAAGGTGTAGTATTATATTGCTCTTGATTTGTACTTATTTATATGGAGCTGATGTTACCCCATAATGCTTCTTTGTTGTGGTTTGTGGTTGTAGTAAATACCCTTGATATTCCCGAAGGACCATCGTGTCAATCTTAAGGATCTAACTAAAGCTGTTCTCACATTACACCGACTCGAAGCCAATCCATCAAACCAGAACTATTGATCCAGTATCAACGTGTAATACAACACGTTGAACAACAATACCCATCCAACCAGAACTATTGATCCAGTATCAACGTGTAATACAACACGTTGAACAACAATACCCATCCAACCAGAACTATTGATCCAGTATCAGTAACGTGTCGTCAAATAGGCGATCAACGCATCTGTCACCAGTGGACCACTTGGCGTCAATGAGTTGCCAATGCGTCGCCAACGAGTGGGAAGCGCGTCGCCCACTAGTCGTAAGCACATTATCGACTCGTGGCCGATTCATCGACAACGAGTGGCAAACGGGTCGATACCGTCAATAGGTAAACAACGTGTGGACCATGCGTCGTCCACGCGTCGTATACCTTTATCTTCCAAGTTGACAAATTCACTCTTAAGAAACAAAATATGAAGCTCACAAATCCAACTATGGTGTAGTTGGAGTTGAGCCGGCTTTGAGTCGATGTAATGTGCGAAGACCTTAATTCTGTCTTCCTTTAGTCTGCAAGTCCTCCTCTCTTCTCTTCTTCCTGGACAGCCCCCAAAAACCAACGTGTTCAAAGTGTTCCTTAATTAGATTCTAATTGAATTAAAAATAATAATAAGTTTGAAAATTAAAGTTTATCAATCTTAAAGAATTTAATAATCACTATGCTGTCTTCCATTTCTTGAGTATTCTGATTATAGCCAGAAAATGCTTCTACTAAGATAAAATTGTCATCATTTAGCAAAATTTAGAAAAAGGAATTGTTGAATCCAATTTCAATGTATCATCCAACCAAAAGTAAGTCATCCTAACGGGTCCATATCAAACCCTATTATCATTGAAGAAAAACAATATGGAGGAGGGAGCTCTATTATTTGATTACAATATGTTACCTCCCTTGCTTATTATGTGCTACAACACAATTTTTTTGTTCATTTTTTGAGCTGTGGTGTGTAAGTTTCAAAGTGGATAAGCTGTTTTTGACTTAATTCAATTTTGAGATTAATAAACTCAAAATTGACAAGGCCTATGAACAGTAGCTTCACAAAATGTGTACATTTAATGAACTAGTATTCCAAAGTTTCAACGGCAAAATAAAGAATATGAATATATAAATTTAAAGCGCTCATGGTGTGGTTTACTAGTATGATCGTTGTTCCTAGCAGATAATCTTGGTTAAGCAACCCACCGCCCGGTCACTACTTGGATGGGTGACCTTTTAGTGGCACTAAGATCAGAGCGCTTCCGTGTTTTGAAAGGCACGTTAAGATATTGGTCCTGGCTTTTTCAGTCGTTAAGCCATGTCAGAGACCTTCGGGCAGCCTAAAAACAAACACTGGAGCTGGCTACTAGCTCGTACAAAGCAGGAAGGAATATGAATTTGAACGCGTATTGACTAAATTGTCACACCCTTATGATACATTGACACGGTGTCTCAACACTTAACACTATCTCACATCCATATCTCATAGGCGTGAATATAATGGCCTTTAATAATGTTTAGGTAGCTCTAATGAGAGCAGAGAGGGCTCTGCGCTCCGACCGGTTCCTAAGCCTTTGTTTAATTATTCAACTCAATAGGGATTGGGTGAGTGAATTTAGTTTTTGTCGTAGATTGTTGAGTTTGGGATCGCCGGAGACTTAACAGTTTGACTGCGGACCTCAGTACTATTAAATTAAGAACTAAAAATGATTACCATCTAACCTTATAATGGTAAGTACATCTAACGGTTGACGAACCCGGCGCAGTGGGCGAATGTCCACCAGATGGTTGCGGGTACGATTCCCGCCGCGGGATAAAAGTTTGCATGATCTGCAGATACGTTTCTCGGCTCTGGGTTTTTATATTAAATAAATAAACGCTGTACACTCTCACACAGCATCATGAAACCCCAAACTAAGCAGAGCTTGTATTATGGGAGCCTCAAGAGTAATGTTCTACTTATATATAAATTTTTGGTAAATACATACGTATTTTAGAAAATTAAGAAAACACCCATACGCAAAAAAAATTTGCTGATGTTACAAACATTTGTCCCGCGGTGGGAATCGAACCCGGAACCTTCTGCGTCTGAGGAGAACCGAAAATGATCCATAAAAAATGCCATAATGATATCCATCCGGAAAAATGTACTGTTCCCAAGATATAGAAAAATATTTTTTATCTTTTTTTTCATGTTTTTGAACCTGCGCGCAAAATATTACTGGATGTGGGTGGGAATCTTTTTTGAATGTGTTGGGAAGGACCCTTGGTGGATAATATATCTACCTGACTTTCTATAATTATTTTGGATATAATTTGGACAGCTTTTTTGTTGAGAACTTTTATGTTAAACAACAAATTGAGTACCTATCCTACCCTAAAGTCACCGGTTCCTTAGTCTTTCAAAAAACCTAATCAAAAATTAATAGTAACAAATATTTTGATACAATAAAACTCGTATTACCTATCTGCCTTGATAAGTAGGCAACTTATCAAAATATATCAGATTGTACGTTTATCATCTAAAATAAAGGTCTTTGCCAAAAAATCTATCTCTGTTTATGTATCTGTGCTCACTATCATAGTATCGATATACCGACGTACCTACTATATACTACCGAGAACCGCTGCATACTTTTTATTTTATGCTTAATGCTTTTGTATATTAGCACATTTAAATTATTTCATTTATTATATTTACAAAATTATATATTGTTTATAATATCTTATTATTATGTATAAGTACTTAAATATATTTGTTTCCTACCCAATTTGTCATCCAATTCAATTCGAGGCGCGTGCAAAGTATCGCTCCGTATATCGCAATCTTTGTTTAGCTGATGGATGATTTAGCCGTGCGGGCGGGATAAGCAATATTGGCCATTCAAAATTTGATATGAATTAGGTTGTGTTCCGTAATACCAAAAATGATGACTGAAAACTTTATCTATTCTTTACAAAGCACTTTAATTCCGTAACTACATAATTTATGCTATGTTCCTTACAAACAACACGTAAGATATTGTTTTTTTTTTATACGAAACAAAAAGGAAGAAAAGTGGTCAATTTTGGCATAAAAATATGCAAAGTGCTATTGGCTTTCATTTAATTTTAGGTGAGTATTTTGTAAAACAAAATTATCCAGGAACCGGTTTAAATACTACTGCAATACAAATAATGCATAATATAGTGGAAATATGCTTGAATTAGAAATCAGTTTGGCATTACGTTTGTATGGGCAATTCGTCCGTCGGAGGTTAAGGTATGGGCTGAACGTTCACCGTTCAGTACATGCTGAGCCAACCCCTTTTTCGGTACTGGATTATGGTGGCTATTTAATAAGCATTAGGTTAAACTTATCCAATTTGTACACTTTTGAGCACTCTTATGTATTGTGTACATGATAGATTGATTTATTTTCTGTTGTGTAGGTACTTGTTTTGAAATAAATGTTTTTCTATTGTAATCCATTCTATTCATACTGGTGTTTTTTTGGCTACATCCCTGATGAGCAGAATTCGGGGCAGCTTTAACAGCATCCTAATGACAGTAGCAGATAACTGCATATCTCCTCTTTGGAAGTGTTTTGTGCAGAGTGACCGGACTAACACCTACACAAACAAATAAACTCCCAGACCGCCGATGGGCAGCGTCGTGCGAGAAGCTGTGCTCTGCGATCCCTTTCCCGCTTGCCCAGCGTGGGGATTATGGGCATATCCCTCTTAGCAGTGAACTGATAAGCTGGCGGTGGCAGTGGTGGATTTTTGATTGGTAGACTAACACATTGCTAATTTATACAGGAGTAGAAACGGACGCAAAAATATTTTTTAAACCGCGACAGCGCGATAATTATCTCTATTTGCTTATCTATGACTAAATTATACTTTTTATCATAATGATGTTGCTATTATCAATTTGTTTTATTAGCATCAGTTTTTTATAATCGTCATTATGAAAGGAGGGTTTTACATAGCAATACTCCTTAGTTCTTTATTTTACGATGAAATATCAAGTGAACATGTGACAGTTTTACACGATGGAATAAATTCAAAAAGTGGATTTAGTACAACAGATTTAGAGAAATCAATTAGGGCTGATCATAAAAAACATGTAAACTATAAGGATGTTGCAAGTGATATAGAAACTCAAGATGATCTTTCAACTGGTGAGAAGGTGATTGGAAACGATGATAAAATAAAAATAGATGAAGAACTACCAACGCAAATTAAAAGTGCATTCAAAGCAAAATATACTAATGAAGAAACATATGCAAATGCTGAAAAATCTATTGAAAAATATAAAGCGCACGACAAAATATCAAGCGATGAGGGAACGAAAACAGGAAACAATAATATATTCTCTGCTGATGATAAAATTTACGAGTTATTTCCAAGCAAAACTGCAAAAGATATATTCCCAAATAAAAAGGAACTAAATAAAGAGAAGAGGGATAGACTGCCAAATGAGATTCAAGCGAGTGACCACGGAACTGGAAACGTTAATGATACTTTGAATTCATCTATTTACAGTAACGTGAACCATTACTATTGTGTCACTAAAAAGTTTAAAGGTACGTGTGAAAAGAAAGCCGGCGTGGTCAATCATCATTATCATCATATCTGGATGAGGCACAGGACAGCGGAGGCTAGCAAAAACTAAAGAAGGTATACCGAGCTGAGATGATGATGATGATGAAGGTCCATGCGAAAAGAAAACAGACGTAAACTAGCGTAGTCAATATTATAATCTAATCAAACCATCTACAACCATCGAGATAAATATATATAGATGGCTATGAGTATATGAAAAACTACAAGATCTTCTGTCAAGCATAGACGCGTAATATAAACTTGATTTTATATAGTTCATCTCATTATTTCAATATGTAAAATTAATTTGTTAGAAAAGGACAGATATGAGTAACTTATTTCTGCTTCTATTAGACCGTATCACTTCAAAAAGTCAATTTTAGAAGTATGCAGTATTTAGAGTTACTACCACTATGTTTAATTATACCGTGAAGCAGCATTGCTGTGTTTCGGTTGTAGGTTGTGGGTGCCGGTGAAATTACAGGTACCTTACGTTAGGCTTTTTACCATGCCTCAAGTTGACAGACGCAGACCGTTCCAAGCATGCGTTCTTCGTTATTTATGTTTAAGTTGGGTTACCACTTCTCATCAGGTAAGTCATGTCCTTCTTCGGGTATCATAAAAAAGGTTTCTTTAGTTACCTTTAGGCTATCAAATTAAAGAGTACTATTAAATATTGTATATTTATATTAGTCGTGTTATTCGTTACCGAAATATGAGGGAAATTCTCCTAAATCCGTTCTGTTCTTATTACTGTTTTTACTGTGCACAGACTCTATCTAGCTAGCTCTACTTTACTTAGGCCTTTACATCTAGTTTAGATGATTTATACAGATTCAAGTCGTAAATTCTTACTTTAACTTTGGCTTTGGCTTTAATTTTGACTTTGGCTTTAACTTTTACGTTGGTTTTGTAATTTTCGAAATATTAATAATTTTAAATTGTGATACTTAGTACTGGTGCAATGGCGTTCATCTGCGGACGCCATCATCGTTTGACTCTAACTTGGACGTCCAGTAGTGACGTCAAAGTTAAAGACAAATTCAACGTAAAAGTCAAAGCAAAACTCAAAGTCAAAGTTAAATCCAAAGAATTTACTACTCGTCTAGTTTTTGTTTCTCTCCTTATGCTGTTTTTTTATAATTCCAGAAAGTCAAATAATACTTCACGGCACTAAAGCTTGGACCTTCCCAGTGCAAGATGTCAATCTTACCCTGAAGTACCCCACAGCAAAGGTATATTTTACGCATACTATTTGGGACTATAGTAGTATTAAGGCCGTTTCAAGAGTCTGAAACTTTCTTTTTTTTAGACCCTTGAAATGGCCTTTGATGAAAGAAGTAGTAGAATTCTTTGTGGTGGGCTCGTCTGGGGAACTACTGCCACCATGCCTATTTCTGCCGTGAAGCAGCAATACTGTGTTTCCGTTTGAAAAGTGTGGGTGCCGGTAAAATTACAGGCACAAGAGGCTTATCATCTTCATGCCTCAAGTTTATGTTTATTATAAATGGAAACAGGGCGTTGCATCGTAGACCACGTTCTGAAAATACTTGATCTACGATGCAATGCTTTGTGTTAGGTAATGGTTACCTCTTAACAACAGGTGGGTCATGTGCTTCATTTCATCTTCAAGTATCATAAAAAAAGATAAGTATATTAAAAGTAATAGTAAGGAAGATAGCAAAAAGGCATAAGGTCCTCATGATTCTAAGCGGTTCCCGTAACCTATGAACGCCCGTAACAACAATTTCAATTTCAATTTTTCAATTTTCAATTTCAATTTATTCATATTAAATATAACATTACAGAAAAATATCCAAGGCGTTATACATAAAAAAAAATAGCTTAATTAACAATGGTAGGTATACATCTTATTATATAAAAAATCTTACAACTAAGAACACAAGATATATGTAGTGTAAGTACAAATGTAGGTACATATGTGTACTTCTACCGTCTCGATGTTGTAGGACATACAAAAATAAAATGAGCAAAGGTCAATAAAAAATGTATCAAAAATGAAGATAAAATAAGGTCCATTAATCTAATAAGTAGCTAAAAATATTTCACCATGGAACAAGTTTATTTGGTTGTTCACAATAGTCCATGCAAAACCTATCAATAACCATCCAGTTACTTGCAAAGACATCTAACTCTACATTGGAGATGGTTAAAGCATTGAGGTGACGCTGTGCGCGTCAGACTGGAGATTGCTGTCGTGCAAATGTGCGCGCTGGTCGTGGAGCGAAGAGTGGTACCCGCCCTGGATGGAATCTAGCACGGTTTTCCGGTACACAAAGTCCACTAACAATAGGTATCTTGAGCATTATAACATGTGATCCTTTAAAAAACCCTTTTAAATATTTGGAAACGCTGTATATTGTAGTCTCTTTGGTAAACCTCAGCAGATTCTAAAGCAGGATACGGATAGCGCGTATATTGGTAAGCGGAGTCGGGTTAAGCGTATCTTGGAACGCCTTGTATATACATCCGTGGTCAGACGGTTTCGGCTCACGTAGTGCTATGGATCGATTGAACTCGCGTTCAGGTTCGCGGCGGTCCACATTAACTGTACGCGTATTAAACACAGCGAACCCCGACAACGCGTATACTAGAATGCGCTATCCGTAGCCAGCTTAAGAGTTCTTTTTTTTCTAATGGGCATAAATATTGTTGGCTTTCTGATGGCCGTGACAACGTTAATGGAAAGAAGAAAGAAGAAAGAAAGAAACGGCGCTCTACCAGTTAAAATTTAGGTTGGGGCAACGAGCTTAAGGGTAACACTAAGGTACGAACCTCGTCTTGGGCCATTGCCAGTTTTAAGGGGAGTACGATTGGAGGAGGCTGAGGAGAGGAATTGTCGACCCCACCGGTGGGGTCGGTGTATCTGAAGTGTTTTCTCTGTCGCGGGGAGATGACGACATCTCCGGGTTAGCGGAGCTTATGTGGTCGTTAGGAAATAACGTGTCTTGGTCGACGGAGGAAATAAGAGTTCTAAGCCTTTATTTAAGCAACACTTCGTCCAGACACTGCCTGGAAGGGAGACAGTTTAGTGGGATTTCGATCAAAGCGCTTTCGAGCTTGCACGTTAAGATATTGGTCCCGGTTTTTGCCATGTCAGAGGCCTTCGGGCGGCCTATAAACTACGACATAATGATGGCCACTTCTACTCGTAGCTCATACGAAGAATAATAAGGATTTTTGTGACTGGCTCGTCCGGGGAAGCCTTGTCTATTCATGCCGTGAATCTACCCACTACCGCTATACCTAAAATCAAATTGCGGCTAATTCTTTTTCATTATGTTGTTGGTCATCACAATGGCCATTTTCTTGTTCCATCTCAAACTTGATAAAAACAAAACCCGTATAAAAATTCTTCACATAATTTCTACTAGCCTAAACCTAGGAACTAAAAATTAAGTCTCATTGGTTCTTATTAGAATAAACTATTTAAACCGAACCAAATTTCACACCTCATCTCTAAAACACCTGGTGCAAGTAAAGCTAGATAAGTGTCATACTAAAAGTAATTCTGATTCAATATTTTTCCAGTCTGAAAAAAAAGGTACAAGAAACATCAAAAGTGGACTTTATTATAACTGGATTCAAAGTAATACTCTACATAGACGGTTCTGAATCAAGAGGGTACATCACAGACGGTGGAGTTCTACAGGTAAATCCTATCCTTCTACTTACGATCCATTATAAAGCGAGGTTTTTAAAAAAATATATGAAATATTAAATGACCTTCGCCCAAAAACCTTCAAGGGCCTGCCTTCCTTCCTTCCAATTCTCTCTATTGAGCGCTCTCGACTGGCAATCCATCATAAATGAGTCCAGTTCGTCTTTCCATCTTCGGCGCGGTCTGCCGCGTGTACTCATGATACCTAGCTGTGCCCACTGCGTGGCAGCTTCTGCCCAGAGCTCGACAGGCATGCGGCAGAAACTGATGGGCGTATGCATTCTTCCTATCCTCACCTCTTCCTGCCCGCATAAATATGGTAGTATTTACAAATCTATCTATCTTATATACATATAAAGTCCTTTGTCCTGAATGACTCACTGACGGATCAACGCACAGTCTAAACAGCTGATTGTAGAGACCTGAAAATTGGAGGGTGTGTTATTTGTATAACGTAGGCATTCAATACGATAGATACGACGAAGGATTTTCCGCAATTCTAGCCCTATAAGGGTGAAAAATGGGGGAAAAGTTTGTATGGGACAACGTGATTCCTTGATAGATAGATAGATAGACACATGTACAATGTGTTTAACAGTTTGCAGGAAAATTTGCAATCAAAAAAGGTACATACGCGGTCTTATCGCTAAAAGCGATCTCTTCCAGACAACCTGGTCAAATTTAAAATATATTTTCAGAGCAACATCACTATGGTCTTCATCAGCAAAGGGATCAGCTCCCTTCTCTACCAGTTCTGGCTGTACGGAACACCGAGGGACTCTATCGATGTACACTACAACTCCACAAAATTTCTATATGTTTGTAATTAGTATAACAACTCTACTCTATGTTACTCTATGTTAGTAATTATTTATAGAAAGTAGAGTTCTTTGTGAAGAGCTCGTCTGGGGAAGTACTGCCGTGAGGCAGAAATAGGTATGGTGCTTTGCGGTTTCGGTTTGAAGAGTGTGGTAAAATTACAGGCACAAGAGGCTTATCACCTTCGTGCCTCAAGTTGATGGACGCAGGGCGTTGCATCGTAGGGCACGTTCTGAAAAAGCCTGATCTACGATGCAATGCTTTGTGATACGTAATGGTTACCACTTTACATCAGGTGGGTCATGTGCTTGTTCAATCTTCAAGTAGGTACCGTAAACATTTTTTTGCTAAAGTCAAATAAATTTGTCTCTTAAATCTCTTCGTTCTCTTTTTCATAATGTCGTCCTCCCACATCATCACACTAAATGCGAAAGTTTGTGTTTGTGTGTGTGTATGTTTGACGTCGCTTCACGCCGTAACGGCTGAACGGATTTGGAGGAAACTTGGATAATAGTTTAAACTATGTAGTTCTAATACATAGTTTAAGACCTGGATAGACCACATAGATTTACTATTCCAATATCACGCGAGTGAAGCCGCGGGTTGAAGCTAGTTGTTTATAAAAAGTAGCGTGTTCCACACACCTGACGTTTCATTTAGTAACTCAGTTGCACACCGAAGTGATCGGCACCTGACTTGTACTTGACTGACTGTATTTGCAAACTTTGCATTTTGCTGCAGATCACTCCTTACTTCTTTGCATAGCAAAAGTCTTACCATAATATAACAATAGCCAGTAATGAGGCATGCTCCCAATTCCAAAATGAAACTATGGTGGGGGGCTGTCCAGTCTGGTGACGAGGCTCATAGATAGTGCGGGGCGGAGCGCCATCCTTTGCCATTTAGATTCAGTATGAGAGAGATAAAACTATTCATGACCACATGCCGGTCAACAGAGTCAGAATAAAAGAGAATTATATATCGGAGAGAATAGGTTTCACTGGTTGTTGCGTAGGTAGAGCTCCAATCCTATGCCTGATGTAGAGTCGGAATGTATGAGATAATATTTTTACAAAATCTAAGTTGGTTGTAAAATCAGAAAAAATCAAATCAGAATGAAAGAAATAATTCTACTCACAAGTCTATAAAAAATAAAGCTAGACTGTGGGAAGAATATAATAAATTATTTGTCAATCTTTATTACAAACTAAAAACATTAAAATAAGTACATCGTTCAAGTTCTTTAGGATATCTAATACTTTATTCCCTAAAACCTAAGCTTATTTACATATTCTTAACAGCGTTAATCTCCTCTTCCAAAACTAGGTGCTAGAATGTACAAAGAATATGAATTTTAATAGGAAAGCTAGAATAAATATCGTTTCAAATGTCTTGAAAGTTTGAAAAATTGAGTTACTACGTTCATTTCATAGGGTTCTAACTATTAAACTAGACGATTCACGTGGCCATAACAGATTAGTATTCTTCGTACATAGGTTCTTCTTTATTAAATTATAGGCAGGTAAATAATTAATAGGATATGGGGGGTTTTACAGTAACATGCAAGCGAAGCCGAGAGCAAAAGCTAAGCTAGTTAAAATATTATTTCAAACTTACCTGTCTAGACGCCTGTGAAAAAACTAAAACATTGGTTATAAACGTTGAAGTTACTTCATTCTAAATATTGATCGTGAAGGGAAGTTTATGCCTAGCTATACAGCTAATGGCTTGTCTAGACACGGTGCGCAGGTGTGTAATAAGTAATAAGGCCTTTACGACAGCAATAACATTTGTATGATGAAAAATTAATTGTGTGCGCTCCCTGCGACGCGCTTCTGGCAATATCATATGTGATCTGTTTGCTTACACTTTGTCTGAAGTGTATGGAGCATGTCTGAGGTATTGTGAGATGATTGATAGTATTAGCACTTAGTTTTCAGGGTTCCATGCCCAAAGGGTAAAAACGGAAACCCTATTACTAAGACTTCGCTATCTGTATATTTGACATTTGAAAGTTTGGGTGTATCTTATTCGGTATTTCTATTGAAAGAAATAATGGGACTGATTCTCCCATTGCTCCCACTGCTGGCGGCGACGGCAAAAAAAAAACACTGTTGCAGTGTTTTTTATAACGGCGTGCACATTATTAAGAATTATTCACCAAAATGGAAGATGATTATTAATTCGTTCTCCATTTATTTTTTATATTAACGAGAAGTCGTTTTTGGTAAATATTCACAGATGATGTATTTCTCCTGCCTCCTAAAACAGAATAAAACATATATTTAAGGGGGCTCCCATACAACAAACATTTTTTTTTTGTTGTTTTTATATCACCAGGATGTATCTCATGAACGACGAAAGCAAGACAGTTGAAATTTTTACAGATAATGTATTTCTGTATCCGCTATAACGAAAAAAAACTGAAGGTCACCATGTCATGAACCGTGTCAGCTAGACAGTTGAAATTTTCACAGATGATGTATTTCTTTAGCCGCTTTAACAACAAATACTACAAACAGATTACCCTAAATAATTAGGGGGGGCTCCCGTATGACTAACGTAATTTTTTTTCCCTTTTCTGCTCGATATTAATATTGGCAATAGGTACACGCTTGAAATATTCACAGAATATTCAATTGTATGTTCTAATCAAAAATAAATACTTATATTAAAATAAAATAAATTTATATGGTATGGAACCCTTTCGTGCGTGAGTCCGACACGCACTTGGCTGTTTTTTTATTTCATTTCCCAATTTGGGTGGGCTAAGTCTCTGGACCATTCCGCCAAGCCTTTCGTATTATTTTGTACTTACAATAATTTACTTAAAATTAAACATTATAAATAAATTAAATATTTATTTCGTGGTCTAGTCAATTCGTTAGGCTTTAGTTAAGTCATGTTTGGTTCAAATAATGGCGAGACATACCTACAGAATAAAACATCGGTTAACATTTAACCAGAAAAAAAAAACTGTAATATATAACCTTAAAGGCAAACGATGTCGAGAACAAAATCTAGTCAAAAATACTCACAACCAGCTGCCATTAGTCCACGGCTGCCTCTGCGTAGTGGTGCGTTGGCTCTGCTCTGCTGATTCGGTGAGGATCCACACCAGTGCAGCCAGAAGTATCAGGAACTGGAACACTGAACTCCACGTCATATCTTAAGCTTAGAGCTTAGATAGTCATATGGCACACGAGTTTTAAGCTTAGGCCATGCGGTAAACCCGAGGTTAAGCTGAGGCCATGTGGTAAATCCGAAGGAAAACTAGGCTTGAGTCATCTGGTAGATTTTATGCTAATGTGTATCTTTTCTTACTGTTACATTTCTTGCCATGTTAATGTTTTTGGTAAATACACAAATCTTCAGGAGGAATGCAAAAAGGTAGGTAGGTAGTCTCTCCGTTACTTATTAGTAGATTAGTAGCCAAGGGCTGTAAGACATCAATTGCAGCCCGAGATATTTAGCCTATAGTTCGAGGGTGCAATTGGTGCTTACACCCGAGCTAACTATTCTGCTTTACATTTCGATTGTGAGGTAAGTAGAAAAAAACCGGCATTACAAGAATATATTTTTTTTTTTTCATGAACTAAATTGAGCTTCACCGTTCGATATTTAAAATTGATGACTATTATACTCACGCGAAGACAACCGACCTCTTTGGTCATTGGGCTGAATGCATGATGTCTATTGCCAGTATGATGGTATTGACACTGTTTTTTTAAGATAAGGTAAGATATTTATTTGCTGTGAACATGGTAAGTGTACATACAAATTACAATGTTGCATAATACAGATGTTTACAAAAAATCAGGTCTCTTCACATTCAGTCATTTATGTCTGTATGGCGTACAAATAATTGAAATTTGACTCAAATAAAAAAAAAAAAAAAAATTAAAATTGTACCTATTTGTTAAAATTTAAAAAAAAATGTCGAAAGTATCTATGAAAAATAAATAAGTCAAAATTTACGTGTCAAAATACTCATTAATGGAATAGAAACTGGACACCATTTTTTTCATCTTGAACGACGGTTGTCAATTTTATTAAATTTTATTTTCTAGTGTTTTTCTAATGTATGTCGTTTAATATTCATGGTATAATAACCGATAAATATTAGATAAAAGACACAAGTATTAGTGAAATGGAATAAAAGAAGATTAAACGGGAATTCTCTGATGAAGAAAATTGTGCGCCGATCGTCTTTTGTTATAGTCGCCATGGCTATAGCAGAAAACAGGACCTGACCGAAGACTGGACGACTGGACTTATAAACCGTACTACGTTGCCTCATATTATTATGAACAATTATTATTTATTATAATACTGGCGAAATTGTGGATTACTATCCCAGAAGCCATTTAATAAAGAAGTGAAGTGAATAGAAACTGTTAACTTTCAGCCAGTCTTTTAAAGCATTATTGAAAATGTTACCTTGTGTTTCTAGTATTGCTTTCGGCAAGTGATTATAAATTTTACATGACTTGAAAACGCAGTTCCGTTTATAAAGTTCTAATTTAGGTTTTGGGATCACTAAGGGTTTATGCGTAATCTTCCGTTTTTTAGTATTGTCTTGATGTTCAAAAAGGTCATAGTGTTTCTTTACAAATACAGCTACTTAAAAAATATATAAGGAAGGAAGAGTCAAGATTTTGTACATACTCTTTTGTCTACACAATTTAATTACTTAATCGTCAGAATCAGGCCCCTGATCCGCTCAACTCTGGATATGAAACTACACGATGCACTCCAAGGAGCCAAAGACCGACTCATTTAATAGGAATAGGATTTGTAGTTTCAGAAAAAAATACAAAAATGTATGTATTGAGAAATAAATTTTATCGAAGTTTTCCATACAAAATACGTAAAGTAAAATTTCATAGGTAAAGACAGAGACAAATATTTGGCGTATTATTGTTAGAAAGTCGATTCTACGGGGGAATCCCGACCCTCACTCATGAGAAGTGCGACGCGAGGAGGGAGGAGGGGAAGTACCTACACAATGTTCCACATGATATCGTCAAAAGATAAATGATTATTTAAAAATACGTAAAGGTGAGTTTGGACTCGTAATTTTGATTGAAAGGGAAGTATTTGGACCATGGTTGTCCACCAGTTGAGAGATTCAGTTAAAAATACGTGATTCAAACTTTTCTCCAAAAACTTTAAGGTAGTATCTTTGTGTCGTGTGTGGCAGCCCTATAATAAAGTCAGAGCTACAATTAACATAACTTCACTACATTAATCATTAAGTCAAGGACAATGTTTAACAAAATCCGCTGATCTAGGGCTGCCTCATAAGTTTTTATGTTAAATTATTGCGTAACCGTACAAGCCCGTTACAAAAACTACAAAATTCGAAAAGTCTAACTTTTGGAAGTAGATTTACCCTTTTTCGGGATAATATACTTCAAACTCACCGTGTATACTAAGAAAAGAGAAACAGACAAACTTATTTTTGTACTTATATTTGTTTGTTTGTTTGAAGAGCTCATGGGTTAATTCGGTGTTCTTAGCAGATCACCTTGGTTAAGCAACACTCCGCCTGGTCACTACGTGGATGGGTGACCGTTTAGTGCTATTTATATATGAGCGCTTCCGTGCTTCGGATGGCCCCGCCTGTTTAGTCGCTAAGCCATGCTGGAGGCCTTCGGGCGGCCTAAAAACTCCGACACCAGAGTTGGTCACTAGCTCATACGAAGAAGAATAAGAAGAAGTTTGAACGTTTTATGGCCCATATTTAAACTATGTTACAAAGGGTGGGCTTAATGCTGTTGGCATTTTCTACCTGCCGACAAGAAACAGGTTCAAATAAGAGTATTTTTTGTAAGCCTATACATTCAACTCAATCGTGTATACAGTCGATAATCGTGTACCCGTTGCTTAATACGAAAATGGTCATAGTTTTCGTTTTCGAGCTAAATTTTAAAGTTACTTTTTTCGGCAATTACCTGGCTGTTATGAGTGGAAAAACATTGCAACCTGCAAGAACATTACATTACCTATATCATTGTTCAATTTGTATAGGATGTTTGGTGGAATTATATAGGAATTGAAGCAGCTGTTTTTTTTTTATTTCCTGCTTTTTGGTTGGTAGGTATAGCTTATTGTTATGAAAGACTGTACAGTTGTTACTAATAACAAACCATAATAAAAGTACACTATCTGGTATTTTACTATACTTTAAACGAATAAATCCTATAGGTTACTAAAAGAAAAAAATCAATTTTATAAATTAAAAACCATGACACTTTTCTTTGTAGTTTATGTTAATATGGATACCCTTGATTGGATCTTTCAATCCCTACATCTTTCCACCAAACACCATCTGTCTTATTCCAAAACGAAGACTAAAGAAAGACTAGATTTGAATCAGACTTTTTGTATACAAATTACCAGTTCTAAACCTGGACTATCTTTAGTCTTCGTTTTGGAATGAGGGGGCGTGTATTTGAATCCAATTCAGAAATTTCCATCACACATACCATTAAAATGGACCTCGAAGACGAAAACTTTTGAAAGTTTCCTTAATGCGCAACTCGTACTAGGAGCACTTCAAGATAAACGAAACGGTGAAAAGTGACTATAATCCAGAGTTAAGAATGCTATTGCCCGTGCAATTGAGCCAAGTTAGCATTTCATCCAATTTAACAGAGCCTCATAATAAGCTGTATAACAGTGTTAACGTAAGCTTAAAGAGATAATCTCTTGTCAGACGAGTGTACCTACTAGCGATAGGACAGTTAAAGTCTGAAGTTATTAGTGTTGTAAAGTTAGCTACCCATATTTTAATTGTGAATACAATTTCTATTTAAATCTACAGTTATCACTGTCTGTTAGTTAATTTGAAAATATTATGCGTAATTACATACATTTTTGGGACGTAAGGGGTCTCGACCGCCACCTTCGAAACTCTAGCCAACCTCACCTGCCTGTGCCCTGCTAACTAACAAACGGGCATCTGGCAGCCGGCTGATTGCGCCGATACAGCTACCTGCCCTGTCTGCTGACGGGCAGCAGCCTTGGCGGTACGAAAAAGCTGTGCCCTGCGATCCCCAACTTGCATGGCCAGCGTGGGGATTAAGGTCATATCCCCCTTATAAGGATAGGCCTATAACCAGCAGTGGACTGATATAGACTGGTATTGTCGTTATTGTCATGCATTTTTCAAATTATTTGACAGGCAGAATGTGAATGCGGAGAGCCAAAGATTGAGTTCAGTGGCGCATACTGGGAGAGGCCTATGTCTGATACAGGCTGAAGATGATGATAATGATTCAGTGGTTAACCTTTGTAATGTTAAATGTTATGACAGTGCCTTGCCAATATACATATGAAAACTTAATGTATGTTCGAAAACATATTAAAATGTTCAAGAAAAATAGCGACTATTATAATGTTAACACTAGGAATAAAGATAAACTAGCTGCTCCTACTGTAAGGCTCCATAAAGTTAGTCAATCTTTTAAAGGGATGTCTGTACGATTTTGTAACAAAATCCCAAATGACGTGATTAAACTATCTATAAATAAATTCAAAAATGTTGTTGAACGTAATCTCTGTAATAAAGCTTATTATAAAATATCTGATTATTTAGATGACAAAAAAGCTTGGGATGAAACTGCCTCCAACTCCATCAAAAACAATGTAATAGTTATTAAGAACAATGACGTTAAAAATATATAAGCCAAGCAGAGTTTCTTGCCAATTCTTCTCTGTTTGGTCGCGTTACAAATTGGTAGTTAATAAAAAAAAATGACGTTTCAAAGTGTACAGCTCCTACTGAATAAATTGAATTTTGAGTTTGAGTTTGAGTTTAATAGATTAAGTATCTGACAATGGATAATGCTGTCTTTGTACTCAGTAATCTTTACTAATGATTGAAAAAAGATGGATTTCATTATTTTCTTCACCCAACAACGCAATGATTGAAAATGAAAGTTTTCAATTAGTGCATCCTACCCGTCATGACATACGGCGCTGAAACGTAAACACACACACAGTACGGCTAGCCCACCAGTATAACAGCCTGCGTACAGTGGACGACAAACGTCAGCGATTAGACGCTACGACAAGCTGCCGGGGTATATTTTCATACATTTTGTTCAAAGCTCCGCACACACGGCGACAATCGCGACAGCAAGATATGACAGACGCTCGCGACTAAGCGCGACGACAAAGCGTCGTGTTTGCGACGTCTGTAAAGTCGCTAAGTGAGCTATGGTACTCAATTTTATTAAATTTTATTTTCTAGTGTTTTTCTGATGTATGTCGTTTATTCTTCATGGTATTATAACCGATAAATGTTAGTTATAAGACACAAGTATTAGTGAAATGGAATAAAAGAAGATTGAACGGGAATTCTCTGATGAAGAAAATTGTGCGCCGATCGTCTTTTGTTATAGTCGCCATGGCTATAGCAGAAAACAGGACCTGACCGAAGACTGGACGACTGGACTTATAAACCGTACTACGTTGCCTCATATTATTATGAACAATTGTTATACTTGATACTGGCGAAATTGTGGATAACTGTCCCAGAAGCCATTTAATAAAGAAGTGAAGTGAGCTATGGTACGAGCTATGCTCGGAATTTCTCTGAAGGATAGAATCCGCAACGAGACCGCAACGAGCCGTTATAGAACTACAGTTGTTGACATAGCTCAGAGAATTAGCCAGCTGAACTGGGCTGGCCATATCTGTCGAAGAACCGATAACCGCTGGAACAAACGATTTCTTCAGTAGAGACCGCAGCTCGACAAACATAGTTTAGGACCCTACGGCCAGGTGGAGTGACGATTTGCGAAAGACTGCTGGTAGAAACTGGATGCGTTGAGCTCAGGACCGGATGGGCCTCCAGCAGTGGCCTACTATACGCCAATAGAACTAATACTATAGTACAAGAAAGAAAAGAAATAAAATTATAAAATATTTGACGAGTTCCTAAAAAATTAAGGCCAGTAAAATTTTAGTAAAACACAAACAAACTCTGTTGTTTGTGGTTAAAATAATGTAATTTCGACACTCTTACATCATCATCATTTCAGCCCAGAATCACCGACTGCTGGGTAATTGATTAATTAATTGGCTTTCCTTAGTTTTTGCCAACTTACTCTGTCCTTATACCTCTCTCATCCAGGTATGCCCAGTGACTCTGTGCCTCTCTCATCCAGGTATGCCGTGCGACTCTGTGCCTCTCTCATCCACTTATGCCCAGCAACTCTATTCCTCTCTCATCTAGGTATGCCCAGCGACTCTATGCCTCTCTCATCCAGGTATGCCTAGCAGCTTTTACAATGTCGTCTACCCAACGTGTTGGTGGACGACCGGGTATATTTTTTGAAATTTAGTATAAATAATCTTCCCATTTAGCAAGAAACGTGCATTACTTAAACTTTATGACTACTAGATCAGGATTGTATAAAAAATATTTGCCTCAACCTTATACAAATTATTTTTATCGGAGCTCGGCTAAAACCAGATTTAACAAAAAAACAAGAAGTTTCTGTTGTGAAGAAAAATAAGCACGTTATTGTTGTGGCGAGCTTTTTACAACCCGCGATTTTGTTTTAACCGAAAGATTATTTTTTATTAATTAAACTAACGTGTATTAACTCGTATTTTAAACTGGGAATTGTCACGTCGGTCCTGTTACATCAGTCATTATCATCACTAGACGTGTGCTAGACTAGTTCACTCACTCTGATGAAGACTCTCATAAAATATATTTATTTGCTTAAAAACACGTGTAAAATAGGATGAAGTGTACAAAAGTTAAAATATGACACAACATGATTTACCTGCAGCGGCAATTTGATATTTGATATAGAATATGATGAAAAGCCGTCGGTGCCTATACTGATGTAACGGTAAGTTTCTTCCTAATTCCCTTTTATTACTATAAAATTGAATCTTAATTTTTTTATGCATCCTACTTTCAAATTATAATGTTGGCGATATTTTGTAAAAATAAGATCTACTTCACGCCACAATTTGAACCATTACAATGGTGCTTAGATCTAGACCAAGAATATATAATATTTCGCTACATTTAATCGACACGTACGGCGCGAGCGAAGCCGCAGAATAAAATTATCTGATCGTTAAGTACTGCAAACGATTAAGAAATAGCAGCTCTTTTTTTTGTTATCCTAAAATTATTGAACATAATAATAATTTTCATCCATGGGTGAACATCTTTTATGCCGAAACACGGATCCAAATGAACCCTCAGTTATTTTCTATTATGTCTGGTATCCATGCATACAAGAGGTTAAGAATACTTACATAGTTTCTTATTTATTATGTTTCTACTCACCTAGTCTTTGTATCTTGCATTCGTTTTTAGAGAAGCCATTAAAAATATTAATTTCAGTATGAAAATTGTAAAGAAAGTCGTGTCGTGTCGCAGTCATATCGTGAACTATAAACCTCAAAATTCTATACTTCTCGCCGTCATATTAAAGAAATTAGTTACGCTTTTAGCTTTTCTGTTGTGATTTTTAAATTAATATTTTGGGGAGGCAATAACCTAACCCACTAGAAATACTCTTACCTCTAGATATAAAATGAAGTTGTTCGATTATTTTCTGAATAGTGATGTCGTTTTTAAGTACGTAATTATTATAATTGTTTGAGCTTGTACCATTATTATTTTTAATGTACTTTTATCGGGTATCGTTTAGTTAAATTACTTTTGAACGATGATTTAAATCATGTAATTTTTTTGTCAAATAGGTATTAAATACTCTTTCGTTCAATACAATTAAAAATGGTACCTTACCATCATCATCATCATCAGCCTGTAGTCCGCTGCTGGACAAAGGCCTCCCACTATGTGCGCCATGGCGCCGTGTCCTCATCTTAACGCTTCTACCAGCAGCCTTTCGCAGATCGTGGACGATTAGTGAATCGTACCTAACATCTAATTTTAGATATTTGAATATTTGGCTGACAGGATACTGATTTTCTACCTATAATAGAACAAGTTTTCAAATCACTTATCCGAGTGTAACGCAAGTGAAACCGTTACTTGTTTTAATTATGGCAAATTTTGAGTAATACACTCGAGAGCAATGAATCCGGGTCACTCAAAAAATCCAAAAAATCTCGGAAAGTAAGAATGCTAGGTTAATGCAATAAATTGTATTTAATAGACAATTTAATACTCCTTAAATGAAAGTTAAAAAAATATGAGTCACCATACATTTTATTTACACAAAATTACATAAAGAAAAAAAACTGCTGATCTCTCCTTAAAACAAAAATAGGAAACATGAAATTTTTGAACTTTATGACGATTTTCTTGAATTTCAATACTTCGTATTACCTCCTCGTGCTTCCATTACTGCGTTTACGCGGTTTGGCATGCTGTACACCAAGTTCCTTATACGATTTTGGGGAATATTCTCCCATTCCTCTGTGAGAGCAATTTTGAGCTCAGGAAGCGTGATTGGGGGAGGGTTTCGTTGTTTTACGCATCTCCCTAGCTCGTCCCAAGCATGCTCGATCGGGTTGATATCCGGGCTGCGCGCTGGCCACTCCATACAAGTAATGTTCATCTCTTGAAGGTAGTCATTCACAATCCTACCTGTATGAGGTCGGGCATTGTCATGCATAAATATAGCATCCTCACCCAAATTGACCATAAATGGACCAACGTGTTCGTTGAGGATTTCTTCCACATATCTTACGCTAGTTAAAGAGCCGTTTTCTATGATCACCAGCTCTGTGCGACTTTCAGAGGAAATTCCGGCCCACACAAGTACAGACCCACCACCGTAGGCTACTTTTTCTTCGATGCATGCTTGCTTGAATCTTTCCCCTGGTCTTCTATACACTCTGTGTCTTCCATCGTGCTTGTAGAGCATAAATTTTGATTCGTCGGAGAACATAACTTTCGACCAATCTTCAATACTCCAATTTACGTGGTTCTGGGCATATCTTAGTCTTGAAATACGATGGCCACGCTCCAGTTTAGGGCCGTTTGCAGGTCTAAGGGGTTTTAAGTTAGATTCAGCAAGCCGACGTCTTACTGTCCATGCACTTGGGTTACTTCCTCCGAGGCGTCGAAACTGATTTGTGAGTTCAGTTCCTGTGAGAAAGCGATTTCGAAGCATGGTGTTCACCAAGTATCGGTCTTCTCGTGCTGTGGTACACCTAGTTCTGCCCGTTCCTGGTCTGCGTAGGTTAGAACCAGTTTCTTCGTAACGTCGGAGAACTCTTTGTACTGTTGACAGCGACACACCGACAGTCCTGGCTGTATCGCGCTGACTCCGGCCGGTTTCCACCAATGTAAGTATTCTGGTGCATTCTTCAAGTGTAAGCGACATGATTTCAGCTTGAATAATGAATATTGAGCACTATCAGGTAATACGAAGTATTGAAATTCAAGAAAATCGTCATAAAGTTCAAAAATTTCATGTTTCCTATTTTTGTTTTAAGGAGAGAGATCAGCAGTTTTTTTTCTTTATGTAATTTTGTGTAAATAAAATGTATGGTGACTCATATTTTTTTAACTTTCATTTAAGGAGTATTAAATTGTCTATTAAATACAATTTATTGCATTAACCTAGCATTCTTACTTTCCGAGATTTTTTGGATTCTTTGAGTGACCCGGATTCATTGCTCTCGAGGGTATTTTAGAAAAGAGCTTTGTACAACTCAAGATCAGTTTAAGTTCTGCTCACGTCATAACTGTATTTAAAGTATTTTTCAGATCTAGACATTATCTTTCAAAGGAGATGGCTAAAATGAAACCCAGAGTCGACAAGAACTTCTTCAGTGCAGTTTGAGTAGGCTTATTATGTGTATGTGCATGTAACGGCACACAAACATTAAACAGAAGTCAAAACTTATACACATCAACTAGAATGTATTTAATAATGATATGTTTAATCTTTAATATATCAATTCCACCATAGGATTTAGAGTCAGTGATAACCTTTTCTTAACGCACACAAAAAGCATACTCAAACTGCACTTGAGAAGTTCATATCGACTCTGGATTTTTTAAGTATGGGTTTGTGCCATCTCCTTTCATCCTGATACCTTGTCTGGTAATCATCAAAAAGTTTTGAGGCTACATACACAAATATATTAATTTATGAAAAAAAGAGTTAAAGCCATGAACTCTACCACACCTGAAAGCACCTAAAGACGTTGTTGTAGTTGTTGTTTCTAGTCCGCATTGTCCCACTGATGGGTGGCGCAACGCTCGGTCATCCAGGTACTACTAGCTGATAAGAGCAAACGCTATAATGGACACCTTGAGATAAAAAAAATATATATCATCGACACGAAGAAGAAGACTAGCTGATATTCTTATAGCCTTGTGTTCCTTTAATTATGGGACCATATCAAGCACATTTACTGAGATAGACTAGGGTCTTTTAACAATGTTCGAATACCTAATGTTTATATGATACTGACTACTCCACTATTAATATGAACATTTCACATAAAACTTTATACATCAGGTCATAAACTCAAAACTTAGGGCCCATAAATTCATTTAGGGCTATAAACCAAAGATTGATTCCCATAAACATCTCTCTTCGGATCAAAAAACATTTCACTTGTTCTAATTAATTGAAATACCTTTGATAGTAACTCAGTGCCAATGCAAATCAAACTGTGAATATTTCAGATTAGCCTCACAAAAAGCAAGCTAAACTTCGCACCGACCTTCAACTTTTTGCATTCCTCCATAAAAACATAACTAAAAACACTTAAACACAACTTAAAGCACAATTATGTTGCGTAAACACACGTTTGTAAGCACATTGTTTTGTAAGTTAAGTCACGATTAAGTTATAAAGTGTTGGGAGAGAGGCGTGCGGTCCCCACGACATGTAAACACAGACTGGATATGAAGCTAGGGTTGTATGGAGGCTGTATAAGGCTGTAGGCATCCCATGTTATAATTTTGGGAAGATGTATCTTTGGCTGTATAGCCTTCAGTTTTGAAACAAACAAAACAAAACTCTTCACAATTTTATCCCTACCGTGCACACATATTTTCGATACTGTGCACATTCTTCTATACCTAGTGCTCAATGAGGTTACTATATTGGGTAGTCGGAGGTAAGTCCAAGTGGTTATCATTCCATAAAACAGAGATTTATGGGAAGGTCGCGGCTTCAAATCCCATCTGATTCGAAATTTTTGGGATACTATAAAACCTTTAGATTTTCCCTGAAGCGTGGGCTCACATTTGTGTACCTACCTACAAAAAACAGGCTGTAAGTCTTTCTCATTAATATCATGTAGGCGGTTGTAAGAAACAATTCCAAGCAGACATCATTGCCGACCTCTGTGGCGTAGTGGGCGAAGGTCCGCCTGAGACGCAGGTTCAATTCCCGCCGCGAGACAAATATTTGTACGTTCTGCAAATATTTGTTTCGGGTCTGGGTGTATTCTATGTATAATAAGTATGTATTTACAGAAAAAATGTATCTATGTAGTTTATCAGTCATGTGGTTCCCATAATACAAGCTCTGCCTAGTTTGGGGCTACATGATGCTGTGTGATAGTGTACAGCATTAATATTATTATGACACTTTATTCATTTTAAAACTCATAAAAAATACATTTTTTACTATAAAATTTAAAACATTATTAATCTACTATGTACAAAAATAATATAAAAAACATTATAGTAAAAAATATATCCAAAATGGTGGACCACCGACCGCGGGGCAGGGCTCAAACGGTCGGTGGCTAGGGCTGCAGAGAGAGGAACCTCCGCACAATGCGTGCCGAGTCCAGGAGAGCCGCCTTCTGTATCTGACCCCTGCTCCAGCTGCCTAGCGAGAGCCTCTTAAGATATTGGTCAAGGCTCTTCGCTATCAGACCGTTCACTGAAACGACTATCGGAACGATAATTGTTGAGTCGACATCCCACATAGCGGTAATCTCGTGGGCTAAGTCAAGGTACTTGCTAAGCTTGTCCTTCTCGGCCTTCACGAGATTAGCGTCGTGTGGGATGGTGATGTCAACAAGTATCGCCCGGCGTTCCGAACGGTCTACCAGGACGATATCAGGTTTATTCGCTAGAATAGTCCTGTCCGTGATGATAGAGCGGTCCCAGTAGAGCGTAGCACGACCATTTTCGAGAACTGGCACCGGTGCGTACTTATAGTACGGAACCTCTGGGCCGACAAGGTCGTATTGGAGAGCAAGCTGCTGATGTATGATCTTGGCTACTTGAGTGTGTCTGTGCAAGTATTCAGTGTTAGCGAGGTGCGAGCAACCCGAAAGTATATGTCTGAGGGATTCACCGGGACGATGACAAGCTCTGCAAATGTCAACGGTTCCATCCTTCATGATATACTTTCGGTAGTTGTTCTATTAATAAATATTATTATTATTATTATGCGTGAAAGGCTGTACTCTATCAAAAACTGGACAATGTAATTATTCCAAAAACAAACAAAAACAAAAAACTAAATTATTATTTAGTAATTTGTTATACAAAGAGTGCAAAGTTGCTTTTTAACTTTAAGCTTAGGTTAAAAAGCAACTTTGCACTCTTTTGATGACCGAGCAAGCGAAGGATTCTGCGAGTGATTCAAAAATTAGAATCCTGAGCGTCAGCGAGGGAATCAAAAGAGCACGAGGTGAAAAATCTTTGCACTCGAGCTCGAGTGCAAAACGTAACTTTTTATCCCACCTCAGCGAGGAAATGACTAAATGCAAAAAAAGGATTAGCATTTAATTAGTATTAGTATTTTAATATTTAAAGTTAAAAAAAGAAATAAAGTACACCTAAGAAGATTCTGAATTTCTGAGTCTGAGGTTTTATCAAATTAAAAAAGGTTGTATGATAAATTCGGTACCATGGAGGTAGAAGTTTATAGGTTTAATGATGTTTTGAATTCACAAACTTAGTGCACACGATGTTCTAAATTCAATTTTACTTTATCTTCTAGTTCTAGCGGATAAAAATGGTTTTTGCACTCCGATATCTAACAGCAAAAAAACTTTTTCCGAGATGAGGGATGAAACAGTCTATACCTCTTCGCCTCTACAGGATAATCATCCTTCTTCTTCCTCCAGCTATTCTAGGTCTTTAAAAGTTTTGGTAGCAAGTTTTGGTAAAAAGTTCGGCACTACATAGTCATTTTACAATTGCATTAAACAAATGATACGTACTTAAACTAAGCATTATAAAAAGCTAGATTTTAAGTCGTGCGTTGAAATCTTTTGTATGAAAATACTGAAGTTTTACACAAAATGTATTTAAAAGTCGGCTTGAGGCTGCGGCTCTACTCCCATGGTACCGAGGTAAAACCGGCTTGTGTGTAAAGTCCCAGGTCCCAAACTATGTTCCAAATTCTATACAAATCCATTCAGTCGTTACGGAGTTGACTCCAATAGAAATTATTTTAATTTCTTTTATCATTTATTTATTTAGGTCTACCAACAGTTTTAAAAAGCTTAAAAACTATTTATTATAATTAAGTGTCTTAGGCAACATGAAAAAACCAAGAACAGATAAACACCACTAGCTCTTTCTTTTAAAACAAAGGGGTTAGTTATAAATTCGTATAACTAAGGTAGGTAGCTTGTTCTAAATTAGTATAACCATGGTACTTACTTACATTACTTTCTTCAAGGCTACAACCCTTTGTGGGTCTTGGCCAGGTCTACGATGGACTGCCACTCACTTCGATCCTTGCCTTCCTTCTCCAGTTGGTAAACTTTCCCGTGGCCTTAAGATCTTGTTCGATGCAGTCGCACCATCTCTTTTGTGGTCTCTCCTGATGCGGCTTCCAGTCAGTGATCACTCTTCCAAATTATTGTTTATTTATAGATGTTTTTTGTATTATCTTAGTAATTACGTTTATAGCGTGATTAGTGTAGTGATTATTTTTAGCCAGATAGTAAGTAGTCTAACGAGAAAATAATGGATTGCAGACAGACAGACAAGTTTTCACATTAGCATAGATCTTGCGTGTAATGTAACCATTACCATTAGATCTAGAGTTACAGATAGCATCTTGTTCTATGGCGCATTGTGGATCAGATTACGAAAAGTCTTCTCCCGCGGCCTTTTGCGTTTGTATGTTTAGATATTATTTTCTAGTCCTAAATTTGATCTGCGCAAAGAATTACGGGTTTTCATTATTAGGGCATGCCACACCTGAACCGAATCAAAATTATTTGCATTGGAATAATAACGCTTTAAGTGCAGAATAACACAACAGTGGAACTGCAACAGCTCACTCTGGCCGTGTTCATATGAACATTTAGAGCTGGTTTTAGTTCCTTCTAAATACAACAATTGCTATAAGCTTGACCTATGTATTAGTATTCTGGGTATATGTGGTGTTCATTTAACATCGAATGATCGCAATACTCAGGGATCTACGAGGATGTAAGGGTTCTGACCCCAATCTCCGGAACCCGAGCCAACCTCACCTGCACTTGGTGCATCCTGCTGCATCGAGCTGCCTAGCACTGTGACAGCACAGCAAAATACCATGGCTGCCGACGGGCAGCAGCGTCGACGAGAAAGTGTGCCCTGCCCAACCTGCATGCCCAGCGTGGGGATTATGGGCATATCCCCATTCTTATAGTGGAGGCCTATGACTAAGCTAGTGTTTTTATTGATCACAATACTTTTATGGTACCTTCACGAAAATTAAAATAATAAATATACAAGTAGCTCACACACGGTCAACTGATCCAGATCCAGATCCTGTACTATGGAGTTATATTACAATTCACTCTGGTATCTCCCACTATCTCGCTTCCCAAAATCTCGCTACGCTTCTATCAGCTAGTTCCACTCTGTCGCTTTCGACAGAAGGCCTAATTTATGTCTACTATGCCACTCTTCGTATTACCATGGGGCCACTGTCCATATTGTCTGCGATGTGCCAGACTAACAGCTGAGAGTAGCGTCTTCGTTAAGTTGCCATGTTACGTTCTCTTTTATTTTGATTTAATAGACTAGAGAAATATTGTAATTTCAATAAAATCTATTACTTATAAACTATAAATAACAGATACTTAAATTACTACAAACGAATGATGAAATGAATGTAGGTACTTATGCCAATAGTGCCCAAAAAACTCCGGATATGACAATGATCCGTAAAGTGTGTTTCGCGGCATACTGGTGTTCTGTGGTTTCTTATTCAGTAACTCAATCAAAACACGCGGACGCGCGTGCGAGGCGTTTTGCTTCGTTTGGTGCAGCTGCGTTTATGTTGGTTGATTAATAAAATGTTTTTTTGTTTAATAATAAATCTTCATTCATATTATTTCCGACTGGCGACCCATCCCTGCTTTGCACGGTTGAGGGCACTTTTTTACACCTCGGATTACGTTACTTAAGTTTTAGTAAGGATCTAGCCTATGTTACTCATGGTGAATGTAGTTTTCCAATTGTGAAATAATTTTTGAAATCGGCTTAGTAGTTTTTGAGTTTATTCATTACAAACATACACCACACACAAAATTACAAATTTTTCCTTTTTATAATATTAGTGTAGATGTAGATTAACACTTATTGAGGAAACTAGGGTAGACCATCGACATTTATGTAGATACAATATTATAATACGTAGGTATCTAGGTACCAATAGAAGACTAACGGGATTTCAAAAATAAAACCACTTTGGATTGACAACCACGTGCTTGCACCAGTTTGCACATTTGCTATAAACTGCTCAAATATACATCTAGCGTAGCGTTTAATTTCTCTATGATAAACTGTACTGTCAAAATTAAAATTCTGTATTTTTTTTTAAATTACAATAATTCTTTATTTTCCACACATAGCTACAAGGAGGTTTACTACGTAAGAATTATATTAAATCCAGTTAATTTTCGAAACTCTATCTAAAAAAGAAAATTGTATCTGATCCGACCTCTTTTGTATAGACAATATGTCCTGCACCGATATATATCGATTAAAAATAGTCAAATGCGACTATTATCAAAAGATATAAATATTTTAAATGAGTAATAAGCTGCCATCTCGTTGCATTTATCATATACCATAACTAAATAGCCAGATTTTCTACGCTAAGACAGCGGTCTACGGTAGCATGTAGGGGCTACGTCAAGCCAAGCTACGAATTAACGTGGTACTGCTTTTCACCGCTAGATGACACTAATCTATATTTTACCGGCGCGTAGCAGGCTACGAATTGACCTCTGCTATTCACTGCTAGATGGCACGCTTTTAAAACTTTGGCTACCCGGCAAAAGATGGCGTATGGGTTATCCGGTGACAAGTTTGCACTGACCCGAAACTTTTTATATAGATACTTTTGTATGGTAGAGCCGCAAAAAAAAAATTCTACCTGCCGTGGGAAGGTTTGTAGGTTCTATTTTATGATTATATCGTAGGTACCTTTTTTTTTTATAGTTCTTTTATTTTTATTTACTATTTAAATATTATTTTAGATGAACAGTAGGTTATATGCTGTAATTTCTGTTTTAATTTGCTATAATTTAGTAGTAAGTAGTTTTTTAAAGTAAGAGTAGTTTATTATTGGCTCTACATTCCAGCATTTTGGTTTCGTTTATTTATTTTTGCTGATTCTGTGTGTGATTTACCGTGACGGTAGGTTCTTAAAGTAACAAATACTGAGACATAGGTCTATTCTATTTCAATTAGTTATCTATTTATTAGTACTTTGAAAAAACCTGTTTAAAATTCCATTTAATGAAGTTTTTCGCCCAAAAATTTAAATAGTCTATTTCTAAAAAGGTACTTACCGAGTCAATCCGCGTTCCATTCTGGAACACGTTATTCGAAATTCATATTTGGAACGCTCAACCGGTCGCCCTTGTAATAGTTGGCTGGTGTTATCAAAAACCCAGTTTATCTGGACCTTTGCCGTGGGTTAGGGAAGTTCAAGTGATGTCTTATTTCTCTGTGATAAAAGTTGTAGTCTGAGTTGACAGAGGTCTCAGTAAAATGGTCTCTTCGTCGGCAAGTGCAGCGCAAACGAAAATATACGGCGCGCCGAGTTGTTTTGCCGCCTTATCACTCGGGTCAAAGATCAAGCGGTTATGGAAAGATGTGCTAGTGTCTACTGGTGTCTCTCTGATGTTTTTTACCTATATCTAGGAATCGTTATGTATTTTGTGGCTTGAAAGACATATAATTTTTAGAACAAAGAGATAATTTAAAGCTACATAAATACTCGATAGTAGGTCTATGTATAAAAAAATATTATCACTACATTGCAATGATTCAAAAAAGTAGTTTGGGCTACCCAGGTGTCATAAATATGTATTAAAATATTTATAAATTTCTTATTTTGAGCATAAATCTTCTTAAAGTGTAATTCATTAGTCATTAACCTTTACCAGTAGGTAGTTACTTATACTAGGTACTCATTTTTATGAAGAAGGATGTACTAAAATACATATTCAAGGTCCTTATAGAGCATAAATTATTATTATGTCATCAATTAAGTTTACAAAAATAAACCTAGGTTTCAATATTTTTATCATAATTATTACCTCCCTACCTATTTATTTGCATTAATTGCTCAATCAAATCGATATAGAAGCAGCCGACTCATCTAGTCCGTATAATCTCGAGCGCGGGTGTGGGGCACAGCGCGGGACGAAGGCGGGCACTCGGCCCGCCAACTTAAAAATGCCGCCGCAGAGCCTTCGAATCGATACGAGGCGCGTCACGTGCCGCCGGCGCCGACCAATGGCAGCGCACCGCCCGCGGCCAGCGGGGAGGCACCCGCTCTCCTCTCTCCGCGCCCGCCAGTGCACGAGGACGCGCAGAACAGAGCGGACGTGCGCCTCTCGCTATCCCAACAAATACGAGTTTCTCCGAGAACCGGTCCGATGCATCGTGACATGTTTTAGTGTGCAGTGGCCGCTATGAGTGCGTGGACGGAGGAAGCGCTCTCCTGGCGCGACGAGCGGTTGGGTTTGACCGAGCTACCGGCCACTACGAACAGGAGAAAACTACGCAGTGCCCCGTACAGACTTCACCGGCCTCATTTGCCGCCGACTCACGTGTCTGAAGTGCCGACGGAGACTTCGGGGACGCACATCTCGAGGTTGTATCCGGAGATATTGGCGCTGATATTCGAAAGACTGCCGGTAAGGGACAGGGGCCATGCCGCACAAGTTTGCCGAAGTTGGCGAGACGCAGCTGATCGACGGTCCGTTTGGCGCGGAGTTGAGGCGTCTCTACATCTCAGGCGACCCGCTCCTGTGCTGTTTCAATCTCTGGCCAGGCGTGGAGTAAGGAAACTGCAAGTTTTATCGCTTCGAAGGGGATTAAGAGATGCCGTCTCATCGTTACCGGGATTGGAGTCGTTATCTCTGAGCGGATGCTACAGCGTCACCGACACGGCTTTAGCGAGTGCGTTCGCTGCGGAAATGCCTTCATTGAAACGATTAGATCTATCATTGTGTAAACAAGTCACAGACTCGTCACTGGGACGTATAGCGCAATCGTTGAAGAACTTGGAAGAATTAGAACTAGGTGGTTGTTGCAATATAACGGACACCGGTCTGTTGTTGATCGCTTGGGGACTAAGGAAGTTGCGTCGGTTAAATCTACGGTCATGCTGGCACGTGAACGATGCTGGTATAGCGCATTTATGTGGCGGAGGAGAAGCCAGAGGAACGCCAGAGCTGGAGAATCTGGGATTACAAGACTGCCAAAGGTTAACAGATGAGGCGTTGAAGCACACATCGACAGGACTTCCGAAACTGAAATCCATAAATTTATCATTCTGTGTCGCAGTTACCGATGCAGGATTGAGGCATTTATCCCGGCTTCAGTTTTTAGAAGACGTCAATCTAAGAGCTTGCGACGGAGTATCCGACACGGGAGTTGGCTACCTAGCAGAAAGTGGTAGACTTTTAGCATTAGATGTGTCGTTCTGCGATAAAGTTGGCGATGAGGCTCTGTCACACGCGACTCTAGGCCTATCTGGTCTGCGGTCGCTATCTCTGAGCGCCTGCCGACTGACAGACGAAGGGCTAGAGAGGGTTGCGAGGTTATCAGCGCTAGAGACGTTGAATATAGGCCAGTGTACACGGGTTACAGATAGAGGATTACGAGCCCTGGGCGAGGGGCTGCTCAATCTAAAAGCGATAGACTTGTATGGGTGTACGTGTATCACGCCGCAGGGCTTGGACCATATCGTGAAGTTGCCGAAGCTTAGCATTCTCAACCTCGGCCTGTGGCATGTACGGTGACCACACTAGTGTATACGTGTCTGTGTGAGTGCGGCTGCGACGCCATGTTGAAGTGAAGGAACTCCAAGGCTGTCTTGTGAGGACAGTGTCTAAGAAATTAACCAATTTTAAGATATTATTAGGATGGGGTGGCTTTCTTTTGAATTTGTTTCGAAAAGTTATGTTTTACTGTTGCTTGTGATTGAGTTCATGTTTTCTTTCGTGATTTTTTACTGTTCATTGAGATGTTTTGTAAGAAAGTTGCTCCACTTCCTAGTCGCGATGTTGAGCCAGACCTTTTTGAGTTTTTTCTTATTGTTTTACGTAATTATGTTAAAGTGATCCAGAACAAGTTTTTTGTATCGAAAAGGTCTGGTTGTTCATAGTTATTGCTCCATTAGTTAGGTAGGTATTCAGCCATACTTCAAATTATAATTGTTTTTGATTCGACCTTAGGCAAACTGTTAGGAAACAATTCAATGAATGTTAAGCGTTAGGTTTTCTATTTTCGTTTTCTTGTAGAAGTAACTGATTTGAACAATTAGTGCCTATCTTGTCTATGTTAGCTATTTTTGTTAAAGTTATGCTTGAACGGTGTTTTATTTTTACTTATAACTCATCACTATATCTTCGCTAACGAAATTCAACTTGAATTATTTCTTCTCTATCAAAAACAATGATGCCAAATTGTTAGGTGATAGGTTATATTAAGAAAGAAATGCCTAATTTTACAAAGTTTACAAAAATATGAATTGAAACTAAAATGTCTAAGCTATTGAGTGAATAAATGGAAAAAATATACATTCCATTATGTCTTCCAACAAATGATAAGGAGGATTCAAACACCCAAGGGCATTGATAGTGGTGTCAGTTCTGTAATGATAGTGATAGCGCTTAAATATATCTATACTTTTTATTTCAGTGCAACAGAAATGGACGTCTTGCCGTCCAATTTAGGCTTAGGTAGAACTTGGTGTTCAGGAAAGACAACACTGTTTTATTTTTATAATCCCAAACGTTCTCGATCTCGATTATTATACGTAATTTTTGATATTTTTAGAATAATTGAATGCGATTGTTGCTTAAGGTCGAATAAGAAATGTACGTTGTATACTTCGTCGATACGTTGTTTTGTACAAAACGAATGTAAAAATAGGAGAAAATGTATTAAAAGTCATCGTTTAAGTTACAAATTACTTTGGCATTTTATTTTATACCCCTACCCTTCGATTTAAGAAACTACCAGTGTTTAAAACTTCTTTCTTATGATGGCTGCTGTTTTCACATTTTATAGCAAGGTGATGTCATCATAAAACTGGTTGTATTTAGTGTGAATTACAAATAGAATTATTTATTTTCAAAAGACAGTTGCTTACAGCTAGCTCCAGTACGCAAACTTACCTGTTTAATCTACATCTACACTATATTATTAAGAGGAAATATTTGTTTGTTGGCATTGAATAGGTTCCGAAAATACTGAACGTATATAAAAAATTCTTTCACCGTTGGGCAGCTACTGTATCCCCGGGTCTTATAGGCTATATTATATTTACAAAAAATTAGGGATCCTTACTAAAACTCCAATAATGTAACCCGAGGTGTAGAATTTACCTGAAAAATTCCTTACATCGCGTGCGCTGCGAAAACTATTGAATATAGAACAAAATAATGTACTACGCCTTTGCAGAACACCTCATTATCTACAAAAAGTGTTGCGACAGCATATTATGTCTAGCTATTATATGTCACAATTATTTGTTCTTTTATTTTAAAAATTTAATTGAAATGCCGGCGCTGGAAAAGGCTTTATTTGTCGCTTGATGGTAATCCTTATCAAAATAAATTACTTCAAATCCAAACTGTTTCAATAACTTTATATTTTTTTTTTATATTATACAATTTAAAGTTTAAATATGTAAGTATTTGAAAAAGTCGCGTGGTCACCACTTATTCCGCTCGGCTAGCTAGGCCGCACCAGCGTTGACTTGCGATAATGCGATTTAGGCGTCACGTAGGGTGTATGTGCGTTAAAATTTATAATTTTTGAATTTTTTTATCTAACCGTGCGAAGCCGTGGCCGCACGCGGTGGTTAAATAAACCCTACGAGGCAGATGTAAGTACATCAATTTTTTACATTTGATGGTCCTTCGTTTGATCACGAACTCAGTAACTTTGGTGTGGAGCAAAAGATACCCCATTCACTTAGACTCTTGACTTAAAAAGTCCCGGATTATAGTCATCAGGAAAGACATTATCTTACTCGTTATGATATTCGGTCTCTACTACTTGTATTGTTACTGTATGACCGAAGCAGAAAGAAAGCGTTGGTTTCAAAGTCGCAGCCAGATCAACAAAAAACTTGACTTGAGTTCTTGATTGTATTTTATTCTTGAGTTGCTTTGAGCTGTCAGTTATAATTCAACTTATGACAACGGTAGGTATGTCTGTCTACTCAGATTATCTGTGGTAAGCTTATAAAAACGCAAAAACTTATTATCTATAAAACTAGTTTTATGTTTGCGAGCAGTATAGGTAAGGTAGAGTAGTGTAAGGAGATTGTTGATATAATACCTAGTTAGGTAGGGACATATTTATAAAACAGTAAAAACAGTAATGATTTATAGAGGACAATTTTGGTAGGTTCTTCATCATTCATTTAAATAAAAACACGTTAACAATAATAAGTCAATCAGGTACTACTTTAGCAACTTCATCACTGATCAAGTTAATTGCACATTTTATTGGACCACACACAAATGTTGGGCCGCCTAAGTACTACTTACCACGAAATTTGCTATAGCAGAAATCAGGCCCTGACTCAAGCCTGGATAACTGGACTTAGAAACCGTACTACGTTGCCACATATTATTATGAACTTATTGATATGATTACTTGATACGGGCTAAATTGTAGAAAACTATCCCAGAAACCATCTAATAAAGAAGTGAAATGTTATCGTTATGAACTGCTAATAGATACAAATAATTTCACGATATTGTACCTACTAAGCTTTTCTTTATTTACCATAGGAACAATTTTGGAATTCTCGGTCGGGTTTGTCAAATTCATACATTTTTGAGCGGCTGTACCTTCATAGGCATTTCCTTTGAACCCAAGTATAAAAATACTTTAGATACTAATAGAATTTAACAATATTGAGTACAGTTAACAGCAAAAGTGTAAAATAGGTACATTTCCAATGGCTATAAAATAAACTTAGATAGGTAATATTATTGTAATAATATTGAATTCGGAACAAATAAAAAAACTTTGAAACATAAGTAAGCATAGTAACTGTAACAATGTCATCGTGCTTTCTATTAAAAAAACGTATTAACTTTTAACTAAACGTTTTTTCAGAGTAAGTTAATGTTAAGGAAAACTCAATATCAAAACTGTTCATGGAAACCTTCAGAGGCACCGAGATTAAGGAAACACAAAACTAGTGTTTCATAAACATGTTATAAATACTTAGCTAAATCATCATATTTCACCTGGTAACAATCTTTTGAAATTAAGACATTCAAAAAACAATTAATTAATGCCAATAACAGTTTATCACAACATCATCATCTAGCCCCAAAATCTAGCCCCACACCACTGATATAGGTTTTACTTCTATTTTTTTTTTGTAAATACCTAATATATAACACAGTACACACTAAACAAATACTTGCAGATCATATGAACGTTAGTTTATCGGTTTGGAATCAACCTGCGGCTCAAGATTTTGCCCACTAAACCACGTAGGTTGTCAAAACTTCAAACTTTGAGTGAATAGCACACCGTACCTGCAGGACGTGCTACGCAGATACAGTCAATTAAAAAAAGCTTCAAAAGTATACCGGACGCCGACGACCGACGCCGACGGTTCCGTTTCAAACGTCAAAGTGACAATACCCCACAATAAAGTGTTGGAGCTGGGTTCAATAAAAAGTACCTTTTGTTGACAGTTTCACAAACTTTCTACATTTAAGTACTTTCGTTTATAACGCCTTAAGGTTATAAAATAATTGTATTTCTTATAAAGCAGTTTCAGTGAGCAAAATTACTTTATTAGTGTATTGTTTTGCCGTAATAACGTTTTCTGGTACGTAATAATTACCTATGTAAGTACAGCTAACTACCAATTTTGAAAAATATTATTAATTCGATTTTATCAAATAGTTTGCATTACCATTAGTAAAAATAAAAATTAAAAATACCCCCATCGCAAAAAGCGAACATTTAAAATGTCAAAAATAATACGAGCCATCAAATTCGATTGAGTAACATGTTGATGGTTGGCTCAATAAAATTCGATCATATATATGTTTGAATGTAAAGTAAATACACAATCTGCTTCTAAGAACCTTACCGTAGCTAACAAAGAGCAAACAGAATGGGCTGAACGGATGTCTATTTTGATAAAACCACCTACTTAAAAAAAATAAAAAACGGTTCATCTGTTTAAGAGCTCCGGTGCCTTAGACACATAGTGGTCAAACTTTTAGTACCCCTCTTTTTGTATCGGGGGTTAAAATATTATAAAGGTGGCGTGGAGTATATTAATAAGTAAAAAGCATCTATCTCAATTTACAAACAATTAACTAGTACCTACTGTGTTCTTAGCAGATCACCTTGGTAACCAACATTACTTGTATAGGTGACCGTTTAGTGACATTGAGATTTGAGCGCTTCCGTGCTTCGGAAGGCAAGTAAAGATGATTATTCCCGGCTCTTCAGTCGTTAAGCCATACCGGAGGCCTTCGGGCGGCCTAAAAACTCCGACACCAGAGTTTGTCACTAGTTCATACGAAGAATATACGTATAATATTAATTGTGTGATCATTATTGCTTTACTTAGTTATGCAAAAGTTATCAATACTCAACCTCTTCCTTGACAGCGTCTGTCATCTCCCATCACTTTGATTTTCCTATCTTTAGTAGCATTCCAAGATTTACAGCAAAAACTAATACGTATAATAATTCAGCTCAAAAGAAATATGAGTGAGTATTGCGGAATTTTGATCGAAGCGAAGATAGAGAAATGTTTCACAGTGCTGCATTCATACTGTTTTTGCTCTACATTTGTACAAAGGACACACTTTATTACTTTGTACTATCAGCTACTAGTGTATCTTACCAATTTTAAAACAGTTTCGCTTGCAAGTAGTTTAGCTAGCAGACCCCGTTTTTTTCTTTGTCCACTTATTTTGACCAATAGGAGATACACATTTGTTTTTATGACTCTTCGTATTTAAGTATAAGCCTCTTGAAATTGTTATGTACTTTGAGAAATTTGGGAAGAAACATCTCCCAAATATCAGAAGAGCTGTCTTTATAAGGCGAGGCTAGCAGCTAGTCGCTGCACAGAAAATGCACCCTTAAGATGGTAAGGTAGACTTGTAGCTGATAGTACATTATAGACGCTTGCGAAAATGAGAAATCTTTTCGTCAAAAAATAAATAAACAGAACGTATATTTGAAATGCATGATTTAAGAATTGTATTTATTTACCTATATAATAGTCTATACTAATAGTCCTTAATAATACGCCATAATAATAGTTTATTAGGTCTTTACTTATGAAATTGGCGTTTTGTATGGATAATTTCGAGAAAATTTGATTTCTCAATACATACAGTTTTAACTTTTTTTCTGGAACTACAAATACAAATCCTATGCCTCTAAAATGTTGTGTGTAAAATTTAACAACATTGTGAAAAGTATATACATTATATAAAAAAGAAAACTAACACAAAAAAATTACAACTAATTTAAGCATTGAAAACGACAAAACATGCAATGAACTGTTTTAATATTTAATTTTTTGGGGCTGAACTTCCTCAAAAATAGTATTTATTGAATTTTTTATCTTTGCAATAAGGTTACGTTCAGAATATAAATTAATTTCGTAGTTATGACTGTTGAACCTGTTGAAAAATTTACAAAATAAAATAGAGATAAAAAACGCCAATTTCATTGGTATATTTCACCTAATACACTCGAGAGCAATGAATCCGGGTCACTCAAAGAATCCAAAAAATCTCGGAAAGTAAGAATGCTAGGTTAATGCAATAAATTGTATTTAATAGACAATTTAATACTCCTTAAATGAAAGTATTAAAACTTCTTAGTTATTTATTGTAAAGTTATATCATAAAAAAATCAAATTTGAAAAGGGAACACTGTCGAAGATGGAACTACGAAATTACAGGATTTGTTTTTGCTTTTGTTTGTAATCTGTCATTTATGTTGGTACATAAACCAGGTTGATAGTGCTCAATATTCATTATTCAAGCTGAAATCATGTCGCTTACACTTGAAGAATGCACCAGAATACTTACATTGGTGGAAACCGGCCGGAGTCAGCGCGATACAGCCAGGACTGTCGGTGTGTCGCTGTCAACAGTACAAAGAGTTCTCCGACGTTACGAAGAAACTGGTTCTAACCTACGCAGACCAGGAACGGGCAGAACTAGGTGTACCACAGCACGAGAAGACCGATACTTGGTGAACACCATGCTTCGAAATCGCTTTCTCACAGGAACTGAACTCACAAATCAGTTTCGACGCCTCGGAGGAAGTAACCCTAAGTGCATGGACAGTAAGACGTCGGCTTGCTGAATCTAACTTAAAACCCCTTAGACCTGCAAACGGCCCTAAACTGGAGCGTGGCCATCGTATTTCAAGACTAAGATATGCCCAGAACCACGTAAATTGGAGTATTGAAGATTGGTCGAAAGTTATGTTCTCCGACGAATCAAAATTTATGCTCTACAAGCACGATGGAAGACACAGAGTGTATAGAAGACCAGGGGAAAGATTCAAGCAAGCATGCATCGAAGAAAAAGTAGCCTACGGTGGTGGGTCTGTACTTGTGTGGGCCGGAATTTCCTCTGAAAGTCGCACAGAGCTGGTGATCATAGAAAACGGCTCTTTAACTAGCGTAAGATGTGTGGAAGAAATCCTCAACGAACACGTTGGTCCATTTATGGTAAATTTGGGTGAGGATGCTATATTTATGCATGACAATGCCCGACCTCATACAGGTAGGATTGTGAATGACTACCTTCAAGAGATGAACATTACTTGTATGGAGTGGCCAGCGCGCAGCCCGGATATCAACCCGATCGAGCATGCTTGGGACGAGCTAGGGAGATGCGTAAAACAACGAAACCCTCCCCCAATCACGCTTCCTGAGCTCAAAATTGCTCTCACAGAGGAATGGGAGAATATTCCCCAAAATCGTATAAGGAACTTGGTGTACAGCATGCCAAACCGCGTAAACGCAGTAATGGAAGCACGAGGAGGTAATACGAAGTATTGAAATTCAAGAAAATCGTCATAAAGTTCAAAAATTTCATGTTTCCTATTTTTGTTTTAAGGAGAGATCAGCAGTTTTTTTTCTTTATGTAATTTTGTGTAAATAAAATGTATGGTGACTCATATTTTTTTAACTTTCATTTAAGGAGTATTAAATTGTCTATTAAATACAATTTATTGCATTAACCTAGCATTCTTACTTTCCGAGATTTTTTGGATTCTTTGAGTGACCCGGATTCATTGCTCTCGAGGGTATTATAATCTCAATCATCTTATTCGTGGCAAACTCTGACGTCGGAGGATAGGTTATAGATTCCTAACCCGCATGCTCAACGTGGGTATCCAAAATACCCACGTTGAGCATGCGGGTTAGGAACGCAGGGCACAACTTCTCCCACTGCTGTCGCTGATGCCCGTCGGCGGCCAGGGGATTTAGTTGCGCCAGTGTTAGGCTGCTCTATGCCGCAATCAGCCGGCTACCATACCCCCTTTGCTAGTTAGCGGGGTGAATCACGTGCAGGTGAGGTTGGCTTGGATTCCGGACATGGAGGTGGAACCTCTTTCATCAACAAACGGATCATTCCCATATTGTCCATCAGGTCTGGCCTACTGGTGAAGTTTATAAGACAAACATGCCCTTCGGTACAAAACCTTTAATGTTAGTTGTAAAAATAAACAATTACTTCACTTTTACTGCATCGTAAATTCCGTTATTAAATCTTTATTTATGTTTATGTTTGTTTATTTTGTCCTACAAGGAAAATACACTTTGTTTTTGCCGCGGTAATGATGTCTATTAGAAGACAATACAAATGCTGAGAAGCAGAATAACTGATTTCAAGGGCACATTTCAATTGTTGACATTATAGTGCAGTAAAATTGACTGTTACTACAGATAGTTAAATAAGCAAAAGGTAAACTTAGTAAGACAGCTTCATTAGAAACATAATCGAGGAAAAGTTAGAAGGAAAGAGTGGAAAAGGAAGACCAAGAATAACCTACATGAGCCAGATAATAGAGAAGGTCGCCGTCATGTCGTTTATGGTAGTGAAAGAGACAACAATAGAACGAACTAAATGGAGAGAATTGCATCACTACACCGACAAGAGCTAAGCTCTTAAATTATTATAATAATACTTAGTACTAAGGTATAAGTGTTAATAAAACAGTTTTTGGAGACCTTATGACGGCTTGTACAGCCACTCATATATATTTTTTTAGAATAGTATTCATAGATTTATCTTTTTACTAGCTTCTGCGGGCGGCATTCTCGCGAGGTACTCGGATCAAAAGTAACCTGTCAAAACCTCCAATTTTCCAATTTTCATCTCAGCTGTAACGGAGTTGAATGTATTATATTAGTGTGATTTAAATAGTAAATTTATACTTTATTTTTTTATTTATTGTTAGAAACACCAACGACAATAGGGATAACGACTGGGTAAAAAAATAATAATTTTAATTAGTCCGTCAGATAGATCAACAAAAAATATTACACACGTATTTTTTTATTTATCAAATAAATAATAATTGACAGAGATATAAAGCGTCTAAGTTCTAGAGTGGGGGCCTCGGCTAGGTAAAGTGTACCTCACCGTGATGTTACGCGGAATTTCAACGCACTATAATTTTGAAATTTTTGGTTTAATTGACAAAAGAAAAAATTCGTGTCCGATATTTTCTGATAATGTATTTGATGGACTAATTAGAATTTTGCAGTGGTCATTCCTTTTCACATTACAGAAAAGTAAAATCTATAACAAATATTATTGGACAGCGACATTGCAATTAGGGTGTTCACATAATATCTTTACTAATATTTATTTATGTAAGTTTAAAAATAATTAGTAATAAATTTAATTTTAACGTAAGGAGCTACTGCAAAAATACAATAAAAACAATTAATTGCGGCAATCAATCTCTAGGCAACACGAACAGCAATTTAAGTATTAGATAGGCAGTTTTTGCGAATCATAGTCATCAACTCATCACCGATGACGCATCTGTCCTTGAAGATGTACATAACTGTGTTCACATAATGCACGTAATAATAGTTACTACTATTATTCTGTCATTTGTACCTTGACCAAGAAAATACTAACTAAGACAAAATGAAGACGAAATTTATAGTTTTTGAATTTTTTTACCGTAGATTTTAGCTTCCTTATTTTTAAAACAGATTGTTTTATCATGAAGCCATTCAATCAAACATTTTTAACAAAATAAGTTATTCGTTTATCGAATTAACTTGTTGAAATAGTCCTACAATACGTTTGCCGAGCCACGGTCTCCACTCAAGAACTCGTTTTCCCCAGCGGTTATCGGTTCTTCAGCAGATATGGCCAGCCCACTGCGACTTCAGCTTGCTAATTCTCTGAGCTATGTCGACAACTTTAGTTCTAGGTCGGATGCAGCGTACCTACATCTTATTTGGGTAGTATGATCTATGACAATGTTCAGTTCTATCTACCCTGTTGGATGTGGCTTACACTAAAATAATATATAGACGTCTACAAAAAAATATAAAAAAGGTTACTTAATATTATTCAAATTGAAATTAATTTTGATATTTTTATGTAAAACTGCGAAAGATACAATGGCGAAATTAGTCAGTGGATCGAAAAATGAACTGCATGAACTTAGTCTTTATTTGTAAGACGGTAGAGTTCAAAAACAAACGGATATACAGCTGATATTGTAGGTAGAATATACAATAAAGAATATGTTAATGTACCTAAATTGTGGAATAGCGAAATTAACTATGTAATTTATTATCTAACCATTGTATTATATTATTTATAACTAGTGTGCGCCTGTGACTATGACCACGTAGAATTATCTCCCTATTTTCCCTATTCAGGGGTGGAATTTCAGGAAAACTAAGCGCACTCCTATGCACCCCACTTACCCCTACACTATGAAACTACTAAGAAAAATACCCTCAAATTTTCAGAGGCCGAAGCACGAATATTTTGACATATTATATCGTAAACGTAACGATAAATTTGGGTCAATGCATTCGAATCTACGCTTTTCATTGCTCAAAATTTCACGATGCGCTAAGATAGACGTAAAATTTTATTCAAAATATAACAAACGCTATATCATTAGCCAATATACTTATTTCGTAACGTTTAAGATAAGTTAATACACAATGGCGCCAGGCCAGGTCCAATAGTGGACTGCTGTAGACTGGTGATGATGATGATGATGACGATACGTCAGAGGGCCAAGTATGAGTTGCGCAATTCGAAAACTTTTATAGTATACTATATCGAGCTCAAATTTTAATGTAAGTTTTTTGGAAATCAAGCATCTGGTTTTAAGTAGAAACTGCAGATTGCAATAATTATCACTCAAAACGGTGAAGTAACTAACGAGAAAATTTACTTTTAAATTGAGCTCGATATAGTATTGAAAAATTAAATAAATAAAAAAGAAGACAAATAAAATATGAAGAAAGAAGAAAAATATTATTTATGAAAAGTGAAGTTTAAAAATAAAATGAATAAATCAAAGAAGAAAAGAATTCTAATGTTGGAGGAGTCAGGGATTTCCCGGCTCAGTAGCAGTGGTGTCCAGGGTATATAGCCTGGCCCAAGAAGCCTACCGGTACAGCATGCCAAGGTGCTCCCCTGAGCAGCGAGACGAGGACGAGCTCCAGCCTTCGCCCAGAAGACAACGGCTACCATTATAAGAAGAGGACAATTTAGCGTGTTTCCAGAATCAATTTACACGTTTCAAGTAGGTAAATAAATACGCAAAAGATAGATAAGGTCAGTTAGATTAGGCAGATATATTTTTATATGTGACGATAATTTAGTTTTATAATGTAATAGGGAATAATAGGTAAATGATGTATTTTTTTTACTTTTTCGATATGGAGTTAGAAAATTTTGATATAGAAACGGCGATTTCCAGTTTTTGCCACTAATGACCGGACAAGAGGAAATAACCAGAGCCCTAATAAATAATATTGAGTTTTACAATAGTTTGTTGAACGATACAGGAAGGAAATTTTTGATTAATTTTGTCTTGAAAACCAGACTTTCTCAGGTAGGAAAATTTTATTTAAAAACGGGGTATACCGTATATTGTGTGAAGAAACTGATTGAGTATATGAAAAAATATTTGTTGCCACGTAAATCTAACGTATGCTTAAACATACAATTATTAAATTGCAAGCAAGGGAACAGAACGATTGAAGAATTTGGAAAAGAGATTGAACATCTTTTAGTTGAATTGACTCTATCACAGGTAGATTATTTATGTAGGAAGGACAGTGGTGATATTTTATTTCTGATAAACGAGAAGACCTCAATTCATTGTTTTATAAATGGTCTTACTAACCCTCGTTTACAGCATTACATGAAATGTCGAGAATTTGAATCTATTAGTGAGGCAATCCAGGTGGCGACAGAAGAGCTAGTTATGATGGAAATATCACACAGAAATAGAGTCAAGAGTTTTGAGTGTAAAATAAAATATTTGGAGGAAATTGATGCGAGTAAAATTAAAATAGATAAAAAGCAAGCAGTGTATCATGCGCTTCCCACAAAGTTGCAATTTCAGCAACCGCAGCGTAATCAAACGCCCGATGCACCGAGTCATCGTGACACACATTCCTCACCTTCTAAGTGCACAAATATTTGATAAAGTTAGAAAGAGCGTAATGAAATGTGAGCCCCATTCTAATGATGCAAGCAAATCGATATACGAAATAAATAATGAGTGTTTGTTTGGCATGAAAGAAAAATTGAAAGTGAATGAAAGTAAAAATTTGCAAGAAAAATCAAATTTGGGCAAAATATTTTGTGAAGACAGAATTCATATGAATATTACTGAGGAAAAGTATGCAATGAAATTGAAAAATGAAAATAAATTTCGAGAGAAAGGATAAGGAATGAGCTTTATTTTGTAGGTAAAATCGACTTTAATGACTTTTGACGCTCCCAGGTATGCGTAACCTGTGGTGCACAAGACAAGACTAACTTTAGTTATTTTTAATGACATTAAAAATAAACTAATTAAGAAGGTTTAGTAGTAATGAAAGGTGTTTGAAGAATGAAAAGGATTTTAAAAGATAATTGAGAGTGAAATGATAATATTAAATAGCATTATACGTTATGTAAACTTTTAATTGTAAGAATTGGTTAAAATATTATTGAATTTTATTATAATAATGTGAGAATTCCTGGCCAGGAACCCACTAACCCATTATCCAGGAACCCATTATACCAGGAATCCATCATAATAAGATGGTTAGTACCTTCTATATAATTTGTATCCAGAAACCTATTTTAATAAGATGTAGTGTATAATTTGTATTACTTAGTAGGTAGTATGCAGGTACCCATTATATCGATCAGAAAGTATGTATAATAAAATATTGTAATGTAGGTATAGTAAAATATTGTAATGTAGGTATAGTAAAATATTGTATTAAAAGTAGGTATAGTAATATTTAATGTCTGTATTTTTTCTCATACACATAAAGATATTAAAACATCTTAAATCTTACATCGATCATTATCAATTATTTCCAATCGCAAATTTATAATTTTTTAGAATTGTAACAATCAAGAAATCATTTTGTAAGGACTAATATAAGTACTTGTGTTTTTTATTGATATTAATTATTAGAATTTCTACAAATATGCATTGTTATTTTAAGGTTTATAATTAAAGAATAGTAAGGTACAGAAGGTTTAACAGTAAAGCTTTTATTAAACATATTGGATGATGTTTTGTATAACAATTGTAACTTGGTATGTGTAGGTACGTTAAGTTTACATTTAACTTTCAATTACTCATGTTTTGTTTTGTGTACAATCAACTGGTATTACTTTAATAATACCAATCAATAGAATGAAATATAGATGTGGTCAGAAGAACACACTACCTACCATGTTTTGTAAGATGCTGTTATAGCAAAAAATTTAAATGCTGTCGTATTTAAATTATTTGTCTCCAAAAATATAGATGTGGCGTAAGACGCAACTCCACACTTATCCACACTTATACAGCTTAGGTAATAGTTACTACGCATTGCATGTGTCTGTATGGACTCCTCACTCAACCACCAACGAATAAAGACGAACTACAATGAAGATCTATCACTGCACTGTGCCTCCCATCACCAACAACTTCCTTCATTACAGTATACTATAAAAGTTTTCGAATTGTGCAACTCGTACTAGGCCCTCAGGTTTAAATATTTATCATCACCCTACATGTTCCTAGTTATGGTTTAAGCTAGGATCATTCTTAAATACCAGGTCTGGCCAACTGCCTAATCTAATCTATGAAATAGAAGAAAAATATCGATTTCTTTGTCAGTCAGTTTCATAAGAGGTTTTTATACATACTCAGAATTTTTTGAGGAGCCGATACATAAATTTAATTGTCTCGGGTGTGGGAGTGTGTTTCTAAATGTTTTTGTTATGTTATCATCATACGTATTTTACAAAATATAAGCATGTAGTTTAATTTGTAAATTTATAAAAATATACCAATTTGACTGCATTGATAAGCGTTGTAAATTTTTATAAATAGTAAAGTTTTGATTTCTAGAAAACATACTCATGCTTTTTTATTTGACTGTACCTTTGCTAATACATGCATCGAATTAAGGTACTTAGGTTCTTTTGCTTCCGTGTGGGTTTAAACAGAAATGGAAAAATCAAGTGGTGCGAATCAGCTAAAAATATTATTACTTTTGGTTTTTGGATTGAACATGTGGGCTGAAAAAGAAATACACCTTTTCTATGTATATTGTAAATATATTGAAATATTAAATATATTTATTAGTAGATTATCAGTCACGTGGTTCATATAATACAAGCTCTGCTTACTTTAGGGCTACATGATCCTGGTGCGATAATGAAAGTAAAGTACCTAGCTTACTGCCTACATGATTTAACTGCTCATCCTATCGCACCTATTTTGCTACTAAATTTGATAGAGCTATATAAATACCAATAATTTACCTCAATAGTGTTATTTATAACGTATTTACTTAGGTACTTAATAACGATAACAATAGAATAATAAATTATGTAAAATACGAACTTAATTAATTAACCTTATTATTCAGTCGCGTTCATTAACTTGTATTTATTTTAGTAAAAGCTTCCACCCGCGGCTTTGCTCGCGTGGTACCTGGATAAAAAGTGCCTATGTGTTAAACCAGGTCATATACTATAAATATTCCAAGTTTCATCCATTTAGTAGTTTTTGCGTGAAAGAGCGTCACCATCCATACATGTATCCATACTGAGTAGGAAGTAGGATAATAGATTGTTAAATAACAATGAAACAATAAATAATGCTGGACATTATCAATAACACAACATTATATAGCACTAAACTAATTTATTTTATTTATTAAGTAGTTAATACCTTTTGTAAATACATACACATTATACATAGAAAAAACACAAACCCAAGACCAATCTTTGCAGATCATCCAAACATTTGTATCGCGGTGGGAATCAGACACGAAACCTTCTGCGTCTCAGGCGGGCCTTTATCCACTGTGCTACATTGGTCGTCATTATGTTTTTCACCCATCGATCTAAATATATTACCATCGTCATCAGTATAAAATGTTTCTGGTTAACTTGATGTAGGACTCTGCTACTCAAAAAATAATCTGTTCTAATATAATGACTTTGGCCTCCCCGAATGAGCGCCATTGCGCCCTGTCCTGAGTTCAACGCATCCAGTTTTTACCACCAGTCTTTCGCAGATCGTCACTCCACCTGGACGGAAGGCTTCCTACACTACATGCCGAGTCGCAGTCTCCACTCAAGAACTCGTTTACCCCAACCGTAATCGGTTATTTGGCAGATATGGCCACTGATGCAAACCCACTGCCACTTCAGCAATAGTTATCTAAAGTAATAAGGTATTTTATGTTGGTAACTTTTAATTAAAGTATGTAAAATAGATTTAAATTAAGAAAGGCATTAAATACGGCATAGCGTAGCCTAACACAGGCACAGCTATAACCTAACCGCCGACGGGCAACAGCGTAGCGGTGCTAGAAGCTGTGCCTTGCGATCTCTATGCTGTATTTCCAGCGTAGGGATTATGGCCTTCTTTATTAGAGGAGGCATATGTTCAGCAGTGGACTCTTATATGTTGGTGTGGTGTGGTGTTCTGTATGGCCGAAGACGACTTACTTTTCAAAGTTATCGGCCCTACGCCTCGTCTCGCAAAAAAAGCTAAATTATTGTTTCAAGCTTCATCCTTAAAATATGCAGAATTATAAATCCCTGTTGCTTAGTACATATTAAAAGAATTCTAAATGCAAGATTCAAAAAGATCCCAAATCCATGAACCCTAATCCAAAAAGGTGCTTAAATACTTCTATAGAAACGCAGGTAAGCATAACGGGATCGAAGGTCCCTAATCAGAACCTTCACAGATTTTCAAAGGTTCCGTCAACTCAAAATGGCCGAACAGAAAAAAATTACGATCTTCAGGAACGGGGTCTGTTAGATCGTGTTCACAAAATGCCGTTTGTCGTTATTTGTGATACTTCATTGGATATAAGTAAAATTTCAGCGATCATCATCAGTGTTTAGCAGTCCACGGTTGGACAATAGGCCTCCTCTGATGAGCGCCATTGCGCCCTGCCCTCAGCTTGACGCATCCAGCTTCTACCAGAAGCCTTTCGCAGATCGTCACTCCACCTGTTCGGAGGGCATCCTACACTATATTTGCCAAGCCGCGGTCTCCAATCAAGAACTAATTTACCCCAACAATAAATAAATTAACCATTCAAAAGTAATGTTTATAAGAATAAAAAGAGGAATAAAAAGATCGTCTCTGATCCGTCCCGCAATGGTATAACGACCTCAAGCCCGTAGGCCTTTGTCAAGCCGCCATTTTTTGCGGGGCCCGTAAACACAGTCCCGCTTTTTGCGGGCTTGTTCAAAGGATCTCGGTATTTCAGTCTAGTTTTGAAAATTGCATAATTATGGCTTTGGTATTTTGTAATTGGTAGATTTGATGTCAGAAATATAATGGTGTACCGTACCAACTTATGTTGACGAAACAAGGAAATAAAATAATACTTCGTCGTGTCGTTTTTATTATTTCATATTTTTACCTCTCGTCCTTTTGTGGAGACCGCGGCTCTGCACAAGGACGCCCTCCGGCCAGGTGGAGTGACGATCTGCGAAAGGCTGTTCTTAGAAGCTAGATGCGTCAAGCTGAAGAAAGGGCGCAACTGCGCTTATTGTTCAGTGCTGGACTGCTATAGGCTGATGATGATGATTTTTGTCAATTGTACATTTTGTCCAAATTAATAACACGTTTTTCTAATTAAGGAAGTCTTAATCAAAAGGTCCCAACATTTACCTATTTGTGGTAAATTGGTCTGATAGACCATTAATTTAATTTAAAAACTCCTTTGAAGTTTTGTTAAAAGTTACTAGTCGCCATTGCTATAGCAGTACAGGACCTGACTGAAGACTGGCCGACTGGACTTATAAACCGTCCTACGTTGCCTCATAATATATCGAACAATTTAATTCGATACTGGGGAAATTGGGGTTAACTTTCCCAGGAGCCATTGAAGATAGATTATTCTAAATTCGAACAAGATAGTTTCAAGATGGCGGAAAAGAAAATGTTTGAAAATTCTTTGAGAGTTATGCGTATCAGTCTTCTACTTTCCGGCATAAAAACTTATTCGACAACTTGGAATTTTATAGTAGAAATATTTATAAACTTTTATCTTTATTTCATTAATTTGTTTACACTATACACCGTAATTTTCGGTGAAATATTCTGGCTTGTCAGAGGAATACGAAATGGTCGGGATTTCGTTGAACTTTCACTAGCATTGCCTCTCATCACTATAACCATTCTAGGTACAGTCAAATCATGGAATCTTTATAGAAACAAAAATGTTGTTTGCGAAATTATTAATACCTTAAAACGCATACATCCCGAAGAAAAGAATAAAGATTTCAATCTGTTAGCTGAAGAAATGAAGGAACTTGACGATTTGGCAGATGAAGACAACATTACCAATGAATCAGTAAAGATTCTAAATACAGTTGTAAATCTACTGATGACTGTCAGTGGGTCTGTGTTGGTGATGTTTTGCTTGGAACCTCTTATGACGATGGTTTTTGAGTATCTAACGAAGGACGAAGCACGCATTCTATATCCGTTCGTGGTTGAATACTGGTTCGATGTCCACGCTACTAAACTGTGGCCTGTTTTGTATCTGCATCAGGTTGTTGCAAGTTAGTACATAAAGTACTTCGTCTGTTAGCTATTATCATTGTCATCATCATCATCACAACATGTGTTCTCCCTCCATTTTCTTCAATAGTCATCTCAACAGTCACTCCTTTCTTCCTCATGTAATCTTTCACACAATCAAGTACCACGTCTTATTAATTATTACTTGTTGTACTGGCTGTAATGTAAGCATATCTTTATAATAATTAATGATTTATCTGATAATACTGATACATAGGTCCCCAAGGATTTCCATGAAAACGTTCTGAAAAAGTAGAGTCAGGCCTTATCATTGTTGGATAAGCTCTATATTATTAGCTTTTCTAAAACCTCTTATGTTTTCAGCTATTATAGTGTGTGTGAATCTTTTCGGCTCTGAACTACTTTTCTATGTGATATGTGCTTACATAGAGATGCACTTTCGCATTCTCTGTCATCGGTTTGAGCGGTTACAGCTACCCTCCAGACAAGTCAAGGAAAATCTAGTACAAGGTGTTCTAAAGCATCAACAGCTGATTTTGTGAGTTTTTCTACACATAGTTTGATGATCTAGTCACAGAGCCAACTCTGTTTCTTAGTTTGTTTGAATACTTTATTGTGTACATTAAGAGGTATTATTTTTATTATTACTCGTGTCTTTGTTCTAGCTTGGTGGATCTCGCTGAGAAGCTGTTTTCAAGACCAGCCCTTTTCCACATTATTAGTAGTTCCCTCCTGATTTGTCTTAGCGCTTTCAATATCACGGTAAAAAACTTTTTAGTAATTATAAAGTAAATCTCGGTAAAATTATATTAATATCTGCATTTTTGCATATTTAAAAAAATATGTTTAAGTAGTTATGCTAGTCATCATGGTAGGTTACATGATCTTCTAGCTCAATGATATTATGATTTATCTTAAGTGCTGAAAACACAACTCTTGTTACGGTGTTATATCGAGAGTTGTGTTTAGCAATTCAAAGCTTTCAAACAAATACTTCAGGGTTTCATTTATTTAAGAGCTGTGCTCTTGTCGGCGCAACTGATGCAGCTCCTTCCATCTGCCTCTCCATAGCAGCTTCCTTTACTTCCCTATAAGATATGTCATGATGTATAATTAATTTCTGTTTATACCACGCTATGCAAACAAACTTGTAACGCAACAAACACGGAGAAATAAAAAAATTAAGACCTACATCTACATTCGTAGATCCTCATACATCCTACATAAAGCACATAACTCGCCCCCTTTCAGCTTTGACATTTCAAGTGCACGGTGAAGGCACTGACGGCATTTTTAACTCCTCAAGATTTAAAATGTATTATAATTAATAATATGTAGGCATTTCAAATAATAAGTAAACTTATGTATTATTATAATTTACAAGTATACATAGGCATTATAATTTGGCATTATCGTTGTACTCTCTGCCTGTAACATCAGAGTTTTTTCCGTGTTGTGAGTCATCCCTTGGCCCTATTCAAAAATCAGGGCTGACTCTCACTGGTGTGAGGCAGCACATACTGAAATAGGACCTGTTCAGCCCACACGATGAGTACGCGGATGGGACTAACTAGCGCAACAAACCTAGGTACCTATCGGCATGAAGTTACATTTCTAGGTAGGTAGGCAGTCTACTTTAATTTTATTACTAGATAAGTATTTTATGTTATTCCTAATCGATTTTCTGTTTCTTTTGTAAAACTTTTGCATTTTTTTCTTATTGTATTAACTTTTTACCTACCGACAAAATTTTTATGTTACCGTCTCACCTATTATGTCTATGTGTATTATGTTCTTCTGTTTATCGTTGTGTGCTGTGCTAAATAAAACAATTCTTATTCTTATTCTTATTCTTAGATCTACTTTCCCTTTAATGTGGCTCATATAATTTAACCTTGGTCTTCCCCTACCTCTCTTTCATTCTAATTTTCCCTTGCGTAAAGCGTATAAAGCTTTACTTCACGGTTTAATGTTTGAAACTGCTTGTAGCAACAATGCTATCATCCAGTCTTTAGAACCGAACGGCGAACCTTTTAGGAGAGAGTGTGGCCAGTGCAGAGTTCTTGCGTGAATTCTCACTCAGCGAACTTATCGCGAGCCTTCTAGAAGAGAGTGTGGATGGGCTTTTAAAGAGACATGATATGTATAAATGATTCTTTTCTATTTTGAAAGGTGGCAGATGATCTCAAGACGCTCTTCGCATTTGTCACCTTCCTGGTACTAAGCCTCTCACAGGTCGCCTTGCTTTGCTTCTTTGGTGATAAGCTGATAGAATCTGTAAGTACCTTACGAATTTCTTCTCCTATATTATACCTATAGAACCGGTTGCACTTCATTCTTGCAACTTCCTGCCTGGCTTTTAGGAGAGTTTGCCAGAAAGTTTTCATAGACGACGGGATTGAAGAGATTGATTAAGAAATAGTTATCATCAAAAAGTCTGTTGAAGTCTACTGATTGCTTCGTATGAGCGAGTAGACATGAGTTTTCAGACCAAACGAAGGTCTGCGGCTTAACGACTGAAACATCGTAACCTGCCTTTCGAAGCTTGGAAGCTCTCAGATCTGAATGCTAATAGGTTTCATTTAAGTAGTGATCCGGATAAGTGAGACGTATGATTTACTAGGAACATCGAAGGAAGTCACGCCATAAGATTTCACTTGCTGCGAGTCCACTCTTGAAAGTAGGCCTCCAAACATTTACTCCATCAGTGGCCTCAAATACTGAACTGGAATTTTTAAATTAGCAACTAAAAGTGGTAGTAGGCTGGCCATATCTGCCGCAGAACCGATAACCGTTGGGGTAAACGAGTTCTTGAGTGGAGACCGCGGCTCGACAAACGTAGTGTAGGATGCCCTCTGGCTAGGTGGGGTGACGATCTGCGAAAGTCTGTTGGTAAAAGCCGGATGCGTTGTAGCTGAAGACAGGGGGCAATGGCGCTCATGGACTGCTATAAGCTGATGATGATGATTAACATATTTTTTCTTTATACTGTGTTTACTTTACCGTTTTTTTTTCATTCAAGAGTACCAAAGTATGTGGCGCAATTTACAACTGCCAGTGGTACGATTTCGACGAGCGAACCAAGAAGGCCGTTCTTATTATTATAATGAGGTTTGTACAAGGTTTTAGATTTTTTACCTACTTTATTACATAAATGTTACTTTTTATAAGCATTGGCCCTGGATGTTAAACACTTTTTTACCTAGCGACTATCATAAAATATATTTTAATAAAGCCATGCTGTTCCATATATAAGCATGGAACTACCACATCAGCCTATAAAAGTCTACTACTGGACATAGACCTCTCATAATAAAAGGGGATTTGAGTATAATCACGGGCATGTGAGTAGGGGATCTTAGGATTTAGCTTCTGGCACCGTCGACGCTGTGGCCCGTCAACGGTCAGGAATTGAGTTGTACCGGCGTTAAGCTGCTATGCGTGAGGTTGGCTTGGATTCCGAAGATGGATATTGGAACCTTTAAAGAGGATATGGGAATGAAAGATAGTGGGCACAGATATCACGGCTGATAGAGGTGAGTGGAAGAAATGTATGTGCCGATCCCACCTATATAGCGTTGCACAAGGGCAGGAGAATGATGGCATTTGGGTGGCATATGTATGTTATATGTATTCATTGAACATGTTTTTTGGTGATATAACTATGTAATTGAACATGTTCTTTGGAAAAGAAATTATTTGTGTTTGCATAACAATAATAAACGGTCCAATTAACCAAGAGAAACTTTTCTAAAGGTTTTGTTTCAGCATTTGAAAGGGTGTTTTTAATTTAATTAAAATAGTTACAATAAAGAGGTGTTATGAATGGTATTTTCCTTGTTATTCAGGGCGCAGAAACCTTGCAAGTTGACGGCCGCTAACTTCGCCGAACTCAACTTGAGAGCATTCACTACGGTTAGTAATTTGACCTAATTAAACTGAGGGAATTTTCCATGGAAATTCGGAGGTTTACACGTGTTTGGATGGTGATTGTTCCGAACTAAGAAATTATCATCATCATCATCCTAGAGCAGTCCACTGCTGGATATAGGCCTCCCCTAATGAGCACCATTGTGTCCAGATTCGAAGCATCTAGATTCTAACAGCAGCCTTTCCCAGATCATCGCTCCACCTGGCCGGGGGACAAATAAATAATAATAATAATAAATAATGCTGGACAGTATCTCACAGCATCATGTTGCCTCAAACTTAACAGAGCTTGTATTATGGGAACCACATGACTGATATACTACTTCAATACTTTTTATTTGTACATCCTTCTTAGCGATTGAAAAAGTCGAGAAATTCCGAAGCACAGAAACGCTCAAATCTAAATGCCACTAAACGGTCACACTTCCGAGTATGACCGGGTGGAGTGTTGCTTAACCAAGGTGATCTGTTAAGAACAAGGAAGTAAGGCACGCCACGTGAGCTTTCATTTGCACATAGAAATCACCCAGACCCGAAACAAATGTTAGCAGATAACACAGTTTGTCTCGGAGCGGGAATCGAACCCGCAACCTCCTGCGTCTCAGACCTTCGTCCACTACATCACAAACTGTCGCGTTAGACACAATGATAGCTCGCGAATGAGCTATGTTAAATGTATGAAAAATGCGCTTTCCATTCGCATTCACCGTTGTTATTCTATTGTCATGAAAAAGGACTATTAGATAGTGTCGTCCATATGTGAACTCATTATGGGCAGGGGATGTAGCTATGCTGGTCTTATGCCGCAGTCAGTTGGCTGCCAGAGCCCTGTTTGAAAACCGCAAGCTGCACCACGGGCAGGTGGTAGGTTGGTTTAGGTTCCAGATAGAGGTTGGAACCCCAAACGCAATTCTTTAAGGCAATTCTGTTTATAGAAAGATTCACGGGTAATTTTGATGTATGGACTTAAACAGCTGTGGAACCCCTTACACTAAGCTTCACAAGTAATTTCAATGTATGGACTCAAATAGCTAGTAAGAGTACCTACCACCTCGTGTCTCGGAGGAGAATATTTCCTTATGGGTCACTACTGGTGCAAACAACCCAAGCAGTTGGGTCGCGGGATCAACACAATCTTGTAAGATAATTTACCCCTTTTGTATTTTTGTTCAATTTAAAACAGTATCAGAAAACTGGTTTTTAATGTTGGATCTGGTGAATCATAGCTCTGAAATTTATCCAGTTTCCCGGCAAACCGGAACAGTAGGTACAAAACTCCTACATAATAAATAATGCATATTGAATTGGTAAACTGTATTGTGAATGCGAAAGCAGTTTGGTATATTTTTAGGTATAATGTAAGCTTAAAAATAATATATAATGTTACACAACGTCATTTAGCTTAGATATGTATTATTGAAACCACATGACTGATACTACTTATCCCTACATTCTTTTATATAAGTATATTATATATAGATTATACTTAGAAAACTACCAGAAAAGACAAATATTTGCAGATCATACATATACATAAGGTTGGAAGTAACGTAAAAAAATCACTTGCATTTGCACTGTAACAAAATACGATCGAATTGAGGACCACCTCCTTTTTTGAAGTCGGTTAAAAAGATAAGAATTGAAGTCGCTAAATTGGCAGTAAAAATAACTTTTTTTTCAGATATTGAGTCGCTCCTGGTCGTACTTCGCACTTTTGAAGACTATCTACAATTAACTACGTTATAAAATAGTAAAATAGTAGTAAGTAGGCATACGCATAGGTACAGGTGGTAGAATATAAAGGTAGTTCTTATGGACTAATGCTGAGGGTAGAGCGCCTTCCCTGGAATTGTTTTTAACGGACGATATTACGCCACCAAGATCCATTGTCACACCTGGACAGCTCGTGAAACAAACATGTCCATAGTCAACGAACTTAAAATAACTACTAGGCTATCTTCAATCTGCTTCCAACGAGTCCTTCAGTATTTTGTTCATATAGCCAGGAAGCGCGACGACAACCTGGAGAAACTTGTGATGACGGGCAAAATCGAGGATAAGAGATCGCGGGGACGTAGTCGGATCCATACCAGCCTCGACTCCGATTTTTTTATTGTAATAACAACAGACTTGGTAAATTGTAAGTCTGTTACACTAATGCCGATTCCACATTTGTGTATCGCGACGAAGGTACGTGCCATGATACGATACACGCAGATGTGACCGCCCACTATCGACAATCGTGCGATAGTTCGTGCTGCACGCAGAGATAGTTCGCGCAAATCACACGAAGCTTGGACACGCATTTTTTCGACTCGATAGACGCAGATGCGGCCTTAGAATAAGTGAGCTTGACGAGACTGTTTAGTTTTACAGTTTGATAAAAAGAAGGACATTGACATTGACATTGACGTACATATAATGATGACGATGACCAATGATGAACGATGACGAAAACCAAAATAAAGATATTTTACAGCGCAAAATATCGATCGTTTTTGTTATAGTCGCCATTGATATAGCAAAAAACAGGATCTGACTGAAGACTGGACGATTGGACTTATAAACTGTACTACGTTGCCTCATATTATTATGAACATTGTACTTGATACGGGCGAAATTGTGTAAACTATACCAGCCAGAAGCCAATTAATAAAGAAGTGAACAGTGGGTGATAGGTATCTATGTATTTCGTGGAACTCTTTTGAAAATATTTTGCCTAGTAGATTGCAGAATACGTATCTTGAAAATCAAAATGACTTTTCATAGGCTTTTCATTCAATGGCTTCATGCTAGATTTATTTTAAGTAAGTTTGTGTGATAATGTGTTTATGGATGATACAATACGATTTGTAAAAGTAAAGTAAAAAAATCTCTTTATTTATGAGGCACTTAAAGTACGAATAATAAGGTTAATTCGTTTGAATGACCAAATTTGTTTCGTCGTCGTTCATCATTGGTCGTCTTCACTACGTGTATGTCATTGGCAATGTCACGCGTATCAACCTGTATTTAACAAACTGTAAGTGTGCGTTCAGAAACTTCGTTCTCGTATACGTTTTGTCTCGTTGCATCCATTCTGGACCCGTCTTTCATGAAATCTTTTCTGATCGCATTACTGCACTGTCAAGGAGAATAGTTTAAGGCTGGTCCTGTACATATCTATCATTACTCAAGCATACTACATTTTTTTTTGCTTTAGCGGTAAGTACGTACATACTTAGCAATGTAATAAAATGACCAGTTTAACATGTTATGCATTTTATTCCTAACCTATAGCTATTAAGAACGCGCACTGCCCCTACGTAGGAGTACCTACACCTAGGTAGTGGGTAAGAAGGAATAAATTTAAGTTTTTTCTAAAACTTATCTTATATATTTTTTCTTTTTATTTATATTGAAAAACATAGAGTAACTAATACCTAAACAATATTCTATAAACACAACTATTGGCTATTTATAAGTTTCCGCATATCGAAACACAAAAAAAGCTTACTTGTAATAAAATACTTATATTTTAAAGAGACTACACTACTTACGAAGATAAAGAACATAGCTAATAGGTAACAACTTGAGAAGAAAACGCAGTAAACAAAATCACAAAAAATAATACAAATGATTATGGACGAAATAGCTCAGAAACTATTCTAGAACATTAAGATAAAACATGGTTTTAATATGAGGACAGGGCGCAATGGCGGTCACTATTGAAGGCCTATGTCCAGCAGTGGACTTCTATATGATGACGGTATAAAAACAGAAAAAAAAAGATAAGTTGCCTGTCTAGCGAGAAAAAACTTGGTAGTTACCTAACCTTCTTACCTAGATACTCTTATTAACTGTGTGAGATGCAAAAAAAAAAACTAAACAATTTGTATCTATTATAAAGAACATTCTCAAAATATCTACGAGCATTTGCAAGTGGATCTATAAACGGCAAAAGAATTTCACTCAAAAACATTCAGCCTGCGTTGCATGCGACCGTTTTCGTAGACAATGCTATCAGTAAAAAATCCAGGTAGATATCTGGCTAAGCCACCACATTACAAACACAGTTGTTTTAACCCTTACACCACTGTAATAAGGTCAGAATTCTAATAAATAGTATGTTAAACAAAATGGCGGCTACTTATCAATATACAGTCTAGTTAACGTTCGATATAAAACCTTATTTCGTAGCAACAAGGCGCATTTCAGTCATTTATCGAACGAACACAGATGTTTCTTTACAAACACACGAAAACAGTTCGTTAAGTCTTTAAATCAAGGCTGATAAAGAACATTTTATTTTCTTTGAGGTTATGTTAAGTTTGTGGGTAGTTGGTATTTCGCAAGGTTTTTCTTAGTTGTTTTTGAGTCTTATTATGTATAGAATTAAGGGTTCTTGTTGCTTGGAGTTGGTAAGGTAAGTTTGTAAGATAGTGGGTACCAGTGTGCGACGGCATGCAACGATACTGGATTGGGCGATATACACGGTGGTAAGAATATTTTTATCTTAGGATCAGAGGTTTAAATTTGCAGGGCATGGTCTTGGTACTGTAGTAGGAATTTCGGTACCCCTAGTATGAGTTGCGCAATACGGAAACGTTCAGAGTTTTAGTTTTCGAGCTCAATTTTAATATTATTTTTTGGAAATTACGCAACAATTAAAAACTGATCGAACAACGTTGCTAGTGTAAATAACGAAAAAACGTACTTTAAAAATTAAGCTTGAAAACTATGAACGTTTCCGTCTTACACAATTCATCTTGGCGGACAGTTGTTGTAACAATCATATAAACATTATTTCAAGGCGAAGTCTATTCCCTATATCTGCGAAATTTCTGAAAATTATATAAAAAATGACAAAACACTACAGTACGTCTATGTAAGCGTACGAAAAATTTGGGAGCCTACCACTGCGGCTGCTTTTAACAGTGCTAGAGCAAAATATCGATAACTTCTGCTTCTTATTCTTCTGCTTTGTATGAGCTACAGCGCCACAAGTATAAGACGGTGGCTATTTTAGGAACTAATACTGGAACTGTGTGTTTGATGCGTGGTCGTTTACAAAATCATTTCCAAAGAATTTCACTCACAAACAATTTAATCCAGTTACAATTAACATCACATTTTCTACTGTATTTAAAACTAACTCTGGTGTCAAACTCACTACTTATGCAATTAATAAAACGGCATTTTTTATCAGCCAAATATATTATGTATATGTGTTAACACGTTGACTGTGGGTCTCGGACATAACATGACGCTCCGCACTATTTTTCGCTATGCCCATGATGTGCCCATGAGCTAGTCCTTTTGTTTTCAGCACTCAAAGCGTTAAACCTCATAGGTAATTAATTAACTTGATGTTCTTCAATCGCACCATGGTAACAATATATATCAATGATCGCACCTATCTCAGGACATATCTTTAGAAAAGTATCCCGTCTGCACCCTGTCCGTTTGACAAGAAGGCGGACCGCCCGGGTACGTCTGTTTTTTCTTTTTTTCGTTTTTTCTTCGTGAAATCTGTATCGCACGATGCACGAACTCTTATGTTCGATAAAAAAATATTTGTGTGGCGACAAAAAGAAGTGATTCTGAGGAATTTTGTTACCGAAAAACTCCTCTATTCTCTTCACGCAAGAGATACCCGTGATACCCGCTACAGGTTGATTTATAGGTAATGTATAAAAGGGGTATGTGTGGCACCCAATCGCCGGGACCCAAGCCAACTTCACCTGCACGTGGTGCACCCTGCTAACTAACAAACGGGGCTCTGGTGGCGGCTGATTGCGGCATAGCGTAGCCTGACATTGGCACAATTCAATCCAGCAGTGTCTGCAGTGAGAGAAGCTGTGCCCTGCGATCAAGTACCCGAATGCCCAGCGTTGGGATTATTGGCTTATCCCCCATCTTGAAGGGGAGTCCTATGTCCAGCAGTGAACTGAATAGGCTGGTGCTGTTGTTGTAATGTATAACAGTTGACGTAAAGTTCTTTGTGAACGGCTCATTCGAAGAAGTGCCGCCACCATGCCTATTTCAGCCATTAATAACCTAACATTGCTGAGTTTTGGCTTGAAGAGTTTCTACCTATCATATCATACATGTACTATTTTACTTATGAAGTTTAAAGATTTTAAAGAGTTTTGTAAAATAAAATTTAGTAAGTAAATTAATTAAGGCTTAAACTACCGTACCGTAACGTATCTATAAATCGCAATATCATAAAGTACCTACTTAACTATAATTGGTTAAGTTAAAACATTATAATATCATTACAGAAGTATTGTGATATTAGAATGTTTTAAATTTTTAACTACACAGTTTTCATCAAAGAGGTTTCAGTACATTTTTAAACTACGCAAAGAAATAGGCCTAATAGCCATGGAATTATCATAAAAGCCAGCATACTACGTGTACATACGTTATTATTTTGATTTACTTCCATTTTCAAAATTATCACGTCCGATTAGAGTTTTCATAAAAGAGGTAGGTACATACCACCTACTTATTTTATGGTTTCGATCTACATTTTTCGCGCGCATTCCAAATAATTAATCATTGCATTTTATTGACAAAGAAGTCAAACGAAAAGAGGTTTTGTGGTATCTACTGGTTTGATGCTTGCTATTCTGCGAAACAGAGACATGACTTCTCAATATTAAACACAGCATGAGACTGCCAACTGAATGTCTCCCTAGGATTGTAAAAAATGGGTGACGTTTCTCAGGATGCCAAAGAAATAAGAGATTTAGCTTTGAATGCGCAGGAGCATGTATTCTTAGTAAAATGAATTCGAAACTGGATACTTTGACACATGTATTTAATTTCTCTCAAAATTTTTGGGTAAAAGAAACTATTTTGCACGAAACAAACAAAAAATACGTCTCATTTCTCAAAATTCAGATTTTTTTAAAATCTAAAAACTACTTTTAAAATTCCTTTCTTTGCCTTTAAAAATTCACTTGGTTAGGTACAACATTAGGCTAACTACCTAAAATTTTACAGTTGATAGATGCCTACATACACTTACGTACATAGTAAAAAATAGGTAAGGTTGTTAGGGTGGCGCTGTAATGGCGACATTAAATGAACACACGGGTAGTGCTACTTGTCAGTAATCATAAAAAAATCCTAAAACAAAAGTCCATTTTTCAAAATTTTATTTTTAAAAACAAATGAATCAGTCAATCAAAATCACCAATGTGTTATAAAAATAACCCCTTTATTTAAAAAAAATCATAAAGGGGTCAGAGAATTAGCAAGCTGACGTGGCAGTGGGCAGGCCATATCTGCCTAAGAACCGATCACCGAGATAAACGCGTGAAGACCGCGGCTCTAACGTACCTAAAAGGCTTTTTAGACTACGCAGTATTCATTCAGTCTGCCTTAGTAAGACTGTCTTACACTTAGCATACTACCTAACCTAGTTTATTAAGAATAAGCCATGGCTTACTCTTAGAGCCGCGGTCTACAAAGTCGGTTTTAGGCTAGACTAATTAGTCAGTAAGACAGTCTTACTAAGACAGACTGCATACCTCCTGGTCTTTAGGACGCCCCCCGGCCAGGTGGAGTGACGATCTGCTCTCGGCTGCTGGTAGAAGCTGGATGCGTCGAGCTCAGGACAGGACGCAATGGCGCTCATTAGGGGATGCCTATGTCCAGCAGTGGACTACTATAGGCTGATGATGATAATGGGAATTAATTTTAATATGCAAGTGAGTAAATATAATAATTTATGCGAATATCAGTAACATAGAACTACCCCATAGAACAGGTTCTTTTAAATTTATGAGCTGTCAATTTGTATGCGTGTGTGTGTTTGTATGTGTGCGTGTTCACTTGCTGGACGCGGTAGGGGGCTGGGGTGTGAGACTGTGTAGGGTTGTCAACTAATCAATTTAAAAATATCATTATATTTTTTGCTTTATAAAATATTTGTTTTGATTTGATTTTAGGTATGAAAACAGTTAACAAAATAAAGTAAGCAATTATCAACTAGAAAAGTAAATAAATCTGTTATAAATCTGTCCAATAAAATGTACGTAATGTATAAAATGTTTTAGTAGTAGTAGAGTTGTTTGCGGAGGGCTCGTCCGGGTGTGTACTGCCACCATGTCTATTTCTGCCGTGAAGCAGCTGTGCTGTATTTCAGTTTGAAGGGTTCGGTTGCCGGTGAAATTACAGGCACAAGAGGCTTATCATTTACACGCCTCAAGTTGAAGAACATGCTCTACGATGTACGCAGGGCGAAGCATCGTAGAGCATGTTCCAAAAAAACGTGATCTTCGATACAATACCCATATTCATTCCATATTCAAGAAATATAAAAAAAATATGTAATGTATGAATAACTTATAATTAGTATAATCTAAATCAATGTATCAAAAATAAAATAAATTATATGAAGGCTGACCCCATGTCAGACATAAATATAGTCAGGAAGAGAGTGCTCTGGTCATCTGTTTGCGGCATAGATGAAGCCTACATCAGCCGCCATTGCGCTCCTCTCTACTAACATGCAGCAGTATCGGCATCAAGAGGTTCTGAGAACAAATTCTATGCTGCAATCCCCAACGTGACCCCTTCTTACGAGAGGATCCCCTAAATCCAAGATTGAGTGGATTTGACATCAAGAACAACATAATTTTTGAGAATATTTCTTATGTAGGTACATCCGCCAACCTTTTTTACCTACTTTGAAGGTTTCTTTATTATTTTGACGACCTTAATAAAACTTATAAGTTATCAAAATAATAAACAAAAACTTAGTTGTACAAGGTAGCCTTAATGCGGTCACCGCGACCCTGTGATGAAGTGGCAAGTTTTTGTAAAATGACGTAATTATTTCAACACATTTGAAGGTTAGCTATGGCATTGACTTTGAGGCTTGGAGTCAGACTCTAAGTAAGTTAATATTAGGTATACAGGGTGGGGCAAATATTACCTCAATGAGGGCAGCCACCGTTGCTTTTGTAGTTTGAAGGTTTTCTTATTTTATGAAATTTTCATTTGTCTTAAGGACAAGTTGGTCTCAATCGACTCTATTTCCCAACAGAAACATGAGTTCATGAGTTCATGCATTCAATTCGACGTATGTCATAATAGATACAGGATATAATTAGGATATTGGGTAAATTCTTCCTGTCCGGTTGTTGGTTGTTCACAGGTGGGGTCGGATGTTGTGGTACTAATTGTCAAAACCTACATTCACATCACAACTTTACTCTATAAATTTTTACACTTTCAGATTTGAACAACAAATAAGAAAAAGACAAAAAATTGTGTTGCTAGCTATAAACTAGTAATGAAAAAATATGTTTCCTACACTTTTTGTTTGTTAAATTAATATGAAACGGTGCCCATTAGGGGAGGCCTATGTCCATCAGGGGACTGCTATATGCTGATGATGTTGATGATGTTAATTAAATGTACAATTTTTTACCCGGGTACCACGCGAGCGAAGCTGCGGGCCGAATCTAGTGTACTCGTAAAATCATTCGTATCTTATTTTTGTACACTTTTTTGTCATTCATATAAGTTATTTCTGTTAATATGGTTGCTTCGGATCAAAGGTCAAAATTTTTTTTCTTTTTTTTCCACACATTTGCTACATTTTTATCAGAGTAATACATTTTAGACAAGCAAAGTCTACCTACCTAGCATGGTAGAATTTTATTTAAATAAGTTATGTAAATGTGACAGCCTGTGGCGGATTAGCTAGGTACATAACGAATGTGCTACTCTAAAATCGACGGGCCCCGCATGCGCATTTGGGAGGTCCAGGCACTGACACTTTCTGACTGTAAAAAAAATTATATTTAGGTAAAGAGTGAAAATATACTGGCATTTTGAAATATTCCTACTAAAAAAATTCTTTCAAGGGAAGAAAATAGGAAAGAATTAAAAAAATCAACAATTGAATGAATGAATGAAAGTTCTTTAGAATTTGTAAACCTTAATTTTAGAAACAACATACAGAAACTTATCTTAAATAAAAGATACAATGGGCGGTCTTATCGCTTGGAAGCAAAGTGCTTACGCAGATGATTTGGAGGACAGCTTATGTGATAAATTTGTGCATCTCGCTAAGTGTCGATTTATTAAATACCATAAACTTGTAAAGTTTACATTAATTTGCAATGCAAGGGCGATGATAGAATTAACTACAGGCCCAGTGTTAAATGTGACAACCCTATAGCTCCTAGGGTCATGCTACGGCGGGCACAGCAGGGGTGGATCATACGTCACTGACGCACACACCCTCAGTTTTACACAAAAGCGCACACATTTACAAACATTTTAATGAGTACTTCCTAGACTATGCTTGCATCCAGCCACTCTACTATACAACTATAAATCGTGGATGTATATACGTAGAAATGAAATTCCTACTAAGACAATTTATAAAATATACTAGCCATCATAATTGTCTGTTATTGGAAACACCTTATACTGTGGTATAAAAACCCTCATCATCATCATCATCATCATCATCCAGTATTTCCAACAGTGGATAGCAATCCCCATAGACCTAATAGCGCCCTGTCCTGAGCTTAACAACCCTCATGCCACAACTAAAATGGTGACTTAAATTAAAAAAAAAAAAGATATTCCACTCGGGAATGCTGAAATCGCAAAGTGATTTAATTCGCCATGCCATACAAACAATTAATGATCTTGACAAACGGCATACTACAGTATTATAATTAAGTAAACCTGGAGAATAAAATTGTAACAAGTACAATCAAGAAACGGATCTTTATCCCACTGAAAATAGGCTCAGTAAACGATTCGACAAATCCAAACCCAAAAAATCCAAACCAAAAATAGGAACTACGTCGCTATTAGCAGCCAACATCAGATGGAGAAAGATACGTTATGACGACTCGACTGTACTTGTTACAATTTTACATCTACTAGTGTCTAGCTAGTCTTACTCACAGTAAAATACTGGGGTAAGCGGCGGAAAACCAAAACGCTCACACGACAGGGAACACGAAGCGTAGCGTTTTGAAAAGGGAGTTGCACTTCTATGATTTATTGTCCGCTTAATCTATTCAATGCATTTGAAGCACACACATAAAATAGCCAGTAACTTCGTACCTGTATGTATGTATGTGTGTGTTCAGCAACCATGTGCTTACGTTTGGACAAGTGGCCAAAGGATTTTTTTAGGCAGGAATTATTTTGCAATTTCTATGAATTGAGATAGTGCCCAACTCTAGTTACTTTTTTTTTGTCCGACCGAAGTTTACTTCAGTCAGGTTATGTTTTTAGGGTGTATGTATGTTTGTAATATTATTTGTCAGTCGCTGTAGCCCAAACCTCTGGACGGATTTTGACTAATGAGGTGAGGAGGATTCGTCTAACGGCCTGTTTCTATATTATACCGTTACCGATTACACCTCGTTTTCTTGAAAACTGTCAAAAATTAACAACGAGGCGTCGAAAATTTGACAGTTTTTCAGGGGAAAACGAGGCGTAATCGGTAACGGTATAATATAGAGACCGGCCATTAATCAAATAAGCTATGTAATTAAATTTCAAAAAATCTAATATGGCGACTGTAAGAAGCCATTTTCAATTTACGATGAACTAAAAAAACTACTAATCTGACTATGTACTAAAAACATCCTGTGTAGGCAGTCGGGTTAATTGTTTTTTTTTTAATAATAAATACTTGTTACATAAAATAGTCAAGCGTTTGACCGCTGTCACAACCGAGACAGGTAAAGATATGATCACAGACTATATGTACCTACGATGTGATTTAAGATGGAGCGCGCTTGCCTAGAAGGAACAGATTCACTCTGGATTTGAAACCTCCGAGATTGTACTGATCCGGGAAATTAGACGCAAGAAGCAAGTTCCACTCCTTACTAGTACTAACAAAAGGCTAGACAAATGAAAAATTCTAATTAGTCCGTTATATACATATCCAAAAAATATTGGACACGTATTTTTTCTTTTGTCAATTAATCAAAAAATAACAAATATATAGTGCGTTAAAGTTCCGCGCGACGTCACGTTAAAGTACATTTTTTACCTAGCCATGACGTCACGAGCCCCCACTCCCGAACTTTCACGTTCTCTATCTCCGTCAATTTCTATTGATTCGATTAATAAAAAAATAAGTGTCTAGTATTTTTTACTGATCTAAGTGACGGACTAATTAGAATTATTATTCTTTTACCCAGTCGTCATCCCTGTGGGAGTGTGGTGGAAGCGAATCGTTTGTGTATTTGTTTTTAGGCCGCCCGAAGCCCTCTGACATCAATCATCATCTGCCTCCCCTTATTCCACTCTAGGTGGAGTTGGCACAACCTTTTTTCCTTTTACATCAACTCAGTACCTATTCATTCCTTTCACACTTAAATCACTCATAGTACGGCTAGTCCACCAGTTTAAAGTCGCTCAGCGCGTTATGGAACGAGCCATGGTTGGAGTTTCTCTGAATTATAGAATCCGCAACGAGACAATGCGACATACCTAGTACTAAAGTTGTTGATAGCACAAAGAATGATCAAGCTGAAGTGGCAGTGGGCTGGCCATATCTGCCGCAGAACCGATAACCGCGGCTCTAACATAGTGTAGAACGCCCTCCGGCCAGGTGGAGTGACTATCTGCGAAAGGCTGCTGGTAGAAGCTGGATGCGTCGAGCTGAGGACAGGGCGCAATGGCGCTCATTTGGGGAGTGATATGTCTAGCAGTGGACTGCTATAGGCTGTGATGATGATGACACTCGTATCCTCTTTCACAGAATCCATCCATCTTTTCTTTGGCGTCTGACATGGATAAACTGATGAAGCCGGACTTCAACGTGCCCTATGAAGCGCAACAACAACTATAGCAAGTTCTACAACTCCAGCCTATATCAGTGCAAATACAAATACAAATGCAAAATTATAATATATTTTTATTACCAGAAAAATTAATAACACATAACTCCACTCTACGTACTCACAGCATCCCTTATGCGCCGGATGAGGGGCGGTACCAGTAGCCATCTGAAACTTGTAGCTAGAAGGCTGGACACAGACTGCGCTTTTATGAAGCACTGGACGCACACACATAGTGCCATGTGACTGTACATGCAATGTCCTCTCCACCTACAAATATTTAATTGTTTTTTCATCCCCCCATCTTGGAAAGTGTATTTTTGCTCTTCGATATCTGAGTGCAAAAGCCTTTTTTATCCGCTAGAGCAGCGGTCGGCAACCTTCTGGCAGGTAAGGGCCACAAGGTGGCATAATAAAGTAAGTGCGGGCCACACTCGTGATAGAAGAAAAATATCCTATAGAAAAAACGAAAACGCTTTTTTTTATTAAATGCAATTTAATTCATATACGTAATTGGTACGTATGTTTTGGCTTTAAAGATAGAAAAATATAATCCGAAAACCATTTTTCAAATGCCTCTCAAATGCTCATCTGTGAGACGAGAAAATTATACATCTTAGGTATTTATTTTAAATTTAAATGAATAAGATTTTTGGCATCAATAAGTTTTACCAAAAATGTTAATTATGCATATTATTTATTTATTTCGAGGAATGAACTTCTGAGAAAACCTTTTCATTTCATCAAAATCAGATATGCCATAAAATTTAATAAAATCATTGATTTTATAGAAAGAGCTTTTGAGAGCATCATCAGAGAATCACGATCATTAGTAAATGACTCGGTACTGAACTTAATAAAACAAAAAATCAGATTCTAAAATCACTTTAAGCTTAGACATGGTCGCAGACTGAGGTGCAGAGGTCCGAACTGAAAGTCTGCCAGAGAGCAGGACCGTAGCCTTCTCGGGCTCAAACGAACCGATCGAGTGCGTACCACCACGCTGCGTTCCTTGACCAGTGTTGCCGTAGTTGGAGATAAGGTTGCCAGGCTCAGATGGGATTGGGTGGGTCACTTCAACTAGATGCCTTCAATAGGTAGGTGACCATCACCACAGCCTGTATGTACCACCACACAGTATACCTGAGGGACAGCGGCGTGATCGGCCAAGGATGCGTTGGCAGAACGAGTTTGATGCCTTCAAAAGAGGGTGGTGGGAAATAGCTCGGGATAGAGATATTTGGAAGTCTATGGGAGACTTTTGCCCAGCAGTGGGACGAAAATGGTTAAACAAATGGTATCTAACGAGCTTTTTTTCCATTTCAAATGCCTTTATGTCTGTGTGCATATCAGAGTTGTTAGTTTGTTTTTTTCTCATGAAACCTTATATTTAGCGTACAGACGTAACTCATAATTCATAAACTCATACTCTGTAATCATAATCATTTGTGACATCGTAAAAAAACCAAGATCTAATATTAACCATTAAGGATCTGTTAGTTCTATGAATGAAGGAGGCAAATCTAGAATAGATTTTAATTTAGAAAATTGAATGTTGTTTTTTTTATCTGAGATCAAAAAATCTTTTCGGCAGTTTAAAGTAGATATCGCGTCGTCCATTACTTCTTTTAATTATACTACTGTGAAACGTTACGCTTCCTGGTGGATAATACATGAAAAAAAAATTGGGATTTCAATTTCTATCTGTGCCACCGCACGGCCCGCATGCGGCCCGCGGGCCGCGTGTTGCCGACCGCTGCGCTAGAGGGTAAAGTAAAATTGAATTTAGAACATCGTGAGCACTAAGTTTGTGAATTCAAAACATCATTAAACCTATTTACTTCTATCTCCATGGTGCCGAATTTATCATTATAACCTTTTTTAATTTGATAAAACCTCAGACTAAGAACTTTCTGGTCTACTTTTTTTTAAACGTTTAATTTTAAACGGGGCGGGAATTTTTTTCATCTAGAACAACAGTGTTATTTTTGTTTTATTTTATTTTCTATTGTTTTCTGATTTATGTTGCGTAAAGTGTATGCGCTTTAAACAATCTACGTTAGTAAGGAGACATAAGTGTAGTGAAATGAAATAAAAGTTATAAACTGGACTCCTCAGATTAAGACATTTTGTGCTGATTGTTTTGTTATAGCCGCCATAGTTATAACAGAACATGACTTGACCGAAGACTGATGACTGGACTAAAAGACGGAAGAAATGGAATAGAGGAAGAAAAACACACACAAAATAAAACGGAATACTTGGAAGAAATTAAATTACGGAAGAATTGGCAGTACGGTCAAAAGACTTTAGCCTGCCCAAATTGGGCTAAGAAACAAAAAAAAAACCATTTTAAACTGCATTCAGTAATTTCCACAGACTACTAGGATGCTAACGCATGTCATTTCCTCGCTGAGGTGGGATGAAAAGTTACGAGTTGCACTCGAGTGCAAAGTTTTTCACCTCGTGCTCTTTTGATTCCCTCGCTCCCTCAATTTTAGAATCCCTCGCTTGCTCGGTCATCAAAATTGAGCACGCGGTTAAAAAGCAACTTTACACTCTTGTTTATCAAATAACTATTAAACCTACCTACTCGTAAACTATGGCTGTATTATACACTAAGAACCAAGCTGAAATAAACAATAATGAATTTGAATTTGAATACAGAGATTATCTTTGAAAGAGCCAAATATTTCTACAATAATCCTTGTATGCTATGCTCAGAAGTCGACTTCTACAGGTATTAGTGATGATAATGATGATGATGAAATACCAAGATCTTCCACTTGACCGCCATTGTATTTATTACATGTATTTAAATACTTAATTGCTTTGTAACGAAAACAATAAATTAAAATACAATAGCCTCGTTTGCCTAATTACAGGTTTTTTTTAAAGTACCTACCCACATATCGGAAGGAAAATAACATAAGCTTATGTAATTTTTAAAATAATGTGGAGCCGTTCTATGAATTAATTACTGTACCTAGAAAATAATAAAGGGTGTAGATAGATATTTTATTACCCATACAAAGAATTACAACTTAATGAAAAAAAAAAACGAACTTCAAATTGATTCTTAGGAGTGGGTTGATTGGCCATACGGGAATTATATCATCATTATCATCATCAGCCTATACTATACCTATCAGTCTGGACATGCGCCTCCCATAATGAGCGCCATTGCGCCCTGTCCTAAGCTCGACGCATCCAGCTTCTACCAGCAGCCTTTCGCAAATCGTCACCCCACCTGTTACCACTATTTGATGATTTCAAATGAAAAATGATTTTTCTAAATTGGTTCATAAATCATGGAGTTATGATAAAAAAAATACAACCGAATTGAGAACCTCCTCCCTTTTTTAAGTCTGTTAAAAAGGCATTAAAAATAATGGTTCAATGGGCAACCTTAAGGGGTGTAAGGGTTCCAACCTCCATCTTCGGAACCCAAACCGACCTCACCTGCACGTGGTGCACGGGGCTCTGGCGGCTGACTGTTTGCGGCATAGCGCAGCCTAACCGGCACCGGCACAGGTGTCCTGCGATCCCCAACCCGTAGACCAGCACGGGAATTATGGGAAACTAAAACACATACTTACACACACACACACACAAACACACACACACACACACACAAACACATACACACACACACACACACACACACACACACACACACACACACAAACACACACACAAACACACACACAAATGCGATTGAAATAGAACAGTTGTTGTAATATTTAAAATTCTTTATAAAATTACCATTGCTGCTTTGTTGTTGTTACCTACCTATCTTTTTACTCTTTATTGTTTAGTTTTTGTGACTAGTAACATACTCATCTGCTAACTTATCGTCCTAACGCATATTACGAGCTGTTTACAAAATGTGGATTCAAATTGGTTTATGTACAAATTATGTTTAACTAGCCTATAATTTAACATTGTAAAACTGTGAATCCTTGTTTAAATAAAAATAAATAAATCTCTCTTTTTTAGGAGAGGCCTTTGTCCAGCAGTAGACTGATATATGCTGATTTGTGTGTGTGTGAGTGTGTTTGGGATCTTATCGCTTAAAGCCATCTTTTCAAGGCAACCTCTGGATGTAGAGAAACTACCCTATCGGTCAAATCAACAGACTACAGACCAACGGCTTAACAATTATTCTCCAAACTGGACAGTACTCAAAGTGGATATAGTTCGAGGCCGACAAGGAACTTGTTGCATTATAGCAAACACAAAACTGTAGCATTTAGAGGCAGTTTTCGCTACCAGGCAACCAAGTGTTGGAATAACATTCCTCCACCTCTTCGACTGTTAACATCCAAGTACACTTTTAAGAAACGTTTTAAGTCACATTTATTAGAACAACAGAAGACAGGGTTGCCTGGAGTGTGTAGCTATAGTGCACCATTCTCCTGCTAGGACATATTATTATTACCCATTTATTATTTTGTTATTTTTTATTATTTCAATTTCCTTATTTGTATTATAAGCAGTTTAATTTATTGTACCATTTCTTATGTAATTTATGCTCCTTCATATAATGGGTTACCTTGTGATAACCAGACTCATAAGAGACTGGGGGAATCAGGGTAACCCATGCACACACATTCACTCACATCTATACACATAATAATTATAGTTTAGGTATAAAAGTAGGTCTATGTATTTAAGTATTTTATATGAATTATAGTGGATATCTATCTATTTTCAACTAATTACGTTTATGTAGTTTATTACGGAGTGAATCTATGGGTATATATCTGACACACAATTATATTATTTTTCCTTATTCATTATTTATTATACAATTGGTCTCACAAGGTCTAGTGACTGTAGGAAGGTTTCGGCAGAATACCAGCGCCTAGCTACTTCTCCGTGGCAAGGCATTAATGCTGAGTCGAGGCCTTTTTGCTGCTGTGGCACACAACTACATGCCAGGACGACTGCTTACTTACTATTTAACAACTTTCTTAATTCTGTTGTTGTATGTACTGTGTGCCAAGTAGTAAATAAATGTTTGTCTAATGTCTATTGTCTATTGTCTAATTAAAAAAGCCGGGATCAACCAACATCTTAACGATCGCTTCGAATTCAATGTTTTCGAAGCACAAAGGCTTAGAACAGAAATCTCTAAATACATGATTTATACAGACTCATGGAGCATTCCACATGACAGCTTGCAAGCAAGCACTGCCATCCATTTGTCCTTTCACTCGAATAGCTCAATAAACCTCCAACCTGTTGACTTGCAAAGGATTTTCCGCTACGTTCATTTATCATTCTTGCACGGGAACAGCGTCAAAAAACGCTCAAAAAGACTAATAGATCGAGAGCTGACTTGTTTTAGTACATATTATTCAATCTAAGTAGTAGCATAGATTGTACTTACAACAACAACCACCGCAGCCTATTCGGTCCACTGTTGGACATATGCTTCCTCTAATAATAGGGGGGTTCCATAATCCCCACGCTGGGCATGCGGGTTGGAGATCGCAGAGCACAGTTTCTCGCACTGCCAACGATGCTGCCCGATGGCCAGGGGATTTAGCTGTGCCAGTGTTAAGCTGCGCTATGCCACTGTCAGCCACCGCAAGAGCCCCGTTTATAATACATCAGGGTACACATGCCGGTGCGGTTGGCTTGGATTCCAAAGACAAAGGTTGCAAACCGTAATACTACTTCATTTTCAAGCATACTCTGGCCTGGTGTTGTTGTCGAGCTGAGGAAAGTGAGCAAGGGTGCTCTTAGGGAGGCCTGTGTCCAGCTGTGACAGCTATTAGGCTGATAACAAATTGAGCTGAAACTTTGCACATAACGACTTCTAGTAGGCCACTTCTTATCCGGGGTATCATGTGAGCGAAGACGCTGGCGGAAGCTAGTGAGGTGAATGGTATATCTAGCAGGCTACGTACCTCCCAGAGCAGGTTGCCTATATTTTTTTGGGATAAGTACTTATACACTAGCATGTAGACTGTGGGCTTTGGACATGACGCTACACGCCAGGCAAGAGGGTGGCCTGCGCCTAAGAACTGCTCAGTTGTGCTTTCAGCATGAAAATCTAAATTAGAGATGAAACCATAACAACATTTTTTTATGAATAATATGGAATTACGGAAACGGATAGCTCCCGGACTACTACAAAATGATCTAAAGCTCACTCAAAAAGGTAAACTTTCGAACGTGGGAGATAACTGCTCAGCAGATATGGATGTGGGAAAACCAAATTGAAGTAAAAAGAGCAACATTTTTGAGAGTTTTATGATGCCACAAGTTCTTCTTCTTTTTATTTATGGCTTCTGTGGTATAGCGTCCACAACTTTACCAATGTCGAAATCGACCAAACTTTAAAAAAAAGGCGTTCGAGTTTCCTGTTTCCAGAGGTAAATCGGTAAATAAATAACGACTTTTTACATAGACAATATTTAAAAGTATAACTATGTGTACACACAAAAAAGAGTTTGTAAGCTGTAGTAGTAGTCCAGCAACTTTGTCGCCTGAAAGTATGGGGTATCATGCGTCAAATCTGGTAGTTAGAGAATAAAAAATGAATGATATGTAATGTCTATTACTGATGCAAGGACACATTTTTACCTTATGGTATGTCCGCAAGGAGTGAAATCGAGTCTCATGTAGGAGGTAACCTGGCTAGATTGAAGCTGGTTTCCGTCGCAGCCCTGGCTAATAGTTGCTAATTAACGTCGAAGGTACTTGGAACTTGATCCCGCTAGAGTTGTTCGAGTGACGTCTAAAATATAGCAAAAATTGCGAAGTTCGAAAAAAGTGATAAACTTCGAAGGCTTAATCTCGTAAAATATTGGGTCTACAGAGACAATTTTAGTATCATATTTTTTAGATTTTTGACAATGTTGCGTTCGGCGCTCGAGGTCACAAATTTAGATTATTCATTAGGCCACTGGCCAATATCATAAACAAGTCGATCAAAATCAAAATATCAGAACTACCGGATTTGACGTATGCTGTGATGTATAAAGTTACTGGACTATAGAGTTCTTTGTGAAGTGCTCGTCCAGGGAAGTACTGCCGCCCTGCCTATCTCTGCCGTGAAGCAGCTATACTGTGTTTCGGTTTGAAGCGTTTTGGGGCCGTTGATATTACAGGTTCAAGAGGCTTATCACCTTCATGCCTCAAGTTAATCGCAGGGCGTTGCATCGTAGGACACGTTCCAAAAAAGCCTGATCTACAATGAAATGCTTTGTGATAGGTAATGGTTACCACTTAACATCAGATGAAACATTGTATATTCCAAGTTTCATCCAAATCCGTTTTTGCGTGAAAGAGTATCAAACATTCATCCATACATCTATACTCACAAACTTTCGCATTTATAATATTAAGTAGAAAGTAGGATTAACCGTGTGTTATGGCTCATGGTGATTTTAGGGCGATCGATATTTTATCTTAAAATGAAATATTATAGCATTGTCGTCTGTGATAGTGATAACCTTTATGATAGGCGTAGGAATAACATCGTTTATTTGTCTACTAGATTATCATTATCACTAACGGTCACCTATTCAAGCACGCATATTACATAGAATGTCTTATAAAAGTGACTTTCTTCTTTTCCCTGATCAACCGAATTTGCAATGCCTGAAAAAGGGCAAAAGAGTCCTGTACTTCTAATAATCCTAAGACTTACGAATGACTCCTAAGACTCGCTCGCAACTTCAATTCAAAGCGCGGGCAAAGGATCGCTCCGAATATCGCTATCTCTGTTTAGCTGATGGATGATTCAACCGTGCGGGCGGGATAGCAATATTGGCCGTTCAAAATTTTTTTAGAATTTGGTTGTGTTCCGAAATACCAAAAATGATGACTGAAAACTTTATGTATTATTTACATAGAATTGTTATTCTATAACTAGATAATATAAACTATGTTCCCTAACAAACAACACGTAAGATATTGTTGTTTTTAATCCGAAACAAAGAGGAAGAAAAGTGGTCAATTTTGTTATAAAAATGTGCAAAATGCTATTGGTTTTTATTTTATTTTAGGTAAGTATTTTGTAAAAAAACTATCCAGGAACCAAGATAAATGCTATTGGAATACAAATAACACAATAATAAAGTGGAGTGACGATTTGCGAAAGGCTGCTGGTGGAAGCTGGATGCGTCGAGCTCAGAACAGGGCGCAATGGCGCTCATTAGTTGAGGCCTATGTCCAGCACTGGACTGCTATAGGCTGATGATGATGATGGTAGTGGAAATATGATTGAATTAGAAATCATTTTGGTATTACGTTTGTAAGTATGGGCAATTCGTCCGTCGGAATCTCGTTAATGATACCGGTATAACGTAGCCTATGTGTTAATTCAGATCCTAAACTATGTATAATACTATGCTTTTACTTATCTATGCAAATAATTATCTTGTATCTATCTTGTATCTTGTATCTTGACACTGTCGTGTTCCAGTAGGTATACAGTTGCAGCAATGGAGAGCAACAAGTGGGTGGTGCGAGGGACGATCAACTGCGGCATCAGAGAAACTTGAACAGTTGTGCTTGTTTCGTTAGTTTGGGGATACAAAAAAAATTTGGGGGTACGCCCGCGGCTTATAATATTAGTGTGATGTAATGTGATTACTATCTTACATCTATATTAACCCACCCATCTGTAAACACCATTTGCGAGATTTTTCCTAGCTTGTCATTTTGACATAGACCTCAAACCTCATCTTTATTATTAAGGAATTTCAAAGAAGGTCCAGTGTAGGTATCTTTTGTGCTACTTGCACGATTTTCATAATTCCAGAAATTTTCATACAACATCATTATATAGCCCCAAACTAAGCAGAACTTGTGTTATGGGTACTACATGACTGATATTTACATATATAATTTTATTGTAAATACAATTAGTTAAGCTACACTCCACCCGTTCATTACTTGGATGGGTGACCGTTTAGTGACATTTAGATTTGAGTTCTCCTGTGCTTCGGAAGGCACGTTAAGAAGGTCCCGGCTTTTCAGTCGTTAAGCCATGTCGGAGGACTTCGGGCGCCCTAAAAACTCTGATACCAGAGTTGGTCACTAGCTCATACGAAGAAGAAGAAATTGTAAATACATACCTATTATACATAGAAAACACCCAGACCCAAGATAAATATTTGCTGATGATATAGAAATACGGGGCGGGAATCAAACCCGCAAACTTCTGCGTCTCAGGCGGGGTTTCGCCCACTACGCCACAGAGGCACACACACTATGTTTAAATTTAGGAATATGATATTAATCTTTAAAAGCCATCGATAGTCACAGATTCTAAAACAAACATGTGACATATTATGTGTCATTTTACAGTACCTTAAATAATAGTGAAGATACCAATGAGAGGATACCCTCATAATACCGTTATTATTGCAAGTTTAAAATAAATTCATTAAAATACTTCGAGCGCTGGCGACCCTTTAAAAGTAAGTTCACAGGAACCGAAGTAAAGTAGTTAACTACAAAATTAAGTAAGAACTCTAGTATAAAACACCCGGTATATTTATGTTATAAATAAATTATTGAGTATAATTAAACTACCTTATAAAAAAACTGCGATACATAATATTTAGGTACATTATTCTAGGAAGTTAATAACCCACTAAATTTTAATTATCATTAAGTTTTCATGATTTTGGACGATATAAAATCACTGTAATCAGGTAAACGCTAGCAAAAAGGTTTAGATTTTATTGGGAATAGTTACGTCAATGCTTGAATAATAAGGAAAAAGAAGCGTGTTTTAAGTTGAAAATAATTAAATCATTTCGTAAAAATAACTAGGTAATTTATTAAGTACAATAATTGAGTTCGTTATCTATTTAAAAAGTGAATATTTTTTTTGATATCCAATTTAATTTTATCAAGTAAGTAAACAAATTAAGAAATTATAATTAAGTTGAGTGCATAGAAACTATGTGTCTAATCTGATAAAAAAATAATAAGACAGCATACGTATCTATCTAATTAAAATAGATTATACGAAAAACAGAACTTATAGTAAGTTAGTAGTAATTCCATGGTTTTGATCATAGATTTCATTATCTACCGAATACCGGTTTTGATTCAATTCAAAGTGTTAAAACGCAAAAAGGTTTCATATCAAAAACGTTGTATAAAAATCACAGTGAAAAGTACTAAGCTCACATTGATCTTCCCGCAAACATTCAGCAAACGGCATATTCAGCATTTTTGCACGCAACTCCAACGCTTCCCCAAATTGAGGGAAAACACTTGCTATGTTTCGTATTTTTCTTTTTTAGTAACCAGCTTTTTCCCGAGGCTTCGCTTCCATAGTACCCAGATAAAAAGTACCACATGTGTTAATCCAGGTCATAAATTAAGTAGAGTCTTTTTCAAGAAAGAAGTCCCGCGGCAATTACCGGAACTCAAGCCGAATCTCCCATGTAAACACCAAATATCTATGAAGAAACTAGCCTCCACCCGTGTCTTCGCTCACGTGTGATACCGGGATAAAAAGAAGACTATGTGTTAATGTGTCTTAAACTATGTATAATTCAAGTTTCATGCAAATCCGTTCAGCAGTTACTGAGTGAAGCAACCACAAACATACTGACACACACATCAACTTTGGCATTTATAATATTACTAGCGTAGCGGCCCGTCCCGGGCTCGCACGGCTTAGGGCACTTTTTTACACCATGGGTTACGTTACTTAAGTTTTAGTAAGGATCCCTAATGTTTTCTAGCAATAAATATAGCTCATGTTACTCAAGGTGAATGTAACTTTCCAATGGTGAAATAATTTTTCAAATCAGCGCAGTAGTTTTTGAGTTCATTCATTACAAACATACAAACACACACACACACACACACACACACACATAAATTTTTCCTCTTTATTATGTTAGGTATATATATAATATAGTGTATAATGTGATTCTAGACAGAACAGCGGGCTCAGAAAGAGTTGACTTGAAAGCTATGTACAAAGGCGAGCTTAACCCTGACAGAGTTTTCTTACAGCAAACCTTTGGGTATAAAGAAAAGTTATAATGAAAAGGATAGATAAATGTGTCCATACAGTTACACGTTATAGCCAGCCTTAATAATAGACACAAAAAATCAAAAGATTACACACAATAAAAAGAGAATGTACTTCAATAGAGCACTAGATCAAGAGCACAGAGTGTGCACTTTCGTTCAGTGCCTCATGAAGGCACCGTCCGCGTCCATACTCTCCGCTATCAAGTGCAGGTAGTTGTTTGGCCCTGCCCCGCATCCGCCACATCATAGACGCTGTTCTGTTGCGGATGATCGCGTAGAAATCGTCTACGCGTGCATCCACAAACATACCAGATTTGCTGCAGAAGCACGGCAGCCCCATCGGCAGTCTGAACCCGTTATTATACTGGACACGCATGGCATTCCAGCATCGCTGTGTGCAGTTGCCCAAGACTGGCAATATGCCCTAAATAGACTTGTTTTTACGGCCTTACTGCATCGTGCAAATCTACGGGCCAACATATTAGCTCTAACTGATAATGCCCTGCGTTCCCTTGCCACATCTATATCATCCGAGAGGGTCTTGGAGACCCAGTGGCCCAGGTACTTGAGCTCCTTCACTCTTTTGAGTTCCCTACCTGCTAGCGAAACTGGTGGTACCTTCTCGTATCTCCTTGAGCCAGCTTTAACAACCATCAGCTCGCTTTTGATGGCGTTGTACCTAAACCCGTCGGCCTCCGCGTACCTCTCACATAAGCACAGCAATTTTCTGAGAGCACTGATTGATGGACTCAGCAGTACCATGTCATCGGCGTAGCATAAGTTATTTAGAGTGAGACCATCAATAGAACAGCAAATAAAGGTCTGGTGCCGATCATTTCGGTGTGCAACTGAGTTAGTAAATGAGGAATCAGCACCGATTATTTGCATCATTATCTTAGTGGGCGACTGTGTTGATTTTATATCCATTCCATATTAATTTTCTATTAATATCTTTTGATGGTTTTTCCTTTTTGATATAAAGTACTCCCCCGGCTGTTCCTAGGTTTAACTTAATCCTCTCCATCCAAAGGTTGTCTGGAAGAGATCACTTCCTAGTGATAAAACCGCCCATTGTCCCCATTTATTTTAGGTAATATAATAATATAAATCTTTATTCAATTTCTTAAAGGTAAGATCTACAAATACGGAATTAAATATATTATTATAGGTCAATATTTTACATTGTGCCTGAACTAGGTTATATCCTGTGTCTCAGGCGTAAAACAAAGCTAATAATAAACATGAATAAACAAATCAAAAAACTTAAGTTTTAGGTAGGTAATATATTTAACTTATAAGTTGTTGTTTTAAATATAGTCTTAATTTTAAATGCTAAGTAATATGTTATGATTTATAATAATGGGTAGCTACATATTTATGGAAACACTTCATTACATTCAATAACTTCTCTGTTTCCTCATAAGACAGATTTGCTAGGGCTATCAGAAGAGTTTTTTTTACAGCTTATGTAATTCATTGCGTAGATACACGTACGATTAAGTTTTTTATACAAGTATGGCCCTAAGAACATAAAAATGTACAAGCGAAAGCATGTTTTACTGCGGTGTTATTAGTGCAAACAATATCTTTACGTCTTTTATAAGTGATATCAGCACTATAGGGAAGTGTTTTGTGTTGTCTTAAGACTGTGTTTAGTATAAATAGATGTATAATAGGTGTCTGTCTGTTGTTTCTAAAATGAAGGTGTACAATAAAGAATTTTCATTCATTCATTTATTTGCGCACGATAGTGTTGCCACGTTTCCGTGACTTCTTTCGTGAAAAGGACTCTAGGTATATTAAAAGATTCATCCAAATTCGTGTAATAGTTTTTGTGTGATGTAACAAACACCCATACATCCACAGATCCTCACAAATATTCACGTTTAAAATATTAGTAGGAAAGTAGGACTAGATTTGGTCCCTCGCGGGATACCCAGTAAATAAAATAACCTATTAGGGTTAGGGTTATTCCCGAACAAGGTGGAGTCCAACCGCCATCTTCGGAACCCAAGTCAACCTCACCTGCACGTGGTGCACCCTGCTAACTCCCAAAGGGGGCGATTTCCTAGATTGCGGCAAAGCGCAGGCTACAACCGGCACAGCTGAAACCCCTGACCGCAGACGGGCAGTGCGAGAAATTATACCCAGTGATCCCATACCCGCATGCCCAGCGTGGGGATTATGGGTATATCCCCCTTTATTAGGGGAGGCCTATGTCCAGCAGTGGACTAATATAGGTTGTGTGGTGTGGTTGGTTATTCCCGATCTAGAACTATACACGTGAAAAAATTAGGAACAATTCATTTGACATTTAACAAAAGGTTTAGGACAAGCAGCATAGCAATACACCGAATTATGGTGTGGGTTCCAGCTAGTTGGTAAAATTACAGCCACATGAGACGAAGAAGACTGCGGATTCGATTCCCGCCGCGATATAAATGTTCTAACTATGTAGAGGCCTTTTAAGTCCCGCGGCAATCAGAGGAACAAAAGCCAAATCTCCACAAATCTAGTCTAGATAGAACCAAATCAATTATTTGCATCATATATTAGTGGGCGACACCGACGTGTTGATTTTGCTTACAATTTGATTTTATTTCCATTCAGTTTGAATAATTTGCAAATATTTGTCTAGGGTCTGACTGTTTGCTATGTAAGTATAATAATGATATAGGTACTTATAAAAAAAGTCATCAGTCATGTGGTTTGCTCTGCTTAGTTTGGGGAAGATGCTATGTGAAAAAGTTTATTTATTTATTATGAGGCTTATATCACCTTCAAGCGTCAATTTGATGGACACAGAGTTTTGCATCGTAAGGCAAGTTCCTAACTTGCGTGACCTACAATGCAATACTTTGCTATAAGGTCATGGTTACCACTTAACATCAGGTGGACCATGTGCGTATTCCATCTTAAAACAACCTATTATATAAAAACATTATCCTCCTTCTGGCGCAGTCGGGTCAAAAAACAAAGACGCCATAATTTTTTACCATACCAACAAAATAAATGCTAAAATTGTTGATACTTTCTAGAAAACTTTTCCATACAAAACAAAAGCATTTAAAAAATAAAGCAAAAGAGAAATTAAACTGTCATGTCATTTCTAATGGCAGGTGGTACCTGATCAAAAATTAATAATAATTGCACTAGCAATTAAAAAAAAAATCATACTTGTACTTTTAAGGAAAATTATTAATTATAAATAGAGGTGGCATTTCAGGTAAACTGGTATTGATACTAATTTACAAAAAACAAAAACTAGACTAACAAAGACAGCAACAAAAAAGACGGATAATATCGTTAGGTATATTTGGCAGAATGATCAATATAGATTAAGGTGATTTAGGTTTTTATAACACTTGAAGATAGAACAGGCACAACAGTCAGGTCGGCCACCTAATGTTATGTAACCCCTACCTATAACAAAGTATTAGTTATAACAAAGTAATGGCACCCACACATTACAAATCGAAACACAGCCAGAAATAGTATGGTGGTTGTGGTCGCTTGTGTCGGTAAAATAGTTGATTGACCCAAATATAAGTAGTCCCCCGAGAAATGCCCCCGAAGAGCCCATGATAAAAAAATACTGCTAATATTATATAATTACTTTTAATATTTACTAGTTTTATTTAGTATTAGGTACTTGTATTTACTTGATTTACTAGTTACTTTGGGAAAAGTGTTTCTGCTGGGAAATAGAGTTAATTGCGACCAACTTGTTTTATGTCAAATGTCACTTCTAGGCTGACAGTACATTGTTTCAACAATCCAATCCATTTTTACTTCAAGGAAACTTATAGGTTTATTACCTATAGTTTCCTCAGAACAACTTCTTTCTAACTTTAAAAGAAAAGGAGCTGCTGAGAGAGCTCAATGAGGTAAAATTTTGCTCTTCCATGACTGCTTCACTAGGTATTAATAATAATTTACATCTCTCATGTTCGGTAAGTAGGTTCTTATTACCTCCAAATGGGGCTTGTAGGTGACTAATTAGCGCTCTAGGGTAATAATGTAGCTAGAAAAGCCCTAGGGCGGTAAGTAATTAAAAAAAACACTTCTTTTTTCAAAAAGTTCGCTTTTATCTAACCATCATACTGGCAATAGACATCATGCATTCAGCCCAATGACCAAAGAGGTCGCTTTGCTATTCAGCCTTGTCTTCGTGTGAGTATAATAGTCATCAATTTTAAATATCGAACGGCGAAGCTCAATTTTGTTCTTGAAAAAAAAAATGTTTTATTCTTGTAATGCCGGTTTTTTTCTACTTACCTCACAATCGAGATGTAAAGCAGAATAGTCAGCTCGGGTGTAAGCATCAATTGCACCCTCGAACTATAGGCGCCGTCGCTGCAATTGATGCCTTACAGCCCTTGGCTACTAATCTACTATTGTATATAAGAACTAGCCAAGTCAGACCTTAGGCTTCAATATATTATCCTAAGTTATAAGATGAAATCATATTATAAGTTGTTTTAAAATATTTTATGTTGTTATAAATAAATTTCACGGCTGACTTTTGAACCTGGCACCCATCTAAATCTCACTTGTTTTGTTGTTGAAGTCAACAAACAAGGCATATAATAATATCATAATATTGAAGTTGGCTCTCATTTTACATTTGTGTTTGATGTGATTTTAAAAATTACGATGAGTATTACTACCTCATAAAATAAGGTCCCACTTAGGTACTAATACGACCAGGGTGGCCACAAAGCCATTAGCTCGAAAAAATGAACTACTGAATGATTGTGCCATTAGCTCGAAAAAATGAACTACTGAATGATTGTGCCATTAGCTCGAAAAAATGAACTACTGAATGATTGTGCCATAAGCTCGAAAAAATGAACTACTGAATGATTGTGCCATTAGCTCGAAAAAATGAACTACTGAATGATTGTGCCATTAGCTCGAAAAAATGAACTACTGAATGATTGTGCCATTAGCTCGAAAAAATGAACTACTGAATGATTGTGCCATTAGCTCGAAAAAATGAACTACTGAATGATTGTGCCATTAGCTCCAAAAAATGAACTACTGAATGATTGTGCCATTAGCTCGAAAATATGAACTACTGAATGATTGTGCCATTAGCTCGCAAAAATGAACTACTGAATGATTGTGCCATTAGCTCGAAAAAATGAACTACTGAATGATTGTGCCATTAGCTCGCAAAAATGAACTACTGAATGATTGTGCCATTAGCTCGAAAAAATGAACTACTGAATGATTGTGCCATTAGCTCGAAAAAATGAACTACTGAATTAAATTGAACTATTTGAGATATAGATAGAATATAGAAAGTTCTATAAATTCCATAGTCTATGGAAAGCATATTTTCAATTCATTTTCATTTTCATTTTCTTGGCAAAAGTGTGAGTGACGTGTTAATAGCCAAGTAAATTAAAAATCTCTACCTACGTCATTCACCTTCCTATATTTTAGGGTTCGGTTGTGTGAACTTGGTTATTTATGTAAATCTTATTCCGTACATAATATATGAAAGTTTTTTTATTACCCACTTATCTAGCTCATGCCGTCTTTAGTATTAAATAATTCGCTATATTTTTTTTAATTCTTTTCCTTTTTTTTATTTTTTATTTAATCTCATGATATAATCATGATTTTTATTTTATCTTTTAGTTTTTTTCCCACCTACGAGTTTAGCATTATTATGTAAGCAAATGGTCTATTGTTAGTCATAAAAATAAACTGAGCAGTACGGGACTCTATAATATTAATGCAAGCGCTCATACACATATTTAAATAATTAAAAAGATTTGATTCGTATAAAAGTTGGCAGCACCAAAGGGTAAGAATAGTTTTATAGTTATTTTTTCTTCGCTAGGACGTAAAAAAAAGCAGTAAAGATAAGAAAGAAGAAAAGTTATACAACCTCTTTGGTTTAAAGAACAGAGGCTAGGACTAGCGAAAAAGTATTCTTATCGTAGCCGTTTAAATTTTGGCCAATAAGAAAGCGTAGAATCGAAACGTTTTATCATTTGCCAAAATTTTACCGCTAAGATTACTATTTTCAGATTTAAATATTCATAATCACCTTAATTTCTATGTATGATATGTATGTATTTACAAAAAAAAAAAAGTAAATATGTAATATATCAATCATGTGGTTCCCATAACACAAGCTCTGCTTAGCTTGGGGCTACATGATGCTGTGTGATAGTTCAGCATTATTTATTATTTATTATTTACAGACAATGGAAGACGAAAACGTTCAGTTCGACCAATCCTTAAAGAAAATTGAGTTTCTCACCAAATTATCTGGTATCAACATAAGAAACGGTGAAATATCATCGAAAGAGAAAAGAATATATCGTATTATGTACCTCTTTCATTCCGTCTGGCTTAACATCGACCTCGTTGGGGGCATCTACTGGTTCGTAGATGGAATGATAACTGGTAAAGACTTGCTGGGTCTCACAAGCATCGCGCCTTGTATATTATTCTCTACCCTGGCCAATATAAAAGGACTTTTTCTCATAATGAACCAGAAACCTGCCTTTGAACTGATAGAGAACTTGAAGAATTTGGAGAAGAAAGAGTTAAGAGAGCAGTCAAAAGAGAAAAATGAAATTTTTGATAGAGAGAAATTTTTTCTTCATATTGTTATCAATGTTATCAACTGTTTGTATTTTATCGTCATGACATTTTTTGCGTTGAATCCTCTCGTATTGGTGCTTTTGAATTACCATGAAACTGGAGAGTTGCATTTGATTTTGCCGTTTTTGATTATGTATCCGTTTGATCCTTTTAATCCGAAGATTTGGCCGTTTGTGTACGTGCATCAGCTGTGGTCACGTAAGATTCTTTTCCAGTAATACGTAAATTTTATTTCATGTGGTTCCCATAAAAACTCTGCTTTGTTTGGTTATGCATGATAATTTCCAGCATTATTAATCCATGAAAGTATTGTAAAGATTTTATTTTCTTTAAGATTTTTGCAGGTACATTGTAGCTTTTGTTAGATTTTTTTATTGCTTCATATCCTAGTTATGGCACGAATCAACAAGAGCTATAAAGCTTGAATAGTAATTAATTTGATATTATATTTTCAAATTTTCATGTGACTTTTTAAGTCTAACATCATAACTATTTTAAAAAATGCTGCAGATGGAAGCATTATTTAAAAAAAAACACGGATTCTTTTCCACTCTTCTACCACTACAAAATGTGCAAAATTTTTGCACATTTTTTTACGTGTCGACGTGAAAAAGGAAAGAAAAACATCTTTACATTTCACTCAATACTTTATTGTACGCCTTTTGAATATTAGTAGGATAATACGCATGTTAATGGATATCATATTTTTCTTTTTTTTAGAAGCTATTGTGTATTTCAACATTGGTTTCGCCGATCTCTTCTTCTTCATTTGCTGCACATACATTCGTATTCAATTCAAATTCCTTCAATACAAAATTGAAAACTTGATCCCTGTACAGAACAGTAATAGATGGTTTGTCGAAGATGATGAGTTTAAAGTAAAGTTCAAAAATATAGTTAAATGTCATCAGGATTTAATCGCGTAAGTTTTCTAAACCATAATTCCCATTATCAGTAGAATTACTTTTAATCATATTGAGGCTGCTGGTAGAAGCTGGATGCGTCGAGCTCAGAACAGGGCGCAATGGCGCTCATTAGGGGAGGCCTATGTCCAGCAGTGGACTGCTATAGGCTGATGATGATGATGATGATGATATTTTACTAGACGATATTCACTTCAAGTACCTATCAAAGTATGGTTTTGTTCTTTGTAGTTTCTGTATTTACCTATAACAGGTTCATGATTGTCAAGATAAAGATTTATTCATGGCTTTGATAGAAGTTTATGAAGCTTAAATTAGTACTTGCAAATGAATAATAAGTTATAATTAAAATATTCATGTTCTATTGGCGATTAGCCAGCCTAACTACGACTAGACTATATCAGTCTGTGCTGGATATGGGCCTCCCCTAATCTAATAAGAAGGGGGACACGCCGTCATCCCCACTAATATGACATAACATTTTAACCTAAAACTGAATATCAACTATTAACTCAAGTGCATACCTAATGTCAATTATTGAACTCTTACAGATCAGTAAACATTTTGGAGGGCATATACTCTAAGTCAACTTTACTGAACTTTGTTTCGAGTTCAACAGTTATTTGTTTTACTGGCTTTAATGTTACTGTGAGTCCTTAATCAATATCAGTATCGTTTAAATTATTGAGTTCAACTTTTATATCATCTTTATTTATTTCAGATGGCAAACAATGTTACGATTGTCTTGACGTTTCTAAGTTTTCTTTCTATGAGCTTATTCCAAGTATTCTTTTTATGTTTCTTTGCTGATCTTATGACGACGGCTGTAAGTATGTTGTTATTTCGGAACGTGAGATTATCAAATATTTACAGTAGGTGCCCATGAATTTTTATAGTTTAGCCAAAAAACCATGGCCAATTCTTCTTTGACTTAGTTTTGTCCCAATAACTTTTCCGCGTATCTTTCTAGGAATGTGTCCATTTGCACTTTTTGCGATATTGGCACTACCTAATAAAAATCTTATTTTAATTACAGAGTATGGAAATCGCAGATGCTGTTTATAAGAGCCGATGGCACATGGCAGAAGCAAAAATAAGAAAGAAATTGCTTTTAGTGTTAATCAGGTGAACCACCAACAATTTATAATAATTGTTTTATAATAAAATTTTAAAGCGTTAAAAACCCTAACCAGTTTAATACTTAGTACCTACGACCCAAGCTAAATTTGAAACTGCTATAATTTTTCAAGTTACGCCTGGTTGGTAACTTTTGTGATAAGTTGTTGTAAAAAAAATCTTATCATTATTTTAACACAAATAATTTTGTATTGTTTTTGCAGAGGACAAAGGCCTTGCAGATTGACAGCATATGGATTTGCCTATGTGAATCTGAATTCATTCATGAGGGTATGGATCTAACTCCGGCTTTTGTTAGAGTCTTTCATATATTCGGTCTTACGGTTTAGTTTTCACAAGGATCGATCTTTGGCCCAACATTTTTCACATGATTGATCTGACTGGCCTTTTAACCGCGCCTTTTAATATAAAACGAAATGTTTCAATGAAACTTACATAAACTAAGATTTTTATAAAGCGAGCACTCTGTAACGGCTGAACCGATTTGGATGAACATAGTTTAAGATCTGGATTAACACATAGGCTATTTTTTATCCCGGTATCACTAAGAAGCTAGATTATATATTTAATACTACTGAGTTAGCAAACAGGCATACAGTCCTTCTGATGGTAAGCGGTTCCCGTAGGCTACGAGTATAGATGCCTATGTATGTATTTTTTTAATCTCAGGTATTTTTCATTTTTTTTACAGGTTTTAAGTAGTGCTTGGTCGTACTTTGCCCTTCTGCGGTCTATCTATGGAGTTAACTGAAGATACTAAACATTGTTGTTTACAAATAATTATTTTAAATGCTTAGGTAATTAACCTACCTAGATTAGTTAGCACATCAATCTTGTTTTCTACCAGGAAATGTTGACTGGCAAATTTTTCCTATTGTTAAATGATTTTGTTTTTGTGCATTATAGTGTTATAAATCAAACTGCACCCATAATTTTTACTAAAGTATAAAAATGTTATTAATTTTGTATTTTTAAGCTTTAGAATAATTCTTTATGCCCTTTTTGCTAGGCTTTTTTCACCGATGCTTTACGTCTATCTACTGGTACTTGGTTCACTAATTGATTTCAAATATCATATATTTAGGTAGGTACGTATGTACCTCAATACATACGGGATTACATATATATTATAATTATGTTATCGTATCGCATGTCTGTTATAATTATTACCAACATTATAATTATTATAATAACTGACTGGGAATCCAGAACTGGCGTTAATTACAGGAATATTATGATGCAATTATCGAAGTCCAAATGTAGATATATCTTAATAAAAGCCCAGGTAATGATACCTTCATTAAGTGTCAATGTTGGTCAATACTTGGTTTATGAAGAGCATATAATTCATAGAAAAGGCAGGTACAAGTAGCACTCGAAGCCCGAGGGAGTGGGTTAGCTATTTAATTTATTTTACTTTGGGAAAGTAAAACCATTGCTACAAGTATTTTAACAAAATTAGCCTTGCCTTGCATTAAAAGGTAGGTATTCTTTATTAATTTTATGTAAAATCTATATGTTCAATTAAAAAAATAGAAAAAAAACCCTTATTAGATTTGCAAATAAAGCAAGGCAAGGTAGGCAGGCGTTCTAGGCATCCGATTTTCAATTGAAGCTACAAGTTTGAGGTGTAACAATGCCAAATAAAAACAAATTGTTCCTTAGTGTAAAGTAATTTGTTAGAAGATCCTTTTTTGTTTTGTTTTTGTTGTATTTAATACTTTTTAATATAGCTGTGTATCGCAGAAGTCAGTGTACGCTGCATTGCATTGTATTGCGACCACGGATAACCAGAGCTTTGGCAATGCGTTTTGCTCTACCTTACCATACATAGCATAATGCTGACTGAGTGGCGGTCGCTTATGTTACTTATTTATTTATTTATTTATTTATTCAATTTTGGGAAAACTAACAGCTAGATACATACTAAAAGTAATAAAATAGGTATACACTTAAAGCTACACATACAGGAAGGCCAATTATAAGTTTCCGCAGACAGGTAAATACAAAATTAACTTTGATGAACAGTTACTGTAGACGACGTATACGAAGAATAATAAAGGAAAGTGTATATACTAAAAACACGCACACGCACACACACACACACAACACAATTTAAGTACTATACCTACAATACTGTATATAAAAATCTAAATTATTTGTGTAAAGTATTTTGATTTGATTAGATTTAATATAGACGATATTAATTTATTTCTTTAACTACGCTAATAGTGACGCTTATAATGACGCTAATAAATAAATATTTCACTTCGCTGTAATTTGAAATTTCTGTCTAATAGATATCGATGTGTGTCCTTACTTTGTGTGCACAATGGCGATGTATATCTATATCTAGAACGTCTATAGATATAAGACAGGAATCGATTGATGTTTCAGTGCATTGGTAACATTGGGCACAAACCAACCCCTGTTGGGAAATAAGACTAACTAGCAAAAAGATTAGAGCTTGAACATGGCAGAAACCACATTATTTTTTGACAAATCTCTGCAAAGGCTGGATGTGCTATACAAATTATCAGGGATGAATTTACAAAACAAAATTATAACGACATCGGACTTGTTAAAACATAGGTGGCTGTTTACAATCAACTTTCTGTGGGTACTATCAGCGCTTTTAGCATCGTTTTACTATATTTATTTAGGAGTTGTTCAAGGAAAAGACTTTGTAGAACTCACTAGCTTGGCACCATGCACAACATTTAGTATACTGTCAATTTTCAAATCATATTTCCATCTGAAAAATGAAGCTGAAGTTTTAAAGCTCATCGAAATCATAAGACAGCTGGAAAGAGATGAAAATCATAGAGAGACATCTGTTGAAAAATCTAGAATTGCGACGGAAGATAGGCAGTTCCTGAATCGTGTCATCAGTGTGTTGTACATTCTCAGTTGCTCGATGATTTTGGTTTTTGACATGACTCCGTTGGTATTGATAGCCGTGAAGTATCAGAAGACCCAGGAGTTTTAAATGCTGTTACCTTATTTGGACGTGTTTTCGTTCATTCCTAAAGAGTTAAAGTACTGGCCGTTTGCGTATGTTCATCAAATTTGGTCAGGTAAGTTATCTGCAGGCTAATTACATAATCAATTAAATAATAAATTAAATAATTATTTAATTGTCTAGTAAATAAAAAAAAAATATTGGAAGATAAGAGGCAGAACAAAAATTGATATGAGCTAAGATTGATTTTCTTATTCAGAAACTTATTTTTTTTATGTTCAATTAGAATCTTAACTCAGGAACACTTTGAATCACTCTGAAAATAAATATACCTTTTCAGAATGCATCGTTCTTCTAGAAATTGGTGCAGCAGACTATCTTTTTTTCACATGCTGCACCTATATCAAAATTCAATTCAAGCTACTCCAGCATGATATTGAGAGATTGATCCCAAATGCAACAGATAAAAGTTTAGACGAAGATTTTCATGCAAAATTCACTGAGCTTGTGAAGTGGCATCAGGCTATTATTGAGTAAGTTAACCTAAAAAATCCAAATTTGTATGAATTTTATGATATTTTGCTGACAGTCGTTTAACCCGGTATTTTTTATTTTCTTAACAGATCTGCTAATACTCTAGAAACAATTTATTCAAAGTCAAACCTTGTAAACTTTATGTCAAGTTCTTTAGTAATCTGCCTCACTGGGTTCAATGTTACGGTAATTATAGAACATTTGCTTAGTCTATTACACTAGTGTTGCTCAACTAGGTTCACTATTTTGTTGTTACGTATGTGCTTGTAAAAACATACTTTGAACTTCATTTGGGCGAGCATTTTGTGCGTGCTGAAATTTCAAATCAATACTATGTTCAACAGTTCTAATTATTTTTCAGATTGTCAATGACATTGTGGTTGTTGTGACTTTTATCACGTTTCTCTTCATAGGACTCATGCAAGTCTTCTTTCTTTGCTTTTTTGCCGATATGATGATGAGTGCTGTGAGTTATATATGCTAGATTTTGCATTAACAATACATTGTTAACAATACAAGTCACTTAGTAATAAGTAGGTATAACAGATAATTACCTACATTGAACAATTGGATATCCTACTGTAACTGTACTCTCCTGTCTAAGTACAAAATTATAATGAAGAATACGTTATTATCAAGGGTATGATCAAATCTGATAACTACATAAGATAAATGTAACGTCTTGGGTGTTTTCTATGTATGATATGTATGTATTTACAAAAAAAATATTTGTAGTATATCAATCATGTGGTACCCTTAATACAAGCTTTGCTTAGTTTGCTGATGATGCTGTGGGATTACGACCTGCTGTGTGATATATATATATAATAAAACCGAATTGAGAACCTCCTCTTTTTATTGAAGTCGGTTAAAAAACATTTTTAGTCCATTCCTATTCATCAGAGTTCATTTTAAGTCAGCGTCTGAAAAAAATAGAATTTACTTAAATGTAGGTACTTAAAAAAATAAATTAATAACATACATTTTATCAAACATGCTTGTAAATTAGAGCATTATTTTGACAACCTTCTTCGAGATAAATCAAATTGCTGTACCGGCCCAATACATGCGAGCAGCGGCCGGCAAAAGTTGTATGAAATATTATCGATATATTCATATCATATAGTTATATAAACTGTTTAGCTGCCAAATAAATTACTATGTAAACTCACTTCTTTATTAATTGTCTTCTGGGATAGTTTCCACAATTTTGTCAGTATCAAGTATATTGTTCATAATAATATGAGGCAACGTAGTACGGTTTATAAGTCCAGTCGTCCAATTTTCAGTCAGGTCTTGTTATCTGCTATAGCCATTCCGAATATAACAAAAAACGATCGGCGCACAATTTTCAAATAAACGACATACAATAAAAAAACACTAGAAAATAAAATTTTATAAAAATGACAAGATGAAAAAAAAGGTGTTCCTAAGTAAACTCATATCTGTCGTGTTGGCAACCAAGGAGGTAACTAATCAAAGGATTTATTTAAATTTCGAACTGGCTTTCAAATATAATTCTGTTTATTGAAAAATGTTCTAGCTCCTTGCAAAAAGTTGGCATGTTTCGAACGTAATGTTTGAACTTGCCTCTGACTACCCCCGATATGGTATCCTCAATAGATTTGCGTACTGAGCAATATCTGAAGAAATCCATAATGGGGAAAAAGTTGTGAAGATGTTTGTATATTTGTTTTTTTGAAAAATGTACAAGTTCTGCCTAGGAACTATTTTGTTTTAATTTCTGCGCATTATTTGAGAAAAGTAGGTACTATATATACTAGGCATTAATGGACTCACGTATGTGTGCCTCGGCTTCGTCTCGGCCCACATTTACACCTTCTTCCATCAATACCTCTTTTGCTAGCCGCTGCAGTCATTGACATATTTAAGCTTAAATATAATATCGTTGGCTGCAGTAATGTACTATTTGTTTCAGAGCATGGACGTAAGCAACGCTGTATACAACTGTCGGTGGTACTTAGCTAATGTCAAAGCTGGAAGAGGTTTACTTTTGATGCAAACAAGGTTACCTATTACCTAGCCAGTTGTCAACTCATTATTATAGTTTTAAAAGGCCTTTGTATTATCAACCTAATCAGCCAGTGTGCCTCAGGGTCTACACTACGGATCTCTAGTCTGTTTTTCCTGTACATGATTCCTGTAAAACTACCTAAAATATAATATTTTTATGTTTATTGAAAATTAATTCAGGTTGCGGGTTCGATTCCCGCTGCGGGACAAATGTATGCGTGTTCTGTAGATATTTGTCTCGGGTCTGGGTGTATCTATGTATATGTTAGTATGTATTTACAAAAAAAAATTATAGGTGTAGTATATCAATCATGTGGTTCCCATAATACAAGCTCTGCTTAGTTTGGGGCTACGTGATGCTGTGTGATAACGTCCCGCATTATTTATTTATTTATTTCTAGAAAAGCATTCGCTAGAGACCCAACGTGGCCATCCTAGTGATAATTTAATTTTGTCTATGCAGTCTCATTATCATCATCAACATCACTTGCAGTGTGTCATCCTAATAAAAGCTTTTTTAAGGACCTGGTGATACTTAAAAATTTGGTCTGGTGATGCAGGTGTCCAAAGGCAACGGTGACTACTTTTACATCAGGTGGCCTGTCAGTTCGTCTGTCAGCTTTGGCATTAAAAAAAACCTGAAGATCGAACAACAACATGGCCCACCGGATGTTAAGTGGCAACCATTATTAAATCACCAAGCGCAGTATAGTGGGAAATCCATATTTGGAATGTGTCTATAAATCGGTCTGCGTCCATCAACTTCAGGCATGCAAGTGATAACTGATAACACTTGTACCGACTTAACCGGCACCTACACCCTTCGAACTACACAGCAATGCTGCTTCATGGGAAAGGGGCATGGTGGCAGTACTTCCCCGAACGAGCCATTCATAAAGAGCTCTACTATAAAACTCTTGGAATTATCACCACATACAAGAAGCGGCACGAAATTCTAGCGCTGGCCGTTATTGCAGAGGGCTTACCACAGGTTTTTATAGTTAACGAAAACTTTATAAGTTTCGGTATCTTTCCATACATTTTCAGTACAGCGCCTCTAGGGAAACATGCATGAACTACGAAAATGGAAAGATACCGAAACTTATAAAGTTTTCGTTAACTATAAAAACCTGTGGTAAGCCCTCGGAAGTCAAAAGTAAGGGAGCTAGAGGCGAGAGAAAGCGAGAGACCCATGCGCAGAAGTTTCGTTCAGCGTTAGACTTAAATACGTGCACCGAATACTAGGAATAATTTATTTCTCAAATGTTTGTATACAGATCTCAAGAACCTTGCAGACTGACTGCTGCTGGCTATGCTGACGTGAATTTACGAGCTTTCATGAGGGTAAGGGTCTGGTAGAGTAGAGCTCAAAGTCTAGGACCTCTTTTTAGGTCATTTTCTCTTGCTTTTATTATTAACCTTTTTGCCGTAACATCATGATTGGCAGGTTGCTGACCTTTGGGAAGCAATCCAGCCCCTGGTAAAATACTTAAGTCACCTCTTTCGATTTTCAAGGGAGAAATAAACTACATAAACTGATTTGGAGCTTTAAAAAAAATCTGATACAACCTTTTTTTACCGTCAGATTTGGTCACACTAGCACAAACAAAGATAAAACCGGCCAAGTGCGAGTCGCACACCCGCACGAAGGGTTCCGTACCGTTCTATGGAACAACAAGTCGCAGCACGAAACTCGAGCGCTGACCGTTATTGGACAGAGGTCAAAAGTAAGGCATCATATGCTTGAGACTAGAGAGAGCGAAACACCCGTGGGCAGAAGTTTCGTTCACCGCTAGACTTACGTGCTGCTAGCAATAACTATCACGGTTCATGAGAAACAGCCTGGCGATGAACAGACAGACAGACAAACGGTCAGTGGAGTCTAAGTAATAGGGTCCCGTTTCTACCCTTTGTAAACCTAACCCTAAAAAGAGGCCTTCCGTATATTATTGTTATTTCCGTATATTATTTATCTTTTATCTGTGGTCAAAGTCTTCGGCCAAAAAATCCTATACGTATGATTACTTACAAAAAACAGCATATTTGTTTTTTTTTTCAGGTATTAAGCACAGCTTGGTCGTACTTCGCTCTTCTTCAGACGATCTACGGGGGACAATAATTAACTACCCTCTACTATTAACTTAGTTAATATTGGATACCAACCTACACACAAAATGTTACCCAAGCACTAAATAAAACCATGTACCTACCATAGGTGTGTACCTATTAAATAAAAAAAACAATCCTTATGTAGCTAAATATTATCTATCCCAAGCGACCTACAGATGCGGTTAGCTGCGGTAGAATGTATGTGCCGACCTTTGCCAACTTCAGGTAGAGAAATTGTTAAATCAGAAAAAAAAGGTTGTCTTGTCTTGTCTTTTCTTAGAATTTTGTCCCAGAGATCATACGAAGTATTCACCTCTTCTCTATGGGTACCTTATTTAATCATACATAGTAGGTACATAATAACAAATCCCAAGCGTTACGCATGTACATTAAGTAAATTAAATTTAAATCATAGTACTAATTTTAAACGATAAAAAGTTAAAATAGTAATAGTAGGACTACCTACCTAGCAGGTAGACCGCACTGAAATAGACTAGGTAAGTTCGATTCATTTATCTAAGTGTTTACGATAAATTAATTTACCAATCCAATCGCTGCTTACCATAGAGTCCATAGAAACAGTTACCTAGAACTAGGCATGAACTAGATAAAAAATATTTAGGGAAGTTCTTGTATTTTCAATGTCGCCATCTACCAACGTAAATGTAAAACAGTGTCGATAAAACAGTTCAGAGAAAGTGGCGCCCCGCGCCGCCATTGCACTGTTTTACCATTGTAGCGTTGAAAATTTGTCATGGCGTAAAAGTGCACATTCGTGTGTACATTAAAACAAAAATAATGTTTATAACACGTAATTCAATAAGTAGGTGCTATAAATATTGTTCAAAACACTGTAAAATATCATGATATACGTGCATCAGTTCTAATCAAGTGCTTTTTAGTTTAAAATGGACAAGAAAAATGCCATTCGGAGAGCCAAGAGGCCGTCAAAAGTGTTGGAAGAAAATTACTGGGATTGTAGTGTTTGTACGTACAGAAACAATGCAGAGGCCTTCAAATGTTCCATGTGTGATGTCAGAAAAGGTATTTATTACGCTGTTAATCTATATAATAACCGCTAAAAGTCAACTATACAACATCACGTCCCGTTTTCTGAGAGCCACGTACCTACTACATTTTAACCTCAATATTGTTTGGGTTTCACCTTTTTCTAGCACAATAGATAGTTAGGTAAGTGTAGATAACTAATTAGATCGGGTATGTACCTACCAACTTAGTATATTACTATAAAGTAAATTAATATTTACTTTATAGTAATATTGTTGTTAATACAACGTTACGCATCATAACCTCTCAGGGCACACTCATATTGATTCACGATTATTAGATTGGGGTTATGTGGAACCCCGTACCAAAGTACTTATGCTATATGCATAAGCACACTAATAAGTAAGTTGGTAGGTAAGGACCAAGGTAGGCACATAAAATTTAGGCCAATGATCACACCTACCTATTTATGTATCTTGCCTACCTGCCGAAGGCAAGCAAACTCGATCAAAATTACCTACTAGTAATCTAGGTAGGTACTATTAATATTTACCTACGGTATAAGGTTTCATCTCTATTATTATGCCATTAATCTCAAGGGTGCTTAAGGTTTAGATAACCTAGGTAACCTAGGTGTCAATGCTATTAGGTTACTTACGTAGGTACCTAGGTAGGTAGGTAGTAGGAACCTAATGGCATTGGCATAGTAGTTAGGTAGGCCTACTACCTATTACCTAATAGCACAGCTAATAGGTACCTACTTATTGTAGGTTAAGTGAGCTGTAATGGGTAACCACCATCTTTGAAACCCAAACCAACCTCACCTGTCCCTGCCGAATAAAATACGGTGTTTTGGCGGATGGCTGATTGCAGCATAGCGTAGCCTTATACTAGCAAAGCTAAATCAATAAGTTGAAGCCGTCCCGACGCCGACGGGCAGCAGCGTCGGTGGTGCGAAAAGCTGTTCCCTGCGATCTCCAACCCGCATGCCTAGCGTTGGGATTATGGGCATATCCTCCTTCTTATCGGGGAGGCCTATGTCCAGCAGTGGACTGTATAGACTAGTGTTATTGTTGTTGTTAGGTAGGTTAGGTAGGTAGAGGTACCCAAGTTCTAAATATTTTTATTTGATTGTTGTATCATGTCAAGTAAATGTTCCTATTTCTATTCTTTTTCTATTTCTCTATTAAGTATAAAAAGTAAACAGATTCCTAGGTATAGTAGGTAAATAGGTGGGGTAGTTTGCCTACTAGGTACCTTACATAGTACCTACGATAGTAATATTATTTGGAGTAGCTTATTCTTAGCTAATAATAGGTTTGATTACACTGATGGCTATGCTTTCTCGGGTCAATGACCTCATTATTCCTGGTTTGAGTAAAAGGGATTAAATACATACCAAGGTATCTACATAAAGTAAATTGCGTAGTGACGAAGTTAGGTAATTGGCTTCCAATACATAGGTACCATCCCATTGTAAATTTAAGTATTAGCACAGAATAACGAAAGGGTATGAACCAAATGTTTAACTTTTTCTTAATACCTATATTTATGATGGAACCATAAATATAGGTATAAGAAAAAGTTAAACATTTGGTTATTAATTAATTGTTTTTATAGCCTCATTCAATATTACCTAAATTCAATACCTACCTACCAAATTCGCTGTAACGACACTAATAATATCTGCATGCCAGCATGTAGGCTGAATTAAATACATGTGTACATAAATAGAAAATACCTAATTGTGAAAATAATTTTATGTAGGTATTTTAACAAATAAACATTTGAATCTTGAATGCAAGAGCTATCTCGCGAGGTGGGTTAGAATCGTACCTACTATCTAGCCTGCATAGTACCTATGTATACCTAGATTATCTGCCACCGATATGTCGAAAAAACCGGAACGTAGGTCATAGAAGCGTCCGTATCGAAATGTACGTAGGTAGTTAGTCATCCATTCGAATGGGGACCGGGCAGTGGGTTGCTGAGATGATTGTATTAAATAAGGAGTAGGAACATGGAACAAGCTACACCTCAAGCCAATGACCTGAAGAACATGTATTAGGGAATTACATATTTTTCTAAATACACTCACCCCAAATTTGAGACGAATATTTGCAGATCATACAAACATTTTTGGGTCGTGGCGTGAATTGAACTCGCAATCTTTTGCGGCTTAGGCGGGCCTTCGCCCAATGCGCCACAGAGGTCTGGGGAAATGGGGACCGGGACAGGGGGCTGCTTAAAGCAAGCCAATGACCATGATGATGAGATGACAGATGGAAGATTGCGTGCTAATACCCCATGCCCCAACGCTAACGGTATCACGCATTTACCATCTGTCATGTGAATATGACATGTCTGTCCTATACGGTATAGGACAGACATGTGACATTCTGGTAGGCCATAGGTCGGAAACTTTTTGAGGCGGTGGAACCAAAAAGCCACAATTTACAAAATATTTCAATTTTTTATGAGCCACTTAGGGTCGCTACATATCTTACTGAAGATGCGCTACGCAACAACGCCAGAACAGTCAGTTTAGATAATTTATCATCCTACCTCCACTACTCCACACATTGCTACGTCGGCCGTAGTAACTAACGCATCTTCCGTCAGATATGTATGCAACCACACTAAACATTTTCGTTTCTATAATCTATTAGTTTACATAATCGACTTGTTTACTAGGCCAGTAGAATAGCGCCGATAGCCACCCCGCGGCGAAAGCCGCGATTTTTCGGAATAAATCAACTTATGTGTTAATGTATAACATGTCAGAGTTTGAAAATGAGATGATTTTCCGTCGTGGCAGGGCGGGGGCGGTCCTTATTCTATGGTGCTAGTAAAACGCGAGTGACAGTGAGATAGAGATAGACTCAAAGTCGCACCATCGATCCATAAGCGCGTCCCTTACTCATTATGGATTGATTGTACGATTTTTAAGGGTTTTGATAATAACATTCTTATTTTTGCGTATTGAACTGGAGAGCTCCGCATCATTACATCGAAAGAGCTGCATCTGGCTTGCCAACTACCCGCCTAGCGATAGAAAGAAAAGCAATGGAAAGAGTTAACATGTTAACTTACCTACCTAGATGTTTTGTAGTAGCGGTGCCTGTATTTGCAGGCAATGGAGAGGGAATCGATTCTCCAACCTCTTGCCTGTCAGCCTCTACCTAGAACTTCTTAGACCCTGACGAACGTCTTCCACCAGGATCTGAATAACCTTAAGCAATCTGGAAATCATTGAACATATTGCGAGCACAAGATACAATGTGTAAGTAGGGAATGCTAGACCCGTCCCATGCGCAGTGTAACTGTGATGCTTCAAACTATGTCGCATCTACTGGATTGCCCCACTTGCCCCTTTATCTGTACAAGAGTAACCTCAATAACCTCAATAATGGACCAACTCTGGTGTCGGAGTTTTTAGGCCGCATTCAGTCCTCAGGCTGGACATAGGTCTCCTCTCTCAAGAAAGGGGATATATATACCCATTATCACCAGGCTGGGCATGCGGTTTGGGGTTCGCAGGGCATAGCATCTCGTACCACCCGAGCACCCGACGCTGCTGCGTTTGTTAGATAGCAGTGTGACCACGGTCCACGGCTAACCTCACGGTTGGCTTAGGTTCCGAAGATGGCGGTTTGAACCCCTTATTTCCTTTTTTTTTCGAGTATTTCCAGCGTATCTGGGTCCATCAATACCTTTTAGAACAGCAAAAACCTATTCCATAAAACTTTTCTCATTTCCAACGAATCATTATTTCAATAGAAACTGTTTTGCAACTTTCGCTTAGTCATTACTCCTTGTTTAGCGCAGTCGGTTCAAGTCTGTGGCACTCGAAGCCGTTTCCAGAGTAAAATGAGCTTTGCTGCTCTTATTTAGAAAGGTTCTTATCGTCTGAACATGAAAATGCAGCATGTGTAGTAGTAGATTCTTTGTGAAGGGTTCGTACTACCACCATGCCTATTTCTACCGTTAAGCAGCATTGCTGTGTACCGGTTTGAAAGGTATTGGGGGCTAGTGAAATTACCTGTATGCTTCAAGTTGATGTGGCTCAGGTGTTGCAAGAGTTCGCAGCGTGGCTTTCTTCAGTGTTCATCTTGGTTATCCAACACTCCGCCTGGTCACTACTTGGATAGGTGACCGTTTAGTGGCATTTAGATCTGAGTGCTACCGTGCTTCGGAAATAACGTTATGATGTTGGTCTTGGCTTGTTCAGTCTCAAAGCCATGCTGTGGGCCTTCGAGTGGCGTAAGAACTCCGACACCCTTGTAAGAGGAAGGAAGGACTTTCTATAAAAATAAGTTAATGATATATAATTAAGGCTTTGAGTGCTGTATAATATAACTGCGCTGCAATCGTATGACCAGCTCCGAGACTCGCAGTCAAGGTGCTAGTGCATTACTAGAAAATTTGAGTTCACCTAGTCGTCACTTAAAAAATACCATTTTGTATATATTTGTAGGTAGTATGATTGACGGGCTAGTGACACCCGGGTCGTTTGGACTCGATTACCAATCAGAAGCTTCATTTAGCAACTCAGTTGCCCACCGAAATGGCGGGAAACTATCAAAGTTTGTAAAAAGACGTTCTTATCATCATAGTGTGCAATTGAGTTTTAATTTCGTTTTCTTTTTTTTCTTTAAACTAACACCTATTGAAAATGTCTTAGAGCTCGACCATTGGACGGTTTCAGTGACACTTCCTTCGAACCCGATTTTTAGTCAGATCAAAATAAAATAATAATAAATTAATAATCACATAAAACAGAAACTTTTTCAAAAATAACTGAGAATGTAATAGTAACGAATAATGTAACAAAGAAGTTTATTAAATAATATAAGTTTCTTGCCAATTATTCTCTGTTTATTAGCGTTATGATTTTGTCTAAATTTAAAAATCACAATTTAAAGTGTACCACTTAAGGTTCCTATTGAATAACTTATAAGATTTTAAAAAAGTCTTAGAGGCGGACCATCGGACGGTTTCAGTGAAACTTCCTTCGAATAAACAAAGCAACTGCTTTACCCTATGTCGCTGCTATAGTAGTTGAGTACGTATGTATGTATTCTAGGGGTAAGGTTCGCCGTGGGGAGGGATAGACTACGCTCTCGTAGCCCCTTGGGCCAGATGCGATGTCCTTTGTTCTAACAACGAGTGTTTCTCGAGGGTTTGGAGTTAAGAATATTTTTGCGCGTAGACATTGTTTGAATCTGGAATTATAAGGGACGAAAAAGGTACCCCCAAACGAAGGTATCACTCAGGGAACTGCAGTTAGACCCAGTTCCAACATTAGATGTAAGTCTAATCAGAACCAAGATAATAAAATTTGTATTTCAATCATTTGAAGTCCCTTATATTCAAATAAAATAATGCTGGACACTATAGCATCATGAAGCCCCAAACTAAGCATAGCTTGTATTAACGATTTTAACGATTACTTATATATAAGTAATCTTGTGGTTCCTTTAATACAAAAAATTAAGTATGTATATATACATACTTATTTTTTTTACATATTTTATACATAGAAAACAACCAGACCTGAGAAAAATATCGGCAGATAATGCAAACATTTGTCCCGCGGCGGGAATTGAACCCACAATCTTTGCGACTCAGGCAGACCTTTGTGGCAGAGGTCATCGATATTTTACCTTGTGGCCGTTCAAGTATTACGTAAGCTGATTTATTACAGTTTTAAACCCCCTCTCCCCCTTGTCAGCAAAAGTAAGCAAAGCTCTTGCTAATGCTTAAGGCATTGGTACCTATATTATATTTCGACAAGTTAATTGCGCGCGGTAATTCCCCTACTCGGTTCTAAGCGAGTACGTAAACGTATAAATTATTTGTCGGAATCCCCGAAAAAGAGTTTTCTTTTCAAACAAAGACAATGTGTTGTTTGCCAATGTGTAAAAAATAAATGACTACTGCTGACGTAATCACCATCTAGTCCCCATGTCATCAAAAATAAGCAAAGCAAATACCCCTCCCCCAGCCCCTATAGTGCTTACGAAATCACTGTATCGGATTCGAAAAAAAATACATCTAAACTGAATGCCCAGTGCATTCAGTTTAGATGTATTTTTTTCTGAGGTTGTTGTTTTGACATATTCCATTGCTTGCTTCGTAGGAACCTCAACGCGGAAGCCGCGTATCAATCCAGCATTGGTCGCGGCGCAGGCGGCTGGCACTACTCCTACCAGCTCCCAGAAGCGGCCCCGGTCCGCCAACTCACTCAAGAAGAAACGACGCGCACCGCGGCTTAGGAATATCGATAGAAGCTCTGCACAAACTAGAGAGGTAAGTCTACTCTATTTCTATGGCAATTACGAATATTACAACCTGACGTATCCTAATCATCATCATCAGCCTATAATAGTCCACTGCAGGACATAGGCCTCCTCTAATGAACGCCTTTGCGCCCTATCCTTAGCTTGACTCATGCAGCTTCTACCAGCAGCCTTTCGCAAATCGTCACTCCAGCTGGCCGGAGGGCGTCCTACACTACGTTTACTACGTGAACTTCGTACCACCAAATTGATTTTCAATCCGAAGTTCATCGTAAGGTTTCGCGAAAATTTGAAAGAAGTTTTCCATACAATTTATTTGAAGCGCCAATCGCCACTACATTGAGTCCATGTATGACATTCTAAGACTTGCCAGGAAATACTCTGTTCTTATTGATGATACCCCCGATTACCACTATGCATCCAATTGCATACATGAACTCAATGTTATGGCAAATGATTTTTCATAGAAATTGTATGGAAAACTTTTATAAAATTTTCGCGAAATCTTACGATTAGATTTTTTATGTTACTTTGGGAAAAGTGGTCCTGTTGAGAAATAGAGTCGATTGAGTCCCACTTGTTTTTATTTGACAATTGTTATTTTCTGAACTGACTGTACATATTTTCAAAAATCCGAAAATGCCATATTTTTTTTCTTCACAATAAACTTTTAGTTTTCTCAGAACAAAACCTTCTAACTACAAAAGAAACGGTAGTTGCCCTCAATGAGATAAAATTTTGCCCGACCATTTTGTATAGAGTTAATTAGTGATTGGAGCTGTAGGCGAAAGGCGCATTATAATGCTGTCAATGATAGTCATTTGTGAACTGAGCGTCTTTCCATCCTGTCTCACAGGAACTAGGTCAGCCCTTCCTGTTCTATTTTATACAGTACTGAATTATGTTGTTCTCATCGACTGATAACTTTGTCATCTGAATAAAGCATAGTATAATTTTAGTGTTGATTCAACGCGTGAGGGGTTCCAACTCCAATCTTCGGAATCCAAGCCAACCTCACCTACACGCCTGCACCCTGCTAACTAACTAATGGGCTTTTACCGGCCAGCTGAATGCGGCATAGTGCAGCCTAGCAGCTTCACAGCTAAATCCCTTGGCCGCCGATGTGCAGCAGCGTCATGTTATGATTATCATATATTTTTAAGGCCAGCTCAAATGGTACTAAATATTTTGTCTCTTGTACTGGATTTCTGCAAAGTCACGCCTGAGTCAATTAACTAGATGCCTAGGTATCATTATATACCAGCAACGCCACATAACACAAGATCATTGCCCTAAAATTGTTATCAAATAGCGTTATTGTGTCGGTTTCGAATTGACGTAATACTTGATGCGACTAGATTCGCTCTGATTGGCCTTAATAAGTACAAATGAGCTGGCCTCTATTTATAGATTTGCAAAATTATCGTTCTGGATGCGGAATTTGTTTGTCATATTATGGCATATTAGAATATTGGGATTTTAGAAAGACACATGTGAACTGATATACGCTCGTATTTTTGTTGTTATTGTTGTTACGAAACCATAGAAAATTGTAAAACAAGCAGTTAGATGAATTAACTCACATAACACCAAAATGTTCTTGCTGTAATCACCGACAATATTTCGACTCCTTGCGAGGGTATTCTTCAGGGAGGCTGAACGCGTTGTTCTCGCGATCAAAAGAGGATTCTTGAGACGAGTTGAAACGTCGTCAGTGCCTAACACACACACCGATGTTTCTTTACAGTTCATCAGTTAAACTAAACTTAGTTATAATGTAGTTTAGCTGAGCCCGGTCCCTCGCACTAGGTCTCTAAAAGTAATGCAACTGTAAGTGAAAAATACCGTTTTTATTATGACTTTAATTTTCTTCCACAGGTAACAGTGAGTGGCGTGACAGTAGTAATAACAGAATACAAACCTAAGAAGTCTGTTTCCAGCAGCTCAAGCGATGTCGAGTCTTCGAACGATGCCCGTGTCTGATGGTATGATCTCAAGCATTGATAACAACATAATAGAGATTAATTTAGCTTGACATGAATCGCAATCGTTTACTTGATAGTTTAGATAGGTATAGGTCCCGGCACGAGCTAAAAGAGTGGGGACTCTGAACAAGTAGACCAAACTGTCTATACAAATAAAAATGTGTTTTGCGCATTCAATGTCAAATGTGTTAATATGTACCGCTCGCTGTAGGCCATCAATATTTGAAGAAGCACTAGCAAGTCAACTGATTGCAAAACAGACAGTGCCTGTGGTACCAATGACTAAAGCGGGAGACTGACTGGTCCCGTACGCAACGTATGCGATGCAACATGGAAAGTTGGTTTACACACCAATTGTCCCGCGTATGCGCATATTGATATCAGACGCTAAATTGTCATTTCTCTGCGGGGTGATCGGCTAACTCTATTGCAAACAGAAATGATTGATATGGATCCTGTTTTTACATACTTTGACTGTTTGTCAATTGACGTTCATTGAATTTCGGCGGATGAAATATCGAAAGTTTGTAAAAACAGGATCGGTGTCAATAATTTCTGTTTGCAACAGAGTTAGCCGATGACCCCGCAGGTCTACTTCTAGAACTCGTTCTATTCGCGTCTGACGCGCTGGAAACGTTCTAGAAACACTCGTGTCACTCGTGGGACTGCGTACGAACATCCCTTCGCCGATGCCGAATTGCCATCGTCGGTCAATGTTTCGTGGGACACATGTGATTGCGTATTTGATTTTTACATAAAATTGGCAAGCGCTTGTCCACTATCGCAACTGTAACAGGTGAAGATGTGATCTAAGATCGAGCACGTTTGCCTGGAAGGAACCGATTTGATTTGACTGGATTTTGATTGCTACGATTCTAAGTGTGTTTCTACTGCATAGTTAGTTTAGATATCATAATGCATTGCATACGTTGCGTAAGTACGAGGGCTCAGTTTGTCTCTACCTTTAGAAACATACTAACATACTTACGATTTGCGAAATAACTAAATTATATTCTAGGAAAAAAATTGCAATGTATGGAAAATATTAACTTACGTCCATATCGGCTAAAGCTTGTTTGAATGAAAACACCAAGTATTAATGTTTACGATAAAGGTTTGCGAACCAAAAAGCGCATTTGTAGTAAAATTCGCTAGCCTCGGCTTAGTAAAAACTAAGCTACTAATTAGTAAAGCTAGGTTTTATTTATTTTGTTCTGTTATTGGTTAGTTCTTGGTCATATAAAAGTATAAACGACAATCAAACCTCCTGGTTCGACCGGACAAACGGACTGTGCGATGCACTCTACATATAATAAATACACTCTGCGTACCGTGCGTCACACGATCAAATATGGTCCGAAGGCGGACCGCGTTCAAGGCGTACCGTGCTTTACACGATCGAATATGGTCCGAAGGCGGACCGCGTTCAAGGCGTACCGTGCTTTACACGATCGAATATGGTCCGCGGACCGCGTTCCACAGACCGTTCGCACCAAATTCGATAACGTCAACGATAGGTTCCAAAACCTATAGCCGATTAAAACCCTTGACCGATTAATAATATTTTTTAAGATGGGTGTAAGCAAAATTAAAGGGACTCTTATACATTAAAAGGGGGTAAAATAAAAAAATCTTGAAAGGAGTGTAAGCCTTGTAACAAAAACATATTTCAATAGGTACGCAAAGTCATCAAAAGTATTTTCAAAGATCATCGCACACGCTATTTCATGTTGAGCATGCCATCAACATGTCAACGGGAAATTTATGTTGTCGGAAACCACTGATGAAAAAATTACAACATTCTTAATTTATTCTTATAAAATGGTTACATAATAAAAACATCATCACACTATGTGATTAAATAAGTATAATTTATGACACATTTTATTTATATCTCAATTTTGTATTATGTATCGTAAACATAAGCTTTATCTATGCCATTTTATTTCAATTAACTTATTTTAAATGTAGGTATTTTGTTTGAATTCGAATTTAGGGTTACGGAAAATATTATGGCACTCCACTTGGTGCTGCGTATTAAGGTATTTGCTATATGGTCAAAAACGGCAGTGCGTACACTCTACCTGCCGTGGAGGACATTAATTTATATTGAGATTCATATAGTTGATTAATAACGCGCATTAATTAATACTCATGTACTCATGAGGGGTTAAGTTTTTTATCCACACATTAAAGGACAAAAAAGACTGATAATTCAATTGTATTGAACGTTGACACTTAGATTCTTCAGCTGAGGCTGGAGTCCTCAAGAGTACCCATATTTATATTATCGGGTTTTAGCATAATGGCGCTAGGATGAAACATCGTGGTGGTTTTAGCCGGTAGAAGTCCGGCATAATCATTCTGTTGCCCTGTAATGGAATGGTATCCATGAGGATTTCCCCACGTTAAAAACAAAAAAAAAGGACGCCCCGGCGCTCATTAGGGGAATCCTATATATAGCAGGGACTGCTATAGGCAGATGATGATGATGATTCGGTTCCTTCACGCAAATTAAAGTCAACGATTGCAATGATAATAAACTTGCACATTACATATTAATTGCTGGTTTTGTCCTGGTGTGTATGTCATGTTTTTTTCAATAACGTAAAATTGTTGGCCAAATTATGTATTATACCGCTAAATAAATACGCTGCACCAAAGTGTAGTACCATCGTCATAAAGAATTAACTTGTGTAAGTGAAGAAAAAGGACCAGCGGGTCACTGCCAAACGATTGTAAATAATATATAGGTACCTAATTGGAATGCATAATATTTTTTATTATAAAGCGAATATGAATATAAAATTTTAAGGCTTATAATGTACCTACTGACGAAGTCAAGTATGAACATCATCAACATGGTTTTTAAAACTAACTTGATTTATGTATGAAGGCTTTGGCAGTTAACTTCTGCTAATATATTCACTATGAAAAATCCAGAAAATGACTGATTTACATTTGCCATGTTAGAATTGATAGGTAAAAGCAATAATTTTATATCGTAAGTGCGCTTATAACACAGTATAGTAATACAAATTTGTCGTGAACGTATGGTCATGACCAATAACATTGCGGTCACAACACAACCATTTGCGGCACTTGCACTTTTTTGAGTAGCTTTTCTGTCGTAAAAGCGCTTATCACAGTTTAGTAAAAAACTTTGTCGCGAACGTGTGGTTATGTGTCATGACTCATGACCTGACATTGCGGTCACAACTCAACCATTCTCGGCACTTGCCCTTTTCTGAGTAGCTTTGGCTGTTTATAACGCTACCACACGAGTTCGTTACTGTTCGTGACTTTTAGAACTTTGTCGAAGTTAATGTAAATAAAAATTTTATTTGATAAATACGATTGACAAGGTTGTTGGCAGTTGGTTTCTTATATTTATTTTTTTGCACGTAATTTTATCGAAGTGAGTTGTTTGATCCTGCGCTAGTCTAACCCACGTACGGCTGCAACTTTGACAATGCCGTCTGCCCATCTTGCAGCCGGACGTCCCACACTTCTAAAGCCATAACTAGACCACCACTCTGCAATTATCCTACTCTTTCGGTCATCACGGGTTAGACTAGCGCAGGATCGTGGTGGATGGCACAATGAGAGGGAGGCCTATACCCAGCAGTGGGTGAATTCAGACTGTATTTGATGATGATGATGATGAAGAGTAGTTTAAATTTAAATTTGAAAAATGGTTTGCAACAAATAGCACAATAGGTATACATTTTGTAGATTTTAAGAGAATTTTATTCAGTATTTGATAACTAGAAAACGTAAGTTAATCATACGTTTTGTAGACGTTCTAATTCTCTTTCTTTATTATTGAATAGCTAACTATGCTTACAGAGCTAATAGGCTGCTAGAAGTTCGAAGTTCTCCTAAAGGCCTCCTACTACGAGTAGCTTAGTGGCTAAACCTTTCACTCAAACTTATAGGTCCCTTGTTAAAAAAAATATCAAATTTTCTAGAATGGGTTTGGGTACCTACTCTAAAGTTCCCAATTTTAACCCAATTCAAAGTCCTTTTCGTAGACTTTTTGTTATTCTTCTTTTATGGCTAATCGATGTAACTTTGTATGATCACTATAAATTTTGGTCTTTAAATTAACATTTTATATTTTTCTTATTTTATTTTGAGACATTGGTGAATGTGATTTTTGCTTTACTTTGGAATTTGACTTCCCATGAAGTGTTTATTATTTAGCTTAGACTATAATCAATATTTGAAGCATAATTTATTTATATCCTAAAACTAATGGGTTTTCATCCTCGTTTTGTATTCTGAGTGAAATTTTGTCAGTCATTCCTGTATATTGTGTTCCATGCATCTTTTAAGTATTTATTTTAGATTTAAGTTTTAATGTGTGTGTTACATAAGTATGTGTATAAGTGTAGGGTCTTTAATTTCGTATGTATTTTAATGAAAATTTCTCTGCATTTTGTGTCTCTAACAATGTTGTGAAACGCAATATGATGGATGGGGACATTGGTAACTTATGCAAAAAGTAGTGAAGTTTAATAGAAAAATAGAAGCTGGACTGACATCCTTTATTTAGGGTAGTAATACTTGTATAAATAGCAGACAAGAAAGTATATATGATATCTAAATACCTTTGAAAATATAGAGATTTAAATAAATTATACAACTTATCTTAGTGCCACAACGTAAACCCTACTTATGAAAAATTTAACTCTTTTGCTTTGAGAAGAAACAAAATGTTTTGCAAATCGCCTATTATTTACATTCAGTGAGAAAAAATACAAAATTACAAATCGAGACACCAATTTTTGTTTTAAATTTCGTATGTTTTTTATATTTCGCTGCATTTTGTGTCTCTAACAATATTGTGAAACGCAATGTTATGAATGGGAACTTATGCACAAAGTAGTAAAGTTTAATAGAAAAATAGAAGCTAGACTGGTCCTTTATTTAGGGTAGTAATACTTGTATAAATAGCACACAAGAAAGTATATATGATATGAAATACCAACAAGAAATTATATATGACATGAAATAGCTTTGAAAATATAGAGATTTAAATAAATTACACAACTTATCTTAGTGCCTCAACGTAAACCTTACTTAAGAAAAATTTTACTCTTTGAGAAGAAAGAAAATGTTTTGCAAATCGCCTATTATTTTCATACGGTGAGAAAAAATACAAAATAACCATTCGAAACACCAATTTTTGTTTTAAATTTCTTATGTTTTTTATATTTCGCTGCATTTTGTGTCTCTAACAATATTGTGAAACGCAATGTTATGAATGGGAACTTATGCACAAAGTAGTAAAGTTTAATAGAAAAATAGAAGCTATTCAAAATATTTAAAATTTATTTATTCAGTTGGAACTTTAAAGTACACTTTGAAACGTCATTAATTTCGTAGGTATTTTAATGAAAATTCATACGAAATTAATGACGTTTCAAAGTGTATCAATTACATTGCGTTTCACATTATTGTTAGAGACATTTTGTGCCTCCAACAATGATGTGAAACGCTATATAATTGATGGGAACTTATGCAAAAAGTAGTGAAGTTTAATAGAACATAGAAGCTAGACTGACATCCTTTATTAAGGGTAGTAATACTTGTATAAATAGCACACAAGAAAGTATATATGATATCAAATACCTTTGAAAATATAGAGATTTAATTAATATACACAACTTATCTTAGTGCCTCAACGTAAACCTTACTTATGAAAAATTTTACTCATTTGCTTTGAGAGGAAACAAAATATTTTGCAAATCGCCTATTATTTTCATACCATGAGAAAAAATACAAAATAAACAATCGAAACACCAATTTTTGTGTTTAATTTCGTATGTTATTTTAATGAAAATTTCTCTGCTTTTTGTGTCTCTAACAATATTGTGAATGGGAACTTATGCAAAAAGTAGTGAAGTTTAATAGAAAAATAGAAGCTAGACTGACATCCTTTATTTAGGGTAGTAATACTTGTATAAATAGCACACAAGAAAGTATATATGATATGAAATACCAACAAGAAAGTATATATGATATGAAAATATAGAGATTTAAATAAATTACACAACTTATCTTAGTGCCTCAACGTAAACCTTACTTAGGAAAAAAAATCTTCTCTTTTACTTTGAGAAGGAACAAAATGTTCTGCCTATTATTTTCATACGGTAAGAAAAAAATACAAATAACCAATCGAAACACCAATTTTTGTACCAGTAAAATCTAGATATGTGTGTAGTATTTTGTAAGCATATTTTAAATAATGAATTCAGTACTGAAATTGATTTTTTTTATAAAGTACTAACCTAATTGTTGTATCAACAACAGAGAGAGATGTTTTCATAATGTTTATCATTTTTCAACCATAATATGCTGTAGAAAGAAGTCGTTATTATCGTAGGTGTTATAGCAATAAGTAAGACACATTAAGAAAATGAAATTATATTTAGACTAATATCACAACCATTTATAAAGCGTTTTAATGTTAGTTGCCGTTTTTTTTTTGAGCTTGGTTGTGTGTGGTTGTGCTAAAAATCGGTGTAAATTTAGTAGCAATAAAACAACGATACTGTTTACGATTCATAGTGATCTCAGATGTTACTGAGGATTCAAAGTGGTCCTAGAATCATCTACCTTCACTATTATCCAATGAAATGAAATGAAATGAAATAGTAAGCTCACAAACTTACTATTCCATCAGTAGAATTAGATTTTAGGCTATAATCTGATTAATACTGATTATTCTATATAATCATTTAGTTCTTTAGAGTCTAAAAACGAAATTAAACTTAGTCTAAAGATAAGTATAGGTTATGTTTCATTTCGATAAATTTTATAGACGGGTTTGGTGGTCATTACCACCCAAATAAAGTTTATTATAATAACATGACTATGGTCAGTATTTCACTTTCTTCTTGTGCCGTATTCTTTGTTAGTCTTTTATCTCAAAAGCATAAATTCCTTGAATTCACCGAATCGCATTTCACCTCGAACTAACACAATTTCAATAGAAGCGTGTACTGGACGCAATTTTTCGCGTTACATTAGTAATATTAATTTGTAGCATCTCATTCTTCGTGATTTTTTTCCCTAGGCGCATTTCGCCGCGATCGATGTTTGCTTCGGATTCTATTAGTTTGTCGTGTTAAATGATGTTTGCATGTTTGCACAAAAATTTTGTAATATTTTTAAACGTGTTTTGTACCTACCTGTAGTTTCATGCCATATGTGCTATCAAACTCATTGAAATGTTGTCTTTGTGACCAATTAATAATAGACAATACTGTGGAGTTGTCTGTGTATAATTAAACAGTCGAATTATTTTCATGATTTACCTTTTGCATGATTAATAAACCCTGAGATAAAATTGTCGGAAAAAAATCAAAAATTAAATAAACAATAATAAGGCCTGGGTTTATGTTGGGCACTTTCTGAACATATGCATTGTATGTAAAGAGTAGATATATATTTTTTATTTGTATTCTAAAATGTTCACATTTTGATTTATGGAAATAAGTGAAAAAGGTATATTGAGACTAAAGATATTGTCTAATAAGAAAATAGACAATTATGATACAACGCGATACTTAAATGCATGATCGAGGTGAAATGCGACAAAAAAAACAAACGGTGACACAACGCTATAATTAAATATACGATCCAGGTGAAATGCGATTCGGTGAATTACTACAAGGAATTTATGCTTTTGAGGTAAAAGACTTACAAATGATTCATTGCATGCTAACCTAAAGTAGAGGGAGAAAACTATGGTGTTTTGATCCCTCCGGCTGCGCCAATTTTTAATTTCTCAGAACTATTTTTGTACGAAATATGCAGTTTACGTCTTTGCTTCAATTTTGATGTGTTAACTTGGTTACTGTAGTGTTAATGTTATTTATTTTTAAGTCATTTATCTATGTGCTGTATATAAAGGATGTGGAAATTATATAGAGTTTTATTTATCCTTAGTCCTGTCATTTAGTTAAATTAGGTAGATAATGTTGATACTAGGAAATATTTCAGAGCTTAACTACATGGCCCTACTCCTACCTCAAATAAGTAGATATGTTATCCTCGCCTTGTCGAAATTCTCTCTTCGATTTTTGGGTCAAGTATAATTTCATAATTAATAACAAAGTGTACCTACCAATATATATATAGTTTCCATGTAATTTATTATTCTTTTGTAAAACCAAATTATGTTCTTTTAACGATAATGAATACGTAAGTATTTTAATTATTTTCCTTATTTATCTTAATATATCATAAATTAGTTTCAAAGAAGTGCTGGTATCACACTTCAAGTAACTGTTTCAAATACCGGGAAAAGCAATAAAATACACTTTTAGACCGGAAATCCCTATAAGCCACGAAGTCAAACGAGAGCTTGTAAAAATAAGCTCGAATTCAGTAAGATCGTTTCGCGATCCAAGAAATGAGTCATGAAGCCTATAAGACCTGCTGGTTATACTGTGGTATTGCTGTAAATAACAGTTCATAGAGTGGCAAAACATGTCTTCTGCTAGAGATGCCATATGGATGATAAGTAAAAAAAAGTTGAAAGGTATTTGTTTCCGAGAATAGATTACGACACAAATTAAGATTTTGCATGCAGATAACTAATAAACAGTAACTAAAATCTATCAATAAGATGTCAGGCAGGCACGTAGGTAACATAGCTTGCTAGAATAATACTTAGTAGGTAATACACGTTAATTATAGAAGTACCTTTATTTATTTTATTATTTATTTATTTACCTACTTACCCATTACTTATAGTGGTATCGACATAGGTTTTATTTTCTGCAGTCAACGGGCCGGAGGTGTAGAACGTAAACAGTTATGTTTTCAGTAGGACGATCACGAGTAATTAACCTGTCGACGTATCGTAAGCGTAACGAAAAATTTCTGCCAATGAAAAAGCGTTTGTTTTGAAAATATGGTTTCTTATTGGTCAAAATTTTAGGTCTAAAATACGAATAGGTACTTTTACGCTAGTCTTCTTGGTCGAAGACTGCATCAAATTACCACAGAATTAAGAATGTTGCTTCTGAATTAGTTTAAAATTGTAAAAATTTACCTTTGCAACATTCTTTATTCTGTGACACTATATTAATAGCAGTTTACGGTCGTAACCGACGACGCTTTGTTTTCCCCTGAGGTTTTTTTAATTTTTTTTAACAGTTTTTCAAGGGAAATCGAAGCGTAATCGGTGACGGTATATAGGACTCGGCCATTAGTTAGCTTCCCACGTAGGCATTGACTAGTGTTGTTACGAATGTCATATTATTCATATTCGCGAATGCAAATTCGAATACGTATGTTGGGAATGCGAAGGTGCGAATGCGAATGCAAATGCGAATGTTAAGGAGTACGAGTAACGTGACTATTGCTTACTTTACAATAATTGACTGAATGACTACCAAAACAAAACAGATTAAACTTATAAAGCAATCAGCGAGAACCGCGCTGCACATGTGCGAAGCAACGAAAAGCAAGAGACGTGCAGCCCCGGCCGGTGGCGGGCGAGACACGATTCGAATCGTTTAATGCGAATGCTAATGCCAATGCGAATGATTCGCTTATGCGAATGCGAATGATTCGCTTATGCGAATGCGAATGCGAATGATTCGCTTATGCGAATGCGAATGCGAATGATTCGCTTATGCGAATGCGAATGCGAATGATTCGCTTATGCGAATGCGAATGCGAATGATTCACTTATGCGAATGCGAATGCGAATATTCGTAACATCACTAGCTATTACACTATCACACTGAATACTATTGACCGTGTATTACGATACCATTACTGTCAAGTTGAAATATTCGAGGTCGCGGTACAGAGACTTCAGTTGGACTCCGAAAAGGTCGGCACCGGACCTTATTTCCAAACTTTGACATTTCATCTGTCGAAATTCAAAGAAAATTGACGTCAATTGACAAACTGTCAAAGTTTGTAAAAACAGGACCGGTGCTTACATTTCGGTGTGCAACTGTGTTAATAAATAAGGCCTAAGAACGCTACTCAATCTATCCACGCTCTGTGGCGAATCTGAGAGCAAATCGTAAACGGGGTATAAAAACACTCCAGTTTAGAGCCCAGTTAACCGTGCAGGTAAGTTCGTAAATAATTTTATAGCCCACTTTATGCTTTTTGCGGACGGTAGTACTGAAATAACTTGGTTTTAAAAACTAACGCGACGTCGAAGCGAGAGATTCGAAGAAACTTGGTATTATTCCTGAAGGTAAATTTATAATTCATAAATACTTGCAACCTTTGTGTATTTACTCAATAGATAAGTAGCAATCAACAACAACAACCTATATCAGTACATTACCTTCTGGGCCTGCAAGGCCTGAAAAGGGCTGAGTGCCCTTTTCTCAGCTCGACGCATCCAGCTTCTTCCAGCAGCCTTTCGCAGATCGTCATTCTCCTGGCCGGAGAGCATCCTACGCTACGTTTCACGACACGTGGGCTAGGTACCCAAGTGTTGTCGGTTCTTCGGCAGAATGTCCAGTCCGTTACCAATTCAGATATATCAGATTTTTTTACCGGCTTAAGTAGCTTAGTTTCATAAGAATTCAAGCACTTATTAAAGTAAGTAAGTAAGCCTAGGTCACCTTAATTTACTCAGAGATCACTTCTATTGATAGGTAAGTACCTAGGTACCTATCGAAACCTACAGGCGGATTGACTAGTTAATTACAAACAAATCCTAAACATACAAATGTTAAATTGGGTTTGTTTGTTTGTTTGTTACGCTTTCACGCCTTGACTCACTGTCTGGTCATGAAAGTACCTACTACTTTCACGCCTAGACAGTGAGTGCATACTCTGTCTTTAAAAAAATCGCATGTACGGAAATGAACCTAAGTTATTAAGTTAATAGTAATTATCATAAATAAGTAGTAATTATAATCTAAAACAAAAGTAATTACTAAGATTTTATAATAGGTATCCCACAAAATTTCTAGAACTAAATAATAGTAGGTAATAATATTCTCGAGTGATAAAAATAACTTTGAACGCGAGCCACGGGCAAACGCTAGTATATTATAACTATAAATTCAAAACACCTCATAGCAAAGTAGATATTTATTGCAGTTATATATTAGAAGTGACTTCTAGATGGGGTGGTGACATGCGAATGGGTGTTCGGACGCGCTTGTATGTTAGTCTGTCAGGATGTCTTACGAATAATTGATGGGGCATAGGTGCCAAGATTACTGTAATGTGTATTATTATTATTCTATTCCAATTGGAATATATATTATATTATATTATTATTATTATTCTATTCCAATTTAGAATATTATTGGACTATGTACCTACTCATCTGTCCTTTCTTAAAGTCCGTTAAAATAGTAGTAGATAACCTTTTCGATGGCTAAAATACTTATAGCCAGAGTGAAGCCGCAGGCAAAGATTTTTTAATAATAATTCTCGCAGGGACATGACTTTCTTTGCTCAGATTTTTCGTTTTAAATAAATAAATAAATAATCATTTATTTCAGGCAATATGCACTTACAAAAATACGATTACCGAGGCCTTACCTTACAGACTAACATACATATTATTTTATATACTACAAACTATTCTAACAAAAAAACTATTAAAACTTCTACAACTATTATTAACCTAGGGGGAGGGATTTCGCTTCGGTGTGCTTCCCTAAAGCGTTTGTAGACGACACCCGTGGCCAGAAATTCGGATCCTTGTGCTTCGCCAGAATCTGGAGAGTGTAGAACTTGAAACCAGTATTCCTACTGCTCTCCAGCCTCTCACGAGACATTCGGACAGACCCCGGACACCGACCCTGGTCTCTCTCCTTGATGTATCGAACGACATCTTCTCCAGTGGTCGTCTTATTGAAATGGAAGAGGTAGATCATGATAGTGGGTTCCACTACATGCAGCGTCGCCGACTCGGCGGGTACTCGCGGCGGTACCGTGCTTATTGCGGGCCAATCTCGGTCGACGTCTCTTCTCCACAAGGGTGAAGCCGTCCGCGCAGTTGCCAAACTCTTCGGTTGAGACTCAACGTAAGGAGCTGGGAGGGGTGGCTGAGATTTTTTTTAAGAGTAGCTTGAAGTATTTTTATTGAAGTTGGGTTAATGTTTTTTCAAAGTTTGTCCTGGCAGCCCGATGGAAAACGAGGTCGTGGTCGGCCAAGAAAGCGATGGCGGGACGAGCTCGAGGCCTTCGAGAGAGGATGGTGGAATATCTCTAAGGATGGCCAACTAGATGGAAGGATAGAAGGATGTTTGGTGAAATTTGGGGGAGACCTTTGCCCAGCAGTGGGACGACGCAGGTTGAAAAAAAAAGTATGTCTTCATGAAAAGTCACTCATGTAGTTAACACGTTGACTGCGGGCCTCGGATATGACGTTACACGCCACGCCCGCCATGAGCAGGTCCCGCAGCAGTTACGGTGTGTTATTAGTTATCGAAGCGTTAAACATTAAACACTAGGGCTTGAAAGCGTACTAACATATAATTAACTTTCGCATTTATGATATTAGTTACCATCATCATCATCATCATCTAAAGCCCGACGTTATCCACTGCTGGATATAGACCCCCCAAAGTTAGTGCCATCCACCACGATATTGTGTTAGTCGCATACGGAACCTACTTATTTTATGTAATAATAACTGTTCTTGGATTAAAAGAATTGGAATGTAAAGTTTTTTATGTGCATGAAGAGCCATGCAATAAAAAACTTTACATTCCGCAGATAGAGATCTATTGAGCTGGTAACATCCACTGCTGGGTAAAGGTATCTTCTGTATCACACCACTCCTGGCGATGGCGTCCTCCGACCATCGGGCAGGCAGTCTGCCTCGAGGCCGCCACACATATATTGACCACCATTCGGTAACTGCTTTGGTCCATCGTTGGTCATCACATTTCCACTTCAGTCTTGCAATCCGTATACCTACATCTTGCGGCGTGAAATTTCGATTGCATGAATACAATATGGATTTAAAAGGTTTTAAATTAAAGGTTCGATAACTCATTATATGAAACAAGTATACTTTAAAAAAAAACGACATCAAATACATCACTTCTTTCTTCTTGCCCTAAAGAATTTTGAAAATCGGTTCAAAATTGACGGAGATATTGGTGATCATAGGGCGAAAATTACAAGTAAGGATGAGGTTTTTTGAGTTTTCCGGGAAAAGTACCAATCCCCAGGAATAAAATTTATATAAGGCCTGTGAAGTACACTCTTTTAAACAAAAAACATTTTTTTTAATCGGTCTACAATTGACGGAGTTATCGGTGAACATACATAAAATTTGTGAACATTTTACAATACCTACAAATAAATAGCATATGCTCAGAAAGTGCCCAACATAAACCTTATTACGCCTTATTATTATTTATTTCGTTTTTATTTTTATCCAACAATTTCATCTCAGGTTTTATTAATCATGCAAAAAGTAAACCATGAAAATAATTGAGAAATATTCGACTAGACAACTCTACAGTATTGTCTATTATTTATTAGTCACAAAGACAAAATTTCAATGAGTTTGATAGCACATATGGCATGAAACTACAGGTAGGTACAAAACACGTTTAAAAATATTAGAAAATTTTTATGCGACATCATTTAACGCGACAAACTAGAGTCCCAAGCAAACATCGATCGCGGCGAAATGCGCCTAGGGTAAAATACTACACGAAGAATGAGATGCTACAAATTAATATTACTAATGTAAAAAGCTACGCGAAAAGACTTACAAATGCCCAAGGTACCTACGCCAACCGATCCTCGGCTCTTCTTATCAACTGTCTGCCAGATAACAAGATTCTAGACTTGAAGATTTTTCCACAATTCATCAGGAAACCCTGTGATGCGGGAATTTTGTAGTTTTTTAATAAATTCCCAGTTCGGCTGTGGCGGGCCATTTTTCATTCTTCTCATTACGTGCAACCCTTTGCAGCTCCACCCCTGTAGCGATAGCAAAATAAATGGCATTTTTTGATATTATTGACTTACTGTTGCTTTTAATGACTTTCACAATGGTATTGTTTTCATGAATTTTCAAATTGGGAGAGTTTTATAAGAAAAAAATATCATATATCAGCTTTTGACATAATTTTGATCTATTTAGACCTACCATTAAGATTAGTATCCCTTTTTCCTTATTGCCCATTCGTCGCTACCATATCGGGGAATGTTTAGCAGGGTTTTTATGTGCGAAACATAAATCGTAAAATGTTTCGTTATGCTTTTAAAATAAGTAGGTACCGAATTGTTTTGCCAACTATACGCCATAGTTCACCCCGCACGGTACCGCGGGCATTTTTCATTCCGACTTGATTAAATCCTCCCACTAATATATGGATGCAACTATTGTCTGCTGTCAACCGTTTATTATCTCGTATTTTCATTTCCTTTTACACTTATGAAGCCCTGGTTCTTGCGAACAATTTTATTCCTATTCAGCCTAGCTCTACACCTATACATGTATGAAAATAATTGCATCCATACAACAGTGATCCAGACAATAGTGCCTGCTTTCAACCGTTTATTATCTAGTGTTTTCATTACCTTTACACTTAGGAAGCCCTGGTACCTGCGACCAATTTTGTACTTTTTTCAGCCTCTACATTATAAACATGAATTCAACTAAGTATTGTTTACTGTGAAACTCGCGTTTTTATTTCCTTTACACTTAAGAAGCCCTAGTTAGCACCTGTGAGTTGTGACCAGTTTTGTACACGGATTCTTCTAGTTTGTAATTCTTGTAATTCTATTGTTTGCTGTCAAAAGTTTATTAAATCTGTTTTTATTTCCTTTACACTTTATAAAGCCCTAGTACCTACCTGTGAGCTGTGTACCACGTTATTTATATGAAGTCTACGTAAAATTTTGTTCCTTCTTCAGCTTTTACACTCTCAACATGGATGCAACTTTTGTCTGCTGTCAACCATTTATCATCTCATGTTTTCATTTTCTTTACATAATGAAGCCCTGGTACCTGTGACCAATTTTCTCACTACTCAAAACGTATAGTCTTATACGCCCTTAGTTCCTATTTTTGAGTCAGATTGTAAGTACTGGGATTGGTCGAATAGCTTGCTTAGCCTAACACCAGAGAGAAAAAGATCCGTCAATACAGCGAAGTACCTACCTATACATGTGGATGCAACCACAGACCAAATCTAAGACTGTCTTACTAAGACAGACTGAATACCGCGTGGTCTAATAAGCATTTTATATGTTCTGTGGATGCAACACGCTCCTATTGTCCGCGTTGTCAACCGTTAACGGTGCAACTAAAAAATGCAGTTTTAATCTAGTTTAAAGTTGGCTAGTTCAATAAGTATAACAATGTGAATCATGATAGGTATCATAAAAAAATATAATTTCCGAACCCTTTTTATGGATAATTTCTAGCTATCAGCAAATCGGTAAACCTAAAAGCTGCATGGTACGACCAACTTATGTAGAGCTCTCTAACTTTTTTCGTATACTGAGGAAAGCTAAAATGGCTATAAAATTGCGTTAAATATCAAATTTTTAAACATTTGATAGGTAGATTTTGTGCAATTGTTAAAATCGTAAATTTATAGTGAAATCAAAAAATTACAATCTTTTAACTTTTTATCCTTAGTAAGTCCATTGAAATCTGCCCTTTAGGTACTTACTCATGATAAGAGTATCTGATTTCTAGATTATTACAAGTCTTACAATTTGATGTAACGGCAATGACTCACCCTAGTCCTCTCTCCCTTGCCTGGGGTCAGATTACATCGGTTTTCGGTAGCGTGCTAAGATCGGCCGATAGCGACATATTATAAATTACGCTGTCCGTCTGTCTGTCTTTCACGAGTCACGCGATGCAAAAAAGTTTGGAGCCAGAAGTCTGTAACTTTAGTGAGCACTGGTTTGGAGGTGGCAATTTTAAAGTCAAATAAATAAATAAATAATGCAGGACGTAATGACACAGCATCATGTGTCATCATTGAGGCTATGTGTACGCCAGTTAATACTGAAATACTACTTAACTATTTGAGATCATCTCAGCCATTTGAGACGCCGCTATCCCTCAGAATCTGTAGTATGTTGGGCGAGTTGGTCGCGCGATTTGCATGCGTATTCAATCAGGCTAGTTGTATCACGTGGAATGTGAAGTGTGTGCTCATACTACGTGACATTCAGCAAACCTGATTGGATACGCATGTATTGTCAAAGTCAACGCCAACCTATAATAGCAGCGTTGATGGTGCAAGAAGCTGTGCCCCGCGATCCCTAACCCGATTCGCCCGCATGTTTAGTGTGGGTATCACGGGTATATCACCCTGCTTATTAAGGGAGGCCGATGTCCAGCAGTGGACTAATATAGGCTAGTGTTGTTGTTGAGCTCTCTGACCAAGTCGTCGGTCCATCTGGTGGTGGGGTCTCCCTACACTTCGTCTTCCAGATGGCTGCCACCATTCGAGAACCTTTAATACCATATCCAAAATTATAGTTCCTAACCCATTCAAGCATAAAACAAGGCTAGTCACGTCAACAGCTGTAATATAATTTTGTCTACGTTGAAGGTGGGAAAAGAGGCAAAAACTTCCTGATTACACATTAGTTCAGTTAACAAATAATTTTAAAAAATTAAACCCTTTTTCGCCCAATCTCCTCTGCAGGGTCGCGATAGAGGAATCAGTGTCGGTATCACACTTATTAATTTTATTAACGGGTAGGTCTATATTGGGGTTTCTGTTAGGGGTTCAAGGGGTTCCAACCCCCATCTGGGGTGTAAAGAGTACTAACCCCATAAGTGGAGTAAGGGGTTACAACCTCCATCTTCGCAACCCAAGCCAACCTGACCTGCACCTTGCTAACTAACAAAGGGGCTCTGGCGGCCGGCTGATTGCGGCATAGCGCCGCTTTACACCGGCACACATAGATTCCCTGACCGCTGGTGGGCAGCAGCGTCGGCAGTGCGAGAAGCTGTGCACCCGCATGCTCAGCGTGGGGATTATAGGCATATCCCCCTCTTATTAGAGAGGTCATGTTCAGCAGTGGACTCATATAAGCTGGTGGTGGTGGTGTTGGAAGGTTTGTTATAATATTTACTTAACAATTTTTTTCATATTTTTACATTCTATTTTTTATGGTACCTGAAGATTGAACAAGCACATGACCCACCTGATGTTCATCACCATCTCGAGGCATGAAGGAATAAATAAAAAACAAAATATACCTATGAATCCCTAAAAGACTTAGGACCTATCACACACCCAAATATAACTTTCAATTGCAAATGCTTTGAACAACCTAACCCATCCCGACTGAAAGAACTTAAACAACGAAAAATGTAACGTCATAGTAGGTTTGTACATACTAATCTACACATACATAGGTACCTAATGTATGGCATTATGGGCATGCCGCACAGCCGGAGGCTAGGGGTTGTTTGCATGGTACACACCTAGTTTACCTACCTACTTAATATTTTATTTATGTATGCAGAGCGCGAAGCCCAGGGAATTACTGATTAAATTTTGTTTGCGAGTGTACAAAGCTCGATGTATACAGTTTGGACAATGCATTGAAAATATGAAAATGTAGATATTTATTTGTACAGTGCCACAGATATAACTTGGCGAGGCTTTGCGCCACTGTGCTTCAAACCACAAAATGAATGTACTACTTTGATTACGGTTTCTCTTGAACAACCTATAATCACTTTTGCCTTATTAAAACTCAAATGATTTTTTTTAAAGATTTTTCACAATGTTATTGTCCATAAACTACTACGCGTCAAACACACTTCCAGTTTTAGGTTTCTAATAATGCCACCGCCAACTTATACCTAGGTAGGTACTTTATCAAAAACAATTTTCTTTCTTCATCAGCTAACTCCATTCCAAATTCACTAATAGAATCGTAGGTTTACTAATTGTAACGTATACATAGGTATATAACGTACAAGCATTTATCCTTAGGTACCATAGAGCTCTTATACACGAGTGGCAAAGTGCCAACGGCAGAGCAACTGCAGCTGCCGTCGACGCGGCATTTGTCATAGTTGCTCTGCCATTGGTGGCATGCCGCTCGTGTATACGAGCCCTTAGGTACAAAATCATGTTTAAAAATCGAATTTACCTTTTCGAAAATAATGTTATGATTTTGAAATAAGCAGGCCTACAAAAATGAAGAGAAAATCTTGAAAAAGGCGCGATATATTAAGCCAGTATTTTGATAAAAACATTTCATCATCATCATCCTATAGCAGACTGCTGCTGGACATAGGCCTCCCCTAATAAGCGCCATTGCACCCTGTCCTCAGCTCGATGCATCTAGCTTCTAGCAGCAGCCGACAGCAGATCGTCACTCCACCTGGGCGGAGGGCTAACTTGAAAACACTTATTTTTAATTAATTTATTGTTTTTCCTTGTTTTGTGTTGTGAATCTGTAATCCAAAGTCGATATTTGTGCTGTTTTTGTCCTATTTATGCAATTCAATTCCAAGGGCCTAGGACCTAAGTTATATGCTGGTCAAAGTGACAATGATGCCCAAATATTTGTCACTTTAACCTTCTAATAGCCTACTTTGAAGATAGTGAAATAGGCTTTCAGAATACAAACTCAAAATTGATAAGGCCATTGAACAGCCGCTTCTCTAAAATGTGTGAATTTGACGAATAAAAAATAAGAATACTTATTCTTATTGAAGAACCTTTACCTCATTATTTATTTGACATAGGAACAACTTTTGAACACTCGGCTTCGTCAAATTCAAAAATATTTTTGTTATTTGGCTGTTCATAGGCGTTGTCAATTTTGAGTTTATATGAATAAGTAATGATAGATAGAATTAGAGCAGTTTTTTTGGTCGATGACTGTACTATTATTCTGTGCTTGGGTGTACAATTTTGTTAGCGTGATTTGAATAAATTAAACTTGGCACAAAATACAATTTAAAAAGTTGAAAAATCGACATTCTCGTGGCTGGCATGACCTAAACTAGCCCACGAAGTGCCTGGCTCAAGGCTTCTTCAATGTTTATGAAAAAGAAAAACTAGAATTAGGCATATTATTTATAAGAGGAGCCTTATGGGTTGTGTAAGGAGTTCCAACCTTCATCTTCGGAACCCAAGCCAACCTCATCTGTGGTTCATCCTGCTAACTAATAAAAGGGGCTCTGACAGCTGGCTGATTGCGGCGTAGCGCAGCCTAACGCCGGCACAACTAAATTCCCTGACCGCCGACGGGTTTCATCATCGATAGGTGGTGCAATAAGCTGTGTCCTACGATCCCCAGCCCGGGGATTATGGGAATATCTTAGATATGGGAGACCTACGTCCAGCAGTGGGCTGATATAGGCTGGTGTTGTTAGCATATTAGCTACTTAAATAGGTACCTTCCTACCTACTTAGGTTAATGAAAAACGTAACAGGGTGTGACCGTTACATCCTACTAAACATTTAGGTATCTAGATACGAAAATCAGCGCTGAAAATCAGCGCTGCAGTTTACTGCAGCATTATGCTGAGCATGGGCCTTTTTTGACTACACTTTACAAAGCAGACATATATAATTGTAAATCATTTAATGTATAAAACTTTGTACAGTTTTAGTCAAAATAAATACTACTTACTTACTAGACTTACCTACTTAATAAGTACCTATACCTACCTATTACTAGTCGGTAAGTGTTCCACTTCAAGTTCATTTATTGGTAAGAAAATATGGTCACCCAAAGTCTTCTACGAAAGAAATACAAAATTCTCAATCCGATACTCTGACTCCATCAAGAGGAGACATTGTGAAGACCACACACATTTCAAAGTACCGCCAAACATTTACCCGCCATTTTACCAATCAACGTTCTGACCAGTTCTGACAGTGACATTCCAAAACAAATTTGCGAATGCAAAATCTATAGATAGTGTGGGGAGTTTGAATTTCGAATTGCTTGATTCCCAAACTGTAGTAACAAACTGCTTGATGTAACAACAAAGACTTGAGAAAAAAAATATTCTTGAAAAGTTTAGTCCAATATCAGCCATTTTTGTGTGCCAATACTGCTAAGAATAGTTTATTATACTGTAATTAGTAAATTCCATTTAGTAATAACAGGCATAGTTAGTTGGTTACTTAAGTACCTACTTAAATATTTTAGAACAAATGGTTTTTTCTACAGCGTATAGTTATTACTTATCAGTCAGTACTATATTGACTTACTGGGTACTTTTAGGGTAGGATACAATAAATAGTACCTACTTAGGTACCTACCACATTTATTTATTATGAATCATCAACATAATATACATAAATTATAAAAGTGGTATCGAGTATTTTAACTTGAACCTAATGCTACTATATTTCAATACCAATGATAGAATAGCATATAAGAATGATAGTTGGAGCGAGAAAAAAATAATAATATAGGAGAGCTACAACCTACAATTTCACAAATCCTACACACACGTGATAGTATTCGTAGAATAATTAATTGAGACCTAACCTTACTATAGTTTATAGGTATAAACGTAGTGACTGTTGTTCTCAGTTTATAGGATACACTTAAGAAATGTAAATCCCTTATTGGCTGTAAGTCTTAACATAAGTTTTGTATGTGTTGTAATTAAGAGCTGTGGATTTTGTTAAAAAAAAAATACAAAATAACCTCATCATCATAATTATTATTTAGTCCGTTTAACACCCACTGCTGGGTATGGGCATCCTCTTTATCACCACTCCTTCTGGTCCCTTGCAAGCCTCATGCATAGGTTCCCAGCTATTTCCATGGCGTTTTTCGGACATTGGGCATGTGGTAGACCGATCTTATAAAATAATAGGTACATTTGATATGATAGTATTTTTAAGCGTAAATATACCTTTTAAAACAATCATCATCATCGGCCTATAGCAGTCCATTGCTAGACATATGCCTCTCCTAATGAGCACCATTGCGCCCTGTCCTAAGCTCGACGCATCCAGCTTCTACTAGCAGCCTTTCGCAAATCGTCACTCCACCTTACCAGAGGGCTTCCTGAGGTTTACCCCAACGGTTATCTGTTCTTCGGCAGATATGGCCAGCCCACTGCCACTTCAGCTTGCTAATTCTCTAAGCTATGTCGACAACTTTAGTTCTATGTCGGATAGTCTCGGTACGGATTCTATCCTTCAGAGAAACTCCGAGCATAGCTCGTTCTATAGCTGGCTGAGCGACTATAAACTGGTGGACTAGTACACTGTGAGTGTCGGCTCCATATATATGTCCTATATAAACCACATTTGAATTGTTAGTGTCTAAACACACTAGCCAAAATTACGCGACGTAAGTTCGGCATGATTACGCCTGCAATGGTATTTGAATTACAGATGACACATTATGCTGAAATTACATTACGTTATGGCATACAGCCTAACTTGTTAAATGCAGAACTTACGTCGCGTAATTTTCGTTTAGACGCTTAGGTTCATCTTAGTTAGTCAGTATTATCTGAGTACTCAAAGGTATATTTTAACGGGTAGAAACGATAGTATTTTAGTTTTATTATTCCCAGAAACCACTCATCCCATCACTAAACAATAACGTCCACCCGCAATATGCAAAAAGCGAAAATTTAAGAAAAATAAAACACGAAATAAGAGGGAATAAATAAAATAATAAAAATATAAATATAAATCCAGCCTTTTTGTTTTCCGTTCTTCGGATGGGCTCGCGGAAAAAGCGCCCGCTTCTAGACAGCCGTCACTTCTCGCGGGGGAGGGCGGATGTGCACTTTTCACACTTTATTTAAACCAATAAAAAAAACTGGACTCGTATTTTTTATTTATCGAATCAATAGAAATTGACGGAGATAAAGAACGTGCAAGTTCGGGAGTGGGGGCTCGTGACGTCGCGTCTAGGTAAAAAATTTACTATATATACTACTAATATACTATATATGTACTATATACTATATACGTCGCGCGGAACTTTAACGCACTATATCTTTGTTATTTTTTGTTTAATTGACAAAAGAAAAAATACGTGTTTAATATTTTTTGGATATGTAAATAACGATCTAATTACATTTTTTTTGTCGTCTAGCCTATTATATATGTAGCTCTTTATTAATTCATTCAACATTGTTTTTTTTATCTGTCTTGCGGCTTTTACATAACCATATTTCTAGCAAATAATCCATTTCTATTTCTATATCAACTATTTGGATGGGTGACCGTTTAGTGACACTTAAATCTGAGCGTTTCCGTGCTCTAGAAGATATGTTATGATGTTGGTCCCGGATTTTTCAGTAGTTCAGCCATGTCGGAAGCCTTTCAAAAACTCCGACACCTGAGTTGTCTACTAGCTCATACAAAGAAGAGAAGAAGACTTAAAGCACAATGGTAAGTTGGGCTACGAGATTAAGTTTTTATAAGCTTCTTTGGATGCGTACAAGTACAATGTTAACAATTTTGCAAACGTTAACTTTACACAAGAATAATGAACTCAAACTCAAAAATAGTTGCGTGACACACACACACACGATAAATAAACGCATTTCCAACAAAGCGGCACTTTTTATGTATTTTAGTAGGTAGGTAAATATTTTTCTAGAAATATATTTGTATAAAAGCTTATTTCAATGTGTGATATGAAATAGAGAAATAAATTTTAAAAAATGATTTCAAAACTTTCTACCCGATGAGTTACGTGCGCTAAAAAAAAGCACGGAAATCGCACGCAATATTTTTCATCAGCAAGCCGTTACGCAGGTTACGTCCTTGTGTACGACGTGCGCTATATTTCAAAGTGGGCAAAAGTACATTCGCGCCATAACTACGTAGGCGCGCACCGAACGGGACGCGGGCTTAAGGCCTCTCCTCCACTTCAAGATATCTTCATCTCTATACTAAAATTTATATTCTCCATAATTGTTCTCTTCAGAAATAGTGAAACAGACGCAAAATTAAATGAAAGACTAGCTTCCTCGGGCGGCTTTGCTTGTTTACCGGGATAAAAAGTAGCCTATGTATTAATTCAGGTCATAAACTATGTATATTCCAAATTTAGTTTAGTTTCATCCAAATCCGTTCAAGTAGTTTTTGCGTGAAGGAGTAACAAATATTCATCCATTCATCCATACAACTCCGAATATTCATTCTTCAAAAACGTTCTATTGGGTATATGTATATTAGGTATGAATAGGATGGAGTTTTGTAGAGATAAGTTTAGAGTTGGGTATTATGACCATGACATGTGACTTTATGTAACAAAACATTGTTTAAATAAGAGAAAATCTGAGTCAATGACAAAAATTGCTTAGATATAGCACTAGACGTAAAAAATAAATTGTAACACCTTAACTACTAGATACTGGTCTAGTAGTTAGTAAAAGTAGTTATGTAAAAGCCGCAAGACAGGAAAAAGTTTTGTTTCCATATCTATAACAATGTATTTGTATTCCACTTGACATAAGGAATAAAAGTGACACTGATGTAAAAAAATATATTATGGGACATGAGCTATTATAAAATTGACGAGGCCCTGGCTGATTATATTTTGTGATAATGATAAATTTTAGTCAATTTTTATTTTATATTATATTATTATAATAGTCTATTCAAAGGAATAGATTTAAAATTTTAATTTTAATTATTTATTCAATGTAACGAAGCATTTAGCCGAATCTTTATACAAATAAATAATATTTTACATATTTTATATAATAATAAGTAGTGAATAAAGGAGAATGCCGAGAACCCGTACCAATTGCGTCAAAACCGAACGTATCCCATAAAATTTATTATATTTTATAAATGACATTAACAGTTTCTTTAGTTTTACACACCGACGGGATTAATAATCAAGTAAAAAAATATTTTGTTGATTTGGTTTCCGCCGCACGCCGCCATTAGACTGCAACAACCAATGATATATCCGTTACTATGGCAACAAACATTAATGTAAAGTGTTACTATGGCAATAACCCTCATCTTTAATTATTTTGACAGTAGAATCGACCAAAAACTTACTGGAGATTTTTTGACGCTCTCAATTTAGTCTTTGTACCGAGCGCCATACATCAGACGGCATTCTCCTTTACGCTTAATTTACATTAAAAAATTAAATAAAAATCTGTATATATAAAAATTTGTATTCTATTTTGCTATAAATTTGTCTGACTTATCTAAGCACATGTAATATATCTCAAATTTCCAAAGAGAAATAAAGATTTTGATTATGATTATGATTATGATCATCATCCATACATCCATACTCACAAACTTTTGCATTATAAATGCAAAAGTTTAATGCAAAAGTTTGACAGGGTCACTTTTCACCAATTACACTGAATCAATAACCGTAACTATATCCATATCGACGTAGAGTTACTGTCATCGTGTGGCTAGAAGCGTTCATTCTAATTTTAATTTAAAAAATATATATTTTTATGCTCTGAAACTCTTTTCTTGATTTGAAAATATACTTTTGCTTTTTGCCAAAAAAAAAATCTACTATATAGCTCAAGGAACCAAAAAATGCGCAAAGCGAGAAAGACAGCTTAATTTTCTATTTGACGAGGGAACCACGCGATCTATCAGGGTCTTCTATTCCCATCTTGGGTTTATTACCATCTTTTTACCATCTTTGGATAGGTAAGGGCCTCGACATCATTTCATCACCCTGGCATCATTTTGCAGGGTCAACTACCCCCGGGTCTCGGGCAAAAAGTTTTTACTATGGGAGTGCGTGTTTTGAACAAAAATCTTTGCCTAATGTGTTCTACCAAACGGTCACGTTTCCTTTTTAGTGCTATAAGAGAAACACAACATGTGGACATTTTATAGACTTGGCATTTAGAGAAAGAACTGTTTTTTTAAATCGTGCTAAAATAATAAGAACTCCTTGATCTGGGAACGCTGTAGCGATGATACTGAACGCTGCCTTCACGCGATTTAAACCACAGACTAGTATAATATATGCATGTACTTATAGCAGCTGTTGTTGAAATACAAAGCTATACGTTCCTGAAGAGGAACACGAACCCTATACGTAGAGCAGCGCAGTCGACCGTCGCAAGACAAGGACAGAGAATAAGACGAAGGGTTGCTCCGAGACTGATCAAGTACCGAATTCCCCGCCTCGACTCTGTCACCACAGAAATACGGTTCAACATGAACGCGCGCGTCTATAAAGTACCGCATTGAAATTCCACGCCAGAGAGATAAGGAATTTATTTTAGAACCGCTATTTTTACCTGATACTTGGTCAGATTTGTGATAAATTTTATACTGAAAAAAATTAATTTTTTTGCTTTACACAACTGTGTTAGAAAAAATGTCAAAGGTTGAATAGTTTGGGATATATAAGCGATGGAAATGTAGACCAGAGGTGGAAATATTTTCTACCTCGAATGCGGTACTTTATGGAAGGTTCGTAACAATAGCAGCGAGGGGGGAGCGGCGCGCGCATCAAGTACCAAATACCGTTGTTCGTGAACGCTGAGATAATAAACTGGGTACTTTATGTGCATTTCGCCTAGAGAGGATATGCCAAGATAACAGTAACTTTCGTGCGGCCCTATGCGTTATACAGTAGGTATGTGTTTTTTTTTTCAGACGTCCGTCTTGGTCCTAAATCTAAAATTAAAAAGTAATGACGTTCGAAATTTGAACTAGTGTTTTGGGCTTGATCTAAAAAGGTATTATTATGTTTAAGTAGAGGTTACAATCTACGTTCGTAGATTCCCGTTGTCTTGTTCCTATGTTATGGTTTCCGAATTTTTAAGAAGTAATTACTTAGGCCCAGTTGCCGTCTATGTTCGTAGGTCTTTTAGTTTATGTTTATGTCATATTTTTATGATTTTGAATTTAAATAGGCTATTGTATAAGACTTATTTTAGTACAATCAAATCAAATTTTTGTGCGGATTAACAACCTCTTTCGTACGATTTTTTTAATTTAGCGACGTAGACATCGATGTTTCCGTCTCACAAACTAGTTCATCTCAGAGGTTGGTTTTTTTTCTTTTTGTTACTGTTGGTAGTTTGTTGGTAGTACTGTTACGACGCAGACAAAAATCTGTTTGAGTGCCGAAAGCACAATTGTGCAGGAGCCAGGTCGTCCTCGTGCATGTCACAGCCTCATGTGTGAAGCCTGTAGTTATCATGTTAAATAGAATATTTTTATAATAAAAATTATGCCCGCAACTTCTGCGATGTCAGCTTAGAGTATTTCTTTCTTTTGAAAATTATGGACTGGGAAGTCTACACAAGTAATCCCCCTTATCACTCCTTCGGAAGTGGAATTATCGAAAAATCTGAGACGCCTACCTATAAATTTTTTTTCATACGTCAGCCTAAATATACAATTTTATGAAGATCCTTCGAAACTGACGTACTTCCATACAAGTTTTCATCCCCTATTTTACCCCGTTTGAGGTAGAATTTCTAAACATCCTTCCGTAGTGGATGCCTACACCTTAATTAAGATATCTATGTACAAAATTTCAAGTCTCTAGGTCTTGCAGTTTGGGTTGCGCATTTTTATATCGGTGCCCAAGTCATGCTCACCTGCACGTGGGCCACCCTTCTAAATTACAAACGGGGCTGGCCAGCTGATTGCGGCATAGCGCAGCCTACATCGACACAAATCCCCTGGCCACTGATGGCCATCATCGTCAGTGGTGCGAGAAGCTGTGCCCCGCGATCCCCAACCCGCATTCCCAGCGTAGGGATTATGGGCATACCCCCTTTATTATGGAGGGCCTATGCCCAGTAGTGGACTGATGTAGGCTGGTATGGTAATGATATCACCCAGTCAGTCTGTTTACCATCGTATTATTTTAAATGTATAATAAAATAAATACAGCAGGAATTTAGGTACTTTACTCTTGCACCAATGGCGTTCCCATTTCGCATGTAACTAAAACCCCTTTTAAAATTGAATCACGCAACAAAATTTCCTATAGCATATATTAAACCCATCCCATACTAACTAATTATTATACTGCCAGCATCAGAATGCGGGCAGCAGCGTATCTATGCACTTTGCATATCCATCGGTAAACGTGTATACTATAGTATAGATAACTAGCATTGATATTAAAATACTAGATAGAGCATCCTATCTTTCCAACTAATATTATAAACGTGAAACTTTATGAGATAAAGATAAAGATTATACTTGGTAAATTAATTTGCAAAAAACACGCGTAGAATAAGATGGCATGTACAATTAAATATGACACAACATGGTTTACCTGTGTAAGTATGCAGAACTGTAGAGAGAGAGAGAGAGAGAGAGAGTGGCATGCAAAAATCGAATTATAAAATACCTAAGCAGTAGATAATAATAGGTAATAATAAAAAAAACAAATCACATCAAATTTAACAAGTAAAACATACATAAGTAAAAATAATCAAATAAAATTACGAAAATAAATCAAATTAATGTCAAATTAAATTAAAAATTCATTAACCAAGCCCTACTTTGTACGTATAATTTAAAAAATCTTGAGGATATATGTATGAATAATAGTATTATAACAGTTTAGCTTATATTTCAGGTAACATGACAAGAACAAAAATATAATGACAATGACATATAGCTATGTATAGCTGTTCTAACAACCAAGCATTTTTCTTCTTTTTATTTATGGCCTCTGTGCAACCTAGCATACCATAAGCATTTATATATAAAATTATTTTTATTTGAAAACGCCGTCATAAAATCAGTGCTTGTCTTAATCACTTTCGAGTTCATTTCCGGTGTTTCTTTGAACTTACATTCATGTAAGATACCTACTTATTAGTATAATTACATACGATAACTAACGAATTTTTGTACTTTTCTTCACAAAATAGGTAATAGCTAATTTTACAGTAAAAAGTGTAACTCGTAAATTCGCATGACATGACTTCTCTTTTCATGAACCGATTCCATATCGGGCGTTGTTTTGCAGGCTGTATCTATAGTGCTATAGGTTTGCTTATATCATTGATAGCTGTACACCAGTGGACTATACTATACAGTATAAAGTGCACGCGTGCGTGTCGCATTGGACCGTTAGAGAGCAGCACAGCTCTTGATACTTGTTTAAAATTAGTATTGAGTGCCCATTTTGTGTTTTTTTACGTCTAGACTCTAAATTTTAGAGAACAATAATGCTGTTTTTTTTAGAAAACAACCACATCATTATCATCAACATCAGCCTATAGCACTCCACTGCTGGACATAGGCCTCCCCTAATGAGCACCATTGCACGCTGTCCTGAGCTCGACGCATCCAGCTTCTACCAGAAGCCTTTCGCAGATCAAACAACCACACCTAAGACGACGGCCTGCGAAGGTTGCGGGTTTGATTCCCGCTGCAGGACAAATTTTTGCATGTTCTGCAGATATTTTTCTCGGGTCTGGGGGTTTTCTATGTATAATATGTATGTATTTAGAAAAAAAATATATATGTAGTATATCAATCATTTGGTTCCCATAACACAAGCTCTACTTAGTTTGGGGCTACATGATACTGTGTTGATAACATCCAGCATTATTTATTTATTTAAAAAAAATTGTACTTTCATACAATTTTTTTCTTCGCCCTAGTGTCGCCACAAAGGTCGTCATAATCAAGGTTATTACTGCCGCTTTTACATTTTCTTCCTTTACCAATGTATAAACTCTTGGAGCAGTAAAAAAATTATACGGTGGCTATAAATTAAAACGTAAGGCATTGTTTCTCTTCATATGAGCTAGTGGTGATCTACTGTCACAGATTTTAGACCACCCAAAGGGTCAACACGCGGCATAGCTTTTACCATTGAAAAAACGGACTAACATCTTAACTAAATCGCCACTTAATGATTACAATTAGGACTTGCGGAAGGTTACTTAACTACATTTTTCTTCATAACTAGAGCCATTAAAAGTTACCTACTTATTACAGGCTTACTTTGGTATTCTTAATAGATCATCTTGCATAAGAGACCGCCAGGTCACTACTCTTGGATAAGTGATCAAGTTTAGTAGCATTAAGATCCAAGCGGTTGCGTGCTTTGGAATGAACATTAAGATTTTGGTTCCTGCTTTTTCTGTAGTTAAGCCACGCCGGGGACCACCTGCGGTGGCTTAAAATTCTAAATTAAAGTTGGCCAAACATAAAAAGAAGCCACCCGAAGGCCACCGACAGTACGGCATCTTTACCTGCTATAAAAACAAATATCAAGTACCAAGACATTTTAAGCCTCGTATTCATTCGAGTCCAGTCCACTCCACGCTTCGACTGGCCGCATATATCTATATACATACCTACTTTTCACGACAAATATACATTATATGTGAGTAGGTATCCACTTTACCAGCTTAAACCCATTTAGTTTTCTCTTTTGTTGTTCTTTTTGATAAGTTCATGCACGCCAACCACAATTTTTTACCTATTATGGTTGACTGCCAGAAAATGCATCCTAACATTAAGTCCACCAATTATTGTACTATTATCTTTGTAAAAGTGCAATAAAGAATGAAATGAAATGAAATTAGTTAAGTAATTATTCTATAGCATAAAATGTACCTAGGTGTAGGTCTACCTGGTAATAGGTTCCAACCTCCATCTTCAGAATCCAAGCTAACCACACCTGGCTCTGGTGCACCCTGCTAACTAACAAACGAGGCTCTGGCGGCGGCTGATTGCTGCATCGCAGCCTAACACCGGCACAGCTAAATTCCTTGAGAAGCGCCTTCCGATCCCCAAACCGCCCTGCGTGGGGATTATGAGCATCATCATCATCGTCAGCCTATAGCAGTCCTGGTTACTGCTGGACATAGGCCTCCCCTAATGAGCGCCATTTGCGCCTTGTCCTGAGCTCGACGCATCCAGCTTCTACCTTTGGCAAATTGTCACTCCGCCTGGCCGGAGCCCATCCTCTTTGTTAAGGGAGGCCTATGTCCAGCAGTGGACTGATATAGGCTAGTTGGGGTGTGGATATAGTACCAAAAGGTGTTTGCCCCTTGATCAAACAGTGACGGAAGATCATCATGAGGAAACCTGTGGCTCAGTCAGCTCCACACGTATTGACCATGTCTTACTTGTGCGTAAGGCCGACTAGGCTGAGAGGATGGTATAGGTGCTGATGACTAGGTACTGCATCTAACTAATTTGATATTTCAAATTGTCTATTGACTTAGGAATTTTTCTTGTAATTTTCACATCTCAAAGCTGCAAAGTAAGCATGTATTATGGGAACCACATTACTGATATACTACTTTTTTTTGTAGAATAATTTATAGCCACCCAGACAAGAGACAAATATTTACAGATCATGCAACTTTCTGCGTCTCACGTATTTTGGTATCATTGTTGAATGTATGTTATGAGCCACAGGACGTACTTGGATATGAAAAACTAACCCTCTTTTTAATCATTTGTAAATTGATGTTTATAAGCGACACACACGACGTAGATAAGATACTTATTGGTAGTTTATATAAACCAGTATAGCAACACTCCACACAGCTGTCTATGTCACATCCGACGCCGGAAGTGCGTCGCCGGAAGCAGGTGCGCGCACGCATGCACCGATAAAACAAGTGAAAGGGAAATTATATTTAAACGCACTTTTTAAGAAATATTCACATTTATTAATAGTAACCTTTCTATAATTTGTACTCTAATTTAGATTTTATAAACATTAACATAATAATTTTTCTAAATAAAAAAACAGAACTTAAGAATTAAAATATATTTAAATGCATTTTTGAAAACTCAATTCACATGTTATATGACCTCTTTCTTATATAGATTTTATAATTATAATTATAACTTTCAAAAATAAGAAATTTAAACATTATATAATTTAAATTATATTTATACGCACTCTTTAAATAAACTTAATTCAATATTTTATTGTACTTCTAATGTACTTATTTTTGTTTTTTTTCTAGCAATAATTTTTCATATTCATTTATTTTATTTTATTAGGTACAGCTGGGACACCAGAATACAATTAGAATACACAATAACAGGTTATAAGCTAGATAGTAGGTATTCCAATGAATGTGTGTACACATTATTTTCATGTTCCTTTGTTAATACTAATTATAGGCAAACCGCATTTATTTATTATTTATTATATTTTTAGAACTGGTTGGTGGCTCACTGAATTCATATTGGTGTGTTTAATACATCGACTACTACGCTTATGCGAATTCTAAATATTGAATTCGTTTCTAAATATTAATTTGGTGTAAGCTATAAATACTTTCTTGTTTCTGTTATAGTTATGTGATTGCTATCTGTGGAAACTTTTAATTGGCTTCAAGTATGCATTTGTGTTCCTCGGTGGGTGCTATGTCATATTCTGTGTTCTATTTATTTATACCTAGCTGTAAGTTTTCTTAAAATTATAAATATTAAATAAATTAAAATCAAAATTATAATCCATTTATGCAGTACCTAGCAATAGTACCTAGTACCTATGTAACATACATAAATCACATGAATAGTAGGTAAGTGCAAATTACTCTTTCGCAAGAGCTGCTAAAACTTCTCTTTTAAAATCTAAATTATGATTGAGCACACTCTGAATACCTCACGAGAGTCACTTTGAATATTATATTTGACGACATCTGTGGCGCAGTGGGCGAAGGTCCGCCTGTGACGCAGAAGGTGGCGGGTTCGATTCCCGCTGCGGGACAAATATTTGCATGTTCTGTAGATATTTGTCTCGGGTCTGGGTGTTTTCTATGTATGATATGTATGTATTAAAAATATATATATATATATATGTGTAGTATCAATCATGTGGTTCCCATAACACAAGCTCTGCTTAGTTTGGGCTACATGATGCTGTGTGATTACGTCCCGCATTATTTATTTATTTATAATATCTATAGATTAGAAGTCCACTGCCGAACGTGACCACATCAGGTCTCCCGCAAGGGTTTCCACGAAGAACGGTCCTGAGACCTCTCCATCCACCGAGACCTGCAATATTGACTATCCTTCAATTCTACTTACAGTCTCAATTACAGTAAAATTTCATGTCTAACAAAAAAAAAATAGATAGTTTTTTTTTTTATAAAATAATAGTTTATTCGCCACAGACTTAGGTAGGTGATACAGTTTCTTATCTTAAGGTTGTCCCTCTCAGATACTTACTAACGTCTGATATGTTATATTTATATATCACAAGTTATTATGTAATTAAGCTACACGTTCCTATAAACAGACTTTTATCCGTCAACTCCGAGGTGAAAATTATCAAACCATAAAAACTTAATGACCAAGTAACACAATCCTAATTCATAATCATACGTTTGCCAATAATGTTAAACAGACATTTTATTATATTTTTATGTAACAATAACAAAACCGTTCATTAAACAATTACTTGAAAACGACAATCGATCAAAATATCCAACAAAAAATTACTATAATAGCCCCTTTATCGAATACTAGAGTTGGTAGAGTCCGTCTTTTTGGCAGTATCCGGTTAAAATATATTCGGCTATTTGAAAATCTGACAAAATTTCACCAAACATAGTGTAGAACACCCTCCGGCTAGGTATAGTGACGATTTGCGAAAGACTACTGTAACATGTGCAAGACAAATCAAGATTATAGAAAGTAAAGAAACGAAATCTAACTTACTGGACAACGACAATTGATCAGCAAAAATACAATGTAGTATTTTTTACTGAGCCCGGTTTAAATCTATTCGGCTTTGGGGGTTGACCTGAAAACACCGACAACATGGTGGCCAGGTCATACATCTAGAAGAAGAATAATGCCTGTCAGTAAGTACTTAGGTAGCTTTACGCCTCCGTCTTGATCGTAGTATGATACTCAATACTCAATATATTTATTGTCATCACATGGTTATAAGGTAACAGAGTTAACACAGTATAGTGTGGTAGTATCACATGTGGACCCCTTAAGCCATGGCAATATGTAGAAGGCAGACCGAGGCTTTCATGCATTAGATTTTAGGTGGGTAGATTTTTATGAGTAGGTATTATATTATTTTATCTTAGGTTTTAAGTTTAATAATAAAATTAAAGTAGAAAATTTATATTGAAAATTTAAAACAATAAGATTTAGTGAAACAAAATTAAAATTAATAACAAATTTCATGTCAAAAGTATGTATTCCATTAAATTATTTCAATTTATCTGTCAAAAATTCATTTAGGTCATAATAACATTTGTCAATGCGGAATAATTTTAATTTTTTAATAAATAACGAATCTGTCTTTGCGTGTTTAATTTTGTCAGGAATTTTATTAAAGATTTTTATAGACATTTTATAAGGGCCTTTACTATGAATTGTAAGTTTTGATAGTGGTTGATAAAGTTTGTTTCTTCCCGGTCTAAGAGCATATCGTCTAGGAAGATCGTTTAGATTTTTATAAAGATGTGGATATTTCCTAACAAATTTACCCATTTCTAATATGTAGATTGATGTCAGAGTTAGAATTTTAAACTTTTTAAAGTATGGCTTACAACTTTGATCTGATGTCTGAGATGAGAATTGGACGACATCGGTAATAAGGTAGTAATTACATACGTTTGTTTCAATTCGGCAGGATTCGGCGAACGACGCCCAATACTTTGACCAATAACGGATGTTATTGTACGCATACCAATAGGTAGGCTGTGAATGGTTTTTTTAGTCACTGCATCGTCCCCGAAATACCGCTAACGATCTCTATCCTTCGAGGTATACCACCATCCTCTCTCGAAGGCTTCGAGTTCATCCTGCTAACGCTTTTGTTGCCAACCAGAGGCCTCATTTACTAACTCAGTTGCAAACCGAAATGATCGGCACCGGACCTTTATTTGCCAACTTTGACATTTCATCTGTCGAAATTCGAAGAACGTCAGTTGACAAACTGTCAAAGTTTGTAAAAACAGGACCGGTGCTTATCATTTCGGTGTACAACTGAGTTAGTAAATGAGGCCTCTGGACCTCGCCTTCCATCGGGCTGTCAGGATGTTATGAAATTTGAACATATGTCCATTGATTAAACTAAAAAAAAAAAATACCGGCTTTTTTGTTTCCAACTCCAATGTCCTAACTCTAGAAATGGATCCACTGTTTATCACTAGCTACAACATATTCTGTGACGTTAAACTTTATGCTTTTCTTTATGGACGTCGTATTCAACGCTTTAGACTTTTACGATGTGAAAATATCGAATTGTTTTTATGTAGTTTTTATGGGAAATTGAACTGATTTTTTAAATAGGTAATCCATTATTAGTTAGAACGGATCACAAAAATCACTGTGCTGAAAATACATTTTTACGGTGCCGAAATAGCTGTCCTATATTTTTTGAAACTCCCAATTAGTGTTAATAAATTATTGTTTTAATATATAGGAGACCTTACTGTTAATGTAGACAACTTTTATAGGTATGTAATAATCAGAGGTAACAATCAAATCTTACTTGGTTTCAATAAAATATGTACCTAGGTACTTATTAGGTGACAAAAGTCTCGGGCCAAAAAAACATTGCACAAGATAAAAACACGTAGATGATACACAAGTAGCGAAGATACACATGCGAACTTAATGCTTAACAGCATTTTCTTCCAGATAACCTTTGTGCAGTGTGGAGATAGATAAGTAGTGCAACAGATTAATGCATTTGAATAGTAGAAGATATAGGTTAACTCATAAAACCAGTTGAGACAAGCTTACACAAAGCAGTGGGCTAAATCAGGCCGTGGGTGATGATTATGATGATAGGTAGGTATTTAATACAAATCAGGTTAATAATTTAGAGTATCCAATTCACCATCATCAACGGCAAATCCAATCATATTTTGAATTCGTACCATTTGTGGACGAATCCCCGCCTCGGGCGAGCCACAAAACTAAGCATAGCCTAACATTATGCAATTAGGATAAACACTAGTTAGCTCCTATGGAATTTGGGGTTCAAAATTTAGGGGCACGGTCGAAAACCCAAGAGCAAAATTAAATGGGAACAATAACAGTGTATACCGATAGGTATTATGTCTTCCGAAGTTTTCATAGCATAGCTTATTTGGTTAATAGCAGATGAATACAGACAATAAATAAGTGGTAATCATAAATTTAAAAATATAAAATGGTTAACTGACTACCACACCGCACACCCCACTACACCCCATCACACCAGCCTATATCAGTCCACTGCTGGACAAAGGCCACCCTATTACAGGTGGATATGCCCATAATCCCAACTTTTCGCACCGCCGCCGCTGCTGTCCGTTATAAAAATATAATTATAAAAAATATAATATTTATATGTCTTGGGTCTGGGTGTTTTCTATGTATGATAATATATTTACAAAAAATTATATATGTTATATTTTTATTTATTTTATTTGGGAAACAGACATTAAAAATGAAAATTACCTGTGAAGTTTCCAATAAAAACATTGGGCATAAAAACTAGTATATAACATAAAAATAAATCAATCATGTAGTTCCCATAACACAAGCTCTGCTTAGTTTGGGGCTACATGATGTTGTGTGATAGTCACAACATAGCAGGGTGCACCATGTGCAGGTGAGGTTGGCTTGGGTTCCGTAGATAGGGGTTGGAACCTTACACCCTGAAACTGACTGATTGGGTAAAATATCAACGCACAGCCCAAACCACTGGACATAGAGAGATGAAATTTAGTACATATAATATAGTGTAGTTATCCATTAAGTAAGGATTTTTAGAAATTCCATTCCTAAGGGGATAAAGCAATGAATATTTGTATGAAAGTCCGTAGGTTTCAAAATTAGGATCTCAAATCGTGTATTTAGGCTGTCGTTTGAAGATTAATTTATGCGTAGCGTTTTTATAATTCCACCCCCGAAGGGGTGAAGAGGGGGATGAATATATTTGGCAAAATCCACATGCGAGCGAAGCCGCGGGCGGAAGCTAAGTACTTAAAATATATAATGAAGTAGATAGGTAACTAATCGAAGTGCTCGTGGCAAGGCTTACTAAGGCGGTCTTATCGGCTCATCTTGGTTGAGTAACACTACTTTGATGGGTGACAGTTTATAGGCATTTGCATCTAAGCGCGTCCATGCATCGGAAGTCACGTTAAGATGTGTTGCTCCTGGCCAAGAACTCCGACAACAAAGTTGGCCACTAGTTCAATCTTCAGAAGATTCACTAACTAATTTACTTATTAAGCAACCTTATCTAGTCTTTGTTATTTAAAAGAACAACGGTTATAAAAAATATAAAACAGGCTGTGATTTGATTTAGCACCAAACAAAATAAATTCAAAAGTTTGCGCTGAACTTGATTTAGTTACAGTTTTAGACTAGTGCTGCTATCTAGCGGTGAGTAGCAGAACTAAATAAAGAGTAAGCCGTGTATGTTATTAGTAAGGTATCATAGATGGCGCTGAATTAAACTTTCTTAAAGCTCTATATCTAAGACTTTTTTTATTTAAAAACCAACTTCAAAAAGAAGGAGGTTCTCAATTCGTCGGAACCTTTTTTCGACTTTATTTTTATGTATGTTCACCGATATCTTCTTTAATTGTAAACCGATTTTCAAAATTCTTTTTTGTTTAAAAGACATATACTTCACAGGTGGTCCCATATAACTTTTATTCCTGAGGAATTGATACTTTTCCCGGATAACTCAAAAAAACCTTATCTTCACTTGTAATTTTCGCCCTATGATCACCAATATCTCCGTCAATTGTGAACTGATTTTCAAAATTGTTTAGTGCAAAAAGTAAGAAGTGATTTATTTAAAGTCTGTTTATTTTTTATAAAAAGTTTATACTTGTTTTATTTATTTATTTTGATCTTCGTCATTATTTTGATTCGTCCAAGACTCAGCGAGCGGATATTGGGGCTGGGGCTCAAGTGGAGTTGGGCAGGACACTTGGCCAGACGAAGTGAAGACAGGTGGACCAGAGCGCTGACCGAGTGGTCGCCGAGAGTTGGTTACAGGAATAGTGTATGTCCTCCAGCGAGTTGGGTTGACGATATTAGAAAGTCCGTGGGCGGCACCTGGTTCAGAATAGCGCAGGATCAAGGCAAGTGGCATAATCAAAGGAAGGCCTATGCCCAGCAGTGGGTCGTTAAAGGTTGATATAATGAAGATGATGAAAGCTCTATCTTCTATTCTTTAGTTCATTCTTGTCCAAGGAGTTTTATCTTTTTATTATTATTATGAGGGTGATTCGTGATTTATAGGTATTTTCATTTATATATGGCGTGCTGCCCAGGAAAGCGGAAAGTTTCATCAGAGAATTATTTATCATTTATGCAATATGCCCATCGATATATTAACTTGATGAATATGCCCTTGTTTTTTCGTACTCACTCGTACCTACACACCACACACACCAGCCTATATCAGTCCACTGCTGGACATAGGCCTCCCCTAAGAGGGGGATATGCTCATAATCCCGACGCTGGGCATGCGGGTTGGGGATCGCAGGGCACAGCTTCTCGCACCACCGACGCTACTGCCCGTCGATGGCCAGGGGATTTAGCTGTGCTGATGTAGGCTGTGCTATGCCGCAAACAGCCGGCCGCCAGAGCCCCGTTCGTTGTTTAGCAGGGTGCACCACGTGCAGGTGGGGATGGCTTGGATTCCGAAGATAGGGGTTGGAACCCGGTACACCCCACTCCTGTCACTCGTACCTGCGTATAGTTATTTAGGTATACCAAGATAATTTTTATTTACTTTGGCTTTTTATATTCTAATAATTATACTTACAAAAAGCAAGGTACTTTTTATGAACTTAGAATAAGGTAAATACCTAATGCTTTAATTTTAAATAAAAAATTTTTTTTTCAAACATGCTTGGTGAGCATTTTCTAACAACCTTCTTCGAGATAAATCAAAATTGCTGTGCTGGCCAAATACATGAGAGTATGGCCTTCAAAAGTTGTATGACAATTCGTATCTGTCGTGTTTTAGCGGCCAAATAATAATTATGTAGGTAAACTCATATCGGTCGCGTAACCAAGGAGGTACCTAACCAATCAAAGGTTTTTTAAAATTCGAACTGGCACATAGAAAGCTGCTTAGTGAAAAAAGAATAACAAACACTTTTGCGCGTGAAAATTATTGTTGTTCGTCATTGATTTTGAAAAGTAGGTAGGTACATAATGCCTGCTTAAATTTCCGTGCATTATTTTGGTGTACTTAGTCGCGATTCGTGCGCCGACATATTTGAGTAAAACAAGGTACCTAGTTGGTCGCGTTTGGTGCGTTTTGCAAACAAAAAAATATTGAAGGCTAAAATTACAGTAGTATCCACAAGATTTCAATATTTTATAATCGAGCTTTAAAGATTACATTCCTAGGTATTAAGTATTGACTGACATGTCTAAAAGTTTGTTACTCTATTGTCATTCTATTCAAAACAATGAAAATATATTGAGCGCTCGAACCGCTCCCAAAAAAATTGTACCAAAATTGATCGTGATAGGATAAAAATGATATTATTGCTGAATCTTTGAATTGCTGTTGTTATTGAATCTTAGAATGTTTGCTATTTTGCATAATTACTATAGTCAGTGATTTTATATCTTCAAAAATGTTGAATAGTGCGAGCGAGAGGGAGGTTTGACCTGAATAGTCTCCTTATAGAGCCTTCCCAGATGGGCGATTTACTCACGCGTGTTGCTCGCGCATGACATGACGCCCATGATGACGCTTGACTTGCGTATCCAATCAGGCTTGCTGGAAGTCACGTGGAATGTGAAGTTCATGCTCATACCACGTGACATTCAGCTAGCCTGATTGGATACGCTTGTCAATAGCGACCAACTCGCGCGAGCAAAACGCCCATATGGGAAGGCTCTAAACGTTTATGTTATGTCATTATTGATATTGATTTGTGTGAGATATGCCGACGATAGTTTCGAGAAGTTGGGCATCGTTGGAAACGTAGAGGAAAAATGAATAAGAATAGACATTATGACTCTAACAAAATTGACTATGCTCACAAACCCAACTGTGGGGGGTGGGGATTACGAGTCTATTTTTTTCTTCTGACTCATAATCCCCACCATGTCTGCCCCACTGGTGGGGACTATGAGTCAGAAGAACCTCAATAAGTGGGTTTATATGGGAATTAACCTCAATAAGTGCTGCAGGCAGCTGCCAATAGAAGCCGCTGGAGATAAGCAGTGCAGTCCATCACGAAGATAACGCATAGTGATCACAATCCTCTGTGATGAAGCTCTCTGCGGTTGTTATTGTATCTACATTATAGAGTCAACACACTAAAGCCACATCTCCCGACATCGCTATACAGCGCGGCAGAGACGGGTTGTGTCAGTAGGTGTCGGTGACTTTAGTGTCTAGACTCCATGATAAAATATTGTATGAACAAAATAGCTTTCGCCCGTGGCTTCGCTCTCGTAGTAACTGAATAACAAGCATATGTAATCCAGGGCATAAACAATGTATATTCTAACTTTCATCCAAATCCGTCCAGCCGTTACGGGGTAGTGTGGGAACAATCATACTCTCTCTTTCTCTCACACACAAACTTTCATCTTTATTACGTGAGTGTGATACAATAAATAAAACAAACGCTACCGTTCCGTATATGAAGATATTATATTTTCAAAGAACATGTACTTATTTTTTATATCAGCATAACTTTTGTCAATACAACGTGAGAAACAATACCATCCACCGTTATATTTATACCATTATAATAACAAGTACATAACTAATATTAAATACATAATTATTGTGATTTCGTACAATTCTACACACATTAAAACGATACAAATAGTTGGGCTCAACATTAGTGAAATGGAACGTAAATAGAATTTTAAAATTCAAACTGGAAGGAATCAAGTGAAAATTAAAGGTTTTTTTTTATAACGACGTTGCAGCTTCCTAGACATTCTTCCTAACATACACATACATACTACCAGCGTTAGTAAGAAGCTTCTTATGCAAACACTATCAGATAAAAACAACAATTTATTATATAGAGAAGAAGGTATAAAAGTACTAGGACAACAGGTACTAAAATTAATTTAAAACTATTGCCTTTTGTTTGAAATATATTGTGTTAAATGTAATAAAATCCATTGTCCTTAGTAGAATCTTAGATAGAGAAAGATACCTATTTGAAAGAATGAGATGTTTCGATGTATTTTGGAGAGAAAGAAGTGTTAATTTTTAGGAAAACTATTGCTTACAACCGCAACAAGCATTCAAATCTTAATTTACTTAACTATGTAAGTTTGTTAGAGGTTACAACTTCACATAAAAATAAAGTAACGTTTTATTCAGTATTATTTTGTATCAGTATTATCTTTTATCACATAACAATACTGTTTGTAAATGCTTAATATAAAAAGCTCACAATATAAAATTTACAAGAATGTGGGTACTTTAAAATTAGCTGCCTTGAATTGATGTTAGGGCGCGTCACTTCCATTTTTCTCATTTGCATATCAACAGCCGAAGAACGCGGACGTACCTACACGTCAAGTTTAAACGCATAACAAAAAATATGACTTAGAATGTAAGGCAGTGCTTCGACTTGTACAAGCTTTATCTCACAAAATATTTCTATTAGATTTATGATCATGAAGCTAGAATTACATTTTTGAAATAAATTTTAATGATATGCTGTCTGTCAGCTATTTTTGTGCATGATATGTAAGTTTTAAATTCAAATCAAAGCACGGAGAGAGAAAAGCAACATTTTTTTTCTAAGTTTCTTTGTAACAATTATATATTTACCTAATACAGTGTCTAAGTTTTCCTAAATAGAGGACTATAGAAAAACCTTAGCTCCTTCGCCTATATGGCAATAAGTTCTTAAACGTAGGCCTTGAAGGTTCTTATCTAGTGACAATTCTAGTGGAACAGGTATTTAAGCTACAAGGTAGATATATTGCTATAACCAATAACAGAACACCTACTTTCAAAATTTCAAGAGAAACAATCATAAAGTATTCTGTTACAAGTTAATATGTAACATTCATGTTATATATAATTTTACAAATAAAGTAAGCAATACAACTTTAGTATAACTTGACTAGATATAAGTTAAAAATAGATATTAACCTTACATAGTGATGCTATTTCAATGTTTTTATTTAGTTTATTTAGTACTATAAAATTATTCCTGTCACTGCTTGTCTTGAATGGACTATGAGAAACGGGAATATTTTTATGAAAGTGGGTCCTAGTTCTATCAGACAGAAAGCGGTCAGGCGTTCGAGCGCTGCTGCGTTCGCGTTTTGTGTTCGCATTCGCGTTCGTCGTGTCGTCTGTATTACGTTACTCAGCATGCATAAACAGCACGTGTTCGGTACTACGCGAATTCGTACATGAAATCCATGGCATAGAATTCAGAGCGCGAACGCTTAACGCTCGAATGCGTGACCGCTTTCTGCCTGCTAAGCCCCTCAGAAAAGGATATATCAAAATAGCGAAATCTAATCAAAACCTGTCTCTATAATTAATTGATTTATTGTTCTTAAACAAGGTATACAACAACAACGTTCAAATGATTGGTTCCTTTCCATTACTCTAAAAATGAAACTCAAAGTTAAAAAAAATAAAAATGTATATTTACAAATAAAAATATCAATAAATCTTTGGTCGTGGCGCGATGGCAAGCGGGCGAAGGGTAAAGTCGAATTTTAGAATTTTTGTTAAATCTGTGGCAAGCAATGATGGTAAGGTAGCGAATGAGTGTCGTGTGCTATGACGCTAATCACAAATGTTTTTGGACTTAGCTTTTGTAGTCAGAGCATCGTCGCTGGGATGTCCTCCTCCTGTAGGTAGAATTTTCTTGATAATTTCATGTTAAAGCGTTACCATCATCATCATCATCATCATTCACAGCCCAAATTTACCCACTGCTGGGTCTAGGCCTCCCTTTGTATATGCCAATCCCCACGGTTCAAAGCTCGTCTCATCCAGTTTCGGACCACGATGGATGCAATATCTGCTGGACGAGCGACGTTTCTGTACCCGGTTCTTGGACGCCATTCAGTTATCGTCTTACTTGACCTGTCATTACCTCGAAATTCATTTTAGTTCCGATATGCGGTTCTTAAGCGTTACCACTTAAATAAAATTCAAAGATTTTATAATATTTAATTTTAAAAAATCTACTCTGATAGGTCTTGAATCCACGACCTTCATATCAACAGGCTGAACAATTGCGTGACCAAGTCAACTTCGTGCCTGGTCGAAATTATTGGAATAGTTAATAGTAGATTCAATTTATTTTTACCTTATTTGTGGTTTATATTGTTTGAAAAATAAAATTTTGAAAAATGGACTTTACCTTTAGGATTTAATATTTTATGATTACTAACAAGTAGCACTACCTGTGTGTTCATTTAATGTTGCCATTACAGCAACACCTGTATATGAATTAATGTGCAAAATTTGAGCTCCTTCCGTTTTTTTAGTAATTTCGTAAATACTAAGATCAATATAACAAAACGCGCTAATAATATATCAGATAGAAAATAATGGTTCTCTCTACCTCTACCATTACCTACAAGATGATATCAACCGTTTGAACTAACCCGTAGGAACCTGCAAAATCGAAAATTTCATCATCATCAGTCTATAGCAGTCCACTGCTGGACGGGGCGGTCTCGCCTAATGAGCACCTTCGCGCCCTGTCCTCAACTCGACAAATCCAGATTCTACCAGCAGCTGCTTGTAGATCGTCACTCCATCTAAACGGAATTATTAAATTATTAAATAAATCAAAGATTCAATCAAATAAAAAAGCATTTCGGATCAGGAGGTTTTGGCAGCTAAATGTTCTTGGGCGCAAATCGGCTGTAATTTAAAATGCTCTTAGACTAAAATGTCCTCAATTTAAAATGGTTTTGGAAGGTTAATGGCCTTTCCAATAGTTAGGCACTCATCATGTCTTTGAATCAATTTGACCATTACGGAAAAACTACCAAGGAGCAATTTAATATCAGAAAGTATTTATTTTATTTACTGGTAGAAAATATGTAGGTATTGAATCTTTTTCATACCTTCAGTATCACACATTCTCAAAAGAGTATTTATGAAGACAGGATTAAAAATGTCTGGCATAGGTATATTTCAAATTGCGGACATTTAGCTCTCATGACGTTTTACATTGCGAATATTCTGTAATAAGGACTTTGTGCTCTGAAAACTAACAGTCATTTTAAATTGAGGACGTTTTGCTCTCAGAGCATTTTATATTACAGTCGATGTGCACACAAGAACATTTTGCTTCCAAAACCTCCTGAACCAATATGTAAAAAAGCTATAGAAAGCCAACATCAAACTGTAGATGACATGTGCATTGTGCATGGTGTTCTTTTGTTTAGTAGGTAAGAAGGTAATCAGATTTTAGGTATTACTTTAAAATATATTTTTGGCACAGTTTAAATACTTATATAATGAATAATATGGAATGTTTACATATTATAGTCATATAAATGTTATTGAACTATAAAAGTTATGTGTGGCTTAAAGTTGAAAAAGCTACAACTCGACAACACACAATTATTTATTTACAACTTTTCAATTTCAGATGAATGATTTCTTTCTTTATTTTTCTTATGATCAAGTGATCATTATTATACCAAATCCATAATAATATGCTTGCTTGCATCAAAAATGTGATGTATTCCAAACTTGTTTCAAACATAATAAAGAAGTTAGCAAGAAAGTCCACTAACTTATTTACATTGAAGAAAGGGAATAATTCATATTCATATAGTTTATTTCCACAAAACGGCACATAAGTATACTTCAACACAAAGTAATAAGCTTGTTGCGCCCACCATTGTAATTGTACCATAACATCGGTGAAGATCGCGACGCCGTTTCGACTCATTCAGAGAACCTTCATCAGGTTGAGTGAACACGATAATGGCACGTCAAAATGTGGTTTTCAATATGAATGATTATGAATGTTGAAATTATAATTAAAGTGATTGAAAACCAGTAACAGCAAACTGTGCATCACACCATTCTCTATAATCCAATACAATACCCATATAATTACATTGTCGACGTTCACGGGTAGCAGTTCGTCTGCTAATGTTAGTTCTGGGGTTGCTGACTCCACTTCTGGTACCTCTGTGTCTTCCTGCAGCTTTACTATCCGTGAATTCTGAATCAAATCAAAAATATTTAATTAAAAAATATGTTCTTATTATGAACTTTTATGGTTAGAAAGGCTTTTTGCGAAGGGTACGTCCGGGGAAGTACTTCCATCATGCATATTTTTGGCAGCATTGCTGTTTTTTGGTTAAAAGATTGTGTGCCAGTGAAATAACAGACACAGGCCTATATGCCTGAAGTTGATAGAATATCGCCTCAGGTTTGCAAGTATACATGTTGGATGGATACAAACTATAAGGAGACCCATCTTGTTTGGAGGATTGTCTGCTAGCTTTGAAATTACTGGAGGTTTCTAGACACAGCCGCTGTATTCGCTATCTCATTTGCCAAATTAAGTGATATGCAACTGACCTGTATTTGCAAGCATTGACATTTTACGAGTATCTGTTGAAATTCGAACATGGACAAACTGACACAGCCTGTGAAAACAGTCTTAGTGATAATTGAGATATGCTCGACGGCCAAGAGGCGATCACCAGCCCGATGGTCGAACAAACTACATCGTGGATATAGCGGGGAATCTGTGGATGAGGCTTGCAAGGGACAGAAAGGAGTGGCGTGATCAAGAGGAGGCCTATACCTATACCCGCATATACCCCAATGTGGGACTTCAGTGCAGAACTTTTCCACCCAATAGTGGGTGTTAACGGGCTAAATAATTATGATTTCAAAATATATTTTTAAGTGCTTTGCTGGTGCTCGATGAACATGTCATCGATTTGTATTTGTCAAAAAGTATCTTTAAGCTGATCGAGACTCAGATCTGATATCGATATCACTTGAGTTTGCCTTTTAGAAATTTGGTTAGTCTATGAACTATGCTTACCTCGGTCCTAAGCCTATTGAGCAGCTTGTCTCTTTCGCTCTTGAGAGCGTCACATCTCATTGTCTCACTCTCATCCAGCACTCCTTTCACTTCCAGTTCTGCTATCAGAGAGTCTTTCTCACTGATTGCCCCTTCTAATACATCTTGTCTGAAAATACAGAATATCATCTCACCAAAAATCTATAAGTTCACAATTAATTGCAAATTGGAAAATATTTTATGACTAGCTTCCGCTCTCGGCTTCGCTCGCGTTATAGTTATTCTATGCTCCGTGAACTGTTTTCCGGCTAAAGGGAACCCTATGTCCTAGGGACTTACTTTTTTAGCGATTACGAAATTTCATCGTAATCGCTAAAAAAGTAAGTCTCTAATAAACTCACTTTCGCATTTATTATTTAGGATAAGATTAACCTGATTTCTTTTTGTACCTTTTAAAAATAGTACTGTTGATTGAAATGACAGTTTAATCTGCGATAAGTGCTACCTAGAACTCGGAAACATACATCTTAGATTACTGGATATGGAGTGTATTAATTCCTACCATTTTATCTACTATCTCTAGCAAAGACACTCACATCACATGTGATAATTGACGCAACACCTCATCTCGTTTGCTCTCCTCAGCACGTAACTGCTCTTCCAGCCGCTTCAAGCGCTTCAGAGCTGTTGAACATGTTGAGCAGTTCATCGTTGAAGCATTCTGGAAGGACAGTATCCGCTGCTCCATCTTTCTCATCTAAAATGTTTCAAACGGGTTAAATAACTTGTGAGAGTTCTGGAAAGTTTATGATGCATTTTAGTCTACATTTTTTTAGACAATCTCTATGAAAATAGACAGAATATTCATAAAAAATAGGTACATTATAAAACATGGAGCCAAAAACTGAAGTCGGGTTTCCATCTATAAAGGCTAGACAATCTTAAAACCATTAATATTTATTCTTGGTTCGTCAGTCTTTAATTATAAAATTTGCAATTTAAAATCCTTACCTTGTGTAAAGTATCTATTCTCCTTTGCTCTTCCTCATAGAAAACCTTCTCTCTTTCTGCTGCCACCATAAATGACTCCTTCAAGGCCTCTTCTAGTTCCAATATTCTTTTGTCTTTACAATCTGAGCTCAAACCGGTTTTTTTATTAATTAATAGTTCAAGATCATTAATTCTTTCGTCTTTGCTTCTTACTACCGCAAGAAGTTGCTCAAATTCAGCTATATTATTATTTTCTCTCAGGGCTTCCTCTAGTATCGATATACATCTTTGTTGTTCCATTATCTTGGAATTTTTTATTCCCATCTCTTTGGTCAGTTGAGATATTTTTCGAGTCAGCTTACAAATATTAGGCGGTTCTTTCTCATAAAGCATAACGTCTAATTCGTTGTCACTTCTGCTGTACCGGCATTTGTCTAATCTATTCGCTACCTTACCACTCTTTTGCAATTCAAAGAAGCTTTTACTCCTTTTGATGTTCGTTAGCTCTCTGCTCTCAGATATCTTAAGCAATTCTGATAGTATGAGTGATGATTCGTTCAATTCTATTTCTAAATCAATAACTTTCATTTTCTTATCTTCAAGCCGTGTCTTTAAATCGTCCTTTTCCGCCAAAGTTTTGGTCAAATCGTCTATCGCTGCCAATTCGTTTAGCCTCGCGCGGGATATCTCCTAACAGAATGGGGTCAAAATAATGAAAAAACGAAAACATAAATCAAAAGAAAAATGATAGTTTTACTTCAATAACAAAATTCAACAATATAAAACGAAAATTTAAGATCAACATAGACTTTAGATTTATTTATAATTATGATATTTCGCATAACAAGTTTCAAAGCCGGATAACATTGAATAGTGGACAACTTACTTCTTCTATCTGGATACATGATTACTTAACAGTTTTACAATATTGTATTTTTTATGAATACTTAAAAAATAATTTCCACTGAACACGATTATTCTTTTAAACACTTAAACATTATCGCTAAACTAAGAATTATCTTATTGTGTGCTGGTTACAATGTACTGAGGAGAGCTGATTATGGAATTATCAACAAGAATGTTATTATTATCTGAACACTTTCATTATACAAAATGCTTAATACGAAACTGCATAATGCTTAGTTGAGAGACGTGGATAACGGAGATCGTTCACGGGATGATAACGACAGTCAAATAAAGAGAATCGAAAGTAAAAGAGCAAAGGAATGAATGACAGTCTTGGTGCGAAGGACTAACTTAGAAAAAGCTTTTGAGGAAGCCCGCGGGCCCGGCCTGTTTGCATGGAACAAGAAAGGTTATTTATTGTTAGTACATTTCGTAATGATAATAGTAGAAAAGCTGTTAGTTACAAAAACAATGAGAATTTTTTGTATTAAAAAGACTTCTAGAAAACTTTGCTCCGATTTTGTTTTGTTGAATATTTTTTTGACTTTACTCAACTCACTAAATCAACATGACTTAAACAAGATAATAATAATAATTGATTTTAAAGTGTTTGCCTACTCGTAAGGTAAATATAAGATGTTATAATATCCCAAAAAAATCGACTGAGGTGGCATTTGGCACCCGCAATCTTCGCATAAATACCGGGACGCGTTAATATTTGAGCTACCGAGCCAACTCCGTGCCTCGTCGAAATTTTCGAACTTTCGATATTAAATAACAGTTGAAAGAACATTAAGATTAAATTAGAAATATCGGTGGAAGTTTTCTAAAAGTATGTACAGCCAATGTAAGTGAATGCCTATTTTGTTAGGATCAGGTTAATATAACTATTAGAATGAATCTTACCTCTTCTTTTTGTGCTTGTGCTTGTTGCTGACTTTTCAATTTGGCTTGGAGATTTCTCAAAGATCTGAAAATCAATTTTCACATCAGCATTATCCATATAAACATCATTATCTTCGTCATTATCATTAAGATCATCATCACCATCGCTGTTTTCAGTCCACTGCTGGACATAACCCTTCCCTGATGAGCACTATTGTGCGCTGTCCTCAACTTGACGCATAGCTAAAAAGCCATTTAGTTTCTAAAACTAAATTAATGCACATTAAGAATAATCCTATTTCATCTACCATTTGTTTTAAACCTTCCTTCTTATTGTAAAATCGATTTCTTTGTAAAAGTTCTGTAAGCTGGAACGCAGAACCACATGTGACATAATAGATTTTCTATTATGCCTGATATTCATTGATCATCACACAACACAACACAAGAGGTTGATTGCAACCAAACTTACTGTGTCAAATCCATGATCTGTTTCTCCTTCTGCGCCTGTTCTTCTTGTGACATCTGCACCAATTGCAGCAATCTCTCGGTTTCAGTCGTCAGTCGCTTCGCCTCTTCTTTGCTTTGCTCCATCTGTTGCTTCAGTTGGTCAGCCTCTTTTTGTGATTCTGTCAGTTTGCGGTTTAGTTCACCTACTGCTGCTGTGCTTCCGCCAGCCTGAAAAATAATATCATTTATAAATATAAGATTATTTCAAGACACTTTTGATCTTGGAAATTGGTGCATGTAAAGTGAAGTTATGGTACCTAGGTACAGTTGTTTGTGTAACATTATTAAAGTAAAAAAAAAATATTTATCATAATCGTCAGCCTTTATCACTGCTATACATAAGCCTCCATTTGGTCCATCAGCTAATAAAAAAAACTTATTCCTAACGAATAAAATATATACGCGTACCTTCCTCAAAGATGCTTCCATTTGGTCCATTTGCTCTTTTCTCTTTTTCAACTGTCGATCTAATTCCGCCAACGCCTTCTCCCTTTCCTCCACGTCTTTCCGCTTGTTCTCTACTGTTCTTCTCTGTTCGTCAAACTGTTTTCTTGCGTCATCTAGCTTTTTAAATTCTTCTTGTAACTGTCTTCTAGCTTGGGCTGAGTCCTCTCCAGCTTTGGCGTTCTGAGCGCCAGCTGCCTGGAGTTTCTTGTTCGCTTCGTGGAGATCGAGCTGTTTGAAAAATTAAGTTTTATTTTGTATGATAATTTTAAAGATTTATTTTTCAAAAAAGGACTATACGCTGGCATATTTTTTAAACCGAAATGAATAAAGTCTATGTTTTTTTTATGCTTATCAAAAAAAACATGCATGATGAAAGACTACTCAACGGCATGAATTTGTTCGATGAGATCAAGCAATTTACAAATATATTTATTTGAATAAAGAAAAATAGGTACAACTACCGGTCAGGCAAGTAAAAGAAGATAAAAATGCGCATAGTCCCTTTTCAATTAATTCCTAGACAAAAACAAACTTTGTAAGAACTAACAAATAAAAATGCTTTATAGTAACACAAAAGCTATATAACTTTTTACAATAATATGGCAAAAATTATCCTTGATCACAGCAAAGAATTATGAGAAGTGGTTTAACGTTTAATGTATATTGCACATACACATGACTAAATAATAGAATAGCCGACACTGCTGAAAAAAAAACGATACAAATTATAGAGTTCCTAAAACACTTAAAGCATTTGAAGAAGCATTCGTCAATAGAAGTCTTGAATTCAAATGTCATGGTCTGAAGTTCTCTGTTTAACAAAGATTAATAACATAGTATTTCTTCAAACTGAAAATAGGTAATTAGGTTAGTAGGTAATACGTAAACGTATGTTCATAATTGAAAAGTAATTTGCGATAACCAATAAATGTCTTTATCATTGTCAATGCAAAGCTACCTACAAAATGCTATGTGATTGGTCATTGTAGAGTGGAATAGTGCATCCAGAAGTTTGTCGACGAAGAGGGACGTATATAAAGAACGTCCAGACCAGACTTTAAAACATCCTACGCACATCACATCAAACAGCCGCATATGGACCTTACCACTAACACAATACAGACTATAGGCACTTCACGGGTTGCAAGACTTGGTGCGAGTGAAATAAAGGTGCCGCAACATTCCGCAATCACAATAACAATGAATATATAAATAAAATAATAGAATGAGGGGTTGGAGGATGCCTAGCTGGTCGTGGTGACATGCTACTATCTAATACGTCAAGTGACAGCGCTATCGATACACTTAATGTTTATAATTCCATTATTTTTAGAGAATGCAATCTTGATGAAATGACGAGGCCATAATGATGCCATAATGATGATGGTTTTTAGTCTTGAATAATACAATAAATGTAATTTTAATCAATCGGTAACTTTATTAAGTTTAAGTTGAACCACAATTAAATTGAAAACAATTTGTAAGTACAACATACAGCAATCCTTCCTTGTTCATATGAGCTTTTTTAGTTCGCCTAAAGGCCTCTGACATGTACCGAAATCAGTACCAATAAATGAATCTTGAATGGCAAAAACCGGGATCAACATCTTAACGTGCCTTTCGAGGACGGAAGCGCTCAGATCGAAATAGCATTAAGCAATAAAGATAATAATGAAATGTTTATTGCAGTTTATAGCTTTTACTAATATGACAATGTTTTCTATAGAAATCACGCATAACACTTCGCAATATTGAGGTTCAAAATAAATGAAACAAGAGAATGCTACTGCACATTTCCTTGTATAATACCTAAGTGCCTTTATAAAATAAGGACATTGACAATTATATACCTACTTTGCCAAGACCTCCACGACCATTTTGTATTAGTTTGTGCAGATAAAACAGGATGCAGACAAAGATAAACATAATGTTTGATAAAAATTTATAGATAATACAATCCTAACTAATATTAAAATGCGAAAGTGAGCATTTTTGTTTGTTGTGCTTTCACGACTACTCGTCATTAAATATTTCGTATTTTTATCCATAAAAGTTGCTGACGGATAGAAAAAAGCTGAGATGGAAGCTAGAAGGGAGTGATTTAAAAATAGTTTTGATTCATAGTGTGACAGTAATAAAAAGATAACGGATATTTTATGATATTCCTGTCAACTTCATTTTGAAATAGCGCAATCACTAGACGACATACAACAATGACCGGCAATGATGAACAACAAAAAAATATGAACATCAACAATATCTACGACACCGGTGCAGTGATAAGCAAATTTACAAAGGTTCAATCGAGTTCAATCAATCTAGGTGAGTATCAGTAAAGAGGTTGTTGTAGCTAGTAAAGATAGAGCAATTTTTGTCTTTCATTGATATAAACTTGCACCTTTCTATTTTTAGAGATGCTTGCAACTAAGTTTTTTTGGTACATGTAGTTACAAGAGTACACTACACTTAGATCTGTAAATAAACATCTTGAATCCTAAACCTAACATTCTGAAGGTGAAGAAAGAAAAATTACCACTTGGGTGAAAAGGTATTTTGCTGTGACCTTGATTTTTCACTCTCTACATTATTTTTAATTTATGCTTGTAGACTTTTATTCTCCCCGTCATTGAAGCAAACGCATGCTTAAAGAAAAAAAGCCTTTTTCTCTAAAGCAAGCACGTCTCCAATTCGATTGATGTAGGCTTCCAAGGTTCCTCCTTTCGCAATTGATTTGGAATTATCTTATATTCTTTATAACCATCATCCTTACAAATGATCTTAGCATCTGCCTAGCCATCTGCTGGTGAACATAGGGGAGCCTAATGAGCGCCATTGCGCCCTGTCTTCAGCTGTCAACAGCCTTATGCAGATAGTCAGTCCACCTGACTGGAGGATGTCCTACGTCATTTGCTGATCGCGGTCACCACTCAAGAACTCGTTTACCTCTTGGTTCTTCATCAAATATGGCCAGCCCACTGCCATACTCTCTTAGACTTCGGTGAAACTTCGAATATTTCTAAATCACAATAATGGTTTTGGCAAGCTATGTGTATTTTGGTACCAGTTGGCAATAAACGAATCTAGAATGGTTGCAGTAAATTGTCCCTTTTTTATAAAACCAACTTTGTTTTTTTTTACGGTGTAGCGTTTAGTGGTAAACAGTAGTACCGTTTGTTTAGAAAGCTTCTCTACATTCAAAGGTTGCCTGGAAGTGATTACTTTAAATGATAAAGTCGCCCATTGTACCAATATTTTTAATGTCTTTTTCATAAAGTTGGAATCATTTGTATGGTATGCCATAAAGTTGTATATTTCTATGTAAGTAAGTTAATAGCAATGATTGTAGTTTCGGGACTAATGATGGATAATCATCACCTGCCTTTTTTTTTTCTTAAACCATACTGAACACTATACTCCTATAACTTTTTGGTAGTACTACCATGTAGCTACAATAACAATAAAATATACTGAACTCAATTGAACCAACAGTCCTATGTCACACCGACCATTCGTTGCCGGGCGATCCTCCAACTGACCTGACTCTTCTCCAACTCCTGAACAAGCATCTCGAGTTGCGACTGGCATCGCTCCCTCTCCGTGGCCATCGACCTAGCCTCCGCTTGAGCCGCTTCAAGCTGCTTCTGCATTTCCCGAACGTCGGAACCGCCTCGCGCTTGAAGCTGTTGCAATTGCTGGTTCTGTTGCTGCATGTGTTTTTCCAAGCTCTGTAACTGCTGCTGGCATTCCGAAAGCGCTTTTTCTGCCGCGATCGCTTTTGATTTCTCTTGTTCGACTGCTGCCCGCCATTTGTCGATTTCGCCCACTTTTTGCGCATCTTTTTCTGCTTTCTCTGCTCGCTGACGTATAGCATCTCTTTCTTTGACGGCATTTTGGACTTGTTGTTGAAGCTTAGTGATTTCTCGTTCTCGGTTTTCGATAACAGCTTTCGCCCCTCGCTCAGAATCTTGTGTCATTTTACTTTGTTCTTGTTTTAATCTACGCACTTCTTCTCTCTGCTTCTGCAATTCGGCTTCTGAAGCGTTCAGTTCTCGTTGGAAGTTAACGAGCATGTCTTGTGATTTTTCTAATTGGGCTACTAGTTGGTCACGTTCTATCGTCAATTGCTTCGTATCAGCTTCTAATTTGACTATTTGTTTTTCTATTGCGTCTGCTTGCTTGTCCCTTTGTTCTAATATTGAAGCCATTTTTTCTCTATCTCTGACTGACTGCGCTAATTCTTGTTGTAGCTTGACTAAGGTTTCCTGAGTTCTGTGGTCCAGAGTTCGTTGTTGCTGTTCAACATTTCGTCTTGTGTTTTGTATTTCGGCCCGTAACGCATCTCTTTCTTGTTCGATTTGCCTACTTTCAAGTATTGTTCGTTCAAGGCGCTCGTGCATACGACCTAACTCATTCGTCATCCGATCATACTCCACGCGAGTTGTTTCGTTCGTTTCTTGATACTTGGCTAAATGCATCTGAGACTTTTCTAGTTCCTTTGCTAGCCGGCCTGCCTCCATTTCTGTATTATCTCGCGCTTGAATAGCTTTTTCAAGTTTATCTCGTAAACGTTCGATCTCAAGCCTGTCTTCCGTACGGGCTTTGTCACCAGCGACTGCCTGTAGCTTCATCCTTTCGATCTGTTGCAACTCGTTTTTGAGTCTCTCGTTATCTTTATCCAACTGTTCGGATCGGAGTTTCATCTTCTCGCATCGATCTCGGAACTTTTCACATTCGATGTGAGCTCGCTCCAACTCCGATCGTTGCTTTTCGAGCGCTGCACTGAGTTTAGTAACTTCACTTTTCGATATTTCGAGCTGAATATTCATTTCATGTAGTTTTGTTTCCGCTGCTTCCTTCTCCGCTACCAATCGTTGCACATCAGCCTGTGTTGCTTCGTAACGTTCACGGTGTTTGTCGATTTCTGCCTGCAATCTCGCAACTTCAGTAGCCCACTTATCCTGTTCAAATTGATATTTACCTCGAACGCTCTCGACGCGTTCGAGTTCAGATCGAAGACGCGTGACTTCTTCCTCAGCCTTGCGAGCTCGTTCTAAGTCGATTGTAGTCTTTTCTAACCGCGCGCGAAGCCTTTCCACCTCCAGTTTAGTTCGTTCATGTTCCTCTTTTGTGTCGTGGTACTTTCCGTATCTTGCTGCATATCTTTCAGCTTCTTCTCTTGCACCTGAAGCATCTTGTTTCACCTTATCCAGTTCAGCTTGAACCCTTCTAAGTTCGGCTGAAACTTTATCGTGCTTATCGTACATCTTTTCAAGCTCTACTTGAACTCTGGCCATTTCTTCTTGAGTCTTTTCATTGGAAGCTTGGGCTTTTCCGCACTGAGTCATCGCTCGGTCGTATTCAAATTGCAATCTTTCACTGTCAGCGACTAATTTTTCTTTCTCTGCTTGCAACCTTCTCAACTCAATCTGGCTCTTTTCATATCGATCTCTGACCATTTCGATATCAACACAAAGTCTGTCCATGTCTTCCTTGGCTTTTTCTTCTTGTTCTTTAGTCCTGCTCAGTTGTAATGAAGCTCTATCATACATTTCTTGTAATCTGGCCAGTTCATCTTGCATCTTTCTCTGTTCATCTCTGGACTTAGTCGATACATGTAAATGCTTTTCTAGTTCTAACTCAAGACGATCTTTATCGGCTTCAAGGATTTCTATCTTGTTTTGCAGCCTGTAGATTTCATTCTGGGACCTGTAAGCAAAAAATATTTAAGTACATAAGAGAATAAATCAATTTTCGTTTACACATCGTCACCAACACAAGACGACACGACACACAATGATAAACTACCTATCATACTTTTCAAGCATTTTCTCGTATTCTTTGTGCGCTGTCTCCTTTTCTTCGACAGTCTTTTGTGAGGCGTAGATTGCTTTGTCGAGCTTTTCTTTAACAATCTCGAGTTCAGTTAGCGCGTCGTCTCGCTCCATCTGAAATAACACAAAGGAATATCTTTATTCAAATTCAATTCTTTGATATCTCCCAATACTCCCAAAGCAGCTTAACTTCAATAAGTCTAGTTTTATTTTATAAATTCTTGGTTAAGAACTAGTACAGTATCTGATTTGAACTTATTACATTTTGTAAAGAGTCAGATAGTGAATTTTTGATATTACTCATAACTATACTAAAAAGTTTTCCTCCATGATTGTACGGAAACTGAGTAGTGAGTTAAAAACTTTACCCTTCTAAGTGGGATCAATACAATATCTGATACTTAAATACATAGGCACCTACATTTTATAAAGAGTCAGATACACAAATATAAATCTATACTAATAAGTTGGTCCACCAGGATGAGCAGTAAGAGAAAAACATTACCCTTCAAAGTGGATAAAATATAAATCGTCTCTATGTTAAGAAATATGACTTAAGTAGCATCATCAAGTCTTATTTTTGCTAAATTAGCAGCAGATGCTAGGAAATTAAATTAAAACTCGTCGTGGAATTTTCCTTTTACTCGGCTTCCTTTCTGGTGAATAATCATGGTACGACGAAAAACGTTCTCTACCTAATGTAGGCAAGTCTAGTGTTTTACTCATGAAACTCTAATGAACTCGAATGTCTCTTAACGAGTCGAAACGCCGTCGGTGCCTTCACCGATGTAACGGTACGTGAAATTCCCGTTTTTCAATATGAAGTCTAGTGTTAGCAATGTGTCTTGCTAGTCCTCGAGTACCTATGGAATACAATCTATTTTATAGACAACAAGCTGACCCGCCCGCAACTTCCTTTGCATGTACACGCTTTTTGAATGCAGGTATGTGTTTCCACGGAACATGGTAATTTTACGCGGAACCATAAATATGTACGGAATGAAAACGTAAACAGACATAAACCTACATAACCTACCTACCCGTACCATTGTAACCCCCCCCCCCCCCCTCACCCTCATAGGTACGGTGGTTTGCTCCAACCATACCTAAATGGCTGCCATTTTCCTCACCGTAAGTTTTTGGTGTTGTTGATGCGCCTTCTCCCATCTCTCTCTTAGCACGTCCAGTTCAGTCACAGCGCTATCTCTGTCTCTCGCAGCTCGATTAGCAGCGGCAGCAGCGGCTTCTACTCTTTCTCTGCAGCTTGCTGCTTCGGCCAATGCGCTGTCCCGTTCTTTCTGTATGCGGGCGACTTGAGCCTGAAAGAGAGGACGATTATAAAAAACAACATCATGATTCATCATCATCTTCATCAGCCTATATCTGTCCACTGCTGGTCATGCTCCCCCAATGATCACCATTGCGCCTTTTCCTCAGCTCGGCGCATCCAGCCTCTACCATCAGGCTTTCGCAGATCTTCACTCCATCTAGTAGTTGGGCGTCCTACACTAGTTGTGTTTCTTCAAGTAAGTAATCTTGTAAATAACTCAACCATCAAATAAATTAAAAAAAAAAGAATTTCGCGTTTTGTTTTCAATTTATTTTACAGAGGCAATTACATTTTTTTTTATCTATATAAAAATAAAACTTGAATAAACATATAAAGCTGGACATTATCACACAGCATGTAGCCCCAAACTAAGCAAAGCTTGTTATGAAACACATAACTGATATACAGCATAGATCATTTTTTTGGTAATATGTCGGTGATACGATCCTCCTTCGAGCATTAAAAATTTTAGAGTGGCAAGAACACAGATATAGAAGAAAACTAGATAAGTCTTAAAATTCACTATGTTCTGAACTCATACTGCTGATCTCTACTTTCTTATGTCCATATATCATTTGCTAGAAAGGGATGTATACTTTATCTCAATGCGATTTCTGCGACTTCGTACCAGGGCATTTCAATGAAACTGCATAGAATTTTGTTCGAGCGCCCTGGTACGATTAACTTTTTGATCTCATTTGAAGTCGCGTTGATATATGTATACGTCCCTTTCTGATGATATTGGACATAAGAAAGTAGAGATCTGCAGTATGGGTTGATGTTCAGAGCATGAATGAATTTAAGGGTTCTTCTATGGTTAAGACATAGTTGGACAATAATCTCGATGAAAAAGATGACCTCTGTGGCACAGTGGGCAAAGGTCTGAGAAATGTTTGCATGTTCTGCAGATATTTGTCTCGGGTTCGGGTGTTTTCTATGTGTGATGTTTATGTATATATGTTGTAATTTGTGAGAACTGTTATTATTTTTGGTCAATAAATATTTTTGTATATACAAAATAATATAAATATATCAATCATGTGGGTCCCATAACACAAGCTCTGCTTAGTTTGGGACTACATGATGTTGTGTGATAGTCCTGCAATATAAAAAAAAAGATCTTCATCACGCCCAGGCATTACGTATTCGGTGGAGTGTCTGTGTATATTGTTAATCTAACTATTCTGGATGAATCCACCATTATTCTCTTCTCCCGACAATCCACACCTACTAGTGAGCTACCAGTATTGTGCAATGAATATAGAGCCTCCTGACAATGATTGTACCATTATTCTACCTATACTCCATATACATACCTATTACATTTAGAAAAAACTAAATAAACTTTATGCAACTTTGATATTAGCTTTCAAGAATATTTCTAACACTTCCGTGTTGTAAAGTTCCCAAAGGGACTTAAGACCACTTGGAGTTACAACGAGCGCTCCTAAGGGAACATTAAACAGAAAATCACTGAGAATGAAGAAAACATTTAGAAGCTTAGTAGAACAGACTGAAAACATTGTATTTGCTAAATCCACTGGTTGTTCTCGAAAATCTTTAATACTTTTATTTTTACCACGGCCTCTGTGCGTGTAATGTCTAGCTGTGGACTTAAATAAGCTGGCGTTGTTATTGATCCAACGAGAATTTTGAAGCACAATATTAAGTAAAAACGAATCTAGGTCAAATGTATTACTTGTCAATATTTTACTAGACTTACCTAAATAGAGCCTTCCTACTTCAGAGACACCATAAATATTTATGCCATAGCCGAGCCTAAGATCCCATACCGTTTGGCTAGATTCCAGGGGATTTCAAGGCGAACCGACAAACATGAGTTTATTTGGCATATGTATGGAATAATAACGTAAATTACCCATTGGTTCATAACATCGATTGGTCCTAAGCCAAGTTTACAACTGTTTAAACCAGTGTCAATAGATCTAGATTTAGAACTGATAGCAGTAGTAGAATCCTTTGCGAAGGGCTCATACGGGGAAGTTCTACCATCACAAGCACATGAGACTCAACACCTCCATGGCCTTCATGTCTCAAGTTGATTCTATGTTTTCCTAGTAAGTTAACGAAAGTGCACAATAGGGTCGACTGACTTAACACCAGTGTGGTAGACAGAAACGACAAATCTTGGCAATGCGGCTTCGCTCGCGCTATACGCCGATAAAAAGCCTTTTAGCCTAGCAGTAGTGTTAATTCAGGTAACAAACTATGTAGGTATGTTCCGAGTTTCATTGAAATCCGTTATGCCGTTACGGAGTTGAGGGAGAACAAACATACAGACACACACATACACAAACTTGATGATATGACGTATCTCGAGCTCAGAACACGGCGCAACGGCGCTCATTAGGAGAGGCCTATGTCCAGCAGTGGGCTTCTATATGCTGATGATAATGATGATAAATAATAAATATCAATATAATAATAATAATAATGCTTTTGAATTTATAATAACAGTGTGCTATAGTGTTATTAATAGAAAAATACAATTCAAAGTGAACCATAAGGTTCGTACTAAATACAGAAATTTTGATTTTGAGTTTGCGATCTCTGCCTTAGCATCTTGTGAGTACATTTTCATCGATTCTATTTCCTATCATTTCAAGAATATTGTATTTGTACCACAAATTGTGTGGGAAAATAGATAATAGAAATCGGCTGGAAGTGACGGAACTCGTTACTCTATTTTAGTAGCGGCTGCCGGCTCGCATAATTTATAAGGACTATTTTGTACCTGTCGATGTATCGATCAAGAGCTGTGGAGACCAATGATATGGATGCACCGATCCGACCCGATTTTTATAATGATCGGATCGTGGGCATCCGATTTCATAAATTCGGAGGATCATACAGATCTTGTTCGGAGTTTGATTCTGTTGTTATGTTAGTAGATATTATAATACAAATGTAAAATTATTGTCGGTACCTTTATATCATAATTATTAATGGCGCTTTCTAACAGATATAATTTTTATGCTAAAATTAATTTTTAATCTAAAAATCTTTTGAAAGTCAAATAAAATGCATCCGATCCGACCCACTGATCATCGGATTGAGACGTTAATCGTAACGTATCGATTACGTATCCTAGCGTAGCTCTTAGCACATCCCTACTCTATTCCGAGGGCTGGACTACTATTCGGAGATTTTCCGATTATTCGTTTCAAAACATTCGTAAATCGGTGACCCTAGAAATAATTTTGGTAACTTACTACTTGCTTATAGCGTAATTTACTTGATAGATATGTAATCGAATCGACATCAGATGGGATTGACTGGACAGCCAGTCATCATTCCTCTATTTTAGTAGCGGCTACCAGCTCGCATAATTTATAAGCACTAGTGTGTACGTACCTATCGATGTATTGATCATGAGCTGTGGAGACCAATGGTGGGGATGCGCCAGATAAGATCCGATTTTTATATACGGCATATTTTATACATTTTTTTGGGTATACTATCCCAGATTCAAATGATCATACGGATCTTGTCGATACGAAGAGCTGTACCCTGCGATCCCCAAGTTGCATGCCCATCGTAGGGATTATGGGCATATCCCCCTTCTTATAGAGAAGGCCTATGTCCAGAAGTGGACTGAATAGGCTGGTGTTGTTTTAAGTATACGGATCTTGTTTAGAGTTTGTTTCTATCAATATGCTAGTTGTTATTTTAATTATGTTTTTGTGATGTTAGTTGTTCATCATCAGCCTATAGCAGTCCACTGCTGAACATAGGCCTCCCCTAGCCCCGTTGTTAGTTGTTATTATATACAAACAGCATAAATAGTCATGGTGGCTTAATCGTTGGTAATTCGTAGATTAGAAAGGGGTTGACCACATTGTCTTTTCTGTGACCTTTATCATCATCAGCCTATAGCAGTCCACTGCTGGACATAGGCCTCCCCTAATGAGCACCATAGCGCCCTGTCCTCAGCTCGACGCATCCAATTTCTACCAGCAGCTATCGTTAAAACAAAATCTACTAAGAGTCGTTTCATAAAATGTATATTACATAACCAGTAAATAATATGCGAACAATGTCTAGACGAGTCGACGCCCGCAAGACAATCGATAAATTAATACGTTCAAGATATTTCGCTTCAGCAACTTCTGTAGCCATATTTATGGCAATATCTCCTTAGTGTTTGACTGTTAAGTGATGTTGTTTGGATGAAATGAATCATTGCCCTCATTGTCAAACAGTTGATTACTGTTACAATTTCGTTTAATGGATACCTATCCTTGTTCATCAATGGACACCATTATTTTTGGTGGGATGAACCCTATTGTCAGTTTTTTTCTCATCATCAGCCTTTAGAACTCTACTGCTTAACATAGGCCTCCCCTAATGAGAGCCATTGCGCCCTGTCCTCAGCTTGATGTATCCAGCTTCTACCAGCAGCCTTTTGCAGATCGTCACTTCACTTGCAGATGGCCAGAAAGCGTCCAATACTACGTTTGCCGAGCTGCGGTCCCCACTCTAGGACTCGTTTACTCTAGCGGTAGTCGGTTCTTTGGCAGATATTGCCAGCCACTGCCACTTCAGTTTGCTAAGTCTCTGAGCTATGTCGACAACTTTAGTTTTATGTTGGATAGTCTCGTTGCGGATTCTATCCTTCAGAGAAACTCCTAGCATAGTTCATTCCATAGCTCGATGAGCCCGTACGAGATGAGTGCATACGGCTCCGTATGTCATGACGGGGCGTTCTGATACTGACACTGGTTTTCTATCTTTGAGGAATACAATGAAGCTATTTAATTTTTTAATGGATAGACCTTCGTTTTTTAGGAATATATATTAATCTTACGAAGAAAATGCAATTTTATTTAATAAAAATATATATTTTCATGCCCAACACAGTGGTCAACTGTAGTGGGAACTGAAACTATGGGTATGGGTACCAAAGAGTCTATATAAGTCTATATATACCAACTCATAAAAACACTCAATCACAGAAAAAACGCGAACTGCAGCTTAGAAACCAACTAAGCTAATGAGGTCGGTCATATCATATTTTAAAATTCTGTTTCAGTGTGGTGAATGTATCAAAAACTAAATACAACGAATTTTCCCTTATTAAAATTCCTTAAGTTTAATTTTAGCTCGATCTATGTCCGATTGGACTTCGCGTGACGTGAGTTGAGTTTTCGTGGGTCATATCAATAATAGCTCTTATCGTGGAATAATAGGAATAATTTATATTTCAAGCTTTCATATCGATTTTTTAAGTCAGGTGGTAATTTTGCTTTATGTAAGCTTCGTATATAGCCTTTTTTATTCGTTTATAATTTATCATTTATTCGTTTATCTTGTCCTTGACGCGATTTCAGTCAAGTTGTACTGAAGCTTCTTAAGCTGCCTTATTGTCTAACCCAGCCTTATCTATAATAGTTGATGTTGTATATTTACGAGAACTCTCATTAGCTTTATCATGTTTGCCTCTGACGCAATCATAGTCATGTTGTGCTATTAATTCTTCAGCTGCCTCATTGTCTGACCCAGCCTTAACCATAGTAGCAGTATTTGTATACTTAAGGGTACTTACGTTAGCCTCATCATGCTTGTCCCTGACGCGATCACAGTCATGTTGTGCTCTAGCTTCTTCAGCTGTCTTATTGTCTGACTCCGCCTTATCTATAATAGTTTGCTAATACCTAGGTGCTACATTAGCTTTATCGTGCTTGAGTCTATAGCGCGATCACAGTCATTTTGTGTAGTTTCTTCAGCTGCCTCATTCTCTGACCTATCCTTATCTATAAGAGTTGTAGTTGTAAACTTAAGGGTACTTACATTAGCCTTATCATGCTTGTCCCTGAAGCGATCACAGTCTAGTTGTGCTGTGTCTCGTTCCTTCTGCAGCCTTGCAGCCTGACCCAGAGCCTTGTCGAGTTGCGATTGGAGGGATTCAAAGTCGTATGCTTGCTTCTCACGGTCAACTTGCAACTGGAATAGTCAAAGATGTTTAATTACGTACGTAATTTTATTATAATAGTTCTTATTGGTTATTCTTGGTGTTTATTTTGATAAGATGTCCCAAGTAGAAGTATGCAGAGGAATTAGAAACCATCCCATGGAGACTACAAACCATCATTCGACCGTCTGCTCTTCTACCAGCTGCGTTGTGAAAAACCTCGATCTTACCTTTCTGACTTCAGTAGCAGCCTTATCAAGCTTTTCTTGCAGTTTATCGATCTCAGAATGAGCTGCGTCAAGCGCCGCTTGCAGTTTGTCTTGCTGCAACTGAGCTTTGCCAAGTGTAGCTTGAGTTCTTTCTAATTCCTCTCTGGACTTATCCAGCTCGGCCATAGCTTTGTCCCGTTCGGAGTGAAGACGGCTTATAGATGACTGCAGCCTATGGAAAAGTTGTTGATATTAACACCAATTAAGTGGGTTGACCGTAGGATCATTTTCAAGTTAGTTTTAAGCGCTACCTCCATGAGTTACTGTATCGCGGTGATATTATCGTCCTGCCACTTCATTCTATAATGTCTCTATGAACGTGTCTCTATACTATCGCCGTATCGCCGTGTGGGAACTGGCAAACTCGCGGAGGTAGCAGGTTAATGTTAAGACTTCAGTACATGGCTATATACTACATTGGAGTCCTTCGAAAGACCTAAAACACTATCATGAACTGAATATACATATCTCAGTACTAAGAGAAATGCGCTCACCTGTCATACTCCTCCTTCAAGCTATCCTGTTCTGTTTGTGCATTTTCAAGCTTGGCTTTGAGACGATATACTTCACCCTGAGACTTTTCTAGTTTCTCCTGTAATGCACCAGCTTCCACTCTAGCTCTTTCTGCATCAGCCTGCGTCACTCTCAACTCGGCTTGAGTACGTCTTAAATCTTGTGCACTCTTATCTGCTTTCTCTTGCACTCTGTCAAGTTCTTGAGAGGTTGTTAACGTGCTTCTACCGAAAGTCGTCTGGGACCGCTCGAGTTCGTGTTTCAGACGCTCGTTCTCTAGTTCAAGTCTGGCCAAGCGTTGTTTTGCTGCTTCCCAATCAGCACCGGATCTGCCAACTTCACTGGCAGCTTTGTCCAGTTCAGCTTTAGATTTTCCTAGTTCGGATTGTGAACTTTCAAGCTTTGCTTCAAGTCGGTCTTTCTCAGCTTGCGCTCTTTCAAGTCTTGCGCCAAGCTTTTCGACTTCACTCTCTAGCGCATGTAACTTCATTTTGTATTCTGCTATTTCTCTTTCGTGAAGTTCACGTTCTTCGTTTTTCTCATGCTCAGCTCTATCTCTCTGTTCGCGGAGTTGTTGTATTTGCTTTTCTTTGTCTCCTATTACTTCTTCGAGAGATGATAGTGCACCTTCAGAAGAACAATGGTGCGCTTGCATTGCGTTTAGTCTCGCACGAGCCATGTCTACTTGATTGTCTTTCTCTTTTAACAGGTCTTCTAAGTTTTCAATCTGAAAATAGTTTGGAGCTAAAAGATTTTGATGGTATACTCTTAACACACACTTAACCACACTAACAAAAAATTCCTAATATAGAAAATTTACAGCACACATTCCACAAATATACCTATACGGTAGCTAAAAAGCAAACAAAATAAAAATAAAACAAACAAGGAAATAAAATATAAATACTTACGATACAAACTAAATGATGTAACGAGCTTGCGAATTTACTTACTAATTCTGTTTTAAAAACTTTACTTTGACCCAATTCTGGCGTACACGTAGCCCATACCAAGATATTTTAGCGCAAAATTGCAACGAGAGAGCCAAACATTAAACAGATAATAAATATAGCTGAAACAGCGATGAGTCAGTTGATAAATCGGGCACTTTATTTTTAAACGCTTTTAACATTTTATATGAAGTTTGCGCTTTGATAATAGTACATCTAAACATTAACGACATGACTGTTGTGCGAATAAGAAACTTTGTTTTGTACCAGTTTCTTAATACTTCAATAAAAATGAATTAGTTTTGAAACATACATTGTATACTTTTAAAATTGATCGATAATTTCATTTGCTTGATACGGTATCACCTAGTTGCTCATTCGATTGAAAACTTTATCCCAATGAGCATTCAAATTCAGGCTCTCATCGTAATGTTGTCTTTATTATTTCATGTGTATGGCTGACAAAATATACAAACACAAACAAAAAATACTAGATAAAATAATAAAAGTATAATTACTACTACATACTAAAATAAATAATTTATTTAAAATTGAGGCTATTTCAGACAATATTTTTTATTCGTCAGGTATCATAGGAATAAAATTATGAAGTATAAATAGAAGAGACATTTTTCAAACTTTAATGGGTAATCTATCTAATAAAATCTCATTAGTGAGATAACTGACGATTAAAAAATGTAATTGATAAAGTATAACGATACTCTGAACGATACTCCTATAGAGTTACTTCTGTCATTCAGAAATAAGCAAACAACTCTCTGAAGTTAATCGAAAATAAGATTAACCCATCCAATTATTTTCATTGTAAATTTAATATTTTAATTCCGGAAATTCCAATCGTTTCGTTTCCAGTAGAGGGGAGATGATTGGCTAAACCAATGAGGATTATAGGATTATTCTTATTTCATTTACTTTTAAGATTGAATCGAGAATATTTCAAAATCTGTTGTCTTAATATCGGTAGTCTGATTTATTACGTTACAGTCAATTATTAAGTTGATATATTTTTCAGAGGCTCGATCACTAAGACAAGAAGAAAAGTATTCGTATCGTAGACGTAACATTTTGGCCAATGATAAAGCGTAGATTCAATATAATTATCTCTTTGTTATTGGAAAATAAAATCGTTTCTCTTGCGTTATTTCAGGTCGAAATATATTGTGATCTCCTTACTAACTATCAAACTTAAAAAATCGAATCAAAAATCAAATCTAATAAAAAAATCTTCAAATTAAACTTCAGAGTTGACACTTTTACAACGTCTTTTTTACTATCTGTGAAAATATCGTCAGGCCGATATTTTCGGGTAGCTAAAACTGCATTAGAGGTCAGTCAGGCAAACGAACAATTCAAAAGCTTTCATACTAATTTGATTTGATTTAGACTTTTAAAAGTATATAGTTGATATTTTGCGTATTCAAGGATCCACTATTATTAAGGGCATCGAAATAAGGTGAGCCAACATTCAAAACCCTGCAATGTCTTATCAACTCAAAGGTCCTAAGTTGATACTAATGCTTACAGCCACGTTTTCATGAACCATCGAAGAAGGGACGCGTTTGGTAACTTCTACTGTCTAGCACTGATTCACCAACAACATGAACTGCACTTCTTCCTTCCTACCTTCCGCTGCAGCACGTTTATCTTCCGATCCTTGATTTCAGAGTGATCTCGTAACTCAGCCAGTTCGTGTGCCGCGCCTAACGCTGCCGCGGTCTTCTTGTCAAGCATCCGACTCTTCTCGTCTAAACGAGCTTTTAGTTCTTCCACCTGTATTCAATTCAAAACTCATTTCAATTTTAAACTTTTAACCCCATCAAAGTCTAAATGCTTACTAGCTTCCTTACTATGGTGTTTTCTTTGATGTTTAAAATGGACGGGTTTTGAGTTTGCTTAGTCCATTATGTTTTTGAGAACTCTACAGTTGGTCCATTGACTTTACTAATGAGCAGTTTCTAATCCTTAGAATGATTATCTATCCTAGGTTAACTTCCTAAAACTCTATACTTTTACGTAACTAGATTTTACTACTCATATTTACATACTCAATATTGAGTTGTTTAATTTCTAGTTAAGATTTGGCTTCGTGGAAGGCAAATTGAACACAATGAATTTAATTTTTTAATTTAGGTAGCGGTACCTACTGCCTATAAAAACATACCTATGTTTTAACTTACGTCTGTCTGTAGCATACTGTAATGTTCTTCTTTAGCGCACAGCGATTCCTTCAAGACGGCGATATGGCGTTGGTAATCTTGGTGCTGCTCCTCCAGCGCTTTCATCTTGGCAGCCATCGCTAGGATCTCCTGGTCTCGCCTCTGGATCTCCAGGCGGAACTCATCCAGCTGCTCATCATTCCACCATCCCAATATAAAATTAGATAAAAACCCAAAACGGTTAGCTGAACAAGGAAATGGAAGACTCAAATATCAAATAAATCTATCTACTAGGCAAAAGTGATGGAAATGATATCGATCTTAAAAACCACAATCTACTCAATAATACTGGTTCATGACTTATCATTAATGTTAGTACCGAAGGATGAGCGACAAGCTTATGTTAGTTTAAAGGAAATGTTCCCAGCACTTAGTGAACACGTGTACGGTGCCATGGAAGACATTTCAACAATTCATTCTCACACGTTCATCATGCAATTCGTCAATCAAAACGTCGTAATCGAATTAAATTATGGAAAAAAACGTATCGAACTACCGTCGCATGGAATGTACATTTACCTGGAAAACTTTCTATAAGTACTAAAACTAGAATGTGAAAAATCAGAAGCTTCGATGATGTAGAAAGCTTTCCAGTGATCGGTGACGAGTGTCGGACAGAGAACATCGTTAGATGCACGGGCGCCTAGATTGTGATACATTTATCTACCGTAGTGTGAGACAGACTGATGTTATGACCACTACATGAGAGAGGTCGGGTCGGTGATGCACTACGCTAGTTGATGTTATGGCGGGTGGCACGGGACCAAGCTGTACTAGACGATCACTGGCGATCAACATCGAAAGCACAACATGATCAAATCAAAACGGATCGACGACTCAGACAAACATATCTCTAACATTACGTTCGATTCGTTCGACCTCGAGTCTCGACAGTCTTTATTCTAACAGTCTATCTCTAATCGCCGGCCTGGGTGGCGAGTGACGACGCTCCGAGCTCACATACCTAACCGTACAGTTACATCTAAATTCATATCATAGTCGCTCTCTCTAAGGCCCTATTTAACAAAAATATTTAAATCGACATCTTTCAAGAATATAATTTCTCTTATATCAATAAAAATAGCTTTAACAACGAACAAGATTACATAAAAATACGTCTCAACACATTCGGCGATTTCGGCTAATTACGGACTTAAAGCGATAAATTGACACGGTAGTGTTCGCCGGCGGAGGCTGTCACAGCGTGGTGGCGCTATAGGAGGGGGCGAAGGGTCGCGGCGGCGCCCGCAGGCCGAAGACGGGCGGCGGTGGCGCGCTCGTGCGGCCGTCCTTCATCACGCGCACGTCGTTCAGCAGAAAACTTACTTGTCTCTTGAACGGAGGCTCTTGATAGGAGACCTTATCGTATAGCGAGGCGTGTGAGGGCGCCAGCGCCAGCGAGGGCGGCGGCGGGCTGCCCAGTGACGCCAGCTCGCTCTCCAGTAGCGCCACCTGGCGCTCCAGCGTGGCGATGCGCGCCTCCTTGGTCTCCAGCACGGCCGTGAGCGTGGCGCCCGCCGAGCCGCCCGGCAGCCCGGCCGCGGCCAGCGCGCGCTCCAACTGCAGCTGTAGCGCCCGCAGCGTGTCCGCCGTCGCCTTGAGCTCCTAGAGGACGCAGCCACGTCAGCCTGCCGCCGAGCCGCCGGCTGCGTCGCGCGAAGCGCCCCAGCCGAGGACGAGGCGAGAGCCCCCGTGCTCGCCCTTACCTCGCGATCGACGCCGGACGCTCGGCGCGACGTAGCCCCGACCACCGGCGATATACAATATTTGGCTTCTAAGAACGATCACTCGATTGAATGTCGGATAACTCTCACACGAGACGTCTTCTCTAAGGCTTATGTGATCGGGGATGAGCCGCTAAACATGCAATGTCGTGATTCGGTTGTGTTGTGTCTTCGTTCGCTCTGGTGTTTCGGCCGAATTGAGTAACGTCTGATACGAAATTTAGATTGACTTCTGTTTGTATTGTTGTGAGTGGCGGTTCGGGATAAAGAAAACGATAGTGCTCGGGGATCAAGCTGACGGTGACACAGAAAGGTATCGAAAGAACGTGGGAGAGTGGAAAGCGAGAGTTGGACAAAGAGATATGAAGCTATCGAGTGTTGTCTATCTTGAACATAAAAGGCTCGCGACAGACACATTCGGCTCAAGAATCAAGAAATGAATGAAATGAAAACTATCAAGAGCAACTCTAACAGAAACAGTGACGATGATAAAGGTATCACAAAATAAAACGCCCATGTGGTCAACATTACTAGTCACAAGAAAAGCAGAGATGACGTGCAAACACAGCTAACACAAAGTGTAGGACACATTGACACTATAGCAAAATTTCTAATTGTGCAACCCTATGAGCTCGATTAGAAGTTTTGCTATATGACAAAAATCATGCAGCACATCACATTACACAAGGGTGCGATAATCACCTGTTTTTGTGCCATAGCCTGCATTTGTTGAAACATTTGTCGCTCTTCCTCTTTGCCTGAAAGTTTTACCATACTGTACACCTGGTTTTTCGGCTATATTAAAATTGTTTGTGAATGTTACGTACCCATGCCTTTATTCTGAAGCATTTCCAGTAATTTTTTGATGCTCTCATCTCTCGCTTGTAAAGTTTGCTTTTGCGTTTCGATCCTCAGTTCCAGTTCCTGTATAAAATAGAGAAACAGGGTTATTTTTTATACTTAGCGTTATGCAAAATGTTGAAATTATGGTTCATATACTTTGTGCCAATATATCACTACTATCAACATAAACGTGTTTTAATTTAAAAGTCAAACCAAAGAAATGACAATACTTTTACTGAATTAAAAATTTGCTTATCAACCAAGGGGTGTAAGAGATTTTAGCCTCCATCTTTGGAACCCAAGCCAACCTCACCTCCCGTAGTGCACCTTGCTGTATAACAAACGGGGTTCTGGCAGCCAGCTGATTCTGGCATAGGTCTAACACTGCGAGTGTAGATGCAGCAACCCGCATGGCCAGCGTGGGGTTTATGATCCCCATTTTTATAGGGAGGCTTATGTCCAGCATTGGACTAAACAGACTGGTGTTATTGTTGTTGTTATCAACCAAAAATTTGGTATACACTATACAGTAAAGAAAATAACTACTTATTTTTTTCTTTCAAACGCGATAATATTAGCAAATCTAATTCTAAAAGACATCTTTTCAACACAAATGTATGTCGAATGTAGGCTCATAGGGTAAGATTAGGGTCCTTTGAATCGTCCAGATACCTCTATCAAAATATTTCGTGTAATATTTGTACCCAAAAATATCCAGCCTTTTCGGGACCTTCTGCACAATAGGGTAATAAAAGGGTATTCCGCGTTGTACCTGTCTTCCAGCGCGAGCTAAGCGGTACGAATGAAACGAGATAAATCTTGCGGAATTTCCGCTTAGGGAGTTGAGATGAATTCTACTTCCAATCTAGTTTCGATGAAATTATCTAGAAATATGAAGCGTCAGTCATGTGGTTTACCTTTAGCCACTTTACTGAAGCTCGATCACGAAGGCTATCGTAGACGTACAATTTTGGACCAATTAGAAAGCGTAGATTTAAAATAACAATTTGTCATTGGCCAACATTTTTCGTTACGCGTACGAATTATTTGGTTGTAATATTTGTGATTGGTCCCTGTTAACTCCGTGACACCTAAACGGACTTCGATCAAACTTTGAATAATTTAGTTTGCGACCTAGATTAACACACCGTTTATCCGGATACCACGCGAGCAAATCCGCGGGCGGAAGCTATTTGATTACAGTATATTAGATAAGTTGAATTTATGAGGAGTTTAGTCTACTTTGTATTCCTAATATATTGGTTTAATACCCAATAATACTATTTTAAGAAAATTAAAGTCAAAATAGCAAAAATTGTACAGCTTGTGCCATTTTGTTAAAATTTTAGAAATCTATCTTTGTCCGCTTAGCTATTTCTATTTCGCAGTGGAAGACAGGTGTTTAGCGCAAACAGCCATTTTATTTACCTATATAGTGTCCCATTGAACAGTTACTCTCTGCAGATGTTCGTTCTCATACCCTTGTTTGGTTCAATTTAGATAAAACTCTATCTAATCTAATTGCAAAACCAAAAAAGGAAGTACAGCTCTTTGTCAAGGGCTCATTGAAGGGACTGAAATTATGTCGGTCCAGCAGTAAAATGGGCGGACAGTATTGTACACATCGTGGGACGAAAGTGGAGCGTAGAGATTGGCACATACAAAGGGAGGACTATACCCAGCAGTGGGTGAAGTCGGGCTATAGATGATGGCGATGAAGAAGACTGAAATTACAGGTAGACCTGTAGTTTCAAGATGATGCAGCGCATCGACATCGTTTCTGGGGTTGCATTGGCGGCATCCACCATAATTCTCAATCGAAAAAAAAAACAGAATAAAAGATTTATTAAAAAAAATATATTTTTAATTCGTAGAGATGGAATCACTGAATTTACATTTTAACCTAATGTAACTTTCCAAATGGAATCTTTTTACTTCTTTGTATTTCTGTAAATAATATTGATAGAGTCCTTATGAATGGCCAACACAAAAACTGTAAATGGCTCATATTGATAATGTCCCTAAGAATGGCTGGCACAAAAAGGAACAGTTACTTTGGTCTCTAAAAATGGCTTCTCTTATAGTGTTTCTATAAACGGGTTGCCTTGATAACTTTGACCTTTGCATCTATTTCTATTTATATCTATTCTAGATGATTTATACACCGTTAACTTACTCACTGACTGGGATGCTGATGTGCCTAGGATATAGTGGAGTAAGCTTACTCAGCACCTATACCATCCTCTCAGCCTAGTCCACAAGTAAGACATGGTCAGTACATGTGGAGCTGACTAAGCCGCAGGTTTGTTTTTCCTCACAATGTTTTCCTTCCCCGTTTTGAGCACTTTGCCATGGTTCATAAGAATAGTTTACCTTTATAGTGTCCCTAAGAATGGCAATCTCCCTCTGCAGGTGTTCGTTTTCAGCAAACAGAGCTTCCAGTTGGCCTTGCAGCTCTGGTGCTGGCTGTCTGAGACGGAGTCTTAGTTCCTCTTCCAATTGACGCACCAGCATTGCTTGTTTCTGAGGAGAAAGGAAATAACTGCTATATAAAATGGAAGATAAATTGGAGCACAAAAACCAATGTTTATTGGAGTGTTTTTTTTGAAGCCACGAACCATTTAGTTCAATATCATAATCATAATCATCATGTCATTTTTCATCATGTTTATTATTCTAACCCGGTATACTGCTGGACATAGACTTACCTATAGTTTTCCCTTTAAGAAGCTGTTCTCACCTTGACGCTGCCAGAACTGAACAATGGATGTAAATACAATGGCGTATACTTGTTTTAGCTGTGGCTACCTTAAAAGAGTAAGCACAGGAAAGGCATTATAAATATTACGTATTTTTGTTGTGTATTACCTTATTGGAAGCCCTAAATAATTAATAAATAACCTACATATTCTAACTCAACCCGTCCCAGCTTCAAACTAGGAATAGAGCATATGATCTATCCCACCATACATATTCATTCAGAATAGATTCAGGATGATCCTGAATCTATTTTGAATGAATTTCTGAATGAATGATTTACTGAAGCTCATCTGAGCTTCAGGAATCATAAAAAGATATATGCATAGTGCACATAGTAAACATAAAAACAGTAGTTTCAGAACATAAGCCCAATAAAAATAATTTACCCCCGCAAAAGACGTTTTATTGCGATAAACTTTTAATATCATCTGTGAAGGGTAGATTTTTCTTTTTCCAGCTGGGTTTAAAAGTAAAAGTTCCTTGTGAAGGGCTCATATGCGCTTCAGGAATCATAAAGAGACATGCACTATCTTTTAGATAATTTCAGAATAGAACGCGTAATTTCATACATTCTTCGATAGATTATATATTGAAAAAGTAGCCCTAATAAAAAGCAAAGTAAGTTGAGTAGGTACGCTGCAAGCGCTTCCTTTCTAAAAGCTTTGCTTTATAACTTGAACTGATATTAGTTCCCCGCAGAATTCTTCACAAAAGCTTCTTAAAGTGCATCGAGGGCTTTGTACTGGATCCTTTTAACATGTTATTTATAAGCGTGGCAACTTTGATTCTGCGATATGCTGCGATGCGCCGCGGTGACTATGAATTAGTACGAAGGTATGAAAGGTTAGATTTGGAACTAGTTAGTAGCATATGGGGGTTTAAAGGCTCACATGTCCGTGGTGCAACCCGCTAACTAACAAACGGGGCTGTGACAGCCGACTGATTTCGGCATAGCGCAGCCTAACTCCTGGTCAGAAGGGAAATAGCATCCGCGCAGTGCGAGAAGCTGTGCCCAGCGATCCCCAACCCGCATGCCCAGCGTGTGGAGTATGAGCATAAAGTCCTTGTTATTAGGGGAGGTCTAATATGTCCAGCAGAGGACTGATCTATACTGTTGATATTGTTGTTGTATGTATTATGGGCTTTCACACGAGCACCGAAATTTTAATACGTACACAATAATTTATACCCACAGCAGACAGCAAAGTTGCCGCGCAGAGAGCTTGATATCGAAACGCCGCTGTTTGTACATGTCGGACTCCCATAGCTGACCGTTAACCGTAATTCTTGGTACCTCTACCTTTTACAATAAATGATTCTTATTCTTATTCCAATTCTTATTATATTCTACTTTTCTATCTATAATGTTGCGTGTGAAGCTGTCATGTCTTATAAGAAATACAATCATTTTCTTTCTCTTTTAGCAAAATGGTGCCAAAATAGCTTACCGTAATTAGATTTTAATCCTGTTTCTTTCCCCTAAAACAACAGGTGCCGGGCATATAACAAAAACAGAGTACATACCAACAAGGAACAAGTTTATAAATAAAACCAAGCGTTCAATAAAGTGTTCTGCAGCGTAGTTTGATATTACTTTGCGTCGATACTTTAACAACATGAAAACCTACTTTGTGGTTGTTTTCTAAGCAAACTGGTTGTTTTTTGTTAGCCAGTATCTACTTAGACGAAAAATGTATTTGAGTTAAAGAAAAAGAGCTTTTCATGGCTAAAAACAAAACAATATTAGCTGATGGACGCAGGGCCCAGCATCCTTGGGCACAGTATAATCATGCGTGACCTATGCAGCAAATTTTCAAAAATTCCAAAGATAGAACTTGCAGAAGGCCCGACCCACCTTATTTTAAGTGGTAGATTATTTCTTATAAGGCTCGTGTGTCCTAAGATGAAACGCCCTGCGTCCATCAACTTAAGGCTTGAAGGTGCCTGTAATATTTTAAACTTTTGTATTGAATCAATGGTATGGTATAGTCGTGCAAGGACGCATGGAGGGTTCCAGACCGCGAGAAAGGTCACCGATGCGATGCACTAATCAGATCAAATCTGCAGTGGGCGACAATCTCTATACGTTTATACGTGTACCTGAAAGTCCACCAATAGACAAAAGTGGCGAGATATCGTGAGGCGAGCCACATCAGCCCCTAATAATACTACATGATGACCACGACCGCTCTGTCAAGAGTGAAACGAAGAAGAAGAAGATTGAATCAATGACCCGGCTCTCATTCAACTGCCGTTGCTAATTAGGTATTAAATTCTCTTAATTTAATTTAATCTTAATTTAACTTAGTACCTACATTATTTAGATCGACAGCTATCTGACACTGTCTGTAGGAGCAAGAGGAAGATCAGCGCACTGCGTACTTGTACGTGGCGCACTAACTAACGCAATGCTGAGCTGTATCCTAGTTTTTAGTTTTAACTAAGGCTTAAACTTATCGTGCTAATTGTCATCTTTTAAATAATGTATTCGTATGTAGTTATGTACGTCTTTGTTAAAGCTATCAATAAATGTATTTTCTTTATTTTTTCTTTCTTATATAACCGGCAACCACACCCTTTAAACCGAAACCCAAAAAGAAAAGCAGACTCGAGAGCTTGAGCCATCGTCGCGAGGTTGCGTGTTTGTCGGTCTTTTATAGATTGTACTTCGGAGAGTGTGCGCAGGAGCTTTTGACGACCTCTGTGGTGCAGTGGGCGAAGGTCCGCCTGGGACGCAGAAGGTTGCGGGTTCGATTCCCGCAGCAGGACAAATGTTTGCATGTCCTGTAGATACTTGTCTCGGGTCTGGGTGTTTTCTATGTATAACATATATGTATTTACAAAAAAAATTATATAAGTAATATTTCAATCATATGGTTCCCATAACACAAGCTCTGCTTAGTTTGGGGCTACATGATGCTGTGTGATAGTCCAGTATTATTTATTTATTTATTTTACATGTAATTATTCCGCCATCACCATTCTTCCATAGGAGCTTCAGACGCACTGCTAACTACCATCCGCATCAAGTTGATATTCCATTTAACAGGACTAAGCGCGTCCAAACATCATTTATATTGCGCACTGCTAAAATATGGAATCGGTTCCCAGCGTCTGCTTTTCCATTGACTTACGGCCTCGAGATCAAAAGCTGACCCATGCTAAATAATAAAAAAACAGCAATGCTGCTTCATGGCAAAAACAGGCATTGTAGGACTTCCCCGAAAGACCCTTCACAAAGAACTCTTTTACTCCTAAAATTGCGTAGGAACTTGAAACAGAAAATTAATTAAAAAGTAAAACTAAGGTCTCCACAAGTATGAAACCTTTGCAAAGCCAAATAAAGACTTCAATTATGAAAGTTTGAATATTCCAGTTTTGTATATCGTTGTACGTAATTACTGTGAAATGTGCAGGCTACAAAAGTTTTAATGAAACTAGGAATAGGTTGCCTGTATTTGCGTTTCTACCTACACTCTACGAACAATGCGACACTTCCTTCTTCGTGGCCTGCGTGGCCACCTCTCACTGCAGGTGACAGTTCTTAGACACCCAAAGGCCTCCAACATGGCTTTACGACTGAAAAATCCGGGCCCAACATCGAACCATGGAAGCGCTCAGATATTGATGTCATCTAAGTAGTGACCGCAATGTATGAAAACTAAAGTTTTCAATCTAACTACTCGTCAACTATTCGTCATGACATACCGAACCGTGACACTCACAGTACGGCTAGTCCACCAGTTTAAAGTCGCTCAGCGAGCTATGGAACGAGCTATGCTCTTTTTTGTATTATGGGCCAGCTCTTGAGCTCGAGGCTTGCATAGGCAAGGATGAGTCGAAGATGGGGTGAGCTTTCCCAGAAGATGCCTATAAACTCTCTTTTTAAAGCTGTTAGGATCGAAAGGCAATGAAAAACAGACGTTGGCAGCTGATTCCATATTTTAGCAGTGCGCATTATAAATGATGCTTGGAAGCGCTTAGTTCTGGTCTTCTTCTTCTTCGTATGAGCTAGTGACCAACTCTGGTGTCGGAGTTTTTAGGCCGCCCGAAGGCCTCCGACATGGCTTAACGACTGAAAAGCCGGGACCAACATCTTAACGTGCCTTCCGAAGCACGGAAGCTCGTCTTAGTTCTGGTAAATGGAATATAAACTTGATGTGTTCGGAGTTTCTCTGAAGTATAGAATCCGCAATGAGACTATCCGATACAGAACTAAAGTTGTCATAGCTCAGAGAGTTAGCAAGCTGAAGTGGCAGTGGGCTTATCTGCCGAAGAACTGATAACCGTTGTAGTAAACAAGATTTAAAAAAAAAAAAAACAAACGTAGTGTAGGACGTTCTCTGGCCAGGTGGAGTGACGATTTAGAAAAGGCTGCTGGTAGAAGCTGGATGTGTCGAGTGTCATTAGAGGCGGCCTATATACAGCAGTGGACCGATGATGATGTTTTGATAACTTGAGGATTCTGTTCCACAGGTAAATTAGCAGTCTAATTGTTATATAATAGTGCACGATATACTTTATTGTTTGCGTGGGTGTCGGTGTGTTTGTGTGGGTGGCATTAGTTAGCTAGCTGAAACACGCCAACTACACATTTGCCTTAACTATAAACTGTTGTTTGAATTTTAAATTAGTAAAGGTGAAAGCCCACGTGATCTTTGTTTATTGATATATAGCATAATGATTTTTTATTTTCTTATCAGCTTACCCTGATAAAATTAATGATTAATGATCGACTTTAAAAAAAGAAGTTGTCTATTCGGTTGATTTTTTTATGTTTGCTGCATCATAACATAACCCGTTATTTACGAACTGATTAAAAAAAATATTTTTGCGTTTGGTACATTCTATTTGATTCCTTAAAAATTTGAAGTAAAAATAGTACCCCTATGAATCGGTTTTTTTGTATTAATGTTTTGTTTGTTTTAGTGATTGTAGGTATCTCGTCATCATCATCATCATCATCAGCCTATAGCAGTCCAATGGTGGGCATAGGCCTCCTCTAATGAGCGCCATTGCGCCCTGTCCTGAGCTCGACGCATCCAGCTTCTACCAGCAGCCTTTCGCAGATCACACCCCACCTGGCCGGAGGGCGTCCTACACTAAGTTTGCCGAGCCGCGGTCTCCACTCAAGAACTGGGTTGGGCAGCATTTGGAAAACTACGTCGAGTTTTCTCGTCACCCATACCGCAATGTTTGAAAACGAACAATTTCAATCAGTGCGTCCGGCGTCCTATCCGTCATGACATACGGAACCGAAACGTGGACAGTACGGCTAGTCCACCAGTTTAAAGTCTCTCAGCGAGCTATGGAACGAGCTATGCTCGGGGTTTCTCTGAAGGATAAAATCCTTAACGAGTTTAACCGACATTAAAGTCAAGTAAGACATAGAACTAAAGTTGTCGACATAGCTCAGAGAATTAGCAAGCTGAAGTGGCAGTGTACTGGTCATATCTGCTGAAGAACCGATAACCGCTGGGGTAAACGAGTTCTTGAGTAGGTATCTATTAATTGTTATTATTAAGAGATAATTTTATACTGAACAATAATGGTACGAGTAACTCAAATAAAACCGGCCAAGTGCGAGTCGTACTCGCGCATGAAGTGTTCCGTACCGTTGTATGGGAGCCCAACTTTAATATTTATTTATTTTATTCTGTTTTTAGTACTTGTTTTTGTAGCGGTAATATATACCTACATCTTAAGTGAGAATTTCAACTGTCTAGCTATCACGGTAGATAAGATACAGCCTGGTGAAAAGTAGACTGACAGACAGACAGACGGTGGATTTACTAAGATATATATAGGGTCCCGTTTTTACCCTTTGGGTACGTTACCCTAAAAACAAGACAAGTAAAAAATCAAGGTTGGTAGATAAGCAGGTATCTTCTTCTCAGTCGTTCACTCTTGGCAGAGTGGTCGTGGCTGTGCTGATGGAGTCCACATTGGGGTCGTCGTCTTCGGTTTTCCCTCAGAGGGCTGCAGCTCTGGCGATGCATCTCCATTTGTGTCGGTTGGTTGCATTGCGAGAACACTGCACTATGGTGGTCCGTGTAGCTAATTTAATGGCATCCGTCCATCGAATTGGCGATCTGCCGCGTGCCCTTTTTCCCTTCTATCTGGCCTTGCACCTCAAGCCTCTCCATCGAGTCCTCATTTCGGACGATGTGTCCAAATAAGTAGGTATATAAATTGGCAATTTTTCCAATGCCGTAAAATAAAAGGCGATTCGACAATCTATCAGCATTATAGAGAACTCTGGACCAGTTCGAACATGTAACACGAATTTTATGGAACATCCACGTCGTAAAGACGAGGGTGATTCGCACTGAATTTTGTTTGAGAAACCCTACCACGAGTAGCGGGTATATTGAATCGAGATTGAAATCCAATGTAATGGCGGGTATGGAATGAAGCATGCAATTTAACACGCAACGAAGGAATTTGTCGTCCACATTGTCGCAATGATTCATGCAATGTAACAGAATTCCCATAGTTTGGACGCCTTGAACGCACAAACCATGCACACTACGCGCATGAACTCAGAATTTTTGTCTGCATACATGCCCGGTTCTTGCGCGCGCATATTACGTTACAGCAATTTGTACACGCTTTAGGAAGTTAACGCCTGAATTACGCTACTCAAAAGCACACACCTCGGAGTATAAAGATTTGAGCTTTATTATTGCTTTTTTATGGTCTCGTTCTCAAAAGAACCCAGGATAACTTCGTTTTCCGTCTGACTATCTGTCAAGCAAGACCCTATTCTCAGGAATGAAAGTATCAAGTTAAAACACATACATGAAAAATGAGAAGGAAAAATATACAAATACCTAAACAAATCAATAGGGATCACGAATGGGTATAAAAATAATAATTCTTATTAGTCGTGCAGAGTCAAATCAATAAAAATTAAAGAGCGTCAAAGTTTGGGAGTGGGGGCTCGTGACGTCACGGCTAGGTAAAAAGTGTACTAAGCCGTGACGTCACGCGGAACTTCAACGCACTATTTTTTGACATTTTTTGTTTAATTTACAAAAGAAAAAATACGTGTGCAATATTATTTTGATAATGTAAATGACGGACTAATTAGAATTTTTCATTCGTCATCTCTATTATAGAATATAAAAAAAAGCTTATTTTATATGATGTATAGGCCAAAAAAAGGTCCTCTTTCAGCATTGTTGCTACACACTAATAAGGCAGCGATGGGATCGTAGGACACAAATTCTTGCACCGTAACGCTGCTGCTTGTCGGCGGTCAGGGAATTTAGCTGTGCCGTTGTTGTACAACAGGGTGCACCAAGAGCAAGTAAAATTAGCTTGGATTCCGAAGATGGAGGTTGGAACCCTTAAACCAGTAGCGCTTGACTATTTTTCTAACAAAAAATATATCACAACACACCTCACACTAATATTATAAATGCGAAAGTTTGTGTGTGTGTATGTTTGACGTCGCTGCACGCCGTAACGGCTGAACGGATTCGGATGAAACTTGGAATATACATAGTTTATGACCTAGATTAACATAGACTACTTTTTATCCCGGTACCACGCGAGCGAAGCTAGTACCTAATATACGACTAACTTAATTGCCAGTAGATCTTGACTATTTTTGTAACAAAAAATGCTTAATGATAAGTGAGATCGAGAACCAATAGTACTGCAGATTGCGGAGAGCAGTTTTACATTCGATCTGCGCCTCGCGCCATACTACCACGCCGCATACCAGTTTTATTAGTTTTCATCTGAACATTCACGTACCTACTGATATTGAACTATTTTATATTTCAAAGAATATTACGTGATTCTTGGTTACAATGTTAAAAATGTAGGTTATATCTCTTCGAAGTATATGCAATTCGAGGATTTACAGAAAGTCCTTATATTGGTATAGTAATTTAAAATAGTAGAGTTATTTGTGAAGGGCTTTACGGCAGAAATAGGCATGGTGGTAGTTCTTCCCCGCATTGTGCATTGTAGTTCCAAATATGCGTGAGCACTGATGCAATGCTTTGATAGGTAATGGTTCCATCTTTAGTTATCATAAATAATAACAATTTATGTATTCTGACACGAGATTCACAATATTAAACAAACACAGTAAAAATACCAGAAAAATCAATAAAATAAAACCTATCATCATCATCATCATAATCATTATCGTCAGCCTATACCATCAGCCCCAGGCCAGTGCTGGACATAGGCCTCCTTTAATGAGCGCCATTGCGCCCTGTTCTGAGCTCGACGCATACCACAAAAGTAACAAAAATGTATACATTTAATACATATCATGTATTAAAATTACAGTCATTAGGTGGCTATTTGCACCCATCGTTTGTAAATGCAGTCAGGAATATTATGTTGTCAGACTTATTTTATCACTAGCTTCTACCCGCGGCTTCGCTCGCGTGGTACTGGTATAACAAGTAGCCTGTGTGTTAATCCAGTTCACAAACTGTGTAATTTCTAAGTTTCATCCAAAAGCGTTCAGTAGTTTTCGCGTGAAAGAGTAACAAACATTCATCCATACATCCATTAATATTAGTGTGACTAGTTTCCGCCCGCGGCTTCACTCGTGTGGTACCGGGATATAAAGTAGCCTATGTGTTAATCCACTTCTTAAACTATAATCTAAGTTCCATCCAGATCCGTTCAGCCGTTACGAAATGAAGCGACCAGAAACATACTCACAGACACACAAACTTTTACACAACTGAAAACAGCATTAATAATATTAGTGTGATCTGAAGTAGGAGTATTATACAAAAAAATACCTACGATGAAATAGCGAATCCAGGGAAACATCCCTTATCGATCGTGGCAAAACTAGTTTATTAACAGACAAAGATTTGTTAGAGTACGTTTATCAAAAGCACGTTGACAAAAGGTATTCGGGTAAAATATTATGCTATTGTTGGAACCACGGTCGGGCATGACTCAGCGACATTGGGTGGGAGGGGTTACAGTCATAAGTTGTAGCGGGCTTAAACTAGCTTCCACCCTCGGCTTCGGTCGCGGGATACCCAGCTTTAGCACGCTGTAGCCGGTGCTTTTTAAAGCAGCCTTAAGTCGTATTTCTGGAGAGAGCTTTGCACATTATGTAGTTCTAAGCCTGTAATAACATATAGGCTACATATAACTTTTGAAACTATCATGGTTGTGAATATAATTATGAATCCCATAATTATTACCCGTAATCATGATGCATGCAACTGCGTCAAAATATCGGGAAACAACATCGGGGTGATCGGCTAACTCTGTTGCAAACAGAAATGATTGACACCAATCCTGCTTTTACAAACTCTGACATTTCATCTGTCGAAATTCCATGAACGTCAATTGACAAACTGTCACAGTTTGTAAACACAGGACCGGTTTCAATCATAACTGTTTTCAACAGAGTTAGCCGATCACCCCGCTGAACTCACAAATCATAGTAAATATCCCGTTTTTATTCATAATTATATAGACTTTTTATCCAGGTACCATGCGAGCGAGGCCGCGGCCAGAAGTACTAGTTTCTGCTCGTGGCGGAATATCTTCATATTCGGCCTAGCAGGTAAAATTTCAACCAGGCTATAGTGATTTTCCACGGACTAGAAATATCATCATAAAGACCAGCATCATCATGTGTCTAATTGCAGTCCACTGCTAGACATAGGCCTCCCCTAATGAGCGCAATTGCGCCCTGTCCTCAGCTCGACTCATCCAGCCACCTCCAGCAGCCTTTCGTAGATCGTCACTCAACCTGGCTGGTCGGCGTCCTACACACATCAAAAGCCGCGGTCTTCAATCAAGAATTCGTTTACCCCGACGTCTATTGACTCTTTGCGCAGATATGGCCAGCCCACTCCTATTTTCACTGCTTATCTACTTATCTATCTACTTTCTGCAATTCCTTTGCTCTGATAGTTAACAGACCAACTAAGTACGTTTTCGGCAAGCGAACGGGGAGAAATATAACAGATGACCAATTTGTCATTAGCTAGACTGTTGTGATTCTAGTTCAGTAGTCATTATCATCAACGTGGAGAAGTCATCAGGCTTATCACATCTAGTTTTGTAAATAATTGCAAGATTTTTACATTCAAGGTAAAAGTGGAGAACTATATCCAGGAGAGGTAGACGTTGACGATGTTGATGACCACTGAATTAGAAGTCCAGCATTTATGATCTCGCTTTAGCTGCGCGGTTTTTTGCAGTTTTTGCTGATAAATGCTACATATTTAAATTTTTCAAATTTCTTACATGAATATGAATTTAAATTGTCAATTTGCAAAACCAAATGTCCAAAACATACCAAGAAAATCTAAACTCCTAACTAAAACTATCAATTAAAACAAATGACATGTCGGGGGCCCATGGGTGGCCTAAAACATCGACACTATGATTGGTTACACATGTGCAACAAGAATATAATTATTGTTCTAAGCAGGTACGTAATTTTACATTAAAATGAGTCAAATATATCACTAAAATCTTATTAAGTCTGCCTAATTACCTAAATTTTTTACATTATAGTCTGAATTATATTGAAAACAGAACAACTTCTGAGTCGAACCGAGAAATCTTAAACAAACTCTGTGGACCTTCTAAAAAATCTTTAGTAAACTTTAAACCCAATAGCCCTCCGGCTAGGTGGAGTGACAATTTGCGAAAGGTAGAAGCTGGATGCGTCGAGCTGAAGACAGGGTGCTATGGCGCTCATTAGGGGAGGCCTATGTCCAGCAGTGGACTGATATAGGCTTATGATGATGATGATGACGAAACCCAATTAAATTATCCCCCCTCTCACCCTGCGCACATGGCCGGGTGACCCTTCCCGCTCCAAATTCTTCCTTAATTCAGACCGAATCGATACTCCCAAGGCTTTATAGCTATCAAACATTTATGCTCACTGCGTATGGTTTAGTTGTGGCTGCTCATTTCTGAGGTTTTTGAGAGCTAGAGAGAATTAAGTTATTCCAGTTCATTGACGATATTACACTCCACCTGGCTGAAGGGCAGGTACACTACGTGTGCAGATCATCACAGATGCGCATGTGCGAACAATAAATTGTCAACACAAAAGTTGTTTTATTTTTGAGATCCCTCAGGTCATCTACTGGTAAAATACTAAAGCTATGGGTAATTCTAAAATATGTGGAATTTCCATATCGATTTTTAAGATCCGAGAATAAAAACTATTAAACTCCCATCAACTCGCACGTCAGATTACGTAAGTGACAGGGAGATTATGCCGACACACGACCCGCCATCCCCCATCCCCTGAAATCCACCCCTTATCAAAACCCACCCCTCTTTTCTAGTACTCCCGTAGTAGCAATACCAGTGGTGTAGCTGGGTGTAGCTTAATGAGAATTGAGCTGTATAGTAGACAGTTTACCTAATGATTTTGTAGGGTCAGTTTCTCTCCATAAAACAGTTGTCTGGAAGACATCGCTTTAATGCCTTTTTCAATATTAGATATTCTAATTCTATCTATCTATCTAGAGTCGCACTGACTAAAGCATTTGCCTATAGTTTATAGCGTAAAGTTTAAAAAAAATATATATTTACTTTAAAGCTATTAACATCAAAATCAATAATTATAAATACAATAAGTAAATAATGGACTATCTATCACAGCATCATGTAGCCTTAAGCTGTAAGGGAACCATATAACTGATATACTACTCATATACATTTTTTTTTCAGTAGGTACCAAGATTGCAGGTCATACAAACATTTGTCTCACGGCAGGAATCGAACCCGCAACCTTCTAAGTATCTCTAAGGCTGTTGCCCCAGTAGGCAGACTGTGAGCGGCCGACTGAGTGAGCCGCAAATTTGTGGCGAACTGAAATTCGAGTTAGCTGCAAACTCAGCTCAATTTGCGTGCGTCGCAAGCAAACTGTTATGAGTTAACCGCTTATTAAGGTCGACCGACTGAATTTTAACTTTACAATTGTTGTGCGAAGGAAGTGGTTGTGTTGATCACGATGGATATTTTTTATAGTAATAACTTCTTTGCAACTGTTCGCCTGGCGAACAACCATATCGCCGCCGCCAACTGGAATCATTTTTCCTGTGAGTTGGCCACTAACTGAGACAAAACAACTGAGTAAAATGAGCACAAAACTAGCAAACTGTGGACACTCCATTTCAAAATGGAAAGGCGTACTAAACCGATACGCCGCAAACTCAGTTGGCCACTCACAGTTTGCCTACTGGGGTTACAGCCTTGTTTTCAGAAGTCGACATCAGTCGTCAGATCAGTCACTTAAAGTTTGTTTTTATTAAGTATGAAACATGGAATTAACATAAATGCTACTATGAAATGGATCGGAATCTAGAACGGGTGTAGAATCAAACGTCAAAGGTAGGCTCTATGGTGCTTGTAGGTCTCAAAAGGCTTTGAGATGAGAGCAGCACTTTGCGTGCACTTGGCAAAGGTAAGTTAAGGATTAGATTGTAATTATTCTACCTCTTTGGTTTCTTTGATGTTTTTAAACAATCTCTTTGGATGGTCTTAAGCCTCCACACAGCTGCGTTATTGTCGGCGATCTTACCGTATGTGTTATTGCGATAATACGTCCCATCTCCTTGCACACAAAGGAGTTATCGCAGCAGTGTGTATTTTTTTAGCCATCCTTATAGACAATTTACTATGAACAGATATCGCAATAGCGCATGCGGTAAGATCGCTAATAATAACGCAGCTGTGTGGGGGAGGTTTTACTAAACTGTGGACACATTTTTTTAAATTGTAACTACTGTAAGTTGATACCCTATATCTGTGGTTGATACGCTAGACATTGACATTAGTGATAACGACGACCAATGATGAACGATGATTAAAATCAAAAATGGCTTTTCATTGGTTTGACTTATAAAAGAGAAACATTAAATATATTGGAGAGTAATTATGACTGAATGTTATGTGTAATACCCACAGATTGTACATGTTTAATATTTTAGACTTCGGTACTATAAAACCATTCAGATAGGTACTTATTTTTAGTTAGCTATTTATGTAATTATAAGTATTGTTTTACTGCAAATCTTAACTCAAATTCTTTGTTTAACACTTTTTTCATACTTTCACGTTTGATTTGTGACATATGTCATTTTCTACTATTTTGGGTCTTTTGACTGTTATTTTAAAAATAGTGTTTATAAAACGTAAATCCTTTATTGGCTGTAAGATAAACTATATAAGATTTGTTGGTTATATTTAAGGGCTGTGGATTTGGTTGAATAAATAAAATAAAATAAAAATTGACAAACCCAAATCCAAGTTTCATCCAAATCCGAAGCCTTTCCGGAGTTCAGTAGAAACAAACGTACAAAAACTTACGCATTATAATATTAGTACGTGATATTGGCAAATTTACGGAAATGTTAATATCCCAGATGCCAGTGAATAAAAAAATAAAGTATCTACTCACAAGACGTTTCCATAAACTTTTAAAGAAAATATCGTCATAAAATGTTACGAGCATTATAAACTAAGAAGCTCCATCTTAAATCTCGAAGTTTTCTAGGAAATGCATAATTACAAAACTCAAAGGAAAGTTGTTTTTTCCGACATTTTAATAAGTCCTCCGCTAAGGAAGAGCACGTGCATAAGGAAATATCTTGTTCCGTGCAGGGCGGGATTAAGGTAGTTGGGCACAAGTATATAATATGCAAATGATCTTTTTCTTTCTTCGTTTGAGCTAGTTTAAAACTCTGATTTTGGAGTTTGTAGGCCGTACGAAGACCTCCGACATAGATTGACGACAGAAAAACACCTTTTATTATTATAATTATTAATATCAACGCATGCGTTTGCATCGAAATATCAGGAAACAATGGAACTCACAATCATGTTAAATATCCCATTGATACTAATAATGATCTTGATGTGCCTTAAGAAGCACGGAAGCGCTCAGATCTAAATACCATTAAACGGTCACCGTCCATGTAGTGACCAGGTGAAGTGTTGCTTGCTAGAAAACCGGAGTAAGCCAAGTTTCGAACGCTTTAAATGAATAAATAATACTGGCATAATACCGGAATGCGCTTCTAACTGCGCTACCAGATTTTTTGATCTTTCGAAACGCGGAGCTACCACGAATATCAATATATTAGGGATATACATAAACCTGAAGGCACCAAGGTAAGACCATCAGTACTTGTTTCAAAAGTATTTTTAGGGTTTCCTACCCAAAGGGCAAAAACGGGACCCTATTACTAAGATTCCACTGTTCGTCTGTCTGTCATCAGGCTGTATCACACCGAACCCCCAGCCATGAAAACTAGACAGTTGAAATTTTTACAGATGATGTATTTTTGTTGCCGCTATATAAACAAATACTAAAAACAGAATAAAAAAAAAGTTAAAGTGGGGCTCCCATACAAAGGTACGAAACTCTTCATGCGCGAGTCCGACTCGCACATTTTTATAACCTAAAGGAAGTAGGTTCAATACTAATAATAATACAATACAAATTGAAAAGTATAGGTTTTTTAATTAAAAAAATGAATTTTACCCCTCACAATCTCCACACCCGTTTTAAGTTAGAAATGTTTTGCGAGAAAATGTCGAGCACGAGGGAGCTTCCACCGCTTAGTACCAGGAATACATAAATAAGTAGACGTAAACTTATTTCTTCAGATACAGAACAGATACGTGGAACTTTATAGATAGTTCTAGTGCGCAGTGATTTTCTCATGGGAGTGTTAGGGGTCCAACCTCACCTGCCCGTGGTGCACCCTGCTGCTAATCAAATAAGGCTCTGGCGACCGGCTGAATGCGGCATAACACAGGAACAGCTAAATTCCCTGACCAATAAAAAACAGCAGCGCAGCGGCGTCGGCGGTGTGAGAAGCTGTGGCCTGCGATCCCCAACCCGCATGCCCAGTGTGGGGATTATGGGTTATTGATGGGTATGGGTATTACCCCCTTTATTAGGGGAGCTCTATGTCCAGCAGTGAACTGAATCGATATTGGCTGGTGTGGTATGTAGTGTGGTGATTTTCTTATTGGTCTTCGACCTACAGTAGACCTGAAGTTAGTACCTAAGTACCAGGAAAACATAAATAAGTAGATGTTAACTTATTTCTTCAGATACGTGAAATTTTTATCCTTAAGACTATATCTAAACGATAAACTTTGTGCCGAGAAAATTTTCTCATCTGTCTTAGAACTAAAATCGTCGCAACGGACCCATTTCCCTCTGAAGTTAGTTGAGGTTAGGTTTAGGTTTGGTTTTTTGTTTTTTCGAATCATCGTCTCCATCCAAAGGTAGACTGGAGACCTTTTATTTATTTTTATTACTACTGTTTGTTGTTTTTTTTTCATAGAGATGAACAATAGAGACTTCATCGATAAATTTTTTCATTCATTCACACTTCAGGTGAGTTCAAACAAAGGTCCATCCAATGTAAAAAAAATTGTGGATTTTCATACTACTCGAGCTCGATATAATTATGTTGATGACTACTAGTCCAGAAACCGCATGCTCCGCGCCTGGGCTATTTATACCCGAGCCGAGGTTACGTCCAAAGGTCGACGCCACCTAACAGATGGCAGCACCGTACGATTCATTGATCGCACACAAATAGTACTGTTACGCAATCGCCCATTCAGTGTGGTCTGAATATTCTTTAAAGAATGGCTGTGTTTGAGAGATTTCAGATATAACGATTTAGAGAGATTTTAGGTATAACGATAAAGATACAATTTAGGTCCATATTCAACTATAATTTACCAAATAGGCATGCAAATATTTGATGATGCAATTATAAAAGAAATAATAGAAAAAAATAGCATTTATTTACGCAAATACAATTAATGACAAAATAACCCATTTTCAATAGAAGTTACTACGAATAGGAATTCGGGAGAATGTCTCTGTAATTTAAATATTAACCTCTTTTTTAACCAAACAAATCCATTTTATCTGAAACAGAAACTGCTAAAGGGCAAAACAATTTTTAACTGGAATAGTGGAAACTCTGCCCATTTTCATCAACAACCCTCAACTTTAAGTGACATTTAACGTTGGGAGCTATGGACAGTCACTTAAAAGTTTTAGCGGACAAGTGGACATGCTTTAACTACTTCGTATGCCAAGTCTATTATTATGTTGTACTAGTTTTTGCCTTTACTTTGCTCAATAATAGTGCTTGACAAAAGTAGGTGTTCTACTGTCTGTATATCATCAAGCTGTATCTCATGATCTGTGATAGCTAGACAGTTGAATTTGCACAGAGGATGTATTTCTGGTGCCTCCATAACACCAAGAACTAAAAACAGAGTAAAATGAATATTGAAATGGGGCTCCTATACAACCATACGGAACCTTTCGTATGCGGGTCCGACTCGCATTTGGTAGTTTTTTTTGTTTTTTGAATATGAAATAACATGCGAAATATGCATAGTAAGCAATAAGCTCTGATACCTAATATAAACATACAGACGTATTCTTACGGGTTCAACTCTCCTGGATAAAAAAAATTAAAGCTGTATCAAATACAGCTTTAATTTTAAACCAGAAAAAAAATTGAGGTTCATCAGAAAAAAATAGGATAAAAATTAGTAGCCTATGTATTAATCCAAGTCATATACTATATATATTCTAAGTTTCAGCCAAATCCGTTCAGCCGTTATGGCGTGAAGCGACAAACATACTCGCACACACACACACACACACATACACAAACTTTCGCATTTATATTAATAGTGTGAAGTAGGTAGGTAAAGTTCAAGTCACCTCTTGAACCGTGTCACGAGATCGGAAACATTTCTAAGTTTCTAGTAGGTTAATAATTGCCACGTTGAAAAAGCAATTTCCTAAGTTTTCCTTACGAAAATAGCTTACTTAGTACATTTACAGTAGTTTGCTTTGCGAAGTAACCATGAAACTACTTATAGTACATATTTTAAAGGGAATTCGTGCTTTGAACAAAATCTGTGTAAAATTAATTTTGTCAAAAAGGGTTTGTGTCTCGTTTCCTGTTTTGTGTAACACTAATGAGAAAACTGTAATCGTAACTCGTCATCGATATGTGTGAAATCGAAAGTTTTCAACCAGTGCGTCCTACATGTCATGACATACGGAGCCGAAACGTGGACACTCACATTAGCTACGGCTAGCCTACCAGTTTAAAGTTGCTCACCGAGCTATGGAATAAGCTATTCTCATAGTTGCATTGAAGGATACGATCTTCACTGGGAAAATGTTATCAAAGTTATTTTTGTAAAAAGACTGGGTTAAATAACTTTAAAAAAAAGTCGAAAATTTTCGCATGCAATGTATTTTTTTCCAGAAAACATCTGACTAGAATATCTCTTTGCGTAAGTATACATATAAGGAAGCACCATTTCATAAAAATCCTATTTTCTTTCTAATAACGAAAAGAATTTGTTACAGGAAATGTACCTAATAAAATGTCTGGTAACAGCCACAAAATTAGATGTTTTTTGTTATTATTAGATGGCATGGCTGCCATCTAGTTTCCAAAATAAAAAAGCTAAAATTAGTTAGTTGACACATTTTTTTAGATTGTTTTGTATGAGATACAAGAGCTTCATACATTGCGTCCTTATGCAGTTGCGCATTTTGCTAATAGCCAGATAATAGTTAAAAAACGAAGCTCTTTGTGAAGGGCTCGTCCGGGGAAGTGGGGATGGGAGGGGGGGCATAGTAGGGTTCTTAAGACTTAAGCCTCCCTGAAAGTTAAAATATTATGATCAATCAACAAATTTTAACTCAATACCATGGTTTAACTCATTTCAAATGACAATTCATTTTTCGCATATGAAAAGAACTTTACGTTATGTGTTTTTTTTTTATTAACCTATACTGTCCCACTGCTGGGCAAAGGTCTCCCCCATCTCCTTCCAAGACTTATGATCGCTTGCTGCCTCCCACCAGTTAGCACGAAAGGCATCGATGTCGTCACGCCAACGCTTCCGAGGCCTGCCCCGGCACCTTCGCCCATCTGCAGGTAAGCATTGGGTGACGATCGATGCCCATCTATCAGGGTGCATACGGCTCACGTGACCCGCCCAATTCCACTTCATTGTTATGTGAATACAAAAATGTTAAATGGTATTTGGTTATTTTATTTTATTTGCGCCGCATATGGCGGTAAAGTGGGGTACCATACGGGGCTAGTGGGGTAGTTAAAATTCGAAAAGAATAATAGCTTATAAACGTAATAGTTTTAATTATCAAAAATTATAATCATTAAGGCATCCAAATCAACATTTATATACATTCGACATCCTCATCAACTTCTGAGGAACTCTTGTTGCCTTTCTTGATGAGAAACTTTATACTTTATATTTTACTATGCGCCTTTTGACGTACCCCACTATGCCCCACTGTTCCTTTAACAACAAAACAGAAAGTAACACTAACTTACCCTTATCACAAACAATCTTTTATTTTTAATTATGAAAACCAGAAATTCACTGCTACCTTTAATTATAACAACCACAGCACATAATTGGGCTTCAGAATCAATTTCTGTTTAATTTCACGTATTTTTTAACAAAAACACTGTTTTTGAGACTTTTGTTTTTAAACCATAAACAGCATTGCGGCTATCAAAATGGCATTGCTCGTCCGTGGAAGTTACGTGCCGATTGTTGACCAATCAAAGCGAACCATTTAAATCTTTGCACAGCGTTTCATTCAACTTGCATGAGCGATACCCCGCTATGCCCCGCTACCCCACTATGCCCCCCTTTTCCCCTACCTACTTCAACCATACCTACTTCTGCCGCGAAGCAGCTTTGCTGTGTTACGGATTGAAGGGTGTGGGTGCCGGTGAAATTTCAGGCACAGAGCAATGGCCGTTCTTAAATTCAATATTTGACTAAAACTACAAACTGTAAAATCCTTACTTTACTTTTCTACTCAAAAATTCGCTCTTTCTTTACGTGTGTATACAAAATTCATTTTTTTACTGAACAAATTCATCATAAAAATATGGCACACTTATCTAAAAAAATAAGTTAATTAAACGACCTAACATGACTAGGACCTTCATCATCATCAGCATATAGGAGTGCACTGCTGGACAAAGGCCTCCTTACTTTAATGTTATTGCAAGAAGCAACCTTTGTGATGTAACCCGAGCTCCTGACCCTTTCAGTCAGCCGTGAAGGATGGCGGGTATTAGATGCGATGTTTATTGGAACTAATAGATTGGAATCATATATCTAAAGGTATAATGGATATTGGAAAAAAATCCTCCTTTAGAAGCACCTACTTTTCCACCCAATTTTTTTTCTGTACTTAAAGAGGTTTTTTTGTCGAACACATTGTTAAAATGACATGATTAAGAAAAGAGTGAGTGTTGAGATGACAAGTGATAGAGGGAAATGGAGGAAGAACGAAGAACTCCTGCCCTGCCGTTTGTCATCCCACGCAATGTTGGGACTTAGCGTGGGGTGAAGGCAAATGATGATGATGATGATGATAAAAATGTGACATAGTCAAATCATCATCGTTTTTCTTCTATCAGCCGTCATCACAACACCTTTGAAAAATATAAAAAAGCATCAAGATTTAAAAAGTTTATTTACTTAATAAGTGTACTAAATAATCCTTATGCTAAACATAAGTACTTAAACATTTTTTTTGTCTTTTTCAAGCATCGCAATAAATAGAAATACATTAACAAAACGTACAAACCCACTTACCTAACTAGTTTCGATTTTTTTTACGATATTCATTATGAACTTTATATACCTAAATATGAACAACATTTTATTAATATTCATAGCAGTATGTGTACCTATTCAAAATATTAATTTAAAAACGTTTTTTAATTTCAGCGCTTATTTTTTCTTAGAAAAATAGCATTTTATTATGCAATGAAACTGCCTTACCATCTTTATAGAACAGTAAATTTTATTGGAATAGTAAAATAACTCGTAAATGGCTATTTATATTCTTTATTGTTTTCGGTGTTGTCCGGTGATCGTAAAACCTTAGATAAAGAGCTACTTAGGTTGGTAGTATATTATTTAAGGACGAAATAAGTTAAGGTAATTGGGTAGCTATGGGTAATTGTGTAGTTACAGTTTTGACATTGTGATATTTGCCTGTACTTTGGCAGCTATGAGAAGTACGCGAATGGGTCATATGTCAAGATCTCGCGCGTAAGGAGCCCGCTACCGCCTACAATATTTGTCCGCCTGCCTTCTAAGATGGCTTAAACTGTAGCATAATTCAATCCCGTAATACCATTTTTCCTTTTTTGAATAGCGACATCAAAAAAACTTTTGGGAAATTCTCGCTCCTCTCGATCGAGTCAGCGAAAAAATAGATTTTTTCAAATTTTGAAAAACCTCAAAAATTTACCAACCGATTTTGAGAATTCAAATAAGACTTTGAAGCCCCTCCGGCAGACGCACATTTTGACATATAGCCCATCCGCGTACATCTCATATCGTCGTTGTTTTGACAAAGTGACGTAACTGACATTTTGGCGTAACAGTTATTATAATGTGATTTTAATCTACTTTTTAATACAAACCGATCTAACTTATCGACATATCTGGACCTTCTACCAGTCACAAGAAGTCTGTTGACGTATCTCAAACAGAGGCGTAAGTGACATTATTATTTTTAAATTAAGATATTCCTAGTGAAACGAGTGACTGAATGAAGTGAATTGTAAAAACAATCGTGTTTATTACGAACTAAATAGTGTTTTAGTAATATAAACTATTTGAGTTAAATTGATTAATATTTTTAAAAAATCTTGGCGTATATCGGTGTTAAAATGCCAGATTTTAATCACCGATGATTTAAAACCAGTTCCTAAAATAGTGACGTATCAACCAAGTCCTGAAATAGTGACGTATCTGCTTAAAATTTATTTATTTCAATAACTAACCCCCTTGCTTATGAACGCTACTTAAAGTTAATCAATGCTCAATGTTATCCCTGTCACTGTTTGTCAATATACAACGGTAAGAGATGGCAATAGTTTAAGCATCGTTTATCTTTTGACAGATGTTCATATGTAAGGCCATAATTGTTAAAACAACAACAAAAGCATGTTGTCAGGAGGGCGTTTACATAAACTATATTGGTCTGCATTTTCATTTAAATAGATTTATGTTTAGACGTCCTACAATTAATTATTAGAAAGTTCTGGCAGAAAAATGCTTCTCCTGTAAAATTCAAAAATTGTTAGTTGCGCCACTTAGTCAAAACAGCGACGATATCTGCGAAACTACAGGCAAATGTCACAATTTCATACATTGTGGCACTATACTCGATCAGGAAAATATAAACATTTTCAATGTTAAAAAAAGTCACAACATACCTATGAATGTCCGTCTGAAGTTTTCTGCAAGTAGCGACGCAGATCCTATATTTGTGTCGGATTGTACTAGGATTGGTCGAAACGTTTGGTGAGCCTAACTTTAGGGAGAAATAGATCCGTTGTGACACCTATGGCAGTTCTCCCTCTTGCAAAGCGTCTCGCCGCGGTGCGCGGCGCGCTCTCGTATGCTGACGTGTTGTCAGTGTGCAAGTGTCTAAACACACTATGCCGAAGTTACGCGACGGAAGTTCCGCAGCGAGGTCTACTACAATTCACCGAAGTACGAAATTTCGTGTTTCGTGTCGTACGATTGGTTGTATTTCATACTGTCAATTCCAATATTGCGGTCGTATGTTTTGTGAAATAGAGTAGGATTCGCAACGTTCGGACTGTTACATTATAAACTTCGTGCCGAAATTTCGGTTTTCGTTTGATTATGGGTACCAATGGCAAGAAACGAAACACGTAATTACGTACTTCGGTGAATTGTAGTAGGCCCCCTGATTTTAAGTTCCGACGTATTCCGCCGCTATGATACACCATAAGAGTCGAACTTTGTGTAAGGATGTGCTTTTTAAGCTCGATCCGATTTCGTGAATCGTAAATTGTTATGAATTGTTATGGATCGTAACGCCTCGATGCTATTTGCGGATCGGATCGCATGCATTTGATCCGATACAAAAAACGATCGGATGTTTGAAAAAATCGGCAGTTGAACCGAACTTCTGTCGCGCCGCGTATAACGTGTGCTTTCCCGCCGATTTGTCGTTGAACTTACACCCGGCCGAAGTTAGGCTGTACGCCATACAGAACGCAACGTCATTTCAGCATTATATGTCGTTAGTCAAATAGCATTGCAGGCGTAGTATGTTTCGACGCACATAACAAGAAAGAAGACAGTCACACATAATAGTTAGATAAATTAATGGTTGAAGACTGTACCTATTTTCTTAAGTAAAATTTATTTATGGATAAGGTTTAAAATTTTCAAAGGAGGCCAATTTAGTCCAATTATAGTCTTAGTATCAATTTCCTAATACTATACTTATTTCCTTTAATAAAATCTATTTTTAGTAGAAGTTTAACATTTCCAAAGGAGCTTAATTATAGCCTAATTAGTCGAAACATTGATGAGTATAGAAACGAGATATCGTAGCTATTTTTGTATTTTATTGGACATTCTTTTTAAGTTTTTACATATAAGATGCTCAGCTTTTGACACACATTTTAGAGATTCTAGCTATCTAGCTCTATTTGGCAACGCTTCAAACGTATAATATTTTTTGATTTTACACATTGCAAATATGGTGAACACAATAATATTTGTCTAAAAAACTTTTTAAATTTTGTGTGTTTTAAACATTGAAGAATTGGCTTGTATAGTAACGCCATATTTTAACTCAAAAACTTATGAAGCAACCCTAGAACAGCTGATTTTGTTAAACTTGGTCATAACATCAACAAAGTCAAGGGAATTAATAATGATGATGATAATTGTAGCTCTGTTTTTATTTCAGGGCTTAAAATAAAGCTTAAAATTTTTGGAGATATGTTTTGAATCTTATCGTATTTTGAACTGAGGTTCTCACAACTTGTGGACAAAAAAAAGTCCAAATTATATCCCTTTCGGAATAACATAGGAATTCAAACTCACCTTGTATATTTTTAGGGTTCCGTACCCAAAGTGTAAAACGAGACCCTATTACTAAGACACTACTGTCCGTCTGTCTGCCTTTCTGTCTGTCACCAGGCAGTATCTCATGAATCGTTGAAGTTTTGACAGATGAATAATGATTTTGACAAAAACAATGTTTAAGTGGGAACTGAACTCGATGCCAATTTAGGTTTTCCGTAGCACATAGCTTAAAGGGTACTAAAGGTTACTCGTAGAATAAGCGCTTATCCGCTTAATCTATTACTGTCACCCCTCCCTATAAGTAGTCTCCTGAGAGACAACCGGGATTACCAACCCGATTGTGGACAACGGGATTAACAGCTGCTTAGATCATTGAGTAAACTACTTTTGGTTGCTGGTTTTGAAGTTTTTTAAGCTCTTCTATGGAAGGGTTTAGAAGAAAATTCTTCATGGAAATAGGACTAATATGGAATAATCCAATTTCTTTGAATAATTTCCATAAATAGTATTAACTACTATTAATTTAATAACTTGAATTATCTTCATTACATTTTAGAAGTAGTAGTGTTCTTTGTAAATGGCTTATCTAAGGAAGTTCCACCATGCCTGTTTCTGCCGTGAGCAGCTTGCTGTGTTTCTGTTTTGATAGTTTCTTAATATGGATAAAAAAAAGTATCTTGGGGATGTAGTAAGAAATTAAAGATACCAACTGCATCAACTCATTATGATGGGGGAATAATGAGTAAACAACGCGTTGGAAGAAGGAAAAAGTCGTGGTTGCGTAACATCCGGGAGTGGAGGAACATAGCCAGCCTCAAACATCTCTTTCGCTTGGCACAAGATAGAGAAAAAATCGCAGAGCTGATGGCTAACCTCCAGTAGTGGAGAGCCACCAAAAGAAGAAGAGAAATTTTGAATTTATACTTGTATAATATAAGTATAAAATAAATAAATAAATAAATAATGCTGGACGGTATACCACAGCATCATGTAGCCCCAAACTAAGAAGAGCTTGTATTATAGGAACGACATGATTGATATACTACGTATATAGTTTTTTTTTGTAAATACATACATATCATACTTAGAAATCCCCCAGACCCGAGACAAATATCTGCAGAACATGCAAACATTTGTCCCGCAGCGGGAATCGAACCCGCGACCTTCTGCGTCTCAGGCAAGCCTTCGCCCTACTGCGCCACAGATGACGTCACACATAACAAGAAAGACAACCCCCGCATAATAGTTAGATAAATTAATGGTTGAAAAGATAAGTAAAAGCTATTTTTGGATGAGGTTCAAAATTTTCAAAGGAGTCCAATTAAAGTCTAATTATCAATTTCCTAAAACTGTACCTATTTCCTCTATTTTTAGATGAGGTTTAACATTTCCAAAGGAGCCTAATTATCAATTGCCTAATTAGCCGAAACATTGATGAGCTTAGGAACGAGATAAGTACTATATACTGGATAGAATTCAGTTTTTTTCATAGCCGCTGGACTATACCAGAAAATCTTTGGCAGCACCTGGCTAAGACTAGCAGGATCAAGGCGAGTGGCATAATTAATGGGAGACCTATGCCCAGCAGTGGGCTGAAAATGGCTGAAATATTGATGATGACCAGGATTGCTGATGTTGTTTAACAAAACTTTTTGCCTACACTACAAACTAAACTAATTGTAGAGCTGAGCTAACTACATAAACTTCAAAACCTCGCTAGGACAACTTCAGGGCACTGGATGGCGTGTCCTATTTAGCTGAAATTATGGCGTACCCTAGTTTGTTGAGATGTACTTCCGATCCGATGGCCATGGGTTCGATCTCAACTCTGCACCAGAACTTTTTGTTTTCATAATTTTATGTGGACTCAAAGTGGTACTGGAAAACAATGTGGTGAAATGTTCCTGTTACGGAGCAAATGTTTGATGACGATGATGATGATTTGGTAGTGGTAACGATGAGGTTTATGACTGTAGTAACGAAACACATAAATTTCCTATTTGGTATTTTTAAGAAAATTATATAGCATACTTTAAGCGGCTTCGTGGGATATGGGCTGAGATATTTATGATGATGATGATGATGATAGTGATGATATAAAAAGCAACTTATTCAATAGAATTAATGTCTTTTGCACCAACCGGCCCCTATATTGCTTTAAGCGATAAAACACATTGTACTTTCATTATTGGGATAGTCTGTTTTGTTCTAGGTTAGGCCAGTTAGGCATAAATTTATTAATACACATTTTTAAGTTGGTGTTAGTACATTATATAGTATAATTTTCTATCAGTATATCTAAAACTAAGTGTCAATTAGATTACTTAATAGTTGTTACCTGGTAAATCAGGTGTCACATTTTTCAAGTAGGTCGCAGACCAAAATACCTATGAGGTGGGTAGTTGGGTACCTACTTATACTTATGCCACCCACGACTTTAGACATGAGAACATGCGTGTAATAAAATATCATTCATAAATCGCGAGATAAGCTACTTTTCAGTTCTATGAAACAATCCAGACATAATTGGTAATGGAATTAGAGTTGCTGGCTCACGTCTTTATCGCTTGAAGGGTAAACATTTTAGATTGAGCTCGACGCATCCAGCTTCTACCAGCAAAGTAAAAGTCTTCTAAAGTAGGTGTGATAAGTATTATTTAAAAGACTTTGTAAAGAAGCCAAATATAGACAATCTATTTTACTGTATCACGAATATTTCAACCAGACGAATAGTAATTGTAACGCAAAGTTTGACCAATGGCCAAGCGTTATTTTGCTATCTACGCTTTCTCATTGGCCAAAGTTTAACGTACGATACGACTACTTAATCAATAGTCTTCGCATTGGCATCGCCTCGAGAGTAGCGGTACCCACAAACAGAGGTCCGTCGGCACGTCTGCCAAAAAATTGTGTATTAAGAAAAGAACTTTTTAGCATCCACACCATTAGTCTTTCAACTTAAATCTGAAACTGCAGGTTGCAAAACGAAGCTCATCAGCCAGTCAACAGGTCTGGTGCTTCTGCCATGTCGCTGGCTACTCGCCAACTCTGACAGCCGCCGCGGCGCCTACTAACAAGAAGGGCCTACTTGGACGTGTCAATTATTCTTATTTATAGTTATATAGATTAATCATAGTTGCTGCTACTTTAGATGAAGAGCTTCAAGTGGTAGCTTTTACTCCCTGACCAGGACGCAGCGGGCGTAGTGCACCTAAACCATCCTCTCAGCCTAGTCGGCCTTACCAACGGGAAAGACGGTCAATACGTGCGGAGCTGACTAAGCCGCGGGTTTCCTCAAGATGTTTGCCTTCGCCGTTTTGAACCCGTGGTAATGCGCACACAAATTTATCAGAACCAAAAATTTATTGGCCAAGATTCAAACTCACGGCTTCCATTTTTAAGCCGGGGTACATCCCTCATGGCCACTAAAAACTACTACACAAGCCTATAACCTTCCACTGCGGAACATAGGAATGGGCATGAAGGGCACAGCTTCTCGCACCGTCGCGCGATATCCCCTGACCAACTCCGCTGCCCGTCGGCGGTCAGAGGATACAGCTGTGCTGGAGTGAGGCTGCGCTTGTCTCAATCAGCTGGCCATTAGAGCCCCGTTTGATACTTAGAAGGGTACATTATGGGCAGGAGAGGCTTGGATTTTTCTGGCCTAAGATGGAGGTAGGAACCCATTACACAAGGCCACCACGGCTCTAAAAAAATGAGAATAGCTTCAAAGAATCCCTCAGTCAGTTCACAATGAAATCTGCAGTGCAGGTCTCCCGTAATGATCTGTTTCCTGAGGCACCACCATTCAAGGCATTATGCTATTCAGTTAGTGTTGAAAACCTCTACTTTTACCATTTTTATAACGAGTAAAATAATTGGCGTAGGCTGTAGCAGGTGGTGCATGGACCTATTATGTAGACTTATATCTATTGCTGGATATAGTAAAATGAGGGCAGTTCGAAGAGGCCTTGGCCAAAAACGGACTAAAGTAGTCTGTATTCCGGTTTTGGCCAAGGCCCCGGAATACAGACTAATGTCGAGGCTAAACTCCCAAATAGAATATACATAGATAGAAAATGTAATGTCGAGGCAAAATATAAATAGAAAATAGTTCAGTTAGTTTATGCATATGAGATTCTATATTTGTATTCTGTCTATTCGTCTGTATGAAGGCTTTTATTTTTATTACCATACGAAGAAGAAGCAGATTATTATTATTAAACTACTGGAAGGAAGAAAGAAGAAGAACAAGGAAGAAGCAGATTATTATTATTAAACTACTGGTTATTTCATTTCTTTTCATAATATCACTCGTATTACGTAGTACATAGTACTTAGATTATAAACTACAGTCCAAACGTTATTAAATGAAGAATTTATCTCAGCACAGCGCGGCTTAGTACTACTATCTTGAATGGCAATTTCGTTCCAAAGTTTATTCATCAAGATTTCAAGAGATCTGCTCGAGATTTGTAATAAAATGTTGAAATTATTAGATCCCTTTTTTACCTTACGACTGAAGCAGTAGCGCTCGGATGGTAAAATCTGAGACCTAAATTCGATCCACAGTTCTATCATTGCTCTTGATAGTGGATGCTAGAAATTACATAAAAACTATTGATATTCTATACTCACAATAATAATAATGCTGGACATGGACACTATCAGACAGCATCATGTAGCCCCAAAATAAGAGCTTGTACTATGGGAACCACATGACTGATAAGTGATAATGATAAACTACTTATAGGTATACTTTTTTGTAAATAAATACATATTATACATAGAAAATATCCAAGTTTAGACAAATATCTACAAAATAATGCAAACATTTGTCCCGCGGCGAGAATCGAACCTGCTCGGCATCTCAGGCGGACCTTCGCCCGCTGCGCCACAGAGGCCGTCAACTAGAATTTTTGTTTGCAAATACATTTGTATGAATCTATAATATGCTCCTTTTTAAGTAGAAGCTGGATGCCACAGAGTGTCCTAGGAAAGGATTTTCAGAATTCGGCCTCTGAAGAGGTAAAGCGTGAAAAAACTCTGCCGGCCTCTGTGGCGTAGTAAAGGGGGTGTACGGAGTTCCATCATCCAACCTCGGTGCCCAAGCTATCCTCACCTGCACGTGGTGCACCTGGTAAAAAACGAACACCGCTCTGGCGTTCAGCTGATTGCAGCATAGCGCAGCCTACATTGACACGGGCAGCAACCTCGGTGGTGCGAGAAGCTATGCCCTGCAATCCTCACCCGCATGCCCAGCGTGGGGATTATGGGTATATCCCTCTTTAATAGGGGAGGACCAGTAGACTGATGAAGGCTGGTGTGGTGGTGGTGTGGCGCAGTCAGCGAAGGTCCACCTGAGACACAGTAGTTGGCTGGTTCGATTCCTGCCGCGGGACAAAGTTTTACATAATCTGCAGCTCTGGATGTTAACAAGTCATTACAACATAAAAATATTTAAGTAGTATTTCAGTCATGTGGTGGTGTTAAAAGTGATATTTTTTTATGGTACTTGAAGATGGAACAAGCATATGGCCCAGCTGATGCTAAGTGGTAACCATTACCTATCACAAAACATTGCATCGTAGATCAGATTTTTTTGGAAAATGCTCTACAATGCATTGTCCTGCGTCCATCAACTTGGCCTGAAGATGATAAGCCTCTTGTGCCCGTAATTTCACAGGCACTGACACCCTTCATATCGAAACACAGCACAGCTGCTTCACGGAAGCAATAGGCATGGTGGATGTACTTCCCTGGACGAACTACTACTAAATCCTTTTAGGTTAGGTCAGACATATCGTCAGGTGCCAACGAGGCTGCGTGGATAAATGGGTACAATGACACAAAAGGATAGCCAACTAAAGAAATAGGACGGCAGTCTTTGGATTCAACTCCTACTTTTGTCATTTTGCCAACTCAGTAATTTGGCTCGGGAAATTATAATAGGGCCGAAATTTGCACAGTGTTACAAAGAATAACCTAGATCATTTTGAATATTTTTTTTTCTTTTTTAATAGGTCCTAGTTACGGTGAGTAGAACTCCGAAAACGTTAGTTACTAGTCGGCTTTGCTCGCTTTAATCTGAATTTTGTCAGATATATTCATCCTCTTTTTCACCACTTCGGGGGTGGAATTATCAAAAACGCAGAGACACGTATAAATTAATTATCAATTTTCAACCAAAATAGAAAGATCGATAGGTAGATAGATAACTCTTTACTCTGTCCAGCGGTTTGCGCTGTCCATTGAAATAGATACCTTACTACCCAGTCAGTCAATTTGCCATTTTTATATGACATTTATTACATTATCTGTATCTAAATAGAAGAGATATGTACTACAGTTTGTTTAATAGTTTGAGGACGACCTCTGTGGCAGTGGGCGCAGGTCCTTATGAGACGCAGAAGGTTGCGGGCTTGATTCCCACCGCGAGGCAAATGTTTCTATGATCTGCAAATATTTGACTCGCGTCTGGGTATTATCTATGTATGTATTACAAAAGAGGATATACTAAAATCTGACTTAAACCTATATCAGTCATGTGGTTCCCCATAACAATCTCTGCTTAGTTTTGGACTATATGTTACTGTGTGAGCATTATTTTGAGTACCTACTTAACTACATAATGGTTGATACTAATTAAGTAAATATTGCACTTAATCATTATACTTCAACCTCTAGTTTATTACGTAAAGTTACGTTAAGTATCTTGTCAGTAGATATTAATTTTAAAACTCTATTCTTAATTAAAACATTGTCTGTAACTTAGATGTTTGGTATAACTCCTAAATATCCCAGGAGATCTTGTTATCTAGAGCTTGGGTGCAAAATATAATCCCATTTATAGCATAAAGATCTGAATTTCATATTTTCATGCAAATTTTATAACCGTTTAGGAGAAATTATGTTTTTAATTATGAAATGGAATAAAATCCTTAGGAAAACTTTATTTTTTCTTATATTTGACAAAGGACTTTGAGTCGCATGGCAACTATGTCAGCCCTGTTACATCATTCAGAGTACGACTTTTATCAACTACACTTAAAAATATTATACACCATAGAATAAAGTGTCCTAGCTGCCTCAGACAGCGGGTCAGGCGGATTGATATTAAACCAAATACTCATATTTCTGAACCATGGATGCTTATTATAGGCGAAAGAAAAGTCACATGGCCCACCCAATGTAAAGTGGTAACTTTATCTAACACAAGTATTGCATGGTAATTAGGCCATGCATGTTTGAAACGTGGCGATACAACGCCCTGCCTCCATCAACTTGAGGGATGAAGGTGACAATAACCCTGTATTCATGCCGGCACCCTTCAAACCGAAACAATAGAATAAATAGAATAGAATAAAAAAGCAACATACAGTCGAATTGAGAACCTCCTCCTTTTTGAAGTCGGTTAAAAATATAAATCTATTGGTTCATCCAAGAAGTCTTACAATTGATTTATGCTCTGAACATTAACTCATACGGCTGATCTCCACTTTCTTATGTCCATATAATGTTAGCTAGAAAGAGATGCATACTTTATCTCAATGCGATTTCTGCGACTTCGTACCAGGGCATTTGTATGAACCTGCATAGGAATTTGTTCGCGCACCCTGGTACGATAAACTTTTTGAAGTCGCATTGATATATGTATGCATCCCTTTCTAACTGATGATATTGGACATTATGAAAGTAGATATCAGCCGTATTGAATTTTAAGACTTTATCTACCTTCCTATATCTGTGGTTCATCCAGTTTTTGACGGACGATGATGTTAGGCCATGCTGTCAGTGCAATGTCAGGATTCATAGAAATCGAAGTCGGTCCAGCGTATCGAATAACGTCCGCACGGAGTCGTTCCCTCAATTTTTCCCGTGATGAAAAGTTTATTCTGGATGTCTATTTATACCATTGCCATTAATATTGGTTTATCTACTATTTGTTCGCAAACATTTTAAAAATTTTGAACTTATATACTTCGATCCTTATTACAATATCAATGTAAAAACCAGTAAGAGCTTAGCAAAGTTTTTATCACATCCAAGAGGTCGTTTCAGTATCGACCAGATGTCCACGACATCGTAACGTCCCATTTACTGAGATGTGCAACCCAGATCAGACGCGATCTGATTTAAGATAAGGGTTATTGATTAGACGCGATTGATTTTACCCTCTGTTACTGAATACAATTTATAAGTAGTTGAAAAAATCTAATAAACACGGCCAAGAGGAAAATTCAGCTGGGTTGGGCAGTATTTGGAAAACATCGCTGAGTTTTCTGGTCATACGGATATTAATGAACACATGTTTCAGGATTTTTCGCAATTCAACCCCTAAGGCGGTTAAAGGGGGTGGCAAAGTTTGTATGAGGAATAAAAGTCTGTTTGAAGGTTTGTTACCACGTTAATCCGTAACCACTGAACCAATTTAGATGAAATTTTGTATGTAGTTACTTTATGTTCCAGAATAACACATTGGCTAATCTTATTTTAAAAAATTACCTCTGATGGGGTGGTAAAGTTTGTATGGGGATCAAAAAAAAATCTTTACCAATCGACTAGAAATTTTAGAGACTTTCTACTGAAAATAAATGAACACCTGTTTCAGAATTTTTTGCAAATCAACCTCTAATGGGGTTAATGAGGCTAGCAAAGTTTGACTTATGAAAAAAACAGATTTTTAGTTTTTTTTAAATAGGTGATAATGCGCTGAATCAATTTTAATTAATTTTGCAGACGACCTTTAAAAGTACATTTTTTACTTTTTGTAGCGAAAATAAAACTTGAAGATGGTATGGTGGGGATAAAAGTTTGTATGGGGAACCAATCATTTCTCAAGTTGGTAGGTTTATAAAAAATCATCATACTTAACCGGCTGTTGAATTGGTGACAAACGTGAACAGGAGCGGGAACGGGAGCGAAAAAAGTAGCAAGAGTGGGTATGGGAACGGGTACGGCTAGGTAATGCAGTAATAATATGTTGGTACTTTTTATGAAATTAACTTAAAGTTCTTTATTGCGTTCATGCGTAAGTTCTTGAAAACCGAAGTAAGCTACACTATGAGCACGAGTAAGCATTTTTGAGAGAGAACAAATTACATTGCTAAGAATTATGATTGCTAGAGCAGTTGACAACTTCTGAAGCAGTGCACAGCGCCGCCCCATGGACTTAAATATTAGTAAACTTAGTTTAGTATAGACTGACAAGGAGAACCTGTAAAAAACCGTCTAAGCGTCGTTGGCATATCTATACATCAATAAAAAAATTCGCAATGCCATATTCGCACTAACTTAGACGTTATGCCGATTGAATGGTATTCTATGTCGCTTGTCCGCTAATGACATTGCAGTTCATTCACTGTCATGTGGACCAACAGCGAATAATACAAGCTATGGAGACGCCATTTGAAATAAAACAATTCATAATTTAGAATATTTTATTAGTATTTTTGTAAAACATTAATCGAAGTATACATATATAGAGCTTCAATTCAACTCACTAACTGACTGAATCTCAGAAGCTACAGGGTTTACAGATCCGAACTTCGACTGAAGCACTCACTAAGAGCCGATTTTTGAAAATTCACACCCCAAGAAGGTTAAAAAGGGGTAAAAAAATGTATTATAAATCGTATTCCATAAAGTTGGAACTTGGTACATGTCAGGTATTTCATACAATTACTAAGATTGGTATCAATAAATTTTAAAATACCCCTCGACAGGGAACCCTCTCGGGTTACAACTTGTATTAGAATATTATAACGCGTGGTAAGATTTGTTTGAATACTTTGAATATAAAATATGTGAGGTACCTGCAAGCGTGCAATGTTTGTTTGTTGCCGTTTGTCTTTTTCCAAATTCATTAATAATCTGAAATAAATAAATAAGAATTAAATTTATAAAAAAAAATGTTAATAAATCTTCTGAGTTATTATTACTTCTATTTATCTGTGAGACATAAAAGAAGCAGATTTTAATAAATGACTAAAATAATCAGATTGCCAAACCTTAAGTACTCATTTGAATCACTAAAGTGGATACTCACGTAGAAAATTGGTTTTGTCTGCAATGGATTTGTTAAGCCCACTACCACCTTTAGGTGTTGTTTAGATGTCTGAAATAGGAAAGAGATTAAAGCATACAACCAACCTTTTAAATGGCTTGTAATTAATTTAATACTAAGGTGTTTGCTATAATAGCTGTCAATTCAGAACATCAAACAAACTAAAAAACAAAACACTAACTAACTGCCCTAAAAAGCGAAAAATATACTTAATTAGATATTTACCTCAAAGAAGAAAATAGGGTCTATATATTGCGATCACCCTCAGAACTAGTAACAAATAAACACGCTATTTTTCACTTTGTAAGTTTTTGTCCGTAGAACCAAGAACTAAAAAATAGCATTCATAAATTAAAGTTTATGTAGATATATTAGTAATGTAATCGACTCCATAGCTTTTTGTTTGAACAAGCTTCGTGGGTCACTCTCATGTCAATTCATTGAGCTAAGAAAATTAAAATTAAAAATTAAAATAAAAACTCTCAATGTAGATAAATAAATTTGTTATAATACGTACCCAAAATATGAAACACCATCCTTTTTTTCACGTATCTGCTGTTATTCTGTAGTTTGTTACTGAGCACTTTGGCATCGCGCCGCATTGTAGTTGGAGCGTGACAGCCTGACTGACAACCAATCAAAAATGCGGCCCAGTAGGCAGCGTGCGCGGCGTTTTAGAACAGATAATATTTTTCCACGTCTATCCCTCTTGTATCTAAACTTTTTGCGCCACCCATAGCGCGTCATGGGTAAATTAAAACCGGTCAAGCGCGAGTCGACTTGAGTACCGAGGGCTCCGTACCAAAAGGTACTTACATACTTAATTAACATTTTGTAGAATTCGCAACGTGACTATCCGAAATAAAGTATATTATAGAACTAAAGTTGTCGAAATAGCTCAGAGTATTAACAAGCTGAAGTGGCAGTGGGCCGGCCATATCTGCCGAAGAAGTTCTTGAGTGGAGACCACGGTTCGGCAAACGTAGTGTAGGACGCCCTCCGGCGAGGTGGAGTGAAGATCTGCGAAAGGCTGCTGGTAGAAGCTGGATGCGTCGAGCTTAGGACAGGGCGCAATGGCGCTCATTAGGGGAGGCCTATGTCCAGCAGTGGACTGCTATATGCTGATGATGATGATAGGATTTGACAAAGCGAAATTTATTGTAACTAACTGTTTTGGGATCTATTGTATTTGGACAGACTGGTTTCAAAGAGTACAGCGTATAGCCCTATAATGGTCGTGCGTTCAAGTAGCGGCACAAAACTCTAGCGCTGACCGTTATTGCGCAGAAGTCAAAAGTAAGGTAGGTAGGAGGCTAAAGGCGAGAGAGAGCGAGATACCCATGCGCAGACGTTTCGTTCAGCGCTTGAGTTACGTGCCGCTAGCTGTACGAACAGACAAACGGACAGGCGCGGAACAGCATAGGCTTACTAAACAATGGTCTCGTCTACTATTGTAGGTACCTACCGGAACCCTAAAAAGTACCTACTATCTCATTATAAATCATACAGATTAATAGGTACAGAATCAGATCCACTTTAGATTTCACCTCAGACTAAAATACTGAGTAAGTGATCTATGCCTGGTAAAATAAAATAGAAATACCTAGCAATTTTAATAATATTCCTTTCAGTTATAAACTACCTAGCATAATCGCTCCGCATTCAGTATTAATAAGTACCATTGATATGCAAGTAGGCCAGTGCAAGCAATAAGAAAATGGCTCCTTCCATTGACCTATCACCTCAATGAGAGTTTTCCAGGCATGCGTATTGCATGACGTAAGCGCCCTTCGGATTATTTCGGTAATACTCGGGTGTACTCGGAGCAAACATGATTGGTCTGATGTCTGATGATCGCAGCGATGATTTGTTACTACTGTTGGTAGTAAAACTGATTCCATTTTTAAATGAGCTTCCGTGGTAATTAGTTAAAACCTAGCCTTAACTGACAGATCGATAATTGATTATACGCATAAACTATGCACGTAATTATTTATGGCGTCATTATGTTGCTACCTGAAAAAAAATTCACCACTGCGATGCCCCTTATTCTATAATTTCAATCTTTATCGGAAAATAATGTCGTTCCTGTGTTTGGTCTCTTTCGATCTGTAGATTATGGTGTTCAAAAAAGAAAGAGAAATCAGTACTGAAAGACCTGTCTTGGCATTAACTGCATAAAGGTAAATTCGAAATGTATACTTCGAACGTTGAAAAACGGTACCTGCATACATAAAAGTATCAAAATGTAATTCAACAAATAAATCCAAAAGAACTCGCCAATTATAGATAAAGTAGGTACATTGGAAGTTATTAGTCATTGGTTGAAAACCTTGAAAGGGTTCGCCGACCAATGAAAAGCTACACAATCCTGATAATATCAGAAGAATACGCAACATGCAACCGATTATCCGTTTAAAATCGATCATCGCATTATTGGCTTCCAAAAAAATCGCCATTTATTTTATGATACTTACGTACTCAATCGCTGTGATATTTCAAGTTTCAAAGACTCACCTGGTTCTCCTGATTCAGCAGCTTGAGTTGGTCGTTGATCAGGCTGTACTTAGCGCTCTCCTCCTTCCTCAGCGCCCGTTCCTTCTTCAGCTCCGGACTCCAGAAGGTCTTGATGCTATGCATACTGGAGCCTAGCTTCTGATTCGTCAGTTCCAGCTCCTTCTTGAGATTCCCCAGCTCACGCTGCAGATCGGAATTCTGAGATTGCAGCTCTCCAAGGAAGAGGGGGGGTGGTTCGCGTCGGTAGTACTCATCTTCCGGGTGGTGGGTCGGTGGGGGGGCGTAGGAGCGGTCATAGTCCCGCTCGAGGGACTGGTAGCGCATAGGGCGGGCGCGCGCGCGGTGATGGGCCCCGGCGGAGGCGCTCCGCCCCCGCTCCTCCGGCGCCGGGGACGGCTCGTCCTCCCTTGCCAGGTAGGGGCTCCGGCGCGAGGGGCTCCGGTCTTGCGGCAGCCGCGCACGTGCTCCGCCGGACCATTCCCGCCCGCGCCATTCGGCCTCCCGCCGATCCTCATCGCCCGCGTACTCCCGGAGATACAGCTTGGCAGTTTGTCTCACTCGAGACTCATCGCACCGTACTCCGCGGAGACCACGCGACCACTGAGCACGGCCCAACGCCCGGATCGATCCGCCCCAGCTCGCGCATGCGCCGTACGCACGCTACAACTCAGCGCACACAGCGATTGATTCCCAGCCGTGGCGCGCAGGGACATGGACTGCCGAGTGCCATACAGTTCCACTTAGGGGTCTCACGGCTGATTTCTCGGGCGCCGGGTTAGGTTCAATCAATGTCTTGCTATTTTTATGGGAGCCATCCCCAATCACTAAGCATACTCAAATGAACTTTTTTTTAAACCTTTAATTGACAAATAAATATTTGAGTATCTCCCGAGCAATAGGTAACCTACGGGCTGATACCATATTTATATATGCAGGTATGCACCAGTATGAATAAATGGTTTAACTATCATTTATAAAAACAATGATCCGAAACTAGCCCGTAAGTAGGGGGTCGATTGAGAACTTAGGTCCTCAAATTTTCATCCGCTAAAATAAGGTAGATAAAACTTTTATGAATACGTCGTATAAACTTTAGCATGGAAGCGAGTAGTAGCTGAATAAGGTAAACTTTTTGAAAAAGATACTAAATAAGCTTTCTAAAAATATGTCAATCAATAGAGCGCTCAGCCCAGAACTCAAATTCACTACTTATAGTGACCGAAATCACGAAACTTGTCGGGTAGAAGAAGAAAACACACTGTTAAATCAATTTCGAGGTTCAAATATATTTACAGAATGTCACCTTCGAATTTCAAATTCCAAATCTTGGTTGGTGGTTCTCCCAAGATTTCAAATCGCTATAGGTACCTAATCCAAACCACAGCTGATATAGACAAAGTAGATAAAACAAAATCCTAAAATTCACGGATAAGGTTCAATATCCTTTGAAATGAGAATTCATTGCGCAAAACAAAGCAAATTTCATCCAAATACATCAGTATAAGGTTACATTTACATTGAACTTTGTGCTAAAGTGACTCAACCCATGACTAGTAGGAAACGGGGGTGAGGGCAGCCACTCGAGTTGCGGGAGTAAATTAAAAAAAAAGCGTTAGCGTAGCTAAAGCGTAGTTAGTGCTTTTTATTCTCTTTGGGTTAAAGGTCACACACGAAAACGTCATCACCGAGAGCTTAGAGTAGAGATATAAACTTTAGTTGGTGTAGTAGGTACTATGAAGCTTTCCAGCTCCCTAATACCTACTACAGATTACTGGAAATTTTGGATTTGATCGAAATATCTCCGTAACCAATTATTGCTTAATGGCACTATTTATGTAAATTCTCCTTGGTTAGTTCAGAACCTTTATCGGTGTCAGTCAAATACTAGTAGTTTCACAAAGGAAGTCCCTGTATGCTCTTCCGGCGTCAGTGTTTCCCGAACGCTATGCTATGACACCGAAGAGTAAATAGATACATTCTAGGCAAGCGTGCTACATCGTCGACCGCATCTTCACTTACTAATAGGTGAGATGGCGGTCAAACGTAAGCTAATAAACAATTTTATAATTTAAAAAAAGTCCCGTAGACTCGGAATTTATACGTAGGTATACGGGAGATTCGGCTTTAGTTCTGCTGATTGCCATGGTGGTGACTTAGGCATGACGTCTGGGTCAAAAAATAATAATTCCAATTAGTCCGTCAGTTATATCAACAAAAATACTGGACACGTATTTTTTGATGTATCGAACAAATAGAAATTGACGGAAATAAAGAACGTGAAAGTTCGGGAGTGGGGGCTCGTGACGTCACTCCTAGGTAAAAAATGTACTATATCGTGACGTCGCGCGGAAATTTAACGCAATATATCTTTGTTATTTTTTGTTTAATTGACGGGGTGTACGGGGTTCCAACCCACAGCTTCGGAACCCAAGCCAACCTCACCTGCACGTGGTGCATCCTGGTAAACAACGAACGGGGCTCTGGCGGCCGGCTGATTGCGGCATAGCACAGCCTACATCGGCACATCTAAATCCCCTGGGCACCGACGGGCAGCAGCGTCGGTGGTGCGAGAAGCTGTGCCCTGCGATCCCCAACCCGCATGCCCAGCGTGGGGATTATGGGTATATCCCCCTTTTAGTAGGGGAGGTCTAAGTCCAGCAGGGGACTGATATAGGCTGGTATGGTGGTGGTGGTGGCGGTTTAATTGCCAAAATAAAAAATACTTGACCAATATTTTTTGGATATGTAAATAACGGACTAATTAGAATTTTTCAGTCGTCTAGAACATTGTAAACATATACCTTCCGTCACACTTCCGTCCTATTTATCAGGTCCATAAACCTCATATTGCTAAACTGGTGTTAAAATATCACATCAACTCTTTTTATTTACATTTCGATAAATGCCAGGGACAAGCTTACTTTATCGAGCATTATAAAGTTACATTTTATTATGAATAAAGGGAATAGCATTAACATATTTACTTTCGAAAAATGTCCCTGTAAGTGAGCTACAATTTACTTACCACTTGAAGCTGTCAATCAAACTAAAATTAAATTTAAACTATCAATCTAACCAACCCACTGAGACCCATAGGTAACTATCTACCAATACCTACCACCCGAAGACCCACACAAGACCATACCTTTGACTCAAGCTTAGGTATAGGACGGTAAAGCAGACAGAAAAAAACGGAGCAATTTTCTGTAATGATTAGACAGCAAAACAATAAATCAGCTTATTCTGTTATATAACCGTAGATAACTTGCATTTCTTTGTCTAGTTTAAGTTAGTAATCAGGCATACGGTCCTCCTGATGGCAAGCGGTTCCCGTAGCCTAGTCATGAGCATTTCTGACTCTTTTAAAAATTTGCCATATTGTTAGGGTTGGTGGTACGGCTAAGTAGTGAATGTACAGGGAGGCTAAAGAAGAGATGAATGAAAGGATTGTGTGAAAGAAGGATTTAAAGTCTACGTCAGATAGGAGTGAATGAAGAATATATCGTTCCGACTCCACCTATGTAGCTAGAGTGGGATAAGGGAAGACCATAAATTTAGTATAAGAAAAAACTCCAAACTCTTTTGGGGCAGACTACAGGATGGGGTAAAATTTATTTCATTGAGGGCAGCTATCTTTTCTTCTGCAGTAGAAGTTTTTGTTCCGAGGAAACTGTAGGTTTATTTTGAAGAAAAAAACAATTGCTTTATCAGATGTTTGAAAAAATATACAGTCAGCCTAGAAAATTACATTAGTCAAAAAACAAGTTAGTCTCAATCAACTCTATTTCCCAACAGGGACACTTTTGCCAGAGCAACTTACCAAATCAAATCGTAAATTTTCGCGAAAATAAAAAATGTTTTTCATATAATTTCTATGAAACGCCATTCGCCCCTACATTGAGTCTATGTATGTAATTCGACGCTAAGTGGTAATCCTTAGATAATCATTCTGATGCATAAGCTTATGCAATGCTAATAGCATTATGATGTCAAGATGGTACTACACTTCATTAAGTGCCATCTTGACATCAATTTCATTAAATTTAGCGTAAAATTGAGGATTATATTGGTTTTAGTAGCTATTATTTTTTTGGGATTGTTATATACTGTTTTCTAATCTAATATTGACTGGGAGGCATATTCGCCAAGCTCTTAAAAATAAAAAAAACAGTTCATCGTTTAACTATATTTTTGTATGGAGATATTAAAGTTTTATAATTGATATATTTACCTATTTACAGCCTTCTCCCAATCTTTAAACCTCCACTGCTAAGTCACTAAGTACCTAGTGAGTAATACCTAATTAAGTAGAAAGTAAGCAGTTACTTATCTATATAATTATCATGAAATAATATAATTATCATGAAATAATATTATTTCAATGAGCTTATGAGCTTATCGTAACTAAATAATGGTTATCATTAGCAAGCAATTGGTTTTGTGTTCATGTTAATTAATTGATAAGTCATTTACTCATTTAATTCACCATAGGAACATAAAGTACACTTGGTTATGTCAATTTTTAAAATTAGTTACACAACAAAGAACTTACACCAAAGAATACAACTACATATATCACGGCCGTAGGACAGACAAGCCAATAGTTGACATCCATTATTTTTTTAAAGTTTTTAGGTATACATAGGTACCTATCATAGTCATAAATAAAGCCGCTGTAAAGGGGCATTGTCAATAATTGTGACACAACTTATATCTTTGTTTATCTAAAAGTTTTATTTGATTATTATTATATTTTTCTGCTGGACATTAGATATTACCACTCTGACTTGTATAATTTAATTTAATTAATGTAATTGGTGTCAACCGTGTTAATTAAATAAATAAATATAAATATATATAAATAAATAAAAGTATTCTGTGACTTTACATAAGACAAAAGAGTTGAAGCCTAGAATAAACAAAAAACCGGCCAAGTGCGAGTCAAACTCACGCACAAAGGGTTCCACAGCGTTGTAGCAGAGTCCCACTTAAATATTTATTTTATTGTGTTTTTAGTATTTTTTGTAAAGACTATAATATTTTTTGTACTAGAAATACATCATCTGTGAGAATTTGAACTGTCTAGCTATCACTGTTCATGAGATACAGCCAGGTGACAGACATACGGAACGGACAGTCGAGTTTTAGTAATAAGGTACCGGTTTTAATATATTTATAAAAACTTTTTAAACAAAACGCAAAAAGTTTTTACCATTTCTTTTTCATAAACTTGACGAAGGACTTTGAGTCGCATTCGCATGGCAATTATATCAGCCCTGTACAGCATTTAGGCATGCTTATCAACTAAACTTATCAATATTATATACACCTACTAAAGTGCCTTAGACACCGGGTCAGCTGGGATACTTAGAAAAATACATCTAACATTATTGCATTGGGTGTTCACCGTTCAAAACAGACAAATGAGATTCCGCCATTTTTAAAAAGCTAAGCTTTTTTTATTTCCAATAGCTTTACTTTTGACCCAATGTTCAGCTTTCGACGGAGCTGTATGCCACAGTTTTCCCCAGCAATTTCAGCGCTGTAAAGCAAAGACATTTTCGTCGCGTGACCTACTTACGTATTTTGTCTTTGTTTCTCGTGTGTGCCTGTGTATTTCTGTCTCGCTCATAGGGTAAGGTCGCCTTATGTCGGTCAGACGGTGGCTACCTACTGATCGGGAAGAGGTTAGTGTTGGGTAGTTATCGATAATGTAGGTTACTAATTATTTTCTGTTACTCAACGATCTTTGTTTCACAGTAGGGGAAGGCCTGCCTGGTTGCGGGTTCGATTCCCGCCGCGAAACAAATATTATGTTTGATCTGTGAATATTTGTTTCGGTCTGGGTGTCTAATGTATGTGATGTATAAATTAACAATAAATATAAAGGTTTATTAAAATATAAAGGTGTAATAATATATAAAGGTATAATAAAATATAAAGGTATAAATAATTATTTTAAATAATAGTCATGTGGTTATAAGCTCTGTTTAGTTTGGGACTATATGCTGTGATAGTTATTATTTATTCATTTTATTACATACATAAGAAGATAACATTTCCAAAAAAAAAAAGAACTGCGAGGCCATAATTAATACAAGAGTCGGTTTTTGTTTTTTTTTCCAACAACGCAGATCGTTTTAGATAATAGACCAAACATCCGCGGGCATTTTGGCGAATCTACAATGTATGTTGTTGAAAATACATACATGTAGAATGTAGACGCATAACAATCACAATATACGTGCATATACGTAGTAAAAATATCATCATCATCATTGACCTATTGAAGTCCATTTCTAAACATTAAACTACTCCAATAATTTTTACGATGAACGGTCCTTTTCCATCAAGCTATTTCGTGCAATCTTGAGAAAATCATCGGTTTATCTGGTGGGGGTCTTTCTACACTTCGACGCCATTCGAGAACCTAATAACCCTCAACGGTTAACGGTTAAAAAAATATATATATATATATAAACATAGTACGTATATTCATAGTACGTATATTCGGTCAAGCATGTTGTTTCTTATATATATTTTATTACCTTTTATACACATGTTTTTTGGCAAATAAATATCTTTATCTTTATCTTTATCTTTATCTTTATCTTTATCTTTATCTTTATCTTTATCTTTATCTTTATCTTTATCTTTATCTTTATCTTTATCTTTATCTTTATCTTTATCTTTATCTTTATCTTTATCTTTATCTTTATCTTTATCTTTATCTTTATCTTTATCTTTATCTTTATCTTTATCTTTATCTTTATCTTTATCTTTATCTTTATCTTTATCTTTATCTTTATCTTTATCTTTATCTTTATCTTTATCTTTATCTTTATCTTTATCTTTATCTTTATCTTTATCTTTATCTTTATCTTTATCTTTATCTTTATCTTTATCTTTATCTTTATCTTTATCTTTATCTTTATCTTTATCTTTATCTTTATCTTTATCTTTATCTTTATCTTTATCTTTATCTTTATCTTTATCTTTATCTTTATCTTTATCTTTATCTTTATCTTTATCTTTATCTTTATCTTTATCTTTATCTTTATCTTTATCTTTATCTTTATCTTTATCTTTATCTTTATCTTTATCTTTATCTTTATCTTTATCTTTATCTTTATCTTTATCTTTATATTTCGTAGCAGTCTCTACGCCGCGCTGTAGCATCACACAAGTAAGCGCGTTAAAATCTTTTCTATTGATTTTCAGAACAAAAGGCGAATTTTAGATAAGCTTGCACATATGATAGATATGTAGATTAAGTCTTTATTTTGCTCACATTAACACAAAATTAACACAAGAATAACAGAAAAATAACAGCACAAGCACGATCTCACGTTATCTCACGTTAACAATGTTTCGATCCGCGTAATTATTATTTTCTTTTTATTCAATCGAAAACTTTTCAAGAACATCCCTATTTAGCTTGCACGTTGAATGAAAAGCGTGGATCGCACTACAAAAATGACACATATGGTCGTTAGAGGCGCCACCGCTGCAATTTAACAATGTTGTAAGTGTGTTTGTAGAGCACTTCTTGGAATAGTGCTATCCCTGTAGTAAAACATCATTATGGCCTACTTTAAGTTTTATTAAATTCAAACGGCGTGAGACCTTACTTTATTTTCAGATTATAGCTGCTATGCAATGTAGGTAGGTAGGCGCAGGTACTATCCGTATTTAAGTAAGTAGGTAGGTACTTGAGTTCAGTCGGATACAAATCAATTATTTCGAATTTAGGTGCACCAATGAAAAATATGGGAATAGCATATGCAGTGAGGGTTGCTTCTATTGCAAGCATAGTAATTATTATTTAATTGTATGATGTAGGCGTTAAAAACAACAATATAGTAATACTTGCAATATATTGCTTGCTTTTTATTTTAGTAGTAGGTATACATAACTATGAACAGTCTCTAGGCCGAAATCAGATGACTGACCAGCAGACTGAAATGACCGCTATGTAGCTCATACAAAGAAGAAATAGGATAAAGTCATAAAAAATATTAAAAAACAAACTATAGTTCTGCGGTACAGATAAATATTATGTTATCTTCTGCACAGTCACAAAAAACAGGCATTCAACAAAACTTTTTGCATACTCATATTGATCCATCCGGTTCAAAATTTTGTGACAGCGCCATCTGTGGTCGAGTAGAATAACTATTGTTATTTCGTTCAAAAGTTGTAAAATTTTATTGGAGTAGGAACACTGACATCGAAAAGTTTTATGTCAGTATTGTCAGTCATATATATTTCCGAACGAATCAGTCTAAAAATTGAGGTTATTTATTTTTTGATTTCACGCGATTTTCTCAATTTCCACCAGCAGAATGTCGATAGCGCTACCCCCAGCTAGTGGGACAGGCAAATATTTTGAACGAGCAGCAAAATCCATCCGATTGGTGCGCCAGGGATGCACAAATAGACCATTTTTCCACATATCTGTTACTCACGTAAGTTGCCTTCTACAGGTCTTTAATTACTTGTAAAAATGGTTTCTTTTACATCTTTGCGTTCCAAAGTATCCTTTCTATCACTAACATTGACCGACATTGAGCCTTTGACATAAAAGTTTATTTTTTATTTAAAATTTTCTCGAATATTTTTTTCACAGCGCAGAAATCCCAATCACCTTCCCGTAATAGAGCAGCTAGGATCCTACGATCCAATGCCAAATGTAAACAATGAAAAGCTTGTGGCTCTGAACTTGGAGAGAATAAAGTATTGGCTGGGCAAAGGTGCTCATGTTACAAACCCTGTTGCGGAAGTGCTCGGTAAGTAAGGTTGTTGTTATCACATTGGAAAAAAATTGATACCGGTTGATATCATATGCTTTGAGTGCTGAAAAAACACCTGCACACCAGCGGTGACCTGCCTGAGATCTATAATCTGCTTTAAATTCACAAAATTTTTATAATGAAAGAAAGCTTGAAATCTTTTGAGAGGCCACAACTGTAAAATAGTAGTAAGAGTAGTACACCAATACTGCGAAACATTTCCGCAGTAACCGTGGTCCACAACTGGAATTATTTGCCAAAAGAAGTTGTTAATGCTTCCTCTATAAACTCATTCAAGAAAAAGCTGGATAGCTGGTAAAAATTTTAAAAATAATAATAATAATAATTTATTCAGACAACCTAGATCCATATTAAGCAAAAATTAATTAAAAAATACACAAATATTAAAAAAAGACACAAAAAGAAAAGGCAAAAGGCGAGAAAGTGACTAATATTGGAATTAGATTCCATTATTAGTCACTCTCTGCACTAGACATTTCCAAAGCGCAGTTCTCTGCTACAGCCATCAGGATGCTGTTGCAGCTGCTCCAAATTCTGTTCATCAGGGATGTCGTTTTTTTGCGCATGACGGCATGAAAGCCATCGGTATGATAGTGGGCAAACATCCCCAATGCCGATGCACTACAGTATCTGGGCAGCCCCAACATCATCCTGAATATATTATTATACTGTATACGCAGGACATCCAACGATTTTTTGGTATGTCGAACCCACAGGTTCCCCGTGTAGAGGCTCTGGCAATACGCTTTGAACAGCGTTACCTTCACCGGTTCAGTACAACTAGAGAATCTGCGGGCCAACATGTTGCTGGTTACAATCACTAAATTCGTTAAATACAGATTTACACTATGTGATGTAGATACATCACAAAAAGCTGCTTATCTATAAATAAATAAATAAATACTTCTTATTTATACTTTTTTTGGTAAATACACATATATTATAAATAGAAAACAGAGACAATCTGCAGATAATGCAAACATTTGTCCCGCAGCAGGAATCGAACCCACAACCCCTTTGTCTCACTCCCACTGCTCCACAGAGGTTGTTATATGATGCCGGTCACTGAAAACTGATGAATTGATTGCAATTTTGCAGGTCTAACAGGCTTCTTCCCGATCCACCCTCGCTCCTACATGACAGCATGGCGGAACAGAGCTAAGCAACTAGAGATATTGGCCAAACAAGCAGAAGAAGACGCGAAGAAAGAAGTTGCTGCTACCTAATAATGTCATAAGTTACCTGCACCCGTATACCTATAGATTAGTAATAAATTAATGTAAGAAAGATGTGTAGAGTTTTCACTTGCTGCTGTGAAAAATATACCAGCGATAGCGAGCGGCATGTTAGTCTAGCGCTGAAAGAAACAGCCTCTGTGGCGCAGCGGGCGAAGGTCTGCCTGAGATGCAGAACGTGGGACAAAGTTTTGCATTATTTGCAGATATTTGTCTCAGGTCTGGTTGTTTCCTATATTTAGGTATGTATTTACAAAATAAGTAGTTTATCAGTCATGTGATTCTCATAGTACCTAATACAAGCTCTGCTCAGATTGAGGCTTCATGATTCTGCTACATGATAGTGTCCAGCATAATTTGTTACAAGTCTTCTGGGTTTGGATCCAGGTCTACTACAATTCACCGAAGTAAGAAATTTCGTGTTTCGTTTCGTGCGATTGGTCGTATTTCATACTGTCAATTCCAATATTACGGTCGTATGTTTAGTGAAATAGAGTAGGATGCGCAATGTTCGATCTGTTACAGTACAAAATTCGTTCCGAAATTTCGGTTTTCGTTTGATTATGGGTACCAATCGGAAGAAACGAAACATGTAATTTCGTACTTCGGTGAATTGTAGTACCCGGCAGATTTTTATGAGCCAGCGATTGGGTACCGGATAGTCATCATCAGCCTATGCAGTCCACAGCGGAATATAGGCCTCCCCTAATGAGCGTCATTACGCCTTGACTAGACGCATCCAGCTTCTACCAACAGCCTTTTGCAGATCGTCACTCCACCTGGCCTGAGGGTTGCCGTTGCCTACTATGTTTGCCGAGCCACTGTCTCCACTATTATTATACGATCTAATAGCTACCAAGTAATTGCTAAATAATGAAATATCAATAGGTAAATTACCTCTTTTAGTAACACTTAGGTACCTAATTGGTAAAGAGGTAATTTGCTTTGGAGGATATGTTTAAGATGTGGGACTGGAAAGGTATGGGCATAAACATAAATGGTGAGCACATCTCACACTTGCGATTCGCTGATGACATAGTCCTAATGGCGGAGTCGCTGGAGGAGCTGCAACAGATGCTGGACGGCCTAGCATCAGCCTCGCGAAAGATAGGTCTCGGCATGAATTTGGACAAGACCAAAGTTATGGTCAATGACCGAATTGATCCGAGTCCTGTCGTCGTTAATGGAAACCTTCTTGAAGTTGTTTCGGAGTATACATACCTCGGGCAGATATTGCAGTTGGGTAGAAACAACTTCGAGAAGGAGGCCAAGAGGGGGATTCAGCTGGGTTGGGCAGCATTTGGAAAACTACGTCGAGTTTTCTCGTCACCCATACTGCAATGTTTGAAAACGAAAGTTTTCAAGTGCGTCCTACCCGTCATGACATACGAAGCCGAAACGAGGACTCTCACAGTACGGCTAGTCCACAAGTCGCTCAGCGAGCTATGGAACGAGCTATGCTCGGGGTTTCTCTGAAGGATAAAATCCGCAATGAGTTTATCCGACATAGAACTAAAGTTGTCGACATAGCTCAGAGAATAAGCCAGCTGAAGTAACAGTGGGCTGGCCATATCTGCCGAAGAACCGATAATCGTTGGGGTAAACAAGTTCTTGAGTGGAGACCGCGGCTCGGCAAACGTAGTGTAGGACGCCCTCCGGCCAGGTGGGGTGACGATCTGTGAAAGGCTGCTGGTAGAAGCTGGATGCGTCGAGCTCAGGACAGGGCGCAATGGCGCTCATTAGGGGAGGCCTATGTCCAGCAGTGGACTGCGATAGGCTGATGATGTAAAAAGTATAAGAAAAAACCTTACCGGCTGCCTGCGATGAAACAGATAATAAACAAGCCCATAACGAAGTGGAGCTGGAGAACATTAGGTGGCATGTTTTGGGGTTGTGTGAAGTGCCTAGAGAGGGAGAGGACACCATTACCCTAGACTCGGGCTACCTTCTATAGTTCCGCGAGGGTGACCAAACATCCCAGGGTGGCGTAGGGTTTCTCGTTAATAAGGCCCTCTCTAACAATGTTGAAGAAATCTCCAGTGTGTCGACCAGGGTAGCGTACCTGATTCTTCGACTATCCAAGAGGTATAGGTAGTAAGAAGATCATTCAGGTTTACGCACCGACCTCGGCCCACCTGGATGATGAAGTGGAGGATATGTACGAGGATATATCCAAAGCCTTGCACAACACCACGAAGGCTCACTTAAACGTTGTAATGGGGGACTTTAAAAGTGGAGAAGTCCGAATCGGCGACGAATCCAGAGTGGGCCCGCATGGTTTTGGGTGTAGAAATCACAGAGGGCAAATGCTGGTCAACTACCTAGAGAAGGAGGGGCTCTTCTTGATGAATTCGTTCGCCGAGAAGCCCCACAGAAAGTGGAAGTGGCGTAGCACCGACACTGTGACCAAAAAACGAGCTCGACTTCATCATGACGGATAAAAGGCATATAATCAGATACGTTTCCATGATCAACAGGTTCAATACCGGATCTGATCACAGACTTGTCCGAGGCTCTCTGAATCTCAAGATTGAAAGAAACGTCTGATGAACCCAATCTACTTCAGGGTGCTTACCACCGAGCGAAATCGAGAACGGGATTAAGATTTGACTTCTGTCTTCTTGGTAGTATTGAAAACCTGCCTCGTACTCATACAAAAAATGACAACTTGCAGAATTTGAATCGAGATTAGGATAGACTTGTCTATTTTTGATACTGTTGACTTCGATAAATTTGAAATTGATCGAGTTTACTATCGAGCTTTTTACTATTGAGAAATTAGGAGGTAGTCTGAGGCAAAACCACACATTATTTTGGTACATAACTATGTGCTTGTGCGCTAAAATAATAAATAATCTTCTAAGTAGGTAGGTACATACAAATTATCTGTTATTAATATTCACTGGAATTGCTACCTATTACAAAAACTTATTTCCGAGATACAAATTTAGATAAATACTGGAATATGCTGCTGTGCGTTTGCAAGACAAACAGCAATCTGACCCTCTTGACGTTAAATCTGGCGGGACACCTTTCAATGTCGGATAATTATAATAACGTTGAGTTATCTATTTTTAAATAAAATATGAAATATTAGATAAGATATATGCTAAAACTGAGGATGTTGATTTAAGAGAAGCAATCAAAGAAAATATTGATCTAGGAGAAGCAATCAAAACGAATAACGATGTTAAAGAAACAATCAAAGAGGAAATAGAAATCGGCATCGAATTTGAGAAATGTGAGAAAGAGAAAAGACAATGCCGTCTGATGTAGGCGCTCGGTACCAATGATGCTAAAGTGATTGCGTCAAAAGGAAACCTAATTTTTTCGAAAGATATTAAACTGATATTCATGGAATACTAAGTCTTTTTTAAGATAAACGTCAACAAATTGTTTTTATTTGATATTAGTTTTAGTTTGTTTTTTAAAAAATGCTTTCCCGAGGCGTTGTGTGTTCAGTTTTATCTACATAATTATAAGTATTACACTATAAACATTCAACTATGATACTATATCTATATGAAAAGGTTTATATACCTACCTTACACAGATTTTATATTCTCTTAAATCAACATCCTCAGTTTTAGCATCTTCTATTTTAGTATCCTCTTTTACTGCTTCTTCTACTTCTGAATCGTCATCGATTGCTTCTCCTACTTCGATATCCTTTTTAATTGCTTCTTAAACTGCAAAATCCTCTCTGATAGCTTTACAATGCAACACAAAAACCGCGAGCTCGCGCACCACCCAACCTCTAGTTTCTTTTAAATATAAGTAGGTATAGAATATAATAATCAGTATTCGTTGCCTGTTCTGCCAACTCTCTCAGACCCAACCCTTCAAAGACATTATCATCTACCACCTTCGCATTATGGATGCTCGACGGAAACTTGACATCAAATGTCAAGGCATCCCTATCAACGACAGCAATAGCCCCGACTATCTGGGAGTCACCCTTGATAGAGCCTTGACTTACAATGCACATTGTATGAAAAGGGAACTAAAAGTTGGCACACGCAACAACCTGCTTTGAAAACTAAACTCCACTACCTGAGGTGCCCTCAAGAACCAGAGGCCTTGCGCTTTGCTTTTTTGCTGGTGAATATGCATGCCCAGTGTGGCATCGGTCCGTTCATGCTAAGGAAGTAGACATGGCCTCTGCCTCAATCTGCCTCAAACCAAAACCTCTCAACCTGCTCTATCCAACCGCTGGTAAAGCCCCTCCAAGCATTTGCAGGGAGATTGCTTGTGCAGCTGAAAAAGTTAAGTGTTAAGCAAGAGTCCGACAGCAGACTTAAGTCTGCTCAAGATGCTTTTCGTCATCAACTAAAGCTGCGACGACTGCTAATCAGTGTGAGCCGGGAGAGAGAGAACCTCTGGCATGAAAAATACTCCCCACCAGGGTACTACATCCCGTTGAAGAGCTCCCTGCTGGTGGTAGACTCCCTTGACGCCTGGACGTCGCTTAACCGACTCCAAACTCAAGTAGATCGTTGCAAGCTCAATGTGAGTAAATGTGCCTATATTGAGGAGGCAGCGACGCGTTGCAAATGTGGCACCGATCCTCAGCCTATGACACATCTACTGGTCTGCCCACTGTCCCCTGCCAGCTGTACTTTAAACGACCTCTACGGGGCCATTGAAAACGCTATAGATGTACCTAAATTCTGGGAACGTAAGCTATAACGGCCATGTGGCCGACATCGAATCCCATAGCTGGGCAAAAGGCCTCCCTTCCCCCCAGTATCTCAATTCATCCTTTTCCTGTGCTAAGATTGTCGGCACAGAATGAATTTAGCGAGCTCGTCCCTCCATCTCGTTCGCGTCCTGCCGGCACCAGTCGGTGACCAAATTAGCCCACCTGTTTCCCAACATGTGGCAGATATGACCAGCCCAGTCCCATTTATATCATATCAAATTATAGATGTATAGTATTAGTAAAGGTACACCATACCTCAATTTCTACATCTACTTAATTAGGCCAAATACTTCAACCAAAAGGGAATTAGGTTAATTACATACATTCATAATCAATTTTATTACGAAACTTACTCTCCCAGGAATTAAAAAAGCTATTTAGATTATGTAGGTCAATTAAAAACAAGAATATACACAATGAATACCTTTATTGAAAATGGAAAATACAATTTACAATGCCTCCCAAATACTATGCTGGCAAAACTGCAAAGGCACACTTTGCTTTACAAGCGAACTTTAAAAAACATGATTAAACGATAAAAACCATAGAGCCAGTGTATCCGTTAACAATTTCTAATGCTTAATTAAATGCCAAAAAACAACAGATTTTAATAAAAATGGCATCAGCAATGCATTTTTCGCGGGCAACACTTGCTAACTAAACTAAAATTAAAAACCTTAACAGAACATTCCTTGAGCAATCCATTTAGAATACTGAAGAAATTCATTGTTCCAAAAGAGATCTTAAAATAGGGAATTAAAAAAAACACGACCTATTCTTACTGCGCTAAGTATGTCAACTAAAGTTGCGTACACACCACCGCTCCGGCTCTGTTCATTCGATTTTGTGCCGAATATTCGCCTCGGTACTTTAATTATTTTGGTGTTGACGCTATGGATCAAATTCATTAACTAAGAATTTAACTAGAAGAATAAACATATTCAGGATATACAAAAAAAAACAACTAAGTAACGTAATAAGTATCAAAGGCTAAGCTACGATTTTGTTTACATTACAAGTCCAAAAATGCCTGTTATTCGTAAGATTAGTCCGGGACAAGGGCTTGGAATCTAATTAATTAGGTTCTTAATTACCTATTCGAAAAGTCGATTTTTTTTAATTTCTATGGTAGTCAATTGTAAAATTCATGTACTATTTGATCTTGAAATTATGTTGTTGTTATTAAACAAAACAAAAGTTGCTACAATTGATTTTACAACAAAATTCCATTTAAGTACGTTTTTAGTCAATGGAAATAACGCTGTGAGATACATAATTTAATATGGTCAACGTTGTACGAAATATTTATTTTTACAAAAAATCAAGACACAATAAACAAAGAAAGAGCTTGGGCTTGCCCTGGGATTATCCCTAGGACCTTGTCTCGACTATCGTTATGTTAATTATTAAAACTGTCAGTGCGTGAAAAGCTATTATAGAAGCCGGTGCTGTTTTGTACTTCCGCTCGCTAGTGCAGACTGCGCTTTATTTATCTTTGTGCACGACGTCCGAAACCAAACGAGAGGCTGAAAAAAAAAGATTATATTGAACCAGAGAACAAATTATGAATATTTCAATCATTCGATTCGTAAACGTAACGTATAAATTATAGCCATGTTTATAATCGTTGTTTCTTTACTACGTGTAAACTAAATTTTACGCTTGCAATAGAATGATTGAAATATTCGTAAAATTATATCCAAAATTTAACGATGCGAATGGATGAAATATTCCTAATATTTTTACGTAAAATAATGTCACATTAACTATTCTATTAGACAAGCACGACTGATGGCGAACGAATGAGACTGCACAAAGGCAATATGCTTAGTCTTGGGGTGCTGGATACCGAATTGGTTAGCTTCTGTCCGCGGCTTTACACATTTTTGTTTTATACCTAACTATACAATTAAGTAGTACTAGGTAATTAAGTTACCTACGTACTACAAAATAATTTGGAAATGATAATTAATGATTTCATCACCCTAAGCCCTTAGTATGTGAGTTAGGTAATTGCCGCAAAAAGGAACTTAAAAATCAAGCTTGATAACGTAATCCATCAACATTTTCTTATTATGGGCACTGATCGCAACGTGGTTTAGTAGCGAGCATACATGCAGCATCTGTACATACTTTCGCATTTATAATTTTTTGTGAAGTGTATTAAATAGGTATGTGTTTGTACGTTAAGAACTACGATAGAGAACCTGAACCCATTTCTAGATGTTTAGCACAACAGACATGAACCAGCATACCTTCCACCGAATAAGTTCTATGCTTTAATGATTATTAAATCTGCGGCATGTTAACCATGACTACGAGTTTTATAGTTCGAAAAGATCCAGAAATAGATCGAATCATCTGCCTAATTGCAAAGACATGGGCTTATTAGATCACGCGGTATTATGTATGTCTTACTCAGACTGTCTTAGAATTAGCATAGATAATAAGAGTAAGCCATTGTCGGTCTTAGGCTTGACTAACTAGTCAGTAAGGCAGTCTTAGACAGATTGAATACCGCGTTCTTCCCGTGATCTCATAGTCCGTGGCGGAACGTGGCCCATGCAACATTTACATTTGTCGAAGCATGCAATTGCGTTGAAATATCGGAGAAAAATAGATCAATAATCGTGGTAAACATACTGTTGATATTATAATCATAATGTTGATGTTTTAAGAAAATCACAAACTGCCAGGACATAGCACAAAATTAAATAAGACATAAACGCCAATGACAAACCCATTTACAATTTGATGCCCTCGGTTAGTATAAGCAGTTTCTCATGACTGTTTACCTTACTCACCAATGTGTTTGACAGCTTATTCCTGTTTACCTATAAATGAGTAAATGATAAGTGTGGTAACTACTCGTTTGTGTAAAATGGGGAGCAAACAAAACAAGGAAATCTACAAAGACTTTTTGATGAGAATAAAATGCACACTACGTAGGTACACTACATAAAATGGACATAGTTTACAGTCTTGTGTAAACTAAAATACAAAGAAATTACCGATGGAGCCAAGGTTAATGTCTATAATATGTTCTATGTTCAACGAACGCTATTAGTAGTTATCCAACCACCGAAACAAAACACCACGATTAGTTTTTTCCCCGAGATGAAAATCTACACACCAAACTAAACTGTACAATTGCATAAAATTTAATTTCTACTAGATTAGATTCGATACGATACGATTCGAGTATTTTCTCGTGGTACTACTATTTCGGCCTAAATCCAAGCTACTAGTAGGTCCAAGGGTATGTTATTGGTAGGAGAGAGGGTAAAAATAATGAATCAGTTCGTGTAGGATCACGATATGCATGATCAATTGATCACGTATGAGGTAGGACTATAGAGGCAGGCAGAAAATAGTAGTACCGTAAGAAAACACGCCTAATATTAATTGTATAGTTTAGGTACTTTCTATTTCTTTAAGAATCTATTTGTACCTACTAGAAAACTACTAAAAATACAATCAGACGTACAATTCCATTGAAAAGTGATCTTGCTAAATTCACTCTGATAACTTTTTCATTGACGTCTCAATTTTTCTGTTAGCCCCTTGAACCAGCTGCTGTACATTTACTGTATTTTTAAGGAATAATTCAAGATAAAAAAAATAATTAAACTACACCCGTGAGGCAACACTTTCATGCCTTGAGTTGGCAATACTGTGCTATAGTTGGTTACCACAAAAAAAAATGCGTGGTCCATTTGCTTGTTCCATCGTCAGTATAACAAAAATATAAAAACTTATGAAGCAAATAAAAATATTAAAAAACTATTCGATCTTGAATGTGCCAATGTCATTCGTGGGTGTACTGGGTGTACCTATGAAACAAACAATATGCATTTGCTTACTGATATTTTTTTTTGGCTGTTTTAAAGAAAGTTGTCAGTGTTATGTACAATTCACACTTTCCGGCACGGGTCGGAGAGCATCAAAGCGCATTTTAAAACATGCTAGAGGAAATTGAAACATCCACAAAGCAGTAAAGTTTCTTATTTGCATGCAATTTAGGCAGCGTTGAGCTTGTCAAACACTGACCGTAAGTAGATATTGCATGAAAATAAGGAACTTAACTGCTTTGTGGATATTTCAGTTTCATCTAGCATGCATTATAAAAAGCTCTCCGATGCTCGAGAGAGCACGCGTGAGAACGCGCGCCGGTAGGTGTGAATCAAACAATACTGTACCTATGTACATTATACCAAAGAGCTCTTGTGATATTAGATAGGTAAGTAACTAGGTACATCTATAGATCTAAAACTATTGACTTGACTAAAATAGCTTGGCAAAAAACAAACGTCACAACCAAAACTCCACTCTTGAATACATATCCATAACCAGAACACGTAATAATCCAGGCAAATCTACAAATTAAAAACCCAAAACGTTAACGCAATTTCAAACTTATTCCTATACACATAAAACTTAGTAACAAAACATTTTAGAATGATATTTATATAATTATGTTCCCATCACGTCACAGTGATAGCTGATAACTGATAAGCAACCAGCAAAGCTATCTGCCATGCAAAGCGCGCTCGATTATGCACTTTCAAGTACCTGTAAATTAGGTCTAATCTTTGTGCAGCTCCTTAAGAGTATTGCCAACTTTTTTTACTGTTTTGTCAATGGACTTTTCGATCCCCTTGACGATTTTTTTCAGATCTAGAATTAGAAAGAGTACTCAAGAGTGGATTGAATTTGAATTTATTTTCGACTTTCGTATAACTGAAATTTTTATTCGTTATTATTCTGTTCTCAATACATTTTTTTAAGACCAAACTAAATATCTTACAGATACGTAGCTACTAAGGAACCTATTTTTTGTTTATTGAATATTCTGATTAAAAATATCCGAATAAACAGAATATACCGTTTAACATCTAAACGTGGGCCCAAATATTACATATTATTACGCAATTAAGAGCATGACAAGTCCCTGATAAAAATCTTAACTATATATTTAATCTCTAGATAATCAAACATTATGAAATGAATATCAAAAAAGTCAAAGTCATTGTTACCTAATAAGATGTGGGCATTTTACCAATCTAACTAACATTATAAAACTATATACTGGCCTCTTTTAACTAGTTCTCTGAACCTACTGCCTTCCTAAGTTAAAACTATTCCTGATTCCTAAAATCAGCTCAATAGAATATTTCAACCTTTCGTATCGTACAATTTTGGCCAATAACAAAACTTACGAATTTTCCCCAAAAATATCGTGCACAAGTTGACCAAAATTTTACCTCTACTTTTCATTATATAATACCAAGTAGGTTCCCACCAAACAATTATTTTTACTGACAACAGCAAACAGTATTTTTTACTGATAAAGACAGACCTACTAGAACATGATATCAACAATACTCTTCATTAAATGGTTAAATCTTGAACTATGAATATACACTTACTACTATACGAAAGGTTGATACATTCATGATTAGCAATCGTGCAAATGAATCTTAGGTTCGAAGAAAATCAAGCCCAGGGGCCAAACTATCTGTGCTTGAGTCACACCATTGAAATCACCTGGGAAGAAAACTCAATATAACAACCAAAATAAGCAGTAATTTTTTGCTTACCTGCATTGGCGATGTCATCGATGCGAGCATGGTAGTTCTGGTAGTAAGGGCGGATGATGCGATGGTAGATGACCAGGGAGCCATTGTAGTCTGTAGGCATGTAGCACCAGACAATGAAGATGCACTGCGGACCAAAGAATTCATAATGATGATCATTATCTTTATTGTCACATACACACTTTATTTCTTGATGTTAACTCTCCCGCCGTACCCCATTGATGCCTAACTTACGTCGCATATTATGGTTAGGGCTTGCATCATCCGTAGACTTTTGGGTATTCGGATATTTCGGATAATTTTAGGAAAAGCTTTAGAAAACCTAAAAAAAAAAGAAATTTAGTTATAAAATAACTAAATAGTATAAAATATTGAAGTAAAATCAACATTCACTAATCGTGTCCAACTGAAAAAGGCGTGAGTCAGGGTACGTAATCACTTCGAAACTATTCATATTTCCATGGGAGTATGTCTTTCAGTTTTTGAGCTGGGACGGACAAAGCATGGTCAATCAATGATCAATATTAATAGTGAGTATGAGTACATCACACACCTACGATTTGCTGACCATATAATAATCAAGCATTTGACACAGTGCTTGTTACAGGTGTGTCTCAAATAAACACAAATATCGAAGTTTTTTACTATTATGTCTGTCTTAGTCAGAATTCATTACTCTGTGATAGGTAATGGTTACCATTTAACATCAGGTTGACCATGTGCTTGTTCCATCTTCAAATACCATAAAAAGTCTACCGACCTTTTTTCCTGGTTTTTGTCAAAGTTGGACCTATCCTATTGGATAGGTCCAACTTTGACAAAAAGGTCCACCAATAAATCTAACTCGAATGGGTAGCTTTCGGATTATTGCGGCATATCTTTTCGTCACAGATACCAAAAACCTCAAGACGAAAACCTACATAGCGCATGTTCCATTAATAGCTAGCCATACATAAGCAATTTCATCGGCCAGGCATAGCTGTCTGTCAAATCTTTAGGATTAATCTGTATTGGCTGTCTAGCTGATAACTTATCGTACTGTAAGTTGGCCCCTAACTTAGGCACTAACTTAGCCTTGGATATAAAGCTCAGTCGTACAACCAGAACTATGCTCGGAGTCTCTCAACGACTCTGAATTCATAGTAAAGAAATCCGTTAGAAAACCCTGGTTTTCACCTGGTTCCCTGGTAATACACATAACTCCCATTTTAGTACCCGGGGTGGCAAACGACAGGCCAAATAGTTCACATAGCCGATAACCATTTGGTTATAAGTTCTCGAATGGTGACCGCGTTCTAAAAGACGAAAGGTTGGAAGACCCCCCACCCCCCCAGATTGACCAATGACATCATGAAGTTTGCAGTTTGCAAGTTTGCAAATCCTTGAACATAGGGATTTCTCGACATCCCTCGAAAGATTTTCACGAATATCTGTCTTGAGCATGCTCTGAATACCCCTTGATTATGTAGGTAGTTGCTTCCAGAACTTCCAGTTCATGGTCGTCATCATTCTAAAACATTCTATTCAACGGTTATGCGTGCACAGTTTATGTATAAATATGAAAACCATCATTTATTTCGAGGAAAATGACTACTAGCTAACTGATAACATTTTATCGTTACCTATTGATTTGTTTTAAAAATTTCACATACAGTTGTTAAATAAGGAAATTGAAACAATAAATGAAAAATGAATAAACCCAGATGACAATTTCTAACTTCAAACAAAAAACAAACACCTACTTACCGTTTCTATGGAAGATCGCTTCTTGTAGGCTACGGGTTAATTAGTGGTAGTTTCTGAATGTTTATGAGATGCTATTCATATTTTGAATTAAGGATGACACTGTTTTAAATTCAGATTAATTGTTAGATACGTGTAGTGCACACAATGAACATAATTAAATATTATAGTTTAGATGTAGAAAACTCCTTAAACTAATCGATATTTTTTAAGCATTTGTGTCCGTATTATCTCAATTATTCGGATAGTAAAACTGACGAATTATCCGGATAATTCGGATACCCGGATTGCAAGCCCTAATCATGGTGTAAACTGTGTATAGCTAGCCGAGCGGGGTAAGCGGCGACCACGCGACTTTTTTCTAATACTTACATACATTTTTATACTCGTGATATCTTTCGAATGGTACATCCAAATTGAACAATTCAAAAAGTTATGTGAAGTTATTGAAGCAGTCTTGAATATGAAGTTTTTTTTTGATAATGGATTAATACCAATTGCCAAATAAAGAGCCTTTTCTGGCGCCTGCATTTCTATTTTTTTTTTAATAAATGACACTTATTGTGACATAAATTTAATAGCTAGACATATGCTGTCACGACACTTTTTGTAGATAATGATGTTTTCTGCAAAGTCGTGGTACATTATTTTGTTCTATCATCAGTTTTTAGTTTTGTTTTTTTTACACCTCAATAATGTAAATTGATGTTTTTAGTTAGGATACCTAATTTTCAGAAAATATAATATACCCTATGTCACCCGGAGATAGTGTATCTTCCTAACGGTGAAAGAATTTTTTAAATCGGTCCATTAGTTTCGAAGCCTATTCAATGCAAATAAACAATCAAATCTTTCGTCTTTATAATGTAAGTGTAGATGTATATGAGGACCCGTAGATGCACTACAATAAAACCATTGGTATAGGTGTGGGGTGTAATGGGTTCAAACCTCCATTTTTTGAACCCAACCCAACCTTACCTACCCGTGGTGCACCTTGCTGTAAATCAATCGGGGCTTGGCGACCAGCTGATTGCGGCATGGCGCAGCTAAATCCCCTGGCCGCCGACGGGCAGCAGTGTCGGTGGCGCGAGAAGCTGTGCCCTGCGTTCTCCAACCCGCATGCCCAGCGCGGGGATTATGGGCACATCCTCTCTTTAGACAGAAAGCCTAAGCCTGTCCTAGGAATCCTAAAGATACTGAATCTATAAATCTGAATATCGTTGCCGAATAGAAATACTATTTCACAAAGAATTGTAATACCTACATGCCATTATTGCCTAGGTACTTGCAGAAGACCTATAACGAAAATATACAATAATAAATGAGAATAAACACTTTCAGATAAAAATCATAAGCAATATCCACATACTTCATTCAAACATGAAGTTACGCTGTTACAGTGTGCAGAAACAATGGATTGGATTCATTATCACAATGAAAGTAGCTAGTAGCTATGTGTACACTAATTAAAAAACATTGTGAAGGGCATACTGTTCGTAATGGACAAAGAACGCTACGCGTTCATCGTCTTTTAAAGGACATGACGTGTATAAAAAATATTTCTTTAAGTCCGCTTTGAGGAGGCCAAGAGGGCTGGGCTGAGAAGCATTTATAAAACTATCTACGTCGGTTATTCTCATCACCCATACAACAACGCCTGAAATGGCATACGAAAACTCATGACTTTTGAAGACGAAACTTAGACCGGCCAGGTGGAGTGAAGATCTGCGAAAGGGCTTCACGGCTGGTAGAAGCTGTATGCGTTGAGCTGAGCAAAGGGCGTAATGGCGCTCTTTAGGGTTGGTCTATGTCCAGCAGATGACTGCTATATAGGCTGATGATGATGATGATGATGATGAGGCCACATTTATAGCTTACCGACAAATCTTTACCGCCACGACGCAATAGGGAAATAGTCGGAGACTAGATAGACCATAGTATGACAGTAAAATCAGGGTTTCTTGCCAGATGTGTGTACGAAAACAGAAAATGCTTGTATGACTTAGGAGTTAAACTCAGATAAACTGTGAAACTTAAAATAAATAAGGCTGGAATTTTACTAAACATTGTACAGCCCAAAGTAGACCTTGTGTCGTGGTCATCATATTTTGGTAGGTATTATGGAACACAACCAAAGTCATATATCATTTTGAACGGCCAATATTGCTATCTCTCACGCGTGGCTACCATCCATCAGCTAAACAGAGATAGCAATATCCGGAGCGGTCCTTTGCACGTGCCTCGCCTGGGTCGCCGCATTAATACATATTTTTTGTAAAGACCCAGATGAAAGACAGAAATTTGCAAATTATACAAACATTTATCTTGCGGCGGGAAACGAAACCGCAACCTTCTGCGTCACAAGTGGGGCTTCGGCCTCTGCGCCACAGAGGTCATCAAAACTGGCTTTCAACAAAATCATTGCCCGACTGATAAATTAAATGTGACCGATACACAAAAAACAGAAGGGTTGTGAACATTTTATCAGTAACTGTTATCAATTAAAATAAATAAGTAGGCAAATAATATCCAAGGGTAACTTTGTTGTTATCCTAACTGACAAATATTTGTTATTTGTATATTTGTCAGTTAGGATCTGGCTCAAAAAAGAATCTCCATTTGTTAAAAAACTTGGCTCTCGTAAGGCCTGATCTAGCCAACTGGACCACCAAAGCTATGCTGTGTTAGGTTTCGTAGATCGAAACAGAACTATTTACACCTAAGAAGGGCAATCATAGATCAGCAGGTGACGTAGTTTAACATCCCATTATGAACTCAAAATAATCGCACTAATATCATTAATGCGAAAGTTTGTGTTGTGAGTATGTTTGTTCCAATCAACTCTGCATTGGCTGAATGGATTTGGATGAAACTTAAAATAAACTAGTTTGTGACTTAGATTAACACAATCTACTTTTTATCTGGGTACCACGCGAGCGAAGCCACATGCTCAAGCCGTATTCACATAATAATGTGCAACACATACAGTAGACGTAGATGTATACCTTACTTAGAACCCAAGATAAACAAACTGATAATGATGAGAAATTTACTGCTAAGAGATAAAGAAATATAGATAAATTTGTAGCTTTATCTAAACTATTTGTTGCATTACTTGGTAAAGATTTGGGCAGCTTATTATAGAACAGTTCCTAGTAAATGGCATTATTGTACTTTTTCCTTATCATTTGTAAAGGAATAGAGGCAAACTCTGCCGATGTGCTATGTGAGAACTGTGGAACAGTGGGCAAAGGCCTGTTGTGCTTTCAATGTATGCCGCGAGACAAATGTTTATTCATGTAGATTTGTTTAGGACTGGGTGTTTTCTATGTATAATCTATATGTATTTATGAAAAAAATATTAAGTTTAGCTCTGCTTTGGTTTGGGGCTACATGACGCTTTGTGATAATGTCCATCATTGATTTATTTATTTACTGTTTTTTTTTACCAGAAGATGAAACAAGCGCATGACCCACCTGACGCTAAGTGGTATCCATTACCTATAACAAAGTATTGCTTTGGAGGTCACACATGTTCGGAACATGCCTATGATGCAATACCTTTCATCCATGAACTTGAGGCACGGTGTTAAGCTTGTGCCTATAATTTCATGAATAGTGACTGAAGCATCATTTATTTTTTAAGTTTTACAGTGAAATGTATTACTTAGAACCAATTTTTTGACAGTTTGAAAATAAAAATCTCTCTTATTATAATCTATGATGATCAAGTCATTTGTTCTAATTTAGATCTTTAAACATTGAGTCATATTATTATGAACAAAAACTAATACTTGATACTGGCGAAAAATCTCCTTGGAAAACTGACCTAGAAGCCATGTAATAAGGAATCATTTAACACCTTAGACAAGGCAATTTTTTTAACAGATTGAGCATTTCAATAAATAATTTTCCTTCAAAATAAATTGGCATAATTATGGTAAAACAGTAGACTTATGTTAAAAATATAGAATACAGAAGAGGAAAGATGTTTTGACACCCTTATACGACATGACAACTGTATACGCAACATTATTGAGGGAAAAGTAGAAGGAGGAGAGGAAGGGCAAGACCAAGGATAAATTATATGAGCCACATTAAAGAGAAAGTAGATGTCATGTCATATAGGGAAGTAAAGGAGGCTGCTTTGCAGAGGCAGATGAAAGGATCTGTATAAGTTGACCCGACAAGAGCACAGCTCTTAAATAAATGATGATGGCAGAACAAAATGTAGAATGACCTTGATTGACTATGTAGGTACATTAATGGCTCTCAAGGCCTGGGCTGGCCAACTGGACCACTAAACTAATTGCACTGGTAAAGTCAAGGGGTTCAAGTATCTAACCTCTTTTTTACTTTTCCCAATTCAGGAGGTTAACTATCTAGTGAATAGGTACTTACTTGCATAATCATAAAATGAATCACATTCAATGAATTGAATTTAAAAATAGGTAATTACCTATCTGTAGAAACATGGAGATTCCTTAGAGTAATAATAATTGCTGTTAGATACCTACTGCAACACATGTAGGTAAGCATATGTAATTGAACATAGTAGGTAGGTGTAAATGACCTATTGGACTGACCTTTATCAGCCAGTAGAGGGGGAACCATCCAACAATGAAGTCGGAAAAGTATTCCAGAACTGAGAAGCAGGCGTAGACCACCCAGTACGTCAGCCATTTCGTGTCATCGTCCTTGGAGGATGATTCCAGAGCCTTCATTGACATGTAGGCTGGGTACACGAATCCGATCGAATTGCATATCAACTCAGCCCCGAATCCAAACACTAAATATAAACCGGTGAACGCCACGAGACCTGCACAAGCAAAATGAACGTCAAAACCCGCTAAGGTTATAAATAAACGCAGAATAAAAGCAAAACTCACCAATGAATAGGTACACCCTGCCGACACCGGTTCTTTGCTCGGCGATATCGAAGTATTTTGTCAATGGCTTGCTTTTGTCGTTAAGGTAGCGCTCTATCGTGTCTTTTGACTCGAGTAATTTGGAAGACATGGTGGCTGTTTTTAGGGGTTTTTCGTGTTAAAATTGGCAGACTGGCAGAAAATCTAGATGCACGACACCAAGGGCGGGTGACAAGACAATGACAGTCAGTCAATCGCAGCACAGAAAAAAAAGTCACGCACGCAAGTTGACGTAATTAACCAACCAATCAAATCAATCAAGCAAGACTTCAATCATGGCGGCTTTTTGTTTTTTTTTTACGGCTCAAATAGTTGAGTTTTGTAATTTTGTTATAAACCACGCCATCTATTGTCGAGTAGCAATACTTACATCTTTGTTGACTAAATAAAGATAGCGGTAATTTCATGGTTCCGGTGAAGGAGACTAAAAAATTCTGTATGTTTAGTGAAAAAGGGGATAACTAGAAAAACCTTGTTTCGAGAATTGCATCGCATTTGAAAATGTATAAACTTTGAGCAGCTGTAAATTTTTTCCTTTAACTTGTAGCGATTTGGGAGATGCGTTTTGTAGACAATGTGCTCTAGTTTTTAAGTGATATTTCTAGTTGCCATAAAAACAACATATTACAAAAAACAAATGAAAACAGTGAGATATATTTTAAGTTCCACGATAAATATTGAATGTGTAATTAATGTGGTAGAAGCAATTCATATTATTTTACACGTAAATTAGTACATTTGTGCAAAATGATGTAAAACATTTCATTTCATTTAAATTTCCAAATTTGCATTAGTTTAGACCATAAGTTGCTTGAAAAGTAATCAATGTGCAGACACTTCTTTCACGTTGTGGCTCTATCTAGAGTATAAATATCTCGATGAACAGGACTAAGGGCTTCTGAACATCACATAAAATGTGCTGCGTTTAATTAAGCGTCGTTTTTTCATTGACTTACGACTTTAGCAGCTTCAAAAAGAGAGTTAATTTATGCATCTGGGAAAGTTACCCCTTCGTTGAATCTCAGACGTCATCCTTGCACACGCAAGCCTCCAGGTCAAGAGCTGGCCGATACAGCTAGTGGCACGTAAGTCTAGCGTTGAACGAAACTTGTGCATGGGTCTCTCGCTCTCTCTCGCTTCTAGCTCCCCTAAGACCTACCTTACTTTGGACTTCTGCTCTCTGTATTCTGTGCTTCTGCGTAATAACAGTCAGGGAGTGTTTCGTGCCGCTACTTGTAATAAATAAATAAAAACTTTGATATACTGCTTTACTGTACCTACCTATTTTAGTTGAAGGAGAAAATCTTCAAATAGTTAAATAAAAACACATGTTCAAGTTTTCATAAAATCTTTAATTTCTTTTAAAATATGAAAGCGTTTAACAATTTCTATCCTTGTGCTTGTAAATTAATTGATATCTAAAAAACAATAATATTATACTTAGTAGGTACGTCTTTTGGATCGGATGATATTTTTTCAAAATGAATTAAAGTAAGTCCTAGTACCTTCCTTCTTATAAAAATTCTACCTTCCGTTAAACATAAACGAGTTAAAAATTACCATGTAGATTTTGCATTTTGAAGTAGAAGGTTAGAGTACCAAAATGGCAGATATTTAGAAGGTAATAGGTAGGCATATAATAAAATGATTAATATGAAAATACAAACATCTATTGTGCCGAAGTGCATAGCATTTAAAAATTGAGATGTGCTTGCTTGTGCGCGAATATAAAAATCCTAAAAATAGATAGGTACTTAATATGTCATAGGTATATATTTATGGTAAAAAAAAAAACAAACAAGCTATGACCTTATTCTGTGCTGACTAGAAATCCTTAGTTCGTAAAGAATTTTAAAAGACCACTCAGATTCAAGTAGGAAAGCGAAACATCTACAATTTTAGTAAAATCTTATTCTGAAAAAATATGTAAGTGGGCTATTTATATTAGATACCTAGGTAGTTGTAGCCTAATATTTAATTAAGTTATTAGATTAAAGGTACTCTTCCGTAGCTGATTGCAGCCAGCAGCAGCAGGCGACACGAGACGCGTCACGATACTATCGGTTTCTGTGTAGGTATTCTGTTTCTAGGTATCATTGGATGGCATTTTTCACGCTCTTTCTATTGACATAAAATACTTTAAATGCACCAGACAGAGTACACTTAGCTACAAGTAGCGGCATAAAACTCTAGCGCTAACCGTTATTGCGCAGAAGTCAAAAGTAAGATGCGAGAGAGAGCGAGAGACCCATGCGCAGACGTTTCGTTCAGCACTAGAGTTACGAGCCGCTAACTATTTATTGACTGACGGTTGCTTGTGGTCCACGTTTAAATGCTGACCCTCTCGTCGCGTAGTAGATAGCAGGTACCTTCCGTCACCTGCTGCTACTGTCTGCAATCGGCTACGCAATCACTCCTACCTTTAGCACGTACCATGATAAGGCTAAATTTACACTTAGCTCACAGAACGCGGCCATTTTGGGCCGAAAATTTTCGAAATGTGGTTAAACTAGGCTCACAAGTTTATACAGACCTGGCAAACACGACGCTTTGTCGTCGCTTTTAGTCGCGAGCGTCTGTCATATCTTGCTGTCGCGATTGTCGCCGTGTGTGCGGAGCTTTGAACAAAATTTGTATGAAAATTGTCCCCCGCAACTTGTCGTAGCGTCTAATCGCTGACGTTTGTCGCCCAATGTGCGCAGGCTGTTAGTAACTAGTTGATAGTTGTGACTACTGTCTAAAACACACAACTATCTACGTCTACCCCTAGTAGGTACGTGTTGCACAATTCGACAACTTTCATAGCTTACCTACTTTTTCGATCTCAATTTAAATACCTTTTTTCGTTAATTACCCAATCGTTTTGAGTGATTAACATTGTAATCTGCATGCAGATTACATTACTAACGCTGTTCAGTCACTTTCTATTTAAAACTAGTTGCGTGATTGCCAAAAAACGTACATTAAAATTGAGCACGAAAATAAAAACTATGAACGTTGCCGTATAGCGCAACACGTACCTACTATGGGTACGGCTCACAGAATGCGGCCGTGTTGGGACGCAACATTTTGAAATGCGGATAAACTGCTCCCAAGCAAATAGTAGGTAGGTATATAAGTAAAGTAGTCACAACGATCTACGTTCCTCTGAAGTTAGCAAGGTAGCACTGCAAACGAATCCATTAATCCTATCCTTTAGGCAATGTAACCCAATTACCTATAGGAACTAGGTACCTACTTCGCTACTTGCTGGCAACTTCATAGGGAAAAGACACATAGTGTACGATGTATGCATTTATTCTTCAAATGAGAAAATGCTTTTTCAACTACCTAGGTATCCACAAATTTCAACTTTATTACATTATTTAAGAAATTGTGTAGATTACAATCACATTCCTGATGAGGATTGTTCAGTCTTATTCTATACATAATTTAGCTAGGTATATAAAATGTTGAGAATAAACTTATTTTCTATGAATTTTATCTAAAACGTCCCACGAGAAACAATTTTCCTAGATTTACGATTCACTGACAAAATTTAACAAAATGTTTAACAATTTCATACAAAATGCTATTTAAAATCCTATCTATGGTAATTATAACCTTAAAATATTTATATAATAAAATCTGTTATTAATAATTAATTTTGATAGTAAATGCAACGTCTTAAAGAGCAGTGATTTATGATAGTGCCTTCATATTTTGGCATCAGGTAGGTAACTGGCATACCTATACCTACCTTAGTAATGTGATTATAAAAATTAATATTTTTCAATATACTTAAATATTTGTTATAAAATAAGTATATAGTGAATAGAAAGCTTAATCAAACGCATACGTCTAGGTCTCTGTCTTTAACTAGGTTTAGGTAGGAAAATATCCTTACCTTACCTACTTAAAGAATAAAGACATACGCTACATATTCACATAATATGCTATAATCGCTACCCGTCGCTCGATAGCGAAGTGTTGACAAGGATGTAAGCAGGTATATTTATCGCGAATCCTCTCAACATACGTACCTATGTATGTTTGACTACCTATTTACCTACTGGCAAAACGCACACGACAACAAATTTATCTAAATATGCCATAAGTTCTGATCTATAACATATTATTAGCCTATTTTAATAGGTTGCCTACAAACAAAAATTGCTGGAAGAGAGATTTCCTCAAAAAATTAAATATATAATTTATTGAGGAAATCTCTCTTCCAGTAAGTTTTGTTATATACCTATTAAAGGTCTATTTATCTTATGAATATTTGGTGTTATTTTATACAACAGTAAGTAATCTGTTTGTTCAAAGAATAATCAAAGGCTGGAGGCGCGTATCGTTACCTATCTAAGTATCTATAATTGCTTACTCAACATCAATACTGCGATCACCAATCAATCTGCCAATGACAACCGCACTAGCCCATATTAGTCCACTGCTGGACCTTAATAAGGCCTGCCTTAGACGTGCGTCTACTAGCGTAAACCCTATGAGCGTAAGCTCCACTAGCGTAAACTCCACTAGCATAAACTCCACTAGCATAAACTCCACTAGCATAAACTCCACAAGCTTAAACACGTTGGAGATACTTCCATTGTTAGGCTACGATCTCTACCTAAATACCTTCATATTACAAACCTATTGACCCAAGTTTTCTGATTTTCTTGTCCCTTCAATATTGTCATAAGATGGATTTGAGATTCTTTTAACTCTAGATCTTGTCATGAGATGTTCAGTTCAATTAGGTACTATTCATTTTAACTTACCTATTCATAAGCACTGAGTTCGGAAATGGTCAGTTTGTTTTGATTTTCACAAAAAACTTAAATCTAAAGTTGTTACAACGGATCTATGGCGGCGTGCTTGGCAGCAATCGTACGATGGCACGATGCGTTTTCGTCGCACGACGAGATTAAACACACACATTTATTTAGAGTGTCCTAATTGAAGCTTGCAAGTCATCGCGCGAGCATTTTCATCGCACGACCAAAACGCATCGAGTCATCGTACGATCATTGCCTATTAGGACGCCGCCTTAGTCCTTCAAATTTAGGCCCAGGAAACGGTTGGACCAATACTAGTACAATCCGACCCAAAAATGGGAACTACATCGCCTCTTTACTTTAAGGTAGCCCGCACATTAAGCCACTAGTCGCGGCCACTAAACGCGACCACTGCTAGCTCAGTCAAGCCACTAGACCCAACCCCCAATCGCACCCGCTTGTTCTTGTTCTCCTCTGTCGCTGTATAATTCAGTACGAGTTGCACAATTCGAAAACATTCTTGGTTTACCATATCAGGCAAAATTTTAAAGTACGTTTTTTGGAAATTTCTCAACTGGTTTTAGGTAGAAACTGATTGAACGACGTAGGTAATGTAATCTTCTTGCAGATCACAATAATTATCACTCAAAACGGTGAGGTATTTAACGAAAAAAGGTACTTCAAAATTGAGCTCATTAAAGAATACTATAAAAGTTTTCGAATTGTGCAACTCGTACTAGGCCCTCTGAAGCCTGCTACCGTGGCCGAGTGGAGTGCTAGTGGCGGCTCTCGCAGCTTCTGGCTCCAGCGCGGCCACTCGAACGCTCGGTATGCGCCGATATCGATACTGTGCCGATACTATACAAAATGTATGAAAAAACTCGTCCGCAGCTTGTGGTCGCGTCTAATGGCCGCGACTAAGTAATTGCTCAATGTGCGGCACCCATAAAGGGACAAAGATACGTTTGAGTAGTGTATTTACTTATCCCTCGGTGCAGCGGTGGTTCTTCCTCTACATATTATGATAGTGTGTTCAGAGTCAAGTCCAAACATAAATTTATCTAACAAATATGTATGTAAAATGTTATGCTCTAGATTCGCTCGAAAATCATTGCTAGCCTGTGGAAGTAAGATGAGATTTTATAATCTATCTATATTTACATTTATCTATATTTATTGCCGATGTGGGTGATGTACTTCTTGATCCGTTCCCGGACCCTAGGGGTTGTATGTTACGATATTTTAAGCTTTTTTCTAGCGTCGCGTCTTTCACTTGGTGCGTGTGGCTTCAGTTCTCTGCAGTCCAACTGAAAAACAGTTACACAATATTAATGATAAGAGTATTTACTTTACCAGAGAAAAATTAAGATTTAATTACAATTTACATTTAAATTTTGGGAGGCCATGATTTTACTAGAAAAACAATCCTGCTATTATTAATTTCTCGCTCACTGCTCTGCTGACCTGCTTGGTGGAAACGTCGTCTTGTACATGAGTTCCCTGCCATGATTTTGTGGTTGTCACTTTTTTTGTGGCAACCACGACTCATAACAAAGTATTGTACTTATCGTACCTACGCTACGCATGTTTTGTACGTACCCTACGATGCAAAGCTCTGCGTCCATCAAATGGAGACTTGAAGGTGATAAAGCTTATGTGGCTGTACTGTAACACCGGCACCAACACCCTTCAAACCGAAACACAGCAATGCTGCTCCACGGCAGAAATAGGCATGGTGCTAGCACTTTCCCGGACTAGAACTTCACATAGAGTTCTACTACTAATAAATGGAAGTAAAAAAATATTTTACCTAAAATGAACTTACCAATATTTCATCATCGGGCACTCTCGAAAGTAAGTCAAGCACCTCATTGTTCGGTATTGTGTGCGGTCGTAGTATTTTTCTTGTAAATTTATTAATTCCTGAAACATTATCAACAAAAATTAATACTTTATCCAAACACAATCTGTAAGTATTAGTAATTAATTTAATGTTGTATTTAAAAGGAATTTAATATGGTCAAGAATAATTATTAATTATTATTTTTAGATTAATTATTTAAATGATTTCTTTTAGACTAAAGATAAAATGAAGAAGAGATATAAAAAATTTAATATTCAATCAAATCGTAAACTGTAAGGTAAAGAATGTTTTTGTATAAAGACCATACATTAGAAGATATTGACAAAAGAAAGAACCAAATAATTACCAACGTGGTGATAATAGCCAACCCTCCCAAATATCCTGATCTTTAGATGATTGACAATATTATCTTAACTTCTTGTATTATGAGCCTGTTTGATCCCACTGCAGGGCAAAGGCCTCCCTGCTCTTTTTCCCCATATCCTGATTTTGGGAATCTGCTTACCAGGATACCGATAAAACGTCCAATAAAATACTAAATATTTTTTTTAATTATAAGTAGTTTGAAGCTTATTTAGCTTGGTTAGACAATAAAGAGTTAATAAAGATGAATAAGAAGTAACTAATGACATAGATAATGAGAAAAAAGTAGGAAATAGTCAAATAGCTAAATTCTTACCCCAAGCCATTAGCAAGTATCTCAGTGGTATTATGTACAGCACCACCATAGCGCCGAACAACATTATTATTGCTAAATAGCTTAGATAAGGTACTGTGAAGTTCATAAGGCTGAAAATAAGAAAAGTATGCATAAGTATTCATTCAAAAGGTAAACCTGCTTACATATTTTCAAAGGTTGGAATATGTTATTGGATTGGGTTGGGTATACCCACGAACTTTACAGTATGTAAAGTTTATTTAAGTTGGCCTTCTCCCGATCGATCGGCTGGCCAGAACACCGAAACGTCTTCTAAAAGGCAAACGGCTAAAAACATCGTGGCAGATGCAAATTTAGGTCGATAGACAGGCAACCCAAACGGCTAAAACAACTTAACTGGATAGACGGAATAAAGCAAGGTTTAAAAGTCATTAGAATTAAAAGGACGGAGAAACAAATCAAGATGGATCCAACTGGAGAAATTTACTTGTCCAGGCCAAGGGCCACCCGCGGCTGTAGCGCCTTTTGTGATGATATTGCATAAGTATTCGTACAATAGATAAACCAATTTACATATTTTCAAGAGACAGATTGGAAATTTAACAGTTTGTAGATAATACTCTTTTTACTAGATTTAGAACATATAGCTTTTAAGTAGTTAGCTTTGAATTTGAATTTTTATTTCGTATGAGAAATAGAATAAAAAGAAATAGGTATGGTATGTGCTTACTTTTTAACAGCTTCACCTAAAGAGGCGACATAGCCTATAGCGTTTTGTACAGTTTGTGTTACTTCTTGTATCGCTTGAAGCCTTTCTTTGAGAGACTTCTTTTCTTCCTGAAACAAGAAATTACCAATTTATATGTTCCAATCTTTTACCACCAACATACATATTCCATAATTTTTTAAGGTCTAAATTTAAAACCAATCCCTGTCTACTTCCGTTAAGTTATTAAGTAGATCAAATTAAATCAAATCAACATATTTATTTGCAAACACGGGTTACAGTGGTATATGGTTGTTTGTAGAAGTCCCAAACAATGTCTTACCAACTAAAGGCAAGGGCAATATAAAATAATTTTAGTTAGATAACTAAAATTATTTTATGTAGCCCTTGTCTTTCCCGGGTAAATACCTAATTTCATTTCACAAGTAAAATTAACAATCTTGCGGCGAAACGAATAATTTAAGAATAACGATATTAACGCTAAATAATATTTTTCAACCAAAATAATTATACAATGTTAAAGCGTTATGTAAAAACAAAAAACGATATCAGAAAATAAAAATGAAAATAAAAATAGTCATAAAATGAAACAAAAAGAGAAATATGTCAAGAAACAAGAACAATCATTATTATAATTTACGAGGATGTCAATGTCTGCAAAAAAATCATTAATGTGGTAATAACATTTTATTGACCAAACATTTAATCGTTTTCGTTTAAATAGCCTAAAATTTAGGCAGATTTTTGGAGCCATTGCACACATGAAATGAAATGAAAATTTATTTATTCAATTGGAACTTTAAAGTACACTTTGAATCGTCATTTTTTAAATCTATATCAATTCGCAACGCGACCAAACAGAGTATACAGACACACACTACACTTTTTGGAAGCAGAGCTGTATTACCTTTATGCAGGCAGAGGCGGCTAACATCACGTCTACCACCGTCTACTCGGTGAATGACTTGGTTTTTGAAATAAATGTAATTTTGTTTTTACAAATAGAACCATTTCAAATACATAAAGCGATGGAACTGTCAATAATTTTAAGGATAAGAAAAAGGGCTTGCAGCTTTCCGTACGCATTATACCATGCATTGTTCTTAAACATATCTTTTGTGCCTATTGTTTTCCTATCGGTACAGTTGCCCCAAAAAAATATAATGTCGTAGCGTAACTTAGACGCGACGTAGCTATGGTATATAGTTTTAAAGGCATCTACCGACAATTTTATGCAGTTTGTACAGCATATATGCGCATGTATTAAGGGATTTGCATATTTCGTCAGCCTGAAAGCTCCAGTTTAGATTTCGTTCAATTACTAGTCCTAGGAATTTTAAAGTACCCTCTATTATTTGGCTTTTATGCATTATTTTCAAAATGGGTTCTGGGGAGCGCTGTGCATTGATAAAACCATTCTTTATTTAAGATTTAAAAGCCTATTAATAATCATACTGACCTTATCACCTTCCTCATCATCATCCTCTTCAGCCAATAAATCTTCATCATCAACTGGCACTAACAATGGATTTCCTCCTGAAAGGGTAATTTTATATTTAACCATACGATATATAAAAATGGAAACACTGAAAAACGCATTTAAGATTTCACACCACATATTCATAGTTACAGAAGTCTTCAGCTTAAAATGTACAAAGCCCCGGTCAACCAAAAACATGAATCATGCAGACAACATAAATAACTTACTCATACTAGTGAAAAACTTAGATATAAGCTCCCATGTACTACCATTGCAAGTTCTTTTTATGTTTTTCAACCGGACTATAAAAACAGAAATGAAAATAATAATGAAAAACAAACCAATAATGAGACAGATTCATAAAATACAATAGTTATTGCAACTGACACCTAACTTAACATCACCGAGATAAATACTGAGTTTTAACAAAAACTATTATTTTATGATAAGTAATTCAAATTTTGCAGCTATACATAATGTGTAAGGTCGTTTTTGTTATCAAGAAAGTATTATTAAATGAGTAATATACAATATCGCAAATTCATTTTTTTTTTTAATTCAAAGATAAATACAAAATCTTACCAGTCAGTCTATAGATGAGCCAGTTCCTAAAAAAGAAGATCAACAGAAGGAACGGCATCATCCACATTTCGTAGTAATAGCAGAACGCTAGCCAAACCATCACACCAAAACCGGACAGCAATCGTGACTCCCATTCGAAACAGTCTCTGAAATAGAATTGGGAAACTTTGAGGAAAAACTTTTTATTTAAAAAACTTAACATGAAATACTAAACTAAACTTTGTAAAACCTTGATTTATTTTTACTCTGCTTAAGTGGCCTCATTAACTTAGGCCTCGGCCAGCAATATCAGACCATTAAACAGCATTATAAAATGGATCAGTGGACTTCTTAAGCTGATGATAATGATTTAGTGGGTATGCAAAATGCATTATTTTGGCAAAGTAGTAGGTATTAAACAACTACAAGTATGCTGATCGTTCCATGAACAAAGAAAGACAGATGCACAAGACACATAAATACTATGTTCTGTTTACAAATGCATAGCATATTAAATAACCTGGTACTTACTGTAGTATCTTCCCTACTTCAATGAACCACATTATGATAGCCTTTAGTCGCATTACATTTCTGATGAAGAGTTGTCTCTTGAATTTTGCCTCTTGGTGCATGTATTTCGGCTCCGCTGGGTTCACTGCTCGTATTGCTCCTTTCAACTGAAATATAGAAATAATAATCATGATCATATCACATGACAAATATTCTATTTATAACATCGCTTGACCAATTCTTTCGACTAGAGGATGTTTCTAAGTATGTAATAAGTCTTTTGCATTACAATTTTGCACATAGCCATAGCAAAGGAGAATGCTGTCTGATGTATGGCGCTCGGTACCAAGACCAAAATGAGTGCGTCAAAAAAAATTACAAAAAGTTTTTAGTCGATTCAACTGTCAAAATAATCAAAAATGAGGGTATTTGCCATAGTAACACTTTAGATCAATGTTTGTTGCCATAGTAACGTGAATATCATTGGTTCTTGCAGTCTGATGGCGGCGTGCGGCGGAAACCAAATCAACAAAATATTTTTTTACTTGATTATTAATTCCGTCGGTGTGTAAAAGTAAAGAAAATGTTAATGCAATTTATAAAATATAATACATTTTATGGCATACGTTTGGTTTTGACGCAATTGGTACGGGTTTTCGGCATTCTCCTTTGCTTTAATAAATTATTATAATCTCTTAGGTATTTTTTGCTTGTCTATATTTATTAGCAGCTTCCTGAATTGTTTGTTACTCACCGGGTTCCATATAACCGTCATCTCCAACAAAATCTGCGGGTAGTTCCCTTTTGCCCGAGCTCTCATCTTCTTATCCTTCAACGCATACCACCTCTTCTCTCCATTTCTTATCGACAGCAGTTGTATTGCCAACTTCCCAAGAAACTCCACTTTGTGGTCGTGGTCTTCATCGTAAACAGTTATTTCTAGTATAGAGCATATGTCTTTCACTGTACTGAAAAGAGCATTTACTGTTTTAGCTTTTGATGTTTTATCAATTGTTTGGCTTCTATTTTTAGAATGTTTAGTGATAATTGTTATTATTTTTGTTAGGTTTCTTGATTTTAGAAACTATCATTTGAGTATAATTTTGATGATCATTCATTTTATGAATAAGTTAAGGTTACATACCTATATCATTGTCTAGTTTCTATTGTCTAGATACTAGATAATGATGTATGTGAAAGCGTTATATACTCTAGACTCTAGAGTATAACGCTTTGAGTGCTGAATAACACAACTGCGCTGCAGACGCTGAACTTGCTCCCGCTCCAACTGTCCGAGACCCGCAATCAACTTTATTGATCAAATCGGGGAATATACCTACCTAACCTATAACTCATAACAATGTCTAGCTTGTCTGCTAGGCAAGTAGTAAGTTCTACAGACACCAGGGCACTTGCAATGGAAATAGACAATCGCATTAGCAGTGACTGATCAAACATCTTTGCGAGGCACCGTACACATTTGACATAGTTTTTAAATGCATTATTATGACATGGTTTTTATATTATTATGTCTCACGAGGCTAATAACTAGTTTCTGGTGATACTCACAACGTAAATATCTTCATCCAGTTCGGAGTGAGGGTCTTGTACTCCGTATGTGTCTGAAGTCTTGCGTTTCCCAGCTCAAGCACGCAAAATGGGTCAGACTTCCCTCCGAGGTCTGCGGCCGCTAAACCCTTAGCACCATACACCTTCACACACAACCAGCCAACACCAGCTGACTGCTCGTTTAAGCGAAACCATGCCTAAATATTAAAGGCATAAATAAGGTCATGAGCGACAACATAATGGTTGATTATGACGATGAAAACATAAATGGTTGTATTAATACAATTGTAAACGTCTAAAGCTCTAACGTGGAGATCACCAACCAACAAAAAACGTTGGCACAGACTGTGACGCTGAAAACTGTATTATAGTTACGTTATGCTGGCTTTTAAGTCACTTTCAAAACGTTAAATTCTTTAATTATTAAAGTAGGCTGAGCTACTTAAATAGGATACTTGTTAAACCAACTTGATCAAGCTGGGTCAATAAACAGGAAATGTAATGGATTCCAAACTCCATCTTCGGTACCTACTCAAGCAATGCATCACGGGTAGGTGAGGTTTATGCCTGCTATCTAACTAACGGGGCTCTGGCGGCCAGCTGATTGCGGAATAGCACAGCTTAACATTGGCACAGCTACATTCCCTGACCCCAAGGGGCAGCAACGTTGATGGTGCGAGAAGCTGTGCTTTGGGATTCCCGATCCGCATGCCCAGCGAGGCGATTATGGGGCATATCTCCCTACTTATTAGGGAAGGCATATGTCCAGCAGTGACCTGATATAGGCTGGTGTTGGTATTGTGTTGGTTCAACTTACATATCTCCTCTCAATAATCTCAATGTCTCGCTTGTTTTCCTTATAGCTGGTCAGGTCCGTAATGGTCTCCGATTGGGTGGTTCCACTTATTGTGAGGAGTAGGAATATGGAGCCGTTCCCGTCTTCCAGGTCCTTCCACATGCTGTGCGTTTTTTCCCGTTCTAACGCTGACAGGTCTATGGAACACCTGAAATTATATGTTTAAGTAGGTAATTAGACATCCCGTTTAGTAAAGATCCCATTTGGTCAACCTTATATTAACCTACTTCAAAGTTGCATTTGGTCAACCATTCCTGTACCTTACAATGAGCCCTGGCTTTACTTATCATTTATATGATCTTTTAAATCACCACGAACTTTAATAAGTTGGTAGGTGAGTAAGTTTCCTAAACGTAATTTTCTACGACATGAGCTGAATAACATTATTTTTGAATAAAAGAGTAAGTTCTATTATCGAGTTATTTCGGAGTCTTCAAATCCAGAGTGAATCGGTTCCTTCTAGGCAAGCGCTCCATCTTAGACCACATCTTCACCTGTTTCAGGTGTGATAGTTGTCAAACGCTTGACTCATTTGTGTAAAAAAAAAAGTATTTTTATACCTGAGGGTAGTTTGATAAAAGATATTCGTAAGTTAATATTTTTTACCGTATTTGGTACTTATCTTTGGAAGTAACCTAAGTAACCAACTAGCTATACTATCAAATTGATCATTAATTGATAGTCAATCAAATGAAGAGTCTGACTCACAAAGCGGTAGTTACCCCGACGCGAATTAGTTACAATTGAATTTTATGGCTCAACGATAGGTTATTTTTGAATTTTGTAAATGTTCCCTTTTTTTGTCGGGGGATTTTAAAGTTATTAATTTTACTTTTATTTTACGTGCTACCTATAACAACAATATTATGAAGGATTAGGATTTAATTTTTCACGCAAGACATACCTTCCCAAAAAGTCATCCTTCGTCTGCTTGTCCTTATCCCACACTGTGACTTCCAGAATCTGCTCTTGGTCATCGTACAGGTGAAGGTCGAACTGCTCCAGCCATGATGGATGCAGTGACTTCCACACCACTTTGCTTTTATACTTCTCGTTACCTAACCTGAAAGGACAAAGAAGCATTATCTAACTTGGCAAAACTTAATTTGACGGCTCGTCCAGGTACTACCACCGTGCCTATGAAGCAGCATTGCTGTGTTTCGGTTTGAAGATTGTGGATGCCGGTGACATTGCAGGCAAGTGAGGCTTATCCCCTGCCTCAAGTAGTTGGACGCAGAGCATTGCATCGGAGGGCGCGTTCCAAACACGCGTGACTTACGATGCAATGCTTTGTTAGAGGTAATGGTTACCACTTTATATCAGGTGGGCCATGTGCTTATTCCATCATAAAGTCATCGAGATATATAAAGTACATAAGGTACAATAAAACATTGGACAAGATCATTAACATGAATGTAGCTGCGTGAAAAAGTTTTATTTGACCACTAGCGGCCCGTCCCGGCTTCGCACGGTTTAGGACACTTTTTTACACCTTGGGTTACGTTACTTAAGTTTCAATAAAGATCCCTAATCTTTTCTGGCAATAAATATAGCCTATTCTACCCAAAGGGGTATGTAGCTCCAATGGTGAACAAAATTTTAGAAATCGGTACAGTAGTTTTTAGTGTATTCATTACAAACATACACACACACACACACACACACACAAATACAAACTTTTCTTCTTTATATTATTAGTGTAGATGGGCCATGTGCTTATTCCATCGTAAGGTATAATAAAACATTGGACAAGATCGTTCACATGAACGTAGCTGGTAAACGTTAAACGTTGGTATTTAGTGCAGTGTAGTATATATAGGTACAGTGAATAAGATTTCAACGATTATCAACTCACCTAAATTTACAATAAGGATCACTGGACCTGGTATCCAAGTCCATGGCCGGTAAGTTCTTCGCCTCCACCAGTACTATGGTCACCACCGAACTCCATATCTGTGCTTTGAGCCGCTTGTTTACATCGCTCAGTCTTGTGTTCTTGAGTAGGTACTGAAAAAATAGTGTTTATCATTGGAGTCCGCGCTGATAAAAATGTGTGCCTGTCAATTCTCCCTTTTGTGTGGTACAACGTACCTATTAGAAGGTACCTAGGAGTAGGTAATAATTCCATGAATTGAACTGATTAGAGGGAGGAAATATCAACTATGATTTAGGCGTTCTATTATTACCCGCTATATTATTAAGAGCGACCCGTCCGGGGTTCACGGGTTAGGGCAATTTTTACACCTTGGGTTACGTTATATAAGTTTAAGTAAGGATCCCTAATATTATCTAGCAATAAATATAGCCAATTTACTCAAGGTGAATGTAGCTTTTCAATGGTGAAAGAATTTTTGAAATTGGCACAGTAGTTTTTGAGTTTATTCATTACAAACATACACACACACAAAAATACATTTTTTTTCCTCTATATAATATTAGTGTAGTCAAATCATCATTACTATCATCAATCTTTGTTATGTTAGCACTAGTCGGCCCGGCCACAACTTTGCTTGCGTGATCTTCCTCTCATAAATCATATAACATTAGGTTATAGCTTTCAATCGGTGAAATAATTTAAAAAAATAGTTTAGTAGTTTCTGACAAGTATTACTCTCTACAAACATATAAATAAGTACTTTAATAAATTTTCTTCTCTATAACATCAGGAATATTTTTTTGCTGATTATTATTACCTAGGGGTATATAATATCAACTAGGTACGCCACTAACAAGGTAAACTTTAACCAAAAATGGCTGTGTCCCAATTCAAATAAAATATGAGTATCCGTTTTCCTTAGAAATAATTAGTCACAAAACAACTGTTGAACAGTGCTAAAGCAAACAGATTGAAGTACTAGTCATTGCAAAATCGGGCCTTAGGCACTACCTCCACAAGCGAAGGTATCGCGCCGATATTATCGTCATGCCACTTCATTCTACTTATTTATTTATTTATTTATTGGAAGACCAACAGTGAGTAAAAATAACATAAAAACAGATCCTAGCTATTTAGAGCGTAAGCATTCATGGAATGATTTATTATTATGACTGTTAGGTTAAAAGATATTTACAGTACAAATACATCATTACATCAAATCATGTTATTACAAGAGAAAAACTAAACAACATCAATAACCACGGTTTTAATAGTAGTAGTCATAATCTGTATCTACATACATTATCCTAATTGAACGGTATGTTTATGTTACCCTTCAACTTTCTGGAATAAGAATAATGTATTGTAAAAACTGTGTAAAAATAGGTCTTACGAGTATGAAGTTTTAGACAACAGTTTGTCTATTTCAGACACAATACAAGACAATACTTTGCAATCGTTTTACACTTTAAGTTAAAGTCACTTTTAGTCTTTTAATAAATAAAAAAATAGAATGAAGTGGACGATAATATCGCCGCGATAAACTCGCTAGTGAAGGTAGCACCCTAAATTTAGAAACGTTAGTAATTTGAATTACCAACATAAAAAGAAACATATATACAAAAAATTGTAGATTAGTGCCTAATTTAGGTTAACAATGAACATAGGTTAAATATAGGTTGAAACGTGTTACAATGATATTAACATACACGTGCGATGACAACGACAAATGATGAACGAAACAAATTTGTACTTTTATTTTTCCTTTTTAATTGTTACATTTGTTTGTTAGGTCGCTCGCAATACATGCTAGTCTTAGTGCGGGGTCCGCCGGTATGTATGTACGTATTGAACTTGTGTTTCTTGAAATGTAAATTATTTGTATTTGGTTGTTCAAACCAAAGAAAAGCCATTTTCGTCCAAAGTCATCACTACGTGTAGGTATGCATGTCATTATCACGCGTATGAAACTATAGTTTCAAGTTAGACCGCATGCAGATTAGCATCAGAATATTAGTCACTCCAACACCAAAAAGCCAAATACCCTATGGAATTTGTTGCCCTCGCTTTTGAGTCTTGGAAATCTATTGCCGATTTTTTCAATGATTTCTGTGCAGGTGTTGATTGCTGTTGGTAGGTCCACTTGAGGTCCGGGAAGGCTGCCGGCACGTGGCCTGAACTCTGCTGGTCTGTTGTGGTGTGGAAAATGAGTCTTTAAGGTATTTAATACAAGGCCAAGGCAAGCGTGCCTTCTAGTCACCGTGGAGATACTCGTCTGGTGCTTTATTGTAAAATTCTTTGAGCATAATCCACCGTTGCAAGAGCAAGGCGAAAAAAAATTATGCAGTTAACACAGTAGTTTATTATTAGAGTATTATACAAGTAACCCTACAAAAAGTCTTTAGTTTCAGATACGGAAAGTGGGTTCGGCGGAATAGCAGCGTCTACCGTCAACACCAGGATATTTGAACTAGTCCATGTCATTTTGCTGCTGCAGGTATCGCACCATGTTTCATGTTCTCTTTTACCCTCAGTTATCAATAAACTTTTATTGTGTTGTGTTATTTTATGTATTCAATTGCAATTAAATAATTGTCTACGACGACCTCTGTGGCGCAGTGGGTGAAGGTCCTCCTGGGACGCAGAAGGTTACGGGTTCGATTGCATGTTCTGCAAATATTTGTTTTTCTATGTATGATATGTATGTATTCTCAAAAAAAAATGTAATATATCAATCATGTGGTTCCCATAACACAAGCTCTTCTTAGTTTGGGGCTACATGATGCTGTGTGATAGTACAGCATTATTTATTTAAATTCTTGGTTGTTTTTGAAATCAAGATAAGCATAGCTTTTTTGGCAGATATAATTACCCTGTAAGGTATTTAAGATAACTGATAGCTATAGTACCTACCTATTTTAAAGTTACATGCGTTACCATTAATGTACAACAATAAAATCACGCATTTTTCTATAAGGTCTCTGTGATCTCTTCTACGATCCTAACATAATTTATTTCGCTCAAGAGGAAATGCTTAAACAAGTACCTACATACATAGCACGGGAAGCAATTGAAAATGGATTGTTAGAATCCCAAACAGGTTCTTTTCGTATGACGTCCTTTTAGGGTTCAGACCTAAAACCAGCGCTGTTACCTTACATCACATGTATAGAGTAGCAACGTTTAGCTGAGACTGAACCTGTTTGGCCGTATCAGGGAGGGGCTGTAAATAATGAGTGTGTGTTTCTTATTGTTTTTAACATACTGCTTGTCACTGTATATTTAGTTTTTTGTTTGTGAGCCTTCCTTTTGTGTGTCAAATATATTAATTTCTAAGGCGTAGGCCTCACCTGTATGACCTGGCGCGGACATGGCGCGGGCGCTTTCCTATTCCATTCAAGTTTAATACAAAATGCACGGAAATAAAGCACAATTTAGCTCGACGACTTCGCGTCATAACCACGTCCGATCAACGACATACCGTGTGTCCTAAATTATACTTTATTTCCATGCATTTTGTATGAAATTTGATTGGAATAAGAAACCGCCAGTGCCATGTCTGCGCCCGACGCTAGTCACATTCATCGGGCACGGACATGACACGGACATGGCACAGGTGGTTTCCTATTCCATTCAAATTTCATACAAAATGCATGGAAATAAAGCACAATTTAGGGCACATAGTATGTCGTTGCTCGGACGTATGACGCGCCTTTTCGGCGCCCGCGCCCGATCGCCGCCAGATGAGCGTCAGATGGCCGCCAGTTCGTAGTATGTACTTGCTTGCGACATACGTCTGTTAGTGATGTAAAAATGCGTGACGAATGACGATATCGATTTTAATATTGAATTTTGTGAACTGATTGTAAAATATGCAACGCTTTATGATCATTGTCGTTCCAATTATTGTAACTGAAATGTTCAAGATAAATTGTGGCTGGAAATCGGAAAGAGATTAAACCGGTACTAAGATTTTTTTATGTAATACCCATGGTAATACTAGCTGATCCTTGTGCAAATTCGTTTGCGCGTATTTTATTCATCTGTATCAGGGCCCGATTTGGTAACCCGATGAAGAGGTTTTCGGCAGGGTTTTTTCAAAAGCTTAGTAATTTAGTAATTTCAAAAGCTTAGTTAACCCTCTCCGTATGGGTTACACTATTATTTGATGGGTCTAAACCATTCAAAACCCTTTTGATTAGGTTACCTGATCATGAGGGTTATCAATAGTATTGGGTTTTGGTATATTCCAAAACCCATTCCTTAGGGTCACCCTTTTTATCATTGTAACACGGGTTATACGTGGGTTATAGGAGATAAAGGAGAAAAAAAATTCGGTCAAAAGATGAAAATTAATTGCGGTAATTGTGTTCTAAGCATTAAGGGCGGAAAAACAGACTACTAATTGTTTATTTTACGCAATAATAATTATATTATAATAAAATTGGAATAAATTTTCAATAACAGCTGTCAAACCTAAATTGACCATATCTCGAGAACTACTTATCTTAGACTTGCCTTTACTAGCTCAAATGATAGCTATTGACAAGACCTTAATTTTCGATGACAGCTGTCAAACTTAAATCGACCATATCTCGAGAACTACTTATCTTAGACTTGCCTTTACTAGCTCAAATGATAGCTATTGACGAGACCTTAATTTTCGATGACAGCTGTCAAACTTAAATCGACCATATCTCGAGAACTACTTATCCTAGACTTGCTTTTACTAGTTCAAATGATTGCTATTGACATGAACTTAATTTTCGATGACAGCTGTCAAACTTAAATCAACCATATCTCGAGAACTACTCATCTTAGACTTGCTTTTACTAGCTCAAATGATTGCTATTGACATGAACTTAATTTTCGATGACAGCTGTCAAACTTAAATCGACCATATCTCGGGAACTACTTATCTTAGACTTGCTTTTACTAGCTCAAATGATTGCTATTGACATGAACTTAATTTTCGATGACAGCTGTCAAACTTAAATCGACCATATCTCGAGAAGTACTCATCTTAGACTTGCTTTTACTAGCTCAAATGATTGCTATTGACATGAACTTAATTTTCGATGAGAGCTGTCAAACTTAAATCGACCATATCTCGGGAACTACTTATCTTAGACTTGCCTTTACTAGCTCAAATGATTGCTATTGACATGAACTTAATTTTCGATGACAGCTGTCAAATTTAAATCGACCATATCTCGAGAACTACTTATCTTAGACTTGCCTTTACTAGCTCAAATGATAGCTATTGACAAGACCTTAATTTTCGATGACAGCTGTCAAACTTAAAACAACCATATCTCGAGAGCTACTCATCCTAGGCTTGCCGTTACTAGCTCACATGATAGCTATTGTTAAGATCTTAATTTTCGATGACAGTTTTTAGTTTGACAGCTGTCATCGAAAATTAAGATTTTATTAGTAGCTATCATTTGAGCTAACGGCAAGTCTAGGATGAGTACTTCTCGAGATATGGCAAATTCAATTTTGACATATGTCATTGAAAATAAAGATCTTGTCGATAGCTATCTTTTGAGCAATTAACAGCTATTCTAGGATGAGTAGTTCCAGAGATATAACCATTTACAGATGAATTTGTAGAATGAGTTTCGAGTGGAGCTTTGAGTTGAGTTTTAGAGTGACAGTGACAGTGACAATCCGAAATTATTATTAATTAATAAATATTAGTAATGATAACCATTGTGTAACATTCAAAAAAACCTATCAAGAGGTAACTCCATTCATTCGTTTAACCTCATAAGAGGGTAACCCTATCGACTGAAAACCAAAAGGAACGGGTTACACTTTCGCTTGTGTTAGGAGGAAAATATCCAAACGAAAGGGTAATCCCGTCAACTGTATAACCCAATGAAGGGGTTTCACTTTCGAAGCAACTAACTCGAAATCGGGGTTGTACGGGCCCTGATCTGTATATTAATTAATTGTATGCACGAGAGCAAGAGCATCTTCGTTTTCTGAGGATGACATGCTGACACATCGATACCGGACAACAGACTGCACTACACTTGTGCCTCTGTCGCGTCATTTCTGCGTCATGTCCGAGCCATGTCCGCGCCATGCCCGCGCCATGTCCTCGCCACGTCCGTGCCACGTCCGCGCCATGTCCGCGCCATGTCCTTGCCCGATATGTGTGACCTGGGCCTAAGATTGCCATACTTCCTTATTACTTATCGTTCGAATATTATGTGTAAATTAATAGCAAAAGTTCGTAAGGTTCTATTCTGCGAGTGTTAAATACTTATTATATCGGGTGTAAAAAGACGCCTACGGAAAACGAAAGGTGGGCAGCACATACAGCACACCAAAACCCAGCCAAATAAAAAATATATTGCCTGAAAAAAAATTATAACCGGAGAAAACCATGTTTCAAGATTTCAATACTGCACGGGTACCGGGCGGACTGCTTGCTGCATGCATACATTGCTGGTTTTTCAATTTAGTTTGGTTTTTGCGTATTTAACTGAAATAGTTGGTAGATATGATGTTATTATGTTGTAACTAAAATAATAAATAAAATGACGTGGATAAGTCAAAAAATTTTTTTTTTTCGTTATATATACAATATTTTCTGAATTATAGTCTGATTGCAACCTCCTAGTTTTCGGTAGTACAGTATACAGGTCGTAACATTTAGATCGGTCAGTATGGGAAAGTCTGAAACTATAAGACATACGAAGATCTGTTCTTAGGAACCATGTCATCGATTTTAGTAACAAGGAAAACTGCATTCATACATTTATAAAAAAAAACTTGTACTCAGCTCGGGAATTGAACCCGGATGTTTTGAAAAATAAAACTAACAGAATTTTTATTTAGTTATCGATTGTGTAGGTCTTAGGCTCAGGCCTCACCTGTCTGACCTGGCGCGGACATGGCGCGGGCGCTTTCCTATTCCATTCAAGTTTAATACAAAATGCACGGAAATAAAGCACAATTTAGCTCGACGACTTCGCGTCATAACCACGTCCGATCAACGACATACCGTGTGTCCTAAATTATACTTTATTTCCATGCATTTTGTATGAAATTTGAATAGAATAAGAAACTGCCAGTGCCATGTCTGCGCCCGACGCTAGTCACATTCATCGGGCACGGACATGACACGGACATGGCACAGGTGGTTTCCTATTCCATTCAAATTTCATACAAAATGCATGGAAATAAAGCACAATTTAGGGCACATAGTATGTCGTTGCTCGGACGTATGACGCGCCTTTTCGGCGCCCGCGCCCGATCGCCGCCAGATGAGCGTCAGATGGCCGCCAGTTCGTAGTATGTACTTGCTTGCGACATACGTCTGTTAGTGATGTAAAAATGCGTGACGAATGACGATATCGAATTTAATATTGAATTTTGTGAATTGATTGTAAAATATGCAACGCTTTATGATCATTGTCGTTCCAATTATTGTAACTGAAATGTTCAAGATAAATTGTGGCTGGAAATCGGAAAGAGATTAAACCGGTACTAAGATTTTTTTATGTAATACCCATGGTAATACTAGCTGATCCTTGTGCAAATTCGTTTGCGCGTATTTTCTTCATCAGTATCAGGGCCCGATTTGGTAACCCGATGAAGAGGTTTTCGGCAGGGTTTTTTCAAAAGCTTAGTAATTTAGTAATTTCAAAAGCTTAGTTAACCCTCTCCGTATGGGTTACACTATTATTTGATGGGTCTAAACCATTCAAAACCCTTTTGATTAGGTTACCTGATCATGAGGGTTATCAATAGTATTGGGTTGTGGTATTATTCCAAAACCCATTCCTTAGGGTTACCCTTTTTATCATTGTAACACGGGTTATACGTGGGTTATAGGAGATAAAGGAGAAAAAAAATTCGGTCAAAAGATGAAAATTAATTGCGGTAATTGTGTTCTAAGCATTAAGGGCGGAAATAAAGACTACTAATTGTTTATTTTACGCAATAATAATTATATTATAATAAAATTGGAATAAATTTTCAATAACAGCTGTCAAACCTAAATTGACCATATCTCGAGAACTACTGATCTTAGACTTGCCTTTACCAGCTCAAATGATAGCTATTGACAAGACCTTAATTTTCGATGACAGCTGTCAAACTTAAATCGACCATATCTCGAGAACTACTTATCTTAGACTTGCCTTTACTAGCTCAAATGATAGCTATTGACGAGACCTTAATTTTCGATGACAGCTGTCAAACTTAAATCGACCATATCTCGAGAACTACTCATCTTAGACTTGCTTTTACTAGCTCAAATGATTGCTATTGACATGAACTTAATTTTCGATGACAGCTGTCAAACTTAAATCGACCATATCTCGGGAACTACTTATCTTAGACTTGCTTTTACTAGCTCAAATGATTGCTATTGACATGAACTTAATTTTCGATGACAGCTGTCAAACTTAAATCGACCATATCTCGAGAACTACTCATCTTAGACTTGTTTTTACTAGCTCAAATGATTGCTATTGACATGAACTTGATTTTCGATGACAGCTGTCAAACTTAAATCGACCATATCTCGGGAACTACTTATCTTAGACTTGCCTTTACTAGCTCAAATGATTGCTATTGACATGAACTTAATTTTCGATGACAGCTGTCAAATTTAAATCGACCATATCTCGAGAACTACTTATCTTAGACTTGCCTTTACTAGCTCACATGATAGCTATTGTTAAGATCTTAATTTTCGATGACGGTTTTTAGTTTGACAGCTGTTATCGAAAATTAAGATTTTATTAGTAGCTATCATTTGAGCTAACGGCAAGTCTAGGATGAGTACTTCTCGAGATATGGCAAATTCAATTTTGACATATGTCATTGAAAAAAAAGATCTTGTCGATAGCTATCTTTTGAGCAATTAACAGCTATTCTAGGATGAGTAGTTCCAGAGATATAACCATTTACAGATGAATTTGTAGAATGAGTTTTGAGTGGAGCTTTGAGTTGAGTTTTGAGTTTGAGTTTTAGAGTGACAGTGACAGTGACAATCCGAAATTTTTATTAATTAATAAATATTAGTAATGATAACCATTGTGTAACATTCAAAAAAACCTATCAAGAGGTAACTCCATTCATTCGTTTAACCTCATAAGAGGGTAACCCTATCGACTGAAAACCAAAACGGGTTACACTTTCGCTTGTGTTAGGAGGAAAATATCCAAACGAAAGGGTAATCCCGTCAACTGTATAACCCAATGAAGGGGTTTCACTTTCGAAGCAACTAACTCGCAATCGGGGTTGTACGGGCCCTGATCTGTATATTAATTAATTGTATGCACGAGAGCAAGAGCATCTTCGTTTTCTGAGGATGACATGCTGACACATCGATACCGGACAACAGACTGCACTACACTTGTGCCTCTGTCGCGTCATTTCTGCGTCCTGTCCGAGCCATGTCCGCGCCATGCCCGCGCCATGTCCTCGCCACGTCCGTGCCACGTCCGCGCCATGTCCGCGCCATGTCCTTGCCCGATATGTGTGACCTGTGCCTAACATACTCGATTAATTTTGTTTTGCATATGAATATGATTGAATCTCACTAATGTAATTTTAACATAGGATGTGTTTTCCGTGCTGGCTAAATCACTATTATATGGAAACAGGAACGGGTTGCCGGACTAGTATCCCGTTAGCAGCTAATTTAATTTACGTAGATAAGTTAATTAACGTAAGTAAAGTAGGGACCTACGCTATTAAGCGCCTAGTGTTTAGGTGTTTTCTATAATTGTTGTAAAGATTTCTTCAAAGAAAATCTTTCAAAATCTATGCTTTTAAGTTTAGCTTTAGATTTCTTTTATGATACTAACCTCTCAATTTCACTATAAATTAAATATCAATAAAAATACTAAGCCTAGGTTAGTAAGCTTTGTAAACCAAGTTTAGTTATCAAGGGCGATTTAACCTAGTTATTTGTGCTGGTAACAGTGTCAAAACTGTTGGTGAAATGGAGGATAAAAATTGAACAATTACTCAATAAACTGAAAACTAAAAATAATTCAAGGATAAAATTCTTTTGTCAAAATTAATTATAGTGACGCGAAAAAAGACCTCTATTATTATTATTAGTTATTATTATTTCTTGATTTGACCATTTTATAATGAATTCAAGGATAAAATCATAGTATTTTTTTTTAAATTCACGAAATTAGAACTTTGTTTTTATTTTTATTAGTTCTAGCTATTATTATTTATTGATTTGACCGTTGTTGATGCTTATATGCTTATAAACTTCAAGGGCATCAATCGAAATCCACAAAGTTATGCATTGGCATCAAACAATGCGAAATAAAATTAGAAACTGTCGTAAAACTAGATAATAGCAAATGAACAAATCTTAATCAGTATTATAAAGTAGAATCTAAAATTTTACGAGCTGTAAAAAGAATAAAGAGAATGCCCTTTGATATAACATGGTTTATGACAGCAGTAAAATGGGACGAACTGGATATATTCAGCTGAAAAGTTACTGAAGGCTTGATAGACTTTTTAATAACCCTGTGTTCCGGTTAACTGTTTCTGAATTTATCTTACAGAATTAATATGTATTTTCTGTCATAAACTATTTAAAACACTTACTTTTCATCACTAGAAGACAAACAGGAGATGCAAGAATCACTGGTGTCATCGCAGCTCCTGGTATCATCATATTCATCACTATACGCTAGATTTGTAGCAGACAAACTTCTCCTGTACAGTACATTATTCTTTTCTATATTGATAAAATCCTTGCATAATTCCTTAGAATCAATTGTGTCTGGTTCATTGATTACAAACGATGGTATAACAGTATCAACTTTCAAGGAATCTACTGAAGTAGAATCACTGTTTACATTGTTATTGTCTTCTGAACTTCGTTCATCTGATAGGTGTGAGATGAAACGTTTAGACTTCTGTACTTCTTCTTTAAACTTTGTCTGCACTTGGTCTTGGATGTCTTCCATCCTATCTTGAAGTTTCTCTTGCATTTTCATAAAGCGATTCTTTAATCGCTCCATTTTGTTGTCCTTGTTTGACATTATTACTTTATCACTGTTAAAATCACATTAGATATAACTATAATTTGTTATGTGGGAGAACACTTTTTGTAGTTTACACACCCTCAACGGCTATCCTTATCGACAGAAAGAACGAAACTAATTTAAAATTGATCAAGTAGGTACAGAATTCGAATAGTTCTACACAGTAGGTGGGTAATTCAGCTATCCTCATTTCCTACAATACAATCTTCAAAAGCTTTCTGGGAATATGAAAACACAGTTTAACAAACGATAAAATTCAACGAATTCCCGGCAAACGAACTGCAAAATGTATACCAACGGTTTGTTTGCCCGATTCCTGAGTGGCTATGCCTAAAACTGCAGGATATTTTTGGAAACAACACGACGTAGTGTGAACTTGAACTGTCTAATCAATTCCCAACTTTATTCGCTCCTGATACGATCCAGACAAGTTCTTAGCGAATCTATAGCCATGTTTGATGTTCTTTTTATTTGTTTTAGATCTTAATTCGTCGCGATAAAGCTCTGAACTATGGTTCTGTTTGGTCTTGCTCCAGTTAGGAGCACTAGCTTACGTCATGGATGAGCAAAATGTTGGTTCTAGCCATTAGCATATTATTGATCTATGTATAGCAAGTATTTGTTGCCAAAGTCTTATTTAGACCATGTGAGTATCTAAATAAAGACAAGAAAGGGTAGAGTTCTAAAAGATTAAAGGTCACATGCTTAAGACAGAATACCTGAGTACCTATCCAGCGAATGTTGTAAAATTTTTGTAATATTTTTCTAAGCAAGAAGTCACGTACATCTTCGTTTTAGGACCGTGTCGCTGTAAATCTGAATCATTCGACAAGTGCAATTGTAATATGTTAGTAAGCATCCTTTCCAGTTTGACATAGTACCAAATTAAATACATTTTCATTACGTTATAAGCGAAAGAGATTAGAGATTAGGTAGAAAAGTAAGATGTATTGTAATACTGCGATGATCAACACCCAGCCAAGCATCTTGAATATTGCAAACCGTTCGTAACGTAAAGTGAGTTATATATCCTGGCAGTAGCTCTTCAAGACAAAAGAAGAAGAAAAGAAAGTCCGTGCTTCCCTGTTTCGAAAGGCAAGTTAAGATATTGGCCCCGGTCGTTAGTGGCCCGGTTTTCAGTCGTAAAGCCAGATGATTTAATGCGGCTTAAAAACTCCGACACCAGAGTTGGTCACTAGCTCATATGACGTCTCTAAGTGTGAATGATCTCGTAGACTAAAGAAGAAAACAAGAAAGAGTACTTTGAACAGTAAAATAAAATAAATAATGCTGGACGTAATCACACAGCATCATGTAGTCCCAAACTAAGCAGAGCTTCCACCACCACACCAGCCTATATCAGTCCACTGCTGGACATAGGCCTCCCCTAATAAGGGGGAAATGCCCATAATCCCCACGCTGGGCATGCGGGTTGGGGATCGCAGGGCACAGCTTCTCGCACCACCGACGCTGCTGCCCGTCGGTGGCCAGAGGATTTAGCTGTGCCGATGTAGGCTGTGCTATGCCGCAATCAGCCGGCCGCCAGAACCCCGTTCGTTGTTTAGCAGGGTGCACCACGTGCAGGTGGGGTTGGCTTGGGTTCCGAAGATAATGGTTGGAACCCCTTACACCCCAGAAACCTCACCTTAAGCAGAGCTTGTATTAAGGGAATCACATGAATGATTAATGAAAGCAATTATCTGGATGAAGCTAGACAATTTACAACTAGATAACCCGATCAGTTAATTCTACGGCAAACAAAATAAAATTCTCAGAAGGTATTAACGCTAATTCTTCTTGGCGTAAAGTGATGGTCATTTTGTCATTAAACGAAGATAAAGATCACTTACGTGGCGACTTACGCGTAAGTACTGTCACAGTACTACGAGTATAATCATTGTATGAAGTATAGCTATACAGGGCGGCATGAAATTTTGCCTTATTGAGGGCATTCTTTGTTTTTGTAAGTTGTTGGAAGGTTTTGTTCACAGAAAACTAGTGCATGAATATAAACTGTATACCACATGCTTATGCATGAACCATCGAGATAATTATATAGAACACTTTAGAGTGAGTCTTCCAGTGAAATTTAACAGAAATCGTTCAAGCGTGTTTGACATAAATAAAAATCAAAATGCCAAATTTGCACTAATTTAGACCTTACGTCGCTTGAAAAGTTTTGTTGCAGACACTTTTTCCACGTTTTCCACTCTAGAGTATAAATATCTCGATGGCATGAACCTAATGTTTTCGCAAATGGCGTTTCATAAACAAGAGAACTAAGAAAAACTACTATAATTTTTTATTTTTTAAATATTTTACTTATTAATGAGTTTAAGAGAATGAATAAAGCGTCGATTGGCATCAATTTTTTTTACGAATGCAAATGGCATCGGTTTAAAATTTGCTTAGACTGACTATGATCCTAATAATATTATAAATGCGAAAGTCTGTGTGAATGTTACCACGTATCTCCATAACCACTAAACCAATTTACAAGAAATTTGGTATGTAGATAGTTTAGGTTTCAGAATAACATTAGGCTAATAAAATTTTGAAAAATTAACCTCTAAAGTGGTAAACTGAGTTGGCAAAGTTTGTACAGAGAACAAAAAAAATCTTTACCAATCGACTTGAAATTTTGCACAGAGACTATACTGAAAATAAATGAACAACCCATAAGACGGTTAACGGGAGTGGCAAAGTTTGTATGAGGAACAAAAAAAATCTTTACCAATCGATTTGAAATTTTACACAGGAACTCTCTGCTGAAAATAAATGAACACGCGATTCAGGATTTTTAACAATTCAACCCCTAAGTTGGTAAAAGGTTATCAATTTAATGAACTTTGCAGACGGGACCCTTAAAAGTACATTTGCTACTTTATGTAGCGAAAATAAAACTTGAACAGGGTATGATATGGGATGAAAGTTTGTATGGGGAACCAATCATTTCTCAAGTTAGATAAGTTTATTAAAATTCATCTTAATTGACCGGATGTTCAATTTGTGACCAACGCGAAGCGGGAACGGGAGCAAAACAGGGAGTGACGCTGGGAACAAGCTCGGGAACGGGTACGGGTACGGCTAGGTAATGCATTAATAATATTTTGGTACTTTGTATTCCACGAAAAACGAGGTAAAATAAACCTTTATGTAAATAATTAAACTTTTTGACACACAAATTTCCACGAGAGCAAAGCTGCGGGCCCAGCTAGTTTATTATAAATCTTAAAATGCGATTGTTTTTTCTATAAATCTATAGTTTCCTAACAACAATTTACTATACAATAGTTTTAAAGTGCGTGAAAGGCACGTGGGTTGGTAATCACATATAGTACTTACCTACTTAGTTTAAGTACTTAACAAACGCTGCTGCCCTTTCCTTTGTGTAATAATCGTTGTGTAATGTTCGAGTTGGTTCAGTTCTGATAAAGAATTGAGACCCATTCACTTTCTCGTTGTTATCGCAAGATCGCTTATGGGGCCACAGACATAAATAGATAGATTTTTAAGAATTCTATGGCGCAGTAGGCCTAGTCCTAGTCCTAGGCACTACGGGTTGCTTATATTAAAAAATGATTTAATAGCATTAGCGAGGGAAGGAGAAGAAGCATCGGAAGACCAGTAGCGAGATTAATTGACAACATAGTACGCGACGCCGGGCGATCGAGGATGGGACTAGCACAAATAGACGGCACAAACTTCTGGAGTCCTATATCCAGCGGTGCATGGATTCGGACTGTGAATGATGATGATGATGATGATGATGACGATGAATTTCATTTGATAGGTACAGTTTAATCTTACTAATAAGAATGAACCTTGATATATGAGTTAGTTATGTTTGTTGTAACAGCTACACTATCAAACCTATCTAACACATTGTGCTAATGCAGACCTTGGATCCGATGATAATGGACATGATTCTGTAATTAGCCAGGGGAATCAACGTCTGATAGTGTTCAAGTATGACTATGAAACTAAAACCGTCATGCTCCTAAACGCTACTCAAAAAGCATTGCATGGAGCGGCGTGTCGTTTTTGATCAAGATAAACTTTTGTGCTTAAAATCTTGGTATTAGTTAGTCCTTATTTAGAACTCAAGCCAACCTCACCTGCCCGTGGCCCACCTTACTAAATAGCAAACGAAGCTCAGGTGGCTTAGCTAAACCGCCGGGCTGCCGACGGGTAACAGCGTCGGCTGCGAGAAACTATGTCCTGCGATCCATAAACCCACATGCGCAATGTGGTGATTATGGACATATACCTGCCCCTTAGGGCCTTAGGGGAAGCTTATGTTCTGCAGTGCACTGAATAAGCTGACACTTTTGTCTGTCGTTTATAAGAGATTGCAATAATCTAAGCATTAGTTATCGGTTCATAGATTTTATAATAAGTTAGGCCATAAACTTTTGGGAATATATCATAAGTGTATTGAATAAACGGCGTATTTATGTGTATTTATAACCCTAGGATTTGACTTTGGATTTTACTTTATTGCTACCTAGCAAGTGTACCTACACTTCGACTACTGAGGTTTATAATCGTTATTTAATTCCTAGATTCCATTTAATTTATTTTGGTTTGCATTGTCAATCTAAGTACATCTGGCAACACTATTTGTTTATATGTTTTTTGCTTAATTAAACAAATAAAAACTGGTTACGATAACATTATCAGTATCACTGTCAGATAATAAGTTATATTGTTTTAAAAGTATTGTGTCTTTTGTCTATATTTATTTCATTGAGTACTTTTAGCAATAGGTCACTTTTATTAAATGCACTTTTAAGGAAATGAATAGAGTCCGCCCGCAGCTTCACTCCCGTGACACCTACCCTCATAACTCATGATTAGCCTTCAAGTCCTCCAACAACTGCTCCTTTTTCAAAGATATTTTTACTAAATGTAAGTTTATGATAAACTAAGGTATCCCCATACTAAGTTTTATCAAAATTGATGAAGTAGTTTGACCATGAAGGAGCTACAAACTTACACTGCTATCGTACATTGGACATTACAATATAGCACAAAGGAAAAAGAAATAAGATTGGTTCGTACACATCACTTCACACGTGCCTAAACACACACTAATTCTGAACCAAAATCATAAATTTTATCCACAAACAATCACAAGATACCCAGAATTCGTTTTTAACAGGTTTGTTTAATCTGTCGATATGTTTATTTTTTTTCGATGTTCAACGTTTATTTCTGAACGGTAATGCGTGCGCGCAGGTCCGCGAACGGTTTCGAACTAAAAAATAATTGAGGTTAGTACGGTACGGGTTTTTGCAATAACTGGTTACGGTGTTGCATTTTTTAATGAAATTGAATGAAGTGAATGATTCTATTGTAGCATTGAAGAAATGTAATGTTTCTTAATAATAAAAAATCCCGCCAAGGGACAAAATGCTTGCATGAACTGCAAGTATTTGTCTTGGGTTTGGGTGCTTTCTATGTAAACGTATGCAATAAATTTATTTACAAAGGAAAACAAGTTGGTAGGATTTAAAACACAAGAGACTACTTTGGGGCTTTAATAATGTTATGAGAAAATGTCCAGCATTATTTATTTAATTTATTTTATTCTATTGTAAACTCGAGAAAAATATTTTTTTTACTCCAGTTAAATATATAATTATTATTATTTATTTCTTAGAAAAGCGAAATATGCATATTCATTTATTGCGTAAACAAACACGTAACAATTGCGTAACAATACATAGGTCAAAAATCAAAATTCCAAAGTTAGTAGAGTTCTTTGTGAAGGGCTCGTCCGGGGAGGTACTGCCATCATGCTATTTCTGCCGTAAAGCAGCTGAGCTGTGTTTTGGGTTGAAGGGTGTGGGTCCCGATGAAATTACAGGCATCAGAGGCTTATTATCTCGATGCCTCAAGTTGATGGACGCATCGTACTGCACGTTCCGGAAAAACGTGATTTACAATTCAATGCTTTGTGATAGGTAATGGTTACCACTTAACATCAGGTGGGCTATGTGCTTGTTCCATCTCCAAATAGTATAATAAAACATTGGTAAGCATAAGTTTAAGATTAAGCTTCTATAAACCCAAGTAATCAGTATTTTGCCTGTATTTAGAAAACACTTCACTCGTAAGAAGAAGGTAGTCTGGTAACCTTTGTTAGTTCTTGTTAGAGATTCAAATAACCAGTTAGAAAATAAATATATTCTTTCATAATAATAATCTATTTTGATAACTGATTTGATTGGGATGATTCCCCATACGAAGACGATCTCGACGCCCGTCTACACCACGGTTGTTGTACGGACCCGCCCCGTTCCTATTGTTTCATACAAAATGTAATTCTATTGTTTCAAATCCGTGCCCCGTACACGGCGCACGCCCCGGGCACGGCCCGGTCTAATAAGAATCATCCCTAAATTGTCACCGATATCTTTTAACACTTTGCCCTTTTGGTGCTCTCTTAAGTGGCAATTATACCAGTTTGTTTTTCATTTTGTGTGTCTGTATTGCGTAAAAAAATGCATGTGCTTTATTTCTACGTAAAAGGTACGATAATATTCCCGGCTTTTTCAGACATTAGTATCGGAGTGGCCTTGAAAAAGCTTAAAATCTCCGAGTGTTGACTACTAGTATAAACGCAAAAGAAGACGAAGGTAGTCATCAAAAGCATATTAATTTTGATACTTACAAGTTGCATGTTATTACTCAATTTCATCATTACTTACTTATTGTGCAAATGTCACAAGTTTTTGTCACTTTCAACTTAGGTCTGAGGGCTTACCACGAGTTTTGATAGTTTTCGAAAACTTTATAAGTTTCGGTATCTTTCCCAGTGTTGCTGTTTTAGCATTTTTAATGCTAAATTTAGCATATTTTCGGGTCTGTTAGCTTGAAAAATTCGCATTTAGCATATTTTTATGATTAACATTTTTTTGTACGTTACCTAAAAATTCAAAACTCCTAAGGAATTCAAAAGAAAAATATAGATATTAGCATTTTATTTAGCATTTTTAAAAGTTATTTAGCATTTTTTGCAACATGTTTTAGCATTTTCTCCAAATAAAAAACGGCAACACTGATCATTCCATACATTTTCGTAGTTCATGCACGTTTCCCTAGAGGCGCTGTACGAAAATGTATGGAAAGATACCAAAACCTAAAAAGTTTTCGAAAACTATCAAAACCCGTGGTAAGCCCTCTGTACTGAAAATCAGTATTGATATTATCCCCAAAAATATGCTGAGCACAGACCTTTTTCTGATGAATTTTCACGGCAGCTGTTCATGCATATTGTTACTTCTTTTTCTGTACTAACTTATTAATAAGTTTTTTTTGCTTTTGTACTTTACTATCATTATCGTATTATCTGCCGAATTCTTTTTTCTTTCATTCTAGTTAGTTACAAGGTATTCAAGAAATGAAATATCGCCTTTTGTTAGTAGATTAGTAGAATTGAGTTCATTTCTATACTAACTTTTTAGTAAGTTTTCTTTTTTCTTTTGTACGTAACTATCAGTATCGTGTTATTTGTCGGATTATTTCTTCTTTCATTATAGTTAGTTACAAGGTAGTCAAGAAATTTAATATCGCCTTTGTTAAATGAGTTCAAATAGCACGTCCATGCTAGTCATCTTCATTAGGTACGTACCTAATTATGAGTTAGAGTTATGGATGACCAAGACACGTCATTTCGCTTCTTTGTCCATTGAACAAAGTAGGTAATTCTATGTAATTACAGTCTGGACTTCTGAGGTTCGGTGGAATAACAAGAAACTGGGTCAAAGTTATTGTCATTTCAGTTGGTACCTTCTACTTCCAACTCGCATGGCCACAATGACCTGATTTATTCTTAATGGTCGACCGTATTGCCTATTACACCTTGCTCTTTATTATTATAGTTGACCCAATAACAACAACTGCCTATTTTGTGTACTGCTGGACATAGACCTGCGTTTTAAGGAGGGATATGCCTGTGCTTGGTTTGCACTACTCTCCCATAAGCGCGAACTGTGTCACAAACATGCTGCTCTGCCTCCAACCTCTCCAGGAACACATTTTATTTGTGATCTATGCAGTCGAAGCTGTCGCTCCCGTATCAGCCTAACAAGTCACATCACATTCGTAAGTGCCGAACCTTGTAGGACGCTGCTTATATAATCTTTTATAGATGATAAAGGCCTATGAAAATGATGCCTATAATCCCCACGTTGTGCATGCGGATTGGGGATCGCAGAGCACAGCTCATTCCACCACAAACGCTGTCTGTCTGGCTTCGCTATGCTGGAGTCAGCTACCGTCAGAGCCCCGTTTATTATAAATCTAAATCTAGCACAACAGAAAATGCTTATACAATACTCATATAAGTCGCTTTATCAGTGCTTATCCCACCGTAACATGACATTGCTTATAACCGTGACTGCGAGTGTAGACACTCATAATCCATGTGAGCTAATTAGCCATGTATCGTATTCACATGGCATCGATAAACAAGGTGAATAGTTTTGTTACCAGATTAAGGAACAAGCTAATGCCCTCAATTCTTATTAGTGAGGTCTATGTCCAGCAGTGCAGTGAATAGGATGATATTGTTGATTTGGATTTTGAAGCAAATATTTCCATTTGCTAAGAGATATTTTCATTGAAAAACTTTTTTATGATCTTTTAGGAGGTTAGCAAGTCTAAAAATTTAGATAGATTATTATACTTCGCTGTTCTTGGTAGATCATCTACGCCCGGTAGTATTTGATTGGATGTTGGCTTAGATACTAAGATACACTGAATGGTTGGTTGACCTTTAAACCTCGACTCCAAAATGTACCTAATGCGAAAAATAAATGAAAGTTTATTGAGCATAATGCCAATTTTTTCCGTGAAGCAGCATTATGGTATTGTAGTTTGTAGGATGTGGGTGCCGGTGTTTTTTTATGGTACTTAAAGATGGAACATGCGCATGGCCCGCCTGATGTTATGAGGTAACTATTACCTATCACAAAATTTCATCATAGATCACGTTTTTTTGAAACGTGCTCTACGATGCAACACTTGAGGCATGATGATGATAAGCCTCTTGTACATGTAATTTCACCGGCACCCTACAAACCGGCAGTACTACCCCGGACGAACCCTTACTATTAAAGGCACATGAGGTTTATAAACTGAGGCTTAAAGTTATTGGACGCCGGGCTTTGCTTTGTAGTGCACGTTACTGATATAAGTGAAATAAAATGCAATACTTTGTTATAGGTGATGATTAGCACTTAAGAGCCTATTATTCCATCTTCAGTTATAAAAACATGGATCTCACCTGGTCTTTATCTTCTTGCGATTTGGGCCACAGCGTCACGTTCAAGACGATTTCACCCATGTCCTGGTTCGGTTTGGCAGGGTCATGGAGGCACAGCACTAGGTCCTGGGTCCGACCTAACTCTAACGCCGTGAGGTCCAGCTGGCAGGATCCCATGAAGTCGTCTTGCAGACCCCAGTCGTAGTCGAACACCTGGATGGAAAAACTAATCATTCAATAATTTTCTACTTCTAGCTAAGCTACATAATTTTATTGACCTATGCATCCGTTTTCAAAGTTAAATTGCTAGCCTAACCTTGTAAGTAGTATCTAATTACCTTTTAACTATACTACGAGTATTTGATTTAACTGGCATATTGTAACGTTTTGGGTTCGAGCTGTTATTTTATGAGCATTTTTAAAAGCTTTAATTTAACTTGGATTGTAAATATGCATACATACATAGTTCAGGTGAAATTATGCAACTCAATTTTGAAGCAGATATCTTCACACGATTGGGTTGAAATTTTGTATACGTGTTTAGTTTAGTTTAGACGTCAATGCATGGTAAGCTGTATGACGTCATTCTAAATCGAACGTGATAATAGTTTTTTTTGACTTGCATTGACTATGTTCGGATGTTATCTTGCAACTCAATTTTGAAGCAGATATCTTCAACCGATTAAGTAGACATTTTTGTATACACGTTTAGTATGGAATAGATAACAATCAATGGTAACCTACGTGACGTCATTCTAAATCCAACATGGCCCAAGATAGCGGACTTGTTATTTTAATTTATTTTTAATGCACTCCTACAATATGGATACCAATTGAAAGGGTTTACTTAGAAGAATAAGAAAAATAAAATAAATTAAATCTAAAACCAATATGGCGGATGGACCATGATGGCGAACTAGTTATTTCTTGTGCACTCTCAAGATATCGGGTATCAAATAAAAGGTTTTGTTGAGAAACATACGAAAAACAAAATGAATTCACTCTAAATCCAATATGACGGACCACCCAAGATGGAAAAGTAGTTAATTTTTATACAATCTTATAATCCGGGTATCGTTTGCTGAGACATCGTCAACATGATCGTTTGTTGTTTGAAGATAAAACTGACATCTGCGTTCAACCCTTCGTCTCCTTATTCTTTTCCTTATTGAAGAACTTATAGAACGTACTAAATTAACAGGCAAACGACCAGTCAACAATGACGCTTTAAATAAAATAAAAAGGCTAAGAAACCATTAGATACAATAACAGTAATAACAATATAAAAAATAAATTATTATTAAAAAACACTTTTAAAAACATGCTTTTATTTAAAACTCTAAAAAGAAAAAAAAGCTAATTTTAAATAAATCCATTTATTTATTACATATTACATAACACAATTTGTATGATCTTTAAGCTTGTGGCAAAATTTACTTGTACAGAGCATGTCTTTCGAGGATGGTATGGGTGCTGGGTAACCATATGCCGGGCAAACTATCTTTGAGATCTGTGAGTAAAAGTTAGCTAGAAGGCCTGAGTTTTATAAGCTTAACATTTATCTGGGAGTGGAAATCGAACCACGCATCATGCCAAACAAGGTCGTCAGAGTAACTTAATTATTGTTTCAGTTATTTGAATCCTAAGGCAGGTAAGTAATACTTGCAAATATCACTCAAGACTCTCAGCTATTTTTGGTCCACACTTGAGTGAGGTTTAATTTGACGCTCTTTGATGAAAAATTCCTTTTCGCATTATCATAATGATAAGGAGAAAATGTCAGAGAAACTCGACCCTAATATTGAAGTAGGTACCTATGTACGTACTCAATATTGCCGAAATACATTTATTCATATCATGGTTTCCTTTGAGGCTGTAAGTATGTATTCATGACGTCATTATTATACAAGTAGCGATGTTTTTCTTCATCGGAGCCTGTAAGCATGTATTCATGACGACATTATGTTTTCTATTGTATCATAAATGGCATGAATTTTTTTGCTAATATTTGCAACGATATTAAGAAAATATCAATCAATATATATGAAAAAAAATTGATCCTTTGCTTGCTTTGTTATGCGATTGGGTTCAAGAAATGCACTGTTTTATCTCATTATTTGCCTATTTCGTGGAAGTGTCACTCGTCTTATTTTATTTGGATAAAAAATGGTACAAATATAATAAAAATATCTCGGACTTGTTAAGGTTCCGCACACAGAAACTAGCGAATACTTATTTAGATAACACGATGAATTTAATAGATAATTTTACATGAAGGACTTCAGCAAAAACAACACGAAAAAGGGTGGCTACAATAATATAAATTCATCGTTAGTGGCGGCAATGCTTCGCTGCTTCAATGCTACGGAATGCTTTCCTTCAACAACAACCACATTGTTATAGTTGATGATGTGGTTGATGTGTTACAACAGCAATAATGTTGTTAGATAGGCTGAAGCGATTTTCTCCTTCATCTGTGCATAATTCAAGCTATTCCTAACTTGAGATACCTTTCACGTAAAATAGAAGTTCCAAGTCAATATTGAGTTCAAACTTTTGCATCTCAACTTTCTGGTCATAAATTTAACCATTATCGTACAGCGACTTTTAAAAACTTCATCAGTAATTTTTGTGGAATATATTTTTAGTATTAAAAGTGACAGGTCTTTTATCTAGATGTTTTATACAAGTGGTAACTTTTACTCACTGTTGGGGACCGCCTGGGATATGGTCAGATGGAGTAGGCTTCAGCACCTTTACCATCCTCTCAGCCTAGTCGGCTTCACTCACGAAGAAGACATGGTCAATACATGTGGAGCTAACTAACCGACGGGTTTCATCATGATATTTTGAGCACATATTTTAAAAGAAGGTACTAAATACAGGTCTACCCGAAAAATCCTCGAAGAACGGTCGTGTGACTCCATCTACCGACTAGTAATCTTGACGATAAGGCTCTATCTACCGACTCATAATCATGAGGATAGGGTTGTTCTATTCTATCCAATGCGTCCCCTCCTATAGAACTGTGATGTTGTTACCTAAGTCGCAGAAGGTTGTTGGTTCGATTCACATAATCATCACAGCCTATAGCAGTCCACTGCTGGACCTCAAAAATGAGCGCTATTGCACTCTGTCTTTGGCTCAATGCATTTAGCTTCTACCAGCATCCTTTCGCAGATCGTCACTCCACCTGGCCGAAGGGCGTCCTACAGTATGTACTCGGAAGACGAGCCACGGTCTCCACTCAAAAACTTGTTTACCCCAACGGCTGTCGTTTCTTTGGCAGATATGGCCAGCCCAATGCCACATAAGCTTATTAATTTTCTGAGCTATATATTAGTTCTCTGTCGGATAGTCTCGTTGTGGATCCGGTTCGATTCCCGCCGTGGGACAAATGTTTGCATGATCTTGCAAATACTTGTCTTGAGTCTGGGTGTTTTCATGTATATCAATTTGTCAGTATATTTAATGTACCTATTGAGGTACAAAAATAAATGATATACTTAAATTAGTAGAAAATCCTCCCATTAAATAAGCTCTGCCTATTTTGGGGCTATAATTGTGTGGAAATTTCCAGCGTATTGTGTTTCTTACCTTCAACTGCACAGGCAGGAATGGATCCTCAATCGGAACGGTGAAGACCTCATCCCATACAGGGTTCAGGTCCCGGTAGACTATCCTCGACTTGTGCAGCAGCCGTCCTCCAGCTTTGAACTTCACGTACGGGTCGCTCGTCCCTGATAACAGACCTGGCGTTCGAACCCACGAACGAAAGTTAGAAGAAGCAAAATCATAAAAAATTGGAGCTAGGGGCAAATAAATTATTGGGATGGGTTTGGGCTATTTAACCGACTTTAAAAAGGAGATTCTCAATCAGGTTGCATTTTTTTAAATGTTTTTGACCTCACAACTCCGTCATATATGAACCGATTTGTATAGTTATTTTTTTCGTTTAGGACAGACATTTAGACATCCCGAATTCTTTGAAGTCGGTTTTTTTTGTAAAACGTCTTCTAGGTTCTATTCTACATATTTTTATGATTTTATACTCGGTCTTATTTAATAGGATTTAGTGTGATTACTATTGTCAAAGGTAATGAGGAAAGCTAGTATACAAGTGAATAAAGCCTTAAAGGTTATAAGGGCTAATTTACAATTTCTCAATTGACAGGAAATGCAGATAATTGCATATGCATTGAATATGTTCAAATAATCTATGTAATTATGTTACTTTATTCCAATAAAACAATTTGAATTTGAATAAAATATGAAGTGATCCTAAAATATCAGTGCCTCTAGTCAAAAAGGAAACAATTCAGCACTTTTCTGTCTTAATCTATGTAATAAAGCTTATTATAAAATATCTGATTATTTAGATGACAAAAAAGCTTGGGATGAAACTGCCTCCAACTCCATCAAAAACAATGTAATAGATATTAAGTACAATGACGTTAAAAAAATATAAGCCAAGCAGAGTTTCTTGCCAATTCTTCTCTGTTTGGTCACGTTACGAATTGGTGGTAAATTAAAAAAAAAATGACTTTTCAAAGTGTACTATACAGTTCCTACTGAATAAATGAATTTTGACTTTTGACTTTTGACTTTTAGGAGAGGTAATAAACCGCACTTATAATTATTTTACTATTTCGCAAGTGAAATTTTGAAATTTACTCGATATCTATGGATGTTCTCATATAAGCAGGCATATCATATAAATAAAACAAGTTAATATGCGACTAGAGTAATTCCATTTGACTTAAAATGTAACGAAACACGTAGATTATAATAAAGCAATAAAAACAAAAGGGAAAACTCGACTTATGTTGTTTTTGACTAGAGGCTTTGATATAGTGAACAAATCAATTCTGAGACTATAATAAGTATGAACTTAAGAGATTTTGTTCGATTAAAAAAATTGGAATTTGAATAAAAAAAATGACTATGTAATGAAGTAGTTTCAAAGTAAACATGTTCCCAATGCAGGGCTATTCTCAAGAAAAATAATAAAATTAAACCTTAAGCCACGTATAGTAGCGTTTCATTTCTAAACGAAATCCTTACTAAGAAATACGAATATGTTCCATACAGACATCCAATTTTCTGTCTGCTCTAAAGCCAGAAATGTATTAAGGTAAGACTAACGTGAATTAACTAATTCATGTTAGAAAACGGGGGTTTTTAGCCGTAACATCGATAAAGACATTGATGCCGTTTCGACTTTTTCAAAGATTATTTATTCATTGTTTGCTAGGTACCTATTTCGTTTTTTGTTGGTACATATGTGAGACAATAATGTATTTTTTTTACTTTCTGTCTTTCTTTTTTTCTTTCAAGTCCAAATGGCACTCATTTGTTTTGGAAAACGGGAATTTACAAGTATTGTTGTTCCTACATACATTTGACATTTCTGTAAATTAATTATTTTCCTGCTGTGCCCTGACAGGGTCAATGTACCTACCAACCTACTCATAAGCTATACTAGACCTAAGCTATACCACTGTAATGTAGGACATTGAAGCATGAATAAATGAATATGAATATGAATATTATTACATCGGCAAAGTATCTTCTTTGGTGACTCTTTCTGAGACTCTTTGGTGAGTCTTCATCAACAAACATTTTTTGAAAGTGTCAAAATGGCTTCACAGTAAGCGGTACAAGTAAATTCATATTTTATAAATATTTATGTAATGAGGACTTATTCCTTGATTCTCCTTTGGTTTCGAATGAGCCTGTTAAACCTTTTAAAACTTTACCCACACTATTTTATAATAAAGTGGTCAAAGAACACGACGGTTTACTCTAATCATCATGGTCACCGTCCTCATGTGCCTGTAATTTTACCGGCACCCACACTCTTCAAACCAAAACACTAATTTGCTAATTTACGCCAGGAATAAGAAATTAAACATAGTGATATTATTCCCGGACGACCCTTTACATAAAGCTCCCTTTTCCCCGAGCCATTCAAACGAAGCTCTAATACTAGGATGCCTTAATCCTAAATACATCTCTGCCGAGTGCGATAGACATAATGCATGCCACGACACCAGAACGAATATAGAATATTTATATAAAAGCATGTCTGAATGTTCCCATCTGGTCTTGCGAGAGCTGGATTCGGAGCTTGTAATTTTTAATGTAGCTTTGAACATGTGAAAGGTCTTTAGATAAATCAACAAGCTACTTTATTTTTCAGGTTTATTTTGAACTGGAATAGAATACTCCCCGGCATATTTATTGTTAGCAATATAGTTTAGTTAGGCAAAGACTAACCGTCCTTTTCATAACAGTTCTATAAAACTCAGATAGCTAAAATGGCGTTAAAACATCATGTCAACTATTTTTATTTACATTTAAATAACAGGGACAGGCTCACTTTATCTAAAATGACATTTGGTTATAAATAGAGATTCTGAGTAGCTTTAGCGCTAAAACTAGTTATAACTAACTCAAAGTTATTTCCTTTTATCTCGATCTATATGAAAGGGACAGCTTCTTTAAGTTTGACGATAAGTTTACTGAATTTTTTTCAGATGTACATTAGTATACACGGTGAGTTTGAATTTGTACGTTATCCCAAAAAGGGATAAATCTTCTCCCGAAGCTCAATTCAAATTTTGTAGATTTTAGTGAAGTACTGGCTTTTAAAATGACGCAATAATTTAAATTCAAAAACTTGTGAGGCATCCTTAGAACAGTTGTTTTTGTTAAACTCTGTCTTTGACTTACTTAATGATGAAAATAATGGTAGCTCTGTAAAAATTTTAGGGCTGTTATACACAACACAAGGTTAAGTTACATAAAGTTTTGGACAAAAGTTTTGATAACGTATGTTTAACTGAGATTCTCACAACTTTGGAAAATCCTGGTCCTAACCTAATCAACCCCGTTTCGGAATAATATACGAATTCTGACTCACCTTGTATATTCAGTTTTAATTACTAAATTACCAAATTAACTATAGTGATTAAATGTCAGTGAAGCAGCATGGGTTAAAATAAAAAATAACATGCAAAACAGGTGAAAATCAGCTAGTTATCTAAATGCTTATAATTACCTAAAGTGTGAAGTGTTCCGTGTAAGCAGAAAAATTAAATCCTTAATGTTAATTTAATGGAGTAATTTCAGCTAACTGAAACTGATTACGTCATGTAAGTACGGTCAGCGCCAAAATAGACTGACACTTCTTTCTAAAACTACGGTTCTCTTTCACCATCCTCAAGGTAACGTCAAAGTAAGATAATTGTCCCTTAAAGTGACAAGTTTGCTCATATCAGCAAATAGCTTTGACGGTACCTGGAGATGGTGAAATGGGCCCTCTCTTTCACATGCTCAAATAATGTCAAAGTAAGATAATTGTCGGTTAAAGTGGCAAGTTTTTGCTCATGCCAGCAAATAGTTTGATGTTACCTGGAGATGGTGAAACGGGCCCTCTTTGACATGCTCAAGTAATGTCAAAGTAAGATAATTGTCGTTTAAAGTGACAAGATATCTGCAAATAGCTTTGACGTTACCTGGAGATGGTGAAGTGAGCCCTCCCTTTTACTTTTCTCTATTAACGTCAAAGTAAGATTATTGTCAGTAAAAGTGACAAGTTCGCTCAGAGATTTGTCACTTTTACCAGCAAATAGTTACTTGAAGATGGTAAAATAGGCCCTAATTTTCTAAATTAAACTTTTTGCCAAACTGTTATGCCTAGTATGTAGATTTTCTTTGAATTTGTTGTCTTGACTTAAAAACCATGATCATATTATATCGATTTTTAAAAGTTATATTGTTATAAACACCCAAATTACATAGACTTGAGCCCACACTAGGATTTTTTTCTTGCATGTCGTGGGTATCAATAACTATGAGTACCTAAGTACACCATGGTTAATATGGTGTCATAGTACACCTATGCATAGTACGCGTACAACAGCCAAGATGGAATTTAATTTCAGATTCTGACAACATTTGTTGTGCGGGAATCGAACCCTCATCAATCAATACCTCTTGCGTCTAAGCACAGAATACAGATAGGACAGAAGCTTCACTCCGCGCAATCATTTAAATAAATAGCGACTTCAGCTGCTACGCAATAAAGTGCTATTCAGCTCGCACCGAACTCAGTGCCTAACATTTATATTAACCTACACCTTGCATCCCTTTCTATCGTATAGCGCTAACTCTACTGACGTGGCACGTGTAACGTTAGGGTTGTCTTGAGAATTATTCTGTGACGAATAATAATAACCTGGCCGCCGACGGGCAGCAGCGTCGGCGGTGCGAGAAGCTGTATCCTGCGATCTCCAACCCGCATGCCCAGCGTGGGGATTATGGGCATATCCCCCTTCTTATAGGGGAGGCCTATGTCCAGCAGTGGACTGAATAGGCTGTTGTTGTTGAACATTTTACTATCCAGTTACCTAGCCACCTATTTATTTTTAGGAACAATGATAATTCAAATAATATCTACCTACCTAGTATTAGATCAGAAAACTATTTTACACTGGCTGGCTGCATTAAGAACTCAGAAAATAGGCATACCTACTAGGTAGATACTTGGGTCCTTAACACTTACTTAAGTGTTTAGGTGTCTTGTGTACGAAAACTGAATAATCACTGTTTAAGGTAGGTAGGTACATCATGCTAAATCTTAAGAGAAATTTTAGTAGTTAGGTACCTACCTAGATATTTGCAAGAGAAAAAAACAACATTTGGTTTGTAGGTAACCTAGGTATCTAGTTTTAGTTGGTAGTACACCTACCTTTAGGTAACTTACCACATCGATTTGTCTACCTACACCTACCTACCCGACTGTTTTTAAGTAGATAACCTACACTGCCTACTTAAAGTTAAACGAAATAAAAATGTACCTAGCTTGGGTTTCTAATCTTGCTCTCAGTCTACATAATCAAAATCATAATACTTACTTACTACAGCACTATGTAGGTAGATACCTACCAATGGCACAAAAATTGTCTATGAAAAAATACCTTCATAATAATATTACGTTTATTTATGTAGGTAGGTACCGCATTCAAATAGAACTTGTACCTAAGTACCTACCTACTTAAGTAAATACGGGAGACTTTGATATCTAAACAACGCATTATTTGGTAGAAAAACTTTCAGTTCTGTACTATTGGTATTATTTACATTTTCTTATTATTATTCAGGCAACCAAATGCTGTGCAGTATTTTTTTGCCTTCATTTGGCGAAAAATATAGGTTCATTAACAAAAACAAACTAAAATGCCGCGGCTGCTCAAGGACACTTTCGTTCCGGGCAGAACGCGGCAACCGACGTAACGAACCACGCTAACACGGCCGGCGATGCGTAGGTATATTTTTATACCTATTCTGCGGAGTGAAAAAGGCCTGGTCTAAGCGAGCTGTACTAACGAAGTATTCAAAGACTATCCATACCCGGATATAAAGTATATGTTGGTCTTCAGTATACTTAATCCAAGTTTCATCTTAATCCAGTCAGCCGTTACGTAGTTGAGTGGGTATCAAACATATCAACACACAAACTTTCGTATTTATAATATAGTGTGTACTGACTGAAATGTTGGTTTCCTTCAATTTTCAATACTCGACCTTTTAGCCGATCCGAAAACAGCTCAATTAAAATTCAATCTACAAAATTGAAATGAAGACAGGGACAGCTAAAAGGTATAACCTATATTTTATACCGTGCCTATCAGGAACAGACAGACTTTATAAATTACTGGCAGATGCCGCGCGACTTTTTCCGCTTATAGGTACTTACTCGCTGCGCCCCTTCATGGGCTACCACACCACGCCAGCCTATATTAGACCACTGCTGGACATATTCCTCCCCTAATAAAGGGGGATACGCTCATAATCACCACACTGGGCATGAAGGCTGGGTATCGTAGTACACCGACGGGCAGTGGCAGCGTCGGCGGTCAGGGAATTTTGCCGCATTCAGCCGGCCGCCTTCGTTAGTTAGCAAGTGCACCACGGGCAGGTGTTCGGTTGACTTGGATTACGAAGATGGAAATAGGAATTGAAACTCCCTACGCTGTTATATATCCCATTGTTAGGAATTTATCTCGTGGCCTAAATACGTGCGAGTTATGTGCCGTAAAAGTGTAATGTGCGAGTTATAAAACTATAGAGGATAAGTGGTTTAGCGCAAGCTATTCGAGTTTAAACTAGCAAATGGGACGCTGTAGTGCCTTGTACATGATTGAATGGAGCAGGCTCAGCATCTATACCATTCTCTCAGCCTAGTCGGCCTGACCCACAGGATAAACATGGTCAATACCTTCGTATATAGCTCTAGTCATCTTTATCCATAGTAAAGATATGGTCAATACGTGTGGAGCTGACAGCCGAATTGTTACTGACACAACGTTCTTCTTGATCTTGATATCGCGGTCTCCAACGCGTTCCTAGTGTGGATTCAAGGCTATGATGTGACAACAGGATCCAGTATCCAACGCTTCCGAAGGGCATATCCGAAGCGCTAGTGGCGTGGTTGACTTCGGTTTTCTCAGCAGATCACCTTGCTTAAGCTACACTCCGCCCGGTCATTACTTGGATGGGTAAACGTTTAGTGACATTTAGATTTGAGCACTTCCGTGCTTCGGAAGGCACGTTAAAATGTTGGTCCCGGCTTTTCAGTCGTTAAGCCATGTGGGAGGCCTTCGGGCGGCCTAAAAACTCCGACACCAGAATTGGTCACTAGCTCATACGAAGAAGAAGAAGAATTATCCAACGATTTCCTATGCCAATTATGATGTCTCGTAAAATCCCAGGGTTCATAGTGCCATCTAAGAATAGCCATTCTCTTGAGTGCAATATGTGTAATCGTCATGAGTAAGGCAATTTTTAAGTGCAATTATTACTTCCCCGTGAGGCAATTTTTAAGTGCAGTTATATTTTTTCGTTTCTGGTGGAACTCACCGTTTTTGTCCATAGCGATGAGGTTCTGCCCTCGTTTCAGATGGATTCTCAGCTGGAAGAAGGCGTGTTGCCTTAGTTGCTGCTCTCTGAACCTTTGACCTTCATCTGGTTCCTGAAATACACTTTATTTTTTAACTAACATACAACATCATTACTTTTCCCCTACTTATCATTGATATCTTCAGATGTCATTATCGTTAGTCCACTGCTGGACATAGGCCTCCCCTTATAAACGTCATTGCGCCCTGTCCTCAGCTAGATGAATTTCTACCTGCAGCCGACAGCAGACTACTACACAGGGCTGGAGGGTGTGCATTTTTAGAATAAAGAGTAAAAGAGGCAAGTTCAAGCAATACTTTTTTACAAGAATTTAGCATAGGCCCATCGCCGTAATTCTTATAATCGTAGTGGTTTCAACACAGAATAGGTAGGAGAGAGGCCTCTCGATTTTCTTTTATTGACTTTCTACTCGTCAGACAAAGGCAAAACGCGAGCTTTCGGCGAAAGCCTTATGCACATAGTAAACGCGACTTTGTGGATGTCGTGCTTTGAAAGATTTATTGTACTTTGTACTGAAAGTCGTTTTCTGAATTCAAAACACGTACTTTTGCTTTGATTAAATTGATTGAAAACAAAGTATATTGACAAGTTTTGAAACTAATTATTGATTAACTGATTAATTTTCTTTGTTTTTTATTCGGAGACGTTGAGAAACATGAGGATTTAAAGGCCAAACCTTGCTGTAAATTGAAAGCAAATTTGAATGCATGTTGCTATGAAATAAATTTGCTAAGTACAGTTGGCTGGCACAAATTGGCGGACGGCAGAGCAGAGCTTTTTGGACTACTTGTACAATAGTAAAGCCGGCTTTTCACTATGGGATATATATTACATCTTGAGATATGATAATTTATCGCTTGTCATACATTTTGTATGAGACCGTTTACACCGTGCACTTTCTATATTACATCTCAAGCGATAAATATTTTTTCGAGCGATATTGAGATGTATATTTTACCTCACGTTCCCGGACACCGCGCCTCCCCCTGCCTTGCCTTCAGTTTGAATGTGTGACGTTCGCGCAAGGAGTTTTATTATTGATATTTCCATGCGTTCCAAAACATACTATAGCTGACAGTGTGAATAGCAATCGCGGGATCGCGGGATGTAATATATAGCTCAACATTTTCAGTCCTTTTGAAGTTAGATACAAGTTTTCCTATATCGTGACCTTTTTCCTATATTTGGGTGGGATTGTACTATTAGATAGATGTACAGATAAATAGATACAAACATTTGTTTCGGAACACATGACAATGTATTCTATGCCTATTATTGGTCGAATCGTTTGCTGAGCCTTACTACAGGGAGAAAGAAATAGGTACATAGTTGTGGTTATTGTACCTAGTTTTAGATGCTGAGTTCGAATCTCAATGGTTCGCAATGTGAACTGAAAACTATTGAACTTCTTATTTGTATTGCCATTTCGCTCTGACCCAGTAAACCAAATGGCAGTTTTATTTGAGCTATTAAAATGTCTACTAGCAACTAGTTTATAGTTCTCAGTCTGACCACGCCTTTAAGGGGTTAATCTTCTAATCCCACTGGATTTGGAGAAAAAAAAGTATTTGTTTGTTTCAACTTACCAATTGCAGTAATTCTGCCGGCGGGCCGCGCGGGTAGTGCGCAGGAGTGCCCGAAGTTGAGGGGGCAGGCTCGTTCGAGGATTGTCGTGTCATTGATAGATCTGTCGACAAAGAAAATATTTATTTACCTTAAAAAACATTTTTAAATATTATTTATTTTTAAAAATAATTTAGATCAAACAACGGCTTCCGTTTAATAAAATATCAAGGGCGTGTTAAACTGCTTTTTTTTAAGACTGTTATTTTTTTTTTAATTGTTTCTAACCTAAATTATTACAAAAAAATCGAATCCTTTGATTGTAATAATATATTTTATCAAGGAATGTATATTCAAAATCAGCGCTGTATGTTACTTTTCAGTATATTTAAGACTAATATAATCGTGATATTAAGGTAATAGCAAAATAAAATCCAACCTGTATTCATGCAACAAATTTTCATTCATTCAATCAAAGTGCAATGCATTATGTTACATTTTACCAGAACAACACTTTATTTTAGACTACGCTCTCATTCACCTAGTTCGACTTACTCCCTAGAGTGGTCTACATACAATATCCTACCCCTTACTTCACCCGACCATTTGCAGGACCCATCCATTTCATTCCGAGAAAAGCTTCCATTTAATAAATTATTTACCAGCGAGCCACCACATAGCACTCACCCAACAGAAATTGCATGGCCGCGGCAAAATTCATATGTATTAGAGCATGTTCACATTGTGGACGACACTATCGTCTGACGTCACGACAGATCGTTGACAGTGTGAATGGAGAGCGCATTTCTTTGCAAAATAAGAGCAAATTTGCTGCCTGTTATATAGCGTTTATTAAAAAAAATACTCAAGCCCCTTGCCAGTGAGCATGCCGTTTTTATGTCTAATCTACGATAGGGATGAGAACTGTAGGCTGCAGTCTGAAACACGCTGATTGTTGACGTTTTTGTACCTGTTTGTGTTTAGCATCGAACCCGCAACCTGCAGCTCAGAAAGCACATTACCAACTGAGTAATAAACTCAGTCTCTATGAATAATGATGGATTTTATTGGGGCACGAAACCCTTGCAGAATAAACAATTGCCATCTACTGCGAATATGAAATTCTGCTCCAAGGACACTTTTTTTATGATATCCTATCATGTCATAGTTTTCGAACAAGCTAATCCAGACAAGTTGATTAGGACAGAGCAAGGACGCATTGCTAACATCACATCAATTTGTCCTGGATGATCTTCATTCGCTCTAAAAAGTCTATAACCCTATTTTTTTTTATCCTCAGTTACTACTATTAGTTACGCAATTTAAACAAAAATCAAAATCGATTCTATGTTAAAATTGCGAAGCGCTCGTGGCTTGCTTAGCTTCGGTGTTGTTAGCAGATCATCTTGGTTAAGCAACACTCCGTCCGGTCATCATTACTTCGATGGGTGACCGTATAGTGGCATTTAGATTAGAGGGCTCCGTGATTCGGAAGGCACGTTAAGATGTTGGTCCCGGCTTTTGAGTCGTTAAGCCATGTCGGAGGCCTTCAGGCGGCAAAATCTCCGACACCAGAGTTGGTTACTAACTCATACGAAGGAGGAGGAGGAACATAGAATGCGTCATTTTATACATTTTTCAATGTTAGAGTAGAGTCACAGAGTCGGGGCTCACTACCTTTTTCCCCAGCTCGATAATGGCTGAAACTCTTCATTACACTTCAAAGTGCTACATGCACAATTAATTGCAGTTATGGTAAAAGTTATGATTATAAATTATCTATTTAACAATGACAAATTAGCCCTAAGCCCACAGATGGTATACTTATTAGTGTACATCACGCAGGCGCAGCCGAGGCCTCAGTGGTGGTGGCAGCTTGCAGTACCATTTGACACGAAACTTTAGGCTTTATTTCCATATCGCCAAAAATATATACATTTTCGGCGAAATGGTCATAGGATCTTTGTTGAAATGGGTTGGAGCTTGAGTAGTGTCTAGCCAGCGGCCTGCAAGTCGCACCACGGCCACGCCTGTGAAGTCTTCCTGTACAAGCAATAACAACTGAACGCCACCGCCCCACTGTGGCCGAAGGCTGCACCTGTGTTATCTGTTCACTATAAACTGATGCCATGAGGACCTACTTAGCCGAGTATCCACTAAATGTTTAACCTTTCTTCAAAAAAATGCGAAAGTCGTTCTACCACAAACCTAACTGTTATTTAAGTAGGTACTAAGTTTAGGAAGTCCTCCGGTGTACAGTCAAAAACCTTTACCCACTTAAAAGATAAGCATGACTTTCTAAGGGTGTTATACAAGCTTAAAACTCACTCGTGTAAACAAAAAGGACACAAAGACAAAGAGCGCGTTCTTCAAACGCTCAAACGGTGTTGGAAAACATTGTGTAAATACCTTAAAAGTTAGGCTACTTAAGGTACACATACGTTCTTGAATACATTTTTAGAGCATTATTTTCTTATAACACTTGCAAGATGGTACAATCTCATGGCCCAACGGATGTTAAGTGGTAACCATTCATAACAAAGTATTTAAACACAGTCTAAGATAGTGACGCACTTTATGATCGTGCCCTACGATTCTACCTTGCTTTCTACTTTCAACGTTTATCAATTTGATGTATACAGCACCTTTCAAACCCAAACAGCAATGCTGCTTCACGGCAGATAAAGATATGATATTAGTACTTCCCCAACCGGGCCCTTCATAAAGAACTCTACAAGGTACTACAAAAGTTCAAAGCAAGAAAACAATACTTGCCTATGGTTGAGTTAGTAATGCCTTCCGTACGAAGGTTGCGTGACCTACGATGCAATGAATGAATGCTTAGTGGTAAGTAATGGTTACCACTTAACATCAAGGAATCGTTATATATGCGGTCACCATAAAAAAAATATGTAGCATTTTTAACAATCAAAATTGGGTAAACATGGACTATCAATTATTTTACTCATCATTTTTTAGTCGAAACGCCGTCGGTACCTTCACCGATGTAACGGTATGTAAAAATTCCCGTTATAAATGCTGGACTCTATCACAGAGCATCATATAGCCTCAAACTAAGCAGAATGTATTATGGGAACCACATGGCTATGTACTTAAACTGGCTTTACAAAAAATATATACATATTGTACTTAGAAAATACCCGAAACCAAAACGAATATTTTGCAGATCATACAAATATTTATATCGCAGCGGGAATCGAATCCGCCACCTTCTGCGTCTCAGGTAGGCTTTCGCCCACTGCGCAACAGAGGTCATCTATAGATCCATAAATGTTGCACACATTATCTTACACTATTATTAAGGCATAGATACATCGTTGGCAAAAACTTATTTCTAAAGGTTGAAATAGATTTATCATCTCAATTTCGTAGTAGTAGATAAATTATTACCGTCTTTCTTTCGGAAGAGGCGCATTCTCCGCCACTTCCTAACGGCAGCCTTCAGCCTCTTCATCGGCTTCCATCAACTTTGACGTCTCCATCCAGGTCAGGATATCATTTTTAAGTTTTTCCATCAAAAGTCTACACACAAGCACTTCGTTTCCCAGTATTTTTTCATCACTTCACCACAAAATATAACGACTGCTATTATAGATAACAAAACAATTTTTTGCTATACTTTTACGTTTCACTAGGCAAAATTGGACAAGACTATTGAACTAAGGCGGCGAGCCGCAGTGGAAATGAAAATAATACTTATTATTTATTTTGAAAGTCTCACTAGGGACTATTGGGCCATCGATTTCACGGTCCTTCCTGGTAATAACCCAATCTATCAGGTAGTTGCTAGGTATTCGAATAGAATAGATAGAATTGAATATAATATAAAAGAAATCATTTATTTGACGAACACACAAAATAGTAACATAACGAAATACAAGACTAGTTTCAATCAAATAAGAAAGAAGTAGGTAGGTATATAAAATAATACAACAATAATAGAATAGAAGATACATAGGGTCTAGACTTATACAAAAAATGGTTATAATATCAAAAATTGTTAAATTTACTTCCGAATCCCAGTCAACAACATTTTGTTCAAAGACTTTTAAAATTTCTTAGTTTTTCATTGAATCTGACTTGTAAAGTGCCATAATTTAACTCAAAAACTTGTGAGGCAGTCTTTGAACAGCTTATTTTGTTGAACTTTGTCTTTTACGTGAGAGTATCACGTATTTTTAAGTGAGGTTCTCACAATTTGTGGCCAACCATGGTTCAAATCGCCCCCTTTCGGGTAAAATCTATGCTTCCTAACTCGCTCCGTAACGGGCGCTGCCAAAACAGGTTCTGTCTCCTTGTAAAGCAGCGCAGATTTTTCACACAGACCCAGTGTTTAGTGAAAAGTGTTGTATTCGTTTTTAAAAGTGTTATCTTGACGAGAAGATGGATCCTGGAGGGTGAGAAAAAATCGGGAGGCTGAGCCAAACATCATTGCCGAAGTTAAATCACCTAAGTTGCGCTGGCTTAGCCACGTGCTACGAGTGGACTCCTCCACTCCGATCCTCCGATCGGGCAGTAAAACGGGCGTTTCTGGAGATTTCAGTAGGCCGATGACCAGTCGGGCGGACCAGATACCGGTGGCTTTCTTTCTTCAAGAGAAGCAGAGAGGAGAGGGGCAGCACAAGATAGAAACCAGTCGCGTTCTATTGTGTCAGAGGCCAAGACCCGCAGTAAGTAAGTAAAAGAAGATATTATGTTCAGGATTATGAACTATGAAAATGCAAGATCAAGTATAGTGTTTGCATTTTTGTCTTTATTTTTCTATTTAATCCAGACTATTTTCAAGTACCTATGATAAACAAGTAGGTAACTTCATGCACGTAATGCTATTTCCCGCTGCACCCCTTGTTGGTTTCAGGTGATCAGACAAAAGATGGTTTAGATTTGAGATTATATTTGCAGATTACCCAAACGAAGAATCCCAGAGGATAATCTAATTCTAATTATAATTGGAAGTGGGGGGAAAAATTTCTGCACCGACGTCCCGCATTGGGGTGTATTGTGCATTGCCCCCCTGCTAAGCTAACCCCAGCGAGTCCAACTCCTTAAAATAACGGAGAAGGACTCTGGGTTGGTGGCACCATTGCTCTAGGATTCCCGATACTGACAGAGGATACATTATACAACAGTTATTATCCATCACATCAACGTCTAGTTGACACACCGCATTCATTAGAAAGAGAGAAAGAAAATTCTTCGCTTAAAATTTTACACCCTTAAGGGGCTGCATTTTATAAATCCCTCTCCTCCTTTATAATTCCTTCCTAACCTTAGTGCATCCCTCCCTACACTATGCAAGGATCTTTCCTTACAAAGGAAAAACCATCTGGTGGACGGAATCAAAGGAAGAACCATCTGGTGGATGGTCTCCCTACACTTTGATAGACTCGAAATTTGGATGGTATTGTAAGAAAAATCCTTAGTTAGTTCTTAGTTGAAACCTTCCATCTTCTGGGAAAGCCCCATCGTCCCCATTGTCAACCTCATCCTTGCCTATGCAAGCCTCGAGGTCAATAATAGCTGGCCCATATTTAAAAAAAAAAGATGGACTGATGACATCGTAAAGATTGATCCACCGATGGAGAGGGCTCAATACCGTTCTTCGTGGAAATCATTGATATATTATTACTAATGGTGGAAATCCTTAAGGGAGACCTATTTTGAACAGTTGACTTCTAAGGTTGTTTGATGATGATGATGAAGAGATGTATGAAAGCTAAAACAAAATAAAAACAAGTACCATTTAATATATTTATACATTATTTTCTTAATTAAAGAACCCAATTAGAGCTAACCGCAAACAACTAATTAGGTAAGAAACCACAAGCGTCCCTGAGGAACCCTAAACTCTTGCAGAGCTAACTACCGACGCAAAAAGATTAAAAAATAAGTTTTTCTAGACTGAAATTGCATTAATTGCGTCGCACACCAAGTTAAATTCAAAAGTTATGTAATAAAACGTGAGAAATTAACCTAATAAATAAATGAACTTAGAATTTTAAAGTTTTCACTAGTAGTAAAAAAAAATAGATAACTCTTTTTCCGTGTAAAAAAACTCTTTCGTCGATGTAATAAAGCAGAGGGCAATTAGGGAATATTTCTACCTTATGTAAAGTAAACGCACAGTAAATTTTAGGTCGATTAGAATGGGTAGATAAGATATTTCTTACTACTTATTATACATAGAAAATACTCAGACAAATAATGCAAACATTTGTCCCGCGGTGGGAATCGAACCCGCAACTTTCTGCGTCTCAAGCGGACCTTCGTCCGCTGCGCCACAGAGGTTGGCAAAAAATCGTCGTCAAATATTTACTATCTAGAGTGTTTATCTAAAGTACATATGAACGTCAATTGATAAACTGTCACAGTTTGTTAAAACAGGATCGGAGTCAATCATTTCTGTTTGCAACAATTATGAACGATTTTATACTTGATACTGGCGAAATTGTGGAAACTATCCCAGAAGCCATTTAATAAAGAAGTGAAGTGCGTTAGCCGATCACCACACTGAACACTGTCATAGTTCCTTTATTATACCGTTACCGATGACGCTTCGTTTTCCCTTGAAAATCTGTCAAATTTTCAACGCCTCGTTGTTAATTATTGACAGTTTTTCAAATTAAAACGAAGCGTAATCGGTTACGGTATAATATAGGATTCGTCGGTAAGTCAATTTGTTGCAATAAATAAACTGATTACAACATTGCAAAGAATTTTTGTTGAAATATTTTGAATACCATTTATGTAATCCAAGCTAATTGAATGTAGTTACCATGCGTGGGTTTTATCAAAATAATAGCAGTATCTTGGATATCCGGTTATAAAGATAGTCAGTAGTATATCATTATTTTGGTATAATTCCGTTGGCACATCATCATCATCCGCAGCCTGTTCCACCCACTGCTGGGTATAGGCATCTCTCGACTATTGTAGTACATAGTCAAAAAAATATTAAACTAAATCGAGAGAAAATATGCTAAAATTAATTATTCAAGCTAAAAAAAGCAATAAAAAAACGAATAATAATAGTTATGATAAGTTCGTTAGCAAAACTTATCTTCTACGAAAAAAAAAAAAAATAACCGTGGGTTAACATCATATCATTGGCTTAATACATGATGTTGGAAATTGAGAGTAACAGTTTATATAGATGATGTTGAACATACAACAACAACAACAACAACAGCCTATTCAGTCCACTGCTGGATATAGGCCTCCCCTATAAGAAGGGGGCCCATAATCCCTACGCTGGGCATGCTGGTTGGGGATCGCATCGTACAGCTTCTCACACTACCGACGCTGCTGCCCGTCGGCGGCCAGGGGATTTAGCTGTGCCGGTGGTAGGCTGCGCTATGCCGCAATCAGCCGGCCGCCAGAGCCCCGTTTGTTAGTTGGCAGGGTGTACCACGTGCAGGTGAGGTTGGCTTGGGTTCCGGAGATGGGGGTTGGAACCCCTTACACCCTATGTTGAACATGTTGTTTAGTAAAACAAGAATAGAGTTGTTTAAGAAAGGCCCCTACTACATGTCAATAAAAATTTATAATAACATCCCGATCTCATTAAAAAATGAAACTAATGAACGAACATTTAGCAATAAACTCAAAAAAATTCTAATACAAAAATCTTATTACTCTTTAGATGAGTTTTTTGAGGATAAGATAGGTAGTTCAATATATATATAATATAACTATTCAATCGCAAGCCAAAAAAGAAATTTTATAGATAGGTACTTACTGCTTTCTAAATATCTTAAAAAATATTTCATTTGATTTCATTTTATCCATAAACAATTTTTCACTTCTCTTGCTCAAAAAGTGTATCATAATAGTGTAGCTTAGCGGGCCTAAAACTCGAGTTTAATACCTAGGGCTAAAAAGTTTTTTTTCTTTTTAATTTTTGTCTAAAATCATCAGCCCGTACAAAGCATTCGTTCTCTCATATAAAACCTCGACTTCTTGGTGCTCCGTCAATCTTTTTTTTTGAAAATAGAACCGTCTTGGTGATGTTTTATGAAGGTTGATTCTTCCCTTCACGGTAGAATGCGAACTGTTTCGTTGAGGGTTATTGAAGGTATAGAGATTTAAAAAAAAAGATGGTATTGGCGCTAAATCTCTAGAATTTTCTTCATTCCAAATCACAAACTTTTACGTTTAACTTCCTGACTTTAACTTTCAAATTGTGAACGTGAAAAATGTCATCAAGTGATAGTGAAGATGCTAATATGCAAATGGAAGAAAAGGGCAAAGAAATAATTATGAATCTGTTGCCGACAAAATCACGTGAAATATATTTAAAGAGTTACGAAAATTTTATGAAATGGAGAGATGAGAAACGTGTGGATTCTTTTACAGAAGGGGTTTTTCTCACTTATTTTGATGAATTATCGAAAAAATTCAAATCGTCGACTCTTTGGAGCACATATTCAATGTTAAGAATGACCTTAAAAACGAGACACGACGTCGGTATTAAAAAATATGTAAATTTAACGGCTTTACTGAAGAAATTGTCCACTGGATACAAGGCAAAAAAATCTAAAGTCTTGACGACACAAGAAATCGAAACATTTTTAAATAACGCTCCAAATAAACAATACTTGGCAACAAAGGTAACCTACTTATGTACTCTACTCAAACTAAATAAATAGATACCTACCTACATACCTAAATTATGTACCTAGGTTATTACGATTATTAACACACTTATTTTTTTGTTCAACAGGTTGCTTTAATTTATGGAATTAGCGGTGCATGCAGAGGAATAGAGCTTGCCAATATAACGCTAGAAGACGTAGAAACGGATACAAACCTACAAGCTGTGAGTCTGCCGAACACGAAAACAAACAAAGAGCGTAAATTTGTCATCAGTGGAGAATACCTTAATATAGTTAAAGCCTATCAGGAGTTACGTCCCACTAATGTTTCAACGAGAAGATTTTTTCTAAATTATCAAAATGGTAAATGCACAAGGCAAGTCATAGGCAAAAATAAATTTGGTAACATGCCTAAAGATATTGCCACTTATCTAAATTTACCAAATCCGGAACTCTACACGGGCCATTGTTTCCGCAGAACATCCGCGACTCTGTTGGCGGACTCTGGTGCGAATATAACGACATTAAAACGCCACGGTGGATGGAGGTCCGATCAAGTGGCTGAAGGTTATATAGAGGACTCTATACAAAACAAGTATCACGTCACGCAGCGGATTATGGAAGGAATCAATATTCTACCAAACATTACAGAACCCCAAGCATCTACATCGCGGGATTGGATGAATATGTGAACTCAGCTGAAGCCGCGCAGGAAACTCAAGCATGATTCGAGTCTCTCCAACTTTTACTCCACAACAATCAACTCAAAATATTATCACATCCCAATCACAGAGAACCGAAATAAAATTGCCCGGGAAAAACATATCACTAAACATTCAAAATGCACATTTAATTTTTAATAAAATTTCTGAAAATTGACTAATTTGGAATTGTTTTATTTTCTCGCAATCGAAGTGAAAAGTAGAGTGTTTTACTCGGGCCAAAACCACCCATTATAACTCGGTCTTGTCATCCTCCCTCGCTAAGCTCGGGAGTATAACAACCTCGTATATAATGGGATGGTTTAGTCCCTTGTAAAACAATCTACTATTACAGTCTTATTTGTTTACCTATTGGCTAAAAACAAACATACAATTATTTTGAATTATTTTAAAGTAATATTGTATTTCACCTAAGTATAGAAAATTTCAGATTAACTTAGTTAGTAAGTAAATATTTTACAAAATTATGTTCCTGTATAAATAATAATAATAATATGTTCCTGTATGTTAAGCTTTAAATGGATATTTATATTGTATAAGTGTTTATCTAATTAGGTTTATACTTTATGTAATTCAAATTGTAGTATATGTTGTAGGTAGGTACCTAGGTACTTTAAGAACCTAGATACCTTATATTTAGGTTAAGTTTTGCTACATCCTTTAAACAGGATGCATAGAACTGAACACTGTTATAGTTACTAAGTCATATGCTGCAATAAATAAACTGAATACTGAATACTAAATACATCATCATCATAATTTTCGACCCACAGCTGGGCTAGTCTGTGCCAGCCGCTCTCGGTCTTTCTGATATCTATAGTATTTACATACTAGAGGGAAAATATTTCTTGGGTAGTTCTGAACAAAATCCTTCGACCACAGAACAGATTTCTGTTTCGTGCCTGCGACCTTGAACAACCGCCAAAGATGTCAAGGTGATACTACAGTAATGATAGTTTCTCATAGATGTGTCACTCACCACAAAACAGACATGACCTGACCATACATATACCTGTTATGAAATCTTTTAATCATTTAAAAAATAGCTAAAACTATTTTTTTTTTCTTGATCTCGTACATAGCTTGGTACAAAATAATAGTCTAATTTAACATCATTCTATTAAAAAAAAACGTTTTTTGTTAGACAAGTGGCATGTAAGTGCCCATAGCTTATGTTAATACTATAAAGTTGGATCAGTCTCCCTCAAGTGTGGTATATAGTACCTTATAGCACCTAATGTACTAATTTCACATTTTATTATATTTCTCTCCCAGTTGTGACGGGCCATTATATTTATCGCTAGTGAAGGTAATGGATTTCTTTATTACTCTGACTAAAGCCACAGAATACAGAGACTATAGCTATCATCAGCTTTTAGGGGCACTTTTAGTGTCACTAACTCTAGAGTATTCGTCCGAGATTTTAGATGTTATAAATTTTGAAGTGTATTTTCAAGAAATCAGGCCCCTTCTAGCTAAAATCCATTTTTATACAATACCTTGGTATAAAACTCACGTATGTGGAAAGCAAGTCGCAAAGTAAAAGTTTACTATGTCGAATTTAATTTTCTTTAATTAATTTTACTTTCCGCTAGCGTAAACAATGCTACAGATAAATTGTCTAGAGATATTGAAAATCTGACTACAAAATATTATCTATTAGGTAGGTTCTAGCTTCTTTTGCACGCGGCTTCGATTGCAATAATTTTGTCAAATATTATGTATATTGCCCTCGGGATCATTAATGTTCTGGATTAAAGGTACCTTTCTTCTTTTCTTTACCCCTCACAATGTATAACTGAAATTCATGATGATCGGTTCTGTAGTCAATTCGTGAAAGCGTAACGAACATACAAACTTATTTTGCATTTATAATAATTAGTTAGGATTAGCTAAGTATCTAACTTCAAAATTTATAACATGACTCTTTTTTACCCCCTACGCAAATTTTGGTAAATTCTTATTTTATCGCTTCTATATACAATATAATCTATTTTAGGGAACCTTACTAACACAATTCGTTTTGTTTGAATGCTTTGCGTCAAACATGGGTTATTTTATTAGATAAAGAGCGAGATGTCATATTTAGAAACGTTATAATTATTAAGGAAAATACGTATTTTAAGTTGAGCCGTAGCTTGTAATTTTTGATGAAATGTTCAGTAAATTTCGAGGTAAGTTTCTGAACCGGATATGATATATATACGATGCGATAAATAAATAACATGTTTTCGTTTCTGATGATCCCTTAGGGCAAATTGATATATAAGAATATGTAATAAGTTGGTTGATATAAAATATGATTAATATTATTTGTTTTCTCTCCTAGATACTACTACGATACAAAAATCTACAAAGTTTCCTTTTTCCTAAAAATAAGACAAACAATTAGGAAACCTACGGTCAATCTAACCTACGGCTAAATAACTTAATTTTAACACTAAAGATTTTTTTTAAATTAAAATGTTTATTTGAATTATGTGCAGTCGTCATCAACGGTCGTCATAAAATGCCTCTAAATTCAAAGCTTTTATTAATTAAATTACTACAATTTGATTTGTTACAGAATTAAAGTATATTTTTATATACTTTTTTTAATGTTGCATAATTTTGTAACAGCACCATGACACACATCATGTAGCCCCAAATTAAGCAGAGCTTGTATTATGGGAACCTTTTTATAGGGGGACTTGAAGATACCTTTTAAAACATAAATTGTATGAAAGTGTCAGTTAGTTACATCGCAAAATATCTAAATATATAATAGTAAACTGTAGTAAAATAGTAAATATCAACGCACAGCCGAAGCAGCTGGACTTAGAGATTTGAAATTTAGCACATAGATACTAAGGTATCAATGTGCAAGTAAGGTAAATAAGTATAGTGTAGGCATCCAATAAGGAAGGCTTTATATAAAGTATTTCCCTAAAGGGGTAAAATTATAAAATAGGGGATGAAAATTTGTATGGAAGTCCGTCAGTATTGAAATCATGATCTTTAGATTTTGTATTTAGGCTGACGATTGAAAATCATTTATACGTGTATCAGTGTTTTTCATAACTCCACCCCCGAAGAGGTGAAAAAGGGGATGAATATATTTGTCAAAATCCATAAGTTGCGGGCATAAGCTAGTAGGAAATATAATAAGTACCTAGTTGAAGTTTCTCCAAAACTAAACTATCTATTTGACTTCCTGTACACGAGGAAATAGCCTTTTTGTGAAACAAAATTAGAGCTCGCCCCCGAAGAAACGAACCGTTTGCTGCCATTTTGTTTAGTTGGCAAACAAGAGTAGGTACTGTGTAGGTACAATCACTGAACAAAATCCGGCTCAGTAAAGGGTTTGCTGTACTCATAATCATACTCATTTTTTTTCACCATAGGAACATATAGTATGCTTGGTTATATCAATTTTTAAAATTAGGCATAAATCAAAGAACTTACACCAAATAATTTATATACCTACATAATATATCATGGGACAGACAAGAAAATAGTTGACATCCATTGTTTTTTTTTCACAACTAGGGATCCTGCGTTTTAGGTATTATAGTCAAAAATTACGCTGCTTTAAAAATGCCGTTCGTGTAGGTAGATTACTAGGTAGTATAGTATACTTACGTCTTTTTTAATTTAATGTTTTATGCCAAGCTGGCAGAAGAACAAGCCGGCTACTTGCCACCCATTGACACCTGCATCACCAGAGGCGATAACCGGTCCTTGTGGTAGTTTTATATTGTTAAAAAGGCTCCATACGAAGAAAGCCACGTAACAAGTATCGACAATGTATCACTACAGGCAGGTGAAGGTTAGCTTAGGTTCCAAAGATGGAGGAAACGAAAGAAAAATAGAATATAAATTCATCCAACCATATATTCAAAATAACATAGCCATAATCATATTTCATATTTAATTTTTTATGAAATATGAGTTCTTCTAACTCTAATCACCGCTTACTATTTTAAAATAGTAATCTCTGCTGAAACTATGCAATGTATACATTGCATAGTTTCAGCAGTATATAAATATGAAATATGATTATGGCTATGTTATTTTGAATATTTGGTTGGATGAATTTATATTCTATTTTTCTTTATTAGAAGCTTGACTCGACGGACTAGCCAAAAACTATTCGTATCGTAAACGTAAAATTTTGGCCAATAAGAAAGCGTGGATTCAATATAATGCCTTATCATTGGCCAAACATTTTCTTTATGCTGAGTTAAAATATTCGTGATCGCCCCGCAGATAACCACGGGCTCGAATAGGTACCAAATGGACCAACTAAGTAATATTAGTTTAGTATTCGAGTGAAACCCCTGCTGAATTCAGCAACCCAATCAAAACTTTGTAGTTCACACCATAGTTCACCAATCAACTTGACAGATGTTAAGTTTGAAGTTCGACCTCACTGTTTCGCACCGAAATTGTTATAGTCTACTTGGTTTTGAGATTTTGTATCCATATTGTAGAAAATTAAATGCTCTACATCTTTTGTTCAAACATTTTTTTATATCTTGAACCATTTTCGAGATAGAGGGCAGAGCGCGCGCAGTGTTTAACTATTTGGAGAATAATTCAAGGTCAAACCGCTGTATTAAAACACGTCGTATAAAGTTTATAAATTATTGATAAACATATAAATTCTAAATAATTTGCATTTTTATTAACTTTTACATCAAAATTAATATTTTGTTTCAATAATTCAGTGTCTATTCATTGAATAACACTTACCTACACGTGTAATTATAAAGTTATTAAGGGAAATACTTTAATTACATTAATTAAAAATTTGATTCTTTTCTTTTTAATTAGTTAGGAAGTAATTAGAATAAATAATATAAGAATTAAAAATAATTTGTTGCGTGCAGTGTTTAACTATTTTGAGTATAGTTAAACACTGCACGCGCTTTGTTCTCTATCTCGAAAATGGTTCAAGATATTAAAAAAAATTTAAACAAAAGTTGTAGAAAATTTAATTTACTACAATATTTATTAAGATATAAATAGCATAAAACCCATAGAAAACATGATATTTGCAATAAATAGATTTTTTGACCTTTGACCATGCAATATCTGTAGAAGCTAACACCCTACGATTAGTAGGTTTTGAGACAAGTTTTAGAGTGCTCAAATAAAGGTATATACAAGTTTATAGCCGACTATCTATCATTCCGAGGTGAAACTCCTAAATTTCCTGGGCTTTATAGACATAACGATTTTAAAGAAAAGAAAGTCTAATGTAAAGAAATCAAGTAATCAGGAAACACAGAATAATACAACTTGATTCTTGACAGCACAATACAAAGTTCTCAAAATAGATTTATTATTTTTTATTTTTTATTTTTCAGACACGAGATCCATTCATTATACAATTAGTATATATTTATAATAAAAACAAAAAATTAAAAAAATGCACACAAAAATAAAATGAAAATACACTAAACATACTAAAATAAGGTAGTACCTAATGTACGGTACCTATAACGGTACCGGAAATACCTTACGGTACCTAAGTCAAAATAAAATAAAATAAAGATAATATTCTAGGTATTATTTGTATTTTAAACACTGCTGGACATAGGCCACCCCTGAAAAATAAATATATGTTCAAAATCCCCAAAATCACATGCGAGTTGGGAATCGTTTTCGCAGCCGACTCTGCAGCCGCCGGCGCGGTCAGGGAAAACATAAAATATAACTATCAGAAAACAACTTCTAAACCGGATATCGTCCGCCATTTCAGAGGTCAAGGACGAATAAGGTCAACTCAAATACCTCGGACCTAAATGTTTATTACTGACTGTAAAATATAATATCTGGACTACTAACTGGCTTCACCCTTTTGGCTTACAACATAAATTAGATGGTTAATTGGGGTCGAAATAAATAGGATTTTTGAAGGTACTGTTTTAGTACCTATCTTAATTTTCCCTGTGATATTTTGTACTTTTTTATGCAAAATTAGGTACCAGGGTTGGAATATTATATTGATGTAGGAAGTAAGGAAGGAAGGCTACATAATGTATAAATTGTGTGTCTGTCTTGTTTTTGTTGTGGTTGTCATTACAAAAAATTGGAAAGCATGACCAGTGAACTGATTTAGGCTAGTGATGGTATGTGGTGATGTATGTACATACATCACCACAATTGACACAAACACACATACACACACACACACATACACACACACATACACACACACACACTCAACCTGGTAAAAAACTATGTCACAATCCTATCCTACTAATATTATAAATGCGAAAGTTTGTGAGTATGTATGGATGTATGGATGAATGTTTGTTACTCTTTCTCGCAAAAACTACTGAACGGATTTGGATGAAACATGGAATATACATAGTTTATGACCTGGATTAACACATAGGCTACTTTTGATCCCGGTATCACGCGAGCGAAGCCGCGGGCGGAAGCTAGTAAAATAATAAAAATAAGGGTATATTTCCTCACACAAAGTCGTCAATCGAATATAAGCACTTGTCGTAAAAGCTTTCTTGATTTAGTTTTAAACATGTTGGGACTATCAATGGCAGCCACCTTTTCTTTTGTATTTTGAAGGTTTTGTTCTTACAAGACTATAGGTTTATTTTGAAGAAAAATACAATTGCATTTTTGGATTCGCAACACCATACGACGCTCCAAAACTCAAATTGCCGATGTCACTCAGAAAGCAGCAAGATTAAAGTGGATCTGGGCCGGCCACGTGTGTCGCATGTCGGAAGAATTCTGGGCAAGAACAACAACAGAATGGATCCCTAACAACGGGAAGCGGCATCGCGGCCGACCCACACGGAGATTTCGGGATGACCTTGACATCTATAACAAGGATTGGACTATAAAAGCACAAGACCTTAAGGAGTGGAAGGGGATTAGGGAGGCCTTAGCCCTGCAGTGGGACGATTCAGGCTGATAATAATAATTTTCGGAGTTTTAAAATAATGTTAATGAAAATGACATAAAAAACAAGTAGGTCTTAATCGACCCTAATTCCCACCAGGAACTCTTTCCCAAAGTAACTTAAAAAAATCAGATCGTAAGATTTTGCAAAAATTAAAAGAAAGTTTTCCATACATTACTATACATTCTATGAAATTTTATTCACCATAAAATTGAGTTCATGCATAGTTTCTTAAGAACACAACTTTCTACCTACAAAATAAAAGGTAACTGTCCTCAATGAGATAAAATTCCTGTTTAATGTTATATTTTTTTTACTTAACTATTCATCATCATTACCATCGTCCACTGCTGGACATAGGCCTCCCCTAATGAGCGCCATTGCGCCCTGTCCTGTGCTCGACGCATCCAGCTTCTACCAGCCCTTCGCAAATCGTCATGTCGAAGGGCATATGCCTCTATAAACAAAATAAATATTGCTTTAGGATGTTTAAAGCATTTAATCGACTTAACATGATAACTATACTCTGGTTGTGTATGACCTAGATGTGGATTTACCACTCACAGCGTGAGAGGAATACAATTATCTATCCTTGGTAGCGAACTGAGCAGCTTTGTTGAGAGCTCTCCCGAATAGTTATTGACTATTTGATTATTTAAGCTCGTAGCTATAGTTAGGAATGGCAATAAATAAATAAATAGTCCTGGGTATTTTCACTCTGTAGGGTAAGTATATAATGCTAAGCCATATAACGGTACGAGAAGAAGCCGAGTTGTTCTTAGACTCATAATGGAGGAATTTGCTTCGTGATGTCAAATTCCTTGAATATGAAGGAAGCATGTTTAATAATAGATTTTAAGTTTTCTGTTAATCGATTTGATATTACGCAAGGAGCTGGTGCAAAAATAGGGGTGGTTCAAAGACTGGCTGAATCGATTTATCGAGGGTCAGTGCCCTGATACAAAGTAAGTTCTGGGGACAAGGTACAATTTCAACAAACAACTTTACGACAGACTTGAAGAAACAGGAAAAATACAATATCTAGGTACCTCTTCTATTAAAACTTATTTTTTGTGTGAATAGAAACTCCTCATGAAAACGAGATTTAGCTGAATTTAAGAAGAATTAGCTGCACCAGCACGGTTGGTCTTAATGCTAAAAGCCATTTCATCAAAATGTAAATTTCAAAAGTTAAAAGCCAAGTAGGTATTCACATTATATAAATTGATTATTTTACTAGTATGAGCCAATGAAGAAACATATCGTGGTAATCTCGTACCTATTTACTTGCTCATTCTTAAACTTTACGCTTTTTTTTTCAGGGGTTCATCCCTCAAACCGAAAACGGCACCATTATCACACTTCGTTATCCGCCTGTCTGTCAAAGCAAACCCCTTATTCGAAGAATTGAAACTCAATACTGCAATCCCTTGGATCAATGAAAAACAATCTTCTATGTCAACGCAATAAAAAATACGGCTGTGTGTATGCTGAATATTTAGACTTTTTTGTCTTTTTGCACAAATAAAGGGAAAAATCCGAAAATCGTTTTATGTCGCATCACAAAAAAAACTTTGTACGAAACCCTCGCTCAATGCCAGAGACCGGCTTGCACTTGACCATTTTTTTAAAAGTATTTTTTACTTCAGATAAATCATGATTTAATTTGAATTTGTAACTTAATTAATCCTATCTAATTTATTACCATTTTATTGAAATTTATTTTAATTTTGTGTACCTATGTGTGATATGGATGTTATTATCTAAAATAAATAAATACATTACAAAAAAACATTTTTCTTAGAAAACTCAATCTAAAATCTGCTAAAAAATTTATTAATGAAACTTAAAAACTAAACTATTATGAATTATGTAGGTACATACCACAAGTTCCATGCGTACATTAAGATAATTTCCACTCGTAATTTTTTTTAAATAAAAAATTGCTTGAATTAATTTTCCAATTAGTGTTTTTTAAATTATCTTTATAATCTAAACAATCTCAGCAAACAGTTGAGAGCTTATCTTGAGACTAATTAAGTGAAATGATGCTATAAAGCTTCGACTAAGTGAAGTTTCAACTTTCAACTATGCAGATGAACTTTCTTTGAAATTGAACAAGTAAATTTTAAAGTTGTCGGCGTCTTATAAACTTACGGAATTCAATAAGAATTCGTAATGTTTTAATGATATCTAAAGATGGAACTAGCACATGGCCCACCTGATATTAAGTGGTAACCATTACTTATAACAAAGTATTACTTCATATGTCTCGATGTTTGGAACATGCTCTACGATGCAACGCTCTGCGCCCGGTATTAAGACCTGTAATTTCACCGGCACCCACACCCTTCAAACCGAAACACAACAATGCTGCTTCAGACAGCAGAAATAGGTATGATGGTAGTGCTTCTATACATACAAAAACCACAATAACTTCCTAATTTTTAATATTAGTTTGAATTTAATTTAATAAAATAGAGAGCGCTCTGAGAAGTTTGTGTGGTGTGACTTTGAGAGATAGTGTGCGGAATAGTGTGATAAGAGAAAAATGTGGAGTGAATGAAGATATTCTGACAAGGATTGAGAATGGTATGCTGAGGTGGTTTAGGCATGTAGAAAGGATTGATGACAGAAGATTGACGGAAAAAGTATATGAGGCGAGTGTGAATGGGACAATTGGAAGGGGAAGACATCGATGTACGTTCTGCGATCAAATCGGAGACGTGCTGGAAAAAGGCCAGGTCAGGAGTAACCTTAACCGACGAGCATGTATGAAGAATGTGATGAGAGTGAATGAAGCAAAAGAGATATGCCAGAATCGTAGCAAGTGGAGATCCGTGGTTTTAGCCTTCCCCTCTGGGAAAAAGGCGTGACTGTATGTATATTGTTAGAATTTTTAGACGAATTTTTTTTTGTATGTGCTGCGTAGTAGGTATACACGCAAACGAAGATGTAGGCGGTACAGCTAATCTATGATAAATACTCCTAGTAATCTATCGAATTATTATCGAAATTGATCCTTACTGCCTGCAAGCCATGAAACCAACAAACCAATCAAACCACTAAGCCACGAGAAGAGCTCTCAAGTCTCTTCATTTTAGTCAAAGCGGCTGCGGTAGATAACTGTACATTATTGAATCCCTGGATGTAACATTAACTTAGACTCAAAATGAAACGCTACTCAAATATTAGAGCTTTTAAGTGGTGATCAAATTGACGTTTCAGTACAGATTTTGAAGGATAACGACGTCTCAAAAAATTAGTCTAGGTACATAAGAAGTCGAAAACGCAGAAAGATGGTTTTAACAAGTAGTTTTGCTCATCCTGTCCTTTCGCCGAACTTCCAAGAATTATCTATCACCACTTCCATGAGCCCAATTTGTTGCTTCTTTCAAATATCATAACTTGTCGTTTGTCACATTGAAAATCACGAAGCTTTCATGGAAGTCTTGAGAATTTAATTATTACATAATATAATTAAATAAAACCCATGGAAGTAGTGGAAATGAATATGTGTAAGTTTAGAAACAAGCCCATTAATGTGGTGAAACCGACACTAATATCTTTAAAACTGTTAATCTTGAGTGCCTCTTACAGGATCAGAAAGATTAAATGACAAACTTTGCCGGACATTAGGCATTTAATTTTGTTAGTACACGATCATGTGGCGATATTTACCAGACTACCAGACTATAAAAGCTAAGCCTGTCGTCCCCTTTCTGGTTTCACTTGATTGCTCAATCGGCCTTGACATTTACAATGATGAGATTCAAGGTTAAAGCTAATTATAACCTACTCAAGCAATGATTTTGACATTATAGTAAGTAGCCCAATAGTCAATTTATTGTCCTTTCCCTATACCATATAACATGTGAGACTTATGTCAACTTGATACCTCACGTAATTACAATAATTACTATTATTGTACACCTCGCGCTATGATGCATTTGTAATTATTAAAACTAGCTTTCACCCGCGGATTTTATGTAATTCGAACAGTAACAGTTCTTGGGAACAGTACTTTGTGATATGTAGATAAAAGCTACAGAAAAGAACACAGGGTACTACGTTCTTTTTGTACTCCTGACATCTGTATGCGAAATGTCATGATAATGGGTTGAGTTTTTAAGGCATTAAGGCGTAACAAACCATAAAATTATTTTAATTACGCAGTGGAGTAGTAATATTATATCGTTGCAATAGAGATCGCAATTGTAATATAATTGCAGCCCAACGCAAGGAGTGGGGTAACATTATATCGTCGCGAAGAAGAAATAAGTTTATGGTAAATAAGGTATGATTTGTTATGAGTGATTTCGGCTGTCGCGCTTGGTATAGGCACATTGCTGTTTTATTAATATAAGCCGCACTCGCGATACATCCATCCTTGTCAACACCTTCGCTACCGATGACAGTAAAAATCAAAATTAATGCTCTTGTAATATTATTATCAGAAGCTCGGTCACGAAGATCAGCAAAAAGTCTTCGTGTCACAGATATAGAAGAGAACTATACGAAGTCTTCATTCACAATGTTCTGAACCTCATCTCTACTTTCTTATGTCCAATATCATGAGTTAGAAAGGGACGCGTACATATATCAATGCGATTTTCATGAGATGAAAAAGTTAATTGTACTAGGGCGCTCGAACAAAATTCTATGCAGTTTCATTGAAATGCCCTGGCCCGAAGTTGCAGCAATCGCATTGAGATAAAGTATGCATCCCTTTCTAGCAAATGATATAAGGACATAAGAAAGTAGAGATCAGACGTAAGAGATGACGTTCAGAACATAGTGAATTTTAAGACTTTATCTAGATCTCTTCTATATCTGTGCTTCGTGTCATAAATGTAAATTTTTGGCAAATAAGAAAGCGTAAATTCAAAATACCGCTTTGTCATTGGCCAAAATTTTTCTTTACGCTTACGATACCTCACATAGTATATATTACATATATATTATATACAAGAGAACTAGATGAAGTCTTAAAATTCACTATGCTCTGAACGTCAACTCAAACGGCTGATCTCTACTTTCTTATGTGCATATATCATTTGCTAGAAAGGGATGCATACTTTATCTCAATGCGATTGCTGCGACTTCGTACCAGGGCATTTCCATAAAACTGCATAGAATTTAGTTTAAACGCCCTGAGGCCTCATTTACTAACTCAGTTGCTCACCGAAATGATAAGCACCGGTCCTCTTTTTACAAACTTTGAAATTTCATCTGTCGAAATTCAAAGAACGTCAATTGACATATTGTCAAAGTTTGTAAAAAGAGGACCGGTGCTTATCATTTCGGTGTGCAACTGAGTTAGTAAATGAGGCCTCTGGTAAGATTAACTTTTTGAACTCATTGGAAGTCGCATTGATCTAAGTATGCATCCCTTTCTAACTGATGACATAAGAAAGTAGTGATCAGCCGTATGGGTTGATGTTCAGAGCATGAATGAATTTGAAGGTTTCTTCTATGCTTTAGTCATAGTTCTTTGCGATACCACGAGTTAAAATATTCGTCACCGTAAACGCCTTTTTGTTTTGTCGTTAAAGGTCACACTTTTATAATACTTTAGCTATCTAAAACCAAAAGATATGAGAAAAGTATTTTAGTACTTTCGGAATTGGATACTTTTCTGTTGTGTCCTCAGTCGAGGGACATGTTACTCCCAAAGCGAATTTAAAATTTAACCAGCCGTCCCAAATTATTTGGAGATGTTTTATGTGGTACATAGTACATACATTACATGTAACTGTACGGTACAACATATACAGTCAGTCAGAAAAAAGAAAAAGAACCTATTTTTAAAGTTATTATGAAAATTATGTAACTATTTCATAGAAATAAAGGAATTATTAAGTAGAAAGTAACTAAGCCTTATCTTTAAAATAAGCTCAGGAAGTGCAGTTTCTGAATTTTTTTTATCTACTTTTGTAATGTATGAAGTATTTTATAGTAGTGAATCAGCATTGATATCTTTCAGTTGGAAGGGTGTGGGTGCCGGTAAAATTATAGGCACATGTAGCTTAACACCGGAGGTATAAAACCTCAAGTTGATGGACGCAAAGCATTGTAGGGAACGTCCCAAACATGCATGACCTGCGAAACAATACTATCTCATAAGAAATGGTTACCACTTAACATCAGGTGAGCCATGTGCAAGTTCAATCTTCAGTATCAATTTATTTTATTGTATATTAATATAAAAAATACTGTCTGTAAAACTACTAAAATGAAAAATGCATAAACTGTCGGTCAGTGATATTTCTCGTAAAATAAGTAGGTTACGAGGCACTACCACTACGTGGACACACCCAGTTCGATCGCATCATAGTGACACGCGATTGTAACCCGTTGGCATCGGTGACGTTACTGCCGGTAATCCATTTTGTCACAAAACACAGATTCTTATAGCCTCAAAAGAGAATGACTTCCTTCATGAATATGACAATATAGGGCAGTAGGTATACTTAATTCATCTTGGGTAATTCTCCCGGGTGCACTGAATAAGAAGGTGCACTCATGGCCGATTCCTATAATATTACTTATTTTCCCTTGAAAAATGTTGATGCTTTGTTGTTAATTTTTAACCGTTTTTTAAGAGAAAATGAATATCATCGGTTAAGTTACACTTTTATATTCCATAGTTAGACCATAGAGTCAGTCTTGTCATTCCATACTTTTTTGTCTTCCCAAGGGAATTCACGAAACTATTGGAAACAAATATTATGTTATAATACACTCGAGAGCATAGAAATCGCACACCCCCTACATTTTCATTTTGACCGCAAATATTTTAGAAATTAATTTTTGTTTGCGAAAACTACTTAAATTAAATTAAAGTACACACTGTTAGCTTCCTAAAAACCCATAATGTCTAGCCTTGACCTTCAAAATCATTACAGTAGGAACATAACAATAGAATTACCCTAATTTGCTCGTTTCAGGTAGCTTGGTTTGTGGGACTTTGAATAGGTATAAAAGGTTAAAAAAAAATTTTTTTATATTAATAATGGTTTATTAATACGAGGTATTGCCCCCCCTAGCCTTAATAACGGCTTCCATTCGATGTTTCATTGAAGAAATCAATTTTTTTACAAAGTCTTGCGATATGCTATTCCACTCTTCCTTAATTGCGGTTTGGAGCTCTCTGAGACTCGTAGGTGCTGCGCTGTGCTGTTTCTGGCCCTTACTCGTTTCTTTAGTTCGTCCCATAAGTGCTCAATAGGATTGAGATCTGGGCATCGAGCAGGCCACGTCATAACGGGTAATTCAACCTCCTCCAAGTACTGGCGTACTATAGCGGCGGTGAGTGGTCTTGCGTTATCCTGCATAAAAACGAAATTTTCGTCGATAAACCCCGAAAAGGGCACAACATGTTCTAACAGGATCTCTTTGACGTAACGTCGGGAAGTCAATCCACCCGATCGACGGTCGGTATCGGGCCCTGTGATGAACACAAGTTCAGTTTTCGCTTCCAGTGATATGCCTCCCCAGAACATGCACGAACCACCGCTGTATGAAACCCGTTCGGAGATGGAGCACTGAGCAAAACGCTCACCAGATCTTCAGTAGACTCTACCCCGTCCGTCGTTACCATGGAGACACATCCTGCACTCGTCAGAGAATAGTACTGCCTTCCATTGATCCATAGTCCAATTTACGTGATTTCGAGCAAACTGAAGGCGCGCTTGTCTGTGCGCTGGGGTCAATTTTGGGCCAGTTGCTGGTCTATGCGCTGTCAGGCCTCCTTCGGCAAGTCTTCTTCTAACTGTCCACCGACTAATTTCCACTTCTCTAACTTCCTGGAGCTGCTGTCCGAGTTGAAATGCATTGAACGGGCGATTTCTTAATGAAGTCTTCACTAGAAAACGATCATCGCGTTGTGTTGTCGCACGTTTTCGGCCTGTTCCTGGTCACCTGGTAAAGCCACCAGTTTGTTGATATCGCTGGTATACACGTCGAACAGCATATCTGCTCAAATTTAACTGACGAGCCACTTGACTTTGGTTCTGTCCAGCTTCAATTAGTGCAACCACTTGAGACGCTGCTTCCGGTGTGGTATCCATTTTCTTGTTCAGAGTGATGACGTATTCGATAAAGGACTTTTCTGACTGCGAGTTGGTATGTAAATGATGTCATTTCAATCATCCCTTAACCTTTTATACCTGCTCAAAGTATCACAAACCGAGCTACCTGAAACGAGCGAATTTGGGTAATTCTATTGTTTTGGTGCTACTGTAATGATTTTGAAGGTCAAGGCTAGACATTATGGGTTTTTAGGAAGCTAACAGTGTGTACTTTAATTTAATTTAAGTTGTGTTCGCAAACAAAACCTAATTTATAAAATATTTGCGGTCAAAACGAAAATGTAGGGTGTGTGCGATTTCTATGCTCTCGAGTGTATTTGTATCCAATATATGGAAACAAATATTGTCATAGAGTACAATTTTTGTTCGACGAGCTGTGATATTACAATTATATGTTAGAAAAACAACTGTTTTGTAAACACCATTTAAACTTCTCTCCATCAAGTATATCTTCATTACATTGACATTACTTGAAATACATTGAATTTTGTTCGAGCGCCCTGGTACTATTTTTAACTCATTTGAAGTCGCATTGATATATACGTATGCGTCCCTTTCTAACTGATGATATTGGACATAAGAAAGTAGAGATCAGCCGTATGAGTTGATGTTTCATGTTTCATAGTGAATTTTAAGATTTCATATCGTGTTCTTCTATATCTATGCGCAAATATAAAGAGAATATGATAAGGGGTAGCCAGTGGCAAGTCTAAACATTACTTTGCGTACATGCCCACTTTTGCAAGCAGATATTATTCCACTTCCACGCGACGGGTTGCAAACCCATTTCCGTTTTTAATGGAACACTAACCAAGTACATGCCTACGAATTTTAGTTCAAAGACATATTTGTTTCGTTCAGTTTTCCTCACATTAATTTTCCTAAACAAAAAATTAGGGTACCACCGAGATACCACCCACAACTTCTAGAGCAAAATTCTGGGCACATTACACTGAGCCATTATGGCTCCTCAAACAATATTAAACTAAATACTCCGAAATACAGGTTTTCACGGAAATCATACAATACCAAAAATATTATGAACGTTTATTTTAGTGTGAAGGAGATAAAGGATAAAATAAGGCCAGGGTTTCTGTTATTTTACTCGTAAAGGATAAGGGATGAACGGAAGATAAGCAACAGCCTGTACTTTATTACCAGCCTATTTGGACCAATGGGAATAGTGCTATTATTTCAATTTTTTTTGTCTTCACTAACCTAAAGTCAAGTGTTTTTAATGGTATCATATATTTTAAAAATCTACTTTAGTATTCAAATACATGGATGTGGACCATACTAACATAGATATACCTATTGATACTTTTTGTTCGAACGTTTTTGATCTAATACCCAAAGCTAATTATTTTTCTCATGTAAGTGGCATTATGTCTTTTTTGAGAAATAAGTTCTTTGAACCTAGATGGAACAAGCACATGGTCCACTGATGTTCAGTGAGAACCATTACTTAAAACAAAGTATTGCTTAAAAGTCACGCATTTTTGTAACGTGCTCTACGATGCAACGCCCTGCGTCCATCAACTTGAGGCATGAAGGTGTCAAGCTGGATTCGGACGGGCGAAATCAGCCTATTGATGATGATGCTCATGATTTTCCCGTCTCAAACTGGTATAATTACCGTTCCATTCCAATAAGTTTTCCTTGGGGTGGCCACAACAAAAAATGAATGCGTTACGCTCATCATCTTAGGGGTGGCACGCAAAAAATATTTTGAAAGCTTTTCTCGCTCTCAATTTGCGGAGACAGGGAAATTTCTCAAGAATGCAAATGGCCTGAGAGGTAATGGAGAGACTCGCAAACTTATATTTATTCAGCGAGTTGAACGGAGAATTCAGCCCTTGGTAAACAAGATCTAGCTGTAAGTTATACGATATCACAAAGATATTGTAACGAGTCTGCGTAATTCAAATGACAACTGATATTTGTCCCTCTGAAGGCAAACAATTCAAGCAAACGACCAATACTAGTGCTTCCGGATTCTAGGTCATAGAGTTTAAAGGTAAACCTACAGAAATACCTACTACCTAAACTACCGGTTTATATAGACAACCTCTGTAGCGCAGTGGGCGAAGGCCCACCTGACACGCCGAAGGTCCCTCAGAACCCTCAGTTCGATTCCTCCGCGAGACAATTGTTTGTACGTTCTTCAAATATTTTTTTTTTGCTCTGGGTATATGGAGTGAGTATAATATGTATATATTTACAAAAAATGTATCTACGAAGTATATCAGTCATGTTACCTGCACGTGGTGCACCCTGCTATCTAACAAACGGGGCTCTGGCAGCCGGCTGATTGCGGCATAGCGCAGCCTAACACCGGCACAGCTAAATCCCATGGCGACCAACGGGCAGCAGCGTCAGCGGTGCGAGAAGTGGTGCCCTGCGATCCCCAACCCGCATGCCTAGTGTGGGGATTAGGGGCATATCCCCCTTTACTAGGGGAGGCCTATATCTAGCAGTGGACTGATATAGGCTGGTGAGGTGGATTTCCATAATACAAGCTCTGCTTAGCTTGGGGCTACATAATGGCGTGTGATAGTGTTCAGAATTATTTATTTATTTATACTTATACTTATTATTTATAACTAGCTTTCTTTACTATCTCGTAGTTTCGTTCGCGAGGTACCCGGATAAAAAAGTGTCTACACTACTAGTATCATTTCAGATGTACTACATAATGCGCAAAATTTCTGCTCTAACTTTCAGTAGTTTTGGCATAAAAAATTGATAAATTTTATATTTTACATCTTTACAAACATTCGCTTTTATAATATTACAAAGAAGGATACGAAGAACGAAATAGATATCTACCACTATTCTGCAATACAGAAGGTTAGACACACGGAAGAGGCTTTTACATAGGCAGAATCGAGAGAATTACGCAGAATGATAGATTTCTCGTAGACGCTTCCATAAACGGAATCCTAGTCATCATCATCGGCCTATAGCAGTCCACTGCTGGACATAGGCTTCCCCCAATGAGCGCCATTGCGCCCTGTCCTGAGCTCGGCGCATCCAGCTTCTACCAGCAGGATTTCGCAAATCGTCACTCCACCTACACTACGTTTGCCAAGCCTCGGTCTCCACTCAAGAATTTGTTTATCCCAACGGTTATCAATTCTTCAGCAGATATGGCCAGCCCACTGCCACTTCAGCATACTAATTGACTGAGCTATGTCAATAACTTTAGTCCTATGTCGGATAGTCTCCTTGCGAATTCTATCCTTCAGAAAACTCCGAGCATAGCTCGTTTCATAGCTCACAGAGCGACTTTAAACTAGTGGACTAGAAGTATTCTAGTCACTAGACTTAGCTATTATATAATACCAACGTACATAATACACTATGTAATGAATGTATGTACAATTGTATGTATGTAGGACGCGCTCCCGTTCAATCTTATTGTGGAGACGATTTTATGAGATTCCTATACAATTTGTCTCAGAATAGGTAAACTATTCCCTATGTTTGAAAGCTCGGTGTCAGTAGCTTAATAAATATATTTTTGTATTCAGATAAAACCATAGATATTGTATATTACAAAGAAAATCCAACCTCTTTGGATAAAACCGTTCTTGGCGTGATTTAGTTCGGTATTAGCAGACCACACATTCTGCCCGGTCACCGTATAAGTTGTAAGTTTAGTTGGAATAGTAGATTAAATCTCCTTCGATTTGATTTTGGGATTGCACGTTTTGAACAAAAGTCTGTAATTGATAATTCTTCCTTTAAATGCCTTAAAAGGTGTTGTGTCTTGTTTCTTCTTTTGTGTAACTTTGTGACCAGTAAAGAGGAAATAAGACAACGTTTAGGGGGAATACAGTTAGGCACCGAATTTTCAAGAAGAGAGTTCAAAGTGCACTTTCACTCGAAGTTAGTAGGCACTAGTATTGATTCCACGAATACAGTTTGAATTGAAAAACCCTACAGTGTTTTTTTTATAACATACTCGTAAGTGTAAGTGCCTTGCTTCAGGGAAAATCTAATATTTTTATAATATCCCAAAAAATTCTAATCAGGCGGGATCCTGGCGCTACCAAAGAGTTTGCATAGAAACTTTTTTGTGTTACTACCTTTATGTGTGCTACTGAATCAAATCCCGCCTGTGTTGAAATTTTTAGGATAGCATAGTACTTATATACGCTACTTAAATTTAACCATAACTTAAAGTTAGCCTTGTCACTGTTTGTTAATTACCAACGATGAGATATGGCAATACTTTTTACTTTGTTTGACAGATTTTTATAATTAATATTCTGTACGAACAAAAATAATTTCCATGGGCATAATGAATAAAACTTTATTCAAAATTTTAACACGGTACAAAGATCATTTTTAAGCCTGTAGGGTGTTATCTAATCTACTGAATGTCATTGTTTACAGAGCCCGATCGATTTAGTAATATGTTTGGATTCAGTCATGCAGTGACAGTTGACATTTTTGTTGTTCAGGGATGCGAGGTAAATGTTAAAAGTAACGGCGAACAATTACGGTTCTGTAATTTAATTATTTGTTTTTCTAGCGCTTTTCTAATTATGTTGGGTAAAATTATTGGCGTTTTAACTAACCTGCGTTAGCAATAACAGAAGTGTAGTGAAATGAAATAAAACAGAATTAGTGCTGGATTAATAAAAATTTCGCTGAACACTTTTGGACCGTACAACGATGGCCCATATTATATTATTATGAATAATATACGTGATATATCGTGGTAATTACAAACAGAAAAAGTTTCTAATCAAGATGCAATAAAATAAAAAAATGAATTAAAAAGCTAATTATGAATACAATTGTATTACGTAAGGAGGCGGTTTTTAATTAGAAAAACAGTGTTATTTTATTATCTATTGTTTATCTGATTTATGCTGCGTAGTTTAAGGCGCTTTTACCAACCTACGTTAGTAAAAAGACACAAGTGTAGTGAAATGAAATAAAAGTATTAAAATGGACTTCTCAGATGAAGGATTTTTTTGCGGATTGTTTTGATATAGCCGCCATAGTTATAAATAACAGAAAATGACTTGACAGACGACAGACGACTAGACTAAAACACGAAAGAAATGGACTAAACGAAGAAAAACACCTACCAAAAAATGAAACGGAAGACTTTTTAGTATGGTCAAAAGACTTCAGAGAATCAGGTTAAGAAACAAAAAAAAATTGAATTTCGTAAAAATATCGAATAACCTAGCTAATGGCTTTGGAGTACATAACAACAACAATAGCTTAGCCGGATTCTGAAAAAAGGTTTTGAGAGAACTAGACAGACAGACAGACGCACATTAAACTGATGTTATAGTCACATAAATGTATGTAAAGGACCTGATGAGATACGGATATTACTATTAGTTTTTCTTGATTACGCTTCGCGTGGTAGGTACACGCTACATGGGTAAAATATCATAAAATATGTTATTCCTGAGACCGTGTTTTGTCCTGTTTTTACAAACTTTGACAGTTTGTCAATCAAAATTCTTTGAATATCGACAGATGAAATAGGCCTCTCCGAATGAGCGCTATTGCGCCCTGTCCTTCCTCAGTTCAACGCATCCAGCTCATAACTTTCGCAGATTGTCATCCACCTGGCCGGAGGGCGTCTTACACTATATTTTTAGAGGTATATTATTATTCAATTATTTATCTAATAGAAGTTGTGATTACTATGTGCCAAGGCATTATAATATATACGATGCTATTCGAGTTTTTTTGAAATTAAAAATATTGGCGAAGCTTTATATCGAAAAGCACTCATCCTTAGACTTCAGTATAAGCCAGACTAATACCGCGGTTCATTCACAAAGACACGTCCCAACTTATTTTACCACTCCTATAACAAGAACCCAATTAAAAACCATCACATAGTTATTTTTTATCTCACTTGGTAGAATGCAGAAGAGCACTGAGCCATAAAAAAATAAAAAGCGCGGTAAATTCGAGGTGGGAAATTCGGAATTTAGTTGCGAACGCGACCTCCTTTGTCGGGGTGCCGGCGAATACTGGCTGGTGTCGCTAGGGATGGGACATAGGGACACTGAGAAGATAAAACTATCTGGAGTGGGAAATAACAAAGTTTTATCGACGAAATTGTATGTTTGAAAAATGTATTTTTACAGAATGATCCTTGTCAATGGTTTTATTAAGTAAATAAAATAAGTGGCTGTTCGTAAATATTTCAATTTTTTTATACTTGTAACATACAGTCTACCTTTTAAATATGTGAACTTGTGTAGAAGACAGCGGTATTTAGGAATCAATTATTATAAAATAAAAGCTTAAACCTATTTTTTTTCTAAAGTTGTAATTATTTTAGTATAGACGTAATTTTTATTAACCTCTATTGCACAGTAGGGGAAGACCCGTCTGTGACGCAGAAGGTTGGTTTCGATTCCCGCTGCGGGACAAATATCTCCATATTCTACAGGTTTTTGTCTCGGGTCTGGGTGTTTTCTATGTATGATATATACACACAAAAACATATAGGTAGTATATCAGTCATGTAGTTCTCATAATACAAGCTCTATCAGATGATGTTACATGATACTGTCCAGCATTATCTATATAAAAAAAGGCATAGCATAAATGGTATGTCCTAAAGACATGTTTATAGGGTTGCATTAAGATTTTCTGAAATTCAGCCCTACAGGAAAGAAGTCTACGCAAACGAAGTCGCCGGATGGTGCAAAATAGACTCATGAATTGGGTATTTTTGCGCCACTATTCTGGACATATCAATTTTCACTAAACCAACCAATATTCATGATCAATATACTGTTATCGCAAATAGCGATCTCGAAGCCGCGTTACGAAGTTCCAAGGCTCTCGTTTGCATATAAAATGTCGATTGACTATTAAATTGCATGCATTATGGGTGAATGATTAATGCATGTAGACATAGACGAACTGAGCGTGGTAGAGGAAGCTATAGACCTATGTATGAAAAGCCTATATTTTAGACTTTGTGTATAGTTTATGCAACAACAATGGAATGACATTGCAGCACCCTTACAAAATACAAGTACTGCATAAGATAAAATAAAAGAAAGTGAACCTTACCGTCGTATTCATAACGAATACTTTCATGACATGTTCACACCTAAAATGGGCTAGGTCACCTAATAACAGTACGTCCTAAATAGGTGCGTCCTAATAACATATTTATTTCGGCATTTTAAATAAAAAAAATGAAATCTATGCTCTGTAATGTTTGAATGAGTTTATAAAAACAAACTATTGTCTATGATTTTCTAGTTACATATTATACCTATTCGTACATCGCGAACATCCAAAAATTCTTTCAGACTTTCAGACTACGCTATACTATTGTGATATATAGTTTAGCAAAGAAGCACCTTATGGACCTAATAAATAACTATATAGCTTGGCGTTCATATTACGCGAAATGATCGCAAGCGTTTGTAGTATACAGAAAGCTCAGCTTGCGGGACGGCCGGGGGTGAAGGAGGAGGAAGAGGGCAGCGCGTGATATAGCACAGCATGAACTCAGCGCATCGCACCAATTTTTTTTGAGATAGTAAGCCAATAATATATTATACAGTACAGTGTGAACATGCCAGTAATAATGTATGGTAGGCGACATTGTTGTGCTATGAGCTATATGCTATATGCGATTATATTATAGCGATGTCTGAAGCCGGCTTTATGGATTAACAACATGTTTAACTCCAATTGGAATCATGAACGATTTGATCGATTTTTTTATGTACTTCAATTCGTTACTCGACCAAATAGAGAAGAATTGGCAATAATTTATTGATTACTTAGAACGGTCAAAGACCAAACCTAGGTATAGAACTTACTTTGTTGTCTTGTTGCTTATAATGCGCATGCTGTGATACCCTTTAATTACGGGTGCAAGAAGACTTTTATCCTTTTACATGTTATTGTGTGTGTGTGGTGTTAACCTGTGTTGGGTGTTATAAATAAAATAAAATGAAATAAAAACAAGACCACTGATTAGATTAAAAATAAAACAATATACAGATACTAACTAACTTCTTACAACCAATACCTTACTTACCCATACCTAGGCGCAGCGTTGTCACTCACTGGTCGCTGGCTGGAGGCGCGTGGTTGGTGGTTCACTTCTATTCAACTTCATACCGCGCGCGCCTTACAGCCACACGACAACAAGAGTGTGACACCGCTGTGTCTGTGAGCGTAACTGCTTACTATGCTTATAAGTATTGTACTGGTATATTATTTATATAATTTTATGCTATCTTCAGAGAACCCTAGTGTCTAGATAAACGTAACGTAGGATTTAAGGCACTATTAACTAAAAACATGTCATCTCTTTTGTCAATAAACGTTATCTATCTATCTATCTATCTATCTACTTACATATAAAATCAAATATAATTAGTTATATAAACTCTACTAGGCTTATAACTTTTAAATTTATAAGTTACAATTGATCTTCTAGATTATTTCATTGTTTGTGAGTGAGTTAGAGACAATTTCATGCCAAGGTTTTTGTTTTTTAAATAATCAGAAATTTTATAAGCTTTACTTATTTTTTAATTAAATTATAGCTTTATTTTTAATTTAAAATGCCATAGTAAATAAAATATTCATAAGTCCATCTACTCTATATATGTAAAATATAAAATATAAAAGCATCCAAGCACTTGGGACAAAACGAAAAAGCCAGTCACCGAAGCCGAAAACGGCTAAGTTGATTATTATTATTATTATTTGTAAAATATAGCTCTTCTCAAAATAAAATCAAAATTGCCCACATACAAGATACGCTGTGGCCTATTTTGATTATAGTTTGTGTTCAATAGTTTGCTTCATTACTCTGTGATAGAACTAAACACTGTAATTTCCTATAAATATGGTACGGACGTGTATCAGTTAGGCCTATAATTTGACGTAATCATGTTTTTAAGTAGAAATATATTTTGTATTTTTATAAAACAGGAAATATGTCTGGGTAATTTATAAAAAATAACCTACCAAAGTCGCTCGTCGAAAGCTTTGTAAGTCAAGACAAGTTTTTTGGACTAGACCAATTGTATTTATTTGAGAGACAGTACCAGCTGCCATTTAAATTACGATAGTTTTAACTAATATTATAAATGCGAAAGTGTGTTTGCTTTTTACGCTTTCACGCCATTATAACTCAACCGATCATCATGAAATTTCATACACATTGTCAAGGGTACAGAATTTGACATAAGGTACGTTTCACCCAGAAAACAGTTCCCGAGGTATAAATTTTTTTTTTTACGTGAGCCGCAGGCCGCAGGTTGCAAGCCAACTAGCTAGTTATGAATATAGAATTAAATTATAATTATATTCATTTTACTTTTTTTTTTAATATTTATTTTGACGAGCGACTTCCAGTTAGATTTACCCTCTATGATGACTATACAGTAGGCTGCTACAGAAGCGCTACGGTTGCGCTACGAAAGCGCTAAGGATGCTACGAAGATGCTACGGCCTTCGTAGAACCAAATTGTTTACTACCTGTAAGTCCTATTTTACGATTATAGCTTGGTTCGTTGAAAATATTTGAATTAAATATAATTTTTATTCATTCGTTTTTATTGAGTTGCATCTGGGATGATATAATTTCCACAATTTACGTACGTAACACATGTTACGTATATTGTTCATAATAATATGAGGCATAGTTGTACGGTATAAGTCTAGTCGTCCAATCTTCAGTCAAATCTTGTTCTGGTATAGCATTGGCGACATAGCAAAAAACGATCAGCGAATAATTTTCTTCATCCGAAAATTCCAGTCAAATTCATCTTTATTTATTTTGTTAAAATTAAAATATAAATGACAACCGTCGTTCAAAAAGCAAATACATATTCAGATATCATACAGACACACACACCAGCCTATTCAGCTGCACCGGTGTTAGGCTGTACTATGCTGCAATCAGCCAGGTCCCAGAGCCCTGTTTTGTTAGCAGGGCGCATCACATACAGGTGAGGTTGGCTTAGGTTCTGAAGATCGGGGTTGGAACCCCTTACACCCCATACATACATAATCAGATCATCAATCACAATGCCATTTTATAGCTTAGTTAAGACGTATTGGGATATTGTGGGATGGCAATCATTTGCCATAATGGTAATTGCTGGAAATGAGAGTAAATAAGGAAAATCTTTGAACAAAGCTCTACCAATCAACTAACAAACAAATAGGAAAACACTACGCAATCAAACATTATGTAATAATGTTTATTTTCCCGAAAACCAGGCCAATTTTAAGCAAACATGAATTTGACGTTGGCCGAACCGTTATGAGCGATGTCAAAATGGTTTTGTTAGAAACTTGTTCGAACGGCCAGTTGTTTCGTGAAAATGGTAGGCGGTTTCTCGTGGGCGGGCGGATGATGAATGTTAGAAGTTAATGATGACAAACACCAGAATACAACGACGACCTCTGTGGTTCAGGTGAAGGTCCACCTGTCGCAGAAGGTTGCGGGTTCAATTCCCACCGCAAGATAAATGTTTGTTTGTAATCTTTCTGGTTTGGGTGTTATCTATTTTAATGTAGGTATTCACAAAAAAAATTGTACTTAATATAGGTAGGTAGTAATTAGTTAGTTTTTGTATAAACACCACCACTCAATTCTTATCATTAAATTCGTTCCATTTTTAAGGTTGTCTGAAAGAAATCGCTTTAAGCGACCGCCGATTGTACCAACATTACTATTTTATTTAAATTGCTGTTGTGTGCAATAACGAGTTTATCTATCTATCTATCTAAAAACTTTATTAACTTTTACTGGGTACTCACATTCGTTGTTAATTATTTCGGTTGCTTAATGAAAACGTGTGTGTATTTTTTACGCTTAAGTAATTAAGTAGTCTAAAAGTCATGTGGTCAAGTTAAAGTCATAATACAAGCTGTGCTTGATTTAGGGCACATGATGCTGTGTGATAATTTCCAGCATTATTTATACTATTGCAGCTGTAAATGCAGCGTTTGTCGAACTCTAATCATATAGTACAAGTAGAGGTACGAAAGTCTAGCGCTGACCGTTATTGCGCAGAAGTCAAAGTTAAGGGGTCTTATGGAAGCTTAAAGCGAGAGAGAGCGAGACCCATGCTCAGAAGTTTCACTGCTAGACTTGCGTGGCGCTAGATTTATTTTAGGTGTTGTTTGAAGATAATTTGGGTTAATCAACACTCCTCCCGGTTACTACTTGGCTGGGTGACCGTTTAGGCATTTCGATCCCGGTTTTTCTTCAGTTGTTAAACTATGTCGGATGCTTTCGGGAGTCCTGGAACCTCCGACACAAATGTTAGCCACTAGCTCATACAAAAAAGTGTGTCTTATACAAGTGTGTAGAAGTGTGTCATACCATCAATTGCAAACGTGGTGTAATCCATCAAATATTACGTCTCCCCTAAACAGTATCAAATCCATCAAGCTTTACTCTACTTATAAGAATTTTACGACTTACATTTTTTATATCCTGACTTGAGGAAGTGTAACATATTTTTTCTTATGTACTTGATAGAAAGCTTTCGATGGGTAAGGTAAGGTGGCACGTAACTCAAGGGTAACCCTTGAGTTGCGGATGCAATTAGCTTGGTCCTGTCAGCCAGTCCAGGCAAGTTTTTGTATTTATTTATTTTAGAATAATTTGATAAAAACAAAGCCAAATTCTCGTGTGTAGAATCACTATCATCACTACACGGCATAAAACTACGCAACGGATTTTGATGCGGTTTTTAAGCTAGTTATAAATCTTCCTCTTGAATCAATCTATCTATTTATTTTTGTATAATTTTTGACTCAAATAATGTTATCTTAATCGAAAAATTCACTGCTCAACCGCAGTCTACCTGAATTTACACTCGTAGAGATTATATCTTGGTATAGCTTATACAGCAAGTTATTAGTATCGTGGAAGCTGATGTAAGATGGAGAAGTCGGCCAAGAAAGCTTTAGACGAATTTGATGTTTCGAGAAAATAGATCTCACATGGGACATAGCCCTCCCCTATAATAAGGGGATATGCCCATAATCCCCACGCTGGGCATGTGGCCGCCAGAGCCCCGTTTGTTATACAGCAGGGTGCACCACATGCAGTTGAGGTTGGTTTGGGTTTCGGAGATGAGGATTGGAGCCCCTTACACCCCATAACATTGAGATTTAATCAACTCATTTATATTTAAAAAATACAATTCTATGTACTGTTATATCAGTGACCGCGTTTTTTTAAATTGTAATTCGTACTTAGTCACAGAGTTGGTTACCTACAACTTAGCTTTACTTAGTACTACCACATTGAAAATGCTAAGCGTGAAGCAAGCAAGTTGCAAGTTGCAAATGTCTTTGAGAGTTTGAAAACTTTCCGAGTAAAGAAAGTTCGTTAAACTGATAATAGGATTTCGAGTAACAATGGAAGTCATCAAACAAAGGATCTCCCGCGTTATTTATTTTCAAGATAGTATACAAACGTGGGAAAAAATAACTGAACTAAAACTCGATGCATGCTGCCTATTGCCCCGACCTTTAACACTATTCAAGCGACATCCATAACGTCTAAATTAGTGCAATTCATAGAAAAAATCCAACCACTTTGGTGCCAATATGCTGTATGTATCTCCCAAGGTACACCACTGAGCGCGATCCCCGGGTCTTTTCATCCACTGTCTGCCAGCTACATTACAAGTATACATACATTTATACATTTAAACGTGTACATATATAATATATAAATGCCATTACGGTCTAAATATTTCTTAGATGGTTTTTGAGAGTTTTCATTAGGAAACTATTTGACAGCCTAATAACACGATGATCTAAATAAAATTTATTAAAACTTATTTGTGATTTTTCTAAGTCATTTGTACACTATAAAAAATATATGCCATTATATCAGGGACTCAATTTTTTAGCATCCGTAGTAATACAAAACACGAAAGAGTTAGGGGCGTACCACAAGGGTCATTAATTAGACCATTCTTGCTCATATTGAATGAATACTCCAACTTGTAGGTAAGGTATAATAAATTAAGCTTACCTTGAGAAAATATCACTTCATTCGCCACTGTGTAAGCTTCCTTAGTTTTCCGTAAAAGTATTACCAAATCCATTCTGTTACATCAATATCATTTTCATCTAAAAGTCAAGTTTTAACACAAAACACAAATAACACACTATTTTTAAGAAAACTATAGTTTTAAATAGCTTGTCTGTTTGTAGGTATTTTCATTGATGAAGATGTTATTTTTCAAAACTATTATTTAGAACATCTTGTTAGCTATATTTTGATTTATTCCAACTGCATCGTTCAGCTTGGCTTGGGTAAATAAAGCTACGAAACTTCGAAAGCTCTGACTTAGGCAGTTTTACGTCTCCCTGCGTTTTTGAGAGCAATCATTCAATGTTTTTACTATCTAGAACACTTAGATTGAAAGCATTTTCACAGTAAACAGTATTAGAATAACCACTGAATCTACAACATGACTAGCATTAGACACACGAGACTTCAATTTGAATCCACTTGTATTAATTTGCACAATTACTTCATACCTACAAGAACGTACTTGAACATATATCGCGTAGATTTATCGTAAATGAGCGAATAATGTTACAGAGCACTTGTTTTTTTTATCATTTGACCTTGTGTTGTGCCCACGCTTTTGTGATAACTGTTACATGAGATAAAAATATGAATGCTTCTTTTTTAGGTTCTAAAATTACCTAGAGATACCTTTTAGTTGACTCACAAATAATTAAATAATGCTGGACACTATCACACAACATCATGTAGACACAAACTAAGCAGAGCTTGTAGTAAGAGAACCACATTACTAATATATGTATGATAAGTATGTATTTACAAAAAAATATATATATATATGTGTAGTATATCAATCATGTGGTTCCCATAATACAAGCTCTGCTTAGTTTGGGGCTACATGATGCTGTGTGATTACGTCCCCCATTATTTATTTATTTATTTAATATTACTACTTACACATATATTTTTGTAAATACAAACATAATTATACGTAGTAAACCAGACTTGAGACAAATAACTGCAAATACTAAAAGCATTTGTCCCATAGCGGGAATAGGACCCGCAACTTTCTACGTGTCAGCGCACTTTCACCCACTGCGCCACAGAGGCCCTCAAATACCTCAACTTTTAATTTTAATTTTAATCATTCTACTGTTACTAATAGTTTGTAGGGTGCCGTATCTCAAAAAGAAAAAAGGAACCACAATAGGATCACTCACGTTGTCAGTCTGTCTGTGTTTATCTGTCAAGACCCTTTTCTTAAGAAGCCATGGAGTGATGCCTCCACGCGTTCCTGTTAAAAGGGTCTAAGGGAAAAGTTGAAATGTATATCAAATACTGTCTGCAAATCCTTGGGGCTGTGAAAACATCTACTTTCTTATTTCTCCGTATGAGCTAGTGGCCAAGGTAAATTTGAATCATGCTGTGTAAGGGCTATTTACCATTGCCGACATCGCGCGCTTCTATTTAGAAGCGCGTGTCTGGTACACAGCATGATTCATTTTTTTTTAACTTATTTGTGATATAGTTTGTTTGCAAAAAAAATTTAAAAAATGGACTCTCGTTTGCGGGTTTCATTTCTTATGATTACTAACAAGTAGCACTACCCTGTATTATAAATGTGAAAGTTTGTGAGGATAGATGGATGGATTGTTGGATGTATGGATGTTTTTTACTCTTTCACGCTTAACTACTGGTCCCTGATTCTGACGATTCGATATATTTGATTCTATTAGATATATCGAATCATCAGAATCAGGCCCCTGAACAGATTTTTATGACACTTGGAATACCTAAATGTAGGTTTATCGTCTAAACACACTATGCCGAAAATTACGCGACAAAGTTCTGCAGCTGATTTTGTCAGGTTCGGCTGTATGCCATAATAACGCAACGTAATTTCATCATGATGTGTCATCTGTAATTCAAATAACATTGCAGGCGTAATCATGCCGAATATATGTCGCGTAATTTCGGCTATAGTGTGTTTAGACACTTAGTATTATAGTATACTAGCTTCCGCACGCGGCTTTCGCTCACGTGGTACCCAGATAAAAAAGTGAAACTATGTATATTCCAAGTTTCATCCAAATCCGTTCGGTAGTTTTTGCGTGAAAGAGTATCAAAGATATCTACATCCATCCATACATCCATACTCACAAACTTTCGAATTTACAATTTTAGTAGTTTACATGTTAACCTTCGCCCCTTAAACCATAAAGTAGAGGCAATCTTGTTGAAATACTTGATCACTACTTAGATAGATACCCAAAATTACTTTATTGACTCTAACTGTCACTTACTTACTGACTTGAACCCTGTAGTGCCTGCCCTCTAGGATTTGGTTATAATAATACTTACCTACTCATTTGATAAATAAATTGGTAGTATAAATACATTCCTACCTACTTTTAGTACCTACCTAAGTGCCAATCAAAATAATGGACTAATGTTACAAGACGGTAAAGCACCATTCCTCTCAATAAAAGGGTTTATGGTCCAATTAAGCCATTGTAAGGTAACAAAGTATCTTAGGTACTGACATTTGTTTAGTGATTCAACCTCTTGGGACGTTTTTACGATCGTTATAAATTAGATGATGTCTCCATTAAACTTGTTCTACTAATAAAAGTTAGGGTAATTATTTTTACAACAAGATTTGATACAGCTGCTTATTAATTTCTTTTTTTTATAACAAATGCAATGGTAGGTACTGCCAGAGGTGGAGTGATGATTTGCGAAAGGCTGCTGGTAGAATCTGGATGTGACGAGCTGAGAACAGGGTGCAATGGCGTTCATTAGGGGAGGCCTATGTCCAGATATGGACTTCTATAGGCTGATGATGATGAGAGCTAGGTAGGAGGTTGGGGTGTAAGGGGTTCCAACCTCCACCTTCAGAACTTAAGCCAACCTCACCTGCCCGTGGTGCACCCTGCTAACTAACAAACGAGGCTCTGGCGGCCGGCTGATTGCGGCATAGCGCAGCCTAATACTGGCACTTCTAAATTCCCTGACTGCCGACGGGCAGCAGCGTCGGTGGTGCGAGAAGCTGTGCTCTGCGATCCCCAACCCGCATGCCCAGCGTGGGGATTATGGGCATATCCCCCTTCTAATTAGGGGAGGTCTATGTCCAGCAGTGGACTGATATAGGCTGTTGTTGTTGTTGTTGTTGTAGGTAGGAGGTAGGATGAGGAGTCCGTACTGATTAAGTAAAGTAGGTACCTACTTACAAATTAAAAAGATGAAGATATTAGATAATAGTAGGTAGGACCGTTAGTGTTCTCAAAAAGGATGTTTTGAATAATGTTATTATTATTATGATACTTTATTTAATTGTTATTATGTTATTATAATTTTTTATTATTTTTTAATGGCAATCGTCCTACCTGGACATATCTGCCAGTGTCACGTCATAATAGAAACAATTGAGGCGTATGTACAAGCAAAATTGAATAAAAACAGACCAGAATAGGATTTAAACAAAATAATGAATAAATGAATATGAATATGAATAAGAATAAGAATTCATAAACCTCGACAACCCGAAAATATAAGGTGTTCTTATAATTTCAGGTTGTTGAGATTTATGAATTGGATTAAAGTTTTGTAGACATTTGGGTCTTTAGAATTTAGAAGTTACGGAATATAAGTGGGGAGGGAAATTTTTAGTGAGACAAGTGAATCTAAGAATTTAGAATGTTGTTTTCGCAGTACCAGTGCATTCTGTTATTACACCCCTGCAGCTACGGGAAAACCAATCACTACTTACGTCGCGACCATTTGATATAGTTCTAAAACCTAAACATAGATGGCGCTTTTTGAAATGTCAGTGCTTTGTCAACCCCGCAATAGATGGCGTTACTGGTATTAACAAAACAAAAATATTTTTTGTGTATACCTACTTATTTCATTTAAAAATGAGTCACGAGCTACGTGCAAACTGTACGTTCGTGTAAAAATTAATTTGTTAAATGCGTGCAACAATTCCTGGTATCGCTTGGGTCATCGGACGTTTCACACGATTTACCTAATATACTTTAGTAGTGTACTAACGTACTAACTACTCGTGAAAAAGTTATTTCACTGTTATTTTCATTAGCAACATACCGCACCTACCGTTTAAGCAGGTAAGTTTTTTTTATATTTTGTCCGACACCTAAAAAGTTAGTATCAAAGTTTTTTCCGATTAAGTAGTGCTAAAATACCTAAATGCCTACTGAGCTGATAACAACATAATTGCTAGACTGGGTAACACTCGTGGTTATATCAAAGCACAGCCAAAGCCCACGGACCTAGAGACTTGAAGTTTTGCACATATATATACCTCAGTGTAAGGCATCCACAAAGGAAGAAATTTTAGAAATCGAATGCCTATATAGGTTGAATAGGGGTTGGGGGTTACACGTATCTCAGCGGTTTTTATCATTCCAACCCTGAAGGGTTGAAAAAAAGGATGTAGTTCTGTATGGAAATCATTCATTTTCAGTATAAAAACCACTAAGTAGAAAGATATAATTTACGCGGCTGAAATCACGGACATAAGCTAGTAAAGTATAATATTTTCATGTTAAACACAACCAACTCAATTAGCAGGAAATAATGAGTAAATATGTAGCTAGGCAAAGTTTCACATTTTTATTAAAACTTGCTAGGTTAAACCCTACCAGATCCCTACAAAGAGGTCACCAAGTCTGGCAAGTACATTACTCTTTTTGGTTCTTTGAACTTAAGCTTTCGAAAGTCTTGTGAATTCTGGAAAAGCTAATAAATTGTTAAATTAGTCGGCGAAAAGTTCCTCGCTTCTAATCACACGAGGCAACAATGTTCTTACCACAGGAGGTACAACTTTTAGCGTGTTGGTAGTAAGTAGGTACTTTAGAAAAAAGAACGAAGAAAGAAAAATATTTATTTTACCCAAAGATATAAAAATAGGTATCTAATATCCTAAAATTAGAAATAAGTGAATAATTGTACTACAAAAGGGTAAGAAAGGGGTTAATAATTATATAATTAAATAGGCTTGCCCAGGAAAATTATATTTTTCACTAGCCTGTATTGTACCTGGATAAAAGTATATATGTTAATGCAGGTTAGTAGTCAAATGATGTCCTGAGGTGGTGTGCGCGGTGCTTACGCGTGTTTGGTACAATGTGTGTGTAATAGAGTTATTTAACTAAGTATATTAAAAAGGAGGAGAAGCTTATAATTATGTAATTATGTGGGCTGATGCTGCTAAATCTGTGGGAGAGTCCTCAAGAGCACACATGGTTTTGGCATAAGGCACTAGGACGTAACATCGTGGTGGTTTTGGCCGGTAGGAGTCCGGCATCATTCGGGTAACAGAATGGTATCCAAGAGGATTTCCCCACGTTAAAAAAAAAGGTTAGTAGTCAACCACGGCCCAGGTCTAGTAGTCAAACAAAGTATTGTATCGTAGGAACGTGCATGTTTGCTACATGTCCTATGATGGCATGCCCTGAGACCATAAACTTGAGGCCTCATGTGCCTGTTATTACACCGTCACCTACACCCTTCAAACTGAAACACAGGAATGCTACTTAACGGCAGAAATAGGTATACTGGTAGTACTTCCCCGGACGATCCCTTCACATATAGGTACTAAATTTTGGCAAAAGAGGCTTATCATCTTCATGCTTCAAGTTGATAGACGTAGGGCGCCACTTAACATCAGGTGAGCCATGTGCTTGTTCCATCTTCAAATACCATAAAAAAAAAAGGGTTGGGATCCCTCAAAACGGCGTGACGTGAGTGTGTTCAGATTACTAATTACTAACGAGCGTTTTCAATTTTAAAAACCTTTGTTGTGTTGAGTCCTGTTCAGTTTGCTGCCAGATTCTTAGAGATTTGCAACGAATAGTTAAGAAAAAGTATCAATAGATTTTGTTTTGTAACCAAAGCGATGTAAGGTATTCTAACAGCCGCCTTCGGCACACAAGCCAACCTCACCTGATCGTGGTGCCCCCTGCTAACTAACAAACGGGGCTTTGGCAGCCGGCTGATTGCGGCATAGAAGGCCTAGTGAAGATGATGATGATGATGATGATGATGTGAATCGTACTAATTCACAATAAATAGTTATTTGTTATACAAGAGTGCAAAGTTGCTTTTTACCCGTGTGCTCAATTTTGATGACCGAGCAAGCGAAGCATTCTAAAATTAAAATCCTGAGCGTTAGCGAGTGCAACACGTAACTTTTCATCCCACCTCAGCGAGGAAATTACTAAATAAAAAAAAGATTAAGAGTAGGTACATACTTATTCTAACATTTAAAGTTAAAAAAAGAAAAGTACACCAAGAAGGTTTTGAGTCTGAGGTTTTATCAAATTAAAAAAGGTTGTATGATAAATTCAGCACCATGGAGGTAGAAGTAAATAGGTTTAATGATGTTTTGAATTCGCAAACTTAGTGCATACGATGTTCTAAATTCAATTTTACTTTATCCTCTAGTGGATAAAAACGGCTTTAACACTCAGATATCGAAGAGCAAAAATAGTTCAGTTAAAAAGAGTTCTTTCTGAGATGGGGGGATGAAAAGAAAATTGGTGAAATGTGAAATCTTTGTGCCTGAAAATTACTAACGGATTGAACTGATATTTTTCACATTTAGGAACGATGAAATATAACCAAATTAAATATTGATTAATTGCTCAAGTACATAATTTGTTAATAGGTTTTACTAAAATTAATAAGTAGGTAAGTAGGCACCCTATTGGAGCTCTGCAATGTTATGAGTAGTAAATATACATGGAGCCTGTGGTGGTGTCCACGTGGGCCCCAAGCTTATAAGAACAAGTATATGCTTATTGCTCTATGTTGAAGTATACTTATATGCTGTTTTGTGGGGATAAACTATATGAATATGCTTTGTGAATAAGCTACCTATATGAATATTAACCTATCATTCATTGGGTGGTAAATATAATTAATATTATACATATTATTATATATATAAATTATGGTTTGAAGGGTGTGGGGTACCGTTGAAATTTTAGGCACAAGAAGATTTTCACCTTCATGCCTTAAGTTTGGACACAGGGCATTGTGCACGTTTCAAACAAGCGTGACCTAAGATGCAATGTTTTGTGACAGGTAATTATCATTTTTCCATCTTCAGGTACCTACCATAAGAAATCCTATTGCTTTATTACATTCTTATCATTGGTAGATGTAGAATAAACACGAGCGGCTTAAAATTTGTCGTTTTATCTCAAAATCTTGACAAAGTTTCTTCAAATTCAGATCCTTTTGTCTTGATATTCCTCCAGATTTTAATTTGATATTGTTATTAAAGGCCCAGTTGGATTTTAGAGGTTCAAGATGAAAGACTTGGGCGTACAGCTTGGGGCGATGTGGGTTTTATTAGTTTGTCCCAAGCAAGAATGTAATGAAAGGACGAGACTCAGTATAGAAAGACTTTTAGTAAACATTTCTTACCAAATGCTCGAAGAAAAAGGCTACTCTTTCATAATACTATAAGTAATCATAATCAACAATATTCTCAGCAATTTAAAACCCACTGGGTATAAGCTTCCTCCTTCAAAGAACTTTGCATAGGGCGTAATATACGCATACCATAAGTAATACCACGGACTAGGTAAATACTACACCTACTAATATTAAAAAAGTGAAAGTCTGTCAAATGTAAAAATATGAAATGTTTGCCCTTCCTTTACGCCAAAACAATTACAAGGATTCAGCTGTAATTAAAGTTTTTAGAGTTCTAGACCTGGACTAAATGTACTATTTATTCGGGTACCAGGTGAGCAAAGCCGCGGGTGGAAGGTGTAGGGAGTGAGCTGGCTGCTGGTTGTATTGTTGTAGGCAATAGGGATGCCTGGGTAGAAAAATAATAATTCTAATTAGTCCGTCAAATAGATTATCAAAATCGCAGTGGGCGAAGGTGAGACGCAGAAGGTTGTGGATTTGATCCCCGCCGCGGGACAAATGTCTGCATTATTTGCAAATATTTGGCTCAGGTCTGAGGGTTTTCTTTCATGTTTATTATGTACCTTTTTACAAAAAAATGTGTTCAGCACTATTTATTTATTATTATTTATTGTCAGGCAGTGTGCAGTTATATGTGCACCTAGTAGCTAAAAGAGCTGAGCAAAGTCATTTCACAGCACTTAAAAAAGTTCAGTGATAAACTTTCCGCTACAAAAAGCTCAGTTGAAATAATTAGCCAACAAAGCACTCGAAACTTGGTTTGCAGTTATTATACAAGTTGTTACAACTTTGGAGATTTTATCACGGTATAGAACGAGAGGGATGGGGGACGCGTCAGCCGGATGGCTTCCAATAGGTGGGTGACCATCACTACAGCCTGGATACCTGACGGCCAGCGGCGTCGGGGTCGGCCGAGGATGCGTTAGCGGGACTAGCTTGATGCCTTCAAAAAAGAGTGGTGAGAGGCAGCTTGGGACAGAGATGTTTGGAAGTCTATGGGGAAGATCTTTGCCCAGCAGTGGGACGATACGGGTAAAAAAATAAAACGTGAGTCCGACACAATTTTATAATGCTAGCTCAATCAACACTGTTGGATTTGACTCGGAAACGTGTTTGAAAACGCTTAAAAATAACGCCTGGTATTTGGTAGTAGCAAGGGCACCATTTTTGTCATCCAAACCGACGCTTGTGTGATTTTTGTTTTATTTTATTTTGTGTATAATATGTGTCTATAACCAACATATGCTTGTAGTGAAATAAGATAAAAGAAATGAAATAAAAATGTATCTACTTATTCCGGACTCGATTTCTGGGACGTCGAAAATTTTAGTTTTTGTCAAAGCCGTCATTGCTATAACCATTGATGCTGTAACTAACATAACAAAGCAATGTCATGTTGCTTTGTTCTACTTATATTATACTTACCGCACAACAATGCCTCATATAAAGCGTACACCAAACTCAGGTATTTTGTGCTGCTGCTGTTGGCAACCGCAGCCTCCAGATACAACCGCCATTACCGACTGACATGACGACATTGCTAATGCTAACACTCACCTCTCCTGAGGCGATGCCGTGGCGAGTTGGCCGGCGTGCTGTGCTCTGAGCTCTGGTACTCCGTACCACTGCTGTCGGCTACTGCTGTTGCCAGCGAGAACTGGTTGCCGTGGTGGCATCGCTCTCTGCTTCTGCTGCGTTGCCATCGGCTCTGAAATATGACAGATTTTTAATTTTGTGGTATTGCAATAAGACCTGGGGATCTCTTTGAAAGTATTTTGATGCTTCTCTTCTTCAAAAAAACTTTACTTTTCTCTGATTTTCATGTCAGTTTGTGGAAAGGCATGCATGCATTCTTTAGTTTATCGTATTCGAAGAATGGCGGAATTAGATAAATACCAAATGTTGTTCCTTGAGGTATTGAGTGACACTTGTGTCAATAAATTAAGTTCATTGACATTAACTGACCTAAGTATAGGTATGTATAGGTAAGTCTTGTAAATATAGATGTGATTTAGGTCCAAATAGAAGTGGAAATGAGCTTGCAATCGTCACGTGGAATGTTTACTGCTTACAAAGTGTGGGTATGTACCATATTTGAACTACATCTGACTACTGATCTGACTTTGAGGTAAGGCCTTTTTGTCTTGCTGCAGCACACACAAACTTACATAAAAGTTCATAATTCCTAGGTTCTTTGAAATGTTTGTGTTTCTTTCTTTCTATTAATGTTATTTTTTGTGCTTATATCTTGTTATTAATGTAAATTGTGTGCCTGTAGTAACAAATAAATGATTTATCTATCTATCTACTTCCTATTTGGTATCCTCTATAGATTTTGTGCACATGAGCCTAAAAAATCTGAAACGTGCAAGAAACTAAGTTTCCTTTAATCTCCTTTGGTTTAGTAAATGGATTGAATTGTAAGAAATTGGAATCGCACACGAAGTGTTCCGTACCATCGTAGAAGATATAACATCAATAACTATTTATGTTTATATGTTATACTTTTTATCTTTGTTGTTATAGCGGCAATACAAATACACACTGTGAAAATTTCAACTCTTTATGTATTACGGTTCATGAGTTAGGTACAGGCCCCACTTGTCTGACCTGGCGCGGGCATGGCACGGGCGCTTTCCTATTCCATTTAAATTTAATACAAAATTCATGGAAATAAAGCACAATTTAGCTCGGACGACTTCGCGTCATAAGCACGTCCGATCAACGACATACCGTGTGTCCTAAATTGTGCTTTATTTCCATGCATTTTGTATGAAATTTGAATGGAAAAAGAAACCGCCAGTGCCTTGTCTGCGTCCGACGAGGTCACATTCATCGGGCACGGACATGGCGCAGACATGGCACAGGCGGTTTCCTATTCCATTCAAATTTCATACAAAATGCATGGAAATAAAGCACAATTTAGGACACACGGTATGTCGTTGATCGGACGTATGACGCGCCATTTCGGCGCCCGCGCCCGATCGCCGCCAGATGGGCGTCAGATGGCCGCCAGTTCGTAGTATGTACTTGCTTGCGACATACGTCTGTTAGTGATGTAAAAATGCGTGACGAATGACGATATCGAATTTAATATTGAATTTTTTGAATTGATTGTAAAATATGCAACGCTTTATGATCATTGTCGTTCCATTATTGTAACTGAAATGTTCAAGATAAATTGTGGCTGGAAATCGGAAAGAGATTAAACTAAACCGGTATTAAGATTTTTTTATGTAATACCCATGGTAATACTAGCTGATCCTTGTGCAAATTCGTTTGCGCGTATTTTCTTCAACTGTATAAGGGCCCGATTTGGTAACCCGATGAAGAGGTTTTCGGCAGGGTTTTTCCAAAAGTTTAGTTAACCCTTTCCGTATGGTTTACACTATTATTTGATAGGTTAAACAATTCAAAACCCTTTTGATTAGGTTATCTGATCATGAGGGTTATCAATAGTATTGGGTTTTGGTATATTCCAAAACCCATTCCTTAGGGTTACCCTTTTTATCATTGTAACACGGGTTATAAGTGGGTTATAGGAGATAATGGAGAAAAAAATTTCGGTCAAAAGATTAAAAATAATTGCGGTAATTGTGTTCTAAGCATTAAGGGTGGAAATGCAGACTACTAATTGTTTATTTTACGCAATAATAATTATATTATAATAAAATTGGAATAAATTTTCAATGACAGCTGTCAAACTTAAATCGACCATATCTCGAGAACTACTTATCATAGACTTGCCTTTACTAGCTCAAATGATTGCTATTGACATGAACTTAATTTTCGATGACAGCTGTCAAACTTAAATCGACCATATCTCGAGAACTACTTATCTTAGACTTGCTTTTACTAGCTCAAATGATAGCTATTGACAAAACCTTGATTTTCGATGACAGCTGTCAAACTTAAATCGACCATATCTCGAGAACTACTCATCTTAGACTTGCCTTTACTAGCTCAAATGATAGCTATTGACAAGACCTTAATTTTCGATGACAGCTGTCAAACTTAAATCAACCATATCTCGATAACTACTCATCTTAGACTTGCCTTTAGTAGCTCAAATGATAGCTATTGACAAGACCTTAATTTTCAATGACAGCTGTCAAACTTAAATCGACCATATCTCGAGAACTACTCATCCTAGACTTGCTTTTACTAGCTCAAATGATTGCTATTGACATGAACTTAATTTTCGATGACAGCTGTCAAACTTAAATCGACCATATCTCGAGAACTACTCATCCTTTACTTGCCGTTACTAGCTTACATGATAGCTATTGTTAAGATCTTAATTTTCGATGACAGTTTTTAGTTTGACAGCTGTCATCGAAAATTAAGATTTAATTTGTAGCTATCATTTGAGCTAGTAACGGCAAGTCTAGGATGAGTACTTCTCGAGATATGGCAAATTCAAGTTTGACATATGTCATTGAAAATAAAGATCTTGTCAATAGCTATCTTTTGAGCAATTAACGGCTAGTCTAGGATGAGTAGTTCCTGAGATATAACCATTTATAGATAAATTTGTAGAATGAGTTTCGAGTGGAGCTTTGATTTGAGTTTTGAGTTTGAGTTTTAGAGTGACAGTGACAGTGACAATCAAAAATTATTATTCAAAATAGTTTAGAGGTCATATTTTTCTTTTTAACACGTTGACTGCGGGTCTCGGACATAACGCTTTACAAAATACTCATTATGTGTACTGTCGGCTTTGCCTAATAAATACAATAAAAATAAAAAATAACGCTACGCAGAGTACTCTGCGATGATGCCCTATGAAAACTGACTGAAACACATTTTTTTCTTTTTAACATGTTGGCTGCGGGCCTCAGTCATGACATAACTGATGACTTATGAAAACTGAAACACCATTTTTTTTCTTTTTAATATGTTGACTGCGGGTCTCGTATATGATAACGCATACTCTGCGATGATGACCAATGAAAACTGACTGAAACACAGCACTTTCCTTATGTTTTCAAAACTTTTCTTTAATGCAGTGACGCTCTTCCTTCAACCAAATAAAGCGATCCGAACTTATACCTAATGATTGACGACATAAATCAAGAGTCAAAATCTAAATTCCCCCACCCAGTGTCAGGCGTAATGATAACCATTGTGTAACATTCAAAAAAACCTATCAAGAGGTAACTCCATTCATTCGTTTAACCTCATAAGAGGTTAACCCTATCGACTGAAAACCAAAAGGAACGGGTTACACTTTCGCTTGTGTTAGGAGGAGAATACCCAAACGAAAGGGTAATCCCGTCAACTGTATAACCCAATGAAGGGGTTTCACTTTCGAAGCAACTAACTCGAAATCGGGGTTGTACGGGCCCTGATCTGTATATTTATTAATTGTATGCACGAGAGCAAGAGCATCTTCGTCTTCTGAGGATGACATGCTGACACATCGATACCGGACAACAGACTGCACTACACTTGTGCCTCTGTCACGTCATTTCTGCGTCTTGTCCGAGCCATGTCCGCGCCATGCCCGTGCCATGTCCTCGCCACGTCCGTGCCACGTCCGCGCCATGTCCGCGCCATGTCCTTGCCCGATATGTGTGACCTGGGCCATACAGTCCGCTGACAGACAGACGGACAGGCGGCTTAGTAATTGGGTCCCGTTGGGCATCCTTCAAAATTCAGTTTTCAAAACGCTTCATTCAGCTTCTTCATCAAGTTACTCTTGCATCTCAGAAAACACTTTTTTAACGACACAATTCAATTTAGCTATAAACTTCCCGTCGTAAAAATCTAGCTTTAAAGCCATTAAAATTTATCGATAAAATACTTAATAAACATTTTCAATTTATTTTCCAGGTACCTAATTAATAACTCCCCCCACAAAGCTATTAGTACGTTTAATTATGAAATTGGTCCGAGCCAATCTGTTTTTAAAATAGGTATTTGCCTTAATAAGGTTTGTAATTAAAAATGTTATGCCGATAAAATAGCGAAGATATTAAAAAGGTCTCTTTACACTAAATAAATGCGAAAGTTAGTGTGTTAGTGTCTGTATTAGTATGTGGTTGGTCTTACGCAACTTTAGGCTGAACGGATCTCGAAAAAACTTGGAATTTAAACATTTACCCCCTTACTTATGAACGATACTTAAAGTTAATCAATGTTCAAAGTTAGCACTATTTGTCATTATCCAACGGTAAGAGATGCCAATATTTTAAGCATCGTTTATCTTTTGAAAGATGTTCATAAGTAAGGCCATTAGTTTATAACCTGGATTGACACAATAGGCTTTTTATTCCGATACCACGAGAACCACGGGCGGAAGTTAGTATTTAGTATTTAGCTAAAATAAAGAAACATTTATTATAATTAAAAATTAAAAAATAGAATCCAATAAGAGAAATAGTGTAATAAAATAGTGCAAGTAACTACAGCGATGGTCTTCAGTGGCTTCACTGAAAACCAGCGCAGCAGCATAATACGCATGCTAATATAATTATTTCATAGGTAAATGGGCAAGTGCACTAACAGCCACCTACTTTTAAGTGTTGCCTAAAGTTGGTACGGTCTGCAGGGGCCATTATAGTATTAGCTAGTAGGTAGTATTAAAATCAACATGAATTTCGCATTCACTTTTTCAGTACAGAATGGGTTAAAATAACATTTCATGAAAACAACGAGAGTCACAAAATAGCTTTTTGTAACTATAGTTAATTATTACCTTTTAAGAATGTCTTTTAAAACATAAACAGCTTTCTTTATGAGCCTAAAAGCCTTGTCGTGGGAAAATGTTTCCAAAGGCATTCATCTCAACTCAGCACCGTTTCAAAAGCTTAACAATTAACTGTGAGATGAAGGCATTGTTTGTTTCGTTACCCAAAAATGCTTCAAGCCTAACTTTAGCTTGTTTAGTTTATAATGCTTTGTAAATATTTTTTACGTTTGCAACTTGAAATGAGAATTATATGAAATATCTTGGCTTCTTTTCAGGATATTATAAAACTTTTTAAGTAGCTACCTAATAAAAAAATAATGTTTTTTTTTTCATAAAAGCTTGTGTAATCAATGAACAATTCATTGATGAACGTACAAGTTTTTTTTAATACTTATGTAGTTCTAGGATTTAAAAAAAATGTGCAGTCAGACTATTAAATTGAATTTGTAAAATAAAGTTCCAGTATAATATTTATGGTGTCAATCGACTCTATTTCCCAACAGAAACACTTTCCCAAAAGTAACTTAACCAATCAAATCGTGAGATTTCATGAAAATTAATAAAAATCGTTTTCCATACAATGTTTATGAAGATTCACAACAGAACCCTTAAAATGTATACCTATAAATCAAGAAGATGAAAAATCACTGGCAAAAATAGGCCTAAATCACTGGCAGGAATTCTGACTCAAATTTTTCGCACTACAACTAGCTAATGAAGTTAGTTTTCGCTAGTTGTAGGGACTGTATAAACACTGTATAAGACCTACTATCGATTCAGTGTCATTTCGTTCCTTATATCTCAATACTCAATACATTTATTGACATCACATGGTTATAATTATAAGTTAGCACAGCATCGTGTGGTAGTATCACATGTAGACCACTCAGGTCATGTTGAAGGCAGACCGAGGCTTTCGTTCAATTTAAGCAGGTGAATTTTTATAAGTATCTACACTAATATATATAAAGAGGAAAAATTTGTATTTTTGTGTGTGTATGTTTGTGATGAATAAACTAACTAACTACTAGGCCGATTTTAAAAATTACATAGGCTAAGTAATATATATTAAAACTTAAGTAACGTAACCCGAGGTGTAAAAAAGTGTCCCAACCCATGCGAAGCCAGGACGGGCCGCTAATGTCCATATATAAAGGGACAGCAGCTTTTAGTTTAACGCACATTAACGATAATTTTAGTGTAAATCTCTCAGAATCATAACGTATGTTGGTACATACCTTAAGGTTGGTGAAGAAGTGCTGAGTCCGATGCACGACGGAGAGCGGCGTATGATGGTGGGCGGAGCGGGCCCGCGGGGGCGGCGACGTCGGCGCTGTGCAGGACAACTCCGACGCCGACTTGGACAGTCGTCCGCTCAGCGCATCTGACCGCTCTGCAACAAAAGTCCGCTGATCACGTATGGGTAGTATCACTCATATGTCTGTGTTAACACTCTCTGGGTATTTTTACTGTCATGCGTGTTTGCGTGCATGTGAGCCAGGCACGCATACTTGTTGCGAGCCACCCGCAACCTGGCCATGTGACGCGTGCGTGTGGCGCACATGACAATAAATACATGTATGATACAATAAGTTGCGGGCAGCACGCAGCCGTGCCTTGCCCCGTTTGCATGCAACACGCATGACAATAAAAACATGTATGATACGATAAGTTGCGGGCAGCACGCATGCGTGCCTGGCTCCGCATGCATGCAACACGCATGACAATAAAAAAGCCCTAACACGGCCTGATTTTACTCAGATACGGTAAAATATAACCTTACTCAGCATTAGGAGCATCAAAATAAAGCTTAGATGTCGCACTGGTTTACAGTAGGTAGTATTCATGTGACTTTGGACTACTATGGGCGGTGACTACGAACCAGGTAGTCAATCTGCTGTTCAAAGCTCAAACGAAATACTGTTTATTTTATCGAACCGTCCGGAATAAATTAATCCTTGAGATCACCTTAGATTAGAGGGTTAAGAGGCAATAAAGTGCCCCCGTGGATTTAAGTTCAAGTAAGCTTTAAAATTTCTCCAGCATCACGTTCTATTGAACACATACCCATGTTCACTAAATTTTCCAATTTTTCACGTGTTTTTGATTTAGACTTCGATATTGAAATCAAGAACGGAGTAAAGTTAAACTAAACAATGGATATAACTTACGCTCTAGTATTTTGAAATTAATTGATTTGTGTTTTGTTCTTGTGTATGTGTGTAGTGTTTGTGTATGGGCATTGGAATCTTTTTTTATGATACCTACCTGAAGATGGAACTAGCAATTGACCCATGATCTTAAAAGGTAGCCATTACTAAAAACAAAGTAATTCTCGTTGCTCACGAAGGTTATAATAGTTCATAAAGGCTATAAATCGCATATGCCTGTAATTCAATAATATTGTAATGCCGTGTTTTTTTTTGTTTAGATAAAAAATAAATATGACTGTATGATGTTTTACCCATTACTTAAAACAACCCATAGCTTCGTAGGTCACAAATGTTTGGAAATTCTTAAAGGTGATAAGTATCTTGTGCCTGTAATTCAATCTTATTGTAATGCCGTGTTTTTTGTTGTTTAAATTAATAAATAAATGTGACTGTAAGGTATTTTTACACATAATGCCGCCTCACACGATAACCTAATCGCGAACGTTACGATCCCATTTCCCCTCCTTATAAAAAGAGCCCAGTAACTTAATTTAGCCCGCATGGAACATCGTTATCAAAAATTGGATATTTTATCCTGGTAATAGACATATTTAGGCTCAAGATTTCTTATTTAGTTTTAAATAATCCGTACAAAAAAAACCATGGGCAATATTAGGGTCGTTTCGAAATATTATGTGTGTGTTTGTTCCCACTCAACTCAAACTGTTCAACGAATTGAACTTCAATTCAACTGAATTGGGATGAAACTTGGAATATACATAGTTTAAGATTAGGATTAATACATAGGCTTACTTTTATCCCGGTATATATATGTCCTTTTTATCCAAGTACAGATACTAATAGGTAAATAAAAGTAGATTAATTTGCTTCTTAAAAAAAGGACAAGTGAGAGACTATATCTTAAGGCTTCCTACAAGAAACCATGATGAAATATTTTTAAGTTCTACTTTACCATCAATCACCTACCAATCTAAATATACAAAAGAATCTGATTGAATAACTATAATGCCAGCCACCCACGATCAAGTTTACCTTCAAGTTTGCAGCGGACTTGATGCGGCATCCAGTAAACTTGACGGTGTATGGCTATAGGTGTGCATGACGTATAAAAGTATGGGTATCGTTTTTATTTCCCTGCTCGTAACTTAAAAAATGAGTGGTTCCTCTCCCCGTAGCATAGCCAGTAACTATACCTTAGTTACTATGCTAAAATTTAGTAACAATTTAAGTGCTGAAAATACACTTGCTCTAGGGCGCGAGCTGCTAAAATGGATATCACGGTTCGTCCGCTAGAGGTTTTAACCGCGCCTTAAAAATTGAAAATTCTATCGAATTACTGAGTCTTGCTATGCCATATTCACGGTAAATTCAAGTGAGAGGTCATAAACCCAGGTCTCGTGACCACCTCTAATAATAAGTACCTACAGTGCACGCACAATAACCATTGAACTAACAGGAAGTAATTCACACAACACACATCGTAAAAACAACAGAAATTGGGTAAACTGTGGTAAAACGAATTGGGAAAAGTGTGGAACACACTAGCCTATATCAGTCCACTGCTGGAGATAGGCATCCTATAAGAAAGGTGGATATGCCAGTAATACCTACGCTGAGCATGTAGGTTGAGGGTCGCAGGGCTTCTCACACCACCGACGGCCGTCGGCGGTCAGGGAATTCAGGTGATAGGTGTTCTATGATGAATTTAGCCAGACCCCAGAGCTTCGCTTATTATACAGCAAGGTGCACCACGAGCAAGTCTCCTTGGATTCCGAAGATGGAAGTTGGAACTGCTTACACCCCAGTCCCCAAGTATAGTATGGTGGCTGGCATGTAACGTTGCCGTTACGCCGAAGATAGAGCAAATTAAAAAAATTGGAAGAAGGCTGACCTCATCACCATGTGGGATATTAGCCCGAAAGAAAGAGAGAGAGAGAGAGAGACTGGTAAATCAAAGGGGATGAAGAGTGGTTAAAAGTTCATTTTTCTTTGGAATCCAAGCCAACTCCACCTGCCGTGGTGCAATATGCTGTATAACAAACTTCCCACGAGCAACAGCGTCGGTGGTGCGTGAAGCTGTGCTCTGCGATCGCCAACCCAACCAATCGCCCAGCGTGGCGATTATAGGCAAAAACACCTTTTAGTGGAGGCCTAGTTCCATCAGTAGATTAAGTTATAAGCCTGTTGTTGTTGTTTGTTGTTAGGAATCAAACCCGGGCACCACTCACGTCTAGGTTAAGCAAAAATTGACGTCAAAGTCTTACTATGAAAAATTTATAACCGTTATATTTTTTGATTCTTCCTTCTTAGAATAATTCAATTTTTCTTCAGCAATAATACATCGAATGCGAAATGAGTTATTTCACTGTGATAAGACACTCAATCTACGAACTGAATAGATTTACTCAAAATCGTCTGTGTTTACTTTATGTTCAAATAAATATATTCATGGGCTGTGTTATTAATAAAATAGTAGTGTTGAGCTTGCCATTCTGTCGGGGGTAGAAAAATCCTATACCTAGATAGAATATATTCACAAACAAACATCATCACGACTTATTTACCTATTAAATTCTTCAGAGGTTCGATCACGAAGAATAAGTACTTATTCGTATCGTAGACATACAATTTTGACCAATGAGAAAACGTAGATTTGAAATAACGCTTTGTCATTATCTTTAAGTAAGATAAAGTAAAAAGATAAAATACTCATGTCTTTTTTTAACAGAATATATGTCACAATATCAATATCTCGATGCAATTCCATTTGTATTTTACCTAATGTGTGGCTGTGTGTGGCCAATTTAACATGTCACATTTGACATCTGTCAGTTTTAGCTTTATAGTGAGGTGACCTGCTTAGAAACATCGATTAAACTGAATTAGCGATCGATTTTCTATAAAAAATGATAGAAACAAAATAAGACAAGTATATAATGTAAAGTTTAACTATTTCAATAATAATAATAATACACGACTCGTCACTACTGTTTAATAGGCACTTAAATATTTGACAACACATCAGGTTGATATATTCGTGAGTACGCAAATGTATCGAGAATATATTATATTCGTTACATGCTCACTTTTTGCAAGCAGTTAGCATTCCACGTTACAGGAAAGCCCGTCGCAATTTTCATCGGAAAACCTGAGCACGTACCTTCAAATTTGGTTCTAGAATCTGGGGCATGCCGGTTTCCGCACGATATTTTTCTTTATCATTTTCAACAGTAAAAATACAATATTTGAAAACATTATGAAGTATCAAGGCACCGTGAAGTGCTTCCTAATAAATTTGAGTAAGCGGTTCCACTCACGTAGGTCCTCTTACCTACCCATATATGGTATATAATGTAGCCTTATAATCTTCATCACAAAAATTTAATTACAAAAAACTGACTACAAAGAAATTGACTCCTTTGGTGGTTTTTTCATTTTTCTTCCAATTTAAATGGGACTAAGCGGGAAGAAGGGTGTACGAGGTTCCAACATCCTTCCTTCCAACATCTTGGGTGTCCAAGCCATCCACACCTGCACATGGTGCACCCAGCTAAATAACGGAACTCTGGTTGGAATGCAGAAAAGCGCAGCAAACATCGACACAGCTAAATCGCCTATCCACCGATGAGCAGCAACGACGATGGTGCGAAAGCTGTGCCCTGTAATCTCCAACCCGAAGGCCCAGCGTAGGGATTATGAGCATATCCACCTTTATTAGGGGAGGCCTATGTCCAGCAGTGGGCTGTTATAGGCTATTGTGGAAACGGGAAGTATATCCACCCCAAACGAAAGATTAATTTCCCAAACCGATTTATATGACGGAGTTATGTGAAAAAATACAACCGAATTTAGATTATATGTCTAATAAGATAATTTGGTCTAGAACTACACAACTAAGTGCAAAGTTTCAACTCAACCAATTAGTAGTTTCGCGTACCTAACATGAACTTTCACGTATATTATTATTTAGATAAGCTAGGATATTTTTACTAATAACGCAGTTGAATATAAATAAACATTTGAGAGAATACCTAATGAGTCACAGATTGGCCATTTCATGGAGTATGCTCTTAGTGTAAAGTCCCTACTTGAAAAGATAGCTGACGCTATAATAATATGACTAGCTTCCGCCTACGGCTTCACTCGCTTGGTACCCGGATAAAACTTAGCGTGCTATTCCTGGTTTAGAATTATAATTATCGTTTCGTCAGATCAAAACCTACCTACAAAAGAAAAGGCAGCTGCTCTTTGTGAGGTAAAAGTTTGCCCCACCTTGTATGTACAGAAGATGTAACTAGTAGCTTGAGTTTTATTGTCAGTGTTTCTTTGATTCAGAAGGCACGTTAAGATACAGGGGCCCGATTCTACGATTCGTTAGATTTGATTCTATAAGATATATATATCGCAAGAACTGTCAATTTTCATACAGTTTTGTCAATTTCCGCGATGTATATCTAATAGAATCATATATATCGAATCGTCAGAATCGGGCCCCAGATCCCGACTTAATGGTCACCCATCCAAGTAGTGACTGAGCGGAGTGTTGCCTATCTCAGATGATCGGATAAGAACACCAAATTAAGCCACGTCAGAACTACGTCACGAGAGCTTCATGATAATAAATAAATACAATCTATAAATAAATAATGCTGGACACTATTACATAAAATTATGTAACTCCCAATGAGGTTGGATGTTTTTCTTTTACTAAATCTATGGTAGCCTCAAACTAAGCAAAGCTTGCACTAAGGGAAATACCTAGATGACTAATTTACTACTTATATTTAAAAAAAACATCAATATTATCATACATAGAAAACACCCAGACCCGAGACAAAAATCTGCAGAAAATAGAAACATTTGTCTCGCTGGGGGAAACGAATCCGCCACCTTATGCGTCTCAAGCGGACCTTCGCCCACTTCACCACAGACGTTGTAATAATGAAGTTAAGTACTTAAAATTTAATAAACGCAATAAGTAACTACATTAAACTAGAACTGAACGTGACTCATAATAAGCCCGGGATTTTAAAACTTTTATGACACGCCATATCGCGTGTAGGTTTTATAGTACGTGAATTACAATTCTACTAAAATTAAAAAGGCGAAAATTGGTGAAAAATATGTGAAATGTGTACACGTATGGCTGATCCTCCTTGACGCCACATCCAATAAACCCCTAGACCAGGATTAACATATAGGCTCCTTTATCCGGGTATAGCACGAGCATAGCTCAGTTAATAGTTTTTGAAGTCGGTTCGAAGCGTCCTCAAAATGTTAAATAATTTGCATTAATAGTGTTCCGCAACAAAGGGTTTATAATTTTAAATATTTAGGACACACAGTCACTGCCCATCTCAAAGACAATGCGGACATAGAACGGGAACGGAGAACCCTGTCTGTGATAGCGAATATGATAGCCCGCAGATTTGCACGCAGATCACAAGAGGATAAGCTCGAATTGATGAGCCTATTGCACTTCAATCTACATGTGCAGCCTGTGGGCAAAGTACCTTCTAATGGCTTATGGCGCCCTCCGCGTCCAGTTTAATAACGCGTTCAAAGCTATGGTGAGTACAGACTAACAGGACATTCAAAATTTAAAAAGACATCAAAAATACTTCGGTTTGTTTACATACTAAAATCATCCGCCATAGCTTCGCCAACATCATATTATAATGAACTTAGTAGTAACTTGATAGTGATGAATTTTGACTAAAGAATAAATAAATAAATAATCCTGGACGTTATCACACAGCATCATGTAGCCCCAAACTAAGCAGAGCTTGTATTATGGGTACCACATGATTGATATACTACAAAGATACATTTTTTTTTTGTAAATACATACATATCATACATAGAAAACACCCAGACCCGAGATAAATATCTGCAGAACATGCAAACATTTGTCCCGCAGCGGGAATCGAGCCCGCAACCTTCTGCGTCACAGGCGGACCTTCGCCCACTGCGCCACAGAGGTCGATAGAAAAATATCTGTAGGAATAGAACCTACACCTCTTACATCCTAGCCGGTTTCGCCCTTTGCTGTTGAAGTCATCAGGACGTCAATAATTATTATGATGGAAAATTAGGTACATAGATAAATAATAGTGGAGATATGCTAGGGAGTTTTTAGAATAACTCCGAAGTTAAAACTAGAATCCTGAATGCAACGAGGGATTCAAGTTCGCCAAAGACGAAGATAGCTTGTTTCCCAAAGTGAAATCTTCACTTTTCTTCCTGCGAGAAAATAAAAAGCAAAGAGTTTTTCATACATACAGATAGTATTTCCTGAATTTTGATTTACTTAGTTTGTTTTCGTTTAAGCTCGCGGAAGGAGGCTAGTTCAAATTTCGAATCAGTAAATTCTTTTTGTTGTGGTTAAATCTTCGTAGACAAATTTTTAGGTTCCTTTAAATTTCATTTTAACAACATTATTTCCGTGTTGTGTTGTGTTTGTTTGTCAATGATGTGATATTTTAGAGCAGAGAGTATATAAATAAATACTTAATGCTGGCCATTTTTCACACATAATAATATAGATTATTCACACGAAGAAAATTTATAGGAAAGGCTGAAGACCGTTCATTGTAAAAATCTTTGACCCGGCCATTGTTCATCAGCGGACTTCTACCGGCTGTTGTTGAAGTAATTTGGTAGCTATTTCATCGAGCCATGATGACAATGTGATCCCCTAAAACATTCCTGTCTGTTTGCTGCTATGAATAAAACATGCGTATTGTTTTGTCTCTCTCCCTCGGGCTTAGAAATATTTGTATCTCCCTCTAACTTATCTCGTTGGATGAAAATTTTGCGGATATCAGAAGGCCATATATATTTACTCACTCGCTTCCGATACCGGGTTAAAAAGTAGCCTATGTGTTAATCCATTTCTTAAACTATGTATATTCCAAGTTTCATCCAAACCATTCAGCCGTCCGGAGTGAAGCGACCACAAACATACTCTCACACACACACAAACTTTCGCATTTATAATGTTTAATGTGATTTGATATGATCTGCAAAACTTGTATGTACACTATTTCGTTTTTATAAGATTCTATAAGATTGAAAGTGAAAGTGAAAATTTCTTTATTCAGTACGCACATTACAGTACACTTTGAATCGTCATTTTTTTAATTTACACCTATTCGTAACATCGTCTCATTTTAAATAAATAAATATTTAATAATTTTAGGTGTTTATCATTATGACATATACCTACCTCGACCACAGGTCCCTCTGTACACCTGTTCTTTATTTCTTTACCTTGCTCTATTGCCGAAATACCATCTGTGTGAATCTTTCATAACAGCCCTGTGGAAATGTATCAGTGCTAAGCATGAGCGACCTTGGGACTTTTTCGTCGGAGGTGAACAGGCGTCTCACCTAACCAGCCATTGAAATTCCCGTACAGGAATAATGTATATATAAATAATAAGATGCTATACTTGTATTATGTGAAAATATCCAGCATTAAATAAATAAATAAATAAATAATACTACCGGTAGCCTTACGCAAATCGTCACTCCACCTGGCTGGAGGGCCTCTTACACTACGTTTGCCGAGTCAACGGTTATCGGTTCTTCGGCAGATATGGCCAGCCCACTGCCACTTCATCTTGCTAATTCTCTGAGCTATGTCAACTACTTTAGTTCTATGTCGGATATACTCGTTACGGATTCTATCCTTCATCAGAAACTCCAAGCATTGCTAGTTCCATAGCTCACTGAGCGACTTTAAACTGATGGTAGCTGTACTGTGAGTGTCCACGTTTCGGCTCGGTATGTCATGACTGGTAGGACGAAATGATTGAAAACCTTCGTTATCAAACATTGCGGTATGGGTGACGAGAAGACACGACGTCGTGCGTCGGTATTTCTGCCGTGAAGCAACATTACTATGTTTCGGTTTAAAGGGTGTCAGTGCCGTGGAAATTACAGTCACATTAGGCATAACACCTTCATGGTGACAACTCGAGTTGATGGACGCAGGGTGTTGCATGGTAGGGCATGTTCCAAACAAAGACTTTGTTATAGGGAATGTTTCTTGAGTGGAGACCGCAGCTCAGCACACGTAGGACATAGGACGCCCTCCGGCCAGGGGGGTGACAATCTACGGAAGGCTGCTGGTAGAAGCTGGATGCGTCTAGCTGAGGACAGGACGCAATGGCGCTCATTAGGGGAGGCCTATGTCCAGCAGTGGACTGCTATAGGCTGATGATGATGATGATGATGATGATGGGCCTTGTGGTAGTTCAGGTATCATTAAAAAATAATATTTTTTATGTCTGTTATTAAAAAGCATATGTTTCCTTTTAAACTACAGCAGTTATAAACTGGTAAAAGCCATTATAGCCTCCTGCGGCGAAACGAGAATTTATAGGAAAACAAAGTAAAAGTAGGTTTAATAATACTTGAAGTCGTGTAAGAAGAGTGCGTTGTCTTGTATATTAAATGATTTTTTGGGCTTAGCTTGTGTGTATAGGATCAGAATAAATAAAAAATATTGGATACTAGCTTTCGCATGTGCGCCCGAATAAAAAGTAACCTAAATGTTCTATAATCATCATCATAATCATCAGCATAAAGCAGTCCACTGCTGGACATAGGCCTCCCCTAATGAGCGCCATTGCGCCCTGTCCTGAGCTCGACGCATCCAGCTTCTACCAGCAGCCTTTCGGAAATCATCACTCCATCTGGTCGGAGGGTGTTCTACACTATGTTTGCTAAGCCGCAGTCTCCACTCAAGAACTCGTTTGGCCCAACGGTTAGATATGGTCAGCCCACTGCCACTTCAGCTTGCTATGTCGACAAGTTTTGTTCTATGGCGGATAGTCACGATCCGGATCCTATCTTTCAGAGAAATTCCGGGCATTACTCGTTCCGTGGCTCGCTGAGCGACTACACGTTCTATAATCGTATAAAGATGATAAGCCTTAAATATATCGGTAATGTCACCGGCAAACCCATCAAACCAAAACACAACAGCTAAACATCGAAATAGTACTCTATAGATAGAGTCACAGTTTTCAAGTGAAAACTATCAAAAAGCGCCCAAGCATCGTCGTTGACCATACATACACATCATATAAACATTTCGCAATGCCATATTTGCACTAATTTAGACGTTATGTCGCTTGAATATGAATAGCGTTGTCGGTGCAGTATGCGCTGAATTTTGGTGCACTCAGTTTTTTTCTACGTTTGTGGCTACAAATTATGTACTTACCTATACTTCTTTTACCAACCCTCAGCCACTATTCAGTCAATGGCCTGCTCTGCCTGTCACCAGCACGCCTCGCAATGTCAGAAGACCTGGGGCCTGATTCTGACGAATCGGTATATTAGATTCTATTCGCGGAAACTGACAAAACTGTATGAAAATTTACAGTTCTAGCGATATATATAAAAAAATAGAATCAAATTTATCGAATCGTCAGAATCAGGCCCCAGTAGCGAGATGGGTCGACAACATAGTACGCGTCGCCATCAAGACCGTAGTGGATGACACAAACTACGCGAGGCCTATATCCAGCAGTGGATAAAGTTAGGCTGTGCATGATGATGATGAGTAAAACACAAAATAAGTAAGGTGCTTCACAGTTATCAACACAGACATCTGGCAACGCAAATCCCTACAGACTCAATTAGGTACGTGTTTTTCCAACGAAAACTCGGGAATATTTCATTTGTGCGCCCTTGGACGAACAAAATGTTTGTAACGTGACTCTACGAATTCCAACGGCTCATAGCCATGGCTACCGGCCTATGTCACATACGATATATATACATGGTGTCTCGGTATGATTTATTGTATTACCCTTAGCCTTAAAAATTCATTCAATAATGACAAGTAGAGCTGTTTGTGAAGGGCTCATCCAGGGCAGTGCTACAGCTTATTTTTGGCACGAAGCAGCACTGCTGTATTTCGGTTTGAAGGGTCAGGGTGTCAGGGACATTACAGGCACATGAGGTTAATATCTCAAGTCAATGGTTAACGCTTAATATCAGATGGATCATGTGCTTGTTCCAGCTTCTAATACTATAAAAAACATAAACTTTTTCGAAGAGGGGTTACGACTATACCAGCCAGAAAGGTATTTTTATCCGAGTTCCGCGTAAAATAACAATATTCGGAAAAAGTGAAGTTAATTTATATAAAATGGGATTCTTATTACTATGTTACTTAGGAAGGTGCCTATGTATAATATAAGAAACTACGCTGAGATATAACTATTTATGTACCTATCCTACTAATATTATAAATGCGAAAGTTTATGAAGGTATATTTGATACTTTTTCACGGATTTGGGTGAAACTTGGAATATACATAGTTTGTGACTTAGATTAACACATAGGCTACTTTTTATCCGGTTACCACGCGAGCGAAGCCGCGGGCGAAAGCTAGTGTATTATTCAACATAGTTATTTTTTTAATTTCTTTATTATGGGCCAGCTCTTGATCCCGAGGCTTGCATAGGCAAGGATGAAGTTGACGATGGGGCGAGCTTTCCATAGTTTCAATAACAAGTCTCTAGTACTTTAAAATTTAGTCTGTACGTTGATTACCAATCAGTTAGTCAATCATTCAGGCAGTTTCTTACAGTTTTATATATCTGAGTTTATTACTGTTGAGCACTGGTTCATTGTCCACTACAAGTACTTAGTTAACCAGACACTACAGTTTTGAACCCGCTACCTTTATAAGGGCGTTGCACGACATGTTGCGTGCGTCTGGCTATTACATGTAAATAGGTTTCCACTGTAAACATACTAACAGTAACCTTAGCTAAAGAAGTAGTTATTGTATGAACAGTAAGCAATTTGACAAAAGTGTGTTAACGATTATTTAGTTTCTTCCCTAACATTACAATTAGATTACAAATTTTCAAAATAGGTAACGCTCAAAGCAACTCTTCTGTCACGTATGGGATTCCACAGGGATCGATACTGGGGCCATTGCTTTTCACTATTTACATAAACGATATATACAAACTAGGTTTACATGGCCAAATAACCCTGTACGCAGACGATACGTGCTTGTTTTACTTTGGATCTACCATCAATGAAATGACCTCCCAAGCACAACAAGACCTCAATACTTACTTATGGGGCTACAGGTTAGGTTAGGTTAGGTTTAGAAAAGTTTACACTTTCGACCATAAATGTAACAAAAACTTCCTACCTCATATTTAAAGCCGAAAATAAGAAATTGCCACCCCACCCATATTTGACTTTAAATGCCTTAGCTTGAATTAAGATAATAATCTCAACTGGCACATCCATATGGACTATATTAAATCTAAACTGTCATCCTTTATAGGCTCTCTTTGAAAGAGCATTGGATGTTTTCCACGACATGTTCTCTTGACTATCTATAACTCTTTGGTAAAGTCTAATTTGACCTATCTCATAGAGATATGGGGTAGTGCTTCCTAATCTAAATTGAACAAGTTGCACAGATTACAGAACAAAATAATTAGAACTCTTTCACTACCCGTACTTAACACCAACAGCAAAAATTTACAAAGAAACTAAATTTAAGAATAATAAACAGCTATAAATTTTACCACATGCCTACTAATCAGAAAATTTTTTGAACACTGCAAATACAATCGACGTCAATGTGATCATATTTATCTTACCAATGATAAGAACGAATTACGGTAGAAAATCAATCACATATGAAGGAGCACAGCTATACAACATACTACCCTCTGATATTGAAGGTGTGGAAACATTTGGTGCGTTTAAGTCTAATGTATATTAGTAATGATTATTCCCTACTTTGCTAAATTTAAATCAACAGGCAAGCAAGCATTTATCTTATCAATAAAGACGACGTAAATAACAATTGTTGTAAATGAAAAATTAAGATTCTTTAAATTTAAAATATACCTAATACCATTGTTGCACTTTTTCTAGTGGTCATTCACAACTTCTGTTGACGCATTGTACGAAAGGGGCAAGCTACCAGGAAACCCAACCTGGTAGCTCCTAGAGTGGGAGTTAGCGAACTTTATTTTTAAATGTTATGTGTATTTTTAATTTCTGATGTACGATAAAGTTTTTTTATTTATAAAGATACGTCAATTCCAATTTATAAATTTGCAGAACATATGGGAACTAATGGTACAGTAGTTAAAATAAAAAGAAGTCGTTTCATATAATAATATTTTTTTTTATCAGGATTTATGTACGAATAAAAATACCATCTGAATATAATTTTTATAAAATAAACAATGTAATGCTGTAATGCTGGACGCTATCACACAGCATCATGTAGCCTCAAAATAAGCAGAGCTTGTATTAAGGGGACCATATTACTACTGCCTATATATTTTTGTAAATACATACAATATCAAACATAGAGAACACCCAGACCTGAGACAAATATCTCCAAATAATGCAAACATTTGTCCCGCGGAGGGAATCAAACCCGCAACCTTCTGCGTCTGAGGCGGACCTTCACCCGCTGCACCACAGTAGCCGTCAAAGTTTAAGTTAAAAAAAATAAAGATTATCCTTCTAATATTATAAATGCGAAAGTTTGTACTATGGATGTATGTATGAACGGATGGATGAATGGATGAATGCTTGTTACTTTTTCACACAAAAACTACAGAACGAATTTCGATGAAACTTGGAATATACATAGTTTGTGACATAGATTAACACATAAACTACTTTTAACCCGGTACCACGCGGGCGGAAGCTAATTTACAATAAAATTAACCATGTCCAATAATATAGGAATCGCAAAATATTTAATTTACAAAATTTCATGTCATAAATTATAATCAAAATAATGCTGGACAATCACAAAGTCATGTAACTAAAAGAGAGTTGAGCAGAATGTGACTGGATGTACGAGTAGAGGGAGGTCGAAGAAGACATAGATGGATTGTTTGATAGAGGGTATGAGTCTGAGAGGAGTGAACTATAGAGTTGAAGGCTGTCAACATGTTGTGCCGACCACACTAGAGTAGGATAAAGGCAGGCAAATTATGACTATCACATAGTCACATAGCGTCATCTGATCCTAAACTATGCTAAGTTCATATAATGGGAATCACATATACTACTTATACAGGGTGGGGCAAAATTTTACCTCAATGAGGGCAGCCACTTTTTCCTTTGTACATAGAAGTTTTTGTTCTGAGGAAACTATAGGTTTATTTTGAAGAAAAAAACTAGTTCAAATTGCATACAAAGACTCAATGTTGTGGCGAATAGCGTTTCATAGAAATTGTGTGGAAAACATTTTTTTTAAATTAAACGAAAACTTACTGTTTTTTTTTATTTTTGGTAAGTTACCTTGGGAAAACTGTTTTTGTGGAGAAATAAAGTGTCCCTGTTGAATAATTGTCGATTAAGACTAACTAGCTTTTTTTTGGCAAATGTAATTTTCTAGGCTGACTGTACATTTTTCTTTTTTTAATTCTGAAAATGCTTTTGTTTTTTCTTCAAAATAAAGCTATAGTTTCCACAGAACTAAAACTTCTAACTACAAAATTAAAGGTGGCTGCCCGCAATAAGGTAAAATGTTGCCCCACCCTGTACACATACAAACATAGTAAACATAGAAAACACCCAGACCCGGAACAAATATTGGCAGAACATACAAACATTTGTCTCGCGGCGGGAATCTAACCCGCAACCTTCAGCATCTCAAGCGGGCCTTAGTCCACTGTGACAGAGTTCGTCGAATGCATTTATAGATAGAAAGATAGATTGAAAACGATTATTCATACAACCACAGTGTAATAAAACTAAGTAAAAATAGGAGAAATTAACTAAGCTTAAAGGCTTAAACTAAACAAGGATAAACAGTTTCTGAAAGTGCTTTGTGTGGTGGTGAAATGGTCCTCAGCTCAGCATTTGCTACTGCATGTTGCCATACTGCAGCGCTGGTTTTGCTGGCTTATAGTTTATAGCTATATCTGTAAGTAAATGCCAGCAACATTTTTAAAGCTGTCTAATGAGGTTTAGTTTAGAAATTGCACTACAGAATTGACGAAAGTGCTCCTTCAGGGAGCTCTTTTAAAAATAGACTGTACAAAATATTTAAAGTGTATCGACAAAAAACATGATAAAACGTATCAGCTGCCTATGTTTATAGGAATTTTGATAAGTAGCTTCTGCTAGCGGATTCGCTCGCGTTAATATGGATTTTGACGATTATATTCATCCATATTTTCACCCTTTGAGGGGTGTCAAAAACACTGAGACACGTATAAATTATTTTTTTATCGTCTGTTAAATACAAAATTTTGAAATCCTAACTTTGAAACTGACATACTTTCATACAAACTAGTAATTTTACTGGAATTTCTATAAGTTCCTCCTTCGTGGATGCCTACACTTCATAAGGTACCTATCAATGTGCAACATTTCAAGCCTCTAAATCCAGCGGTTTGGGCTGTGTTTTGATATACTACTCGTCATACAGTTCACCATTTTAATAATTCTTATTCATATTAACTGAATATCCATTAAAAATCCGGATACTTAGTATAGGGACTCGGAATACAGAGTATATTCAAAATCACCTTGTATAATGCATTTTCCAGAGCGTTCAAACTAACATAGCAGAATTATAAATAGAATATTCATGAATGCAGACCATGTTATTATTTTATGTAAAACGCGGTCTGACTTCATTATAGAAAGCTTTTGCAATAGTCAAAGTAAAAAGCGTATAAACAGCTTCTAGCAAAATAAGATATAAACAGTAGTATTCAGCGGATGCAGTCTTTTGTTGTGGAAACAGAATGTCAAAATCAATGACTGTTTAGATCCTTGACTATTTTGAATTTTGAATCGTCATTAAAGCAATTGTTGTTGTTTTTGTTAATCTATAGCAAGGTTTATGTATATTTATTTGCTTTTTGTTATCTGTACATTTCGAAGACAATTGCCGTACAAAATGACAGATTAGATTTTTATGATTTTACAGCAGCGGTGCGGTTTCTAGTAAAGAATTAGTAAGCTGAAGTGGCAGTGGGCTGGCCATATCTGCCGAAGAACCGACAACTGCTGGGGCAAACGATTTATTGAGTGAAGGCCGTGGTTCGGCAAATGTAGCGTAGGACGCCCTCCGGCCAGGTGGAGTGACGATTTGCGTAAGGCTGGTAGAAGCTGGATGCGTCGAGCTCAGAACAGGACGCAATGGCGCTTATTAGAGCAGTCCAGCATTGGACTGCTATAAATATGATGATTGCGGTTTCTTTGTAATTTTTATATTTTTCCCCTTTATCAAGCCAATAAAACAAAGAAAATAGTAAACATAAAATAAAATAATAAAACATCGCATTTTCGAGTTTTGCAAGACTAAGGCACGGCAATTGATTTTTATATATTATTGTACCTGGTGTAGCACACCCACTTGGACTTAGCATAGTCCTAAAAGAAATGCCGCGACTACGGACCGACGTGGCCTCCATTAAAGCTAATTCACCCAGTGGGAATGATAACACTGCTTTATTAGCAGATATTGAGTCAGTGAAACAGGAAATAATAAATGTTAAAGAAATGCTAGCGGAGCTGCGCGTGAGCAGTGACAATGAGCTACCCAGCAAACGAATAAACCCGTCTCAAGCGTCTCATCATGATGATAAGATAGCTGGAAACGTTTCGCTAAAAGAAATATCTACAGCAATTGCGGGTAGCTTGGACAATGGCACCTCGCTCTCACCCGGTCCGCAAGCTCCGTTTACTTCGAGTAATAATAACGCAAGGAGGTGGGGGGCGCGAAGCGGAGGCGGTGGCGGTGGCAGCGCAGTTATCAAAACCTCAGCGCGCGCGCACGATGATGTGCCCGCTCGCGCGTTTACTTACACGCAAACGCACGAGTTCTGCGACGACAACACTACTTTGCAGACTCAAGGCTCGAGGACTGCTCATGTAACGAACAACGAGCTTCGAACACGGAAACTGACTGAAACTAATGACACTATCTCTGTATACAGCCCTACCTATAGGGATATGACCCGTACTTTAGGAAATAAGTTGGAAATTGACGATGGATTTACGATAGTAACTAGAAAAAAACAATCTTACAGGTACAGAAATACACGAGGGACGTTACAAAGTAGTAGTAAGCTTCGGGCAGCGGAGTCTTTTGCCAGTATATATCTATCACGAACAAAAAAAGAAATTACCGAAAATGACATAAAAGAATACATTAAGGAAATGCAAGAAGAGTGTCATAGCGTTGAGTTGCTAAAGCAAAGCAAAGAAACTAACTTTAACTCGTTTAAAATAACAGTAGCACTGCCAAAACTGAATAAGTTTTTACAGAATGATTTCTGGCCTGTGGGCCTAGTATTCCGTCGTTATAGACAACCGCGTCCCTTGAGGGATAGTAACGTAGCCTCAAATAATTAAGTATGGGTGAACAAACAAAGATAAAGTAACCTTAGTATCTTTTAACTGTAGGTCAGTTAAAAGATCTGTTGAACACGTAAGAGAATTATGTATAAACGCTGATGTAATAGCGCTCCAGGAGACTTGGTTGCTGCCCCATGACCTGGGTTTTATGGACGAAATTAACAGTGAATTTTCCTGTAGTGCTAAATCTTCAGTTGACACAAGTGCCGGTGTGCTGCGTGGCCGGCCCTATGGCGGGACGGCCCTAATGTGGAGATCGAGCTTGTTTACAAGTGCTAGTATCATACAGTGTGCGAGTGATCGTCTGCAGGCAGTGCAGTTAGTGCTAGGTGACAAGAGTGTGCTCGTGTTCAATGTCTACATGCCTACCGATTGTGAGGATAATCTGCCAGAGTTTACCGAATGCCTTGCGCAAGTAAGTGCCATTATTGAAAGTTCAGATATAGAATGTGTAATAATGCTAGGCGACCTTAACGCGCACCCAGGTACTCTTTTTGGAAAAGAGCTGGTAGATTATTGTACCGAGCAATCATTACATTGCCTAGACTTAGAGCGGCTTGAATCTAGTACCTACACTTATGTAAGTGACGCGCACGGATCCTGTAGATGGCTTGACCATTGTATTACAACTGAAGCGGCTTCTGCACTAGTTACAAACATGTATGTACGCTACGGTTCATACTGGTCGGATCACTTTCCTCTAGTCATCGAATGTAATTTTAACTATATTAGAACAAAGCAAAAACCCTGTGAGCATATTATGAATGGAAGTAAGTATATATGGGGTGTGAGAGATAGTGTGCAAATGGATTTATTCTGTAAACTTTGTACAGAACAGTTTTATAATTTATTATACAATTTTAAATGTAAAAATGACAACGTTAAATGCTTGGATATTTGTTTATGTAATGATACTATAGTTGTAAATAATTTAATTGATGATTTTTATTTAAATATTGTGCTAATATTACAACGCGCGGCGGAACAGAGTTCGAGTACAAGTAAGAATAGAAAGAAATTGATTGGCTGGAATTTTCATGTCCGCGACCTACGTACGGAGGCTAGGCAGCAGTTTTTGCAATGGGTATCCTGTGGGAGGCCATGCTCGGGACCCTACTATGACTCAATGGCAGTTGCTCGTAGAAAATTTAAGGCCGCTGTTAAGTACGTACAGAATAATCAAGAAATGATAAAAATGGATATGCTTGCTCGACATCACAGTAAAGGAAATTTTGTGCAGTTTTGGAAAGAGACTAAAAAACTGGACAGTAAAAATAGTATACCGATTAGTATCGAAGGGGAAATGGATAAGAAAGTAATAGCAAATTTATTCAGAAAGCACTTTAATATAGATAACCCTAGTAATTTAATTATTTCAAACAATAGTAAATCTGACAAAAGTTCTGGTGACCTTGAGCCTTGCCAGGTAGTATTAACACCAAAAGACATTGAGCAGACCCTGAAGAGCATGAAGCGTGGCAAGTCTCCTGGTCACGATGGCTTAAGCCTAGAACACCTGTTGAATGCGGGCCAGCATATCTGTATAGTACTTGCAAAATTTTTCAATTTATGCGTACGGAATTGCTATATACCGGGGGACATGATACGTACACTTGTTGTACCTATCACCAAAAATAAGACTGGGGATGTCTCGAGTATGGCCAACTACAGGCCTATCTCACTTGCTACCGTTATGGCCAAGGTGCTTGAAAGGATCATTCATAGGAGATTATCTCCTGCATTAGTTATTGACGACGCTCAGTTTGGCTTTCGATCTCATGTGTCAACTGATATGGCGGTGTTTTCTCTCAAACAGGTGGTTAAATATTACACACGTGGTGAGACCAGTGTTTATGCATGTTTCCTAGATTTGAGCCGAGCTTTTGACACTCTTAATCATGAGCTTTTGTGGAGGAAACTTCGCTGTACAAATGTCCCAGATGATGTTGTTGGCTTGCTCACTTATTGGTATCAAAACCAAACCAATAGCATCAGATGGGGCCAAGAGCTATCAGAGAGTTACGCACTATCTTGTGGTGTGAGGCAGGGGGGGGTCACTTCTCCAGACCTTTTTAACGCGTATGTCAATGACCTGATTGTGGAGCTGAGCAGCACTCCGGTTGGGCTCAGATTGGACGATAGGTATGTCAACAACTTGAGCTACGCCGATGATATGGTGCTGCTCAGCCCTACAATCAAAGGTTTAAGAAAACTGATTGCGATCTGTGAGAAGTACGCTAAGGAGCGCGACCTTATATATAATGTTAAAAAAACCGAAATGGTAATTTTTAGGTCCGGCCATGGACCCTCGAATGTCCCTCCTGTCTATCTCAATGGGCAACCTATTAAGAGTGTTGAGAGTTTCAAGTACCTTGGCCATATTGTTACATCGAACCTGAAAGATGACAAAGATGTGGAACGCCAGCGAAGAGCCCTTTATGTCGTGGGCAATATGATTATTAGAAAATTTATTAAGTCATCGGAAAATGTTAAAATATCTCTGTTCCGTGCGTACTGTCAGACATTCTACACGTGTCAACTCTGGACAAATTATACTAAGAAAGCCCACGATGGTATAAGGGTTGCCTATAATAACATCTTTAGGCAATTAATGGGTCTTAAACGCTTTTGTAGTGCATCCGGAATGTTTCTGGAGGCACGCGTTAATACCTTCAATGCCATTCAAAGAAACAGAATTGCTGGATTTATGTCTAAAGTTGGCACGTGTAGGAACACCATCATAAAAAGTCTGTCAGATAGAATATTCCTGACTGACACCTACAAACGATGGGTGCAAATAGCCATCTGATGACTGTACTTTTTTAGTACTAAATTTTATCTTTTGTTTGTAGTCATATTAATTAATTTCAATTTTTGTGGTTTAGGCTTTTAGTATTTTATTTTTATTTTATACTGTTTTTTTTTTGTATTGTTTATACTGTGGATCTCGTGTCTGAATAAACAAATTATTATTATTATTATTATAGTCAACTCTTAGAGTCACCTGTAAGTAGGTAATGGGTTCCTATCTGAAAATACTGCTAACAAAATATCTTCTGCTGTGTAAGGTGAGACAACAATGAGGCGAGAATCAAACAATTAACTTTTGCTTCCTACTTTGTGCACGGACAAGCTTACACGCACGGTATTTATATATCATATAATCATAAATGCACGGTAGCTTATGTGTTAATGCAACGTATAATTTACATTCGTGCCAAGTTTCATCCAAATCCGTACAATAATTGCAAAGTTAGCAATAATTGCAAAAAAAGGAACTAACACTAAGATGCTCACATAGGTACTCGCTCAAAAACTTTCTGAATGTAAAGTATTACCTACTAAGATAAACACTTTAGCATAAATTTTACACGAATGAGGTATTTCATTTAAAATTAAACTCAATAAACATATCACAGACGTTGGCAACATTATCCCCTCGTGTGGTTTCGGTGGCAATTTCCAACACGGAATTAGTGTCATATGGTGTTTTTAGACTATTCGACACGATACGTGGTAATTTTTGTGTTCTGTGTATGTAAGTTTCGGTGACAATTTCCAGCACGGAATAATGTCATGTGGCGTTTTTACCTGACTGCGCTAGATGGAGGGTAATGTTTTTCGAGAGTATGTATGTATGTGACTATGTATGTCCATTTCTTTGGCACTCTCTACAGCTACAACCCAAACCACTGGACAGATTTTGACATATGAGGTGTCGCTGAATTCATAAGAATTGTGGTAGTGACATAGGCTATATAAATATTCAAAATGGCGCCCGCAAATTAAAAAATGGGGATTGGTTGTTTTTTTTACCCTAGCAATATGGATATCAAATGAAAGATCATACAAAGACTATCATGTATCACGTTTGTATTACTGTTTTCGCACTTGTTTTTCTCTTTTCAGCTCATTAATTTTTAGCAGTCAGGTTTTTCAGACTACTCGACACGATACGTAGTAATTTTTGATTTCTGTTTGAACAAAAATTCTGCGGTTTTTCTTTCTTTATAAGGTACCTGATGGTGCAACAAGCACACAGCCCATTCTGATGTTAAGAAGTTACCATTACCTATCACAAAGCATTGTATCATAGGCCACGCATGTTCGACACGTCTCTTACCTTGCATCAACTTGAGGCCTGAAGGTGTAATTCCTTATGAACCTGTAATTTCAGCACACACACCCTTCAAACTGAAACACAGCAATGCTGCTTCACAGCAGAAATAGGCATGGTGGCAGTACTTCCCCGGACGAGCCTTCCACAAAGGACTCTACTACTACAGAAGATACTTAATGAGCCGATAAAAATTCCAGTGTCAAGTAGAATGTAGAATGTACCTGTACTCTATGTTATGTTGATGTATATCCGAGAAAAGGCCAGTGTTCGGCAGACGGCAGGGAAAGTACGTTGGAAAAGTACGAATACACATCGAGTAATTCAAAAACCGCTGCCCTACCTTGGCTTTAACTCTCGAATGATTATACAATTTGGTTGAATAACGATTATTATAAATGTGAAAGTTTGAATTGAGGAATGTTTGTACACCAGAACGGCTGAGTGGATTTGGATTAAATTAGAAATATACATAGATTGTGACCTCGATTAATATATATCGGCAGGAGAGCAAGTGCCGCTTGTGCTGAGTTGGCGCCCCGCACTCATACTGCATTTGATTTGTCAATATGATCCCATTTAGCGATATTGCAATCGAAGGTTATAAATACACGCGAATAGGGGTGATACTATCACGATATATACATTAGAAGATTACTCAACATATAAAGGCATTCTGTCGTGTTATATCATTATGCTTAATTACGCTCACCTCGGGGTCGTGAATATTAACTTCTTATGTAATTTAACAAAGGAGGTTCTAAAATAAATATGTTTCTTATTGTGTTTACCGGTACGCTGTTGAGTAAATAAATGGTTCTTTCTCCTTCTAAGAAACTTATATTTTTAGCGATGCTTGAAAAAGGCAATTAGATTCAAGAATAACTTTGTGAAAACCACTTGCGCTGGGACATATGATGCGGTGAGAAGATGACATTATGACTAAAAGAGTTATGAATAGATGATGTAAAAAGACGGCGTGGACGGCCAATGACCTGGCTACGAACAATAAAAAATACCATCACAAGCAATACAACAAAACAGACAACCCACAACCGTACAGCCACATTGAGGTACAGGTGTGGCGCTGAAGTAAATAGTATGAGGTCTGACCCCAAATAATAAAAAATTAAGTGATTTTTTTAAGTACTTTATATATGTTGAGCATTAAAATCATTCCCTAAACTTAGATATGCCAATAAACATCTTGAATCCTGAATTTAAATTGATGAAAATATTCATCATCATCTAGGAACAGTCCGACTTCACCCACTGCAGGGTATAGGCTTCCCTTTGGACGTGCCAATTCCCACGGTTCAGAGGTCGTCTCATCCAGTTTTGGCCCGCGTAGATGCAATATCGTCCGCCCATTTAGCTGCTGGACGACCGACGCTTCTGTACCCGGTTCTTGGACACCATTCAGTTATCGCCTTACTCCACCTGTCACCACCTCGAATTGACAGGTGTCCTGCCAAAAATTTGAGTTCCATTAAGCGGTTCCCAACGTCTTTAATATGAATAAGTTCTTAATGCCTGATGCCGAATAAAAATATTGAAACGTATTTAAAAAAGACCGGTCGTGCTAGTTTCGTTCTATGGTGTAATCCTAATCTATGCAATGGATGGTATTTTCCCTCTTATTCTTCTTCTAGTGACTCTCTACTACTGGGTTTAGCCGTCAGCTCTGCAATTTTTCTTTATCTTGATCCAAGTGAAACAGATGTTCACGCTGGCGATTTTCGTCCACTTCCAGATGTTACGATACCACGACTTTCTCCTTCTTCCAACACGTCGTTTACCCCTAACTTTTCCCATCATAATGAGTATTTTCTTGATCGTCATCAGAATTTAGTAAGGTATTGATCTAGAAGTATTCAATTGTGTGCGTATTTCCTCCACTTTCGCGTGTTTCGGGCTCGTAATCCTTAGTTCCTGCTTCTCGTCACGCTACGAGGCAATTGAGAGGTACGAGTAAGTAATTTTACTCACGTTTCCTACACTACACATAAAATACATTTTTATAGCATACATTTTTGTGCGTATTAGTTTAAAGATACTTATCCATTATGTATTATGACAAGCAGACGCCCCTTTACTTTACCCTTTACAACTTTGAGATTGCAGATATGCTGTATATAGGCTTGTTTTTGTACGGATACCAAGCGAGCAAAGCCGTGGAAGCTAGTGTTATAAATGACCAAAGATTGTGTGTGTGTGTGTGTGTGTGAAGCTGGAAGACCAAAATAATGTATAAAAACCGGCAGTGTACCGATTTTACCCTTTGTGTACGGAACCCTACAAAACACATTTATGTAATACCCATTTAACAATTATTATTTCAAAGTAATAATCACACTAATATTATAAATGCGAAAGTTTGTGTGTGTGTATGTTTCTGTTCTCTTCACGCCGTAACAGCTGAACGAAACTGGCTGGATTTGGATGAAACTTGGAATATACAAAGTTTGTGACCTGGATTAACATATAGGCTACTTTTTATATCGGTACCTCGCGAACGAAGCCGCGGGTGGAAGCTAGTAGATAAATAATTATAGATGTAGTATTTAACCTTAAAAATTAATTAAAAAGCGCATGCTTTTTTATAAAATTTTACAGCTCTCGCCATTGCTGCAACTGGATTTCGCTGTTGCTAGGCGCCTCTTAAAATAACTGAAGAATGATCGCACTAGCATATTTACCGTTGTAGTTAAAGTAAAGTAAAATAAATAAATAAATACTCACTCGGTTTCGGCTGCGGCGAGTGTTTCTTCGTGGACATGACGTCGTTCAACTCATGTCAGCTGTCGCAGCGCACACACGAAATCATCGAGCACGTGCGTGGCCGCCTGCCGCTGTTGGCTCGCAGCTTTATCTTTACTCAGCTTGTGTACCTGGAAATAAAAAAATAATCTGTAAAAGCTTGTTTCCGCCCACGGCTTGCTTACATTATACTTGAAACTAAATGCCTTTATTTACCGATTTGAGAAAAGGAAGAAGTTCTCAATTCGTCGGAATCTTTTTTAGGGTTTCGTACCCAAAGGGTAAAAACGGGACCTTATTACTAAGACACCAATTGTTCGTTTTTTTGCTCTACATTAATAATGGCGACAGGTAGACTATTTAGTTGTATCATCATCATCATCATAATCAGCCTATAGCAGTCCACTGCTGGACATAGGCCTCCCCTAATGAGCGCCAATGCACCCTGTTCTGAGCTCGACGCAACCAGCTTCTACCAGCAGCCTTTAGTTGTATATTTACTTCACAAATCAAAAATTAAATTAAAATAAAATAAAATAAGGGGGATTTCCATACATGTATAAATAATGGTACGGAATCCTTCATGCACAATTCCGACTCGCACTTAGCCGGCTTTTTTTGTTTGAGCTAGTCAGTGTATAACTTTTTGTGTTCAAGATACATCTAGGAAATATTTAGAGGTATACCATAAATGAAAAACCATTTTCATCATGTGCTTCCCATAATACAAGCTCTGTTTAGTTTCGGGTACATGATGCTGTGTGATAACGTCCAGCATTATTTATTTAATAAACTAAACAATATTTTATAAATCAACAAACTTACAGACCACCCAAACACGACGCTTTGTCGTCGCGCTAAGTCGCGAGCGTCTGTCATATCTTGCTGTCGCGATTGTCGCCGTGTGTGCAGAGCTTTGAACAAAATGTATGAAAATTGTCCCCCGCAGCTTGTCGTAGCATCTAATCGCTGACGTTTGTCGTCCAATGTGCGCAGGCTGTTAAACGCAGCTGCGCCAAACGATGCAAAACTCATCGCTCGCGCGTCCTCGTGTTTTGCGGCTGTTTAAGTAAGTATTTTACTTCCGTCTGCCTATTTAACTAAAAGAGATAGCCTTATTTTTCCGAGGCAGACTAATGACCCCGGTACATCAGTGTGCCACGGCATACACTTCGCGGAACACTGAGCTAGTAGGCACTTTGCTTTCCTTCTTCGTATGAGTCAGAGGCCAACTATGGTGTCGGAGTTTTAAGGCTGCCCAAAGGCCTCCGCCATGGTGTGACTTTGCTGGCACTTGGCTTAGTTTTGCAGAATTAGCGTGGTTATACCTAGTACCTATAGGTAATCGATAAAATCATCAGTACTTATTGAAAGAAATCATTAAAAAAAAACATCAAATTTCGAAAATCAATATATACCTATACCTGCGGTGTCCGCGTTTGCGCAACAAGCTTATTACTGTGTTGAAGTATACTTATGTGCCGTTTTGTGGAAACTATATAAATATATACCTGTACCTATCGAGAGAATGGTAAAAGGAAAGCGTGGAAGAGGAAGACCGAGTATAAGCTACATGAGCCAGGTTAAAGAGAAGGTCGCCGTCATGTCGTTTAAGGAAGTGAAAGAGACAGCAATGGAAAGAGATAAATGGAGAGAATTGCATCACTACACCGACAAGAGCTAAGCTCTTTAATTATAATAATAATAGTACCTGTAGATAGACTGGTAGGTGTTACAACTACAACATCAACCTTTATTAGTCCACTGGACAAGGACATAGGCCTCTCCTAGTAAGGGGGATATGCTCATAACCTCGCTGGGCATGCGGGTTGGGGATCGCAGGGCACAGCTTCTCGCCGACGCTGCTGCCCGTTGGCGGTTAGGAAACTGGGATGACGACTGAAAAATCCTAATTAGTCCGTCATTTATCAAAAAATATTGGACACGTATTTTTTCTTTAAAAAAAAATACAAAGATATAGTGCGTTGAAGTTCCGCGTGACGTCACGGCATAGTACACATATATAGTTATAGTATAGTATAGTTACATAGCCGTGTCGTCACAAGCCCCAACTCCCGAACTTTGACGCTCTTTATCTCCGTCGATTTTCATTTATTTGATAAATAAAAAAAAACGTGTCCAATTTTTTTTGTTGATCTATCTAAAGACTAATTAGAATTATTATGTATTTACCTAGTCGTCCTCCCTTATTTAGCTGTGTCGGTGTTAGGCTGCGCTATGTCAGAATCAGCCAGCCGCCAGAGCCCCGTTTGTTTAACAACAGGGTGTACCACGGGCAGGTGAGGTTGGCTTTAGATCCAAAGATAGAGATTGGAAGCACATACACCCCTATTAGGTGTTATGGTAAGATATCGTTGGTATTCTATGAGAATTAACAAATCAGCTTTCTTAAGCACGTTCCAAATATTTGTAATTCCTAACAATACGAAGTGTTTACTAAAGGGAAGCTTGAAAGTGGCACCTGTGGTAGATAAGTGGAAGACTAGCATGGTATGGGCAATGGGCATTTGATGAGGAGGGATGAAATCCATCCTCTTAGGGGCACCTAAGAGTGATGAGTATGAATGTGACTAGATGTACGAGTAGAGAGAAGTCGAAGAAGAGATGGCTGGATTGTGTGAAAGAGGATATGAGAAAGAAAGAAGTGAGTACAGATTTGACAGCCGATAGGATTGAAAGGAGAAAGAAAACATGTTTTGCCGACCCCATCAAGAGTGAGATGAGGGCAGGAAAATGTATGATGTTTACTAAAGAGCATCGTCTGGTGAATTTTAATCATGCAAACGAAAATGCATCGAATGTTTATGCAGAATACAACAATTTTAAATAATGATGCTGGACACTATCCGCTCTTTTTGCGTCTTTCGGCTTCTGTCGTCAAACTTGTACTACCCTCGCGTGAGACGCAGAAGATAGCGGGTTCAATTCCTTTTTTTTATTATAAGTGTGATTATAGTAGGATCATACAAACATTTATTTTTACCAATATGATCCTACTATATATAATGCGGGACTTAATCACACAGCATCATGTAGCCCCAAACTAAGCAGAGCTTGTATTATGGGAACCACATGATTGATATACTACACATATAATTTTTTTTTGTAAATATATACTATAATCACACTAATATTATAAATGCGAAAGTTTGAGTGTGTGAAGTATGTTTGTGGTCGCTTCACTCCGTAACGGCTCAACGGATTTGGATGAAACTTCATAGTTTATGACTTGGATTAACACATAGGCTACTTTTTATCCTGGTATCACGGGAGCGAAGCCGCTGGCGGAAGCTAATTTGCAAATATTTATTTCGAGTTTGGGTATTATCGATGTATAATGTATGTATACAAAAAAAATATATAAGTTGTATGTCATTTGGGAACCAAGCAAGCAATAAAAGCTCAGCTTACTTTGGGACTACAATTATATTTTGAAAAAAATATCCGAGATTATTTATTTATTTATTTGCATCGTTCAAGTTGTCAATAACAACAATAAGACAAGATATCCACAAAAGGTTAACACTGTCACTGCTGCTCTTCGGTAACTCAGCACTCAATGTGTTAAATATTTATTTCCATTACAAGCTAACATAAATAACATAAAGTTACATCCAAAATAATTAAATCTGAACCCTGCGAAACCTTTTAACCCAGATTTTTCGAACCGGTATTAACTTCCGGAAGTCGAGTGTAAAAATCGATAACGGCTTCCGGTTCACAACGTTTAAGATTAATTCACAGGAGTAATAAGTACTCAGGTGTGAACAGACTACGATCATGTGTTGTCACTTTGATGATCAAGGTATGAACCCTATCGTCCTAGTATGAACCGCAAGTACCTACCTATAACCACCACCAGCAACTCATATGGACATAAGAAAGTAGAGATCAGCCGTATGAGTTGATGTTAAGAGCACGAATGAATTTTTAAATTTATTTTATGCTTTAGTCATAGTTCTTGGCTCAGGTGTAATAAAACGTTAGATTGGGTAACATTTACAGAAATTTGTAATTGTCACTTTTATTTGTCCGGTTTTGAAGTCACTTCAAGTATAATTGTTCATTATAATATGGAGGCAACGTAGTACGGTTTATAAATCCAGTCGTCCAGTCTTCAGCCAGGTCCTGATTTTTGCTATAGCAATGGCGACTATAACTAAAAACGATCGACGCACAATTTTCTTCATCAGAGAGTTTCCGTCCAAATCTTCTTTAATACTTGTGTCTTATTATTAACGTATAACGGTTAAAATACCATTAATAAAAATCTACATACATCAGAAAAACACTAGAAAATAAAATTTAATAAAAATGACACAGCCGTGAAAAAAATGGTGTCCGGCTTAGAAAGTCAAAATGCTCGTTATTTTGCCGGGTAGAGATTGATAGATACACCTACTTACAGAAGCCGAATGATTGTATTTGTATCATTGGAAAACAATATTACATTAATTACTTAGATGGAGGGACGAGCTTGCTAAATTCTGTGCCGACCGGACCACCTTAGCACAGGAGAGATGAATGGAGAGGCCTTTGCCCAGCAATGGGACATCGATGGAATCAATGTAGAAGGAGCAGTTGGATTGCAGGGCACAGCTTCTCTCACCGCCGGCGCTGCTACACGTTAGCGGTCAGGAAATTTAGCTGTGCCGGAGTACAGCTGCGCTATGCCGCAACCATCCGGCCGCCAGAGCCGCGTTTGTTATAGAGCGGGGTGTACCACAGGTGGAAGAGGTTGTCTTGAAGAATGTTCTTAAGATGGAGTTTGGAAACCTTTTCCAATTTATAATCTGCTAAAAATTACTTTATTATTTATTGGTAATCAATCATTTTATAGGTTGCTAAAAATTACTTTATTATTTATTGGTAACCAATCATTTTATAAAGATACGAAAATCGTTAATGATTCAATAAATAATTGCAAAATCATTAGGGGTTTTGTAGAGGCGAATTTCATCCAACAGTCAATGTATCCTTTGAAAGGAAAATGAAACATAAAGAAAGGTTTATTTATGTACCCTTTGTGAGACCCTATACAAAACCATACCAACAAAAAATACATTTACCAAAAAGGTTGAATCTGATTTTTTTCCTTCGCAAACCAAAAAGTTTCGTATATCTATATTAAAAACAAAGCTATCGCTTCGTGAAGCAAAAAGTTACGAGCTCAAGATTGCCGCAGGCTGTACTCGGGCTCGCAAAGCCTTATTGATGCCAGCCGTTAGCCCGTTACGTCGTTATCCGTCGTTAGACGCACGTTGATGGATGCCGTGAAAAAGTTTACAAAACGAGTTTTCTCTTAGATACCTACTTACAGAAGCCGAATGATTGTATTTGTATCATTGGAAAACAATATCACATTAATTACTTAGATGGAGGGACGAGCTCGCTAAAATTCTGTGCCGACCGGACCACCTTAGCACAAAAGAGATGAATGGAGAGGCCTTTGTCCAGTAGAGGGACATCGAAGGAATCAATCAAGGAGCAGTGGGATCAAATCGTATTGACTAGCCTCATAGCTCAGTTGGTAGTAACTCTGCCTTCTGAGCAGGTCGCGGGTTCGATTCCCGTCCAGGACAAACATTTGTGTGATGAACATTTGTTATTTTCAACTGACTTCAAAAAGGAGGAGGTTTTCAATTCGTTGGAACCTTTTATTTTTTTCGACTTTTTTATGTATGTTCACCGATATCTCCTTCAATTGTAAACCGATATTTGAAATTCTTTTTTAGTTTAAAAGAGTATATTTTACAGGTGGTCCCATATAAATTTCATTCCTGAGGAATTGGTACGTTTCCCTGAAAACTCAAAAAACCTCATCTTCACTTGTAATTTTCGCCCTATACCAATACCTCCGTCAATTGTGAACCGATTTTCAAAATTCTTTAGGGCAAGAAGTAAAAAGGGATTTATTTGAAGTCGGTTTAATTTTTTATAATAAGTTTATACTTGTTAATTAAATGTTTGTTTTGTGTCTGGGTGTTATATAAGTATCTATGTATGTTTATCAGTCTCTGATACTCCTTAAAGGCTCTGCCTAGTATGGGATCGGTTGACCTAGTGTGATATGTAAAAAAAAATATCCGAACACCATTTTATTTCTGGCGACTTAAGCAGATTTACTCCTCACTTTGTATATACATGTTCCATAAGAATAAAAGGTTTTATGAAGCTTCCACCTGCAGCTTCACTCGCATGACACCTGGATAAAAAGTAGCCTATGTGCTAATCCAGGTCAAAACTATCTATATTTCAAGTTTCATCAAATTCCGTTTGGTAGTTTTAAGTGAAAGAATAACAAACATCCATCTATTCGTCATTACTGACAAACTTTCACATTTATGTTACGAGTATTAAGTAGGATAGAGATAGTAGGGTAGTAGGAAGGATTATTCCAAGTTACATTAATCCTGTGGTAAGCACACCAATGCCCTTCGGTCAAAGATTAAACTATATCATGCGGGCCACACAATATGCACGGCTTATACCTATTTCCCCCAGTTCCCCCCCACCGAGTGGGTACTCGGTTCTATTGCACAATACCGCTGTTATCTGCTAGATACAAGCAATGCGGATGCCTATTGTTATTCTAGGGATAACTTTATCGTTGACATGGCCTAGTGCGTTGGTTATTCAGTTAAAAGTAAGTCGCTTAGGGTAACTACACACATAAGCGGGCGCCCATAGTCGGTTCGGCAGTATTTGTCAAACAACAAAGCCGACCCAAAGTAACACTTGTTCGGCTTGTGCCGATTGAGTAGTTCATTCGGGTCGACACATCATTTGATTCGGAAGTACCTACGTGTGGAACGAAAAAACCGACCCGTAGCAACTACTACATATTCGACTGCAATCGGTTTTCATTTACAAACACACACATTCTTAGCTGAATTAAAATTTAAGCCGAGCGGGTTGTGATTCCCGAACATTCTACTATAGGTATATATTCGGTTTGACCGCCCAGCTTTGCCGATGACTGCCGGCCCGCTGAAGCTGCCCGCCTAGTGAAAACCGAGCGGCCTTTTCTCGAAAATTCATTTAACATAAATTCGATTTTACCGCCCGGCTGTGGCGGCCCGCTTATGTGTACATGTGTAGCTACCCTTTTTCAAAGGGCTTGTGCAGGAGAGTACTACCAACCACTATACCTAACTATTTTTGTCTTTCTGTGGTAGAATTTGATGACTATATGTACTACTACAGGTGCTATTATCCTTGGTATCAGTCAAGGAGTTTTTATCATTAAAGAGGAACCAAGACAAAATACTTTGTAGGGAGTAAACAAAAGGGACCAGGTTTTGTTCAAAGCGCGCATTCCCGTGTACGATAATACGTTTACTTACATCCTATGAACCACTATGGACTCAGTGTGGACCATGGATTTAATATAATAAACTTCTTGGTGTAGTCTCAGTATAGAATAGATGTTCTGAAAGTAGGTGATCATCAAGAAGTTTGTATACTTTAAAAGTATCACATAAAAAGCGTTGGGTTAACGACCTTTGCATCCCTAGGGATGTTATAAATTTAAAAGTAGAACACGTTACCATTTTGTAAGCCAAGTAGGTCAAATATACATAGCCTTCTTCTTTCCACGGAGGTTCAAGGTTACTAAATCTAAAATAATCTTTGAATTTGGAACAGTCTGGCTATGTGTAGAATAGAAACTATATTGAAAATAATGTTTTACTGATACAACCTTTTTGGTTAAAATTTCCAACAAAAAAAACAGCACGGTATTTGTTGAAATTAAACTGTGTGGTTATTAAAAATACATGTGTACCTAACAAGGTATCAAAAAAAGTTTAAAAAAAAAAGCAAAACCAAAATTTTGGAAAAACCCACGACGGTTAAAAAGTAATTGAAAAAGGATTACATAATTTCAAAACCTTTACTTAAGAAATAAATGTACCTATAAACTTAATAAAAAACCCAAGAATATCCATCATGGGCTGTATTTTGTTTGTATTTTAGTTTATTTAATTTCCTGAGAAATGTAGGTAACATAGATACTAGGTACACAAAATGTTTACTCCGCCTCCAGTCAACCTTCGTCAATCACAATCCGACCTGTGTTTCATCTCATCTTGATTAGTACACATTAAATGGGAGCCAGCAGAGTTACCAGCTATCAACAATATCAACCTTGAAGATCTACTGTTAATGTTCATACATCAAAAGGGATTATATATTAAACAACTTTGTTTTGAACTCCTAAATTAAAATTAAACTTGATTGTATAGTTTCTAATGGAGGTAGAGTACCTACGTAAATATGTTTGAAATAAGTACTGTAAAGATTTTATAATAATTACTAGCGGATACCCGGCGTGTACTTACTCATCATCATTTTCTTCATCAGCCTATAGCAATCTTATATACAGGGTTATAGGTTAAGTCGACCTAAATCCTGGAGGAGGGTGTAGCTTCCATAATTGAAGACTGATTTGACAATGGAACATTAAACGATATTGGACTTTTTTCAAAAAAAAGTTACCGATATGTTGTCCGCCTCTATTTCGCACATAAACTCTAATTTTCTGTCTTAATCCGCTTTATAAACGTCATTTTGTACCTATTTGGATTGTTTTATTGTTTTCTGACTTAAATACCATTATTTTATACAACTACCTAAGACCCTTTCATCAAAGTTTTTTCAATGAATTCTGATAATACACTGACATGTTATACCTTATAGCTGGATATAGCTATGGATAGCTTATAAAACGTAGATATTTTTAAGCACATCTGCAGCACGACTGTCATAGACCAATTTTAAAATATTTTTGAGAGAAAGAAATATTTTTTACGAATTTATTTCAATATATAACAATCAATCATCTACTGCAACCCAATTGGTTCAGTTAACTGCAAATTTAGTGTTAGGAATAAGAAAGCAACTCATCTACTACACGAAAATCGCAAACACAAATAAATTATATGCCAAAAACCCAAAATAATAGACCAATAGACAAAAATATCGGTGTTTTTTTAAAAAAAACTTAACACACAATATCGTGAATACGGTTAAGTTTGGGACCCCCTCCAGGATCTAGGTCGACTTAACCTATAACCCTGTATATAATATATAATAATGCGGGACGGAATCACACAGCATCATGTAGCCCCAAACTAAGCAGAGCTTGTATTATGGGAACCACATGACTGATATATACTTATAAATACATACATATCATACATAGAAAACACCCAGACCCGAGACAAATATCTGCAGAACATGCAAACATTTGTCCCACAGCGGGAATCGAACCCGCAACCATCTGCGTCAGGCGGACCCTCGCCCACTGCGCCACAGAAGCCGTCATTTATTTAAGCAATAATATTAACTTCTGTTTTCTACCGTGAAGCAGTAATGCTGTATTTTAAGGGCGAATTGAAGGGCGTGGATACCGGCTTGGTGAACTTACAGGCTTAAGAGGCTTATAAGCTTCATTTCTCAAATTGATGGACGACAAAAATTTCTGAAATTATGATGATGATGATGATGTCAACGAGCCACCTCTTAAAGCAAAATCAACAAGCAGTTAAAGTAATTTGAATGACAATTATTTGTTAAACAGGATTTTACTAAAGACTAACACGGATTCTACCTTTTACCCTTTGTTCATTGATATATGAATATTAAATAAATTTGGAGAATTCTCGTAGCAACAACTGCCTAAAACAGAGGCTAGATCACGAAGGCTAGCGAAAAAATATTCGTATCATCATCATCAGCCTATAGCAGTCCACTGCTGGACATAGGCCTCCCCTCATGAGCGCCATTGCACCTGTCCTAAGCTCGACGCATTCAGCTTCTTCCAGCAGCCGACAGCAGATCGTCACTCCATAAGAAACATGCCTAATGCATTGAATTAGTGGTCAAGAACCATCTTCGTATTCTTGCCTTTTGAATGAAACCAGTTTGGGGCACGTCGGTTAAATAGTTTCAAAGTCTGTAACGGAGGTAGGTAGGTAGAAATATCTTTGTGTTTCTTAAGTTTTATATACTTACTAGCTTCCTCCCGCGGCTTCGCTCGCGTGGTACCGGCATAAAAAAGTAACCTATGTGTTAATCCAGGTGATAAATTATGTATATTCCAATTTTCATACAAATCCGTTCAGCCGTTACAGAATGAAGCGACCACCAACATATTTTCACACATACAAACTTTCGCATTTATAATATTATTAGTGTGATATAGATTTTTCCAACTGGCTTCTGCCTTCTACGTAGGTTGTATTAATTTCTACTTATCATCGATCACTTGTTAAAACATACTCACGTTATCTTCATTATTTTCAATAAATAAAAGTTCTTTATATGAAATACTTGATTACGTTTAACTTGCAAATCCAATTTGCACAGACATTCTGTTGAATAAACAACTCGGTTTCGCAACGTAAGCTAAAATCGTTCCGAACTTTGTTTCTAATTTAATTGGGAACGTATTCCCGTGTCTGGTTCAAGTCAATTAATACAGCTTTAACTTTTTGTTTCATTGTCACTAATATAAGTTTTAACGTTTTAAAATAAATAATGAATGTGTTTTAACTTTTCAAAAACCGGCTAAGTGCGAGTCAGGCTGGCGCACGAAGGGTTCTGTAGCGTTCTAGGGGGGCCCAACCCACTTAAATATTTATTTTATTCTGTTTATGTATTTTTTGTTATTGCGCCAACAGAAATACATCATCTGTGCAAATTTTAACTGCCTAGCTATCACGGTTCGTGAGATACAACCTGGTGACAAACAGACTGACAGTGGAGCCTTAGTAATAGTGTCCCGTTTTTACCTTTTGGGTACGGAACCCCAAAAAAACAAAATTTGAATAACTAATATTATGATTATTTAATTTTGAACCAGATAAGTAAATTTGTAAAACAAAAGTAGGTATCTTCATTACCTCCCTAAAATCCTTCTCAGACTTTGACTTTGACTTTGACTTCAGGTATGTTTTTATTTGGTGACCTTTTACTTCACACGTTGACAGCCTCGGCTAAGCTGCTACAGTCCCACAGTTGTGTTTTCAGCACTAAAAGCGTTATTACATTGAGTACCTGAATAATGCATCTACTATTCTTCTACAGTAACAAGTAGACTGAGACCTAGTCTTAAAAAGGTACCTACTATAAATTAAGCCATATATTTTAGACAAGTTTCTCATAAATAATAAGTTCTATATGAACAGAACTATGCAGAGCTTGTATTATGTGAAAAACGTGACTAATTTACTACGTAATATATTTATTTTTATATACATAGAAAACCCCCAGACTCGACAAATATTTGCCAGTCATACAAACATTTGTTTTGCGAGGGTAATCGATCCCGCTACCTTCTGTGTCTTAGGCGCAGGCGGGCCTGTACCCACACTACAGAGGTTATTTGGCCTTGGTCGTAATTACTTAGAGAAAAATTAAATATTTTATAAATGAAACTAACTTATGATCAAAAACGGAGATTTTTAAGTACCGTTACATCGGTGAAGGCGTTTCTTCATCAGGGTGAGTGAACGCGACGTTCTCCCTCCGCGTCCGCACTGACTCTCTTAACTAGTCGAAAAGCCGTCGGTGCCTTCATCGATGTAACTTCATATTGAAAAACGTATGTACAAAAAATTTGATATTTTTTTTATTTATAACATCTTATTTTACATAGTATGTAAACAGGTACAGAAATTCAAAAACATGTCCCTTAGCCTTTTCATTTTCCGCCAGTCACCTAAACTCTCCCCGAATGAAGCGCTGCTCTAGACAAATTGCCACAATATCGTTCGCTCAATTTGGGTAGCCGATGTAAAGCGATTCACTCGCTTTCAAAGCCGAATGGAGTGTGGTTATGGTGAAATTATTATTGTGTCAATTTTATGTAGAACAAATTACAAAAAAACAACGGACTCCGGAGACTCATTTGTTTATGTTGTCAATGTTCCTCGCAAATCAATATAAAAAGAAAGTAATTAATTTAATTTTTGACCTTCAAGCATCGAGCCTTTAAGATTTCTTTTTTTTTCAAAGTATCAAGTATAAAGTATAAGTAGGGTTACCTTCGTACCTTTAAGACAAATACAGGTACCGGGATTAAAAGATACCCATGTTTTAATCCAGGTAACAAATTATGTATATTCCAAGTACATCTATATATCCATGCATCCATACATCCATACATCCATACATCCATAGGTAAAACCGTCGGGCTAGTGCTTGATTGCTACGAAATAGCTTTCAACCTATTGTAGTAGTTAAGTGCCCTTACTAGTATTGCTATTGGAGTGGAATTACTTACTTCGGTAATAGAACTGGGTATTGAAGTAGCTACTAATGTTTGTACAAGGTACTTCTACAAGCTAGTTACTTAGTGGTCATAGTATCACACTATTATACGTAAATCACTAATAATATAAATCCAGTGATCATCATAATCATCGGTCTATAGTAGTCCACTGCTGGACAAAGCCGCAATTGCCTCTCCTGATGAGCGCCATTGCGCCCTGTCCTGAGCTCGACGCATCCAGCAGCCTTTCGCAAATTGTCACTCCACCTGGCCTGAGTGCGACCTACACTACGTTTGCCACGCCGCGGTCTCCGCCCAAGAACGTCGTTTTCCCCAGCGGTTATCGGTTCTTCGGCAGATATGACCAGCCCACTGCCACTTCAGCTTGCTTATTCACTGAGCTATGTCGAAAACATTAGTTCTATGTCGGATAGTCGCGTTGCGGATTCTATCCTTCAAAGAGACAGAACGATCTATGCTCATTTCATAGCTCAAGTCTCTTTGAAAGTCTCTGGGAAAAAAATTAGTGGACTAGCCGTACTGTGAGTGTCCATTTTTCGGCTCCGTATATCATAACGGGTAGGATGCACTGATTTTCGAACATTGCAGTATGCGTGACGAGAAAACTCGACGAAGTATTCCAAATGCTGGCTACCCCACCTGAATCCTCCTCTTGGCCTCCTTCTCATAATTTGTTTGTACCTTATTTTACTCATGAAACTAGCGTGAATTAACTCATTCATATTGTAAAACGGGAATTTTCACGTACCGTTACATCGGTGAAGGCACCGAAGGCGTTTCGACTCGTTAAGAGAGTCATCATCAGGGGAAACGCCGTCGGTGCCTTCACCGATGTAATGGTACGTGAAAATTCCCGTTTTCCAATATGAATTGTTTGTACCTTACTGAAAAATCTGCCCGAGGCTCCTATATATACTCCAAAACAACTTCAAGATGGTGTTCATTAACAACTCTCTATACTCATAACATTAACTGTACATGAGGTAATCATTCGCCATAACATTGAGTTTATGATTGAACATTGAGTGTGATATTTTCAATAATATGTCAATTTTACCACGATTGGGTACATCAGTCATCAAAGAGCACACCAGCAGGCAGATCGACAAAACTATAACTAAACTTGTTAGTTGAAAATTAACATGTTTATTTTTATTTTTATTCAATTGATCATTAATGTTCAATGCAACACTCATGTTAAAGGTATTCAGTCTGTCTGAGTAAGACTGTCTTAATGACTAATTAGTCAAGCCTCAGACTGACTTAGTGGCTTACTCTTATTATACTACACTAAGCGTAAAGACAATCATAATATGACAGATTGAATACCGCGTAGTCTTAATAGCCGGAGAGGGCGCCACCATCAGTGCGGTTCACGCGTATAACACATAAATTGTGTAATGTAATAATAATAATAATTATGTATTTTTGATGAGTTTTAAAATGAATAAAGTTTCATAATAATAATAAGCATTAAATAATAAATAAATAAATAAATAATAATGCGGGACGTAGTCACACAGTATCATGTAGCCCCAAACTAAGCAGCGCTTGTATTATATGATTGATATACTACACATATATTTTTTTTTTGTAAATATATACGTATCATACATAGAAAACACCCAGACCGGGGACAAATATCTACAGAACATGCAAACATTTGTCCCGCAGCGGGAATCGAACCCGCAACCTTCTGCGTCTCAGGCGGATCTTCGCCCACCGCGCCACAGAGGCCGTCAAAACTGATGGGTTTGATTTAAATTAAAGTATATTTTTCTCTTGTTAGAACTTTAAGCTTGTTTTCAAAAATTGGTTTTTACTAATAATTTATTTTTAATTTTTAAGTTTACTGTGTTATTGTATTAAAATGTTTCTTTATCTTTAATTTAATTTAAAGCGTAATTGTTGACTAGTCGTTTGCCTGTTAAATTAGTACAGTCTATAAGTGCTTCAATAAGGAGACGAAGAGTTGAACGCAGACGTCAGTTTATTTATGTTCTTCTCAGCAAACTACAATTTGTTACCCATATGTAGGAGTGTGTAAAAAAATTAAAAAGTTCCTCGTAACGTACGAACTGCCATATTGGATTCAGAGTGAAGTAATTTTGTTATTCGTATTCTTCTCAGCAAATCCTTTCATTTGATAGTGTGCGTTACCCCAGCAGAATTTTTTCTTCTAGAATGAAGTGAGTTCCAGGAATAATTAGTGCATTAATTGCTGTAAATGTGCGTCAAGAAAAAAAAATTGTGCGTGCTGCCGTTTTGGAATAAAACGCAAAAAAAGGTTTTTGCTGGAGTAACGTTCTTCCAGCAGGAAGATTCTAAACGGATGATCCTAGACAAAAATGAATGATATGGGCAGGTAGCTTATATTTGTGCATAAAAGTGCGCAAAAAATAAAATTTGTGCGTCTTAAGGTTTTTGAGTTATTAACTTTCCTGCTGCGGTAACGTTTTGCAAAATCTTGGTTCTCGGAAACCATTGAATGTGCACCTATAAAATATACATGCACAAGTAGCTCTTAATTTGTGCGTATTAGTGACAAAGTAAAATTAACAAAAATCCATACAGTTTTTAAGTAATCTAGCTTTTTTGAAAAACCTTAAAAAAATTCTAGCTCTTTAATGGACAGACACACAAATTCATTGTAAACGGTGTTCGGTTCTTGTTGTTATCCTTTGTAACCACAAAAAGTTTCAAGAAGGTACATACACGCGTTTTTGTATAATATCGATTAAACCAAATCTGATAAGGCCATAACTTTGATGTCAAAATGCAAGAAACCTTTTCAACGCACAATTGTGGTATGAAAAAAAAATTGTGCGTTTAATGATAATTAATCCCTGAAAATTTCAGCTCTCTACGTCCCGTATTGAGCTAGTTATAAACGATAGTCTGAAATAAGACCTAGACCCTGGTTTCTGACCTGTGATCCGACCAAATTCGAATGACCACTAAAAAGCGACCGTTTCATACATATTGATGACCTTCTTAATTTTCCTTACGAGACGCATTGGTCCTGGATACACTCAAGAACAAAAGTTATTGATACTTTTGCAATCTATTTTAGGATTTAAGAGAACTGAAGTCAGTAGGTACCAGTACCTATCTACCCACATACCTATCTTTTTAACCGACTACCTCGGAAGGAGGGTTATGTTTATCAAGAATTTTAAAACTAAATGATTTTTTAACGTAGATAGTTTACTACCTAGCTAGGCAGAGACTTTCTCCAGTCAAATTTACCTACTCTAGATCGAAAAACACAAGTATATATAACAACTAGGTAGGTACGTATATCAATATCTTTTTAGTTATTTTTAACTTAAACGTTATCTAGTATATTATAAGTAATTAGCTAGTTAGGCAGTAGTTAGGTAGTACGTATGTCTACTGTGTAGTTTACTAGATAGGTACGCTTATCAATATTTTACAGTCGGGTTTTAGTCGGTTATTTAACTTAGGTATACCTACCTATCTAGTTTATTAAAGTAATTAGCTAATTAGGCAGTAGTTAGGAAGTAGGTACTTATTTATTACCTATATACCTATCCTTACTATGTAGTTTACTAGGGTAGAGCTCATCAAAAATATAATAAAATAGTAATAATAGTAATAACCTAGCTACAAGGTAACTATTGATAGGTATATTACCTACTAAGATTCCTACAAACTTAATAAAAAGCATTAGGTATACTTAGTTGGTCATCTATTTTCATATTTAAGTAGGGACCTAATTACCTACCTTTTGCACAGAATATTGTACCTACTTCCTGTTTTGACCTCGCGTGAACCCAATATAATTTTGCGCGCGAAGTATAGAGCGGCGAGTAGACAAGACACGCCGCGGCGCCGCGCTGCATCGAATTTCGGTATTGTAGGTCCTTACCTTAACAATAAAAATAAAATGTACCTACTACTTACGTGTGACTATACCTACTTGCCTGTATGTTTTGTATTTCATTATTTTCTAGTTTCCATAAAAACAAAAACCTGCATATAAATATTCTTTCATTTAGAAGTACCTATACCTATACCTACCTACCTAGTTACCGTCACAATCCATCGGCGGCGAACACTGAGCTCTGTACTTATAGCTTTATAATATATACCTAGCCTTGTGGTTTTTAATGTTGGAGTTTTTTAGGCCGCCAAAAGGCCTTCGACATGGCTTAACGACTGAAAAAGTCGAGACCAACATCTTAACGTGCCTTCCGAAGCACGGAAGAGCTCTAGATCTAAATGCCACTAAACGGTCACCCATCCAAGTAGTGTCCGGGCGGAGTGTTGCTTAACCAAGATGATCTGCGAAGACCAACGAAGTAAGCCACGCCATGAGCGCCTCTGATTTTCACTGTTATGAACTTATTAAATAACATTGCATTGGTTACATTTTGTTTTATTCTCATTTTGGAATATTTATTTTAATCTCGTCTTGGGTAAACAAATGCTTCCAAGCGGAAATTCGTCCTTGGCATTGATACGACGTAGTCAGTCATCTTTCTCGCACTCATTTATTTAACTTCATTATATATTGGGTTGAAATCCAGATATAGGTTTTTTATATTTTGTTTACACAATGTTAGAAAAATTTCGCGAAATTTCGAATTGATTGCTTCCATTTGATTCGAAGTCGCACCTAACTATGTCCTAAATTAGTGGTAGGTAGGTACCGGTAGCTATAGGTACAGAGCTCAAACCGATGGATTGTGTAGGTAGTTACTCGTAGTATTGAATAGTAAATGAATATTTTGATGCAAGTTTTTGTTTTTATTGGAATTAGAAAATAATGAAAAACAAAACAAACTGAAAAGTAGGTACATTTTATTCTTAATGTTTAAATCAGTAGGTGCGATGAGCTGTGCTCTAGTAATCTGCATACCTAGAAGACTTATTTACTTCCTACCTACGGCCTAATCAGCTAATTACTTATAATTAACTAGATAGGTAGGTATAAGTTAAAAAAATATGAAAACCAGACTGAAAATTATTGATAAACGTGTCTATCTATTTGTTCCATAATTTTTGTCCATTAATATCTATTTACCTATGTGTTTTTCGATCCAGGGTAGGTAAATTTTACTTACCTTACTGGAGAAAGTAGAGACTTCAGGCAGAGGCCTACTTAAGTAGCAAACTATCTACGTTAAAAAATCATTTAGTTTTAAAATTCTTGAAAAACATAACCCTCCTTCCGAGGTAGTCGGTTAAAAAGATAGGTATGTGGGTAGATAGGTACTGGTACCTACTGACTTCAGTTCTCTTAAATCCTAAAATAGATTGCAAAAGTATCAATAACTTTTGTACTTGAGTGTATCCAGGACCAATGCGTCTCGTAAGGAAAATTAAGAAGGTCATCAATATGTATGAAACGGTCGCTTTTTAGTGGTCATTCGAATTTGGTCGGATCACAGGTCAGAAACCAGGGTCTAGGTCTTATTTCAGACTATCGTTTATAACTAGATCAATACGGGACGTAGAGAGCTGAAATTTTCAGGGATTAATTATCATTAAACTTACAATTTTTTTTGTTCATACCACAATTGTGCGTTGAAAAGGTTTCTTGCATTTTGACATCAAAGTTATGGCCTTATCAGATTTGGTTTAATCGATATTATACAAAAACGCGTGTATGTACCTTCTTGAAACTTTTTGTGGTTACAAAGGATAACAACAAGAACCGAACACCGTTTACAATGAATTTGTGTGTCTGTCCATTAAAGAGCTAGAATTTTTTTAAGGTTTTTCAAAAAAGCTAGATTACTTAAAAACTGTATGGATTTTTGTTAATTTTACTTTGTCACTAATACGCACAAATTAAGAGCTACTTGTGCATGTATATTTTATAGGTGCACATTCAATGGTTTCCGAGAACCAAGATTTTGCAAAACGTTACCGCAGCAGGAAAGTTAATAACTCAAAAACCTTATGACGCACAAATTTTATTTTTTGCGCACTTTTATGCACAAATATAAGCTACCTGCCCATATCATTCATTTTTGTCTAGGATCATCCGTTTAGAATCTTCCTGCTGGAAGAACGTTACTCCAGCAAAAACCTTTTTTTGCGTTTTATTCCAAAACGGCAGCACGCACAAATTTTTTTCTTGACGCACATTTACAGCAAGTAATGCACTAATTATTCCTGGAACTCACTTCATTCTAGAAGAAAAAATTCTGCTGGGGTAACGCACACCATTTGATACCCGTATCTCGAGAGTGCACAAAAAACAACTAGTTCGCCATCATGGGCCGTCCGCCGTAGTGGATTAGTAGACATTTTATTTTTCGTATTCTTCTTAGCCAACCCTTTCATTTGATATACATATCATGGGAGTGCACAAAAAATAACTAGTCCGCCAGTTTGGGCCGTCCGCCATATTGAATTTAGACTTAAGTTATTTAATATTTAGTATCTTTCTAAGCAAACCCATTCGTTTGGTACCCATAATGTAGAAGTGCATTAAAAATAACTAGTCCGCCATCTTGGGTACTCCGGCATGTTAGATTTAGACTTAGCTCAGGAATTCCCGCCTAAAACAAACAGGTCTGAACATGGCTATTTAGATACTTTGTTCTGTACTTATATTTAACAGTCACTGATACCCATGGTACCTACAGGCTCTGCCTAGTGTGTTAGTGTTAGTGGAATAAGTCTGTAATGGTAAATACGTACTATCAAAGTTTTAATACCAGTACAAAATATGATGTTTTTCACTTACTTTAACATAAATTGAAAAACTCACTTACAAGGCCCACCTCCCACCATAGTTAAGGATATCAATAAAAAATTTATGACAAACAGCCAAAAATCGCCAATAGTAAAATAAATTAATAAATTATGAACTCCTACACCAGTAGGAGATAAGTAGGGTTTTTTTAAAATTATTTGTTGTTTCCTTAAATATAATCATTTCAGTAAATTTTTAAACTGTTTTGTGTTTTTATTTTTTATAGAAGAGGAAGTGAGAGATTTCGTCTTTATGAAAAGCATTAATCATTTCACTTCGACATCCACGGCCCCGATCGCTTATCCCCCAACTTTTCCTTCTAACTTTGTTCGAAAAGTTCGATTGCAAAGAGGTTCGCAACGTGAAATAGAAAACAGAAGTTGTTACTAAGATTATTTATTCTGGTGGGGTATTTTGCAGGTATCATCTCAGGATAGATGCAATCCCACTATTCGAATTATCTAAAACTGTAACGAAGCGACTAACTGACAATCAACGACCAGTCTAAATCGTAGAGACTTGAAATTGGAAGGTATTTAAGTTATTGTTTACTTATTTATTTATTACTTTTCTTATTTATTTATTTTTAGAGTTAAATTATTATTTTCCACTATTTCATTTAGAAAATGTATAGCATTCAATCTACCGCCACTCTACACAAAGGTTATATGGAAGAAAATGCTGCTTAGCATTAAGTTCACCTGTGTACTTGCTTAATCTTGTGCAATAAAGAATTTTCTATAGATCTATCAGTATTGCTTGCATATTGTTGGGGTGATTTTTGAAACACGGCCTCTGAAAAGATGCAGCGGAAAAACCTACGGAGTTCTTAAAATTATCATTATCATCATCAAGCGAAACCACAGGCGTAATCATCATCATCATCACCCTATAGCAGTCCCCTGTTGGACATAGGCCTCCACTCTAATCAACGACATTGTGCCCTGTCCTGAGCTCAATGCATCCAGCTTATATGAATAGTCTTCTAATAAATTCATAAGTTTATTAAGATACTTTTCTGTTAGATACTGGAAGGAGCAAAAATTCTGCAAAAGTAGTTCTAGACTCGAAATAATAAAGGCTATTTTTGTCCGGGTATACCACGCGGTTTCCAATTGCAATTACATAATTATATAAACTTACTGCAGAATGTTTAAAAAAAGTTCATAACTTATTACGGGAGGCCTAAGTCTAGCATTGGAGTGATAATAGGCTGGTATTGTTGCTAATTAAAACAGGGTTGGTTTAAGTATGTATGTCGACGACCTCTGTGGCGCAGTGGGCGAAGGTCCGCCTGTGACGCAGAAGGTTGCGGGTTCGATTCCCACTGCGGGACAAATGTTTTGGTGTTTTCTATGTATGATATGTATGTATTTACAAAAAAAATGTATCTATGTAGTATATAAATCATGTGGTTCCCATAATACAAGCTCTGCTTAGTTTGGGGCTACATGATGCTGTGTGATTAACGTCCAGGATTATTTATTTATATACCTACTGCTTTTTATCAAACAAACTTGAACAGTAGGTATTCCGCCAAACGAGAATTGTTACCTTACATAGAAAACAGCTATTTTCTCCTGTAATATCATTATACCTATAAAACCTTTTGAATACGTACATCTAACAATGTGTTCCATTTAAGCTGAGTTCTTTCACGGCCGTTTCAATAGCTCCAACAAAGCACCGAGCCTATTACGATTATTTCGAATCTCTGTTTTGGAGATTCTGTAGTGCGGGAGCAAAGATTTAAAAAAAACATAATCGTCATTTTCAACCGTTTTGGCCCACGAATGGGCAATGGTCTTCATTTGATTATGCAACTCGCTTCAATATAGCGCTAGTTTGAGTAAGATGCCAGACTCTAGATAGTGTAGGTATATATCACAACTTCAGTCATCAATCAAGTTTTGCTTCGTGGTGACATTGCACCTAGTGAAAAAACTAGTGTTAGTGCTCCGGAGCTAGCTCCGCCTATCATCTCTCGCCCATTATGGTCTTTTAGCGTAACATGATTTTTTATGACTAAGTTGCTTTTTTTTAAATCATCTTTTCTACATTTCCCCGATTTTCCCCGATGGTGGTGTTTTTGTTCAACACGGAAGTTTCATAAACAAACTTAGTCAAAAATCATGTATCACAACGAGGCACCATTAAACTAACTCAAAAAATCTACACAGAGTTATCCAACAAATTATGACCAACAACGCAATAAAAGTAAATACTGCTACCATCATCATTAGCCTAACCTAGTCCACAGCTGGGCATACTATGACCTCTCCGAACGAGTGCCATTGCGCCTTGGGTTTCTTCACGATGCTTTCCTTAACGTTTTGAGCACGTGAAAATACCGACATAAATTTTTCGAAACGAAAAATCCGACGCACTGCTGAGTTTAGAACCCACGAGCTCCAGATCGGAAGTATGAGTACATCCCACTAAACAATCACGTCAATCTACTGCTATGACATAAGCAAATTATCACTATCTCTTGTACCAGGGATCTTATAGCGATGGCCGCAGGTACCGAGGCAGAAAGAGGTCGGCTTTATTTTTAGTTTTATTATTCACGTGTAGGCGGGAAAACAGATCTCTAGGGATGTTTTATCAGAATTTTATTTTAGATGAAAAAAATAGCGCAGGCCGAATCGAATCAAATCGTCACTATGCTAACCTAGTCCAAATGAATTATATTTGAAAAGATCAGGTCTTCGAATGAGGAACGTGATCCACAAAAGGTTTCTTTAGGGTGTCAAATACAGGTCATGCAGTGTTTAATAGAAAGTAAATTAACTGAGTCACAGAGGCTCAGGGAAGATGACTATGTCTACTGACAAATTCTTGAGTTTAAGAGCAAATTCACGTATTTGCAAGACAGATCGGACCAGTTAACAAGGAAATGAAGGATCAGGTCAATGGGAAATCGCATATAGAAGAAATCAAAGATCGCAGTTCACAACCAACTGAGGGCCTTGTAAAAAGGTAAAGTAGGTAGCCAATTGTTTTTTCTAATTTTTATTTAAGATGATCGTTTGTTCTAAAAATTAATAATATCGGACGAATAGCGAAAGCAATGATAAAGCTGTATCGTTGCTGATATACCGTTGGGAGTGTGAATGGAGAGCGCAGTTTTCATGCATTTTCTTTTATTTATTTAGGGGCCAGCTCTTGACCTCGAGGCTTGCGTGGACAAGGATGAGGTCGACTTATCTATTATCTTTTGTATAATCTTTTAATTTTTCAGCCATATGCGTTGACTATGAAGTTTGACTTTTTCACAGCTCTAAAGGATCGCAGACCTCAGTATTTGATATTTATTGCAACTTGATTCCTCTCTTCCACTCGTTTTTGAGACAAAAGGGTCTTGACAAACAGACACACAAACTAACAGCTAGACTGACAACAAATTGATCCTATAAATGTATTTTTCTATTTTGAGGTACGGAACCCTAAATGCAGCTAAAAATGCTAGTTTTTCTTTGGTAACTCGTCAACATCATTAGGGATGAGCGCACCTTAATCCTCTTTACATTCGCGTTACTCTCGTTTACGGCTGTTAGCCGCGCTTAGGGCGCTTTTAATTAATGACAGATTTAAATAAAGCTTTTTGTAGTCTAGCGCGTATTCGCTTATGGAGAGATTTTCATCTGAAATTTGATTTCAGGAACGATTTCTATATGTGTATAATAAAACAAACCTTTACAGATAGTTAATTGACTCAGGCCTGACTTTGTGGAAATGAATTTCAACAAGAAATATAATAAGACAAAATATTTAGTACAAATTCTCTGACGAGTTCAACAAAATGCATGCGTGTGCACGGCCCGTACCACCCAGAATCAAACTCTCACAAGTTATCTCATATAACATTAATTTGTATGGTGGAGCACACAGGCTCTAATTTAACTTAAAAAACATTACCATGCTATATTTATGCAAATAAATGATCTCTTATTCCCCATGACGAATCATATTCACATTGTAAGTAGTCAACTAAAAAATTCACCACCTCAAACGAACCTTGAGTTTTTTTAGTTGATAAAATTTCCTCCAGTCCAGGGCACTTCAAAATATTTTCAAAATTAATCCTCAAGGACCAACCACCTCAAGGTGTACTTGAGCGAGGTATCGCTATGTACCTTCATTACGTATTCCTCAAATAAAAAAATAATTTTATCTATGAAGAAGATTCCAAGTTCATCTATTATTTGACGGACAAGTCTTTATAGCTACACTTATATTTTCCAGATTTAGATAGATTTTCACTTCATGGCTTCAGCAGAATACAGCATCTGTTGCTAAGTCGATGCCATTTTGCTGCTGTAGCTCACATCTCACCATGTTATAAATAATCTTTTTCTCTCTTTTATTAAACTTTTATTGTGTTGTATTCTGTGTATGTGTGTTTAGTTGCATTTTTCGTTCATTTTTAATGGGTATGCTGCAATAGTAAAATAGTGATAAATGTTAAAACATCTGAGTACGTTATATGTGATGCCTAATTATTGAAGCTACGTTTGGAATATGTATTATGCTAATCACACTACACTTATCAAAAACTGCCGGATACAGGGAGGTTGTGACGGTAAAATAGTTGATTAACCTATTATGTATGTGTTTTTTAAGGGTTACGACATGTTTTACTGTAGTCATATCCCTAGTTTCAGAATGGTATATGTTTCATATACTGCGGGTGGAATGGACAGTAATACAGGCAGGCACGGCTAATCCCTGGGGTCTGGAAACTGACACAGGTCAGGTCTCGCCATCTGCCAACTCGTCCATCAATTTTGTGTAAATTGAAACAAATTGATTGTTTTATTTGAGAGAAGCTATGCCCTGCGATTCCCAACCCGCAAGCCTGTGGATTATGGGCATATCGATTGTATATGTACAATGTACATGCTGTTGAATATCTCGAGTAATTATTCGAGTGCTGCTTCATACTGATTTTCTTTAGAATTAAAGAAAAGCGGCAAGGTAGACCTTTAATTCTGTAATTCTGTAATTATTTATTGTACACGGAAATAATATAGTTATAATAATAACAAACAAAGAGTATGGCAAAAATATGTACCTTTAGTATTTCAACTTTGATAAATTCTCTCGATAGTCATAATCATAACTTACCTACCTTCGTACCCCTTTATTAGGGGAGGCCTATATTCAGTAGTAATCTAAGCACTGCTATAGGCTGGTGTGGTAGGTATGGTATGATTGTTTTATCTAAAGTTGTATGTACCCTGGTTTCTAATTCTGACATGGCAAATAATATTTTTTGCGTTTTAAAGTATTTCTTGTTTAAAATGTGGTAACATACCTACGATGAGAGAACCGAAAAAATCTTACACTTGCAAATGCAAAGGTAGCTCAGTTAGTATCCCAATAAAAACGCGACGACGGGCTTACAACTATCACTTGAAATGCTAATTGCAATCCACAAAAAAGTGGACGTGCACGGAATAGGGATGAAGCCTAAAAAATTCTAATAAGTCCGTCTTTTACATTATCAAAAATATTGGACACGTATTTTTTTTTTTGATAACAAAAAAATACAATGGTATAGTGCGTTGAAGTTCCGCGTGACGTCACGAGCTCCCACTCGCGAACATACACGCTCTTTATCTCCGGTCCAATATTTTTTGTTGATCTATCGGACGGACTAATTAGATTTATTATTGTTTTACCAAAAAGTCATCCTTATTCAAATTTACAATAGTTGCAACATACCTAGCTGAAGTTGGTTGAAGTAGCAAAGTACTTCCTATATTTGGGTCGGATTGTAGTAGGATTGGTCGAGTGGTTTGCTGAGCCTTACAAAGAGACATAGATCCCTTGTACTTGTATACTTCACTTGGCCCAGGCTACACCCTAAATAGTAATATAAGTTATCTAAAATTACTTGAGCACAACATTATGCAGGTTGAAATATTTTGACGACCTCTATAGCGCAGTGAGCGTAGGCCCGCCTGAGGCGCAGAAGGTTACGGATTCCATTCCCGCCACGACCCAAACGTTTGTATGATGTCTGCAAATATTTGTGTTGGGTCTAGGTATTTTCTATGTATATATTCACAAAAAAATGTAGTATAACAATCATGTGGTTCACATAATGATTCCCACCTCTTAACAAATGTTTATATGATATGCAAATATTTGTTTGGTGTCGGTGTGTTTTCTATGTATATATGTATGTATTTACAAAAAAAATATGTTTGAAGTATATCAGTCATGTTCCCATAATACAAGCTCTGCTTAGTTTGGGGCTACATGACGCTATGCGGAAGTGCTAAGCAAAGAGGTTGGATTTTTTTATGTAGCCAAACATTATTATTTGTGATTCAACTTTCCCAAAAGCATTTGACTCTACAGGATCCTGTATCTACCTACTTCGAAAAGTAGATTAGAAACTTTAATGCCTTTAAGCCTTACTGAGTTTAAACTTCACGCACGAACTCTCTTTAACGTTCGCCAACTCCAATTGACGAGTTTATCTTGAGAAGTTTTCAAAGCTTTAACTCAAAGTTATGATTAGTCAAAATTACGAATATGAACTTATTATTATCTGTCCGTTCTCCCAGTTTTTTGTGGCTGAACACAAAAAAGGGCAGACAAACAACGTCTACTGGTAACGCAGTGGGCATAATGCTAAGTCGGGGCGTATTTGCAGCTGTATCACACAATACCTATGTATTAATAAAGATTTTATATAACGCCCTCCGGCCAGGTGGAGTGACGATTTGCTTAAGGCTGCTGGTAGAAGCTGGATGCGTCAAATTCGCAACAGGGCGCAATGGCGCTCATTTAGTGAGGCCTATGTCCAGCACTGGACTGCTATTTAGGGTCATAGCGCCCTGCACACGTAAAGTTCGAAACCGCGAGAAACAGCACGTGCCATTCCAACCCGCACTCCGAAAAGTACGTGAAGATGCGCGGGGCTGACAGTCCGATCTGGCATGTAGCCGCGAAGGCAAATCATAAATACCAGATTTACAGCACTTGTTATATTTAACGCTCGTAATATGAAACGAAAAAAAAGGAACTTATCTGCTTTGCGGATATTTCAATTTCCTCTAGCATTTAAAATGCTCTTCGACGCGCACCGGTAACTGTGAATCGTAAATTATATAGTATTCTATGGTTAGTGTATGTTCTCAGTTATTGTCTGTGCTGAATAACTATTTATCTTATCTTCTTATCATTTAAGTGCGGCAATCTCTACGCCGTAGAGTCTGTAGTAGCTTGTTCTACGAGACGCTCTACGCCGTAGTATTTATATTACGCTAAAGGCTACGTAGTAGAGCTTAGTCTACGAAATAATATAACCGTAGAATTACGATCTACGGCACAAAGTAAGGGTTCGAAAAGTTTTGAATCATTATTTTTCTACATTAATAGCAATAAATTACTCCTTACTTTTTATGTAGTAAGTTGTCTAATCATTATCTAAATCCTATCCAATATTATAAATACGAAAGTAAGTTTGTTTGTTATTAAAATCTGTTTTTATACCTACGATTGCTACCACGATTTGATCATGATCAATCCACTGGACGTAGGTATCTCCCAAGGTACGCCACTTAGCCCGATCACCAGCTCCTCTCATCCACTGTCTACCAGCTACATTGCTTTATTCAACCTCATTATCATCATCGGCCTAAAGCAGTTCACTGCTGGACGTAGGTTTACCCTAATGAGCGCCATTGCGCCCTGTCCTGAGCTCGACACATCCAACTTTGACCAGCGGTCGTTTCACAAATCGTCAATCCACCTGGCCGGAGGAGGTCCTACACTACGTTTGCTGCGTTTGTTATTTTACTTCATTATTTACTATCTTTAAAAAACTGTCCTAAGAATGAATATAACGTGAAGGTTACTATGATACCTACGTCATTATGATCTGCAAATAAAATTTATAAGTTGGCTCGTATAAAGGCTGCGCGGACCAACCACCGAACTAATTGACTCCTCTAATACAATATGTTTATGCAACTTCTCTAAATGCAAAAGAGTACATCTCAACCTATCACATCACGCTAATATTATAAATGGGAAAGTCTGTGTGTGTGTGAGTAAGTATGTGTGTTCCCACTCAACGGCTCTGTAACGGTTGAACGAATTTGGATGAAATTTCGAATATAGATGATTTCATTTTATCCTGGTACCACGCAAAGAAAGCCTCACGCGGAAGCTAGTGTTATATAATTACTTCGAAAGAAATTATTTAAAATTGTAAAAATTGCACGCACAATTCAAGAGATAATCCTTGTGTTCATTCATTTAACTCTAGAAAAAGCTTCAGAAACAATGGTCTTTATAGAAAACTAGCCGCCCGTTCCGGCCGCGCGGGTTTTAGTAAGGATCCCCAATCTTTTCTAGCAATAAATATAGCCTATGTTACTCTTGTTGAAAGTAGCTTTCCAATGGTGAAAGAATTTTTGAAATCGGAACTGTAGTTTTTGAGTTTATTCATTACAAAAATACACACATACAAACATAAAAATTTCCTCTTTATAATATTAGTGTAGATGTAGATGAAAAATCGATTTTCGTGCTTCATAATAAAATCCACAGTTTAGTGGCCTAAATACACCAGTTGCCAGAAATAGTAAAATAGAGCTTTTATAAGGCGGCAGTCGGACTGCGACATGTACTAGGAAATATTAATTTATGGTTTGTGTAAAGGGAAATGTTGAAACACTCAGAAAAAGGTCTATCCTCAATAACGTGGCAAAATGTTATAGCTAATTTAAACTCTATTTAAATATATGTAAAGATAAAAACTATTTTCATGAAACAATAAATAGGTACTAACTTCCGCCCGTGGCTTCGCTCACGTGATACCGGGATATAAAACTTATGTGTTATTCCAGACGCCCCATTTAGTAACTCAGTTGCATACTGAAATGATACGTACCGGTCCTGTATTTACAAACTTTAACTAAATGATAAATAAATACAAATTTTTCACGCGCAATGGTGCTCATTAGGGGGGCCAAGGTCCAGCAGTGGACTGCTATACGCTGATGATAATGTATAAATAATGCTGAACGATATCACACAGCATCATGTAGCCCCTAACTAAGCAGAGCTTGTATTATGGGAACCACAAGATTGATATACTACATATACACAGTTCTTTTTTGTAAATTCATACTTATCATACATAGAAAACACCCAGACATGAAACAAATATTTGCAGAACATGCAAACATTTGTCTTTCGGCGGGAATCGAACCCACAAACTTCTGCGTCTCCAGCGGACCTTCGCCTACTGCGCCACAGAGGCCGTTTTTCGACACTTTGACAGTTTGTTAATTGACGTTCTTTGAATTTCGACAGATGAAGTCAAAGTTTACAAATAAAGGTCCAGTGCTGACCATTTCGGTGTTCTGAGATACTAAATGAGTCCTAAGCTAAGTATATTCCAAGTTTCATCCAAATCCGTTCAGCCGTTACGGCGTAAAGCGACCACAAACATACACACACTAAATTTCGCATTAATAATACACTAATAAAAATAAATTAATAATAATGCATTAATAATAGTTAGTGTGATACACCACGAAATTTTGTTCATCGAAGGGTATACATATGAATAAAGCTACATAGTTAGGATGGTATTACATTGTAAATAAATGAGGTATATTCAGCTCTATTATCATGTATAAATAATGATAAAAAAACTGACTTTAGTGTGTGTGTGAATGAATAGACTGTTCAGTCGTTTATAAGGCTATTAATAGTTAATTCATTGATTGAAGGGTATGCCCCAAGTGAATGGTTCAACACATTGACAAATTGTTCTGTCCAAGAAAATTAAACGCTACGTTTTATTTTATTTTAATGTGGACAAGGCAAACCGCCGTTCCCGTTTGTTTTGGAAGTTTATATGCATCCAAAGGTTGCAAGAGATCGCTTAAGCGATAAGGTCGCCCATTGTAGCCTTATTTTTAATACCATTTTCCGTTTTCAGGTAGGTATCTAGATCCACCTATGTGGTAAACGCATAGATCGTACGGGATAAATTTATAGAAAAAAAAGTTTATTGTTAGTTGTATGAACAAAGAACTATGCAATTATTTTTTACTTTTTAATTTTGATTTTGAAGTGGGTTTTGTTTCTGAATATCTATTTTTCAAAAACTCAGAAGCATTGATATATACTGTTGTTACTAAGAAGTAATAAAACTTACAACCAAAATTATAAGAGTTATACACTTTCGTAAACTACAAGTTTTCTGGATTAAAAATGTCATGTGACGTAATTTTGCTAGATAAAGTGTTAAAATTCACTTTACTCTGAATGTCAATTCATACGGCTTATCTCTACTTTCTTATATCCATAAGTCATTCGCTAGATAGGGATGCATACTTTATCTCAATTCGATTGCCGTGACCGCATTTCTATGAAACTGCATAGCATTTTATTCGAGCGCCCTGTTACGATTTTCTTTTTGATCTCATTTGAAGTCGAATTGAGAGAAGTATGCATCCCTTTCTAGCTAATGATATATGGATATAAGAAAGTAAAGATCAGACGTATGAGTTGATGTTCAGAGCATGAATGAATTTTAAGTCTTGCTTTAGTCATAGTTCTTTGCTTTGCAGGTTTCGCTCTGAATTGATTGAATACCGCTCCTGCTTATGAAGTAACTTGCTTCCGCCCGCCGCTTCGCTTGCGTGGTACCCGGGTAAAAAGTAGCCTAAGTGTTAAACATGTCGCAAAAATATGCAAAAAATATATTCCAAGTTTCATTCAAATCCGTTCAGCGGTTACGGAGTTGAGTGGGGACAAAAATACTGACATACACAAACTAGCTCGCATTTACAATATGAGTGTAATGTGATGTGGTGTAATATCATCATCATCATCATCATCAGTTCATATGCGTCCACTGCTCTATATCCTCCCCCAATTAGCGCCATTGCGCCCTATCCTCAACTTGTATATTTTCGTAATTATTCTTATTCAAAAGTACATTAAGTGAATCTTCGTATGTTCATATCCAATCAACAACTAAATTTTTACGTAAAATTTTCCTTTTCTGGTCTGTTTATTTTTTTATGTATGTTAGGTATATATCCATAAAAGTTTATGTATAAATTGTATATTAGTCTGTTGTTTCCATAACACAAGCTTGGGGCGTAAGGGATAACATCCGCCACCTTCGGAACTCAAGCCAACCTCACCTGCCCGTGGTGTACCATGCTAACAAACGGGGCTATGGCAGCTGCCTGATTGCAGCATAGCGCAGCTTTACTCCAGCACAACTAAATTCTCTGACTTCCGGCAGCGGCTTCAGTGGCTGTGGTCTGGAATCTCCAACCCGCATGCCCAATGTGGGGATTATAGGCATACCTCCCTCCCTATAAAGCCTATGTCCAGCAATGGACTGATAAACGCTGATATTGTTGTAAGCTCTGCTTATATTTGGGCTGTAATGATGTTGTGTGAAAATAAAAGCGACTCAAACACTTTAGGCCCCCATTAAATGACTTTACAGAATTTCAATATTACTTAGCTTTTAGAATGCTCTACTAAATCTCTATATTTGTCAACAGTCGTCTTGTCTCAATATTTGTACATTGAAATACGGATTCAGCTCTGCTCCAGCTTAAAGTATTTTAGCTACTTTTCTTCCAACGCCTTACTTTAGAATACAGTAGGGGCCAAACCATACAACGCTCTACCACCACTTTTCGCTATAGCTGAAAACCAGGGTTGAGTGCCGATTACCCATTCAACACATGCTGAACACTATTTTGGTACAGAACTGCTTTGTAACGAATATCATGAGTAGCGGATTACTAGTAAATAATTTATTTTTTGTTTTTTTGTTATGCATTTTAAGTAGTAACTTGATATATATTTTTTTGTTTTGTGTGAATTGTATAACTTTACTATCGTTTTTTAATCAGTTCAAGGTTTTATTTTTTATCTTTCTTATGTACATAATTTTTTTTTTGTACCAAATAAAGGTTTATTCTATTCTATTCTATTATACTTAGGGCATTGTTGTCAGGAGGCAAAGACAGAGACGCTCAATGGTGCCGACTTCAATTATTTGAAAGTTCATTATTTCATAATTAAAATAAATAAAATAAATAAATAAAGAACAATTTCGATTGGTGCCGAAACACGCGTTATTATTTACCTCTTTGTTTTAGGGTAAAAGAGGTTACAACCATCTTCGGAAGCCAACATCATCGGCTCGTGCTACACCCTGCTAACTAACAGACGGAGCTTTGGGGGCGGCCGACTGCAGCATAACGTCGGCTATGGTGAATCTTCTGACAGCCTACGGGAAGCTGGGGTGCGAGAAGCTATGCCCTGCGATCTACAACCTGCATGCCCAGCGTGGGGATTATGGGCAATTTTTCCAAAAGTGTATTCGCTGGTGTTTTTGTTGATTTCTTATAAATTCTGCGGCACGGCAAGTTGACTTCTACTTACATGCATTTTTTTAAAATACATACACATTGTACATAGGAAACCTCCAGGACCGAGACAAATATTAGAGATTCATACAAACATTTATCTCGCAGCGAGAATCGAACGCGCAACCTTCTGCGTTTCACACGGGCCTTCGCCCACTGGGTTCTTCACAAAGGTCGTCAAATATTTAGAATAGAATAGAATATAAATAGTTTATTACAAGAAGTATGGTATAAAAGATGTGTGAGATTTGTGATAGTCCTTCTGAATGGATCCAGCTATCCTAACATGAGTTAGGATCAACCCCAAAGGTGTATTTACGTCAAATTGCCACGTTTCCCGTGCTCCTTTGTAAGGAAGCTCGAATTTCCCCTGGGATCGCGTCATTTCGATACTACAGTGAACTAATGGGGCTGAAATATCGCGACTTGCCATGTGCCGGCATGCAATAATATGGTGATGAGTTTATACAATCCTCCTCGTCGATGACGGCGACCCTAGTTGTTTGTGTTCAACGTGGACCCAAATATCTGGCCAGACCAAATTTGGTTTTAAATACCATATTACTTGAATTACAATAGAGTTGACCAGCAGAATTGTAGGTATATAGGAGGGCTTAGACTCAAAGTGTTTGGCATTTTGCGCAAAGAGTATAATAATGTGCGGTGTAGTTGTAGTACCTCATTTTTCAGCTTAGTATAAAAGTCGACTAGTGGAACCCTTTGAATTCGTCTACGTAGAAGGTTTTTAACTTTAACCATGCTGTACCCAACAGAAAAGGATTTGGGTGATATGGAATAAATATTGACTATGTATACTGTATACATGAGATAAGTTACTTTTTATCCGCTACCACGCGAGAGAGAATTAATAAATAAATAAAAATAAATAAATAATGCTGAACAATATCACACAACAACGTATAGTCGCAAACTAAAGAGCTTGCACTCGAGGAATCACATGATTTACTCCATACATAAATTTTCTTTGTAAATATATACATTTTATTATACATAGAAAACACTCATTATGTTGTTACAATACTAATACTACTAAGTATACACGGTAGCAGATGCTTAGAAACCGATTGTAATTCTCCGTAACTAATAAAAAAGAACCCAACACGCCATTGAAACCGATTTCAAAGGTTTCAAAGCCTCATGTGGGAGATAATCCTGGGAGCGCATGGCAAGGGTTTTCACCCCTCGAAGCAGCTTTTATGATTCTTGAGTTGCATTCTTAATGAGCTCAACGTGGATTTTTATGACGTAAAGAAATCTTTGCGATATAATGGATATGATTATGACTTGTTATTGAACATGAGTAATGTTAAAAATAACTAGTTGTAATGCATACGATGTTTTCCTTCAAGGAACAAAAATCAAATGGTATGGCCGGGACTCCATTAAATTTTTTTTTTTATAGTTCTTGAAGATGAAACAAGCACATGGCCTACCTGATGTTGAGTGGTAACCATTACCATCGAGCATTACATCGTAGATAACGTTTTTTTGGAATATGAAGATAATAAGCCTCTTGTGCTTGTAATTTCACCGGCACCCAGACCCTTCAAACCGAAACACAGCAAGAAATAGGCATGGTGGCAGTACTTCCCCGGACGAGCCTCCACAACGAACTCTAATACTACTTACTAATTCATTGCAATTCTTTATTATTATGATTTTTATAATACTTGTGAATGGGAACAACATGAGTTAGAAGTTTGGTTTTTTCAGAGCTCCATGGGATTATAGACCTGAAGTATTTGATATTATTTATTTAATTTGATAATGATGAAAAGGGTCTTGACAGACAGACAGACGGACGGACAGCTTTATTTTTCTCTCTCTCTCTCTCTCACTCGCTCTCTCATACACAGTCTGTAACCGTCTCTTTCTAACAAACATTTATTCGTTTATTAGTTAGCTTCAGGACACTTGCCAAGCATCTTGTAGTACGGTCAGTCAAAAAGTCAAAAAGCTTTGGTTCTATTATGAGCATACCGTATGTTTGTAATACCGAATCTGCAGATATTTTTTTCCGAAGTAAGGTAAAGTGTTTTTTTTTTTGGGTGGCTGTTATAAGTTTTATGTTTTGTTTATGTGTTAAAAGCGTCTATGTAATTGTAACTTCTGGTCAATTTAAGTAATGAGGGATTTACGCTTATAATTAGTTCTATTTAAAAAGAAATATTTGGAGATTCAGTCCTTCGAGTAAATTGTCTGAAAAAATACCTTCTAGGCAGATACAAAACGCAAACTCGCGTGAAAAAAGTCTTTATTACCTACCTTCCTACTCTGAGATGAAAACTGACAGAAACTCCAAACAAAGAAACAAAGGTTTTCTCTTTAAATCTACACTAATAATATTATGAAGAGGACTTTTTTTATTTTGGTGTGTGTGTATGTTTGTAATGAATAAACACAAAAACTACTGTGCCAATTTCAAAAATTCTTTCACCATTGGAAAGCTACATTCACAATGAGTAATATAAGCTATATTTATTGCTAGAAAAGATCAGAAATCCTTACTAAAACTTAAGTAACGTAACCCAAGGTGTAAAAAAAGTGCCCTAACCCGTGCGAAGCTGGGACGGGCCGCTTGTTGTGTAATAAAGCCCACATTAAAATGATAAATAAATAGCTTCCACCCGCGCCTTTGCTCGTGGGATACTCTGATAATGATTATTTTGTAGTCTTGATCTAGAAAAATTAAAAAATGTGCAAAATTTAAAAATATGTCCGTTATGTAGAATACGCTAATAGGTGTGAAGAAGTAATAAATTTAAATCCAAATAAACTTTCGGCTTTGTAATACTTCAATTGTTAGTTTTTGATTTTTTGTTTATATTTCGCCCAATGCCCCTGCAGTGGGACGAAAAAGCCTAAATAAAAAAATGTTTATCAATTTATGTCTCTAACCGTACAAATATTGTGCCTACAAATTGTACAAGAAGTATCACGAATCTAGGTTTGTCTGAGGCCTGATTTTATTCATATTCTTAGCCCTTATGAAATGGGTCAAGATGATATTAGTTTGTTCTACATCCGAGAGAGCTATTAAAAGCTCAGATTTATTAACTAGCTAGAAACATCTTTATAACTTACTTTATCGTTTTTGATACTTTATCATAAAGATGTTGGTCCCGGCTTTTACAGTCGTTAAGCCGTGTTGGAGACCTTCGGGTGGCCTAAAAACTCCGACACCATAGTAGGCAACTAGCTCATACAAAGAAAAAGAAGAAAAATATCGTTTTTGAAACTCTTTGACGTGAATAACGAATGTTATGCATTTACGATATCTTTTGGAAGATTAATAGGCTAGTTAACCCACTGCAACTTCGTTTGCTTGTATTAAAATTACCAATTTCAATATTTTTCATTTTAAGACTGTTCTTTTGAGTTTTCTTTTTTTCAAAACCACCATTAATATAGCAAAAAAAAAGATATTCAAATAAGTCCAGCTATTTTCAAGTGTTTGCATGGCGCGTGGCAATTGATTTTTATAAATGTGCCTACATAGAAGATTTTATTTAAACTCACACCTTAGAAATTAATTAGTTATTTATCAAACATAATAGGTATTCAAAATTATAAAGAGAAAAGTATAATGGTATGGAAACCATTGAAATCAAAAGGCTCAATTGTTAACCACAGAGACAAAAGCTTTGTTGATGAATTGAACGCAGTTGGACAAACATCAATTTAATTAATATTGATTTATTGAGCGTGCAGAATTATATTTAGAACTAGTGGGGACCTGCGGCTTCGTGACTCACCAATTTTACAACCGCGCGGTCCAAGTGACGTAATTCTGTAAAATCTTGGACAACCTGTACACAAGGACTACCCACACTTCTGTATACTCGTAGGTACACTACCTACAACAAAACAAAGTTCTGTATCAAAGTGTTCTCAATTTTTGAATGCAGTAGTTTCCCTAAACGTTTCATTATCATCATCAGCGTAGAGCGATCAACTGCTGGATATGCTGGGCCTCCCCTAATGAGCGCCATTGCGCCTTGTCCTGATTTCGACGCATCTAGCTGTTACCAGTAGCCATCTGCAGATCGTTACTCCACCTGGCCTGAGTCCATCCACTGGTTATCAGTTCTTTGGTAGTTATGGCCAGCCCACGGCCACTTTGGCCTGCTAATTCTCTGCACTATGTCGACAACTTTAGTACCATGTCGAATAGTCTAGTTGCGCAAAGCGACTTTCTCTAAATTTTTCCCATTATTTAATCCCCCTGTCAGTTAAAAAGAGACGAATCCACAAATATTTCTCTCTAAATTAACAATTTATCATGTTTTTTGTCAACGCTAACCTAATTACTTTGCAGTTGTTTTACAAGAAGCTAGGACAGACAAATGCTGCTTTTCATTGATAAATCGTTCTTTGGAAAAGAAGCAAAAAGAAAAGAAAACGCAGACAATTGCCTAACACAAGTATGTAAATCACTAAATACCTACATAATGCTGGGTATTATCACAAAGCATCATTTTGCCCCAAACTAATCTGAACTTGGTTCCTTATGGGAGGAGTCACATGACTGATGTTTTAACATTTTATTTTGTAAATACTTACTTATTATGCATATAAAACAACCAGACCCGAGACAAATATTTGCAAATAATACAAACATTTGTCTCGCGTCGAGAATTGAACCCGCAACCTTCTGCATCTCAGGCGGGCCTTCGTCCACTGCGCCACAGAGGTTGTCGAAGTGTATCGAATGCGCCTCACAAAGCCTCCATTCTAACGAATTTAATGTTATATTTTCTCACAGCCTGTGTATTTTCTGTACCAATTTTACGAAAATAACACATTGTTTTGGCAGAACAGAATTACTCCTCACCCAATTCAATTCAATTTGTATTATAAGTTCGTTATTTTCGGACACGTCCGCTCTGCCCTCGGAATTTTCTACTCACTGAGCAAAAGGTTCTTCCTACACAAAACCACTGAAGGTATAAAAGTGGGTTATTTGATGACATCGTTCTTGAAACATGAATACGTTGATCTCCGATCGGATATCTATTTAAAATAATGGTAATTTTGATCTGTGTGTTTATTGGGAGTAAGCTTGCATGTGAATTCAAATTCTAATTTAAATTCGTTTATTATTACAAGATATAACATTAGAGATTCATCCACTACGTTATACCTATCTAATTTCTATCAAAAAAGACAACTAGAAAAAAATACAACGTAACATCCTAAAGTATAATATTGTTGCGTAACCCGCTGGCAATCAATAGCCTGTTCTAGTATATATATAATAGAACCTTAAACATTAACTTAAATCTTTTAGAATGGTAACATAGACTACATCTAACTACTTACTTTACACTTACTTTACTTTACTTTACTTTACTTTACTTTACTTTACTTTACTTTACTTTACTTTACTTTACTTTACTTTACTTTACTTTACTTTACTTTACTTTACTTTACTTTACTTTACTTTACTTTACTTTACTTTACTTTACTTTACTTTACTTTACTTTACTTTACTTTACTTTACTTTACTTTACTTTACTTTACTTTACTTTACTTTACTTTACTTTACTTTACTTTACTTTACTTTACTTTACTTTACTTTACTTTACTTTACTTTACTTTACTTTACTTTACTTTACTTTACTTTACTTTACTTTACTTTACTTTACTTTACTTTACTTTACTTTACTTTACTTTACTTTACTTTACTTTACTTTACTTTACTTTACTTTACTTTACTTTACTTTACTTTACTTTACTTTACTTTACTTTACTTTACTTTACTCTACTCTACTCTACTCTACTCTACTCTACTCTACTCTACTCTACTCTACTCTACTCTACTCTACTCTACTCTACTCTACTCTACTCTACTCTACTCTACTCTACTCTACTTTACTTTACTTTACTTTACTTTACTTTACTTTACTTTACTTTACTTTACTTTACTTTACTTTACTTTACTTTACTTTACTTTACTTTACTTTACTTTACTTTACTTTACTTTACTTTACTTTTGGTACACCAAGAAGACAAAACTATAATTAGGAATCAACAAAAAAAGATTGGGTTAGTAATCTAATTTAGAAGCCTTCACAATAACTGAGACACTTAAGTTCAATCGCCGTGAATAATTGGGGGCTCGATTCTCGAAAGATAATAAAAAGGGTAAGTATCTAATAGAGTTCTTTGTAATACGCTCGCCCGGCTGCGTACTGCGTACTGTATGGCAGTAGTACCAATGCAGTGAAGCAGCATTATTGTTTTGATTGTATAGGGTGTGAGTGTGGCATCCACTGTACGGGAAATGATCTATTCATGAGGTACCATTCATGTAGTAGTCGGCTTTATCGGCGGCCGAAACTGGGCTACAAGTTAGCTATCCTTTATTGGTTGGGGAGTAGTGAGTAATTTAGCAGCGCCGGTATTATTCATGGAAATATGGTTCAGCGTATGAGTAACTCAGCCTGAGTACCGTGATGTGGATCCCGGCAGCAAGACCTACTGCTCCTGGTGTTTGCCAGTTTAATCTGCCTCATAATCTACCGGTTCGTATAGGGACGTTAAACACCTTTGTCGATAAGATTGGACGTTGAATGAAAATAATATATATTTTAATAGCTTTTTACTCATTTGGGACTGTCCCTGGTTTAAATAAACATTAAAATCCGACAAATTTGTCACTGTTCGACCAGTTTGAACCTACAATTGTAAAAATTACAATTGTTTACTCATTATGGGCTATAGTTTTCGAAAATTATAGCTATAATTCTACAATTTTGTAAATTTTCAATCATTACTTTGTACGCAGCCATTTTTAACCGACTTCAAAAAGGAGGCGGTTCTCAATTCGACTGTATGTTGTTTTTTTTTTGTATGTATGTTCCGCGATAATTCCACCAATAATAAATCGATTTGGATGATTCTTTTTGTATATATAATATATATAAAAAATATTCCTGAGAGATTGATGCTTTTCCTGCAAAACTCAAAAAACCTCATACTCACTTGTAATTTGCGCCAATAGATACCGTAGGTTCTTATCTCATCATTATCATCATCATCAGCCTATAGCAGTCCACTGCAGGACATAGGGTTTCCTTAATGAGCGCCATTGCGCATAAAACCTTTATTACAGCTCTAAAAAGCGAAAAATAAACTTAATAAGGTATTTAATTCAAAGAAAAAAATAAAATACTATATATTATATGTGCTAGGTCTGTTATCTGTTTCAAGTCGGCGCTAAGTCGATAGATAGGTATGATACTTCGCTTCTGCCATATCAAATGACCCAACGCGTTCGTAAATGCGTGAGCGTAGAGAGGGCGGGGACCTCTACCTACGAAGGTACTGCACCGACTTCATACAGAGGTGGTCCCATATAAATTTTATATCTGAGAGATTGGTATCTTTCCCCCTAAACTCAAAATAGGAGTGACAAAGGCCCGGGGAGCAGGATTTATCAAAAAGAATTAAGCATGTAATTCACACATTGTCATTAATTCCGGAGAAAGACAAAAATCAAATTACCTACTAAACAACACGTCAATATTTAGCAACTCTATATAGTATCTATTTGAGTTAAACTAATTCACCAGCAATTTACAACAATATTTTCGACCGTTACGTGCTCAGCCGATGAGCTAGAAAACTTACGTCTCGCTGAATTTTCTGTCATGGACTGATTATGACGACGACATAGAGATGAGAAATGTTGAAAATCAATCGTTGCGGTACATCAAAATGGGGGACACAATTCATAAATGTGGAAGCAGTGGACTGCTAGAGGCTGATGACATGAAAAAGCTGGGATCAACATCTTAGCCTGCTTTTCGAAGCACGGAAGCGATCTAAAAGCCCACTAAACGGTCACCCTATCAACTAGTGACCACATGGAGTGTTGCTATGAACACCAAACTAAGCCACGCCACGATCGTGTGCTAATGCTAATTAATCTGTAAATAAATTCAAAAATGACGATAAACGTAATCTCTGGTATAAAGCTTATTATAAAATTTCTGATTATTTAGGTGACAAAAAAGCCTTGGATGAAACTGTCTCCAACTCCCTCAAAAACAATGTAATAATTAAGAATAAAAATTTTAATAACATGGAATTTAAAAATATATAAGCCAAGCAGAGTTTCTTGCCAATTCTTCTCTGTTTGGTCGCGTTGCGAATTGGTGAGGATTACAACAATGACGATTCAAAGTGTACTTTAAAGTTCCAATTGAATAAATAAATTTTTATTTCATTTGATTTCATTTCAAATTTTCATTTCATTTCATTTCAATGATCTTTTAATTGTGTATTGTAACATGAAGGTTTCTTTGTTAATCAATAACGTATGTAGGTAATGCCCCTTTATGTACCTACATAACAATTTACCACTGTGTACAATGCGTTCACAGTTGTAAGTTCCCTCGGGTATATTAGCCTAGTCATTAGCCTGGAGCCATGTGCTAATTATAAATTTATCTGGGCCGTGGGTGACAGGGCAACCTGCTGGTCAGCTTTGCTCAAACACGATTACCTAAGCTGCTTAGGTAATTATATTAATGAGTACGCTTAGACTAATGTACTATCGTTTATATTACTTAGAATACGTTTATCAGTTTTTTATTTGAGCTACATTTTTAGTGTGACGTTACCGAACCGGTCAATCGAACCCTATGGTGCCGCTTTGTCCGTCCGTCCGTCTGTCAAAGCTGATTATTAAAGGAACTACATAAACTACCGACTTGAAATTTGGGATAGATTTAAAATGAACTAACTGAAAAGATTGCTAGTAAAAAAATATTTTCATTTTAATTCCCAAAAAACAAACAAAAACAAACATCTTCATGGCTTTTCCCCAACATGGATATCTTCAAATATTGGTCAGTACGCAAATCTATTGAGGATACCTTAACGGGGGTCGTCAGAGGCAAGTCCAAATATAACGTTCGATACATGCCCACTTTTTGCAAGCAGCTAGCATTCCAGGTGACAGATTGCAAGCCCATCGCCGCATTTTCATTCCCAAAAGGTCAAAAATAAGAAACGTCAAAATTTCAAACTGGTGCCAATAGGTCGAGTGGCATATCATATGAAAGGGGTCAGTTAGCCCAGTTAAAAGCAGTTTTTTAAGTTTGCAAAGCGAGAAATCTGAAACTAAAATATGTTACAGAAGAATATCTATATTTTACATGAAAATTATATCGAAGTCCCAACCTAAAACAGTATTTGAGAAGTTTTCCAAAGTTGGGGGGGTTGAAAAATAAAAGGGGAGGTTGTTAGGTCGAGTGGGGTATCAAATGAAAAGGCTTGATTTGAATCGTATAAATCCGTTAATATTTTTTTGATATCATGCTCAGTTTTTGATTTGATATGATCAAAGAAGATCAAAAAATGACCTATCTCCCCCCCCCTCCCCTTTATCTCCTAAGTTTTCGAAGTAAAAAACCTGAAATTTATACATATTATAGAAGTATATCTATATTTTACATACTTATTCACCGAAAACAGTTTTTGAGAAATCTTCCAAAATGGTGTCGATCACGAAGACTAGCCAAAAATTATTCGTTTCGTAGACATAAAATTTTGGCCGATGAGAAAGCGTAGATCCAAAATAACGATTTGCCATTGGCCAAAAATATTCATTACGCTTACGATACGTCGTTGTTTGGTAGTTGGAATATTAGGCGGAAGGACAGGTATAGTGTCCAGCATTATTCTTTATATATTTAGTTTCTGCCCGCGGCTTCGCTTACATGGTACGGGGATAAAAAGTAACCTATGTGTTAATGCAGTTCATAAACTATGTAGGTGATTGATTAGATCTTGATTAGAGTGATTTAAGAGCCTTGTCTCTTGTCGGTACAGTGATCATGCAAATCCCTCCAATTTGCTCTTTCCGTTGCGGTCTCTTTCACTTCCATAAACATGATGGCGACCTTCCCTTACTATCTTCAAATAATGTTAAATCATCATCAATCAATATCTCAATATTATATTATTATACATATAATATAAATGTAACGGATCGCTGTATGTACATGAAACACATATGAGAAAAAATATTATTGGGAACTTTATCAACGTTTATCAACTTTAGAATTATTGTCGGTTTATCTCTTTATTTGTTTTATATCTGTGCGTTTGTGCACGTATCCCAGAAACGGATTATCCGATTTATATGTAGTTTTCACTATTATATTGTGGTAAGCTTCAATTGGTTCATAAATAAAAAAATTATGCCAATTTAAAGAATCACGTCGGTCACGGAAATTAATATATATTTAATAACCAATGTAAGTTGACCTCAGATCTATATCACCAGTAATCAATAATCCTACTAAATGTGAAAGTTTGTGAGTACAGATGCATGTTTGTTACTCTTTCACGCAAAATCTACTGAAAGGATTTTGATGAAACTTGGAATATACTAGTAGTTTACGACCAGCGGGGTGATCGGCTAACTCTGTTGCAAACAGAAATGATTGAAACCGATCCTGTTTTTACAAACTTTGACATTTCATCCGTCGAAATTCAATGAACGTTAATTGACAAACTGTCACAGTTTGTTTAAACAGGATCGGTGTCAATCATTTTTGTTTGCAACAGAGATAGCCAATCACTCCGCTGCATTAACATTATAGCAAAGCGGCGGACGGAAACTAGTGTTGTTATATAAAATGATCTCAACATCTTCTCCACTTCTAGGCATCTTACAACTGTGGCCCTGTCACAGCTACATCAGCACGTGGATACCTATTTACGATTTCGATGCGGCATAAAGCTAAGACCGGGACCTATTTTTACTCTAGGCAATAGCAAAGGTAAGAAATTTTCCTATTAGTTTTCAAATAAATGTATTAAATGTATTCTATATATTTTATATCATGTGGTTCCCATAATACAAGCTCTGCTTAGTTTGGGGCTACATGATGCTGTGTGATTACGTCCTGCATTATTTATTTATTTATTCTTCTACTTCTTTTTTATCTGGCTCATCATGTGTTATTCGGTGAAAAGAAAAAAACGTGAATTATTCATTTTGTATTTTTTCAGTCTACCTACACTACACTCAAATCGAGATTACACAGTAACATTAATCAGTAACTCAAATAAATGAAAATCCAGATCGTAACGTTAATAAAATAACGTAAAAGTTTTAAATAATGTTCAAAAGGCTCTCCAATTAGAAGTCTTGCCGTGCCCGTCGGTTATGAATGGCATAATTTAATTCCACTGCCAAAAGCAGGAATCAGCTTTCCTTGGCATAAATACGCTATGAAAATTATGTATTTTTTATATTCGAATTTTTTAAGGGAGTCCCGACCGTACCATTTTATTTTTTGTCCCTCGAAGGAAAACATCGTGTACATTATATATAAAATCCAGTTTCCATTTAAACGCTTATGTGCTCTGACTTATTTCAACAACGTCGCGGAAGACCGCGTATAAGATGGTAGAAGATTGGCATATTCTGTGCCGAATATTTTGCGTAGGAGAGGGAAGAATAGAGAGAATGAGGGAAGTCCTGTGCCCAGCAGTGGGATATTAAGGGCTTATAATAAATAATAATAATGCACTGATCAAATCCCTACTGTAGCAAAATATGCGATAACTCATTTTTTATTAAGAGGCTCTCACAGCTGGTTCAAGGGTTCAGGTTCAGATACACGTTGAAATATGTAGTCTTTAGATACGTTCAAATGAGGACAGGGCGCAATGGTGCTCATAGGCGAGGCCTATGTCCATCAGAGAGACAGCTATAGGCTGATGATGAAATACAGTCAAGTGTCATAGTCTTTCATCCAGTCAAAGTCAGTTCATTCTTTATTCAATAGCTTTTGGGATAATTTCCCACAATTTCGTCAGTATCATGTATATTGTAAAATAAAAAGATGTGCCTGATTTTTCTGATTAAAAATGCCCAAAAAGAGGTTGTGTCTCGTTTCTTCCTTTGTTTAACACAAGAGAAAACAAGAGATAGCCCGCCCCCTTTTGGAAGAAAATATGAGGCACACTTTTTTGTTCAAAGCGCGTATTGTCTTGTACGTTAATACTAGTAGTAATTCCATAGTCAAGTCATCCAGTTTTCAGTCAGGTGCAGCTGAACCAATGAGTTTTTCTAATGGGAGTTTGCGCTTTGAACAAAAATTTGTGCCTAATGTTTTCTCCGAAAAAGGTGTAGTTTTTCTTATTGTGTAGTGTTTCATAAAAGAAGAAACGAGACACGATAGAGCATTTTCAAGATAGTTAGATAGACGCAGAGTTTTATTCAAAGCGCGGATTCCCTTGTACGTTAGCACTTGTAGAAATCCATGGCCTTGACCAACAATCTAACACCACTAACATAATTCCCATTCAGTACATCGTCTTCAATTAGTATTCACCGCACAAACATTGACACAAACAGTAATACCAATAAATGGACAATTCCCGAGGGAAATTCAATTTAGTCTCCTAAACTTCGTACAAACGAACCAACAGTATGTATGGGGCATGACGAGCCACAGCCAAAACACGGTACAGCTGAATCCCTGTTCGAATTATTCTGTACCCTATTACGATCACCTAAATTCGTTAACTTTGTGGTATGTCATTGGAGTTTCCAACTTAATCATCATCATCATCCACAGTCTGACTTTATCCACAGCTAGATATAGGCCTCCAGAATTTTCCTACCTAAAAGATAAACTTATTTAATTGGGTAATTTTGTGGCTATTTACTTTGATTTTTGTATATTGTAATAGACGATAAATTTGACGAGCTCTGTGGCGCAGTGGGCGAAGGTCCGCCAGAGACGCAGAGGTTGCGGGTTCGAATCCCGCCGCGGGACAGATGTTTGCATGTTTATGAGATTAGATTTACCTGTAGAGAAAATCGACATTATAATATGTTCTTTGATATGACATAATTTTGCAATTATGGGAACAACACGCAAGTGATCTAGCTACATTCATCCTCCCTATGTATGAACTTTAACAAGTAAACTGCTCTCAAAAGAATCATTGAAAAGGGCCAGCGGTGTAAGTAAATGGGCTATTTAGAAAGGGATAGATATATGGGATAGCTGCGGCGGGAGCGGGATAAATTTTACTGTACCCAGGTGCTGAAAGAAAGTTGTTTACATTGATTTATGCGGGTTAAGAATTACTTTTTCAGGTTACCCTTTCAGATAAAGGTATATAAGTTCGTAGCCGATTATACGCAGCACCAGCAGGCGACCTGTCGCCGCCTCATGTCGTGACGACACGTCGCGGCGTCATATCGTTGCAGCAATATACCAGTTACTTACTACTGATCTGCGGTCGGGAGACATATTTTCGGCACGTAGCAGCAGAAGACGCGTCGCAAAAAATACCTTCCCTAGTCACTATAGAAATACATAATACATATAAACCAGTAGTGTGGCAGCTACGTGCTACCTGCTGCTGCTATCTGCAGTCGGCTACGAACTTGTACCTTTAGGAGGTGGACATATCTAGGTCTAACGCCTGTTCAGATACCGCTGTATTCTACCTTCTTTCTTCCTTCTTCATATATGAGCTTGTGACCAACTCTGGTGTCGGAGTTTTAAGACCGCCTAAAGGCCTCCAACATGGCTGAAAACGACTGATAATGCCGGCATCAACATCTTTACGTACCCCTTCTGAGATCTTCCTTAGATCTAAATGCCACTCAACATTCACTCATCCAAGTAGTGACCGGGCTGCTAAGATTAACAAAGTAAGCCACGTTAAGAGCGGTTACTACCGGTGTGAGTCTTGACACGACTTACCTGAAGAACCGCTCCAGCCTATATCAACCCATTGCTCGACATAGACCTTCTCTAAAAAAAGGATATGCACATAATCCCCACGCTGGGCGTGCAGGTCGGGGTTCAAAGGCACAGCTTGCCACAATCAGCTGGTCGCCAGAGCCCCGTTTGTTATTTAGCAGGTTGCACCATGGAATGGTGAGGTTGGCTTGGGCTCCGAAGATGGAGGTTGGAACCCCTACGTAATCGTCACTGATGGATTCGACTCGGAAACGTTTAGTTTGGTTGAAAATACCCATGCTGGATAAATTTGGTGCTGATTTCCAATCTGTATAACACAATCTATATACCTAACGAATAAAACACAAAAACTGTTTCTACCTAACTACCCGTTATAGACTTTGAAATATATAAAGGTTGAATGGCAACCAATGTACCACAAACCGGTTTCATTATAAAAGCACTATTGCGAAGATGGTTTTAGACTAATTAAACAATGCTAGATATGCATAAATAGAAAGTAAAAAATATGTTTGTTCTGAAACCATAAATCAAATTATGATTAAATTTTGGTAGGGTATTTTGGGCACGGCCGTAAGGTATATACATATAAGTATAAACGCATACGAAGTTACGGGTGGATCAACTAGTTTTGTTATAAATAATTATAGCAATTGTATACAGGTAGTCAGTTACAGCCCAATAGGATATCCGCAACCTACTTTAAGCCGCCGCTGTTCTATTGTTTGTGAATACGGAAGTAATAAACGAAGTTACCAAACGCTGTGGGAACAATAACCAGAAGTTATTGTATTTGCAGATAGAAGCAGCTTGCTGGGTAATGGCTTTTACAGAATTGCTGGTTTAACTTAATCTAACCAAGTGATACGAATACTAATATGTAACTGATATTAATATGAGTGTTATCAGTTGTCTAGTTCCAAGTATGCTGACACGAAAATGAAACAAGAGGTCAATGTACCGGAACCATTTCCCCTCCTAGTTCAATCTCCCCGGCAGTAGGTAATGCGGTTTCTCTTGGCAGCTCGTCAAAATAAATTTTAGTATTCACAGCCGCTTTACTAGTTTAGGCATTTATTGGTTTTTGTACCCATTGACTACTAAATGTCTAATACAACTCTTATGATTCCAATTGTTAGACCGTCAGCAAGAATTCCGTTTTCTTCTTCACATGCTGTATACGATATACTTAGACTTCTTTTTTGTTAGATCTTGGATTTTTATGAATACTTACAAATAATTTCCCTCATGTAGGATTTGAACCCGCGACCATCCAATCTATACCAGGACGCGCTAACCAACTGCACTACTGAGCCAGCTCATCACCTTGTCGAAAATTTTGGGCAGTCAATGGCTAAGCGCCGTTCTTGCTTCTTCTTTGTATGAGCTAGTTTCGGAGTTTTTAGGCCGCTCGCAGGTCTGTGCCACTGAAAAAGCTGGACCAATAACTTAGTCTATAATAAATAAATAATGCTGGACACCATCACAGTATCTTGTAGCCCCAAACCAAGCAGAGCTTGTATTATGGTAACCACATGACTGATAAACTACATAAATAAATATTTTTTTGTAAATACATACATATTATACACAGAAAACACCCAGACCCGAAACAAATATTTGCAAAACGTACAAACATTTGTCTCGCGACGGGAATACAACCCGCAACCTTCTGCGTCTTAGGTGGGCCTACGCCCACTACGCACTACAGAGGTCGCCAAAATAATGCATATCGTTTTGAGTGGTGAAAATACACTAGCTGTAGTAGCCTTTCTGTACTAGTCAACATCCAGTCCAGTCTAAAACTATGTGTAAAATTATGTAAAATTATTATTATTTATGTATATGCAAAATTTCATCCCAATCCGTTCAGTAGTTTTAGCGTGAAATATAACACACATTTCACATACTTTTCACAAATATTAGTTAGAAGGATGTATAGAAAAAAAGCATCAATTATTTTCAAAACTTCACTTACCTGACCCGAGAATCGAACCTAGAGACTAATTTCAATTATTTAAAGATAAAAGAAAACCATGCGAATAAAGTTGCAGGTGCATACGCTAAAGACATACAAATACAAACTGCACCATAGCGTGTTCTTTCAAAGCTTTCCCGTTAATCCAAACTTCCCTACTTAAAAATGTTCTTTTAACGAAAGTTTTATCAGAAAAACTCCCGTCGCATAATCAGACAAACTTGTTCAACTTATTTATACCCTTGTGTAATAATAAAATATTTGTTTGCAATAAATTCTTTATTGGTTTGTTATAGCGATAGCGATATTTAATACGAGTTCTTCCCGTTTCGGCCACTCAAAGCTTTCGGCCAAGTGGCTGAGATGTCGAATTTAATATTTCATCATCATCAATCGCTACCCGACAGTGGGTGACCACTGCTGGGTATGGTATAGGCCATTACGACTATATCAGGTTTAATCATCTTTATTTCTCAAAGAAATAACAATATTATTCACTTACTGAGATCATACTTACGAATTACATAAGTATTTAAAGAATTAAAGTAAATTTACTTTCATTCATTTACATATTATAAGCATAGTTTTGTCTTGAGACTTGCCGGGCGCCCTGACTAGCGTTTTTACCCGCACCTCTTTAAAGGCAGAATTTCATGAAATCCTTCTTAGTACCCTGCACCCCTTTGAGAAGTAGTAGAGTTCTATGTGAATGTCATGCGGGGAAGTACTCCGACATTGCCTATTTCTGTCGTAAAGCAACATTGCTGTGTTTTGGTTTGAAGGGTTTGGTTCCGATGAAATTACAGGCACATAAACATAAGGTTCAGCAGCGTCATGTCAACTCGATGAATGCATGGCGTTGATGGTAAGGTTCGTTCCAAACATGCGTGACGTAGGAAGCAAAATACTTAGTCATAAGTGATGGATACCACTTAATATTAGGTGGGCCATGCGCTAGTTTCATCTGTATTATATTAAAAACAAAATATCAGGACTATCCCCTCCAAATTTCAAATTACTTACATTAAAAGACTAACAGTCTAGTTATAGTTATAGTTATACTCAGTACGTTGATTGTAAGTCTGACAGTTAGCTTCATTCGATTCTCATATGTTTAAAATAGAAAAAGTCATGAAATTAATAATAGTATTTCTTACCTACTTGGAACATTTTTATTAAAATGTTGCTTTGTGTGGAGTAAACAATAGGTGCCAGTTATGTAGTTGACACGTATAACATGTAATTTACAACTCTACCTATTGTATAACGGTATAAAAACTATAATATTTCTTGAAATAACAACCATTAGACGTAATTAATTATTTGCGGTCCCGCACTATGGGCTATTTGCCGTTGCGTTTGTTTGCGATGTTTCAACAGTTCCTATTTTATATTGAATAGGCTTGCTTTTGACCATATCTAGTTAATGGTAAGCGAAAACGTAGTCTACGATGGAGCACACGTGCCTAGAAGAAAACTAGTTTGTATCAGTTGTAGTAGAACTCCTTGTTGTTGGCTCGTTCAGCAATAATTCAGCTCCTGAAGGGGTGCAGCGGGGAATAACTTCTACACGTTCAAATTCACGAGTCACTATCAGTATTAATATAATTTGACCCAAGTTTTTAATAGGTTGCCTCTCTCCCTTTAAGGTTTAAAACGAAAAAAACAGATGATATTTTAGTTTTTACGGCTTTCAAATTAGTTTTAAAGGCTAGACAGGCCTTCTCTAATAAAGGGGGAAATTACCATAATTCCCACGCTGGACATGCAGGCTGGGGATCGCAGGGCACAGCTTCTCGCACCGCCGATGCAGCTGTCCGTCGATGGTCAAGGAATTTAGCTTTGATGGTGTTTGGCTGTGCTTTGCCACATTCGGCTAATCGCTAGAGCCCCGTTTGCTAGATATCAGGGTGCTCTACAAACAGATGAGGTTCGCTTAGATTCCGAAGATGGAGGTTGGAACTCATTACACCTCTATACCCTAGTACATGAAGCATAAAATAACGTTTATTCTATCAAGTTTAAAATCAATCACGATCTTTGGAATTAGTACGAAACAGAGAAAACTGTCACTGACTGACTCAAAGAGAAATTCTAATACCGGTGGGTGGGTCTACACAACATGAAACATAAAAAAAAACAGTTTTCGGTTTAGAAGCTTTCTAGAAGCATTGCACAATGGTTTTTAAAAAGAGTAGAAGGTTTTTTTAAAGTTCATCCTTTGTGGTTCATGTGCAGCGACTGCACATGAACCACAAACGACTGCGACATAGAGCTGTTAACACGCTATAACAATTTTCAATGAATTACCAAATGACTTAAAAAGTCTACCTTTCAAATTTTCAAGTCGAAATTAAGAAAATGGATATTGGACAATTGCTTTTATGAATTAATATTTCGATTCAAAATTTTGACATGAATTTACCTGTAAACTACTATTATTCTTTTTTTATAACATCAATTATAATTAAATTAACATCAATTATAAATAATTTCACCTTACTTTAGGACAATATGCACCGATAAAATAACGGGCCGTTAAACAGCTAAAGTTTAACCAATTCTTTTTGACAATAGATTTCATTGTTTGTTGATTCTTAATTTAATTTAACACATGTTATATTAATAATTAATTATTAATATTGTCCTAAAATAGGATAAAAAAGGTGAATTTCTTTGCAAAGCTTTTTTATAAATTCGTTAAAACTCACGTGTCATTGCAGGTCCATTCAGAACACATTACAAATTCACAGAACACAAAAACATGCCCATGAAATACATCCACTGTACGAATTAGCCCAAACCACTGACTTCAGCACCTCAATTTACACTATTTTTCTCACAATGGTTACACAAAAATATGTATTAGTTCGTATAATTTACATGTGTGAAGGAAAAAACGATAGTTTCATAAATAAAAGAGTATGAAATACAACAAAAGGGTGAAAGGAGGAAGTTCGTAGAGGCAGCCTCCTTCTACGAAACCCGCTACGGACTGACGTAGGCGCGTAGCTCGTAGCCCGGCTACGGCAATCAGTAGGCGTAGTGATGACGTAGAACTGAACCTTTTGGCGGTACGGATCTTGGAGAGTTTATTGATGTTTAGGTTCTATGTTTGTGTACGGCTCGTGCACCCTGTTAACCGTTAACCAACAAACTCAACCACCAACAACACACACTTGTGTTGTTGTCAGATGTCAGTTTCATAAAATTCCTTATTGTAATAATTATGTTAGGTACGATGTGAAATGTTAAAAAATAATTTTGAAAATCCGTCCACGATTGATGGTGATATCGGTGAACATCGATAAAAAAGTCGAAAAAGAAGGGGCCGACGAATTGAGAACTTCCTCCTTTTTCGAAGTCAGTTAAAAAGCTGTGGTATAAGTTACCACTTGACACTTCATAAATCATCTAGACTAGATGCAATAAAGTTGTTGAAAAAACTAAGGAAGATTACAGGCTAGCGCAAATCGGCGGCAGGGCTGAGTACTTTTTACCTGTGTAAATTCGTACGTATCTAATGGTAACAAGATATATATTTCAACGCTCACAGACCGACAACAAAGCATCAAAAGGATGTCTTGACGTTATTGGTCTCTGAGCTTTTAATTTTTTGGTACAATTAGCTATATACGAATTTACGTTCTGCCATGCGTTCGCTGTTGATTTGCGTTGGGTTGGAATTAAGTAATATTGGGTAAAATTCGGCAAACGTAGTGTAGGACGCCCTCCGGCCAGGTAGAGTGACGATCTGCGAAAGCCTGCTGCTGGGTGCAATAGCGCTCATTAGGGGAGGCTTAAGTCCAGCAGTGGGCGGTTTTAGGCTGATTATGTATGTGAAGGGTAAAATTCAAAATCTTTGACCGTGCTGCCTTCAAACTGTAATAATTAAATGTTTATTGTAAAGAGACCTATAGATAAGAGTGTCTGAAATTTTTTGGGGCGAAAATCACCTGGCAATACTCGTCTTCTATAAATGCCATGCCATTCTTGCAGATTTTAAAACCAATTAGCATTAAAGAACCTTTTTGAAACCAGAAATCTTTTGAATAAGGTTAAAAAAAGAAAAAAACTCTCCATATAAAGTGGTCAGAGGAATTTCGTTTCTATGTATTAAAATTACTACGGCAACGGTTTGGAGGGAATCGGCGCAGTGCTACGAATTCTTGGTGTGAGATAAAAATGATATATTACGCTTACGTAAAACAATATTAGGCAGAGGACACGTTAACTTGCCAGTTCCATTCTAGCTAAGAACTGTTGCTACTAGGTAATATTGCTAATTATTCTTACTAGATAAGATTTTAATAACAATGCAGAATACACAGAAAAACACTGGCTGGCACCGACACCAAAAATAAATGATTTTAAATTGTAAATAGGTATATAAGTTTCAATAATTTCGTTGAATGTCCTTTAATGTTCTTGGTTTGAAGTAATAATTAAAATATTATTTCTTACTTTTTAGTTTAAGTTGGTACATTTAGTTATAGTATTGAACTCGGTTTTCATTTTGTTTTAAGAATTTATTTTAAAATGTTTAGTTGGAAATTAGTGAAACTATAGATAGATAGATAAACTCATTATTGCACACAAGAACAATAAAAAAAAAACAAGGACAGATAAATAAAATAGTAATATAGGTACAATCGGCTGTTTTATGAGTGATTGACTTGACAAAAATATACCGATACCACGTGCGTAATACTGCCGGTTTGTTGCAGATCCGCATTTATGAATTGTGTACCCCATTTTAAAGTACCGCAACGATTGATTTTCAACATTTCTCATCTCTATGTCGCCGTCATCATCAGTCCATGACCATCATGACAGAAAATTCAGCGAGACTTAAGTTCTCTAGCTCATCGGGTCTGAAAATGTTGTTGTAAATTGCTGGTGAATTAGTTTATCTCAAATAGAGTCAATAAAGAGTTTCTAAATATTGACATGTTCTGCATCGCGCTAACGATGCACTCTAGTTATTTTAAAAGCAACATTGTTTAGTAGGTAATTTGATTTTTGTCTTTCTCCGGGATAAATGACAATGTGCAAATCACATGCTTATTTCTTTTTGATAAATCCTGCGCCCCGGGCCTTCGTTCACTCCTTTTTTGAGTTTTGGGGGAAAGATACCAATCCCTCAGGAATAAAATGTATATGGGACCACCTCTGTATGAAGTCGGTGCAGTACCTTCGTAGATAGAGGTCCCCGCCCTCTCTACGCTCACGCATTTACGCACGCGTTGCGTGATCTTATGTGGCAACAGAGTAAGTATCATACCTATCTATCGGCATAGCACCGACTTGAAACAGATGAGTACCTATCACATATAATAGCAATATATTTTCTTCTTTGAATTAAATACCGTATTAAGTTTATTTTTCGCTTTTAGAGCAGTAAGAAAGGTTTTATGCGCAATGGCGCTCATTAGGGAAAGCCTATATTCTGCAGTGGACTGCTATAGGCTTATGATGATGATAATGATGAGATAAGAACCTACGGTACCTACCGGCGCAAATTACAAGTGAGAATGAGGTTTATTGAGTTTTGCAGTAAAAGTATCAATCCCTCAGGAATAATATTTATATGGGACCACCTCTGAAGTATGATCTACGAAACAAAAAGAATCATCCCGATCGATTCATTATTGACGGAGTTATCGCGAAACATACATACAAAAAAAAACAAAAAAAAAAAAACAACATACAGTCGCATTGAGAACCTCCTCCTTTTTGAAGTCGGTAAAATAAATGAGCAAACCGGCCATCAAAAACACATCCAGTTATACTAAAGTAGGAATGATAGGTTTATGTAGTATGACATGCTCCGTGAGCTAATCGTTGTCGTCTATCGTTCCGGCAGAAGATATAACGTGGACATGTGGACTGTAAGGCTCCCCCTAAACAATAAAGTAGCCTTGTGCACACATTTGCAAGTTGAATACCTTCATTAGCAATTACGTATGCCGTGAAGCCTCCGCTACGGCGTAGCGCCTCTACGATGATATTTTACACTATTATATCTAAGCGTGAAGTTTTGTATGTTTAGGTGTTTGTTTGTTACTTATACTGATGGACGATGGTCGTCATCATAATTATGCGCTTGAGGCGTTTACTAGTTTCCGCCCGCGACTTCGCTCACGTGGTACCCGGATAAAAAGTAGCCTGTATATTAATCCAGAAGCCTCATTTACTACCTCAGTTGCACACCAAAATGGTCAGCACCGGACCTTTATTTCCAAAAGTTGACATTTCATCTGCCGAAATTCAAAGAACATCAATAGACCAACTATCAAAGTTTTTAAAAACAGGACCGGTACCACCGAAATATTTATACTTTATATGTATATTCCAAATTTCATCAAAATCCGTTCAGTCGTTTTTGCGTGAAAGAGTAACAAACATCCATACAGCCTCACAAACTTTCACGTTTATAATATTATGTGCTTAAGATTATCAGATATTTTAACCCACAGCTGGGATTTAGTCTTCTTTTGGTTATACCACTTGCCTCAATCCTGCTCCATTAGGACCTAGGTGCCACCTACGATCTAATACATATAAAAATAAAACAACCAGTTAAATACTTATAAAAATCACTTACATTCATTACATAAATTAATTTTTCTTGAATGTAAATACCCTCGAGAGCAATGAATCCGGGTCACTCAAAGAATCCAAAAAATCTCGGAAAGTAAGAATGCTAGGTTAATGCAATAAATTGTATTTAATAGACAATTTAATACTCCTTAACTGAAAGTTGAAAAAATATGAGTCACCATACATTTTATTTACACAAAATTACATAAAGAAAAAAAAACTGCTGATCTCTCCTTAAAACAAAAATAGGAAACATGAAATTTTTGAACTTTATGACGATTTTCTTGAATTTCAATACTTCGTATTACCTCCTCGTGCTTCCATTACTGCGTTTACGCGGTTTGGCATGCTGTACACCAAGTTCCTTATACGATTTTGGGGAATATTCTCCCATTCCTCTGTGAGAGCAATTTTGAGCTCAGGAAGCGTGATTGGGGGAGGGTTTCGTTGTTTTACGCATCTCCCTAGCTCGTCCCAAGCATGCTCGATCGGGTTGATATCCGGGCTGCGCGCTGGCCACTCCATACAAGTAATGTTCATCTCTTGAAGGTAGTCATTCACAATCCTACCTGTATGAGGTCGGGCATTGTCATGCATAAATATAGCATCCTCACCCAAATTGCCCATAAATGGACCAACGTGTTCGTTGAGGATTTCTTCCACATATCTTACGCTAGTTAAAGAGCCGTTTTCTATGATCACCAGCTCTGTGCGACTTTCAGAGGAAATTCCGGCCCACACAAGTACAGACCCACCACCGTAGGCTACTTTTTCTTCGATGCATGCTTGCTTGAATCTTTCCCCTGGTCTTCTATACACTCTGTGTCTTCCATCGTGCTTGTAGAGCATAAATTTTGATTCGTCGGAGAACATAACTTTCGACCAATCTTCAATACTCCAATTTACGTGGTTCTGGGCATATCTTAGTCTTGAAATACGATGGCCACGCTCCAGTTTAGGGCCGTTTGCAGGTCTAAGGGGTTTTAAGTTAGATTCAGCAAGCCGACGTCTTACTGTCCATGCACTTGGGTTACTTCCTCCGAGGCGTCGAAACTGATTTGTGAGTTCAGTTCCTGTGAGAAAGCGATTTCGAAGCATGGTGTTCACCAAGTATCGGTCTTCTCGTGCTGTGGTACACCTAGTTCTGCCCGTTCTTGGTCTGCGTAGGTTAGAACCAGTTTCTTCGTAACGTCGGAGAACTCTTTGTACTGTTGACAGCGACACACCGACAGTCCTGGCTGTATCGCGCTGACTCCGGCCGGTTTCCACCAATGTAAGTATTCTGGTGCATTCTTCAAGTGTAAGCGACATGATTTCAGCTTGAATAATGAATATTGAGCACTATCAACCTGGTTTATGTACCAACATAAATGACAGATTACAAACAAAAGCAAAAACAAATCCTGTAATTTCGTAGTTCCATCTTCGACAGTGTTCCCTTTTCAAATTTGATTGTTTTATGATATAACTTTACAATAACTAAGAAGTTTTAATACTTTCATTTAAGGAGTATTAAATTGTCTATTAAATACAATTTATTGCATTAACCTAGCATTCTTACTTTCCGAGATTTTTTGGATTCTTTGAGTGACCCGGATTCATTGCTCTCGAGTGTATTACTAATTTATTGATATAAAAGAAAATATTTTTATGTATATAAATTAGGTATAATATAGGTAGGTACAGAAAAATAAGTAGTTAGTAAATTTTATTACACCGGTGACTTGACTATTCATTTAAACCTTTATACTACATCATCATCATCATCATCATCATCATATCAACCTTGATCGACCCACTGCTGGGCATAGGCCTTCATAAAACAATTCATTATTTTATTTTGTGTAAATAATTAAGTTTAATGTCTGATATATTTTTAGTAAGTATGTATTCCATTTTTCAGAACGAAACCTAATACCAGAAAACCCCGATACCAGAGTTGGACAATAACTCATACAAAGAAGAAGACGAAAAAATAACACTGCACTGTTCCTACTAAAAATAGACCCCATTCCAGGTACGTACCTGTACCCATTACCCTTCCTCCCGTGGATTCGCTACTTTTATCCGAATAAAAACTGCTTATATTATAATCCAAGTTTTGATCGTATTCAAAGTTTCATCTAAATCCATGCAGCCGTAAGAGCTTGTCCAGGTGAAGCGATTGACGCGCGATTCGCCCTATCTGGACTCTTATGGAGTCCACGAAACATAATTTAATTATAAAACTTGTCACATTTTTGATACTTTGCTATTTTTATCTAAATATGAAGCGATGTATCTGCCAACGACTACCATTGGCCGTCTCTGCCACTCCTTGATCGTTGCTTTACTAGGTGTCACCTAAAACAAAAGAAAGGATTAGCTAAGAGATCATTTTTAGAAGACCATCATTATAAAAACAGTGGGTCCCAGAATACTGTTAGATCCTTAGTGCCCCAAAAGAGGGATGGTAAATAGTGAATTCGAGGTTTGGACTTGCCATCTGACTACCTACTAAAATAATATCAATAAGTAATATCCACATCAGATTTGCCAACCGAGGAAAAATATTTTTATTAACATTGTGTTGATTTATGGATGGTTACTTCTGAAAGAAAATTTCGAACAGCGCCATCTACATTAAGTAACTTTACTTATAGTAAGGCTTTACGTGAAGGGCTTGACCTTGGCTCAAGTTTCTGTCGTGAAAATGGGTGATGTGCAATTCCACGTGACCGACAAACCTTCTCAGATCGAAATGCCCATCTGCTACGAAACTTACTAACTCTATAGCTAGTTATAATAAACTATAAGTTAGTTTATCCCTATTAACTATCTCCATCTATCAGAAAATGACAGCTAACAACACAAAAAAAAAAGACCGGTCAGTTTCATACAACCTGTGACCTGATCATAAAATGTCGCTACTAGAAATGAACTCTGTTTTATTGGATAGTTCTTAGTTCTAATTAATAGCTTATTTAATAAAGCTGGATAATTATGCTGGGTATTTATTTTATACTTTTAGGTCAGGGTCGAGTTGAACACTAGCGCCATTAAACGAATACCAACCTTATCGTCTGAGTTACTCAATTATTCTAAAGTCACAAGCCACTTCGTATTATATACTGGTGGTTATAGTAAAACCATTGATATTATTAAAAACCATTTAGATTTATATTATTATAAGTCAAACTTAAAATAGTACTAGAATTAGCCTATAAAACAGCCGAAGTGGCAATACCACCAATAAACGCGTGCTTTGTTAGTGACAGCACATTGTGGGTGAGAGTGCGTATCATAACCATAATACGTTATTAGTTATAATTTAAATACTCCATTATTAAGAATAATTAATTCACATCTTTAGTGGCTTGCATTTATGGTCAGGTCTGAAATGACCGGCCTTCCTTATCGATAAGTTTAGTATTTTTTTTTCGGAATCGTCAATATTTATTGACAACGCCATCTACATTCTCACCTGATCACCAAGTATTCTGTTCAACAGCGTCACACACACTATTCCAGCCCGAATCCCCGCCTCTCTGGTGAACGCAGAGAAGGCAGTAGCTTCCATCTCGATATTCTTTACGCCAAGCTTCGTTAGCTTCTCTAAGAACTCCATCTTATCTGATTCTGTGTAGTCGCAGAAAGGCCCGTCTAGTCTTCCTTGACCTATGACCAAAATAACTTTGTCATAATTTAAGAATGTAGAATATTTCTTTAAAGGTTAGTTAGCAGAATCAATCGGCCCAAAAAATAATTCTTTTGATTAATACTCTAATAGAGAAAAAGAAATCTTTGGACTTCCGCTTAACACTAATTACTTAGACACCGTTTATTTTTTTTTCACTGATTTAAGATTGTATTTCGACACTTTTGGCGGTTTACTAAGTATAGCAACCTATACAATACGAGATACCTGTTGTAGGTATTTATTTAAAACTTTATTGCTCAAATATAAAAGAATTGTACAAAATGAGGATTCAATGCTAAAGCGTTTTCTGCCAGTCAGATATGTATACCGACAATCTGTATAATCCGTTATTCTATACAATATCAGACCTGTATTAACACTTTTCTTCGACAATACCTAGGCAACGCTTAGAATATCTAAAATACTTAGGTAATGTTTCAAATAATATTTATTTTAGACTTCTATACAATACCAAATACGCAGCTGGTGACGTGTAAACATTACCCTGTTAAGTGAATATTGACAATAATATTCAAAATATTTCATACTTTGCCTGGTCGCCCGAAGTATTCTATACATTGCCTAGATATTGTAATTACCTATACAGATTGCCGGTAACACTACAAGGCTTGCTAGTACCTATTTTACTTAGATATTTTACGAAATCCAAGTCAAAATTGAATCATATGATGAAAATTCATCATGGCATTCCGAGTGTTCCGACCTCAATCTTCGGAACCCAAGCCAACCTCACCTGCCCCGGATGCCCTTGCTTACGGTATAACAAACGGGGCTCTGGCGGCCGGCTGATTGCGACATAGCACAGCCATACCTACTCCAGTGACGGGCGGCAGCGTCGCTAATGTAAAAAGCTGTGCCCTGCACAATCCCCAATCAGCATGCCTAGCGTGAGGACTATGGGCATATCCCCCTTCTTTACTTTAGACTTGCCTCTGTAAAAGTCATCAGCTGCCATAGTCCCTCCAAGATAAGTGGAGAAATCATCAGACCTTGACACCAAGGAGTGTACCTCTCGACTCAGTCTGGCGTCCAATAACGATGGCAACCTACGAACTGTTCCTAGAACTGGCTGAAAAAGGGGCAAGTGTAATATGAAAGAAATATTTGCGTCTAATAAGCCGAATATTGATAGGGACATATACTTCCAATGTACAGACCTATACTCTGGCAAATTAAATGCTTATTCATTCATTCATTCATTCATTAATTCGCTTATATTCAAGTGTAGGTCAAAAAACATGGCAAATTTAATTGTGTAGGTAGTTAAAAAATCGTTGTTACGATCGGTGACCACAAAAATGATTTTTTGAAAAAAACCACACTAATTTTTATGTGTTTATGAGTTTTTGAGCTTTTTGGTCTCGACAAATATTTCTTTTTAAATAGATGCGATAGATGATCAGGATCTGATGATGGAGTAAGAAAGAGAAATAAGGCTTTTATGTACAATATTAAATGTTTTACTTACAACATCATAAGTCTTCTCCAGAGTCCCATTCAGGCCCCAAGTGGATAACACCACAGATCCTGCTGGGATGCCTAACCCCCCACTGGTCCCAACCCTGAAGAATATGGGGTCTTTGGCCTTTGCGTAGTACATCAGCTTGATGACTTCTTGCAGAAGTGTTGTCATTGATGGTATGCCTATACCATGCTGAAGATTTAAGTTGGTTTATGAAAGTTAAAAACCGCCATATTTAAAAACTAATAGACATGGAATAGCCTCTGACTACCCCAAACGAGGTATCCTCCATATATTAAAAATATTAATCCAGTAAGTCGTAAGAGATGGTCATAGAAAGACGTCCACCGAGGATATGGGTCGACGATATCAGAAAAACCCTGGGTGATACCTAGCTCCTACCACATGCCCAGCAGTGGATCGAAAATGGCTGAAATGATGATGATGATCATGAAGTCGTGATAATTTAATAATCAAGACGTCGAAGAATGTAATGGATACCATCCACTTAGATACTTTACTTTCTTTGGAATACTCCAGAGAGACTAAATTATCGCGAACGAAGAAGATACGATAAATTCCGTACACTAACGACACAATATTAATTTAAAACAAGTATTTATTCTGAAATATATTTAAACAAGCTTATAACAAGAACTTATGAATCGAGCTCAGGATAGGGCGCAATGGCGCTCATTAGGGGAGGCCTATGTCCAGCAGTGGACTGCTATAGGCTGATGATGATGATGATGATGATAACAAGAACTAAAAAGGACAAATTAAACGACCCAAACTTGATGGGGTTTCGATGTTTTAATACAGAGTTCCCTTGGCCACCATCAGATCAGCTGCATAACATAAAATTGCATTTTCAGCTGATTTTTATATGCATGCAAAATTTCAGCTTCTACGGAAACAGATATAAACGGATAGAAACCGGGATGTGGGTCAAATTGAACTTGCAAGATTTGATTACAGACGAACAGAAACCGGGTACATATAAGCTTGAAATGGGTTCACATTTCTGAAAGTGAGATAAGGCCAAATAATTATATTTGCGCTACTACTAATATAACATACACATAAGTACACTGTTGCAATTTTTTGAAGAAAATCAACTTGGCGAGATTTTTACATGGTGGCGCTGTAGGCAGAGCGATCCTCCAAGGTCAACAACAACAACAACAACAACAGCCTATTCAGTCCACTGCTGGACATAGGCCTCCCCTATAAGATGGGGGATATGCCCATAATCCCCACGCTGGGCATGCGGGTTGGGGATCGTAGGGTACAGCTTCTCACACCGCCGACGCTGCTGCCCGTCGGTGGCCAGGGGATTTTGCTGTGCTGGTGTTAGGCTGCACTATGCCGCAATCAGCCGGCCGCCAGAGCCCCGTTTGTTTGTTAGCAGGGTGTACCACGTGCAGGTGAGGTTGGCTTGGGTTCCGGAGATGGGGGTTGGAACCCCTTACACCCCCCTCCAAGGCCGATTTTTGAAAATATAACCTCTTATATTTTGATGTACTAACACCATCGATATAAACTGTTACTATCGACTTACGCTAACAGACAGCACTGGCCCCACTTTGTACATAGCATATCTTTGCGAGTGCTTCGTTATATTGACAGGTTTCCCTTTAATCTGCAGATTGAGAATGTCGACCATGTACTCTGCAAACTCGCGCATCCTGTACTTAGTACCACCCATGCAGACAAACTGAAAAGATAATTATATTTATTTGGTATTTGTTTATTTATTGATTGATGACGAATGTACACCGTCGTGCTATCCTGTCCAATAAAAAGTTTTCTGGTAGATATCGCTTTTAGCGATATGACCGCCCATTATACCTTTTCTAATTGTTAATTTTCCTGCATACTGGTTATTTTTTGTACATAAAAAGTATATCTATCTATCAAATGACAGGAGACTTACGTTAGGTTTCCTTAGAAGAATGAGTTGAAGTTTCTGTGTAGTTCTAAAGCCAGTTGATAGTGCTCCTTTGCAACATTACAACAATAACACCAGCCCTAAATCATTCCACTGCTGGACATAGGCCTCCTCTAATTAGAAGGGGGATGTATCTTAATCCCTACGTTGGGCATGCGAGTTGGGGATCGCAGGGCACAACTTCTGGCACCGCTGACACTGCTGCCCGTCGGCACTCAAGGGATTTAGCTGTGCCAGTGTTAGGCTGCGGTATACCGCATCAGCCGGATGCCACAGCTCGGTTAGTTTGGATTGGCTTCCAAAAATGGTGGTTAGAACTCCTTACATTACCCCTAACTTAAAATTACCTTGACGTCTCCGAACAACGCTGGTAGATCATAATTCAAGGTATCCAAACCCAGGTGGTATAAAACATCCACGTCCAATTTTCGAAGATGTTCATTTGGTAATCGGAGGGTTCCATCTTTGTTTCTGTGAAAATTTCATCAAATGTTCTTTTAATTCTAGAGGTATGGAACCTTAATAACGTACTCTAATCTTATTTTAAACTTACTTAGGGCGTGTTCTTCCTGGATGCTGTTCCGACCAGCTCAAGCTGCAGTTGTCGTAGTGTTCTGGAAAATCCTCGGAGTCTGACAATACGTAGTCACAATCGCACTGCATGCTTTATACTTTATACTGTTGGAGGTCCTAGAATAAATGAATTGATTTTATTATTGCCACGTTAAAATCAAAACAATAGGTTTGGAGCTGTGATGCACCGACCCGACTCCTCGGGTCTGATGCGTAGTGTCAATATCTGAGGCCCGCAGTCAACGTGTTAAACAGGTAAATAATATTATTAGGGTTCGAGTTCCACATAAGTCCGATATGATTTTTAATGATTCCATATGATGAGATGAGATGAACGATAAGGAAAACCAATTTGGATGCCAAACCAATGAAAAGCCATTTTGGTTTTCGTCATCGTTCATCATTGGTCGTCGTCATCACTACATGTATGTCAATGTCAATGTCCCGCATATCAAACTAAGTATATTTAACAAACTTTAGACAGTTATTTTTCTTGTTTATTTTTACGTATATTTTTAGTAAGTAGTTCGGGGTTAAAATAGTGCGTTTCTATTTTAATAATCATATGAGACTTTTGCGTAACACGAACCCGTCTGCCTTGGCTACGCGCCCTTCCCGATCGGAAACTTAAGACGAAATGATGACGAATAACAGAGTTCGTAGCCAGTTCTAATCTTTATTAGAACTGGCATCTGCCTGCGGTTTCGCTCACATACCACCCTGACAAAAAGCAGGCTATGTGATAATTTAGCAGCGTCTAATCTACGTTAATGCCATAGCGCATTTAAATGACTCCGCTCCCAGCCGGCAAAATAAATATAAGTCAAATATTTATTTATTTTATTTTATTTTCTTTGGAAAACAAACAGAATAGTGGAGCTTATATTTAAAATAATTTAAAATAATACAAAATCCAAAAAATATGGGCTTTGAGTATTGCTGTTTAGATATGCTTTACATTAGCAACATAATTTAGGTGACAGCTCGCTGGGAGCTTGCTGCCGTCAGGCCCGCTCGGTCATTGAAGCCTCGCTTACCACGCGTTGCAAGCAAGCGGTCTGCACGGTGTCTGCTAGCGGTCACCGCGTCGGACCGGTGGATGGTGGACAGCTGGGTGCCTGCTAGCTGTCGGCGCGTGGATTGCTGGGTCTCTATTAGCTGTCGCCGCGTGGGCTGCGAGCAGTTGCCTTAGTTTAGGACCGTGTTGGAGCAGAGTCGTTTAAATGGCTAAGACCTTTAATGTTATTCGTCCAAATCCGTTCAGCCATTTCAGTGTGAACAAGCGTACAAATATCCAAACATCCAAACATACCTAGACATTTATTATTATTAGTAGGATTGTACTAACACGGCTAAATGTAATCAATTGACCACAATTGGTCTGATGTGTCTTTGTTGTGTTTGAGGCAAGATTAGATCATCATGATCATCATCAAACACACTACACAAAGGTTATCCGGAAGAAAATGCTACTTATCATTTAGTTCGCATGTGTAACTTATTTTATCTTGTGTAATAAGGTTTTTTATATCTATCAAACTACAGCAGGCTACTGCTGGATATTCATCATGCACGCCTGAAGACAGCCTGACGCATTCATCTTCTATCTGCAGCCTTTCGCAGATCTTCAACTTATGGCTGGAGGCCATCCTACAATACGTTTGCCGATACGTAGCCTCCAATTTCGACAAAATTAACTTTCGTCAAAGGTCTCAAGAACTCGTTTAAGCCAAATATAATTACTTAGTTCGAAAAATATAATAGTATTTTTCCTTGCAGTATACCTACGTGGTTTAGTTTTTTTTTAAATAATGATTTGTGTCGGACAGAGAACCTAAAAAAGTCCTAAAGGCGGTACCTAAATAAAACCTACGTGTTAAAACAAATTCAAATAAAGAAGTCGGCCACCGTGTTTATTTTTACAAAATGTCAAACGTGTCAACTTTTTCACAAAACAGTAGTTTTTTACAAATTTTGTCTGAAATGTTTTTATAAATTTTATTCAGTTTATTTTCAATTTAGATTTAGTTTTTTTCTTAAGCTTTTACTCAGTGTTAATATTTAGACTACAGCTGCTAAATCATGCCAGAGTAAGTATAAAATTAGTTTTTTTCGGATTGAAACTAGGTGGATTACATAGTGGAGAGATCGTTTTTGAGGATCCAATACTGATACATTTGGAGTAATCATCACCCCAATTTGCTGTTTAAGAACAGAGGCACTAAAAAACAATGAATAAGTCACATCACATCACCACCATAACAGCCTTAATCAGCCCACTGCTGAACACAGATTTCTCCTAAATAAGTACAGTCATAACATCACTAAGTATAACCTATCACTTATTATAATTAAGAGCCTTGCTCGTGTCGTTGTGGTGATGTACTCTCCATTTTGCTCTTCCCATTGCTGTCTCTTTCACTTCCTTATACAACATGACGGCGACCTTCTCTTTTATTTGGCTCGTGTAGCATGTAGTATTGGTTTTCTTCTTCCACGCTTTCCTTTTACCTTTTCCTTGAATAACGCGTCTTTATCTAAAGATTACTAAGTAAGTAAGTAAGTACATTATGTACTTATAAAAGACATTTCACATTTCACTTAAATTAGTACATAATAGTAATTTATTGTACAGTCATCACATCACTAAGTATAACTAGCGCACCCTTATCTAAAGATAAAGATAAGATAAAGATAAAGATAAGTACTTTAGGTAGATATATAGATAGATAGATAGATAACACTTTATTGATCACCACAATCATACAAGTAAAAGTAACTTAATCTAAGCATTATGAACTAGAAGGTAACACAATTGGCGGCCTTGTCGCTTAAAGCGATCTCTTCCAGGCAACCATAGTATGGATAGGAAGAGCAAAGCGTTAGAGGATGGCGGTGCACTAATACAAGATTATGCATATTACAATTAAATACAATGTTAAGAAGGAACTTAGTAACTATACATAAAATTCTAATAAAAAATAATAATATAAATTATAACCCTAATACATACATTAATAAAAAAAAAATTACGAATACATAGTTTATAAAAGAAAAAAGAGGTGACGGAAATTCAAACGCTAACTAACTATAAGAAAGTGATAAATAGTGTTGGTAAACTTTCAATTTAAAAGTGTACATAAGTACCTATAGATATTACGACTAATTGCCCGACAGACGTTGTGCCTTGTGTTTTCTAAATTCTAGAGTTACTAAAATCCCATACAACATTACAAATTCGTAGTTTGATTTTTAGTTTTTTCGTGGCGGAACTAAAACGTATTTTACTTTACTTACTTTTATTTTCTTTTTTGATCTGCACAAACACTATCGCACACAACTCGCCCTCGAGATTAAAACTGAAACAGATATTAGTTAAAACAGCTCGACATGTGTGGTCATCGATAACGCTACGAGTCAAGGGCATAGATAAAAAAGACGTAATAAGTGTGGGAGTAAATGGGTATCTCCCCTTCCTTCTTCGTATAAACTAATAGCCAATGGCTCTCTGTCTAGCGCTTTGTGTGCTAAAAACACAACTGTGCACCTGCCGCGGGACCAACTCCGAGGTCGGCAATCAACGTGTTAAAGTCTGCCCGAAGGCCACCGATAGGCTTAATGACTGAAAAAACAACATCTAAATAACCCTTTTGAAGTACTGAAGTGCAGAAATTCCTGCAGTTTGCTCTCCAAAAGCGTTCACTTTTTTTTACTTTTTCGTTCTTTTCGGCCGTACGTTTCCCTCAACTCTTTAGCGCGTAGTGGCTTTTTGCGGCAAACTCTGCTGATAAGTGTGCATGTGCAAGAAGCAACCGTGCGCTTAAAGGCCTGTGCGCACTTATCAGTGCCGACACGTGACCGACAGTTCCGTGCCGTACCGTTCCGTGACGTGCTATTCTTACATGTCAGTGCAGACACGACGCGTTCAGTGATTTTTTGTACACTTGTAGTACCTATCGTCTTACTCTATCAACTTATCGTTATCCATCTTGGAATTCTGTGACCGTGTCAGGCAAAATATTGTCCGCTTAGAAATTCACGTCGGATCACTGAAGACGTCGGAGCGTCACTGACAAGTTCGAACGGTATCATAGAAAATGTATGAAAGAATATTAATTTTCACTGATACTGCACGCTATCGTTGGTCACGTTGGCACTGAGAGGTGCGCACAGACCTTAATCGTGTCTTCTGAATCACGGAAGCGCAGAAATTCCTGCAGTTTGCTTTAGCTCACCGAAGGCGTAAATATTTTTCTTAAAAATACTCCCGGTCTTTTTTTAACGCCTGTTAACATTCACTGTCTTTCAAACAATTATGCCAATGAGATTTTTGACGAGCGTGAGCGTGAGTAACCGTTGTATAGAGTCTCTGTATTTGTGTACCAGTGGCAGCGCCTGGCGTTTTGCGCGAGTAAAAACTAAGTGCCATCGTACACAGACTGTTCGAGCAGTCAGTGTCAACAGCTTGAAGCTGCCATTGATAACTGCTCGAGCATTTAAGAATTTCAATTGTTCTCAATAAGCAAACGAAGCGTATATGCAGGAAGCGTACGCTACGTGGAATGAAGAGCACGGACGGAGGTAATTGCGCGAGAGCAGTCGACAGCTCGAGCAGTCAGTGTATGCCTGGCAACTGCTTGACCGCACGATGATATTTCATCGTACTGCCAACGGCCCGAAACAGTTGCAACTGCTCGAGTGGTTCGTGTATGTACGGACGTAGAAGTCTGAAGTTCACTATGCAGTCGCAGCTTGAAGCAAGCGATACGGGCTACTTCAAGCTGCCCGTGTATGGCCGGCCTAAGACAGATTTTTGGCATGTACCTATAGGTGAGGGAAAGGAAGAAACAAACCTGCGACAGCGGTTCTAATACCTACAAATTCTGTTTACTTTTCTGTGATAATTATAATGCAATAAAGACAATTTATCTTTTTAATTATAAAGATAGCTGATATCCTAGAGGAGGTACTTAGCATGATAACTAAAACGCAATGCATTTGCATGGTAAATGAACGTGACATTAATGACGGTCATTTGACTGGTATAATTACTTCAAATTCATGATTCATGTATCCTCCTCAATTAGATTTTATTGGGTGCATAATGTTAATTACGTTTCTGCCTACGGTATTTTTAAAGCTACGTTCAGATTATTGTCCCGGAATTTTAACAGCTTTCAACACGCTTGATTGTTGGTATCAAATTCAATCCAGAACCTAGAGCTTTCCTTGTAGGTTCTAGTATGGTAGTATTATTCTTTATTCTGTGGTACTAGTTACACCCAGCAAGCCTTTATCGGTGAACGGCGGATTCTGGAAATGGCAGATTGTGGAAATGGCAGATTCTGAAAATGGCGGATTCTAGCAATGGCATATTCTTAAAACGGCAGATTGTATACATAATATCTGTGGATGATATACCAACATTTGCTATGCAAAAGGATGCATAATATCTTGCACGTAGGAGGTATTTAAAAACAAGCAGAACTACGACTATGATGATGGTGTCGATGACAAGATTATAATATTAAGCACACCAGAGGCAAAAATAAAAATTAAAACTGTTGATACATTTGACCTGTATAGTCGCCTTAAGTTATGTTTTGTTGAATACGCGTAAAAATAAAGATATGTTTGTTTTGTAAAAAATAAAAAAGTTGTGTTTTGTTAAAAAAAAATGAGTTGTGTTTTGTCAAAAAAAATGAAAGTTGTGTTTGTCATGTTAAAAAAATAAAAGTTTGTTGTAAGTAGGTAAGTAGAAATATTAATTTATCTATTAAATTCAAAATATACAGCCAAGAACGGAATTAAACTTATTACTGACTGAACTGTACATATGCCGTTTTAAGAATCCGCCATTGCCAGAATCTGCCATTTCCAGAAACTACCATTTCCAGAATCCGCCATTCACCGAAAAAAGGCCAGCAAGTACCATTCAGTCAAGTCACTACAATTGTAACTCGCAGTGTCGTCAGCTGCGTTGCTCGGTATAGTCCAATCAAAAACTTAATATTCAAAAAGATCCGAAGACATTTTCCTGTTGTTTTGCTAATAAATTTAAGATTTATCCCGCTTACTTAGTTTCCCTTTGTGAACCTACTACCTGCCCATAGGTTGCTTTTATAAAACCCTTACCCACTTATATCCAAATGTTTCACGAGTAATTTCTTACCTATTGATATTGTCACGTGTTACTCATTGATACAAACGTAGTAACCTATTAGTTACTTAAAATTAACAATTGTTCATCAATTTTAGTTTATTCATACTTGTATTGTTTTTAGAGGAGGTACTACGCAGTTTTTCAACTTTTGTAGTTTCCATTGAATTATACCTACCTACTGGCTCAAAATGTAAGATATATTTGTGACATAAGCTACCCTGATACTTCATGAAGAAAATGTTAACTAGACTGACTAGAATTCAGCGTCCAAGGTTTGGAAAACCGTGCTACCGGTCTTCCCACTAGTCCGATAGTTGGACTAAACCGGTCGGACTCTTAGGAATAAACGCCATTTTCCTGTTCCTAATAAATGCTTTTTAACTTTAACATTATGATTGTATCGCTTTTGGTTTCTCAAATAAATAAAAAAACATTTTTTGATGTGAGAGCTGTCCCCAGGTGTTGTGTGCCATGCCCTGCCGCTGATCCTTGCGCGCGCTCCGCCGGCGTCAAGTGCGGCCTGCAAGATGGCAAGCCGATGGACGGTAAGCAGGAGCCGCCCTGCCCTTGCGTGCCCTGCCCCGGCGGGAAGCTGCCAACTACGACGCCGGTAGTACCAGCCGGCGCGATGCCAAATACGTGGGTACCCCTTGTCCATCCCTACATTACTAGTGTTGAAAATAAAAATATTTACTTGCTTACTATTTCAATCCATGTACTATCCCGAAGCAGATTAAATCTTACAATTGATACAGGGTTATTGATAAACAACTAAAACCTTGCAGGATTGTATTACTAAGATCATAAATAATAACTTTCGTACTACGAATTTTAATAATTCAACAAGAACACGCCACCTTATTCAGTCCCCTGCTGGCCATAGGCCTCCTAAGAAGGGGGATATGCTCATTATCCCCGCGCTGGGTAAGTGGGTTGGGGATAGCAGGGCATGTGTGCATCAGGATGGCGGGTGTATCAAATGGTCACTTTTTATGCATGAGAGCAATGTACGAACAATATCCTAAATGTACATACAGCTTCTCGCACCGCCAGCCCTGCTGCCCGTCGGCAGCCAGGGGATTTGGCTGTGCCTCTAATAATTGAATAAACTTTGTGTGGCTCAGAATCGTCGTATTCAAAAACTTTTTTTTACTACACGATCCTATAGAACCACTTCGAATCGTCGTAAAGCATGTGTTGTTTTTTTGCTAATGAATTTACAACGATTCCACCTAAGTTACACCACCTCACGTTGCCCTATTGTGAAAACCTTTTTGATGTGAGAGTGGTCCTCAGGCGTTGTGTGCCATGCCCAGCCGCTGATCCCTGCGCGCTCTCCGCTGGAGTCAAGTGCGGCCTGCAAGATGGCAAGCCGATGGACGGCAAGCAGGAGCAGCCCTGCCCTTGTAGGTCCTGTTGCTGCGGGAAGCCCCCACTTGTCAAGCCGGTAAGAGCATTACTTGACATTGATTGTTTAGATTGAGTTCCTTTCCTTACTTCCTTCCTTCGTCGTTTGAACCAGTGGCCAGCTCTGGCGTAGAGTTGACACAGGCAGATGATGGACAAACTTAATATCTATTCTAGCTCCGCCAGCGGCTTCGCTTGCATGGTACTCTGAAGCCTGTATCACAAACTATGTACCTATAAGTATTCCAAGCTTTATGCAAATCTATTCACCCGTTATGGAGTTTGGAAAATTCACACAACACACACACAAACTTATTCCTAAGCCATTTGGCGCAATCCTTTCAGAGTTCTGAAATCCAAAACTTTCATTGAAAAAATATATTTAGGGGCGTGTTCTGATTGCATGCGCTGGAGAATTTAGTTAAAATACTACACTGTTATCTTCATCGGTCAAATGCACGTAATTTGATGGGATGTCCAAGCGACTAGACCATAAATGCTGTTTCATAAAACAGTATGTAAACGAAGACTCTTTGTCTTCTCCGAAGATGCTCCATATATTACTACACTAGCCCATAACAGTCGACTGGTAGATATAGGCCTCTCTAAATAACAAAGGAGATATACCCATAATCCCCACGATGGGCATGATGTGGTTGGGATCTCAGTGCACAGCTTCTCGCACCGGTGCTCCCAGTCGGCGGCCAGAGGATTTATCTGTACCGGTGTTGGGCTACGCTATGCCGCTATCAGCCGGTTTCCAGAACCCGTTAGTTAGTTCGCAGGGTGCATCACGGTGAGGCTGGCTTGGCTTCTTAAAATAAACTTTTACACCCCTTTCTCCAACATTGCACTATAAATAAAACGTCTCTGCCTAGTGCTACAAGCAACCGAAGATCCCCGATTCTTACGCTCCCCGGCGCTGCTATATGAAGCCGACAGCCCAGGTGGACGCTAACACAACCTACAAGCTGTCCTACCTTCCTGTCGACGGTTGCAAGAATCTCAGAGGGGTTGCGAGGAAACCTATCCCTAACCTTGTGCCTAGCTGTGAGCCTATGGAAGGGTCTACGGTGCAGAAGGTGAGACTTCGATAAAGCTGTCTTAAAACTAGTACCTAGTATAGTTCTTTGTGCAGGGCTCGGCTAAGAAGTTTGACTACCATGCCTATTTCTGCCGTGAAACAGCATTGCTGTGCTTCCCTGAATGTATAAAACCTGTTTTATTTGTCTGAAGCATATCTTTATCATCATCAGTCTAAGGCACTACAGCTGCGGGTAGTCCTTAGTTTGGGAAAGTAAATTTGTCCAGATGGGTTCTATCCTGGGCTTTAACTCTCCCGCGTTTCCAAGCTAATCACTTTTGATCTTGCTTTATAGCATCGATCCACCTAGGCTTGGGTCTGCCACGAGGATTTTTGCCGTCGGTTTTTTTTTTTTTTTTTTTTTTTTTATTTATTTATAATCACAGAATCAACAGCACTCTTAATATATAAAATTTTAGAATAATTTAGACTTATCTTAATGCCAATAATAGATTCGTACTATGTAGGTAAACAAGATTTTTAAACAGTCGTATTCTTAGAGAAAAATATAGGTAAGGGTTATACATTAATTGCGATACTATAAATAGATAGATACGCATTTTTGTGGGTGTAAGAAATGTAAAGTGTAATGTGTGAAGGTGTGTAAGTGTGAGGGGTGAGTTTCCATGTTCCACCCAGTCTCGTAAGAGTCTGGTTATCACAGAGGGAAACTCACCCGGGTGTGTGTGTTATTATGTGTGTGTGTGTGTGTGTGTGTAAATTTAAAGTGTAGATTTGTAGCCACTGACTTAGGTCTCAATTAGATACTTAGAAGGTTAGGAATAATCTCAGCGTCACACAACCATAGGGTTGTGTAATGCTGAGATTATTTCTTTTTTGAAGGACTCTTTACACTGGTGAAAAATATCAATTTGAGCCGATGAGAATTGCTTATTGAAGCTATTGAGTGTACGACATACGATAGAGTTTTGGGCATAATTAGAATGGCTGAATGGAACGTGAAAAAGTGGGGTGTGCCTAGTGCGTCTAGCAGGGGCATTTAATTGTAAAAAAAGAGCAGTTAATTCCGGGCTGTCAATTTTATTACTTAAAACGTCATGCAGAAATAACATCTGCAGCAATGTTCGCCTATCTTTCAGTTGCATTAGGTTATGAGTCTTACAAGATTCTTCATAACAAGTTTTCTTGTGGTAAGTACGATAATTTAAGACCTTTATGAACTTGGCTTGTATATGCTCAAGGGACTCAATATAGATCATATAGTTAGGGTTCCATACGTTACAACAGTATTCTAAGATGCTGCGAACATACGAATAATATAATATTTTTATACAATCAGCATCCCAGAAAGGCTGGCTGACACGCAAAACGAACCCCAAGTTTTTATATGCCCTGTTGACCACCTCTGAGACATGATCAGACATCAACATTTTAGAATCGAAGACTACTCCAAGATCTTTAGTACTATTATTTTGTTTTACAAGGGCACCATCAAGATTATATTGATATATTATTTTATTTCTCTTACGAGTAAAACTGATTTGGTGGCATTTAGAGGCATTAACTCCAATTTTATTGTCACGGTAATACAAACAAAGATTGTTCAAATCATCCTGCAATTTTTGCGCGTCACCAACGGACTTAATATATGCATAAATTTTTTTATCGTCTGCGTACATCAGGAATTTGGCAAACTGAAAACAGGAAGAAACATCGTACAAGTATGACGCATAAAACAAGGGCCCTAGTATTGAACCTTGCGGGACCCCAGAGGGAACCCCAATGAGATCGGACCGATGCCCTGCCACCACAACAGCTTGTGAGCGATTGCGTAGATATGACTCCACCCACCGAAGAAGATTTCCACGGATACCTAGCTCCTGCAGCTTACGCAGAAGGATAAAATGATCTACACGATCGAACGCCTTCTCAAAATCTGTATATATGACGTCGACCTGGCAACCGTCATCCATGCCACGAAGAACATCATTGACAAATATGACAGATTTGTATTAGTCGAACGACCACGTATAAAGCCATGTTGCTGAGTGGGTATATGACGAACGATAAAAGGGTAGATATGTGTATGAACCACTCTTTCCATTAGTTTACTCAATACATTGAGGATTGAGATGGGTCTGTAATTCTCTATGGCAGTTTTCGTCCCTTTTTTATGAATAGGCACAATATTAGCAGTTTTCCATATTTTAGGGAAATACCCTTCGGCAAGACATCTATTAAAAATAACAGTAATTGGAGCCGCTAAAGATTCTGCACATTTATGCAAGAAATAGGGTGGAATCTCATCGCATCCAGCACCTTTAGAGCAGTCCAGATTCAAGAGCATTTTTTTCATATCGGTCATTGAAATTTTAATCTTGCAAATGACGTCATAGCACGGGGCCCGATTCGCCGAAAAACCAGCGTATTGCTCTGCAGGCACACTAAAGTTTCTACTGAAAAAATCATTAAAAGCATTACAAATATCAGATTGGATAGAAAGGGTACAATTATTATATTGCATAGAATTTGGGTAGTTTGAGTTATTTTTTCTTTTCGACTTAATATAGGACCACAACAATTTAGGTGCAGATTTTATTTTTTCTTCTGAGTATTTTATATAAGACAAGTAACATTCTCTCTCTAGTTTTTTTAAACGTGATCGTAAAGTTGAGAAGGAGTTGTAGTCAATTGGATTATTGTATTTTTTCCAAAGCTTATGATATTTTGCCTTTTCTCTTATTAATTTTATGAGGGCATTGCTATACCAGATAGGATAGGTATAAGTATTAGTTACCATTTTTTCAGGTACAAATTTAGACATAGCATTATATAGACTCGTGTAGAAGTTGTCAATGGCATATTGCAACGTTAATGAGGATAAAAAAGACCAGTCATAATTCAATAAATAATTTTTTAAACCTTGATAATCAGCTTTCCTGAATAGTCTTTTACTTCTACTAGCAGGTTTAATTGAGGGCAATATCAAATCGTTAACACAAATATTAATCGCAGTGTGGCTAACATCCTCTTTTACTAAAGGGATTTGTGTTTTTTTTATTATTAATGGCGTATTGGAAAATATTAAGTCTAAACAATTATCATACACATTATGGAAAAAGTTGTACTGAGACAAACCAAAAAAAGATGTTAAATTAATAAAACTGGCGGCCGAATTTTGCGTTTCTATAGATCCCTTTTTTAAAACTATAGGACATTTTGTCTTCCAGTCGATACAAGGCATATTAAAATCACCCGCTATAATATAATAGTCATCTGGTTGAGAATTAAAAAGGCAGGTCAACATTTCTTCCAGTCGCCGCATTCGTAATGAGAGCGATCGATCAGGTGGAATATATGCACAAATAATATTTAAATCATTCAATGAGCCAAGTGTACGCGCAGGTATAGTTATGCACACGCATTCAAGATCTTCACGGTCAAGGTCAGTGCGCAGGCGAGCCTCGAGCCGCGCGGCGCAGGCGATCATCACTCCACCGCCGAGCGAGCCTCGGTCACGACGGAACAGGTCAAACCGTTCAGGGCTGCACAGCTCAGTGTCTAGGATGCCATCGCATAACCACGTTTCGGTAATTAAAGCTATATCGGTTTCGGATAAACATAAGTTATTATAGAAATCGTTAGTTTTTGTCCGTAATCCTCGTACGTTTTGGTAAAAAAGTTTTAATTGTTTATTATGTCCTGCCATAATGATGAATAAGTGTTCTAACTAACGTAAATCGATGCAGGTAAAAGTTTGTTTTGAGGCATGCGACGTGATAATATAGCCGACAACAGTAGACCGAAGGTAATGAAAACTTTTTAATGACCAAGTGACCGTGTTTACGTTTTGTTGCATATAAAAGTATGCTGTGAGGGCACGTATGACAAGTTATTTTAGGGTAGCAGAAATATCTAAAACGTAGGTAAGTCAGTGCAATAGTGTAATGTTTTTTTGTGTAAATTAATGTTGTATGTTGAGTGTAATGTGTGTATGTTTTTTTTAAAAGGTGTGTTCTTAAGTATGATGTGTGTTTACATAAAATGCGTATCTTAACAATAAAAACTAAAATAACTCTAAATGAAATCAAAAGATTTGACGTTAGCTCATTTTTATCAGATCGGCTGCCGTAATGATTGGAATAGGCGGTGAAGCTTCGTTGCGTCGGACAAATATGCGGCAGTTTTTTGTCCAGACAAATTTAAAGTTAGATTCTTTAGCCTTTAGCTTGCATTCTTTAAGCAAAGCTCGATTATTCTTTGTCAGGTGTTCATTAATATATATTGTGCTGTCTACTTTCCCTTTAGTACCTATTCCAATGTCAGAAGGTTTAATACCACGATGTTTTCGCGAGGCAGCTACCATTGAGTCCTTAGTGCGACGGTGACGAAAACGGACGATGATGGAACGTCCATTCACTGTGCTGTTTGGACGACGAGCCTGGACGCGATGTGCAAATTCTACATCTGCTTCGCTGACGGGGACACCCATTTTTTCAGCCAGCCTAACCACAATCCCAGCAGTGTCCTCATCTTTAGACTCAGGGATTCCTGCTATCTCAATGTTTTGTAGTCAACCCCACTGTTGCTGACGCGCGAGCTCATCCTCTAGACTTTTAACCCTGCTAGCATTTAGGTCAACGTCACTGCGAAGACGTAAATTCTCATCTCTTAGACATTTTACTTCCGCAGTGATGGACGACAAGTTTTTTAGTAGATCGTCGTACTGAGTGCTTATGTAGTTCAAAGTAGATTCTATCGTAGATATCTGATTTTTTGTGCCGCTCAGTTCACTTTTAACTGCATTTCTAATTAAAGATTGAAGTTCATCTTTGAGAGAGGATATAATCTCTGATCGCAAATCGGGTGAACATTCCAGTAAAGGTGAAACTTTTGTTGCGCTCTGCTTCCTGGTAGTAACACCCTGGTAGTTCCCTGGCAGTGGTAGGCCACTAGCAGTATCAAAGTCGACGGAAACCTCCTCAGTGCTGCTTTTCACTGGGGTATTAGAGTTATCTCCCACTCTAGGCTGTTTACTAACGCATAGTGGGCATGTCCAAGAAACAGTTTTCTTAGCGTTCTCTGTTATCCCAACACATAATATGTGAAAAATCCGGGCGCAATTGGAACGAGTACATACAATTTTCTCAGATTGCCGGACCGGCTTCTTGCAAGCATTGCAGTTAGACATCCCAGTTAAAAGTTGTTAGTTGTGGGTAGCAGTCGGATTCTCTGCGCGACGGCAAGCCAATGATCACGTTGTGAGCTGTGATGATACAACTATGAGCGGAAACGAGTAGTTCCGATGGTAGCCGATCACAGGCCAACTTACTTCAATGGAGAATCGGCGCGAAGATAGAGATGAATTATGGCAGCTGTCACTTGCGCTCGGGGGTGAAGATAGAGGCGGAGAGAGGGTCGTGCTGCACTTTTATCACAGAAGCCCTCACCGTAAAAAGAGCTTAAACTACGTTGACTTTAGTTCTAAATCTGATCGAAATATAAATTGATATTTTTAAAATAGTAAGACACACGTCTGCTCTAAGCGACTTTTGGACGAAGAAGTTTTGCCCCTTAGAATTCGCTTTCGTGTGCAATGGGCATTGTTGTGTAAAAACACAAAAACCTCTATTATAAGCTAATTATCCCGATTTGCGTAATCTTCACTACAAAATCTGCTCTGCTTTTCACGGCTTCAGCGTGTCTACAGTATTCCTTTTTGTCTTTCCTAGCTCTCATTTCTGCCGAACCCCGTCTGCGTGACGCAATCGATCCGGCCGTGTCACCACGACATGTGGGGCCAGGGACCGATGCAGAACCTGACCACGCAACGTCACGACTATGTGCCCAAGCCCTGCGTGCTGAGAGAGAGCTTCAAGCCATCTACCAAGTTCCATGCGGTGGAACAGCCGTTTGAGAGTAAGACCTCCTTTACACATGTTTCCTTAAGATTTTGGCCTCGGTGACTGTGGTACTACTAATAAATACAACTGGTAGTACAAATGACACACCTTTTTATCTCTAGTACTACTACATTTTTTTATTCTAATTAAAACGTAAGCTCAACTGGTAGTACAAATGAAATGAACACATTTATTTTTACATAACGGAATGCAATAAATGATTTATATAGTATTGAATTAACTACGCGGAAATCATTCCAGCAGCAAATCGTTATTAGGTTGTGTTGTTTTTTTATACTAGAGATCATGTTGTATCATTTGTACAGTTGAACTTACGTTTTAATGAGAAAAAGTGAATTTCTTTTGGAGTAGTTATCATCATCATCGTCAGCCTATAGCAGTCCACTGCTGGGCCTCCCCTAATGAGCGCCATTGCGCCCTATTTGTAGTTGTACTAGGATACAAAGGTACGTCATGTGCTCTACCAGTTGTACTTCATAGTACCTAATACTTCTTACAAAAACACAAACGTCACGGCTTCAATTGCAAGCCCATCAGCGAACACTAACTGTTAGATTTTTATAGCAACAACACCTGCCTATTCAGTCCACTGCTGGACATAGGCCTCTCCTATAAGAAGAGCCTTGATTTGCCTGTAATCCCCATGCTACGGTAATGCCCGTCGGTATCCAAAGGATTTAGCTGTAGCAGTATAAGGCTACGCTATGCCAACATCAGCCAGCCGCAAGAGCTCCATTCGATAGTTAGCAGGGTGCACCACGGGCAGGTGAGGTTGGCTTGGGTTCCGGAGATGGGGTTTGGAACCCCTTACACCCCAGTCATATCTTCAATTTATAAGAATGACGAATGGATCCTCTGACCCATATTTCTTAAATTTCAGGTTTCTATTAGATTCCTATTCCCTCTCTTCCTTCAGATCGCACAGTGAACAAGCTATCCTACCTACCCCCCGAGAAGATAGAACTAACCAAATCTTACGCCCCGGAGCGATGCTACGAGAAGCCAGCGGCCAAAATGGATGGCAGCACCACACATAAAATGAGCTTTATGCCTAATCAGGTACCTGGTTAAATGGTTGCATAAGATTTATATTTTTTTTAACATTTTTAGACATTGTCTAGGTACCTAAATTTGATTTTGCGCAGTGGGCGAAGGCTCGTTCGAAGGTCTGGTAAGTAGTAAAGAATTGATCCTCCCCTACTACCTACTAAAGATATCCATTATTAAACCGGTACATAAAAAAAGCAAAAAAAAACACCCAAATAAATACAGACCGATTGGAATATTATCCACTTCAACAAATATTTTTGAAAAAGGCATGCAAACGGGTTTAAGTTCCTTTTGTGAAAAATATGGTATATCTAACAATGCCTATAATGGGTTCAGAAAAAAACCGCTCGACTACACTCGCTGTTTACAAAAATGTCCAAGATACTAATCTCCTCAACCTGGCTATATTAGCATTAAGTTTGCCTGTGTACTTGTATTTTATCTTGTGCAATAAAGAATTTATCTATCTATCGATCAAAAGAAAAGAAATTGTCTTCAAACGGTTAAATTATTTGAATCATATCTGAGAAACACACTCGATTAAGTCACCTTTCAAACAAATAAATAAAAATAAAAATTTATCCCTTTGTGATCTAATTTTGCAAAGTACGTCGGGGGTTAAAAGAGAGAGAGAGAGAGAGAGATATTACTTTATTGCACACCATACATAGAATTACAAAATAATGAAAAAGCTGGTTTCAAAACACAATTGTTTATTTATTTTATTATTACAGAAACAAAAATAAATTAATTACAATTCTGGTTGAACTGTACATGTACATTTCTTATGATATGATAGTACAATTTGGTAGATGTATGAAATATTATGTTTCCTGTCAGTACACTCTGCTCGAGTAGGGTAGATTACGACTTACGACCGGGCGAGATTTCTCTGTCGCACTCAGCATTATTTGTACATTCCTGTACTGTTTCGATAGGATAACAACAAAATGGCAAACAATATATTCTGAAAATTGTAAATAATTACCTGAATGAAAAAAAATTATAAATGTTCAATATTTATTGGTCAACATCGATGTTTTTTTAATATCGATCATCCCTACTATGGTATAGATTGAGTAAGAGATTTAGAAGCATAAAAGTATGCCTTCAAAAATATTCTTCTTAGACCTAACTGGCTAAGCGTAAGCAGGTATGTGAATTGTGGGAAAAACCAATTCGCCCTAGGCATTTTGGTAGAACGCTTCGATAGCGCGTTCTAACTTACATAATGTGGCGCCTTCTAGTTCAGGTTATAGGAAGCCGTTCGTTTAGTAATAGATGCTTAGATTGCATGCAATTAAGGAAATCAACTGCTTTGTGGATGTTCAATATCCTCTTGCATGTTAAATACGCTCGCGATGCTCTCCGCCAGTAAGTGTGAATCGTACATAATGGTGGTCATACACCATGCTGCTTATCGTCCAATTGCCGATTGGACGCTGCAGGCTTGATCCAATCCACGCCCACCCACGGTCAGTTCTACTTGATCCAATCGGCAGTATCATGCCCATTGGAGGATGGACTTGATCGCGTATGGCCACCATAAGAAGAGAAGCAAACTAGGTACTGCGTCTCAGACGGACCTTCGCCCACTGCACCTCAGAGACACAAAAGACATAACAGATATCATCAATATAAATATTAAAATTTACTTTAATGTTTCAGATCCTACTGAAAGCGCCTGAAATCTTTGCAATGTTTATGTATAGGTCGCGTCATGTAAAAAGAACGCTGGTGGTAAGCTGTGCAGTAGGCGCTTTATTGGTATTTGCCTGTGCGCATACACATACCCTTCACTTCTTCCAGCGTTATTTTTACGTGACGCGTACGGTACCTACTTATGATAATGTTAAAGGTACCTTTCTATGTAGGTAATCGTTTCTAGACTTTCGGATAAATTACCTTTTTTTCTAGATTCTACCCAAAGAGCCAGTACCGTGGGCTTGCAAAGGACAATATCAAAAGCCATGCCAGAAGCTGGACGCAAATACAACTTACACAATGAGGTATACATATGCGCTTAGGAATACTTATAAACAACTAGTTTCCGCCCGTGCCTTTGCTCATAACAACTACAACATCAGTCTATTCAGTCCACTGCTGGGCATAGGCCTCCCCTATAAAAAGGGGGATGTGCCCATAATCCCCACGCTGGGCATGCGGTTTGGGGATCGCAGGGCACAGCTTCTTGCACCGCTGACGCTGCTGCCCGTCGGCGGCCAGGGGATTTAGATATAATAGGCTTCTTCTTCCGCCAGAGCCTCGTTTGTTATTCAGCAGGGTACACCACGAGCAGGTGAGGTTGACTTGGGTTCCAAAGATGGCGGTTAGAACCCCCTCACACTCCGGCTTCACTTAATGAATATATAAAACAAATTAAAAGTTATTTTTATATTACTTATAGGTTTTTTTTCGGTATGAAAGGTTCCTTTGAAAGAATACCTACTATCCTTTTCCGTACCCCTGACAAGAGAACGTCTATGTGTAATTTCATGTTGATCGGATGAGTAGGTAGTAAAAGCGCGAAAGCGTAACAAACAAACTCACTGTCATTCATAATATTCATTTATAATATTCATTTATAATATTAGTGTGATATAGCCTCTGCCCACGGCTTTGCTCGGTATCCGATGAAAAGAAGCCTATAATGTTAATCCAGGTTACAAACTATTATTCCAAATTTCATGAAAATCTGTTCAGTAGTTTTTGCGTGAAAGTGTAACAAACATCCATCCATCCATCCACCCATCCAGCCATCCCCACAAATTTTCATACTAATGTACGATTCTCACTTAACAGCGCGCGTTGGAGCGCGTCGGAGCGCATTTTATAACATGCTAAAGGAAATTGAAACATCCACAAAGCAGTTAAGTTTCTTATTTGCATGCAATATCTACTTACGGATCTATTTGTCAGTGTTTGACAAAGCTCAAAGCTGCGTTAATTGCATGCAAATAAGGAACATAACTGATTAGTGGATGTTTCAATTTCCTCTAGCATGTTTTAAAATGCGCTCCGATGCTCTCCAACGCGCGTCGATAAGTGTGACTCGTACATTATAATATTAGGATTGGATTTAGGATAACGATAAACGTAACCCTAAGTATTCATCTAACCCTTAACTTGCTGACCTATTTTACAGTGTATTCTTATTTCCTGACGGCCTCTGTGGTGCGAAGGCCCGCCTAAGACGCAGATTGCGGGTTAGATTCCCGCCGTTAGACAAAATGTTTATTCTATGATCTGCAAATATTTGTCTTTGGACGGGGTGTTTTCCCTGTACCTATGTATTTACAAAAAAGAAGTGTATCAGTCATGTGGTTCCGATTATACAAGCTCTGCTTAGTTTAGGGCTATATGGTGCTATAAGACACCGTCCAGCATGATTTATCTATTTCAGTTTCCTGGACGCGCAGAGTGACTGTCGCAGGCGGGCAATCATACCAGACAGCTGCACTAACCCCGTGACAGCGTCCAAGAAATTCGAAACTGGCACAGTTTACAAGAACAGGTAAGAATGCGATGTATTTAGGTACATTTCCTTCTAAGAAGCCAGGGATGGGCAACAGTATCCGCCGAATTCGCTTACAAAGCGTCGTATCGAGAGACTGGTGATTATGATAAGTAACTACAGTTACACATCACTACGAGTATGTCAATGTTAATGTCCCACGTATCAACCTATAGTTAACAAACTTTAATTACTTATAGCCAGAAAAAAACATTAATACCTACCTACTTACTACTTTATCCATAGGATGGCTACCTGCCCCCCTTAGCATGTCGTTTTATGTCTACTCTACGATAGAGAAGACAATGTATTTTTCCGGTTTGTAGGTCTCCCTGAATCCCAAACACGCCTCATTCTTTTCTCAGACGCTTATTTTTATCTATTTTTTAGATCTACCACCAAAAATAAGTTTTCTCTATTCGTCTACGGTTGCTGTGCTAAGCCAGTTACTATTGAGCAACAATAAATTTCTTGGAGTAGGTATTTGGAAAGACGTTTTTAGTGGTAGTGGTGTGAAGGTGGTGACGTATAGCCGTGAGGCCTGAGAGTAGACTCAATACTCAATAATTTATTGCATTCCATAATGTAAATATACAGGTTTATATTAAGATCATTATAGACCCTGTTGGGCACAACAATAACAAATAGGAGAGAGGAAAGTTGTATGGTACTTGAAGATGAAACGAGCACATGGCCCACCTGATGTTAAGTGGTACCTATCACAAAGCATTGCATCGTAGATCACGTTTTTTTTGGAACGTGCTCTACGCCCAAGCCCTGCGTCCATCAACTTGAGCTATGAAGATGATAAGCCTCTTGTGTGTAAATAGGCGTACAAAAAATACAAAATACAAAATTCATTTATTCAATAGGAACTGTATAGTACACTTTGAAACGTCATATTTTTTAAATTTACCACCAATTCGTAACGTGACCAAACAGAGAAGAATTGGCAAGAAACTCTGCTTGGCTTATATTTTTTTAACGTCATTGTACTTAATATCTATTACATTGTTTTTGATGGAGTTGGAGGCAGTTTCATCCCAAGCTTTTTTGTCATCTAAATAATCAGATATTTTATAATAAGCTTTATTACATAGATTACGTTTAACAACATTTTTGAATTTATTTACAGATAGCTTAATCACATCATTTGGGATTTTGTTATAAAATGGTACAGACATCCCTTTAAAAGATTGACTAACTTTATGGAGCCTTACAGTGGGAACAGCTAGTTTATCTTTATTTCTAGTGTTAACATTATGATAGTCGCTATTTTTCTTGAACATGTTAATATGTTTTCGGACATACATTAAGTTTTCATATATATATTGGCACGGCACTGTCATAACATTTATTTCTTTAAACTTAGTTCTAAGTGATTCTCTGGGGCCCATATTATAAATTGCACGAACAGCCCTCTTCTGCAACACAAATATCGTGTTGATATCTGCAGCATTCCCCCACAACAAAATGCCGTACGACATAATGCTATGGAAGTAGCTGAAATAAACTAGTCTAGCCTACTAGTCTAATCTAGCTATTTAGTCTAACTAGTCTAGTCTAGCGTGGTAGCAGTACTCCCCGGACGAGTCCTCCACAACTCTACTACAACTGTCACTCTCTCTCTACGTCTTAGACTAAAGTCACATTGCGAACGACGTACTTGTAGATCCTTTCCAGAGCTGATATGTCTGGCTCAACCGTATTTATGTTCTATTCATACACAAAATTTGTTTGTTTGCCTCAAAATCTGTATCTATTTTTGACAGCTACCTTCCAGCGACGGCTCCTATTCCTCAACCTGTAAAGCCGATACCGAATCTGGTGCCGTCCACGGCGCAAATGGAAGGAGACACTGTTCAAAAGGTATAGAACATCAGCCTATTTCGGAGGCCTTCGGGTGGCCTAAACACCCCACATCAGAGTTAGTCACCAACTCATACGAAGAAGAAGATCAGCGAATATCAGTCCACCGCTGGAGAAAGGCCCTAATAAGAAGGGGGGATATGGCCATTAGATCCCTCGCTGGGCATGCGGGTTGCGGATCGCAAGGCACAGCTCGGAGCCGACGATGCTGTCCGTCGTCTGTCAGGGAATTTAGCTGTGTTTGTTTTATGATGGTAGAAGCTGGAAAAGTCGAGCTGAGGACAGGGCGCAATGGCGCTCATTACGGGAGGCCTATGTCCAGCAGTAGGCTGCTATAGAATGATGATGGTGATGATGATAGCAACGATGAAAGCAAACAATCCCCTGACTACCTCTAATTCATACGGGCATTTAAATGTTACATCTTTGTTTCCCTAGCTTTCCTTCCTTCCTAATCCGGTCTGCATAACGCAATCAATCCGACCCTGTCACCACGACATGTGGGGTCAGGGACCGATGCAGAATCTGACAACACAACGACACGACTACGTGGCCAAGCCTAGCGCTATCAGGGAATCCTTCAAACCGCCGAATAAGTATCACAGCGTGGAACAGCCGTTTGAAAGTAAGTATTTTTTAGGAGACTAGAGTTTCAGCCCGCGGCTTCTCTTTTTATTTATGGGCTAGCTCTTCACCGGCTCGACTTGCATAGGCAAGGATAAGGTCGAGGATGAGGCGAGCTTTCCCAGAAGATGCCTATTAACTCTCTTTGTGAAGTCGTAAGTCAATGGAAAAACACGCTGGCAGCTCATTCCATATTTTTGCAGTGCGCATTATTAATGATGTTTGAAAGCGCTTAGTCCTATTAATTGGAATATCAACTTGATGCGGATGACAGTTCGTAGTGCGTCATGAAGTTTCTTTGGAAGAAAGGTGAAGGTCATGTAGCTCCTGCGTACACTCTCCGAAGTCCAAACTATAAAAGACCGATAAACACGCAACCTCGCGACGATGGCTCAAGCTGACAAAAATTGATCTGATAAATGACTGAATGTAGAATCAAAGCTGAGAGATTATAATTTTTTGAAACCATTTTATCTTTCCTACAGATCGCACGGTGAATCGCATGTCTTACTTGAACCCCGGTCCGATTCCCGTTCCCGAATCATACGCCCCGCAGAAGTGCTACGAGAAACCATCAGGTAAATCTTTGAAATCTTCTGGTAAATCATTGAAACCTTCATATTAGTCATTGAAACCTTCTGATAAATCATTGAAACCTTCAGGTAAATAAACATGCAGATTGGAGAGTCGCAAAGCCGTAACTTAAACATGTGCTTGTTAAGGCGACAATGTCTAGTCAAAGCTCTGACCATAATGTGACCATAAGGAACCGTACTGATTTATGTAAGACACACATAGCAAGTTAAATAAAAGCTTTTGAAAAAAATGTGTTCTGTCCACAGCCAAGATGGAATGCAGCACGACCCAGAAGATGTCGTACCAGCCGGTGTGCGCGCCGGCGCCGCAGCGGCCGCCGTGGGCCTGCAAGGGACAGTACCAGAAGCCCTGCCAGAGAGTGAGTCCACTTACCAACACCTGTGGCTTGACTGTGAAATAAACACACCTTACAAACCCTATAAAGTATGCGTTATCTGTAAAGGAGAATGCCGAGAACCCGTACCAATTGTGTCAAAACCAAACGTATTCCATAACATTTATTAAATTAGGTGCTCACCTATGAAATTGGCGTTTTGTATGGAGAAATCAATTCTCCATACAAAACGCCAATTTCATACAATACATTTTAGTTTATTTCCTCAAAATTAGTATTTTATTAAATTTTCAATCTTTGCAATAACGTTAGGTTCAGAAAATAATTTTGTATATGACAGTTGAAATAATTATTTATGTCCAAAATTAAATAGAGAGAACAAACGCCCAATTTCATAGGTAAGGACTTATTATTATTTATAAACTACATTAACCTTTTTTTTGAGTTTTACACACCAATGGGATTAATAATCAATTAAAAGATATTTTGTTGATTTGGTTTCCGCCGCACGCCACCATTAGACTGCAACAACCATTGTTACCATGGCAACTATGGGTTGCTATAGTTTCTATGGCAATTCATCATTTTTAAATAAAGACAGTAGAATCGACTAAAAACTTATTGGTTTGGTTTTTACGCACTCACTTTAGTCTTGGTACCGAGCACCATACATCAGACGGCATTGTCCATTAGTATGGATATTGAACCATGCCCCTCGCAGGAAGTTTGTAAAACTTTGACATTTCCAGTTTGTAATATGGCTAACGCAAACTGTTTGTGATTTTCACTCTCTACTAACGTACAGCAGCTTAGTACTATAGGACAATCACGAATATTTGAACCTGTTGTCGTATCGGTAAAAGACCAATAACAAAACGTCTAATCTAATTTTAAGTTAGAAGTGTCGGTTTGTTGGTAACACTGCGATCAAGTTCTGATCGATTCACAATGACTTGTTTCACTATGTATATAAAATTACGCGTTTTTAAAATTTATTTCACGTGCCATCTTTACTCACTGTTCACTTGAAAAAGTGGTGATCGGCAAAAGTAGTGAAGGACGTCCTGCGGCCACGTGGACGATCTGCGAAAGGCTGCTGGTAGAAGCTGGATGCGTCGAGCTGAGGACAGGACGCAATGGCGCTCATTAGGGGAGATCGCCGTCTGGCAGTGGACATGATGATGATGAAGTGCTGATATTTCTCTGACTTTAATGTCCGCTCATAGATTATAGGTACCTACATTGTTATTTGTTTCAAACCGCGGTAGATATTTCAAAACAGTGACGTTGACTAGACATAGCTACTCAACATCTCCTGAATTGGTACCTTCCCACTAACTTGTCGCCTTGTTTCAGTTGGAAGGCACAACGGTGTACAGGTCATCCTTCCTACCGCCTGGAGAAGACTGTACAGAGTACATGGACCCGTGCTCGTATGGGGATTGCAAACGTGAGTTTAACCTTACAGTAGTAACTTGACTTTATGTAAGTAGTGGCCTTTGAACGCAGCATAGCTTAAATCCCTTCAAAACGAAAGGAAGATCGTTATTTTAGTCGGTATTTTTTTTATGGTATTGTAGATGGAACAAGCACCTGGCCCACCTGATGGTAAGTGATAACCAGTAGGTACTTCCCCGGACGCGCCCTCCAGAAAGAACTCTACTACTAATACTTAGGGCTATATTTCACCGAGACACCATGGTTACCAGTCGCTGGCTACCAACAAAATGTATGGTGGTGTCCGTTTGGTGGTGCAACCAAACGGACACTAAGTGAGTAACTCTCTATAATAGAGCTGTTTAGATTTTGTTGGTAGCGGCGACTGGTTCCGCTGCCATGGTGTCCCGGTAAATATAGGGCTTAACTTGCTAGAGACGACCTCTGTGGCGCAGTGGGCGAAGGCCCGCCTGAGACGCAGAAGGTTGCAGGTTCGATTCTCGCTACGGGACAAATGTTTGCTTATTCTACAGATATTTGTCTCTGGTCTGGGTGTTTACTATGTATGTTATGTATGTATTTACAATATATATATGTGTGTAGTATATCAACATGTGATTCCCATAATACAAGCTCTGCTTTGTTTAGGGCTACATGATGCTGAGATGTGATAACTTCCAGTATTATTTATATTTATTTATTATTTATTTGCTACTACTATCTAGCTTGAAAGCTCCTCCTCTTTTGCCCTACTCTGTTCTGAGCAATTAATCACTTTTTCTTTGATATAACTGAGCCATCTTGATCTATTATTTTTTGTCTATTCTATTCTATTACGGGATGTATGAATGGCTTCGTGAAACGTGCGGATCTGATCTGACCTGTGAATCTTGCTTCGGCTCCTAGATCTGTTCCTGTTCATCATCATTCACTGTTCCAGTGATAAGTTTTTCTGGGTTGTCACCACTTTTCCGTGCTATGTTAATATTATGAGATAATTCTGGTTATTCTGAGTTCTTTTTGATACATTGATCCTTTAATCTGTCCAGGGAATTCGAGGCATTCTGATTCAGCTTGAAAGCTAAGAACATAGTTATATATTACAATTTTTATTGTCTTTTTCAGCTTGCGACTGTATCTGTCCAGCAGAATGCATAGCGACAGATCCTTGCGCGTGCAACTTCCCAAAAGCGGCGTGTTGTTGAACGGCCGCCATTTTGTCGCGGTGTTCTAAATTCAAGTGTTAACAAGATGGCGTCTCGTCAAATCGTACCTGTTTGGGTGAAATTGTACTGTAGATTCGTGCCATTTTGAAATCTAAATTTTTACGCTATAAATCATGGTAGCTATCGCTATTGCCAAAATAAGTTAATTATGGATAAAGTTAGACTAGTTTCTAATAGTGTAAATTGTATTTGTTAGTGTTGTAGCAATAAAAAACGTTTTTGAGAACTTAAGTCCTTTTATTTGAGTCATCTTCAAATACGTACATATAAAGGACTACTAACGGCGGTTTCTGTAATGTAAATGCGAAAGTTTGTGAGTATGGATGTATGGATATTTGTTACTTTTTCACGCAAAACTATTGAACAGATTTGGACGTAATTTGGAATTTTTTTTTTTTATAACCTCGATTAACACATAGGCCACTTTTTATCCAAGTACCACTCGAGCGAAGCCGCGGGCAGAAGCTAGTCATGAGAAATTAAAATAAGTCTTATTTGCGCTGCCAAAATTGCTTACTATCACTGAATGCTACATAAACCATTACTTAAAATTAGCCCTGTCACTTGTCATTAACCAACTGCTTAGTTTGGCGCTACATGATGCTGTGTGAGTCCAGCATTATTATTATTATACTACTTATATACTTTTTCGTATAAATACATAAATTAAAAGCCATTGCGATTGCGATGGTTGGGCCCCTTGCGGAAGCACAGAGGGTTTTTGCCGAGTCTAGGGTAATGGTGTCCTCTCCCTCTCTACGGTCTTCTCACAATCCCAAATCATGCCAGCTAATGTTCTCCAGCTCCACTTCCAACTGCGCTAGATGTTTATCGAGCCTCAGTGTGTCCGTCATACGAAGCCAGGGTCGGGTGTTGTAAGGTAGCCTGAGCTAGCCCGGGGATTCCTAGCACTCCCAGCCCCTCCGTTACCTTAGCCGCTACCATGACCAGGAAGAGCGCGTTTATGCCTGGTAGTCCGATCGGTAGTCCGACTATCGGACTACTGGGAAAGAAATGCCAAAAATTTTTCCTCGTAGTCCGATTGCGTAGTCGGACTACTAGGAAACGCTGAATTTTTTACTCGGGTATTCCTAGCAGTCCGACCGGTAGCACGGTTTTCTAAACCTTAGCCGGACGCTGAATTCCGGTCAGGCTAGTAACATTTTCTTCCTGAAGTACCAGGGTAGCATAAGTTACAAAGAGATCGCGTCAGTAGAGATAGAGTTACATGATAGAAAGGGATGCAAGGTGTAGGTGAATATAAATGTTGGTACTGAGCGCGGTGTGAGCTGAATAACACTTTATTGCGTCACAGCTTAAGTCGCAATTTATTTAAAGGTTTTTGCGGAGTGAAGCTTCTGTAGATGCACTCAACCACACACACACATGCATAGTAACAATATATTGATGCTTATTGTCATGAATAAAAAATATATATATATAAAGGTAGTTGTAATCTAAAAGTACTAGGCAATCAGAATAGATCAGGAGGTAAAAATGGTAACTTTCCGACTTTGTAATGTACGTATAATGTCAGATCAAAAATAACGTCAAGAGGACAAAACCATGATAAAAGAGGTATTACACAGTCCATATAGCTAATTGAACCAAAGAGTTTGCATAGAAACTTTTTTCTGTTATTAGGAACATCTTCGCTTACCATCAGAGACGAGATGTGGTCAAACGCAAGCCAATCACATCACATCGTGTGTGAAGCGTGTTTGTTCCTACTCTGTAACGTCTAAACGGATTGGGATGAAACTTGGAAAATACATAGATTGTGATCTTGTTTAACACATAGGCTTTTTATCCATGTACTAAGCAATCGAAGTAGCGGACAGAAGCTAGTTCTTAATTAAAAAAAACAGGCCGTCGCGTTAATAAATATAAATATATAAAAATATATCATCGCTCCATCTACGACTAGCATGAAATTAATATTGTTTATATCCTCCTTGCCCTAAGAAGCCTTAGTTGTCCGTACTTTAAATGAAATCATGAGGTGAAACCTTCTTGTTTCTATGCTACCCTGGTACTTCTGAATGAAATCATAGTACTGTCTCGTATTTATTGAAATAATCCACAGCCATCGAGATAATTACTAGAGCCTCAAATGTGGAAAAAAAATGTCTGCACCAAAACGTGGCGCACGCTGTTAATTGTGACTTTGAACACTTCAAGCGACAGAAGGTTAATGCAATTTTTTTTTGGCATTTTGCAGTTTATTTTTGTCAAATACGCTTGGACGATTTTTGACAGTTTTCATTCGAAGACTGTGACTCTACAGTAAGCACAGGTATATAATTTCTCGATGTCCACAACTCTTAAAAATGTGTGACATCTTCTGACTTATGCTATCCTGGTACTTCTGCTGCTACATCTACAATACAAAATGTTTGTTGAATGGTTTTCTTATAGCCTATCGAGTTATAATCTCCTGGTACTTTATGGTCAGAAACCTATATAAAAAATGTCCCACCTTACTTCAAAATGCAAGCCCAAAGAACTATGACTAAAGCATAGAAGAAATCTTAAAATTCATTTATGCTCTGAACATGAACTCATACGGCTAATCTCTACTATCTTATGTCCAATATCATCAGCTAGAAAGGGATGCATAATTCTCTCCATGCGACTTCAAATGAGTTTACAACGAAAATCGTACCAGGGCGCTCGAATCTAGTGCTATGCAGTTTCATAGAAATGCCTTGGTACGAAGAAGTCGCAGCAATAGCATTTAGATAAAGTATGCATCCCTTTCTAGCAAATGATATATTGACATAAGAAAGTAAAGATCAACCGTATGAGTTGACGTTCAGAGCATAATGAATTTTAAGACTTCATCTATTTCTCTTCTATAACTGTTGGGTCCCCGCGATCTCCTTGCGACTTATAATGCCCTGGTAGTTCTGGAAAATTTCGATGATGTTTGCGCCATTTATGTAGAAGATACACGACATCAAATACCAGGAGAATATAGCAACCAGGAGGCTACTAATTGATTGGAATAAAATGCTTTTCTTAGTAAAATTATCATTCTCATAGCATATCGAGTTATAATCTCCTGGTACTTTATGGTCAGAAACTTAATGTGAAAACATCTATGAAGCAGGATGCGTCGAGCTCAGGACACCACAGGCTTCAAGATCATTCCATAATTATACCTACCTACTGGCTCAAAATGTAAGATCTCTTTGTGACTTATGCCACCCTGGTACTTTAGAAAGAAAACGGTAACTGAAAACCGGACCGGCAAACGAATTCAGCGTCCGGCTAAGGTTTGGAAAACCGTGCTACCGGTCGGACTGGTAGGAATACCCGAATAAAAATTCAGCGTTTCCTCGTAGTCCGATTGCGTAGTCGGACTACTAGGAAACGCTGAATTTTTGGCATTTCATTCCCAGTAGTCCGATAGTCGGACTACCGATCGGACTACCAGGCATAAACGGAATAGCGGGGCGGCCGGGAACTGGGAGCCTTTTCTTTTTGGTGTCCATAATTTAGGGCCTAAATGATGGACACTTTCAATGACACTTCAAATTTCAACTTTGTATCTTCAATGGTTTATGCGGGTTGCAGACCAAGAGCTAAGCTAAGTTAGTTTAGCTTAGCTCGCATAGCTGACGCAGTTTTCCATACTTGTGTGCAGGCCGCAAACTATGTGAACTAAGCTATGTGAGCTAACTAAAATATGCGAAGCTAAGTTAGTTGTGTATGCCGATGCGCAGCTACGCGAGCTAAGCTATCTCCCTCCCGCCTTCCCCGCACGCCCTTCGCACATCCTTCGCCAGTGCTGTCCAGTGTCCTTTGTCGGACGCACGGTCGTTTCGTAGCGAATATGGAGCAATTTATCGAAGTCGTTAAACAGTTTCCTGTGTTATGGAACACACAGTTAAAGGACTATCACAATTTAATTAAAAAGGATGTTGTATGGAAACAAATAGTGGAGGAAATAAGTAATCCAGACATACCAGACGGTGAGTTTATTTATTTTTTATTTCAAGTTTAATCTAATTTACATTATTAAAATAATTACAAAATAACTCTCTGACACGAAATGCTTCTCTAGTTGCTCGTAAGTTGTCGTATTGTACCGATCTTAAAGTTTGCTGTTCTTCAATATTGACGGTATTGGCGTTACTAGTTGTCGTTCTTAAAGACATTAAATAATTGTGCAAGACACAGGTAGTCTTTGTAATGACGTCCACTAGTTCCAATTGACATTCAAATGGTCGACGAAACACACGAAATCGCGCTGTTAATATGCCGAACGCATTTTCTACTACATTTCGTGCTCTACTGAGACGATAGTTAAAGGTGTTTTTTGCTCTGTTATCTAAACATGTACTCCGTGGGTACGGCCTCATAAAGTGTTTTTGTAATGGGAATGCTTGATCACCTATAAACACAAAAGGTGTTGGATCGCCATCAGGCGTTAAAGGTTTATGATTGGGCAAGTTTAATTGCCCGTTTTGTAATTTGTGGCCAAATGCACTATCTGCAAAAATACCTCCGTCGCTAAATCGGCCCATTGAACCAACGTCTATTATAATAAATCTTTTGTGTGCATCAACGACTGCGAGAAGGACGACAGAATAAAATTTTTTATAATTAAAATAATTAGAACCCGACTGAGGAGGGCATTTTATTGAGATATGCTTCCCATCCACGGCACCAAGGCAGTTAGGGAATTGCCATTTATCATTAAAGTCTTCTGCAATAACTTCCCATTCACTTTCTGTCGGTAACTTCATATATATTGGTTGCAAATGAATCCAAAGTGCATTGCACACATCTTTAACAATCAAAGAAACTGTATTATTACCCACTCTGTAATTGTATCCAATTGTTCTAAAAGAGTCGCCAGTAGCTAAAAACCTGAAACACAAATATTTATTACTAAGTTTGACTTGGTGTTTGTTACAGTGAAAACTGCGAAGAATGAGTGGAAAAAATTACGTGATAGTCATCGAGAGTCACTCAAAAGGATGAAAGCCAGTACAAGTGGTCAGGCTGCTTCTCCGGCAAATAACTGGAAATATGCCGAGTTACTCGAATTTCTTTTACCCCACATGAAAAACCGTAAGAGAACTGGTAACGTATCAATTAATGATAAAAATACTTTGGCCAGTACATCAACTCAAAGTCAAAATACTTTGCCCGGTACTTCGATCGAAAGTCAAAATACTTTGCCCAGTACATCAACCGAAAGTCAAAGTACTGAGATTTTCGAAGAAATTCCGAATGATGATTATGAAAATACTTCCGAACCACCAAGGATAAAAAAAAGAAAAAATGCCGATGACGCATCATTAAACGACTTACTTCAGAAAGTCGATAACGAGATTATGAAGCGATGTGAGCAAAGAGAGCAACGGAAGGCTGAGGAGGCAAAAGAGGCGGAGAAACACAGACATCCGTTAAATTTATTTTTTGACAGTATGTGCGAGTCAACTAAAAAGCTTCCCGATTGGATACAAAGAGAAGTAAAAAAAAAGCTTTTTCAAATTGTAAACGAAGCAGAGGAAAATTATGAAAGTTATTTGTCTAGGCAGACTTATCAATATGGGTACTCATCATCATCCACATTTTCGACGCCAACTCAAAACGATAACTTAGATAATTTGTAACCTTTTGGCATTTACCAATAACAAATATAAATAAATTTTTTTTAAAATTAAAATTGTTTTGCTTACCTTAAACAAATAGCTAATCTTTCTTCTGGGGTTATAGCCTTCCGATAGTTAGTATCTTGTTTAGTAATATCTCCGATAATCAATGATAACAAATCATAAAACTGAACTCTTGTAACACGATAATATAACTGAAAATGTTCATCATCTAATTCGTAAAATAAAGTTCTAAACTCTCCACTTGCGTGCCGAGATTCAATGTGTTGACATATCCAAGGTCTAGAATGTCGTTTTCTTAAATAATAATAAGTCAGTATTAATCTTCTTTGTCTATGTGTAACGTATTCATCATCGGAACTTTCTTCATCGATTATATTCATAGCAATCGCCTGACGTCCGTCTAATTGAACTCCGCAACACTAACTGAGCTTTGGCTTAGCTCTTTGTGTGCACGCCATTTATTTCTATCTTAGCTTAGTTTGGCTTAGCCTAGCTTCCCTAGCTTAGCTTTGGAATAGCTTAGTTTTCGGTCTGCAACCGGCTTTAGGCTGTTCGTTGATTCCAGAAAAAGGCCTTCTCTTTTATAAATATAGATTTATAAGTATAGATAACGCTAGACTGAAACGGCCCTAATGGGCGTCTGCGCAAGCAGTCTTCCCAAAGTTAGTATCAGGTCAGGCAGGACACGACTTGTGCAAATGCCTAAAATTTGACACTGCGCCTGCGCCCTACCAAAACAAATCGGTGAGACCACAATCTATTCAAGACAAATTCTGCGGAACTTCGACGAGTTCAACAAAGTGCACAACGTTAGCGGAATTTGTGCTGAATATTTTACCTTTTTACAAGATATTCATTTTTGCGATGTCGATACAAAGCAATGTTGTAGCCTCGCCGAAAGGTTAGCAGTTTTAGAATGGACCTTTAAATTCTGGTAATTATTATTCTCACATCAAGGCGACTATACATGTCAAACCTCCCTTTCGCTCGCACTACTCAACATTTTTGAAGATATAAAATCACTGACTATGACTATGCAAAATAGCAAACCTTCACATTCTAGAGAATGACAATTCAAAGGTTCAGCAGTAATATAATTTTGATTCTATCAACGTTTTCTTACCCAAAAACCTTGTACCAATGTGATCAATTTTGATACAAATTTTTGCGAGAGGGAGGTTTGAAATGTATCGTCATCTTAAAACAAATCACACCTACCGTTTCGGATTCTGTGATTTTCGTTTTTAGAAAAAATATTTTTTACTTTTTCACTGAAAATTTATCTACTGGAAATCTGTATGAAAAAACAGTCATAATAAAGCTACGTGAATGAAAAAACTACAGAGTTTGGATATTTTATATTTCCATAGTAAATTATAAATACAATCCTACAATAAACAACTTTGCATAACATATGTGACTTAACCCGCGCCAGTAAGATTTGTAAATGACCGGCTAACTGATAGCTTATTTATAGGAACTGGTGTGAACAACACCAGCAGTTCCTATAAACAAGTGCCTGTCGCCATTTTGAAGGTTCCCTACGTGGTATTACGTAAACAAACTAAGGCACCACTACCACGCACGAGCGAACGCATCGAGACGATATTATCGTGCCATGTATTTATATACACTCTCAAGCTATGTCCACACTATGCCCTTTTTAATTCATCAAGGGCATGCATCACAGCGCATTCAACAGCGCACGTTATGCATGTCCGTGACGACTCCTGACAAACGATGAAAATAATATCTCCTGATGCTGATTCATGCAACAGTTGAATGCGCCAGACGAAAATTAAATAGAAAAGTGAGCTATAGAACGGGTCTCCACACGGCAATGTTATCACGATACGACGAGTGGTTGAATGCGAGCAAAATATCGACGTAAGGTTGCGCGCCTGTCGCCACACACGGTGTTCTCGCAGCGCGCTCGCCTCGGTACGTTGTATACGTGCCACAATTGTGTGACACGTTGTTGTCACACAATTGTGGCTTGAGTGCGAAGACACACCCTACTACAAAGATTGTGTTAACTATATTTTTGTATGTAAATGGAGCAGCGCCCTTAGCGGTAAATTTGTAAAATTTTGACATTTCTATTCAAAAATATAGTTAACGCAAACTTTGTAGTAAGGTATGTTTTTCGCAATCAAGTCACTGTACTCTTTTCAACAAAACAAGTGTACAAGGAGTCTGCACGATCAGGCGCGATTTCGTGGCAAGTCGCGTCGATACGTTGACGGAATAACTGTCATCTCGTGGAGATTACCCGGCGATAGCAGCGCGGACTCGTCGCGATGCGCTCGCTCGTGGGGGTGGCGCTTAAATGGCGACTGAGTGATTGAGTTGCAGCAAACGTGTACATTTTAGTGGCAACGTCGCCAGGCCGCTAGAGCATCCAAACGCTACGCCGTAGCTCGTGGCAACGTTTCCAATTTGACTGCCTCGCCAGACCATAGCCAATTGAGTTAACTGTCATACATTTTGAATTGTTTGGATACGTGTGTGCATTATAGTGGCAACGTCGCACGGCCGCCAGAGTATCTAGTCACCAAGCAGGGACCGGCGAGTAATACGCTTCCAAATTGGCGACGTTGCCAAATTGTGGCCAAGTGAGGTGAGAAGCTGGCGACGTCGCCAGGGCGTCCCAGTATGTTAGCGCTCTTATAGATAGAGGACTATTGGTGCCAATGGATTTAATTTACAATAATGTAAGTGAAACACACAAATATTATTTGAATTTACTGAAATATCCTACAATAAATACAGTTTCTTTTTCACTTTAACTGAAATGTTACAAAAACAATCTTTCTACTATGTTGAATCATAGGGACATAATCCCATTTCCGTATTAATTGTAATTTACATTTTCTAATCATCAAGATAGTACTCTATAGAGTATTAGTTTATTAGTTTTAGAGTATCTAATCAAAACGATCAAAAATAGTCCGAGCGTCAACATACATAAACATCAAATAAATACATTTACACTAATCTACGTTCGCTTGAAAAGTGTTTAATTTCGGCGCAATAGGCAGCGTGCGCCGCGTTTTGATGCTGACATGTTTTTTCCACGTTTGTGGCTCTATAGTATACTATCTCGATATTTCTAATAAAAAAAGCTACAGAGGCCATACACAAATCCCTTAGACAGACTATGCATCCGGAACCCGCGCAAAATAAGTAATAATTAATTATGATTTATTTATTTTATAATACCGAAAACAAGCAAATGGACCGCCTGATGTTAGGTGGTAACTAATACCTATAATAAAGTACTGCATCGTAGTGACGCATGTAATGAACGTGCCCTACGATGGAACGCCCTGAATTCATCAGCTCGAGGCTTGAACGTGATAAGCCTTATGTGCCTGTTTCCACCCACACACTTCAAACAGAAACACAGCAATGCTGCTTCACCGCAGAAATATGATACCACAGAAAAGTAAACCCAATAGAAGGGAAATGCGTAAGAATTTGTTTCAGAACCACGGTTTGTTTCTTCCTCTACCTCACTCATTCATTCCACAAGTCTGTTTTAGTTTTTACTGGCGCTAAACGCGGCCATTGATTTGTACACAAATACAGAGACTATACAACGTTCACTCGCGAACGTCAAAATACTGATTAGCAAAATTGCATGAAGGTATACCTCGCATAGGCCGTGTAAGATAAGAGATAGCACAGAGAGCAATGGACCGTACTGTCACGGTATAAAGACCTACTTTCATACAGTAGATAGACCGACGCCTTTGATCTCGCGGTGTATTTTTTCCGTGTAATATTTTCATGGTAATCGCATTCCCGCGTCATTCTGCCATGACAACTATGCTTACGCATTGGTACTTTGTGCTGTGAGACGGAGCGGCGCGATGTAGTGCGTACATTACGAACCGTGCTAACCCTGAAAGTTATGACCCGATTAGCATACATTTTGCATGTATGCAACTCGGGACCGGCCCTCCCGCGTCTCGCCCCTGTCACCCCGCACGTTTGCCTTATCTAGACGCCTTCGTCGAAAGACTGTGATTTATAAGCTGTAGTACTATGCGAGTATTATACCAGCATAGTAGCATCAAGCCTAAAGACCATATTAACGTCGATATCCGAAGTCAAACACGTTGGGAACCGCATGATGGAACTAGAATGGAGTTGGGCAGCACACCTGGCAAGGCGAGGTGATGGCAGGTGGAGTGAGGCAATAATTGAATGGCGTTGAAGAACCGGGTACGGAACAGTCGGTCCAGAAGCTAGATGGGCGGACGATATTACATCCATCGTGGGCCGAAACTGGATGAGTCGAGCTTTGAACCGTTTGAGATCGGAACATACAAAGGGAGGCATATACCCAGCTGTGGGTGATGTTGTTGTGGATGATGCGGGAATGCTCATAGTTGGGGCGACGTTCGATGCCCTTTTTAGTAGTAAGTAAAAGGTTTACTCTTCTATGGTACCAATAGTTTATTCATATGAAAAGTTACTATTAAATGGGGTACCGTTACCGATGATTCTTCGTTTTCCCTTGGGAAACAGAAAAAAATTAGACGCCTCGTTGTTAATTTGTGACAGTTTTTCAATGGAAAACGAAGCGTCATCAGTTACGTTATATAATAGGATTCAATGGATAGTTTATTAACACCAACTGGCACTAATTATACTTCAACACAAAGTAAAAAGCTTGTTGCGTCCACGCGGACACCGCAATGACAACATAAGTAATAGTTACTTGTAATTTTCCGTCATTCCGGATTCCGGATGATAATATTCCGGTCGGGAATCGTGCGAACCGTTTGGATATGATAAAGTAGACCACCCCGTACCGTCCACATTGTTGGTTTACTTGAGCCGCTGCAGCAGTGTCGAGTTGAGGAGATTGGCGGAGGCCACAGTGGCTGTGCTTTCTTCCAGCTCGCGAGACGGGAATGAAGTGAGGAGCGTGAATGTAGTCACCTGGAAGCAGAAAGATAGGTACTCTATGGTAAAGACGAAACGTATTTTTATTCTATGTATAATAAATATGTATTCTAATATATTTAAAAATATATTAGATAGAATTATCATTAAATATAATTAAAAACATGTTTGTTTCTGTATATAATTAATCTAATTACATAAAATTGTAATAATGTTGTTTTTTAAATAATCAACTGCATTATTATCAGCCTCTCAATAACAATATACATACGTAATAAATATTTTTTTCTATTCGTAAAACCATTTCGTAATTAAAAACTTTAGTGCGCGATGGTGCAGAGAGCAAAGCTTGACGGACGAAGTAATAGAGCCCCTTGCGCATGTGGCGCTTGCCCCTCCCGCCCCACGCCTTTTCATATCACCAATAGACCGTTAAATCGTCTAATGCGCAGCTTGACCGCCAGCGTTCATTTTATGTGACGCGAGCTATAACTAAGGTTTCGTTTGGTTAGTTACCTGGTAGGCTGGGACGGCGCGAGCTACATACTGCCGGAGGTCAGCGACAGTGTGCGTGTGATTGAACCGGCCAGTGATGCGACTGCCGTCCGCCAGACGGAACTGAAACAAATAGAGTAGTATTTAAACGCAAAAAAAAAATACTTTTTGCACCCCAAAATAATCCGAATTCATATCAAAATTACTGATTGCACAGCAAAATACTCTCTCAAAATTTTATTTACTGTCTGCGTCTGGAATGATTTCCGCGTGGTTATAAAAATAAGCTAATAATCTGCTGTTTATCTGTGTCGGTTCTGCTGTAGGAAAGATTTCCGGGAGGTCATCATCATCATCAGCCTATAGCAGTCCACAGCTGGACATAGGCCTCCCCTAATGAGCGCCATTGCGCCCTGTCCTGAGCTCGACGCATCCAGCTTCTACCAGCAGCCTTTCGCAGATCGTCACCCCACCTGGCCGGAGGGCGTCCTACACTACGTTTGCCGAGCCGTGGTCTCCACTCAAGCACTCGTTTACCCCAACGGTTATCGGTTCTTCGGCAGATATGGCCAGCCCACTGCCACTTCAGCTTGCTAATTCTCTGAGCTGTGTCTACAACTTTAGTTTTATTTTGGATAGACTCGTTGCGGATTCTATCCTTCAGAGAAACTCCAAGCATGGCTCGTTCCATAGCTCGCTGAGCAACTTTAAACTGGTGCATTAGCCGTACTGTGAGTGTACACGTTTCGGTTTCGTATGTCATGACGGGTAGGACGCACTGATTGAAAACTTTTGTTTTCAAAAATTGCGGTATGGGTGACGAGAAGACTGGACGTAGTTTTCCAAAGGCTGCCCAACCCAGCTGAATCCTTCTCTTAGATTCCTTCTCGAAGTTGTTCCTACCCAACTGCAATATCTGCCCGAGGTATGTGTACTCCGAAACAATTTTGAGAAGTTGTCCATTAACGAAGACAGGACTCGGATCAATTCACTCACTGACCTTGACTTTGTTCTTGTCCAAATTCATGCCAAGACATATCTTTCGCGAGGCTGATGCTAGGCCATCCAGCATCTGTTGCAGCTTTTCCAGCGACTCTGCTATTAGGACTATGTCATCAGCGAATCGAAAGTGTGAGTTATGCTCGCTGTTTATGTTTATGCATACCTTTCCAGTCCAGCGTCTTAAACATATCCTCCAACGCGCTCGTGAACAGTTTCGGAGATATGGCATCTCCCTGTCTCACTCCGCGGCGCAGTTGGATGGGTTTAGACTGCTGTTCCTGTACTCAGACACTCATAGTGGCGACTTCGTACAGACATCGATATAACGATAGTCCACTTGGCATCGCTGCAAGGATTCCAGGACAGCCCGGGTTTCGACAGTCCACTTGGCATCGCTGCAAGGATTCCAGGACAGCCCGGGTTTCGACAGATTCAAAGTCCTTCTCATCCACCAAAGCTAGACACAGGGGCTGATTATACTCTTCGGACCACTTAATTAGGGGAGGCCTATGTCCAGCCGTGACTGATATAGACTGGTGTAGTGCTGGTAGCTTTAAATAATACCTGTATAGTTGTAGTCGGCTGATTCTCGTCCAGATTGACAGCCTCCTGCGCCGCTCGCTGATTGGCTGCGCTGTCCTGCACGTCGCTCGCGATTGGCACAGTGGCACCCACCGTAGGGGGCGTCGGGCTGAAATTACATAATCATAATCATAATCATAATCATAATCATAATGACGCTAATCTCGTGAAGGCCGAGAAGGACAAGCTTAGCAAGTACCTTGACTTGGCACACGAGATTACCGCTATGTGGGATGTCGACTCAACAATTATCGTTCCGATCGTCGTTTCAGTGAAAGAGGCTCTCGCTAGGCAGCTGGATCAAGGGTCAGATACAGAAGGCGGCTCTCCTGGACTCGGCACGCATTGTGCGGAGGTTCCTCTCTCTGCAGCCCTAGCCACCGATCGTTTGAGCCCTGCCCCGCGGTCGGTGGTCCACCATTTTGGATATATTTTTTACTATAATGTTTTTTTATATTATTTTTGTACATAGTAGATCAATAATGTTTTAAATTGTATAGTAAAAAATGTATTTTTTATGAGTTTTAAAATGAATAAAGAATCATAATCATAATCATACATAATCATAACCATAACCATAACCATAACCATAACCATAACCATAACCATAATCATAATCATAATCATGATAATAAAAGCATACCTGCTTTTGCATGTAGCATATTAAAATGAAATACAGCTAGGTGCCACTGTTGCCGTGCATGAATATAATCAAACAGATTTTGTGCATGAATATAATCAACATTGGTAAGTATTCAATGTCAAATAACAGGAAAATAATAATAGTAGCTAGTTATAATGTCTTTGTAAGTATGAGATTAGTAATTAAACATTATGTCAAGAAAACTTATCACTAAGATACTCATTTATGCTATGGTCAACTTTATTTGTAAGCATTTTTTAAGTTTTAGTTTAAAACACGTCGTTAGAGGATGCTTCAAGTATATTATAGAGGTTATAGAGCCATACAAAATACAATGTTGTTCATAAAGTCAGTTTTATTTAGCACACACACATTATCATAACTATTACCAATTCAGTACTTAGAAGAAGAATATCTTCGTATGAGCTAGAGGTGAACTTAAAGAGTCGGATCGAAGTGAGTTTGACTTAGTTTGATATAAAATGGAATTATTATAACGGTGTTATTTTAATATTTATTATAATTAGCGGTTTCACATAATTCATTAGCATACAAAAAGTTAAGAACCTATATGTAATTTAAATTACATTGATTGATGCCTATAGTCACAATACATAAAATAATCATTGATCAACGAATTTGGTCACACTGTAAAAATATTCTCGAATGTGCCAGGTTTTTAACTTTTACCACCACAGAAGCCTATATTGGGCCATTGCTGGACATAGGACTCCCCTAATAAAGGGGGATACGCCAATAATCCCTACGCTGAGCATGAGCGTTGGGGATAGCAGGGCACATCTTCTCGCACCACTAACACTGCTGGCCATCGGCAGACAGGGGACTTCAGCTGTGTTGGTGCAGGCTGCGCTATGCCGCAATCAGCCACCGCCAGAGCCTCGTTCGTCAGTTAGCAGGGTGCACCACATACAGGAGAGGTTGGCGTGGGTTCCGGGGATTCGGGTTGGGACCCCTTACACCCCCAGACAGCTAGTATTAACATAAAAGCATACCTGCCAAGCATCTGCCCCTTGCCAGTAAAGGGCGAAGGCTTCGCGACATTCCTGGGACACTCCTCGTGCCGACGATCTTCCAAGCTAACCTTCACCTCGCCTGTACCGGCCAACTCGGGCGGAATCTCACTGCGAAAAGATAAAACATTCGAAATAACTTAGTATAAAACAATCTTGGAATTCTCTTAGGTGTACAAATAAATACAAAATACAATACTTAATTCATTAAAGACAAGTGGTACAATTATTTAGGTCGAAATCTCTTCATTTAAGTTTTCAAAACCTGTTTTCGAAGGTATGATTTTTCCATGAGTAAATTCTGAAACTAGGTAGGTCAAATGTAGGTAGTAGAAAAATTGTGGGTTCAATACCAAATAAAACTTATGGAAGGGAAATAACGCTATGGGCCTGATATAGCGACTCAATTACCTCCACATAGCAAGAGATGTACTCGAAAGAAGGAACTCAAACTATATATAAATAATCCTGGACACTATCATACAGCATCATGTAAGTATGGAAAACAAAATGGCTGCCATTTTATCATGGAGAGAGAGGGAATAACTAGGGATAGAGATTTGTCGATAAAATTTACCATATCTCACTGCCCCCAAGTCTCCGACACCGGACATATTGCATAGATGTTTTTTGTAAATAAATACACATTATAATACATAGAACCACCCAGACTTGAGACAAATATCTGCAAATAACGCAAATATTGGTCCCGCGGTGGGAATCGAGCCTGCAACTTTCTGCGTCTCAGGCGGACCTTCAACCACTGCGCCACAGAGGTCGTCATATACTGAAACACTACTCTCAATCATCTGAGATCTTCTCAACCACTTGAGATCACTGTCAGCCTTTTGTGGAACTTGTCAGAGAATGTTAGCGGAATTTGTACAAACTATTTTGTATTTTTATTATCTTGTATGTAAGTAATGTTTTCGGTTTGGGTGAGTGTAAATGTGTGTATGGGGAATTAACGTTAACGTTAGGTTAACGTGTTTGTTTTTATTTTGTGAAAGAGTAAGTAGACGGCTACATTTATTAGATGCTCGTTTGCTTGTTTTTTCTCTGATTTGCATGTGAATCTGCGGGCGGGAGAGCGGTGCACGTGTATGGATTTTGTGGAACTCTTTATAGAAAGCTAGCGGTATTTATACTGAATATTTTGCCTTGTAGAATATGTTGTAATAGATTTCCGCAAAGTAACGCCTGAGTCAGTTAATTATATTTGTGTGTAGGGCTTGTGTGTGAGTTTGTGTGGGTTATCCTTACCCGCGGCGAATGTAGTTGAGGAACTCAGCATGCTCCGGATCGGTGTAGGACCGCAGTGCGCCATTGTCCACAGAGAAACCTTCGCGGTACAAGCGCAGGCGCACTGAACGCGGCTCGTTCTGAAATAATAATTTTCATATCAATAATATTAATATTCCGCGTTTGCGTGTACACTTGTACTTTCATGTAAAATGTTCCCCGAACATATTTATTTCACGCGGAACCCTAAATATTTAAGAAATACAAAGTGCCTGCTTATCAGTGAAAGTCCCTCGTCAGGTAAAAGTTGTGAATCATCGAAACGTGAACAATTTTTCTGTTAACACAAGTTTATCACAAACGAAGATAAATAGATAGATAACTCTTTATTGTACTCACACCACCTCAATATATAAAGTACAAAACTGACAGAAACTAATAATGAAAGTGCAATAGGCGGTTTTATCGCTTAGAGCGATCTCTCCCAGACAACCTTTGGATGACTTGGATTTATAAGACTGTAACAGACGATGTAGCAGGCTCATCTACACTAATATAAAAAAGAGGAAATAATTGTATTTTTGTGTGGCGTTTTCAAAAATTCTTTCACCTTTGGAAAGCTACATTCACCATGAGTAACAAAGGCTGTATTTATTGCTAGAAAAGATTAGGGGATCCTTACTAAAACTTAAGTAACGTAACCCAAGGTGTAAAAAAGTACCCTAACCCGTGCGAAGCCGGGACGGGCCGCTAGTATTTTATAATTAATTAACAACATAAATAACTAGGTAAAATTATTTTTACTGGATAAATGATGTCCTGAACCAGGGTCAATTCGGTCCCCGAAAAATTTAGTTCTAAGGAAGTCTCCGGTTGTTCACTGTTCCACGAACTTTTGGTAAATTAGCTCCCTACCTATTCGTATCACTGTTTAACTTGAATATACATATTACGAAATATTCTATTTTCATATTTTACTAATGTCCTAAATTAAATTGGTGTAGCTTAGGTTTAATTTAGCTTATGAGTAGGTTGGTAGGTACTTTTGACCCTGTCAGAGCGCTAATAACACAGAAATGTCATAAATAGACTCGAAGTATAAAGGTACAACAGCTACACCAACTACACCAGCCTATATCAGGCCACTGCTGGACCCTAATAAAGGGGTATATGCCCATGATCCCCACACTGGGCATGCGGGTTGGGGATCGCAGGGGACAGCTTCTCTCACTACCGATGTTGTTGTCCGTCGGCAGTCAGAGGATGTAGCTGTGTCGGTGTTGTCTGCGCTATGCCGCAATCAGCCGCTGCCAGAACCCCGTTTGTTAGCAGGGTGCACCACGGACAGGTTAGATTTGCTTAGGTTCAGAATATGGGGTTTGGAACCCATTACACCCAATAGAACCCTTACGGCCTTGGAACCCTTTCCACCCATATTATAGCTAACTCATCTACATTCACTGCATGAGCACCATTGATTGATCCATGACGAAAACCAAAATGGCTTTTCATTGATTTGAACAACAAATTGGTTTTCGTCATCGTTCATCATAATTTATTATTATTATTATATATTATATTTATTAGAATCATTGGTTGTCGTCATCACAAGTCATCACAACGTATATGTCAACGTCAATGTCTCACGTATTAACCTATATATAAAAAACTAGGGATGCATTAAATCTATGTACTCACTTGAGCTTGGCTTGCAGTTCCAGTTGGGGTCACCGTTTCATGATCATCAGAAGTTTGACCTGCAAAAACATACAATGATTGATAAATATATAATGCTAGACACTATTATCACACAGCATCATGTAGCCCCGAACTAAGCAGAACTTGTATAATTATTTTAACTAATAATAATAATAAACTACTTTTATAATTATTTTTTTATAAATGTATACATATTATTACATAGAAAACCCGGGAGGAGACGATCGTCAGATTATGATTTCACAACGCCTGAGATGGACCGGGCATGTGCAGATAATGGAGGAAAATAGAGTACCCAAAGTCACCTGGAAGAAAAATCAGACTGGAAGCAGCAGAAGAGACCACGAGGGAGACCAAAAAAGAGATGGTGCGACTGAATCGAACAAAATCTTAAGGCCATGGGAAAGTTTACCAACTGGAGAAGAAAAGCCAAGGATCGAAACGAGTGGCAGTCCATCGTAGAAGTGGCCAAGACCCACAAAGGGTTGTAGCGCCGAAGAAAGTAAAATAAGTACATAGAAAACACCCACACCAGAGAAAAATATCTGCAAATAATGCAAACATTTGTACCGCGGCGGGAATCGAACCCGAAACTTTCTGCGTCTCAGGCGGACCTTCGCTCACTGCGCCACAGAGGCCGTCAAATGATTATTTTACTTATACTTCCATATAGCCTAGCCGCCCTAACCTATAGGCCTCCGAGATGGAATAAGGAGAGAAGAACCGGGACCAAACTCTTAACGTGCCATCTGAAGCACGGAAGCGCTCAGATCTAAATGCAACAGACGCCCGTCCACATAGCGACTGCGCAGAGTGTTGCTGAACTGTTGTGATCTGCTAAGAACAACTAAGATCAGCGAGTGACTACAATAATCAGTATGTACCATAACAAAAACTTCCATCAATGTAACTTTAGGTATAACCCTAGATAGACGCAAAGCAACGCTGAAAAGCTCAAGTCATGAAGAAAAATTTGAGTTAGAGTTACGATACAAAAGAATGTACTGGATACTTGGAAGACAATCTAATTTAACCGTACACAATAAAAGTCTGCTATACAAACAATGTAATTTTGGACTAATGGTATTCAGCTGTGGGGCTGTATTAAACAAGCAAAACACTAATCATACAAAGATTTCAGAACAAAGTGCTCGGGGACATTGTGCACTTTGGTAGATCAGAAATGACGACCTCCATCGGGACCTAAACATAGAGTTCTGTAATTCTGTAATTCTTTATTGCGTACAGATATTACAAAAGAGTATGTCGAAAAATATGTACAGAGGCGAGTTTAACCCTTTAAGTTTTCTTCCGGCAAACCCTTGAGCAGAGGAGGGGCGATAGCACAAAACAGGTAGAGAGGAGAGGCGATAGCACAAAACAGGTAGAAAAATTACATAAATTAAATATAATATAATAAGCATAAATATATTATAAATAATATTATTTAAAAAAAAAACGAAAACCGACTTCAATACTATAACTAAATGTACCAACTTAAACTAAAAAATAAGAAATAATATTTTAATTACTTCAAACCAAGAACATTAAAGGACATTCAACGAAATTATTGAAACTTTTATACCTATTTACAATTTAAAATCATTTATTTTTGGAGTCGGCGCCAGCCAAAGCAAGCTAACCTTAATAGATAAACCTACTCGATTAATCTCTCAATCAATATATGAATCCAAAATAGAATCTAGACTATCGACCTACATGCTTTACCACTTGGTACAAGAAATTGTAAACGCTCACGGAGGTATTCTGGACATAGAGAATTGAAGATAATAAAGTAGAGAAAAGATAATATATGGAGATCGTAACGACGGCGTATTGGAAGCCATTTAAGCTGGGATCTGAACTCAGAAACATGATCAAATTTGCGCAAGCCGAAAATGAAACGGATGCTGATCGTCATAATAGAGTCATATCAGTTCGTCGATAAGAGTTATAGAAAATACGCAGAAGCTCACGAACATAGACTTCATCACCACGTAAACGTTGAGGCCGTCCAGCTCCTCAACAACACGGACATAGTGAGAAGACTCAAAAGAACTAAGCCTTTTGAGCTAGTGTATCAGTAAAAATTTGTGCAATAGTGCTTCATAAAGGTGTGTCCAAACATTGCGCGGCGAGTGTGCCGCAGCAACACGCGGCGTTTGCAGGACATATTTCTGCCGCGCTCTATTTAGACTAAACCGACGAATGTTTGCGCGATAGTATTGCGCGGCACATCCAAGATATGCCGCGCGCTTCAGTTGTTATAACTAAAATAAAAGCGGTTGTGTGTGTCGCAGCTTTGCTTATTATTTGAAAATTGCGGAGAAACTAAGAAAAAACTTATTTTAATCATACTAGGTTTCAATCGTACTATACACTACACTTATTTCACGGTCACTTATTTACCGATGAATTTTTCGTGTACGGCAGAAACACGTTCAAACATAAACAATGACGAATGATCACTAAAATGTTCGCGCAAGGCAGGTAGACAGAAACGTTCACGCGTTGCAGGTAGAGAGAAGCGTTTGCGCGTGGCAGATAGACATAAGATTTCGCGCGTGGCAGGTAGACAGAAGCGTTCTTGCGTGGCAATTGTCCAATCACAGCGCGGCAACCCGTGCGCAGCAGCGGCGCCCGATTGCCGCGCAATGTTTGGACACACCTTAACGAACACAAGAACAAAGTGTCGCCTTAAGCAAATAGAAACAGTAAGAAAATATTGATGGACACGTTCTTAGTAATAAGTTATTCTATAAAATCTAGGTCAAAATCAAGTTACTCATAGCTTAAAATTATGGCTAGATTGTAACATTTTAGTGCATGTTATTATTTTATTAATATGCGTTAGGTAACAAAAAAATGTAACTTTACCATGTTCAATTGTGAATAAATGAACTTTGAACTTCGACTACCTAATATGTATAGTATGTTGTTGGTAGGTATATTTATAAATGAATAACTCTAAATATTAGATAGAAGGTTGCGGGTCAGATTCCCACCCAGGACAAACATTTGTGTGGTGAACCTATGTACACCCAGGTATAGAAATACACATCTAAATATGTGTGTTCCGTGTCTCAGTGTATAAGTAGAGATAAACCATGTCCCTCCACCGCGGCTTTTTCAACACACAGAAATTGACTTGGCACCTGCGTGGAATGTTCGTCCCCTCCCACCACACCCCACCGCCTACTGCTCTCGCCCTCGACGCGTCAGTACGGTCGGTTATGCAGTTAGTACATCACTATGACGTCATTACAGTGAGGTGCCTGGTTAACTTCTGCGTGTTGTACATAGATAATAGAAAATAGACAAAATACACATAAATTGGTATTTGTCATTGGTTTGTCAAAGAACGGCTGGATCTGTCGGCCAACTAGTGCATAAATGAGTCGAACGCGCTACCGAGCGCACGTGTCGCCCATACAAAGAACGCGCTCCCCGCCATACAATGGCAACACTGGACTGATCCCACGATTAGTTGACCTCTCAGCACACGGATGAGTCTATGTTTCCAGTAAAGTTGCAGCACGCACACTATTATAGTGATGCTTGTTGATGGGGGGGGGCGTGCATTTTAAAGCCCGCAGGCCAACGCGAGCGTAGGCAAATTGATACAAAACAAGTGCTACCGTCTAGACGTTCGGCAAGTCTATACAAACTATTGCAAATGGCCAATGTAAACGAATTATATGGAGCTGCCCCAAGAAAGCTGCCCACACGTTGTGCGATTGACCGAGCGCAGGCAAACGCCTATGATTTGTGCAACAAAACCGAAACGGCTCCGAAGTGAGACGAGACATCGCGAGCGACTGCGAGTTGTAACAAGACGTCAAATGAACTATATACACGTTGGTTACCTTTACTCGGCCAGCTAGGCGAGCGACACCGAGCGATGGCAAGGCAAGGCAAATATGCTGTCTACATACGTTGGTATTGGCCTTCGCTCGGCAATGCTCGACCAACATGTATTGCAGGCTTTAGAATGTTTTATATCTATCTATGTATATTTATCAGTCTATGATACCCATAGTAAGTCTAGTTAAGATCCGTGGACAGTGCGTGATATCCTGTAGTTATAATAAAAACAGTATACTATTGTCTCACCTAGTCTGTACCCAGTTCCTCCAAAGAGTCCTCCACGGCCACGGCTGCTCGACGCTGGCTCATCCTCGAAAACAACGGCGCCGCGTCTGGTGGAGGCAATCAAGACTTTAGGTATTGTTTATAGACCCCGTGTAATGTCATGTTATGGGCTCCCTCTATCCAGTCCATACTTCAAGAACTCTTCATCAAGCAGCCTCTCTTAACCATAGTTAAGTCTCGCATTCTCATTTTCTTTGGACAAGTGTCACGCCGAGGGGAAGTCTCCATTGAGCGCCTGGTGGTACAGGGGAAGTTCGAGGGCAAGGCGCGCGAGCAGTTCAAGGCGCGCGGCAGATCACCGACCGATAATGACCCCAAGCACTCTGTCAGGAGTGTTACGACTAAGAAAGAATGGGTTCCCTCTAGGCTGGGAGGATGGTATAAGTGCTGGGCAAGCCTACTCCATATAACCATATCCATGTACTATTGTGCCTTATTTTGTGCCTATACTTACGCATTGGTCCGAAAGCGGGAGCAAATTTGTGAAAATACTGCAATGTGTAGTGATCATAGATATATGGTAGGATCTCAAAGGCGAGCGCATGTAAATATAATGAGTAAAAACAATGAAGCTAACATCCTTCTTTCTTCGTACCTTCGAGCTAGGGTAAATTCTGGTGTCAGAATTTTTAGGCCGCCCGAAATGGTTTAGCGACTGAAAAAGCCGGGTTCACCAACTCGTCGTGCCGTCTAAAGCACGGAAGCGCTCAGATCTTAATGCCGCGAAACGGTCACTCATCAAGTGAAGACCAGGCGCCTTGTTGCATAACCAAGATGATCTGTTAACACGTTGACTGCTGGCCCGTTGGTGATGAACATGGACAGTTGTGTTATTCAGTACTCAAAGCATTAACAAAGGCGTGTTTCAGTGGTAACAGTGTTAAAAATACTTACTCTTTGACACTCTTGAAAACCTCCGTGACTATGTCCTTGCGTCCCTTGCCAGGCCCTATGATCTGCTGGCCGGAGCGCTCTGAGCCTCCTGCGTAGAAAGCTTGGCCTGAAAAAGTATGGACGAATAAAATTGATGTAACTGTGGATGACAGAAATTTAGCAGACCCGACCTGAAATCTTTTGGAAGAGGGATAGGGAGGCGTTTGCCCTGCAGTGGGAAGATACAGGCTAAACATAATAAAGCAAAAAAAAACGTTTTGTACTAAAATATAGCAACAATCAAGTTACAATCTGCAATCTGATTCCATTAGACACAAATTTGTCTCAAACAAATTTCAATCAGATTTTGACGAGGTCATTTTACATACAATGTAATATGATGCTAGAATATGTTTTTTGAATGAAATTAATAAGAAAATTATGGTTTTAAATGACAACTAAAACAATAAGAAGGTACTGAGATTTTTTCTTCACTATTTTAAACTAATACATTGATTAAGTTTGGATCAGGTCTGCCTTTTCAGATTACAAGAATAACATGAATTTAGCTACATTTCTACATCTATAAGTAAAAGACAGACCTGACCCACTTGCCTCTGTCTCATTCCCTCTCAGTCTTGCTATCTCTTTCCTCAACATACTATTCTCTGCCAGCAACCTCTCAATTTCAGCTTTCAAAGCGTCCAGTTCATCCATACTTTTGCTTGATGTTGTATCATCGACCATACATTTCTTTTTGGAGCATGACTCTTGATCGCAGAAGTATTGTTGGTAAATTGTCTGAATTTTGTTTCCAATCCAAATGTATTTTGATGCTTTAATGAGAAATAACTTTAGTGGATATCTGACTATTTAGATTTCTGGTGGTCAATGGAATCAGTGTACCCACTGGTGACCTGTAATTATAGGCTCGATGGAATCAGTGTGGGCACCGGTGACCTTTAATAACAGGCTCCTATACTCAGATAGCATGGTTGACGGAATCAGTGTAGCCACCAGTGACCTGTAATTACAGGCTTGATAAAATCAGTGTGGGCACCGGTGACCTGGAAAAACAGGCTCATAAACTAAGATAGCATTAAGGATGAAATAAGTATGGCCACCAGTGACCTGTAATTACAGGCTCCATAAAATCAGTGTGGGCACTGGTGACTTGGAAAAACAGGCTCCTATACTCAGACAGCATGAAGGATGGAATAAGTATGGCCACCTGTGGCCTGTAATTACAGGCTCCATAAAATCAGTGTGGGCACCGGTAACTTGTAATAACAGGCTCCTATACTCAGATAGCATGAGGGATGGAATTAGTGACCAATGACCTGTACAGTTACAGGCACCAATGACCTGTAATAACAAGCTCCTATACTCAGCATGGTTGATGTAATTAGTGTAACAACCAGTGACCTGTAACTACAGGCTCAATGGAATCAGTGTCGGGCGGGCATACATCATGTGGATATTACAGGCTCCTGTGCTCCCATAGCTTGGTTGATGGAATTTTCTGTGTCTGAGTATGTTTGTTCTCACTAAACTCTGTTACAGCTTACTTGGATGAAACTTGGAATATACATAGCTTGACCTGGATTATTATTATTGAAGACACATCAGTTTTTAGTAGAATGCGCCCAGAATAGATGTATAAGAGAAGAGCTGATGTCAGCTTTTAAGATTAATCTCCTGGATGTTGGCTTGTTCAAAGGCACATTATCGACACAGACCTATACTGCTGCTATTTTGCACTGCAACTTTGTGGACGATTGATTTTTAGAGTACCTACTTAAAAAGATATCCCTATGGGACTGACATAGTTACACTGTGACTCAAAGTCCCTAAATAACCGCAGAAAAAAAACACCTGAGGAACATGGTACCCAGACAGTATACTTATATCAGGAATCAAACATTTAACATTTCACATCTCATCTTTTTTACAACTGTTAACTAGGATTGTAAACTCTTTGTCTATATGATGACCAATTATTTTTCAATTTCAAAACCTTTATTACTCAAAGTGAACAGAGTTTTTAGTAGATGAATTGTTATATCAATAGGTTATCACTTGAGCAGCGTGTCTTTGGACACAAAGGCCTCTTCAATCAATATTGAATGACTTGTAAATTTTTAAGGTTACCTTCTTCTTCATCACTTGAGCTCTCCTCCTGTTGCAAGGAGTCGAGTGTTGCAAAATTTGAAGCTGGTTTCTTCTTTCCCTTGCTTGTTTTCGGCGGGGAATCCGGAGGCGAGTCCATGTCGCTATCCGACAGAACTGGCACCGACGGGACTACGGGGGCAGGGGGCAGAGGCTCCTCAACGTTCCCTCCGTGCTCGAAGAAACTGGATATTGCTTCCTGTGTGCGCATGTAGTTTAGTTTGAAAGAAAAAATTAATTTTCACGCTAACAATCTGACAAAAACAAGAGAAACAGTCGCTCACTTCAAGCCGCCAATTGGAGGATTCCAAAAAGAATTTACTGCGAATCTCATCTGCGCCAGTCACATCACAAAACTGCCGCACAGTTTCTTCTCTGTTTTCCGACATTTTGGTTTATTTTAGTTTAGATCTGCAGTCAACAAATTTCATGAAAACGCCGATGATGACTTGCTTACTTTTGCTTTTGATTTTGTGTTGAGATGTTGGTGGCATTGAAGTTTTGACAGTAATGGGTCCGCTACACCATCCTGCCTGTATGTTGGTTGGGATATTTATCTGTGGCTGGACCTGAACTTTAATCATCATCATCACTAACATCACTATGATCATCATCAGTCTATTTATCATCATAGCCTATTCACTACTGGCCATAACCGTGCTCCAAAAAGAAGTTAATGAATGTATTAGAAGTTACCACATTTTAAACACGTTGGTTGCCACAACACAGGCTGGTGATATTGATGATGTTGAATTATGTTATGACAATCGACCATAGAGGTTAGGTCCTGCACTGCACTTCTAGAGATTGAAGAAATTATTTAGACATGCACGGCATAGCCAGTTAAACATGCATGATGAAGCAGGAGAACCTATCTTCACCAGGGCAAACATGTTTTAAGCACTCAAAGCATATAATTAAGGCTGTGACTGAATAAAGTAGGTACCGAGGGGAAGTAAGTCTAACAACGGCTGTTTAGCTGTTATTTTAACTAAATAAAAGTGTTTAATTTACGAAACTTGAATATATTTGTTACTGATATCACTTTAGCATCCGTCTACAATCCAAATCGATTAGGAAGAACATTGGTTTGGTTCTAAATTTAATGCAGTGTGGAGAAGTCAAAAGCCCATCGCCTATCATTTTTTTCAGGGTGGTTTTTTTATGCTAGACCTCTATCACACTGACACACAATCATGCCCAGCTACGCGGAGCTTTTTTTAAATACATAAATAAATACTAAACATAGAAAACACCCATACCTGAGTCAAATATTTGCAAATAATGCAAACATTTGTCTCACGTCAGGAATCGAACCCTCAACCTTCTGCGTCTCAAGCGGACCTTTGCCCACTGCGCCACAGAGGAGTCGTTTGGCCGTCGAGTTGGCCTTCGATTGGGGACATCCCCAAACTTAGTACATAATTATTAAAACATCCATGGTAATTCCATGGAATTATTATTCCTCATTCCGCCCATCCCCAATTACACCAACATACCAAACCAAATAGCATAAAACTGACACTGACAATTAAATAGAGTTTGACAACTTACTACTGCAATGCAGTGCTGCTATAGTGTCAATGACCCCCTAAATTATTTTTTTCTACTTTTTGTTGTTCCTGAAATAATATATTTTGCGGTTAAAATAACACCGTGTGAATATTTATGTTTTGAATATGGTACGTTTTGAATTTCTATATTCAATATATAACCACGTAAAACCACGTTTCAAAAAGACTTCGGATTTCAGATGCCGGCGTAAATGAAGACTGCCAGAAAATCATCAGGAAACATCATGAGAAAGTACTACCAGCTCATTCTCGTCATCGTTTGCTTCGTGAGCATAGTCACATTACTAATATACCGCCACGAGTATTATAGACTAAGATATGTGTTAGAAGTGCTGAATTTCTTTGGTAAGCCAGGTCTCTCTGAAATCGAGTTCTGTGGTCCTGGCTTTAATGCTACTATGCTGTCAGAAATCGTCCGAAACACATCAATGGAAGTGAGAGAAACACCGCCTTTGTTTCAGCAGATAGATGATAACTTTTACTCCTACTCATCATTCTTACGCTCATATCAAAAATATGAAGAATTGACTCCGCTTCATGCACACAATATAGATACGATTGTAGTTGGCAGAGCGCATATCAAACCTAATTTCCGGTGTAACATCTGGCTGGAGAACACGAACAAACCAAAAGTAGGTAGATTTAGTTTTAAAATTGTCTCAGAACCGATAAAAGATTACCAATTGTACATATTCCAATGTTCGCTGAATAAAGATTTGGGAAAACCTAAAGGAGTCAGCTTCTATGTTAACGATTACAATATAAATCCTATCCATGCCCCTATAATCAAAGTTATTCAAGTCAACACTAAGCGGAAACCAATAAAAAATGCCAGTATCAGATTTGTGAATAATATTATACCTGCTATTTGTGTTATACCGAACCAAATACCACTGGTATCTAGGGATTCATTTATAGAATTTCTAGTTTATCATCATATGATGGGCGTTAACCATTTCACGATCTATGACAGCATGATCTCTGAAGATATAATCCGAAGGCTCAATCTATTGCCACCTGATATTACCCAATGGGATATACAATTTTTCCCGCTGAACTATCCCTATGTTTTTGCTAAATCCTACAGCATCGTACGAAATGCAATAGAGTTGGACTGTTTGTTCAGAAATTTCAGACTTGACAAAGAAGAAACCAACAAAGCTAGTCATGCAATGGTTTTATCCTGGGATGAATTTTTAGTACCAAGAGTACACAGCAACATAAAAGCAGTAATCGATGATTTTGATCCAACAAGAAAATTGAGGACAATTGAATTAAAACCATTACTGTTCTGTCTCAATCAAGAGACGGATCCGAATACAGAGATGGGTTACCCAGATATTATGAGAAAATCACATTACTATATGACTCCGCAAGAAATGAAATCAATTTATGTTAGGAATTTAGACTCTATGATATTGTTTGAAGATATATACAACTTGACAGTTGCCAGTAAAGTAGCTCCTTTAGAAATTATAGCTATGCACAAGTATACAGAGTGTAGGGACCCCAAAGTGTATCATCCCAGTGGCTTAGGGTACAATGAGACGCAAATGCAAGTGTTCCAACATAAGTTTGAAGGTGCCATGCTGAGGTTCGGGCAAAGTTTGGTCAGCGATAAAATCTACAGGCTTTATAGATCTGGACAGATTTGGGAGAAGTTACCTAACGAGTTTGTGAGGGATATGTTGTGAATTAAGATTTTGTTGTGATTTTATATATATATATATAATTGATGTGACCATGGAATGGTTTAATGACTTCTATAGTCTGGACATAATGCATTGACACAGCATGAGCCTTTGTAATATCCCCTACCTAAATAGAAGTTAATTAATCAATTAATGTAAATAGAAGCAAATAAACCTGTCAAAACATTACCATGCCCACATCATTGGTCCTACATGCCAGTGTCATTACATATTGACATACTCACATATTTGGTCCTTCATGCCAAATTACTAGTATAGGTCGCGCCATGTAAAAAGAACTCTGGCGGTAAGCTCCGCATTAGGCTATTTTTGGGTATTTACCTGTGTGCATACACACCCCCTCCACGTCTTCCAGCGTTCTTTTTACATGACGCGTACTAATAACACTACCCAATTCACGATGTATTTTATAGGTTAAAATATTAGTTACCAAGTACCTTCATTTAAACAAAAGCTGTTTTAATAGTAGATTTTACAACAAGTGCACAAAACGAACCATTTTTATCCAAGACTTTAGCAGCCAGAGCCGAAGGAGTGGCCTGATAGTAATGTCGAGGATAAAATGGTTTTGTGGACGAGTTATAAACACTGCTTTTCACTTCGATTGCGAGGAAATAAAACAGTAGTGTAACATAACATTTTTTTTAATTAAAATTCATAGTTTCTTTATTTTTTTGAATCTTACGATATTGATATTAGTCTTGGGCTGCAGACCTATACAGCCTACTATTCAATTAATTTTGTAATAATAATTTTCTTAAATTAATTAAATAATCTACTTACCGTACTTGAATTTAAATAAAAAAAACAAGTAAGGCAAATAAATTAAAGTTAATATTATAGAATTTCTTTCTATGAACTTCTTGTTGTGTTTGGGTGTATGGCTCATTTTCTTTGCCTTACTATATAGATACATTTATGAGTAGATAAGTTAATGCACTTGTGCACTAAATTCCAATTTTTTCAGACTATATCCTGCACAAATAAGTACTTTCAGAGCATGAGAAGTGAAAAAACTAGTACCCGTTATGTAAATTATGTTATTATATAGAATGTAAAGGACCATACAAAATATTTGGTTCTTTAATAATAGTAACTAAAGCAATATATAATTATTATTACTAAGTTATACTAATGTATACCTACTTACTCTATACCCTAGGTACTTTGAATCAATATAAAAATGTAATAATGTATCTATGCTGTGCCATGTTTTAAAGTACGAACTAAAATCAATATAACATTAGATGTAAGTTTCCCTATTTATGTAGTAATTTAAATCTATCAAACACTACATAATGTATTTCATTTAGTAACTGTACCTATGTATTTTGTTTGGTCGTGTATGTAAAATAACATTTCTTTGCGCTTAAAACAATGTTATACTACAGAAAGGTAGTTTTACCAATATTAATCAAGCTAAACAAAGAATCGAAACTCTGACACACACTGAGTACCTAGAGATACTAAAATAGGTGACAGAAGAAGAAAGAAGTTTCCGTTCTGTATGCTAGATTAATGTTTCAAGTGTAGTACATCATACCTAAATGTTTACCTAAAAAGCTTAATCCACTAGAGAAAAGTGCCTTGCTAACCTTATGTTGGTGAATAATTAAGAAATATTTTACCTATCTAAGTTTTAATAATGAAGACTGCTTGTTAGAATTTGTATGCGGATGGTGGGAGGTAGAATACCTTTGACCTACTACTGTTTTGTTATTAATTTTAAAAGTTATAAAAATAAAATAATCCTATGATATACACCTTGAATTTTATTTTTAGAATAGCTAGGCTAGAGTTAATTCGTCAACCTACCTTACTCACTGATGTCGATTCTGTTGTGAATTTTCCTAAACTAAACTTAATTTGACATTCCTAAAAGTGATACTATCCCATTCTTTTAGGTGTAAATGACAAGGATAACTTTAAAGCTGCTGTAGGATAGGATAGGAGTAGTGTAGGTACCTATATGAAAGTACCTAGCACATCTTATTATTATTTATTTTATTTTATTTTATTGTAAAAGTTGCAACAACATGATGAACACTAACACATCCAATACAATCTTAAATTAAAAGACTACACGCTAAGTGTCACCTCAATTAAAGACTATGCAAGTGAGACACATCCATTTACATAAATAATTAGGTTTTTTATACCATTGTTAAAAAAATACGAAAAATATATATATTTACAAAAAATTAAAACAATGATAAGATCATCTGCAGCTAGGGAATTTATCTGTGTCGCTTTTAGGCTGCGCTATGCCGCAATCATCAGCAACCGGGCAACAGCGTCGGTGGTGCGAGAAGCTGTGCCCTGCGATCCCCAACCCGCATGCCCTGCGTGGGGATTACAGGCATATCCCCCTTTATTAGGGGAGGCCTATGTCCAGCAGTGGACTGATATAGGCTGGTGTGGTGGTGGTGGTGAAAAGACCGTACATAAATGATTAAATATCGAATTATTGATCAAGAAAACGATAGTGCTGAGAACAATTTGCTTTTGAATACGAAGAGGCTGTCAGAATAAACATCAATTGCTTGTTCCTCCTCCGTAGGATCTCCATACCCACTTTATTTTACCACAAGGACTTTTGAGTTGTGAACATCATTATAATTTGATGCGAGTCATCTAAAGGAGAATAATGACCCTTTGTGCGGGCTCTTTTTGGCAAATGGCGTGCTTATGGATTTATAACGTCTTGGTATTAGCCTGGGAACACATAATCTTAATTTAGACTAAATACAGGGAGAGTGAATTATTCTATTTATAAGCTTATACAAAAACATGCCATCAGACAATTTCCTGCGGTCCTGAAGAGATATCAGAACGAAATGTCTCTCTAAATGACAAGTGCCATAGAAATCTGTTCTGGACCTCCACTCGTTTGCTATGAATTTCGTAGTGAGGGTTCCACACAACGCTGCAGTACTCCAAGGTGCTTCTAACTAGGGCATTATTTATACCTTATTGCACAAAAATGTAACAAAGAGGTGGGCTTAATGCTACGAGTATTCTCATCTAGTCAAACCTGTGGTTTGTTATAAAATGGTGGTGGGCGTGCATTTTATTTCAATCGTAAAATTACGTACTTAAAACTACAACTTTTTAACATGTACAATATAAAGATAAACTACAATTTACTTATTTCGTTGTAATTCAAAAACTATACCTACCTACATTATTGTAAGTTTGGGCGAACCTAATGCAAGATTAAAATAGAAACAATTCTACTAAAATAAGAAATCCTACTGAGCTATAAACAATCTATTTGATAAACTGTTTTCTTCGCGACTGTACATGCGCAGAATTATAAAGTGCCTGGTAACGCCACCTATTAGCATTTATAAAGTCTTGTTAATAAAAACCGATGCCTTTCCGATCCTATACCTACCTACCCTCATCTTTCTATCCGTTTCCCATACGTGCACCGCCATATATACCCGCAGTCGTCTCGAGTCATCGTGAGCAAGTCGTCGCGTAGACAACTTGGGATTGACGCGCCGCCGTTCTTTTGCGTCGCATCCATACGGCTGACCGTTTCCGCGAGAGGTGTTAAGAACTGTTCGCAAAACCCGCTGTCGTGTACTGTGAAAGATTACAATAGTCTTTTCGTGCATTATTTTCAATTCTCTAAAGTTTGGTGTGCGTCGTTGCGTACCGTGGAGATATCGAGTTGTTCCTGGGACAGGCGCTGGCGGCCTTACAAGCTGCTGTTGGAGTTATCCAGGTTGGTGCACGTTCCTTGAATTAACCCATCCCTTTTCCCGGTGTCTACTTATTATCGAAGGCGTAGGCAGCCACAGGCGCCACCAGTGCCTATATTCAATCCGGCCAAGTTATCTTGTGGGAACTGTACATACACCTATAAATTACATACACCTAGGTACAAAATATTTATATTATAATATAATATTAATAAAATACTTAAGTATGTACTTTATTATTATTTATTATTTATTTATTGGGTCGCCGACACGAGATACACAGATTCTTAAACAAAATAATAGTAGGTACTTAATCTTAAAGGCTAGTGCTGCCTTAATTATGTGTGACCACATTATGCACATTTACAAAACGTAATTAAATAGGTATATGCAGGTACTTTAATGATAAGTTACACAGTAGATGATGTACGAGTATACGAAGAATAATCAAGGAAAGTGTATAATAAAGGTACACACACACACACACACAAACCAGGAATAATAATAAATATGATCAAAAGTTGTGACCTAGAAATACCTACTTGTGCAGAACATCTTAGGCAACCCTAAGGAAAATATTAAAGGAAACAGGTGCTATGTGTGTGATCATAATCAACCACAGATTTACTGTAAATCTATGTGATCAACCGTTTTGTGCGGTTTTGTGAGTGTGAGAAAGGGGTTCAAAACTTTGAGGATTAGGGTATTACACCAATTTTCAAGAAGTGTTTTCTACGAATCCTAGAGTGCTTTTGAACCTCTATAATTTTTTTTCAAACCGAAGTACATAGATAGAATTTTATATTTTGATAATATTTACTTTAATTTATTTGCCTTATGTGTTTTTAGGACATAAAAACAATTTCCTTCAGTATTCAAAACTGTTCTAATTTTACTTTGAATTTTAAATAAAGAAATGTTATGTTACAGTACTGTTTTATTTCCTCGCAATCGAAGTTAAAAGTAGAGTTTATAACTCGTCCACAAAACCATTATAGTATTATATTTTTTTAAATGGTTCGTTTGTGCACTTGTAAAATATATATACTTAATCTATGGTAGGCGTGGAGTAATAGTCACAGATTTATAAGTCTAGTACTAAAGTAGTAATAGTGTTCTGTGGCGTAGGCGTTTCTCTATGTAGCGTAGTAGCGTAGAGTTTATTTTCTCTGGTAAATAACTTTGGTGCACAAAGTACTTTGTTAGGGTCCTGATATTGCGCGGCCTGATTATGCACAGCCTGATCATCCATGTACAAACAAAACAAAGCAAAATGTCCACCAAAAACTGGCTGTGAAAAATCAACACGTGACGATTATGTACGCCCTGATTAATCACAGCCTGATTATTGATGCACATGCTCCTGATTGGTCAACTTTTTTGGCAGCCATCGCTCGTTTGAAAGCGTCAAGTAAAAAACTGCCATAGATTAAAAATCACTAAAATATCAACGACAATTGAATATCCACAGACCATAAATTGAAGGTTTGGTAAGGGTGTATACAAACGGACAACAAACAACATAAACACCTTGGAAAAAACCTGTGTTTGTAAACATGCCGGGAGGGCATTCGTTCCTTCTAGAAGTTAATTCATTCTTTCTAGGTTAACAGAGTAGAGGTAGGGTACATACTTCGACTTATTTTACTCGAAGGGTACATAATTATCACGTACAAAAAAATAATGTTGTTTTGAAAAAGTTTAGTAACTTACCTATAAGTTTTCTGAACTAGTTTCTAAGAATATGGTATAAATACGTATATTAAACATTGGTACATAATGTTAATACTAATAAGGTACTTACGAGCTTACCTATCTCACTTACCATATTGGGTATTTTTTTAAACTTGGCGGCAATAGGGGTAATTGCCTGAAACACATACTTAGATATTATGATCTTTTCAAAACTTTTAAGGTAGTAGGTACTTTTTCTGTACTTAGGTTACATTGAACGATCGCAAGAGTGTCATGTGTTCACTAATCAGGCACAGGGCGTAGACCATGCATGGTAGTATTCATTATATATTTTATCTATTTTGTTGATATCCAGTTAAAAATCGTAGATTTCTTTCCTGGGGGGCGCAGAAATTATCAGATCAAAAAAAATCAAAGCTCGCTCTGCTCGCCGATTACGTTACCGCTTTTAACTTCTATATGGAACATAACTACGCACTAAAATGTTTAAATCCATTTTGTAAAGCTTGCAACAGTGACGTATTATAACACAACAGCGATTATATTAATTAAAAAACTGCTGTTCGCTCCGCTCACCTACTTCATATTTTACGTCTGTTGTAAAATTAGGGGTGCAACTATCGCAGCTTGCACCTAGCGCGTAAAATACTATTATGAACTGATTGTGTCCATACAAAAAAAAGTAATGGAACGTTACCCGGTGTCCGTCATGAGATTAATTCACGTTTTTTGTTTATTATTCAGATTTGTAGCTATAAAAACTATCATATGTTTTTATGATAGTACCAAAAATGACAAATTTCACTAAAAACTTTAAAACTAATATCAAATAAAAATAAATTGGTGAACTTACAAAATACTTACTATTCCATGAATTACAGTTCAATATCCATCGAAAAAATTTGGTTTCATTTTGACGCAATCGCTTAAGCATTGGTACCGAATGCCATACATCAGACAGCGTTGTCCTTTCATATAGCATTATAGCATATATATTCGCTCCGCTCGTTGGAATATGTTTTTGCTATTGCCTAATTGCCATAGTACTCTGGAAACTAGGTCAAAATTACCAAACACAAAAATTGCCCACCCTTAAACGAAATACTGTATCTGCGCCTGAATTTGCCACTGCATAATCAAATCATTCATGGTTACCTACCTATAATTAGACTACAATCAATTAAGTACTGGGTATATATAGATAACTACTTACTTATGACTACTAATGTAATAATAGTACCATTGAGTAAGTCAGTTGGTCAGTCAAACCCCATCTAAAACCTACTTAGGTTTTCCTTGTCGAAGCTAACTACATAGTTTAAGTACGTACAAAAAGATATATGAGTACGTACTATTGGTCTACCTAAAACAAAATAGGCCTATTACCCAGGCCAAGGAGTTTTTATTTGACGCTTTGAACAAAAATCTGTGCCTAGTGTATTTTATGTGTTCTTGGGATTAACTGTCGACTCAAAACTTCAGTGGGGACCACACATTACAACCCTTTCTAACAAACTTACTTAGCTCTGCAGCATATGCTATCCACACAGTAAGTCAACTAAAAGCGCCTACACACGATCTTAAATTCAGAGACAAAATCGGGAGAGTGGTGGGGACAGGCGCGGATACAGTTGAGGGGGAGGGGGCAATTGCCCCTATTGCCCCCCCCCCCTCTCAACTCAGACAATATACACTAGATATTATGAACTTAAAAAAAAAAATTAATTGTTCGTAATTCACAAGGTACTTATTATGTACCTAGGTTAATTTGGAACGATCAATACATTGTCATGTGTTAACTAATTAGCTATTAATTATACTGTGTCCAGTGCCGAAAATAAGGCGGTGCCAGTGGTGCCCAGGCACAGGGCGCAGACCATGTATGGTAGTATTCATTAATTATTTCGTTAATATCCAGTTCTAAATCGTAGTTTTCTTTTCTGGGGGGCGCAAAAATTACAAGACCAGGACCAAGTTTTGGGTCATGAATGGTAGTATTAATTTATTATTAGTTTGATATCCAGATATAAATTGAGTTGTATTTTCTTGTGGGGTGCAGAAATGACCAGATCAGGACCAAGTATTCGTTGATAATTAAAACCTAATACATAAAGGTTGGTTGAAATTCAGATAAAAATCGTAGTTTTCTTTTTCATATTTTGTATGCTCACCTTTGATAGAAAAATTTCGCGGCTCGCTCTGCTCGCCCATTTTGTTACCCACTTTTGGTTGTGAATGGTACATAACTAGACAATTTTTTTTTATCCAATCTATAATGTTTGCAACAATGACGAATTAGAACACAACAGCGCTAGTTAGAATGATTTTAAAAAATTGCGGCTCGCTCCGCACTTCCTTTTTTATATCTGTTGGGCCTAGGCCTAGGTGTTACAAAAAATTCCACCGTTTTCTGTGTCTTTTTTCCTTTGTACACCAAAAGTTTTGGGGAACCCCGCGCTCGCCGATTTTATTTCTATAATAAATAAAGCAACTAAGCACTGAGACGTCAATTTTAACTTCATATATGCTGAAACGCCAGATAGATTTTCTATTACGTCTGGTATCCAGGCTTAACAATTATAGAAGCTCGCACCGGGGCGTAAAATGCTATTTACGGTATTGACTGTGTCCATTAAAAAAACCAGTAATGGAACGTTATCCGGTTTCCGTCATGAGGAACATTCACGTTTTTTGTTAATTATGCAGATTTGTAGATATAAAAATCAATATATAGTATGTTTTTGTTTTTATGATAGTATAAAAAAAGACTAAGATGCAAAGATTTTAGTGTAAAAATTACGCGGCTCGCTTCGCTCGCCGACTTAATTACTAACCTTTGCATTAACGATTTCCTATGAATATATAAAAAATTGCAGTTTTCTTTTCGTGTTTTGTCTGTAATCATAATAATAATGATTAGTATACCTAGGCAAAATAACACATTATCTGAAAAAAAAATATCGCGGCTCGCTCCACTCGCCGATAAAAAATAATTAAGGGTATTGCCAAACACAAACATTGCCCCCCCCCTAAACGAAATCCTGTATCCGCGCCTGGGTGGGGAGCGCCCTAGATAGCTCCATTGATCGCCTCGTGAGTAACCAAAAAGTGATCAGTATTATTATTATTATTACTAACTCAGAAATTGGTTCGGGCGCGCTCACGATTATCGTCTAGGGAGCGTTGTCCGTGCGTGTGTAGTGAAATCGAAACCGATTTCACCGCAGTGTGCGTGCGACTGTAGTGGCGACTGGACGTGTTTTTATAAATCAATTTTTATTTCGTGCGGCGATATGGCGAAGGAGAAGTAGCAAGAGGTCTGAACGAAAATAATTGATATCTACAAGGAATTGTAGTACATATGGGACAAAAAACATAAAGAGTATTTATATCATATAAAACTTTCAATATCAATACTTTGAAAGTTTTTAAAATCAGCTGGTTCTAAATGTCTCATCACGTTGATGTGAAACATGTGACTCAATTCATGGCGTTTCATCAACCACCTCTTAACCCAGGTCTTCCTCTTTTGTTTTGGTCGCACCGTAGCAACCGCCAGAGCGATGCCAATTTTTTGATTTTTTGAGAGTGTAGACGGCATCTTGGATCGACGAGTGCTTTGCTTCAGGGTAGGTTACGTACTAACTGGCAGGGACGTGTGTAGAGTAGTAGCCGATTTCATCCCCACTACCACTCTCCCGATATTGCCTCTGATTTTAGGGTTGTGTGTAGGCGCTTTAACAAATACCGCCACAGCTCACCTCGTAGCTACATTCATACCTTCATGACATATGGCATACTCCTCTGGGGCAGAGCTGCAGGGGGAGAATCAATATTTGTACTTCAAAACAGACCTGTCAGGGCTATCTACAAGCTTGGCTTACGGGTTTGTCAAAAAAAACATTATAAAACAATTAAAATATTGACAATGCCTTCTGTAAACATTTACACGTAATGTATGCTACGAAAAATTTTGGACAAATGAAAAGGCTTGGAGATAGGCATATGTACATTACAAGAAATAGAAATAAAATTGCTTGTGCAAAAACTAGATTCCACATCACATCCACATCAGCCTATATCAGTCCACTGCTGGACATAGGCCTCCCCTAATAAAGGGGGACATACCCATAATCCCCACGCTGGGCATGCGGGTTGGGGATCGCAGGGCACAGCTTCTCGCACCACCGACGCTGCTGCCCGTCAGTGGCCAGGGGATTTAGCTGTGCCGATGTAGGCTGTGCTATGCCGCAATCAGCCGGCCGCCAGAGCCCCGTTCGTTGTTTAGCAGGGTGCACCACGCAGGCGCGGATACAGGGGGGGGGGGGCAATAGGGCGCAAAAATGACCAGACCAGGATTTAGTTATTAGGTTAATATCCGGAAATAAAATTTTATTTTCTTTTCTGGGGGGGCACAGATATTACTGGACCAGGACCAAGTTTTTGGGTCATGAATGGTAGTATTAATTTATTATTAGTTTGATATCCAGATATAAATTGAGTTGTCTTTTCTGGTGGGGTGCAGAAATGACCAGATCAGGACCGAGTCTTCGTTGATAATTATAACCTAATACATATAGGTTGGTTGAAATTCAGATAAAAATCGTAGTTTTCTTATTCATATTTTGTATGCTGACCTTTGATAGAAAAATTTCGCGGCTCGCTCTGCTCGCCGATTTTGTTACCACCTTTTGGTTGTGAATGGTACATAACTACGCACATTTTTTTTTAAATCCAATCTATAAAGTTTGCAACAATGACGAATTAGAACTTAACAGCGCTAGTTGAATGATTGAAAAAAACTGTTGGGCCTAGTCCTAGACACCTAGGTGTTTCAAAAAATGCCACTGTAGGTAACTTCCCTACGCTATAATTTTATGTTAGTTTTAACACTTTTATTTATTTATTTATAAACATGTAAGTATATTATGTTAATTATTCATTCATGTTCATGTAGGTACACTTTTATATCGATAACGATACTTATTAAGTTTGGTCGATGAATTTCATACTGGATCGACCATGTCCCATCCCTAGTGCCGCTCCAAGCACATAACGGTTATGTACTGCCGGCCGGTCAGTGCGGCGCGCGCGCATCGCAGAGGTCAAACGAGTCGCAACAAAAACCCGACGCGGAGCGCACGCTCGCTGCCCTCGCAATAACTCTGTCGGGATCCATTGCGCTTATATACTCGCTTGTCTAGTTTATATATTTTCACCATCTACTTTCTATGAACCATCTATCCTACTTCTGACTTTCTCTGACTGTGCTTGTGCTTGTGCTTCGATCTTATTGTGCCTTCCGAACTTTATATGCTTGTGTGTGTGGACAATATACGCCATAAAACGTGAGTTTGCCTACTTATTTCTATACCTGAGGAGTGAGGACCCAATCTACACCCACATAAACCATACCACCATTTTCTTTGTCTTTTTTCCTTTGTCATTGTGCGCCAAAAATTTTGGGGATCGCTGCGCTCACCGATTTTATTTCCATAATAAATAAAGCAACTAAGCACTGAGAAGTCAACTTTAACTTCATATATGCTGGAACGCGAGATCGATTTTCTATTATGTCTGGTATCCAGGCTTAACAATTATAGAAGCTCGCACCGGGCGCGTAAGATGCTATTTACGGCACTGACTGTGTCCATACAAAAAACCAGTAATGGAATGTTATCCGGTTTCCGTCATGAGGATCATTCACGTTTTTTGTTAATTTGTTAATAATGCAGATTTGTAGCTATAAAAATCAATATATATTATGTTTTTGTTTTTATAATAGTATAAAAATGACCAAGATGCGGAGGTTTTTGTGTTAAAATTTCGCGGCTCGCTTCGCTCGCCGACTTCATTACTGTCTTTTGCATTAACGATTTCCTATGAATATATAAAAAAATCGCAGTTTTCTTTTCGTGTTTTGTTTGTGATCATAATAATAATGATTAATACCTAGGCAAAATAACACATTTTATGAAAAAAAAAATCGCGGCTCGCTCCGCTCGCCGATGAAAAATAATTAAAGGCATTGCCAAACACAAAAACTGCCCCCCCCCCTAACCGAAATCCTGGATCCGCGCCTGGCACCACGTGCAGGTGGGGTTGGCTTGGGTTCCGAAGATAGGGGTTGGAACCCTGTACACCAAAACTAGATGAGCTAGAGTAAATAGGTCATCCTTAGGACAACAAATGAACAAATTACCAGATGAAAATAGGGTATTAAACTCATTTTCAAAAAGTGTTTTCTATGAATCCTAGAGTGTTATTTATTACACACAATGAAAATTTACAAAAGTTGGAAAAATGTTGCAAAGAAAGCGTAAGTGAGTAATATAAGGAACAAATATTTATACTTTTATACGCTTTGAATGCAAAAAACCAGGCCCAGTCGAATTCGAAACAGCGACACACCTGTGTCACCTAATCTTGGGCTGTTTATGTTACCGATATGATTGATGATGATGAATAAAATAATACGTAGATGTTATTTCTCCTGGCAACTTTTTTAACGAAATCTGATTTGTTTTCTGTGACATCGGTCGGTCAAACTCAAAACTCTCTTCTCTTTGGATCAAACCTGCGTTGCCAGAAGGCTACATTTCTTACATTTTTTTAGGTAGAAAGTCCAGTTCACATTTAATGTCCAGAGCCACAACACAAGTTACTACAGAATTGAAGGAGCGTAAAGTAGGTACAGTAGAATTAGAAGATAGATACGAAACAGGAAAATAGAAAGCTATAAGCACAGGTAGATACGCGAAATAACAATGGCACAGATCGAAGGTGCACGTTGTAGGTTCCATTCAACTGAGGCAGCGATTCCGCGCTCGCAAGGGGCGCGGGGTCGTTTCAAGGGCGTGGGGGCGCGAGCCGTCAGCGGTCGTCGTGGCGCGGAGATATTAGTGCAAGGGAGGTTTACCGAATAACCTACTTGCACTGACGAAATACCCATATAATCAAAACATCCAAACTAGATTTCAAACCCCAAAGATGAAACTTAATAAATATCTTGGGATAGTTTATAATGAATTAATGTGGGTCAGTAAGTCAGCTGTTAGAAATATTGAAATAAGAATTATGAACATAGAACGCTAGTATGAACGGAAGGTATGAACAAGTAATGAGGTATGAACTATGAATGTATGTGAATATTAATGTCAATAGATATTAGATAGGTTTAGATAAATAAATAATAAGTTTATATTATATAAATAATATATATATAATAGGAAATTCTGTGAAGCTACAGGCAAATATCACAGTTTCAGGCACTATGCTCGTTCCGGAAAACAAACGTTAGTGTCGATTATGTTGTTCACTTTACTAAACTTAACTAAATTTGGCAGCATTAAAGTTATAGCTATCCTTGTCATTTACACCTATAAGAAAGGGATAGTATCACTTTTAGGAATGTCAAATTAGTTTAGTTTAGGAAAATGCACAACAGAATCGAGATCAGTGTCGTTTTAAGACGATAATGTATCTTTTGTAGCAAAAATGTAACATTTCAGGAAACGAAACGTAACTTATGACTCAAGGGCCCTGGCAGCACTGAATCAAACATGGCGGAAAAAGTTATTTTGTTTTTATTTTTTATTTGAAATGCATATTATTTGTATAGATATGGGCGTTCAGCATCCGAATACCCAAACATTAACTTTAGATTTCGCAAACCTGGGAAAGCAAATTTTCTTCGGTAAGTCGTCGTTTATTTTATTCCGCTTGAAATAGTAAAGTGAAGAAAATGCTTCTAGGTTCTTGTTTTGTTGCAAGACTGACTTATTGATTCAGCAGGTACTCAGACGAGTACCTGCTGAATCAATAAGTCCTCGAAACAGTGAAGAAAAACATCGTGAGGAAATCAGCATGCCCAAGAACTTCATTTCTCATCCAATAGAACTGCGATGGGCGTAGCTTTGTTAGCTATATAAAGTCTTTTCAGACAGAAGTTTCCATCTATTGTTTGTCATCCATCATAGTACTACACTTTACAATGTTATGAAATTATTCTTATTTATGTCAATTATCAATAATAGTTCCTTGCGCAGAAGGGTCACATAAAAATTACATTGGCTGTTTTATTAATTGTGTTATTAAATACTTTTCCAGATTGTATCTTCAGCAAGATCATCAGCTGTGTGCTGTGCCTTATAAATTAGTAACTGATCAAATAAGAAGTAAATTAGCTTTACCAGACAACGAACATGAGGTAAAATATTTCGTATAAATTAGATGTAAACTAGTATTTTACTGTATTTATATACAAACATTTTAGTTGGTAAAATTTTAACAAACAAACTTATATTTCCGTTTACTACTAGATTATAAAGATACTTTTTTTATAAAGATACTAATATGTTTATTTTTATTCTCATTTTGTTTTGAATTTTACATATGGCATTATCTGTCAAGTACCCTTGTGTACACCATTTCCTTTGTTATAATTTACTGTCTTCATACTTTTTTTTATTACAGACCAATGCAGAGCTCTTAAACTCTTGTCTGCTACAGCTAAGTGAACACAAGAAAGCTCTGTGGATTGCCTTATTCACTTAGCTGGTGTCAATATTCCACTTGGATTTGTTACCTGCACCCACCACTCGTTACCGCCCGGTGGTCATCAGTGGCTTGAGTGCAAAAAACATACCTTTATACAACAACAACAACAACATCCTAAATCAGTTCATTGCTGCTTCACTGCTGGACAAAGGCCTTCTATTATAAGAAGGGGAATATGCCGATAATCCCCACGCTGGACATGCGGGTTGAGGATCACAGGGCACAGCTTCTCGCGCCATCGATGCTACTACCCATCGAGGGCCAAGGGACATAGCTGTGCCGGTGCGCTATGCCGTAGTCAGCCGCTGCCAGAGACCCGTTTTTTATCAGGATGCACCATGGCCAGGTGAGATTGGCTTGGGTTCCGTAGAAGGAGGTTGGAACCCCTTACACCCTTACTACAGTGTTCGCTATATCTTGTTAACTATAAGTTTTACAAACGTCATTTTCATACAAAAATATAGGTAACACAGACTTTGTAGTAAGGTGTGCTTTTGGGTTCAAGCCATGTTGCCACTCACACTTTCGCCCCTTTACTGATCAGTAAGGGTGTGTTGATCATGTACAACTTACGATTACCATGAAAATAATTTCATTACCATTATGAAATCCCCAATCTTTATATGATAGAGATTCTATTGTATTTTATATGAGTATTGTTATTGACTAAGACAAAATCATTAATGTAATTCATAATAATATGTTTATTTAACTTTCTGTAGTTTATTTTCTTTCTAGGGACTCATCTTAGATCTTATTCTTAAATATCTGTTGGGCTAGTATAGTTACGCATATATTTTGTATAATTTTTAAAACTTATAAATTCATTCTTCGTTTATACAAATAAATAACTTTTGTTATTTCGATTTCTAGACTTTTTTATGTTGATTTTTTTATATGAATGCAATGTCTAATAATAGGATTAGGGGCTTAGATTAATCGGTTACATCTTAACCTACACCGTGTTATGTTTGTGTATGTACATGCATGTAAGTTAAGTACCTTACCTGCTATTTATATCACTACTATAGTAAAAATAAATAAAATATAAGTTAAGAAAATAATTCGTTTGATTTTACAGTTCAAAGGTACCTAATCAGTCCTACCTAATAACCCAATTTAACCCTCAGCGTCTCCGCCCACGACCGATTTTTTGTAGGACAGTTAGTGAGGGGAACCTCATGGCAAACTCAAGTGTATACCAACGAGGTTGGATCGACGAATGAAGTAACGCCATAAGAGACAAAATGTTGGAATTGGATTGTACGTAATTATATAAGTATTTTATGTTCTATTACTTTTTTTTTGTAAAGTTCATAGTTTAGGAGTTAGGACCCTTTCAAATATAAATGAAAATATATTTTTCTGGATTCAGAAAGTAAGGCTTTAAGAGCAAAAATGGTTGGAATTGGATTCTACGTATTAATATAAGTATTTTATGTCGTATTACTTTTGTTCGTAAAGTTCATAGTTTAGGAGTTAGGGCACTTGCAAATATAAATTAATATTATTTTTTCTGGATTCAGAAAGTAAGGCCTTTAGGGTTAAAATGGTTGGAATTAGATTGTACGTAATGATATAAGTATTTTATGTTCTATTACTTTTTTTCATAAAGTTCATAGTTTAGGAATTCAGACGCTTTCAAATATAAATGAACATTATTTTTTCTGGATTCAAGAAAGTTAGGTCTTAAGGGCAAAAATGGTTGGAATTGGTTATACGTATTGATATAAGTATTTTATGTTCTATTACTTTTATACTTACAGTTCATAGTTTTGGAGTTAGGACACTTTGAAATATGTATGAAAAATTATTTTTCTTCAGAAAGTGAGTCAGAAAATTATAAATCATAAAATACTTCAATACGAAGAATCCAATGCCAACCATTTTAGCCTATAAGGTCTCGCTTTCTGAATCCAATTTTTGATACATATTTGCAAATGCCATAACTTCTAAACTATGAACTTTATGAAAAAAAATAATAGAACATAAAATACTTATATCAATACGTACAATTCAATTATAACCATTTTAGCCCTTAAAGCCTTACTTCCTGAATCCAGAAAAATAAATTTTCATTGATAAATTAAAGTGTTCTAACTCCTAAACTATGGACTTTACGAAAAAAAGTAATAAAACTTAAAATTCTTATATCAGTACGTTTAATCTAATTCCAACCATTTAAGCCCTTAATACCTAATTTTCTGAATCCAGAAAAATATATTTTCATTTATATTTGAAAGTGTCCTTACTCCTAAACTATGAACTTTACAAAAAAAAGTAATAGAACATAAAATACTTAAATAATTACGTACAATTCAATTCCAATCATTTTGTCTCATATGGCGTTACTTCATTCGTCGATCCAACCTCGTTAGTATATTTTCTGTGCATGAGGTTGCCATGAGGTTCCCCTCCCTAACTGTCCTACAAAAAATCGGTAGAAAAGTCGGTCGTGGGCGGAGACGCTCAGTAGGTAGGTATAGATAGATGTACCTAGGTAGCTCAACGCCCACGACCGATTTTTTGTAGGACAGTTAGGGAGGGGAGCACAGAGTGTATACCAACCAAGTTGGATCGACGAATGAAGTAACGCCATAAGAGCTCAAATGTTGGAATTGGATTGTACGTAATTATATAAGTATTTTATGTTCTATTACTTTTTTGCGTAAAGTTCATAGTTTAGGAGTTAGGACACTTTCAAATATCAATGAAATTTTATTTTTCTGGATTTAGAAAGTAAGGCCTCATGGGCTAAAATGGTTCGAATTGAATTCTACGTATTGATATAAGTATTTTATATTCCATTACTTTTTTTCGTAAAGTTCATAGTTTAGGAGTTAGGGCACTTGCAAATATGTATGAAAATGTATTGTTCTGGATTCAGAAGAAAAAAGAAAGAGAAAAGAAAAGAGAAAGAAAAAAAAGGCCTTAAGAGCAAAAATGGTTGGAATTGGATTGTACGTATTGATACAAGTATTTTATGTTCTATTACTTTTTTTCGTTAAGATCATAGTTTAGGAGTTAGGGCACTTTGAAATATGTATGAATATTTCGATTTCTGGATGCAGAAAGGCCTTATGAGCAAAAATGGTTGGAATTGGATTCTACGTATTGATATAAGTATTTTATTTTCTATTACTTTTGTTCGTAAAGTTCATAGTTTAGGAGTTAGGGCACTTGCAAATACATAAGAAAATTATTTTTTCTAGATTCAGAAAGTAAGGCCTTTAGGGATAAAATGGTTGAAAATAGATTATACGTATTAATATAAGTATTTTATGTTCTATTACATTTTTTCGTAAAGTTCATAGTTTAGGAGTTAGGGCACTTGCAAATATACACATGCAGCCTGTGGGCTAAGTACACTCAAGTGGCGTATGGCTCCCTCCGCGTCCTGTTTAATAACGCGTTCAGAGCGGTATTGGGGCTGCCCCGCTACTGCAGCGCCTCCGGCATGTTCTCGCAAGCACACACCGATTGTTTTTACGCCACTATGCGGAAGAGGTGTGTATCCCTCGTGCGAAGGACGCGGGCCAGCACCAACACCGTCCTGGCGATGATCGCCGGACGAATAGACTGCCCCTATATACGACGATGCTGCGACATACATGTCGTGTATAGGGTCCTTCATTCATCATACCTATACAGGCAGTTAACTTGGCGACGGGTCGCCAACGGAAAAAAGAGTGAGAGTGGGAACAGGAACAGGTACTCTACATATGACTTCATTACGGGGTAGGTAATGTAGTAATATGTAGTATATTTACTTTTTATTCCATTCATATTTAGGATTCCGTGTCAAATCACCAGGCTTGGGAAACATTTCACATGAAAGGACATACGTAAAAAATTAGTATACACGCAAACGAAGTTGCGAGCGGGTCAGCTAGTACATAAAATACTTATATCAATACATAGAATCCAATTCCAACCAGTTTTGCTCTTAGACTTACTTTCTGAATCCAGAAAAATAAAATTTCATTGATATTTGAAAGTGTCCGAACTCCAAAACTATGAACTTTACGCAAAAAAGTAATAGAACATTAAATACTTATATCAATACGTAAAATCTCATTCCAACCATTTTTGCACTTAAGATCTTACTTTCTGAATCCAGAAAAATAAATTTTCATACAAATTTCAAAGTGTCCTAACTCCTAAACTATGAACTTTACGAAACAAAGTAATAGAACATAAAATACTTATATCATTACGTACAATCTAATTCCAACCATTTAAGCCCTTAATACCTAATTCTCTGAATCCAGAAAAATATATTTTCATTTATATTTGAAAGTGTCCTAACTCCTAAACTATGAACTTTACAAAAAAAAACTAATAGAACATAAAATACTTATATAATTACGTACAATCCAATTCCAACATTTTGTCTCTTATGGCGTTACTTCATTCGTCGATCCAACCTCGTTGGTATACACTTGAGTTTGCCATGAGGTTCCCCTCCCTAACTGTCCTACAAAAAATCGGTCGTGGGCGGAGACGCTACATAAATACCGTGAAAAAAAAGCTTACCAAGTGCGAGTTCAATTCGCGCACCAAGGGTTCCTATTAAGGGTTATTCCCATAATGCCCACCAGCCCACTGGTGGGGATTATGAGACAAGGAAATAATCTACTCATATTACCCACCGCGCGATCGTTCGATCGATCATTTTTATGTCAGTGTCATAATGCCCACCGTCCAGTGGGAGGCTTCCGTCGATTGGGACCGGTAGGTATAGGGACCGCGGTCCCTTTCGCTGGGCCAGAGTTTATGCCAACCATGCTTTTTTGCATTGTAACATAATTCCTAAAGATTTTCTTCTGCCGACATTTCTCCCCACTTTTCAACACCTACTAGCTCCATAGTTTCCTCGTCCCATTTGTTCTTTTTTAAATGATTATCTCAGTATTCTTCACATGTTATATTAAAAAGAACAGGGTATACTCAAATTTTTATGGAAAGGAGTCAGTGCCACGCGTTTCTCACTAGATGGCACTACCTCGATTCCATATAAAATTTGCGTAAACGCAAATGCGATCGAGCTGGTAAAAAACTCCCAGGTCTCTTTTCGATCTCGTCGATTAATTTTTCAACGAGTTCGTCATCAGAAAAAACATCCTGATTTCTCTTTCCTGCCTCATCATCAGATCCTGATCACCATATTATTTCTATAAAACACTCAAGCCTTAGACCTGTGGGTGAAAGTTACTTTAATTATCAACAAAGTTGGTGAGCGAAGCCAGCCACCAGCCACCTTTTGGCAGGTACCTAATTAGAGTTAAACCTACCTAATACTACAATACCTATACACCTAACCTATCTGGGTATTCTGAGGGATTGTAACGCAAATAAAGGTAGGTTTTAAAAATCGGCAAGCGAAGCGAGCCACGAATTTTTATTAGTAGGTTAATTTAATTTTTAATCTTTATTTTCATAAAGTACAAAAAAGTCCTAAAAAGTCCAGTAGACCTAATGATCTAAAAAAATCCACTGAGGCCTGAAAAAGTCCGATGGGACTTTTTAGATGGGGGTTACGTCACCGTCGTGGATCATTCCCTATTCCCCACCAGGTCTGGCCCACTAGTAGGGATAATGAAACAGAAGAAAAATATCGACTCATAATCCCCACCGAGATTCAACTTCAGATAGGTATGAATTAAACGTAGGTATTGAGGTTACGGGTTCGATTCCCACCGCGAGACAAATGTTTGTATGAGCTTCAGAAAAGAATGATTTAAACGTGTGTATGAGGTTGTGGGTTCAATTCCCGCCGTGGGACGTAGTGTTAAAGATGTTGAAATAGTGAAGTGTTAGTCTTAAAATGTTAAAGTGTGAAAGAATTTGTCTTAAAATGTAAAAATATTGAAGTATTGCAGTGTTGAAATGGTAAAGTGTGAAAGTATTAGTCTTAAAATGTTGAAGTGTTGGAATGTTCAAGTGTTAAAGTGTTGAAATTTTGAAGTGTTGACAAAACAAAATTTTATTATGCTCATGATCCCCACCGCACAATTATCGTCGACGCGGTGGGGATTATGAGTGGATATTTTCTTCTCACAATCCCCACCAGTGGGCATGACCTGGTGGGGATTATGGGAATACTCCAATCAGGGATTCCACTGCCGCACGTAGGCGTCCCTGCGAGCTGGCTGAGTGCACCCTAAATTCACTCATGTCTTTGTGGCGTTCACATTGGTCAACATCAGTCTGTATAAACTCCTTCCTTAAATCTATCTCTCAGACTAATTTCGGTGGCTTCACATAACCAACCGATAAAAATCTTCAACAAGTATAAAATAAGTCGTAAACACGACATTCTACTAAGTTCATTGCCTACCTCCCTCCCCCCCCAACAGGAGGGGCCTGTATCACTTGCCCCCCCCTGAACTCCGGCAAAATACACTACATAATATGAACTTTTTAAAACTTTTAAATTGTTAGTATTTCACAAGGTACTTATTATGTAGATAGGTTTATTTGGAACGATTATCATATTGTCATATGTTAACTAACCAACTATTACCTAATGTGTGTGTTACTCCAGCGGCAAGTTGACTCTGATCGGGATGAAACTTACAGAAATGAAACTTAGAGCACTATGTCCTGTAAATGTTCCCCAAAAATTAAGTTTGTGCCTATTAAGGTTCCAGAGTTATTCGAGAAAATAAGATGCGTTACTGCAGCGGCATGGTTTTTACCCATTAGCCAAAGCCAAATTTAAAGTAGCTTTTGTGCATGTCACTGGCCAAACAGCGGCATTTGTGCGACCTGTGGTTTATGAGTTATTGCAGATGCCGCTGGAGTAACGTTTTGCAGATTTCCGGATCTTCGAAACGGCTGAACGCACAAATATGATTTTTTGTGAGCAAATGCGTTGTAATTTGTGCCTATTTGTGCGGTAGTTGTTTTTCCGAAAAAATGCACGATGTATGAATTAGACGAGTTTTTGTGAAAATTGAAAATTGCCTCTAGCTCTTGAACTACTAGTGGAAAGCACTTTATGATTGCATTGGCTGATGCGTTTATGGAATATACATCTTCTGACAACATTTTGAAACCCTACCTAATTTTCGACAAAATATATCAATTTTACAACAGAAAATAGTTTACTAATTTCTAACCTCAAATAAGGGAGTTGCCTATTTGTGCGGTAGTTATTTTTCCAAAAAAATGCACGATGTATGAATTAGACGAGTTTTTGTGAAAATTTAAAATTGCCTCTAGCTCTTGAACTACCTACCTACTAGTGGAAAGCACTTTATGATTGCATTGGCTGATGCCTTTATGGAATATACATCTTCTGACAACATTTTGAAACCCTACACCTAATTTTCGACGAAATAAACCAATTTTACAACAGAAAATAGTTTACTAATTTCTAACCTCAAATAAGGGAGTTGTAACAAGTTATCAACTTTCATGATTTGCCAATAATAACTAACAATAATATACAAACAACATATAACTAACAATTTAACAATAATCCAGTGCCGAAAATAAGGCCACCGGTGCCTCGGCACATTGCGCAGACCATGCATGGTAGTATTCATTAATTATTTCGTTGATATCCAGTTATGAATCTTAGTTTTCTTTTTGGGGGGCGCAAAAATAACCAGACCAGGACCAAGATTTAATTAATAGGTTGATACCCAGTTATAAATCGTAGTTTATAACTGGGTTAAAATTTCGCGGCTCGCTCTGCTCGCCGATTTCGTTACCATCTTATGGTTGTGAATGGTACTTAACTACGCACAAATATTTTTAAATCAATCCTATAAAGTTTGCAACAATGACGAATTACGCACACACAACACAATAGCGCTAGTTAGAATGATAAAAACAGATTGCGGCTCACTGCGCTCGCCGACTACATTTTTTACGTCTGTTGTTGTAGTTTAAAAATGCCATCATTTTCTTTGTATTTTTCTTTTGTGCACAAAAAATTTTACGGCTCGCTACGCTCGCCGACTTCATTACTGACTTTTGCATTTACAATTTCCTATGAAAATATAAAAAATCGCAGTTATCTTTATCATGTTTTGTTTGTAATCATAATAATTATTATTATTATACCTAGGTATAATAGCACATTCTCTGCAAATAACTTTTTCGCGGCTCGCTCCGCTCGCCGACGGAAGATAGGTAAGTGCAATGCCAATCACCAAAATTGTGAGTGTGTGTAAGTATGTTTGTCCCCACTCAACATGAACGGATTTGGATGAAACCTGGAATATACCTAGTTTAGTGACCTGTATTAACACAAAGGCTTTTTATACTGGTAGCAGCAAAGCCGCAGGCGGTATCTAGTTACAAGTCGCAGGTGTTATCTAGTTACAATTACATTCAGCAATCCAAACCCCAAACTAATGTTATAAATGCGAAACTGAAACTGAAAGTTTGAAAACTTTATTGCACATACTTAAAAAATGTTACCAAGGGTGGGCTTAATGCCGTAGGCATCTGTCAATCTGTCTGTTAGTTATGTTTCTTATGCCTAAAGAGCTGCAATAATTTTAATGAATTTTAGTATAGACCTAGCTGGGACATTGGAGAAATAGAAATAGAAATAGAAATAGAAAATGTTTATTTGAAACAACAGTTTACAAGATAAAAGTTCAGTTAGTTTAATACATGTTAATAACATCGCTGTTGCAAAAAGGCCCTAACTCAGCATATTGCTAGTTGTAGACGAATACCTACAACAAGCGCTGGTCTTCCGTTAGAACCCTTTTGGTGACGTCACGAACGGACGTACGTACATACTAGAAAAAACTAAATATATAGACTTACACTAAAACTTTATATATACAGGTTATTAATAAAGTATTTATAAAAGAACATGGCGAAAAAGAAAGAAATTAATGTACCTACAAATAAATTTTAAAAAATGCCATAGAAAATGTATAGTGTACTTAAAATAAGCCAAAACTACAATAACAATGAATAAAATTGTATGAAAACTATAGAAATCTAAACAGAAAGATGATGCATTTTTATATAATATAATGAATACTTAATTTAATAAACATAATAAATAAGTGAAAGCTATAAAAAAAAACAGAAGTAATACCTATCAAACGGAAAGTCCTCAACAAAGTTTAAGTTTATGAACAATAAATATTATATTATGATAGGTACATAGGTATAATAGGACAGGATAAAATGATATAGTTAGGAAAGTAATGTTTAAGTAGCTTTATATTCTAAGATTATCCTAAATAACCTATTCAAATGTTTGTTTATAAAGCAAAACTTTACTATTCTAAGTAACAGGAGAAGCACATGGTGTATTCTGTGACATGGTCTAATTTTAGCAAAAATAAACATGAAAGGGTTGAAATAAGAAACGGAAAAAAATGGAAGAAACCATCAAAGGCTGGCCTCGGAACTGCTGGGCCTAAGGCTGCAGTGGGAGGATCCTCCTCACAGGGCATGCAGAGTCTAGGAGGGCCGCCTCTTGTATTTGACTTTTGATCAAGCTGCCAATCGAAAGCCCAAGAAATATTGGTTGCGGCTCTTCGTTATCAGACTGTTCATAGATTCACAGTTCACAGATTATTAGATTATACATTTTTATTATTAAATTAAAAAATGAAATTTTATTACATATTTTATGAAGGTAAAAATTTTTGTAATGTGGAGATGTATGATTGTTTCCCCTACATACAAAAACAGGTCTATAGTTCTAGACCAAGGATAACATCAACATGTTACCATAGCTGCAGTCAGAATATAGTTATACCTAATAGTAGACATTTTCACATAGCATGTAGCCCCACGGTAAGAAAGCTTGTGTCACAAAAAATCACTCATATTACAATGTTCTGGTGTCGAAAGAACTTCCTGAACCTTCATTCACACTTTCGAAAACATACACCATAGAGATGCTCTAGCTCCTTGATCCTCTTCGAAAGGCAGTTTAGGGTCAACCCTACAGCCCATGCCCCGCCTTCACGCTGTAGATAACGTATTTGTGATACGTAAATATAGTTGAGTGGTGCCCGCTTTGCTGCCGGGTTAAATCCTGTTAGCACTGCTGCTCTGCACTACTAAAAAGTACATTTGCCCTTGAAGTAGCGATGTGAGCTGGCCTCTCTTAGTACGCGCCATTACGCCGTGTGCTCAGCTCATCGCATTCAATTTCTGCCAGCAACCTTTCGTCACTCCACCTGGGCGTCTACTAAGAGGGCTGGCTGAGACGCAGTTATCTACTCTTTTACACCAAAACGGTTGCCGGTTCTTCGCCAGAATGGCCATCCCACTGCCATTTCAGCTTTGTCGAATTTCTTTAGGTTTAGCCGGTAGCTAGGGTTTGCATAGTAACTTTGCAATCTAATCTACTATTTTATGTTATGTAATGAATTAGATTGATGAAATGACCAATGAAATTGATAACTGCGTTTGGTGCCTTTTGTTTTGTTTTGCCTTTTTGTTTGTATTATTAAAAACATCGGTAAACATTTAGTTCTAGCCAAAGTGCACCGTATACTCATTGGCATTGTGAACAAGAACATAGCACTATCCTAGTCTATTCTTGGCACCTCGGGTAAGTACTGTAAACGAAGCTTAAGTCTCGTCGATGGCGTGTGCACGGATGATCAGGCTGTGCATTCCATGGGTGTGAAAAATCAGCACGTGCAAAACATGTACAGCCTGATCATCCATGGCCAATTGTGTACATGGATAATCAGGCTGTGAATAATCAGGCCGCGCAATATTGGCTCCCCTTTGTTACATACGGAAAGTTTGCTTTGGTGGAAGCTAGCTGAAAAGAAAAGAAAACTGGCAGCTACCAACCCTGATCAGAAATTGCTCAGAAATATTTGAAAATAAATGGCATCAACATCAAAAGACGGCGTAGCTGAATGCTCAAAAGCCGTGGATAACGTCCCAAGTGATCTAGAACCAGGGGCATGTCCTGAGAGTGTTTTGAATCCTACAGACTCCTTCGAGGAGTTCGCCTCCGAAATGAGCACCAGCCTTCAAGAGAGGAATGCTTTGGAGGCAAAAAACAGTACTATAAGTGAAATACAGAGTGAAATCGGCGATGTTAAGGAAGCTGGTATGAAAGTGAACAAATCGACAGATGATTTGCAAAGTAAAGATGTGAGTGTGCTTAAACATTTTTTACCTGTGCTCCTTGATGTTAGAGGCTCATACTCGATGACCTTGGTGGAGCATTAACATTACGGCTGGCTGAGAGATAGTTGTTTTTTAATCCAGGTCTGGGACCAAAGTTTACATATATGATCAATCTAAAAGTAAAACCACCCTGGTTTTACCTATAATTAACAACAAATAACTTCTTGTCTTATGAGCCTGTCTGATCCCATTGCAGGGTGTAAGCCTCCTTTCCCTCTTTCCACACTTCCAGATCCTGGGAATCCACATTGACAGGTTATGGGAAAATGTTTTTGCTGACAGACAAAACTAATTCTAAGGTTGTCTCGGAGTAAATCTGGTTTAATCTGTGTTTATACCAAATTTTCCATCCATTTAAATATAAAAGAGTACCATGGAGAAGTACTAACTTCCGAATATGATTGCATTTGCCTATAATATTAGTAGGATTTATATTTCAGGATTCAATGTCAGCTTCACCAAGCAATCCGAACTTAACAGAACAGAATGAAGACACAGTGGATGAAAGAGATGATTATTTACAGTCCCCGGAGTTGGTGAATAAGGAGAAACATGTTTTCATTTTGAGTACTGCTGGAAAACCTATTTATTCTAGGTAATATTTTTGTACTTACTATAAACTTAAAAAATGTTTAGCACAAATATTTTGACAGTGATATTACTGGACATATGTTTTTTAACATTTTTGGACTGAGATTTTTGAATGGAGTTTTATAAAGTCATGAGTGGCGATGAGAAAAACTTGCATATATAGAGCTCTGTGGAGCACCAGGTGATTTTTTTCATCACCAATTTTTTTTTAAAAAAAGCCTATCTCAGGCACTACTTTATTCTTACAAAAGTAGTAAGTATAGAATTACAATCCTACTCGGAACAGTTCTATAAACCTCAGATAGCTAAAATGGCGTTTAAATGTCTTGTAAACTCTTTCTATTTACAATTTCTACATTAATCTTATAAATAGGAAAAATTTGTATTTTCCTGTGTGTGTATGTTTGTAATGAATAAACTCAAAAACTAATGTGTTGATTTCAAAAATTCTTTCACCAATGAAAAGGTACATTCACCCTGAGTAACATAGGCTATATTTATTGCTAGAAAAGATTAGGGATCCTTACTAAAACTTAAGTAATGTAACCCAAGGTGTAAAAAAAGTTCACCCATTCGAAGCCGGGATGGGCCACTAGTATATTATATGACAAGACAAGCTTAGTTTATCGAGCCCATATAAAATCACATTTGGTTATGTTATGATTGAGGGGGTTTATTTTTAACCATTGTGTACTTCTACTACCTTGATATTTTAACTATTATCAAGTCTCTTAGGTTTGAAGAATAAAGTTTATTTTTAGTAATCTTCTAAGTCTTCTAATCTAGTAGGCTTCTAAAGCACAGCATTCAACTACTTTGGGAGACTTTGAAATTTACATAAAAATCCATATTATCTAGCTTCCGCCCATGATTTTCCTTGCATGGTACATGGATAAAAAGTACCTAGCCTAAGGCAGTGCTGCTGTTGGACACTACCACACAGCATCATGAACCCTAAACTAAGCAAAGCTTGTACTATGGGAACTACATGACTGATATAATTGATAAACTACTTATATATATTCTTTTTTGTAAATACATACATGTTATACATAGAAAACATCCAGACCTGAGATAAATATCTGCAAATAATACAAACATTTGTCCCTCGGCGGGAATCGAACCCGCAACCTTCTGCGTCTCAGGCGTAGCTTCGTCCACTGCGCCACAAAGGCCATCAGGTAGTATATATAACAGTCATGTACTGTAGTGGCCATTCATAATAACATGAGTTCTATTTACTGTAGGGCTAAATGATGTGTGATTTAGTCCAGCATTATTTATTTACCAGATTCAGCCCAGGACTTTAAGAGTAGCCTGTCTTGCCTGTCACCTCTACGTGGTACACCCTGCTAACTAAAACACGAGGCTCTCGCGGCCGGCTGATTGCGGCATAGCGCAGCCTAACACCGGCACAGCTGAACCATGGGTTGCAGCGTTCGGTGGTGCGAGAAGCTGTGGACTGCGATCCTCAACCCGCACGCCCAGCGTGGGGATTATAGGTATATAATCCCCACGTATGTATCCCCCTTCTTAAATTGGAGGCCAATGTCCAGCAGTGAACAGAATAAGCTGTGTTGTTGTTTTTGTTATATGTATATTTCAAGTTTCATCCAAAGCTGTTCAGCCATTACAGAGTTGTGTGGGAATATACTCACAAAAGGGATATGCCCATAATCCCCACGCTAGTCATGCGAGTTGAGAATCGCAGGGCACAGCTTCTCGCGCCGACGCTGCTGCTCGTCGGCGGTCAGAAAACTTAACTGTGCCGGTGTTTGGCTGTGCAATGCCGCATTCATTCATGCATTATACACATTACATATCATCTCTTTTTACAAACTTTCACACACACAAACTCAAATTTTTGACATTTATAATCATCATCATTTATTTAAGAGCTGTGTTCTTGTCGGCGCAACTGATGCAGCTCCTTCCATCTACCTCTCTCCTAAGCAGCCCTACGTCCCTATACGACATGACAGCTACCTTCTCTTTAATGTGACTCATATAATTGATCCTTGGTCTTCCCCTACCTCTCTTTCTACTTCTCCCTCTATGATGCTGCGCATTAAAGCTGTCATGTCGTATAAGCATTTTTAACATAGCGTAATAGTTACCCTTAGTTATTATTCTAGCTATAAATAAACTTTTCTAGATATGGTAATGAGGACAAACTGGCAGGTCTGTGCGGTGTAATCCAGGCCCTGGTCTCCGTGGTTGAGGAACAGAACCAAGATATACTCCGCTGCATCAGCACCAAGGATTGCAAAGCTGTGTTCCTCGTGAAGGGACCTTTGATATTAGTAGCGGTTTCAAAGTCAAATGAGAGTGAAACGCAGCTTGTATTGCAGTTAACGTAAGTCCTATTATTCTGTCTTATTATACCTAAAGTTGTCGTCAGAGCTCAGCGAATTAGCAAGCTCAATTCCAGTGAGCTGACCATATCTGCCGAAGAACCGATAACCTTTGGCGTAAACGAGTTCTTGAGTATAGACCACGGCTCGGGAAACGTAGTGTAGGACGCCTTCCGGCCAGGTGAAGTGACGATTTGCGTGGTAGAAGCTGGATGCGTCTAGCAGATGACTCGGCGCAATGGTGCTCATCCTGTAGCAGCTGCTGGACATAGGCCTCGACTCATCCAGCTTCAACCAGCAGATCGTCATTCCTCCTGGTCTGGCCAGGCGTCCTATATTACGAATACTATGTGTCCCATACCCATTGTTTTAATGATGTCCCATTTGATGTTAAGTGGCAACCATTACCTATAACAAAATATTAGTATTCCATCGACACGCATATTTAGAATGTGTCCTACAATGCAACGCCTTGCCTCCAACAGTTTGATGCATGAAGGTTTTACCACACTTCTTAAACCATATAAGCCTGTAATTTCACCGATATCTACACTATTCAAACCGAAAAACAACAATGTTTTTACACGCCAGAAATAGACATGGTGTACTTACTTCTCTGATGAGCCTTCACAAAGACAACAACATCATCACATCAGGCAGGTAATACCCACATGTAATGATGTTTATTTGGGCCTTTTTATTGTCATCAGTGTTTGCCCCTGCGTTTTCATCCGTGTTTGTGCTCGCGTGCGAGCCAGGCACGCATGCGTGCTGTCCGCAACATATCGTATCATACATGTTTGTATTGTCATGCGAGATTACGTCCTCGTGCGAGCCAGGCACGCATGCGTGCTGCCCGCAACATATCGTATCATACATGTTTGTATTGTCATGCGAGATTACGTCCTCGTGCGAGCCAGGCACGCATGCGTGCTGCCCGCAACATATCGTATCATACATGTTTGTATTGTCATGCGAGATTACGTCCTCGTGCGAGCCAGGCACGCATGCGTGCTGCCCGCAACATATCGTATCATACATGTTTGTATTGTCATGCGAGATTACGTCCTCGTGCGAGCCAGGCACGCATGCGTGCTGCCCGCAACATATCGTATCATACATGTTTGTATTGTCATGCGAGATTACGTCCTCGTGCGAGCCAGGCACGCATGCGTGCTGCCCGCAACATATCGTATCATACATGTTTGTATTGTCATGCGAGATTACGTCCTCGTGCGAGCCAGGCACGCATGCGTGCTGCCCGCAACATATCGTATCATACATGTTTGTATTGTCATGCGAGATTACGTCCTCGTGCGAGCCAGGCACGCATGCGTGCTGCCCGCAACATATCGTATCATACATGTTTGTATTGTCATGCGAGATTACGTCCTCGTGCGAGCCAGGCACGCATGCGTGCTGCCCGCAACATATCGTATCATACATGTTTGTATTGTCATGCGAGATTACGTCCTCGTGCGAGCCAGGCACGCATGCGTGCTGCCCGCAACATATCGTATCATACATGTTTGTATTGTCATGCGAGATTACGTCTTCGTGCGAGCCAGGCACGCATGCGTGCTGCCCGCAACATATCGTATCATACATGTTTGTATTGTCATGCGAGATTACGTCCTCGTGCGAGCCAGGCACGCATGCGTGCTGCCCGCAACATATCGTATCATACATGTTTGTATTGTCATGCGAGATTACGTCCTCGTGCGAGCCAGGCACGCATGCGTGCTGCCCGCAACATATCGTATCATACATGTTTGTATTGTCATGCGAGATTACGTCCTCGTGCGAGCCAGGCACGCATGCGTGCTGCCCGCAACATATCGTATCATACATGTTTGTATTGTCATGCGAGTTTCCGCCCGTGTGCGGGCCAGGCACGCATACGTGCTGCCCGCAACCTTTCGTATCATACATGTTTGTATTGTCATGCGAGTTTCCGCCCGTGTGCGGGCCAGGCACGCATACGTGCTGTCCGCAACCTTTGGTATTATACATGTTTTTATTGACATGCGAGGTACCGCCCGCGTGCGAGCCAGGCACGCATGCGTGCTGCCCGCAACCTATCGTATCATACATGTTTTTATTCTCATGCGAGTTTTGCGTCCGCGTGCGAGCCAGGCACGCATGCGTACTGCCCGCAACCTATCGTGTCATACATGTTGTTATTCTCATGCGAGTTTTGCGTCCGCGTGCGAGCCAGGCACGCATGCGTACTGCCCGCAACCTATCGTGTCATACATGTTGTTATTCTCATGCGAGTTTTGCGTCCGCGTGCGAGCCAGGCACGCATGCGTACTGCCCGCAACCTATCGTGTCATACATGTTGTTATTCTCATGTGAGTTTTGCGTCCGCGTGCGACACAGGCACGCATGCGTGCTGCCCGCAACCTATCGTATCATACATGTTGTTATATCTACCTATTGTTTTAGATATGCCTTCAACCAGATAGTATCAGTGCTAACTCTCACACAGCTGAACAGGATATTTGAGCAGAGAAGGAACTACGATCTCAGAAGACTGCTGTCCGGCGCGGAGAGACTGATTGACCATCTGTTGATATTTATGGAGAAAGATCCGGCATTTTTATTAGGTAATTTCCTCCCGCGGCTTCGCTCGCGTAGGACTCGGTTAAAATCTACGTCACAAACTTTGTATATTCCAAGTTTCCTCCAAATTCGTTCAGTAGTTTTTGCGAGAAAGAGTAACAAACATCCATTCATACATCCATACTCAAAACTTTCGCATTTATAATATACTATAATAATAATATAACCATGGCCATTGGTTTAAGGGGTGCCGAACTCCATACCGATCGCCAGAGCCCAGTTTGTTAGTGAGCAGGGTGCACCACGGGCAGTTGAGGTTGGCTTGGGTTCCGAAGATAGAAATAGAACCTCTTACACCCTTAAATTTATAGTGCCATCACAAAAAAAACATACAGTTTGGAGGCAGTAAACCATCGTAAGTCTCGAATGCAGATGAGAAAGACCTTTATCAGCAGTGAGACAAATCAAATCAAATCAAATCAAATACGTTTATTTTGTTACACGAAGCATACAGTTATGAGAGGTACAAATTTTCTAAAACGATGTAACAAAAATGGCTAACACTCAGCATATGCTAGGGCAGAGCAGAACGCGCTGCCAAAGCGCTGGTCTTCTGTGATAGCACTAAAATGCAGCGTACGGTGACTACTGCGACACAATATATATTAAAAAGTAATAAAATATAACAATATATAAACGAAAACAAGACAAAAAACAAGACAAAAACAAAAACAAAAAGAAAACTAAAAGGTTACTTCTAACAAATGAGTTGGTATGTTACTATGATAAAATATAGAATTTAGTTGTGGTTTGTTACTATTATTAACTTGCAGTTTCAACTGAAGATTTGAGGCCTAGAACGACTGCCTACCTTGCCTGTGATATTTTTTTGTAATTCTAATAAGGTCTTTTTTAGATTTTTTTTGAATGAATAAATAGATGTTAAGCATTTTATAGGCGGTGGCAGGTTGTTCCAACATTTCGTGGCAGCGTATCTAAAACTACCACGAAATGCAGCCGTTCTATGACTCGGACAAATTAGGCGGGTGGCAAAACGTACAAGACGGTTTGAGAAGTGAAGCTTCTCAAACAAGTAACTTGGCTGCTGATGTTTAATAATGCCAAATAATAAAGTGGCAAAGTGAAGCGTTCGGCGAGACGACCTGTTCAGCAGATTGTTGGCGTTGATATACGGAGAGATGTGGGCCCGTCGCGGAATAGGGAAGCAGAAACGTACACATGCGTTTTGTATGCGTTGAATTAGCTTTTTTGTTCGAGCAAGCAAACACTCTCCGAAAACATTGTCAGCGAAGTTAAGTTTTGAGAGTATAAGAGAGTCACATAATTTGATTCTGAGGTCAACACTTAGATGTTCACGCATGCGATACAGAACTGACAAACGATAAAAACAATTTTGGACAGTTTGTAGGACATATTTTTCAAAATGAAGTGATCCATCCATTATAAGACCAAGATTTCGAGCTTCCACAGCACGCTCTATAGGAACGTTGTTTATAAATAGCTTAGGTTCATGTAATATTATTTTGGCAATCTGATTTTTAGAACCAAGAATCAAAAATTTAGATTTAGAGGGATTGACAATCAATTTATTTAATTCACACCATCTTTCTATACGCGCTAAGTCCTCGTTTAACTTTTGCTCTGCATCTTTAATTAAATTAGGCTGAGATGATATATAAAGCTGAAGGTCATCAGCATAAAGATGGTAATTACAACTCTTCATTTGTGAAGTTAAATCAGCGCAATATAGAATGAAGAGTGTGGGTCCCAATATAGATCCTTGAGGAACACCACGAACAACAGGTAATATGGTTGAGTATGAATTAGTTCCATCGGAGTTTACGGATTCTACTAGTTGACAGCGCTCAGTAAGGTATGTGGCAAACCAATTTATTGCAGAACTGTCAAAACCATAAAATCCAAGCTTAGACAGTAAAAGAGAAATATTTATCGTCTCGAATGCGCGGGAAAAATCGAGTAGTGTCAAAATAGTTCCTTCTCCTACGTCTTGAGCAGCCAGGATATCATCCACAACATCTATCAGAGCAGTGGTAGTGCTGCGTCCCTTTCGAAAGCCGGATTGTTTAATAGGCAAAATTTTGTTGTTTTCTAAATAATTGATGAATTGAATGCTGACAACTTTCTCAAGAACCTTTGACAAAAACGGCAGTAGGCTTATAGGTCGCAGATCTCCCAAGTTTTTAGGAAGACTATTTTTTGGTATAGGCTTAACTATAGCCGTTTTCCAGGATGAGGGAAATGTTTCAGTTATAATGGACGCATTCACAATAGCAGTAATAATACCCAATGTATGAGGGAGAGTGAATAGGATCATATCCATGGACAACCCATCAGTACCAGTGGCATTAGTAGAAAAAGATGTTATGATTTTTCCGACTTCATGTTCACTGACGGTATGTAATTTAAAAACAGATGGCCCATATCTGTGAAACTCATAGTAGGTTAAATCTGATATTTTGACATTATTGTCACCTGGGAGCGAAAGAAAATGATTATTTATTATATCTGGGTTATTGAGATGAGGTGGGAGATAAGAAGCGTTTTCTTTAAAATTTACTACGTTTTTTTTTAATATTCTTCCATAGCACACGTGGGTTTTTGGAATTGCGGTTAATATTTTGTTCAAAAAATACTTTCTTTTCAGTGTATAGTGCTAGATTAACGTAATTTTTTAGCTCTTTATAATATTTTAAATGACTATCTTTTTTAGACAAGCGGCTCCGAGAATGCGCTCTGTCGCGTAATTTCATCATCTCTTTTATGTTGTATGTTATCCAAGGATATGATCGCATTCTTATGAGAGACCTCCGGTATGGTGCGTGTATATCAAATAAATAAATTACTCTAGACTGAAACTCCTCTACCATCCTGTCAACATCATTACATATTAAATTATCCCAGTTTACAGCAGCCAGATCAGAAATAAATTTATCATGATCTATGTCTTTTAGAGGTCGATACGTAATCCATTGAGGAATTGGTTTTTCTTTTTTAATTTGAAGCCTACACGATAAGAACGAGTGCTTACTCAAGTCAGGAATGTGCTCTATGACAATATCTGAGAGTTGCAACGTAGCGCATAGAAGGTCTATTAATGTACCGCTATGATCTGTAAAGTGTGTAGGAGCTTTTACATATTGCTCGAGCTTAAAGCAGGCAAGAAAGTCTTGGAGTTTTGTTGAGTCGGTGTTGGACTGTAAGAGATCTATATTAAAGTCCCCCACTAAGATGAGATGGTCAAAATTGAAAAAAGATGAAACCGAATCGGCAAGTGCATCTAAGAATAATTCAATATTTTGCCACGGGGGGCGGTACGCAGTTCCGATAGCTAGCTTACGACCATTCACATTCAGACGAAGCCACATCTGATCAACGCCCGGGGTCTCTGGGTGGGCGAGCAGACGCGCGGCCACTCCGCGCTTGATATAGAAGCCGACACCGCCGCCGCGCGTGCGGCCTTCCACGGCCGCGGAGCCGTGCGCGCGCGGCGCGTGCCGCAGCCGGTAGCCGGACACGGAGGGCGCGCGCGCCTCCTCCCCCTCCCGCAGCCACGTCTCGTTGATCGCCAATAAATCCACCGGGAACCTTTCCATAGCCACTACGAGTTCGTCGTGCTTCGTTCCAAGAGAACCTTTATTTAATAAACCAAAAGAAAAAAACTTGTCCATAATAAATTGAATAACAAAAGAATACATAATTTGATCGAACTTACAATTAGTTAAACGCTCTCTGAGGCACGAAACATGACGTTCGTCCATAACAAATAGGATTTTAATACGTAAAATTTCCAATAACGAATGATTCGTACGTTTACCACCCGCTACCTTGTACCTAGTAATTCTACTATACACTCTACGAGAAACCATACAAAAAATTAAATAAATGATAATTACATAATAATAAACATTTGGTAGTAACAGAGACTTTACAAGATTACCATATATCGCATATACATACACAAGGACCACAACCATAATAAAATATTTTATTACACTATAGTTTAAGTTTATTACTATGAGATCAAACTGAAGTTCTAAATAATATTCGGAAATTACGATTAACGATCGAAAACGAAAAATGGGAACCGTTAGTCTATTAAAAATTAAGTAAAAGTTTACCCAACCGTTGGCGAACCAAAAACCTTAACTAAATCGCTCTCAGTACGGATTCTCTTCGCGGGCTCTCCGTTCTCGCGTCTTATGAGGATGGCGCCATCCCGGGTCCACGCAAACTTCCATCCCAATCGGCGGGTCTCATCGCGCGCACGTCGAAAGAGTAGTCGGTTGGCCCGTGTGAGCCGCTCGTTGACGTAAAAGCGGCGTGTGGGTCCGGGCAGGCCAAGGCCCGTGGTGTCGAGGGCGCGGCGCACGCGTGCCGCGCGCAGCAGCTCATCTCTCTGGGCGCGGCGTAAGAGGCGTACTACAAGCAGGCGCGGCCCGATGTCGTGTCCGGTAACAGCAGAGTCGCAGGCAGCGGTTACGGTAGCAGTGGAGGTAGCGGCAGTAGCAGCATTAACACGTTCGTGAGGAGCCGCGGGCGGCGGGGCGGGGGTGGGGGCCTCGCCGGCGGCCGCGCGGTCACGGCGCGGTGCCCCGATTCGCGTCGCGCTGACCACATCGCTCTCAGTGATTTTCACTCCAAGTTTGTTGGCCACCAGGAAGGCAATGTGGATGGTGTTCTCGCCGCTCGTTTCCGGGATACCTGACATCTCAACCTCGTTCGCAAGCAGCTCTTGCTCTTTATCGTTAAGGTCGCTTTTCAGTCGATCAACAGTTTGCGCCAAGTCATTGACCTTTTCATTTAATATGATTTCCTCCTTCCCTGTATCTAAGCGCGTTTCTATTGCAGAAATTCTTTGCTCCATGCTATCACAGCGGGTGTTAAATGTTTGAAGCGAGCATGCAAGCGCATCTATTTTTGAAAGTAGATGGTTAGTAAAAGATGCCATCTGGGCTGCTATAAACTCTTTTAGTGAGGATGTTATTTCCAGGGGCGATTCACCTAGGTAAGCGACTTCATCCGAACTTGCATTATTTTCCTTTCGCGAGCTCTTGCGGACTGTTACGTTCTGGAAAGGGTCAATGACCTCCTCCTCGTTTAATATTTCAAAGTTATTCGATGTAGAGATATTCGGGCTCACAGGAGGTATCTGGGTCGGTGGTAATATGGGTCGCAGAGGTGTATTGGTATTGCTATTGTATATTGCAATTTTAGCGTTTTTTTTAATACATAAATCGCACTTCCATTTTGCCTTTCGATCAGTATCAAGCAGATAATATCTTTTTTCATACCCTTTACATTCAATATGGTAATACAGTTTACAGTCCATGCATAGCAAGTAAGTTCTCCCATTCACCATTTTCTTGCATTTCCCACAAGCTTTATTAGAGACAGGCGGCGACATCTTTTTTTATTTTACAAACACTGAATGATGGACTTATTGATTTAGCTGAGTAGCTGGGCAAGCAAGCAACAAAAGTAATCGTAAAATCACTAGATGGCAGTAGGTACTATGGAGTGAATGAGGCCCGGGCCGGGGGCAAGCCGCGCTCTTCGCGTGGGATCGGAAGCAAAGTAAGTAGGTAATAATAATGGCAAATTACAATCACAAAGTTTCGTTTTGGTCAAAAAGTCACTGATTTCGTGGTTTCTATTGCATCACATAGACTTATCACACGTAAAATGTTTTATAGTTCACGTTTTTATAACTCACTTTGCGTAAAAACCGTACTTTACACTATTTTTCGAATAAAGTTAGACGGAACAAACAACAACGCGTGTGTTCGCCAGCGCCACCGCACCGCACCGGGGAAAATTAAATCAAAAAGCGAAAAATAAACTAAAATAGATATTTAATTCAATACTGTTATAATACGAAATATTATACTATTATATGGGCTAGTTATGTTATAGTATATTACTCATCTGTTTGAAATCGGCGCAGCACCCACGAAGGTAGAAGCCCCAGCCCCACCGTGGGGTGGATTTAGAAAGTAAGGCCTTAAGGGCTAAAATGGTCACTTGGAGATTTAGATAAAAACAAACGGTAAACAATGGATTACTAAGTAAGGCAATCTTTTGTTTTAATATAAGTAGTCAGGTGCTACTAAGTTAAATTCATAAATAGGTCCTACTTTAACCAAATATCCCTTGTATTTGATTTCATTTCGTAAAACACACACTACCTCTTACTACCAACATTTATCAAACATTTACGCACTTCTCCATTATGTGATAAAATATTGAAGTGATGAAAAAACAACCAAGACCGAGGTTTGTGTTTAGGCAGGCCTTTGATATTTTGAGTAAAACAACTTCCTTTATACAACAGTCAGCTATAATGACATTTTGAGAACAGGTGAAACAACTGGTTAAATATAAAATAAAATTAAAAAGTTCGGTGAGAACTCTTTTTCGTTTGTAGCGGGGCAATGTGCAGATGTGCAGATCTTGAGTATTCGTCCAAGGAGGAAGTGGGAAGGTGTTATGGTACGGGAGCTAGCAACGTTTGAAAAGTAAGAATTTTAGGTCAGCTGATTTTGTGATATGTCGTCCTTCTTGCACTTTCGGTTAGAGTCTGGGCTATCTGGCTGGCGGTAGCGGTTGCGTTCATTAGTGCGCATCCTACCTGTCCAGGTAATAATCCTGGATTTTAAAAGCATTTTAGAAGGCGTAATTTTTAATTTTTTGTTTTTAAATAAGTCTACCTGACATACTTTTTTTATTGCCAGACCTTTTTGTCAATGCTAACTATGTGCCATACGCGATTTTAATTTTATTTTTTATTAAAATTTCAAAGTATTTTATAATGTCTGTAATTTTAATATTATGTTATTTAAAGATAAGAAAAACTTAAAATAAATTTGCCAGACATTAATTCGATTGTTAAGTCTTGAATTACAATTAAAAAGTCATGAAAAGTATTGCAGTATAATGCTAGTAGTCCGAGAGAGACAGTTGCAGAATAAGTCGAGAATGATACAGAGAACCATTACGAAAGTAAATTACTTTTCACTGTGCATATAATAACAAAATAATAATAATAAATTTTAAATGCCAAGACCCTCCATAACCGCGAGGTGTGCAAGCTCAGAGAATACTTCCTCCATGCCGACAGTGAGATGCATCGTGATGTCGTAGCAGTTGACAAGAACCTTACCCCGCTCTCACTGGCTAAGGAGAACTGGCACAAACCTACGGTGCTGAGTGCCCTCGACCGCAAGGTCGTATGGGAGAGTAAGGAGCTGCACGGACGGTTCTACAAAGCCCTTACAGGGCCTGATGTAGACCTACTCGCATCCGTGAACTGGCTACGTTTTGGTGACCTCTTTGGGGAAACCGAAGGTTTTGTCTGTGCGATTATGGATGAGGTAATAAAGACGAACAACTACAGAAAGTATATCATGAAGGATGGAACCGTTGACATTTGCAGAGCTAGTCATCGTCCCGGTGAATCCCTCAGACATATACTTTCGGGTTGTTCGCACCTCGCTAACACTGAATACTTGCACAGACACAACCAAGTAGCAAAGATCATACATCAGCAGCTTGCTCTCCAATACGACCTTGTCGGTCCAGAGGTTCCGTACTATAAGTACGCACCGGTACCGGTTCTCGAAAATGGTCGTGCTACGCTCTACTGGGACCGCTCTATAATCACGGACAGGACTATTCTTGCGAATAAACCTGATATCGTCCTGGTAGACCGGTCGGAACGCCGGGCGATACTTGTTGACATCACCATCCCACACGACGCTAATCTCGTGAAGGCCGAGAAGGACAAGCTTAGCAAGTACCTTGACTTGGCACACGAGATTACCGCTATGTGGGATGTCGACTCAACAATTATCGTTCCGATAGTCGTTTCAGTGAACGGTCTAATAGCGAAGAGCCTTGACCAATACCTTAAGAGGCTCTCGCTAGGCAGCTGGATCAAGGGTCAGATACAGAAGGCGGCTCTCCTGGACTCGGCACGCATTGTGCGGAGGTTCCTCTCTCTGCAGCCCTAGCCACTGACCGTTTGAGCCTTGCCCCGCGGTCGGTGGTCTCCCGTTTTTATACATTTTTTACTATATTGTTTTGATGTTATTTATGTTTAAAGTAGATAATATTAGGTTTATAGTAAAAAATGTATTTTAGACGAGTTTACAATTAAATAAAGTGTCATAATAATAATAAGTTTGAGCCTTGCCCCGCGGTCAGTGGTCCACCATTTTTTTTTTGCGCGACTTGCTTGTCGCGCCACCGTCGTTGTCTATCTCTCTCGCACCTTCAGCTGTCTCTCTCGGACTACAAGCATCATACTGCAATACTTTACATGACTTTTTAATTTTAATTCAAGACTCAACAATCGAATTAATGTCTGGCAAATTTATTTTAAGTTTTTCTTATCTTTAAATAACATAATATTAAAATTACAGACATTATAAAATACTTTGAAATTTTTATAAAAAATAAAAATAAAATCGCGTATGGCACATAGTTAGCATTGTCAAAAATGTCTGGCAATAAAAAAAGTATGTCAGGTAGACTTATTTAAAAACAAAAAAATAAAAATTACGCCTTCTAAAATGCTTTTAAAATCCAGGATTATTACCTAGACAGGTAGGATGCGCACTAATGAACGCAACCGCTACCGCCAGCCAGATAGCCCAGACTCTAACCGAAAGTGCAAGAAGGACAACATATCACAAAATCAGCTGACCTAAAATTCTTTCTCGAAAACGTTGCTAGCTCCTATACTATTAAAGGCACTAGGCCATTAGGGTCTGAGGAAAGTGGAGTCAAAGGCCCAGAATTATTCAGTATACCCTCTATTTCGATAAGGACAGTATTAATTTCTTCATAAGTGAGATGAGTCACAGACTAAGTTCTTTTTTAATGATGTTTGATGGACTTTACGGATGCTTCAGATAATCCGTTGAAGTGGGGGCCATATGCAGGTGAAAACTTAAATTATATCATTTGCTCTGACGCATATGCACCTATATAATTGCATTTAGACTTGAGGAATGAGAGCTCATTGTAAGCTCCGACAAAATTTGTCCATTGTCCGAGAAAATGCTGAGAGGTTTTCCTCTGCGGGCTGAAGCGGTTGAGGGCGGCAATGAAAGCCTCGGTGCTGAGTTCCGTGACAAGCTCTGTATGTACTCGCCTAACAGGAAGGCAGACGAATACTTTACGAACTTACAACTTCAACCTTTCCTGTCCGGTAACATTATGTGACCAGCATAGTCTACAGCCACATTGCTGAAGGGATACTCGCGTGAAGACGCTCTCTAGGTATATTGCTCATTATTGGTTGATTTGATCTACCAGAAAATCTACAGCAAACATCGCATTCATATTTTTTTTATGTTACTTGAAGATGGAAGAAGCACATGGCTCACCTGATGAGTGGTAACCATTACCTATCACAAAGCATTGCATTGTAGATCACGTTTTTGTTTGTAACGTGCTCTACGATGCAACGCCCGGCGTCAACTTGAGGCATGAAGATGATAAGCCTCGTGTGCCTGTAATTTTACCGGCACCCATTCCCTTCAAACCGAAACACAGCAATACTGCTTCAGCGCAGAAATCGACATGGTGGCAGTACTTCCCCGGACGATCCCTTCACAAAGAACTCAACTACTACTAAAACCTGTGTGACCTTCCTAGCCATGTTTCTACCGCCTATGGTCCAGTAATTGTGCACATTTACATAGCCTACCGCCTACCGCCCACCATTATGACGCCTTCTTCCGACATAAATTTTTGCAATTTTGATTTACATGAGAGCTGTTTCTTTCGGAGAAGGCTGTCTTATCCTTTTTTTTCCAAGTATCTTCAAGTTTTCAGTCTTTTTATTCTTTAGATTTCTGCAGTTGTGTGGAAATAAAAAATAATCTTAACATAAAGGCCACGACCGGCTGTAGTTTGCTGTAATCAGAGTATTTTGTAATAAAATTATTTTGATTCGCCACGATATTACAACTAGTTTTAAGCTTAGGTAGATGGTCAACCTCTATTGTAGAATAAGGCCAATAATCATTGTAAGTAGCATTCGCTGATATATGACCAATGTCTAGGTATTCTTTCATGAATAAGAAATATTTTTGTTTAAACACGTAGTTTCCAGTACGTTCCAGAAAAAATCAGCATTCAGCAGTATGCTTATTTCAGATGGGATGGGTGAGATGTCAATCCGCGTAGTAGGCAACAGCTGAGTGATCTGAGGTATAATGAGGCAATCTATGTTCTGCGTGAAAGCTTCAGCGAGAAGATAAGCTGATACTAGATCGCTTATTTATGTATTGTGTTTTGCAATTTAATCCTTCTACAGTTGTTGAAATCAACTTAACCGGTAAAATAATTTTCTTGCTTAATTCTTCTGTTATGAAATTGGTGGTACTGCTATCAAGCAGCGTGCACACTGTGTGTTTGGTGACATCAAGATCGATGATGTCAATAAGTCATTGACGTACTATTAGTAAACTGTATGGAATCTCTTTGCAATAAATGCAGTAGATAGAAGAACATAGCTGCGCTGATTTGTTGATGACAGTAAAGTATTTGTTCGGGTTGTTCCTCTTCTAGAATTTATTCAGTTTCATCCTGATTAGGCAAATATTTCTCATTTGGCATATTTACCATTCTTATTTATAAGAACATAAAATACAAAACAGTATATATAATAACGTCTTAATAAATATAATTATACCTATATATTTGACAAAATATGTACCTACTTATTACTAAAATAGTAGTAAATAGCCTAACAAGAATCCAGACCGTCACCACACGGTAGAGTGCCCAGAATGCTGGCTGCATTGCCACGTTGGATAGCAAGGATGATCCGTTGGTCCAAATAGAAACCACCATTCCGATCACGCGTTGTCTCGAATTAGCGCTCTGCCAAGTCTTTGAAAATTTTGTGAGCCCCTGGTCCCCATGGGCCTAGAGTTTCTACCCCAAACGGCTCAAATATATAACCTCTATCTAAGTGAGAATATTTTCGCCGTTTGAAGAACTCCGCTGAAGTCCATTCTGAAGTCCCTGAAAGACGGCGCTAAGGTGTCTACGAAAGTGGCATGCCAAACTAAGGGTCCCATCTTCCAAGGTATCAAAGTCATACCATCGGGTCGTTTACCATCATCCCTCATTAGGCCACGTGGCTCTAATATAGAAGCTACGCCAACACTGCTAAAAGCTCGACGAATGATATCATTGAGGGAGTTGTGTCGGGACAAACGTTCTACACTCGAAACACATGCCAGCGCGTGATGTCCAAGACTGTTGACATGTCACCGCATTGGCAACGATGCGTTACTTGGCAGGGAGGTCCTACTCGAAGAGAGATGGCTACCCGAAAAGTATTATTGTCCAAAAGAGTACCTATATTTTTTTATGGAAGTACATGTAACCAAAGTCCCGATTCCCACTCTGACGCAGCAAGGAGACGAGCTCGCTCCGCCGGGTTACTAGACCTTTCAAAAAGATTATCCCGTACTAGTAGGCAGAGCGGCTCATCCCACTGTCTCTGAGAGGAGAGGGCTTTGGGAAAGCTGGTATAGGGCAGGCCATTTCCCAAGTTTCTTTGGCTTCGATGAACCCTGTAATTTGGAAATTTGACAAACTTTTGGATAATATATTTTGAATTAAATCTTTAGTAGGTACCATGAATCGAAGGTTACGGGGCAGTGGTCCAACTGCTCTGTCCAATTAGTTGGACTACGGGCCTTTACTAGGGGTCGTGGTCCAACTATCTTTGCAGTTGGACCACGGCACCATAGTAGAGTTCCCAGGTCCAATTACAACAATTTCAAATAATACAACTGCAATTATTAGTTTATTATTAGTAACCACAGCGCCTTTTTAATTAAATAATTACTGATTAACGCCAGTAATCCTGATTATGATTAACCTTTTAATCATGATTAAGAAAATAAAATTAATTAATTCCAAAAATAGCTTGAGTACGCTTACTAATATTAGGTCAATGCGAGCACGTCATGAAGTGTTTTATCATCATCACCCCCCTGACCATTGATCGTAGCATTTAATACAAATGTTACGATTAGGGGTCATGAAATTACTAGGTACCTAGGTACTTCTTTTTTCACTACACTAAAGGAAATAAGAATAACCAAGAGGAAAGAAGATCTAGAGGCCACTAATTATAACTGTAAATTAAGCCGTGACGTTAACCATTGCTGGAATCATTTGCCACAAGATGTTGGTACTGCTCCTTTAAATAAGCACTTACGGTAAGGATGCGTATTGGCGCCATCTCTACTAACCGGATAGAAGCGAGACATCTTGGTGACGAATGGAAGCCGGAGCTTACATTGTTTTCACATAGATGGCGTATTAGTAGAAATTCGAGAGATTTCAGAGTTAAATTACGAAATGGCACTGCTCAAAGAAAACCGTTGTTAGATCGCGCTATCATTACGTTTTCATCTTCTGATAAAGCTCGCCAATATTTTAAATGAGATAGTTACATATATTTAACATGATATTTTTTAAGGAGAGTACCTTTAAGTACTTTCTCCATAAAAGGATTCAGCTGGGCTGGGCAGCATTTGGCAAACTACATCGAGTTTTCTCGTCACCCATACCGCAATATTTGAAAACGAAAGTTTTCAATCAGTGCGTTCTTACCCGTCATGCACTTACAGCTCGCGCAGCAAGCTATGGAACGGTGACGTAAACTTAATTCACCTGAGCTAATTCACCCAGGTGCATTAAATATACTTTTAGTTAACTTAAAACACCTGTGCCGCGGTTCATAAAACAAAAGACATACATTTACAATTATCAGTAAACTTTATTCACCTGGACACGTGGTTCTAACTAGAGGTGCGCGATTACGAATGATTCACATAATCGAAACATTTACTAATTACTGATTTTGATAATCGATGATGAAATTAGTAACTAATCAACTTTCATATGTAATCGAATAGTAGTTTTATATGTATAATTATTTATTAACCACGAGGGAACAGAGGCGGTATATGCGTTTGAGGTGAGAGGTTGTTTGTTTGTGCAAATCCATGTTGTCATTTTTCTCCAAAACTACAAGTCCGATTTCGATGCAGTTTTCAGTTATGGGTTCGAGTTTGATGGGTGCATGTTCTTAGATAAGTGTTATGGTGACAACTCACCAGGGGGCGCTGCAGAAAGCATACTTTGTGCAAATCCATGTTGCTATTTTTCTCCAAAACTGCTAGTCCGATTTTGATGCAGTTTTCAGTTATGGGTTCGGGTTTGATGGGTGCATGTTCTCAGATAGGTGTTATGGTGACAACTCACCAAGAGTCCAGTTGTGAGTTGAGTCGTGAGTCGAGTCATGAGTCGAGTCGTGAGTTGAGTTTTCAGTTCAAAAATAGACCGCTACTTCTAGCGGACCATTTCTATGAAATGGCCCACGGTAATATGTCCATCTAGCATTCGTAACTGGGACTCACGTATAAATTCATCATTTTGTTTAACGCTAGATCTGCGTTGTTTTGGTGAGCGCTTGGAGTCTGCGTCTTTTTTAAATGTTGCGATCAGATCTAGCAGGCTTTTGTTAAACTTTTTTATTTTTTTACTCATAGTAGTGTGAAACCTTTCGACATACTTATTAGTTCGGTGTCGTTCTCCAAAAACCGACTATAGAGCGATGTTTTCGGGACGTAGCCAGTATTTTTTAAAATAGTGGAGAAATGGTTGTAGATGTGTGTGTGCTTGTTGAACTGTTGCTCAATGTATTCCCATTTTATTTTTAATATTGAAATTACCCCTTTTTTGCAAGCAAAAAAGTGTGTGTGTAAGACACACGCACTTTTGCTACCAACAATGAAAATCATTAATCATGAGCATTCAATGATTTCGGGTAAAGAGTTTCACTGATCAAAGATTCTTCATACGGAGTGAATAAAGTTTACTTATAAGTAAATTTAATGCACCCAGGTGAATAAGGTGAATTAAAAATTTTAAAAGTAAATTTAATTCACCCAGGTGTTTTAAGTTAACTAAAAGTATATTTAACGCACCTGGGTGAATTAGCTCAGGTGAATTAAGTTTACGTCACCGGAGCTATATGCTCGGAGTTTATCTGAAGGATAGAATCCGCAACGGGACTATCCGACTATTAGAACTAAAGTGGTCGACATAGCTCAGACGCCCTCCGGCCAGGTGGAGTTACGATTTAGAAGCTGGATGCATCGCGCTCAGAACAGGGCGCAATGGCGTTCAATAGGAGAGAACTATTTCCAGCAGTGGAATAGGATGGTGATGATGATGATGATGAAAATGATGATGACTGCTACAGTAAAATGTGTTCAAAAAAATAGAATTAGTTGGATTACTAGACCCCATTTAATAAGGTAGAACATAGCTCAGGAACAGATTTGAGAACCGAGGGTTGAGTTATTGTTTTTATGGTCTTTAGTGACCTTATCTAATAGTAGTTTCGAAATTATTTGGACGAAACATTGACTTAATATTAGCAAACTTTAGTAACGAAATGCTACGAATCGGAGATAAAGGAATGCCATTTTATCTTTTACTCCATACAAAAAAATTCAAAGTGAAATATTTTTTAGATTAGTTTATAATTGTACTGGTAGGTATAATATAAATCCATCAAAATATTTTGGTAAAAACTAAAACTTTAGAAAAAATTCATTACAAGTCCATTTGCAGCGTATCGTGCGCCCGCTCCACGCTCACGCATCCACGCACGCGTTGGGTGATGTGATGTGGCGGAAGCGAAAGCATATGGTCTATCAAAGCTATTTCTATTGATATGGCTGGTCGGTTAAAATAAGTTTGTACAGAACCCTCCATGGTGCGAGTATCCGACGCGCATTTTACCAGTATTTTATTCACAGGTGCAGTAAGATGCCTTCCATTGCCAGAGAAAGCCAGAGAGAACATAACAAATGCGATAATAACCTCCTGTAACAAGATACGAGATCTGGTCTTCGCTATCATGATAGCGGGGAACCAGCTGATCACCCTAGTTCGCATGAAGAAATACACCCTGCATCCATCCGATATCCACCTGCTTTTCAATCTCGTGAGGAGTTCGGAGAGCTTCAAGACTGCCGAGAGCTGGACGCCGATTTGTTTGCCGAAATTCGATGCTACGTAAGTGGAGCGTAAGGGGTTCCAACCTCCACCTTCTGAATCCAAGCCAACCTCACTGCCCGTGGTACACCCCGCTAACTAGGGGGCTCTGGCAGCCGGCTGATTGTGGCATAGCGCAGCCTAACACTGGCACAACGAAATTCGCAGATGGGAAGCACCATCGGCTGCGAGAAGCTGTGCCCTGCGATCCTCAACCCGTACGCCCAGCGTGGAGATTATGAGCATAATCTCCCTTTATTAGGGGAGGCCCATATCCAGCGGTGGACTGGGATTGGTTGATGTGGTGGTTTTAAGTTGACCAGGAATGAAATACGTCAGTAGGTGCTGGAAATCCCTATTTAGGATGTATTCACATTTATGCGTTTCGTTAGGTAAGGTAGGTAAGTTGGTCCTGGCTTTAATTTCCTAAGTACAAAACCTTCTAACTACAAAGGAAAATATAACTGCTTTCAATTAGGTAACATTTTGTCCGACCCTGTAACTTTTCTTTGATTATCTACCTATTTTACAGATACTTGAGGACATGCGACTATCATGCGAAAGTTTGGATTTTGTTACTCCTTACGGCCAGGTGGAGTGACGATTTGCTAAAGGCTACTTGTAGAAGCTGGGTGCGTCGAGCTCAGGACGGCGCAATTGCGCTCATTAGGGGAGGCCTATGTCCAGCTGTGGACTGTCATAGGCCGATGATGATGATGATGACGACTCCTTCACGCTAAAACCCTTGAACAAATTGAGCACAAGGAATAATTTTATAGTCGACTTTTATCCGGGTACCATGCGAGAGATTCCGCGGGCGGAAGCGAGTAGTGGAATAAAAGTTTGAAGTTTGATAATGCTTTTCAGGGGTTTCCTCCACGGCCACGTGTCGTACATATCCGAGGACTGTCAAGCCTGCCTACTCCTTCTCACAGTCCAACGCGACGCATTCTTCCCTCTATCACAAGCCAAACACAATATAGCAGACAAACTGCGTAAACTCAAATGCCTATCAGCTATCAACGACGCACTAAACAGAAACGAAGAATTACCAACAAGCAATATCTTAAAGCATATTGGTATACCAGAAATAAGGCATTTTATGTACAAATGCAAGTCTACCGCTCAGTTATTTACCTCAGATCCGATATGCTTGGATAAATTACAAGACTATAGGATAAGGCATAAGGTAAATATTTTAGAATAGATTTTAAAAATATATATGTTGTATATCTCTCACCCGGTCAACTGATCTAAAAATAGGCAGATAGCCTTTACTATGGGTACCAGAGACTTTAAAGACTGATGTACAAAACACCCAGACACAGAACAAACTTATTTTAAGTTCATCACACAAATGTTTGTCCTGGGCGGGAATCGAATCCACGACTTACAGCTCATTCTGGACACTATCACAGCATCATCCAGCCCCAAAGTAAGCAGAGCTTGTATAATGGGAACTACATGACTGATATAATACTACTTATATATATACAAGTTACACATTCAGACCCGAGGCAAATATTTGCAGGTCATACAAAGATTTGTCTCGCGGCGGGAATCGAACCTCCGACCTACCGCCTCTCAGGCGAACTTTCGATATAGGCTCCCCGCAGACGACCGACTTTTTATAGGACAGAAAATCGGACAGTTAGGGAGGAGCACGTCATGGACCGAGCGTATACCACGCACGGTTGGATTAACTGAGGAAAGGTAGGGCTTAAGGCGGACTATAAGGGTCAAACCTCCCTCTCGCTCGCACTATTCAACATTTTTGAAGATATAAAATCACTGCATATAGTTATGCAAAATAGCAACAGTGATTTTATATCTTCAAAAATGTTTAATAGTGCGAGCGAGAGGGAGGTTTGACATGGATCGTCACCTTAAGAGTTAAAATGTTCTTGAACTTTTTTTCGTAAAGTTCATAGTTTTGGAGTTTGGGCACTTTGAAATATGAATGAAAATTCATTTTTCTGGATTCAGAAAGTTAAGTCTTAAACGGCTAAAATGGTTGTAATTAGATTGTATATATCGATATAAGTATATTCAGAAAGTTAAGTCTTTTTTAACGGCTTAGATAGTTGGAATTGAATTTTACGTATTTATATAAGTATTCATAGATTTTGAGTTAAAGCACTTTTTCATACATATTCCAAAGTCCTCTAACTCCAAAACTATGAACTTTACGAAAAAAAGTTATAGAACATAAAATACTTATATCGATACGTACAATCTAATTACATATATAGCATACCATTTTAGCCCTTAAGGCCGTACTTCCTTCGTCAATCCAACCTGGTTGGTTGACGGAGGATGGTTACCTGGTTACGCTCTGTCCATGACGTGCTCCTCCCTAACTGTCCTATAAAAAATCGGTGGAAAAGTCGATCGTCTGCGGGGAGCCTTAAGATCCAAAGTTGTACTGAGACCTTTTTTCTGGTAATCATTAGCTTGGTCCTCACGATACAGGCTCGGGCTAGTGAGAGCTCTCAACGATAACACTTTTCAAACGCTCGTGGCGTTGCTAACTTCGGGGTTCTTAGCCGATCGTCTGAGTTAAGTAACATTCAGCACAGTGACTACTTTGATGACCGTTTAGTGGCATTAAGATCTGAGCGCTTCGGTGCTTCGGAAGGGACGCTAACATGTTGGTCCCGGCTTTTTCAGTCGTTAAGCCATGTCGGAGGCCTTTGGGCGGTCTAAAATCTCCGACAACAGAGTTGGCCACTAGCTCATACAAAGAAGAATAAATATTTATTATAGTTTTTAAAAGCCTTAAGAATCTACATCTTAAAACTCCCTCGACGACCTCTGTGGCGCAGTGGGCGAAGGTCCGCCTAAGACGTAGAAGGTTGTGGGTTTGATTCCCGCCGCGGGACAAATGTTTGAATTTTCTGCTGATATTTGTCTCAGGTCTGGGTATTTTCTTTGTATTTTAGTTTATCAGTCATGTGGTTCCCATAATACAAGCTCTGCTTAGTTTGGGGCTACATGATGCTGTGTGATAACGTCCACCATTATTTATTTATTTACTTAAGTCATAGCTACGCAGGATCCATTGTTTATTTATCATTCATAATAATTTATTTGCAGCGAACATGGGTACAATAAATAAACAGGTCTTATGTCATACATTACAAAATATCCACCATATTCAACTGTCACGACCATGCAAAATTTTACAGACAAAAAAATGTAAAAATTTATTAAAATTAATAACAGTAACAATGTCAATTATATAAGACAAAAACAATTATATGATTTCATTATCTGTCAAATATTCATACTAATCAGTATGTCTTATCAATTAGAATTTGTTTCAGGATGTTCTTTAACAGAGAGAGAGAGAGATAGAGAGTCACATTTTGAATTTCTTTTATAGTGCCTGGTAATTTATTGAAGATTCGAGGAGCCATACAAAAAATACTTTAGTCAAAAAGAGCAGTCCTATGTTTAGGCATATTTATATTGTTCAGGCCTTGTTTCTTCAGTATAATGTCAAATTTTTCTTTATTTTTCCTAACAAACATATTCACCTCTAAGATATACATACTGGGAAAAGTAAAAAAAGTCAAGTTATTAAACCTGATTTACATACTGTTTGTATCCTACCATAATAATCACCTAGTAGTACAGTTCTTTGTGGAGGGCTCGTCCGGGTGCAATTTTTGCTTTTAGCAATGCAACGATCCTATTTTCCATCGGCGAGCGGAGCGAGCCGCGAATTTAAAAATAAAATTGTGTTATTATGCCTAGGCATATTTTTTTTTTTATTATGATTATAAACAAAATATGAAAAAGAAAATAGCGAATTTTTATATATTTATACGAAATTGTAAACGCTAAAGGCCTGAGTGAAGTCGGAAGCCGTGAAATTTTTACACTAAAATCTCGTATCTTGGTCATTTTTTAAACTATTTTAAAAACAAAAATATAGTATTTATTGATTTTTATAGCTACAAATCTGCAAAATTAACAAAAAACGTGAATGATCTTCATGACGGAAACCGGGATCACATTCAGTTTCTTGTTTTTTGTATGGACACAGACAGTGCCGTAAATAGCATTTTACGCGCCCGGTGCGAGCTTCTATTGCTACGCCCTAAGTTTTTTTTCTTAACCTTCATCTGCTTGATTTACCTAGGTTTGCGAACTTTTTCCATATCCACTCTTGCGACTATTACCGTTGTTAAGCCTGAATACCAGACACAGTGGAAAATCTATCTCTCGTTTTGGCATATATGAAGTTAAGGTTAACTTCTTAGTGTAAAGACCCTTTCACAATTATAGAAATAAAAGCAAAATTTTTGGAGCACAAAAGAAAAAAGACAAAGAAAACGGTGTAACTTTTTTAAAACACCACACAAACACAGAAAAGAAAATTACGATCACACCACAGAAAAGAAAATTACGATTTATAACTGGATACCATCGAAATAATTAATGTATACTACCATGCATAGTCTGCGCCCTGTGCCTGGGCACCGGTGCCACCCCCTTATTTTCGGCACTGGACACAGTATAATTAATAGCTAATTAGTTAACACATGACAATGTATAAATCGTTCCAAATGAACATAATAAGTACCTTACAGTAGTAGTTACAAAAGTTTTAAAAAGCTCATAATATCTAGTGTGTTTTGCCGGAGTTCAGGGGGGGCGGGGGCAATTGCCCCTATTGCCCCCCCCCCCCCTGTATCCGCGCCTGTAAGGGTGACGGTGAAATTTACCAATACAAAAGACTTATCATCGTCACGCCTCAAGTTGATGGATGCAAGGAGTTGCATCGTAGAGCACGTTACAAAAAAATACGATATACGATGGAATGCTATGTGATATGTAGTGGTTGGTTACCACTTAATATCAAGTGAATCATGTGCTTCTTCCGCCTTCAAGCAAAAAAAAATTCAAAAATTCAAAATTATTTATTCAGATCATAGGCTTAGGTATTAGGTTACAAATATGTATGATGAAACTGCAAAAGTAAAACCTGTGTAGCAGCTTCAACGACCGCCTCCTTAACGCAAACATAGTTCTGCTTATATACAAAAGTTTTAGGTTTGGGCTTATTAAATCTAGGCAATAAAAGTGAATAAGATAAGCATCAAGTACTATAGAAAAAAACCCTTCTTTTACATTGTGTGTATGCTGCGATTAATAATATTTTATCTTTATCTTTTTAGGAAGGTGGAGATATTGTGGATAAGAAAATTGAGAGGATGAGTGACATTGATTATGTGAGGAACTACAGAAGGTACTGCAGTCAGATACATTGTACTTCGACGCCGGCGAAGTTGATCTTTCGGTCGAATTCGGATGATACTATTTTGGCTTGGGTAAGTTTTTTTTAGGGGGTGTAAGGGGTTTCAATCTCAGAGGGCGCAATGGCGCTCATTAGCGGGGCCTATGTCAAGCAGTGGACTGCTATAGACTGATAATAATAATGATGATAAAGGGGTTTCAAAATCTAGTAAGGTTGACTCCATTTCCCGCAATTAGACTTCTGTTGGTTCATTGTAAGTATGTTTCAAAATCATCTTCTTCATCTTCGGAATCCAAGCCAACCTCACCTGCTCGAGGTGCACCCTGCTAACTAACAAACGAGGCTCTGGCTGCGGCGTATTACGGCAGCCTAACACTGGCACAGCTACATCCCCTGACCGACGGGCAGCAGCGTAGGCTGCGAGAAGCTGTGCCCTGCGATCGACAACCCGCATGCCCAGCGTGGGGACTATGGGCATATACTTCTTTATAAGGGGAGGCCTATGTCCCGCAGTATACTGATATAGGCTCAGGCGTGTGTGTGTGTGTGTGTGTAAGTTTTGTATCCGGCCAGGTGGAGTGACGATCTGCGAAAGGTTGCTGGCAGACGCTAAATGCGTCGAGCTCAGGTCAAGGCGCAATTGCGCTCAATAGGGGGTGCCTATATCCAACAGCAGACTATAGGCTGATAATGGTGATGATAGAAACAAAAATTGTTGTTTATTATAGTCCTAAGACGTTGTTAGCGTTACCCCTGTCTTATTTTATTTTATTTTTGTTGGAAAACTTACAGGTAGGTACAATTTTTTTGAATAAAGCGATAAGACAGTTTTCTGTTGTTTTGTTTTGATTGGTATACCTAACTATTGAGTATAGATTATTACGTATTACTGGCTTCCGCCCGCGGATTCGCTTGTGTTGTACACGGATAAAAAGAATGTGTTATTCCTGGTCTAGAACTACAAAATATAAAAAAAAAATCTGGATAGGGACACCCCAATCACCTAGCGGTATAAAATATTCTTTACGACCTATTCTCATACCTAACAAATATAAACATTAAATAAAAATCGCTTCGAGTGTGGTCGAGCCTTTCTGAAGAGTACGACCACAAGCTCCGTGACACAAGATTTTTATGTGTAAGATGCTTGATTTGGAATAAATGATCTATTCATTTTATCTATTTCCAGGTAACTAACGGCTTTGAACTCTACGTAACCTTCGATCCTCTGATGGAAAAAGACAACACCATCCGGGCAGTAGACCGTCTACTGCGCTGGATTAAAAAGGAAGAGGAGAGGATATTCATCATGAACGCACCAACATTCTAAATCAAGAGCAGAGATAATTCTAATTTATCGATTATCGAGATAAAGTCTTATTCAACTTTAAACATCAACAACACCAATATCAGTCCACTACTGGACATTGACATCCCCTATTAGGAAAGGGTTCCATAATCCCCACGATGATTCAGGGGGGATGGCAGGGAACAGCTTCTCGCACTGCCAACGGCCTACTGTGATGAATTCAAAGCAAAAAAGATCCCTGTAATATAATTAAATCAACACATAATTGGATATAAAAACAAAAATAATGCGCTAATTTTATAAATTAGATCAAGATACTATAAGTATCTACCTTCTTTACCTCCTAAATAATAGGAAATAGGAGGGTCCATCAATTTAATTATGAACAAAGAGAGAACTTGTTTTCTACCTAATCAAAAACAGATATTATTCTATTTAATCAAGATAAAAGATAATTTCACGTTTTCTTAAACTGTTTCGTTTCTTTTCAATAGAAAAGAGATTATGCAGGATCAGCTGATGCAGCAGTAGTGGGTCCAAAGTGGCTAAAATAATGATCAAAGAGATTATTCTACCATAAAAATCAGAAGAAAAGAGAGATGACTTAGGTACCTCTTAAATAGAGAAAAATAAAATTCTACATTCTACTACAGTTTAATAAAAAGACTAAATAAAACTGGTCTTTGTTTCTACATAATCAAATTCAAAGAGAATTCTACTCTCAAAATTAATAAGAAGGTAGTGAGCGTCAAGATGGCGGAACCCCCTCGTTTTTAATTATTTTTACCGACTTCAAAAAAGAAGTTATAAACTCGAAATGAATATTATTATTATTAACGAGCATCGAACATCGTTGGCATACCTACTAGTCCGCCATTTTGAAAAAAACATGTTTTGGCGGCCAGTGATGAAACGCATGCCAATCGATAGAGTAAATGATTACAAACAAAAAGTGCTGAGTCAACAAATCTCCTAAGTGTACGGATTCTGAGATAATTGGGTCTAAGCACAATAAAAAAAAACCGGTCCAGAGCTATGTTCTACCTTACTTTATATGGGAAATAAAAACCATCTAATTCTATTTCTTGAACACATTTTATCATATAAATCATGAAGGGTTTTATATCCCTTCTTAAAAATCAGAACCACAAACTCTCGTTCCACGCCTTACGAGTTCTCCCACAGTGTAGGACGGAGTTGAAGAGGTTCCGCAGCTCCTACACAACAGGAGCTCCTCCAGCCTTCAGAAGTTCTGAAGGAACACCGTCTTCAAGTTCCCAGCTTTTCCAGGGCTAGTACGACCTCGCCTTGGCTGATTTCTGGCAGTACGTCGGTGTAGTGGTGGGTGAGAGTGGCTCTGGAATCGTGGTTATTACGTTGGAGGCAAGGAGCATGTGCCGCGTACAGTCGGCCATAAAAGTCGCTCCGTATCATCTTCGCATTATAGCAGTAGATATAACTAACAGTTTGCCACCAGTGGCTTCTTAAAATCGTCATGTGCTTCATTAGCTATATCATGTCTGACAATAATTAAAACCAAAAATGCAGCTGATGACAAAGGCCAACCCCACCAGCCCGTGGCATACCTTGCTAACAAACGGTTATATATAATAGTATAACCAACAGTGGCTTCTTAAAATCGTCATGTGCTTCATTCTCTATATCATGTCTGACAATTATTAAATCCCGTTGAAAAACAAACCCGTTTGTTAGCAAGGTATGCTACGGGCTGGTGGGGTTGGCCTTTGTCACCAGCTGCATTTTTGGATTTAATAATTGTCAGACCACGGCCCCGGTCCTGGTGACGGCATAGAGGCCTATCTAGCAGTGGACTGATATAGGCTGACAATGATGATGATTTCTTTAATAAAATGTGTTCAAGAAATAGAATTAGATGTATTTTATTTCCCATACCCTATTAAATAAGGTAAAATAAGGTAGAACATAGCTCAGGAACAGATGTTTTTTATAGTGTTTAGACCAAATTATCTCAGAAACCGTATCACTTAGGCGATTCAATTACATTTTGTTTGTAATCATTTAATCTGTCGATTGGCATGCGTTTCATCACTGGCCGCCAAACATATTTTTTTCAAAATGGCGGACTAGGAGGTATGCCAGGCGCCATACAAATATGTTCGAACCTCAAAATATAACAAAAAAATTGTAGGCGCCTTATTTCGTACAATCTACTGTTTGATTTGATTTCGATTTTGTTGGTTATTTTCGTGTCTAATATGACTTAATTCTTAATTTTGAGTTAATTTACTTTTCGAGTCGATTTTTTTAAGTACTTATTGCCAAATATATTGGCGGCACGTTACTTTTGACTTCAGCGCAATAACGGTCAGCACTAGACTTTCGTGCCCCTACTTGTTGGTACCTACCTAATTGGTAGGTACTATTTAGTGAATTTGTACAAAATAGTACCAGATACTAAATATCTATGGTAAAAATAATTAAGTGTGAGAGTTGGTCCCGCCATCTTGACGCTCACTACCTTCGCCACTAATTTGTAGTAGAATTATCTTTGCATATGATTAAGCAGAAGCATCAAGAGTTCTCCTAGTATCTTCAGGTATTCTATATACCTTCTAAAACATACAGTAGCTTAGCGCACTGTGATAAAAAAAGCTTAGCGCGCTTAATTTTTAAAAACATGATATCAAAAATGCATTTTAATATAGTTAGATAAAATGTAAATACTTAGAGAAAAATTTAATAGTTATTATATTGTTAGGTTTCAAATATTATGCTCAGTCATAGAGATGTTACAAAAAGCTTAGTTTTAGTTTGACTGTATTTTCATCTTTTTTTAAGGCAGATTGAAAATATCTTATTTTTTTTTAGGAAGTATGTACTTAGATTTAAATATTTAAATCCATGTTATAGATTTATTCATGTTATTAAATAGTTATGTATGAGCGTTGAATTTTACTCGAAACTAACGTGAATTAATTAATTCGACGACCTCTGTGGCGCAGTGGGCGAAGGTCCGCCTGAAATGCAGAAGGTTGCGGGTTCAATTCCTCGTGGGACAAATGTTTGCATGTTTTGCAGATATTTGTCTCGGGTCTCTATTTTATATATATATATATATATGTATTTACAAAAAAATAATATAAGTATCAATCATATGGTTCCCATAATACAAGCTCTGCTTAGTTTGGGGTTACGTGAAGCTGTGTGATAGTCCAGCATGCTTTATTATTTTTATTTTTATTTTATTTAAAATTAACTCTTTCATATTGAAAACACAAAAACATTTTTCACGTGTGTCATTCATTAATCATTACCCACATCGGTGAAAGCAATGATGCCGTTTCGACTCTCACATACTTCTTCAGGATGAGTCTCTAGTATCTATAAATAAAAGTAAAATCGTATACCTATGTAAAAAAAAATCCTTTTTGCTGAAATCAATACACATTTTTCTACCTTTAGTGGTTTACACCAAAGGTAGACAGCTGAAATTTGGAGTATAGCTTCCTTCTAAAGCAAAACCACCCACTAAGAAGAGATTTTTGGAAATTCAACCTCGGGTTCAACCTGGCTTGGAATTCATTCAACGGGTTGAAAAAGTACCACCTTTTTAAAAATTGTATTGAACGCGTAGTATGAAAGTTTTTGAAAATCCTTCAGAAAAAAATCTGCTAAAATTCTGCACAATTAATTACACTTAGGTAGTTTAGGCTATGAATACCTTAAAGGCTACTATATTGATCCGGTTATCACGTAAGCGGTACCGCGGGCGGAAGCTAGTAATTTAATATAGGTAGTCTAGTATAAGTAGCGGCAAGAAACTAACGCTGATCGTTACTGCGCAGAAGTCAATGGTAAGGTACCATAATGGGAGCTAGACGCTAGAGAGCGAGACCCATGCGCAGACGTTTCATTCACCGCTAAATATATACCAGTGTAACCGAACGTCAAAATTCTCGTTTTCTAATATGAAAGAACATTCTACTTGATACATAGGTACTGTTACACCTATTATTTATTTTATTAGTATAGGTAACTTTTGAAATTACTCTAATATTATTCGTCTATAGTCGTATAAAAAAACAATCAACCTTTTTTTTTCATTCAATATTTTTAAAGATATAAAACCACTGAATATAGTGTTGCAAAATAGCAAACCTTCACGGCCTAGAAAATAACAATACAAAGGTTCAGCAAGAATATAATGTTGAACCCAACACGTTTTCCTACAAAAAAAATTGATCACATTGGTACAAGTTTTTTGGTAAGAAAACGTGATAGAATCAAAATGATATTATTGCTGAACCTTTGAATTGTTATTCTCTAGAATGTGAAGGTTTGCTATTTTGCATAACTATAGTCAGTGATTTTAAATCTGCAAAAATGTTGAATAGTGCGAGCGAGAGGGAGGTTTGAAATATATAGTCGCCTTAAGAGTACGTTCAGATGACAAGCCCTCAACGCGCGTTTACAACTACATACATTTTATTCAGGCCGTACACATGCTAACGCATGCAAAACGCGCGTTGAGCGCTTGTCATCTGAACGTACTCTTGGACTCAAGCATGGAATTACTTATTACAGTCTATTGCTGGACAGTGTGCGTTACCCCAGCAGAATTTTTTCTTCCAGAATGAAGTGAGTTCCAGGAATAATTAGTGCATTACTTGCTGTAAATGTGCGTCAAGAAAAAAAATTTGTGCGTGCTGCCGTTTTGGAATAAATCGCAAAAATAGGTTTTCTGCTGGAGTAACGTTCTTCCAGCAAGAAGATTCTAAACGGATGATCCTAGACAAAAATAAATTATATGGGCAGGTAGCTTATATTTGTGCATAAAAGTGCGCAAAAAATAAAATTTGTGCGTCTTAAGGTTTTTGAGTTATTAACTTTCCTGCTGCGGTAACGTTTTGCAAAATCTTGGTTCTCGGAAACCATTGAATGTGCAACTATAAAATATACATGCACGAGTAGCTCTTAATTTGTGCGTATTTGTGACAAAGTAAAATTAACAAAAATCCATACAGTTTTTAAGTAATCTAGCTTTTTTGAAAAACCTTAAAAAAATTCTAGCTCTTTAATGGACAGACGCACAAATTAATTGTAAACGGTGTTCGATTCTTGTTGTTATCCTTTGTAACCACAAAAAGTTTCAAGAAGGTACATACACGCGTTTTTGAATAATATCGATTAAACCAAATCTGATAAGGTCATAACTTTGACGTCAAAATGCAAGAAACCTTTTCAACGCACAATTGTGGTATGAACAAAAAAATTAGTGCGTTTAATGATAATTAAACCCTGAAAATTTCAGCTCTCTACGTCCCATATTGAGCTAGTTATAAACGATAGTCTGAAATAAGACCTAGACCCTGGTTTCTGACCTGTGATCCGACCAAATTCGAATGACCACTAAAAAGCGACCGTTTCATACATATTGATGACCTTCTTAATTTTCCTTACGAGCCGTATTGGTCCTGGATACAATCCTGGAGGTCAAAACAGGAAGTAGGTACACTATTTAATCCAAAAGGTAGGTCCCTACTTAAATATGAAAATAGATGACCAACTAAGTATACCTAATGCTTTTTATTAAGTTTGTAGGAATCTTAGTAGGTAATATACCGATCAATAGTTACCTAGTAGCTAGGTTATTACTATTATTACTATTAGTGATAGGTACCTACTTTAAATTACAAAACAATATTTTATTATATTTTTGATGAGCTCTGCCCTAGTAGCCCATAACTCAAAAACCTTAAGACGCACAAATTTTATTTTTTGCGCACTTTTATGCACAAATATAAGCTACCTGCCCATATAATTCATTTTTGTCTAGGATCATCCGTTTAGAATCTTCCTGCTGGAAGAACGTTACTCCAGCAGAAAACCTATTTTTGCGATTTATTCCAAAACGGCAGCACGCACAATTTTTGTTTCTTGACGCACATTTACAGCAAGAAATGCACTAATTATTCCTGGAACTCACTTCATTCTAGAAGAAAAAATTCAGCTGGGGTAACGCACACTGCTGGATATAGGGCATAGGCCTACCCTAATGAGCGCCATTCCGATCTGTCCTCAGCTCGACCCATCCAGCGCATCACACACGGCGAAGATGCTATAATATTTCATCTTAAGATAAAATATCGCTCGCCATAGAATCACTATGAGCCATCCATCTCATCCACACGGTTTATATACAATATATTTACATTTACGGTATCTTTCGACACATGTCGACGGCTGCAGTTGCTCTGACGTTGGCGGCATGCCGCTCGTGTATAAGAGCCCTAAAAGTACTAGGCGATAGGGCCACTTTATCTTAATGGCCCCCTTCACATTCACCGAGTACTGACGATTACTCACGAGCACGATGGTGTAGAGAGTATGATCGCCTGTAGTCGCCGATCATCGTCTATGATCGCCAGCGATCCGTGAGTTGTCGGTTTTTCAGGCACGCATCAAAGGGAATCGCATGCGATTGCGTGTATGTGTCCACACGATCGCCGATCATTCATTCACCGGCGGACAGCGGAGCATTGCACACGTGTGTTGGTTCAGTATGTCCATTATTTAATAATTAAAATTTGTATGATAACATGACTACTGGGTGGACAAATGAACAAGACATTCAGATTCATAGAACTTTATAAAAACAATCGAGAAATAATAATAAATTATCAGTAGGTAATAATAATATTGTCTTACTTTGTTCTATTTCCTTGTATAGGTAACAACTTTACTGACATTTATTTGTTGAAAATAAGGACGCAAAGTAGATACGATCCTAGCTACATACGTACCTACGCTTACGCAAAATGAACAGCAACATCCCTTTAGTTATGTGCTACTCCATACTGCTAGGTTCCTACATAGTATGTACGTACCTATGTAACTATCACACTAATATTATAAATGCGAAAGTTTGTGTGTGTGAGTATGTTTGTGGTCATGTTTGTGGTTCACTCCGTAACGGCTGAACGGATTTGGATGAAACTTGGAATATACATAGTTTATGACCTGGATTAAAACAAAGCCTACTTTTTATCCCAGTAGGTACCATACGAGCGAATCCGCGGGCAGAAGCTAGTATCCATTAAAGTTGTGCAAACATAACAATAATTAATAAATTAACACGAATAATAAGCCAATTATACATTGATTAAAGATCTAGAAAAGTAACAATAAATAAACATTATTTAACAATTGTTTAGGTAGGCAAAAAAAAATATAAACATACTATCATAATAATAATAAAATAAATGATAGATTGTCCTCCCCTGTGGAGTAATAGTGTTCTGTGCTATTGTCTCGACGTCCATGTTCAACCGACGACGATCAACGACAGTGGTTGCGCCGATCGTGTGGACAGCTGCACGATCATCGTGGAGGAGCCATAAGATGCATTGTTGATTTTTAAGATGAAATATATCTTAAAAAGAACACAATTAGAGGTCTTTTACATGAGCGGCAAAATGCCAACGGCAGAGCAACTGCAGCCGTCAAAGGTTTTTTGTTATTTATTTTGTAACTATCAAAATTTTCTCAACTAATTTTATGCAGGTAGGTCAGCTAGTCTAAAACAAAAACAACAAGTTTGCATTGATTATTCCTATATTAGATAGGTACGGTACTCAATTTTATTCTTAACCTAATAACGCCCCCTGTCCCTCCTCCGGTCCAAGTCATGTCTATCTCTGTCCCTCCTTTCCTTTTCTCTTTCTCGCACACGGTCCCGTTCCCTTTCCTTCTCCCTTTCTCGTTCCCTCTCTCGTCTACGCTCTCTGCTTCTAGAGCGTTCTCTCTTGCGGTCTTTGTCACGTCTTTCACGATCCCTTGACCTGGAACAAATGTGAAAGTAGTCACTCAACCCAAATAATGGTTTAATGGATTAGAATGAATCTTCTGATAAGATATAGTTTATGATCTACATGTTACTTTTTACCATGGTACTAAACCAATATTTTTGGATATTTTGTTGTTTGATGTGTTGTTGATTTTTAAAAAAGGATGGTTTTTAAAAATCAATATATTGATGTATTAATTGAGTTAGGACAGGGCGTAATGGCGCTCATAAGGGGAGGCCATGTCCAGCAGTGGACTGTTGTTGGCTGATGATGAATAATTGAGTTGCCGGTGCTATTAGTTTAGTGGTGGAGCTGGCAGTCTAGCCTAAAGGGGAGCAGTTATTACCATACAAATATTATTTAATTGGTGAACCAGTGAGTGTATGCCTGCCAAACCTTGGCAAGCATGTGGTGCCAGTAAGCCAATGGCGCATTCAAAGAAGCAGAAGGCATATTATAGGAAGATTAGGGATGCGCCGATCTGATCCGATTTTTTCAAAGATCGGATCGGATCGATTTTCGAATCGGATTGAATACATGTGATTCTATCCGCGAATCAATACAACTCTACTAAAATCGGATCATATTCCAATCATTGTGGTTTTCAGACCATGTAAGATATTATCAGACATTATCACTTTAAAGTCAAAGTTATATTTAAAACTTTGGTTTGTATTATGTTTCAAATTTAATCTAAGTGTCGGTACTTTTCATTTTAAGATTGGCGTTTGCTATTGTGTCATAACTGCCAACCTTAATTCTTACAAAGTTATTTTTTTGGTATAATAATTAGTATTTTCTTAGGTGCATGTAATTTCTGTTAAGTTCTTATTGTGTTTAGCTTTTTTGTATGAAATAAATGTAATGTATTTGTGAAAATTTAATATATTTCAATGTTTATTTTCAATACGATCTTTCGGATCGATGTTTTGAAAATCGGATCAAATGCATGCCATCCATTACGATCCACGAAATCAGATCGAGCGTAAACAAAGCACATCCCTAAGGAAGATGGTGTTAAGTGTATGGGATTTGCTTACCTATCTCTTCTTTTATCTCTATCCCGTCTTTCTTTGTCTCTTCTATTTTCTTTGGTTTCTCCATCATTATCGTCATCAGATGGCATATCCTCGTCCAAATCGTCATCAAGAGCTGAAACTTTAGGTTCTATCTCATTGTTCTCTTCCAAAACGAAGCGCTTCTGTATTCTCGGCAAGATAATGTCACAGAGACGCTCTTCTCGCAGCAGCTCATCAATAAACTCGTCGACATGAATTATATCGAACTGACCTTCGCGATTTTGCCGCCGTAATTTTCTATTATCGTTGTAGAGGGGCTCCAAGTACTTGTAGCAATCAACTGATGTTCCAGTCAGTCTCATGTAGAAAGCGCCCAGTGCCCGCACGTATTTGAATTCCTCGTTCTTAATAAATTCTACCACAATATCTTTCTCTGGCTGGATCTGCAGCATTTTCAACACTAAACATAGAAAAGGAGTTGGGTAAATGAATCCACCATGCACGCCTCCAACGTATCGTAATTCCATGGCTTTGTCGACGAGCAGCTCTGCTGTGAGTGCGAAACATTCTTCCTTCCAGAATTTGGAGTCATAAATACGAGCTCTGATGATCTTTTCTATCAAATATTGTGGATTTGTTCCGCGGATTGATTTGGCGTCCTTCACCGTGCGGTTCGCCATTTTTGTTTGGTGTTTGATTCACCGTATTGTTACGTCTTTGGTTCGAGTGATTGATTACCAAAGAGAATCTTGATAGACGTGACGGCTTGCTTGATTGACTTGACGTGACGTGTCGACCAATGCCTCCGTTGTGCTGTTCTAAAATTTTTTTGTCAGCCACATAAAGTCATCTTGTGGCTGCCCAAATTTGGTCGAGTCTCCCTCTGGAAACACGAACCTTTTTTTTATCACACTCAACCTCCATCGCCTTTTTATTGTTAAATCTTGTCGACGTCGACATTTAAAAAGTTGTGGACGCTACACCACAGAGGCCATAAATAAAAAAGAAGAAGAAGATGCCACGTGCCTCAAGCCATGATCAATTGATCATGAACACAGATTATCAATCAAATGAAACTCACACGTGCTTGTGCTATGTGGGGATGGTGGGGGTTCCACCCAAACAACTTGCCGTTGGTTCTAACGACAGATACTTCTTTACATATTTAATCATTTATGTTATTACATGTCTAATTATTAAATCCTTTCAACAAAGTCATTGTTCAATGTACGTATTTAATTATCTACTTTAAAAAGTTCGAAAATAGAACACTTTTTTTTAACACCTTTTCATACATACAATATGTACAGCAGTGTTTTTGGGGTCAAAAAATGATAATAAATGAGAAAATTATGAGTAAAAATAGAAAATCAAAAATTAAATAATTAGTTATGGCACAAACTTGAATTATTAAGTTCCTCCAAGAATGTAACAATGTAGATACCTATTTTATTTTTGCAAATATACTCCTTCTTGTTCACCAACTGCTGGGTATAGGCCTCCCTCAACATTTGCCATCCACCACGATCCTGCGCTATACACCACACACCCCACACCGCCCTATATCAGTCCACTGCTGGACATAAGCCTCCTCTAATAAAGGGGGATATACCCATAATCCCCAACCCGCATGGTTGGGGATCGCAGGGCACAGCTTCTCGCACCACCGACGCTGCTGCCCGTCGGTGGCCAGGGGATTTAGATGTGCCGATGTAGGCTGTGCTATGCCGCAATAAGCCGGCCGCCAGAGCCCCGTTCGTTGTTTAACAGGATGCACCACGTGCAGGTGAGGTTGGCTTGGGTTCCGAAGATGGGTGTTGGAACCCCGTACACCCCGCTGCGCTATACACTATACACTACTGGTCGATAATACCGGATGATACAATTATTAATGCATAGCAAGGATATCAATTTTTACCAATGAACATTCAAATCTATCACTATAAAAATACGATACAAATACTTATGCTTTAAAATAATACCGTGACGTCCCTTTCGATGCCGCGGGATTATTTTAAAGCATAGGAATTTTAATCGTATTTTTATATGTAATAGGTTTGAATGTCCATTGGTATAAAAAAAAATCCCTTGCCATACATTATTATTAATAATTGTATCATCCGGTATTATCGACCAATAGTGACGCGCCTCTGTGGGGGAGCCTTTATGTTTTGTTGGACTGACTGACTGACTGGTCTTATCTGTGTTTGTTGTATATACTCTGTGGTCGATTTGGGCTTGTTTGATTTTTTTATACCAATTTGTTACAGTGTTGCCGGCGCGGACTTTATGGTCCTTTTTCAGACTTTATCATGCCTCAGCGAACTTTTATCGGAATATGACGTCGTCCAGCCTTTTTCGATATTTTTTACCATGCTTACAGTTTTGTACATTTTATAGATTATAGAAAATTCAACTTTACCTACTAGAAAAGAATTCGCTGCTCGTTCGACTGGCCCGTTTTTAATACCTACATTTTATTGCTATCCATGACCTAATATACCTAGGTATACCTAGGTATGTTGGGTATCAAAATAAATAGCTGTATTTACCTAGAAAGATTAATTTTGTATTATTGTAGTTTTAGGTAGGTTTATCTCTAATTAGGCACCTTCTACAAAAAAGGTTGGAGGCCGGATTCATTCATCAACTTTTCTGACAGTTTTAGTAACTTCCATCCACAGGTCCGAGGCCTTAGTGTGAGAAACAGCAATTAGGATCAGAAATACAAAGTTACCTATTAGTTGTATCTTTTTAATTAATGGAACAGGGGAGTTTGTAAAACTTTGACCACTCGATACTAAAACAAAAAATAAAATATAAAATAGTAAAGTATAAAATAGTTTAAACACATTCAAACCGCTGATTCATTCAAAATTTGGTATGTTACTTCAATGATTGCAAGAACATGAAACCTGATGCTGCAGTATCCCCTGGAATCTGCAAGATGACTCCTCAGCTCTCAGAGCTTACAGATATGTTATAAAAATCGCGTATGGGTTCATTGGAATGATGTCATTCATATCAATAAATCATATCCTAATTAATTCTATTTATGCGAAAGCGAGTTTGTTTGTCATGCTAATAACACTTAACTACATAATATACCATAATAAAATTTTGCATACACGTTGTCATGGGTACAAAAAAGGACATTATATTATTAGGCATTTAAAAAAACACTTCCCGAGGGATAGGAAAATAACTTTCAATGGGAGCAAAGCCACGGGCAAAAGCTTGTAGCAGGGTCTAATGATGATGATGCATGGAAAAGAATAAGAATTTCTCTGAGATTTATTTGGCAAGACAAAAAAAAATTGTTTTGTCATATTTCGACTATTTAAACCTTGCGACCGGATCTTTTTCTCTTTGACAGCCGGCAGCACTGGTTTGTTATTTGATGATTGTAGTGTTTGAAAATTAAACGGAAACATACATTGCTTCTTGTTCTGTTGCCTTGTGTTTTGTCTTGTTGTTATTGTTAATTTATTTTGTAAAATATTATTGCTTTGAGTAAGAACTTTGCGCAGTGCCAAAACCAGGACGAAGGATTTAGTGCCCAAAATAAATAAAAAACTCATAATTCCGGCTCTAGTGAGTACCCCGTGCAAAATGCCGAAAGCCAAGAGGATGAAACGAAATTCCGGCGATGCTATGGAGGTGGATGAGCCTGTCGCCGGCGGCAGTACATCGTCAAAACCCAGAAAGATGTCTTCTGGAAGTGATAGTGGTGATAGTGGGTCGGAAGAATGCGATCATATATCGTCAGACGACGAAGGCGGGCTCCGTATTGGCGAGATCTTTATCCCGCCACCAGCTAAGCCAGCTCTCACGTTCGACCCTACTGGCCCTCGGATGATTATAACTCATATTGTGAATGAGAACTTCAAGAGTTATGCTGGCGTACAGTATTTGGGACCGTTTCACAAGGTATAATTAATTGTACTATATTGTAAATTTTTCTCTTTAAGACGCTCAGCACGAGTATATAGTTTACCAGGGCAGTGTATTATCTAGTAATTTAATTTTTGATTTTCTATTTTCACTCTTAATATTCTCATTTATTATCATTTTTTGACCCCAAAAACACTGGTGTATTGTATGTATGAAAAGGTGTATAATCAACAATACATCACTCTGTGAAAATACCCATGTGTCTCTGTGAAGAAACACTGGCCTGGTAAAGACACCAAGTGTTGTATCATAAATGATACACTGGCGCTGAGCATGTTAATTCATAATTCATTCCTAAAACTCACATTCATTATGGTTTTTCAGCTTGATGTCCATTATTTATTAGCTTCTGTCTGTGGTGCTATTCTAGTATGTGGTAGGCTATTCCATAATACAACATGAATGATAATAAAAAGCTGAGAGGGCATTCACTTAAGCTGCTGAACTGGCCTGGTACAAACCCAAGATAGCAGATTTTGCACGGTTGGGCAAAATGTGCTATTCACATCACACAACCTTAATAGGTTTCCAGAGGCAGTAGTTAGTGTTCCTACAGTGAACTCCTACAAAAACAGACTGGACAAATATTTATAGTGTACTGTAAATAAGTTTTGAGTATTCTTTATGTACATCACAAAGACTGCTGGTAGAAGCTGGATGCATCAGGACAGGGTGCAATGGCCCTCATTAGGGGAGGCCTGTGTCCAGCAAAGGCCTGATATAGGCTGATGATGATGATGAGTAGTAGCAATTTCATGCTTGAGCCTTAAGAATACTATAAGGTTATGATGATAATAATATATTATAGGTCATTATCATCGCTTCAACCTACTGATTCTGGTGAACTTTAGTTCTATGTTGAATAGTCTCGTTATAAAACTCCGAACAACTTCAATTCCATTAACCATTATATTATATCCATGTCCATTAACAATGACAGGTTTTATTTATTTATTTATTTAAACAGCTTAAATAACAATACATTGTAGAGTTACACTGACAAAGTTTGCAGTCTGATATAGAAACCAATTACAATTGGTTTTGAATCAATTTGGTCATTGACCATGACTTTGGACTATGCTTATGATAAGGATTATGATGATGATGAAATTTTTATATATTTTCAGTGTTTCACTGCTATAATTGGTCCCAATGGCAGCGGCAAAAGCAATGTGATAGACTCCATGCTGTTTGTCTTTGGATACCGAGCTACAAAAATCCGGTCAAAGAAGATATCTGTGCTGATTCACAACTCTAGCAAATTCCCAGATGTGCAGAGTGCAACTGTTTCTGTACATTTCTGCCAGATTGTTGATGGGGTAAGTAATAGACATTATCATTGCAATTGAACCCCGTATTCAAGAGTCCAGCAGTATGATGGGTGATGAGACGAGCTTTGAATCGTGGGCATTGGCACATTCAAATGGAGGCCTATACCCAGCAGTGGGTGAAGTTGGGCTGTGGATGATGATGATGATGATGATAGAATTATGCTAATGAGCGAATTACATTATCCCTGAACAGTCTGAGCTTAACTGATTATTGAAATCTGACAAAAAATTTGTGCTCTTGTCACAATTACCTTTGAGTTCTTGAGTGTCTAAATGTGTAAAAAAGGAGTCCAGACCAGAGTTACATTTAAATAAGGTAAGTTATTTTTATGTTTATTTATTGGTTTCTTATGGTGTAAGAAGTCCCAACTGCCTTTGAAAGTCAAGCCAATCTCACCTGCCCGTGATGCACACTGCTAACTAACAAACAGTGAAACAGTGATCTAAGAGCCGACTGATTGCGACATAGCGCAGCCGAACACCGGCACAGTTTAATTCCTTGAACGTAGACGGGCAGCAGCGCTGGCGGTACAAGAAGCTATTGTACTCAGTGCTTCCAGGGTGCTTACCACCGAGCCAAATCGAGAACGGGATTAGAATTGGATTTATGCCACTCGAAAGTCAAGATGGCGGAGCCACATCCTCACAAATATATATTTTTTATTAGTGTATTGTAAATTTTCGACCTGTAAATAACGTGAGCAATACTCGAAAATTATTACCATTAATTATATTTTCCTTGTTTACATAAATTTCGTAATATTTCATATTTTATTTACAAACACATAACTCAACGTTATTATAATTATCCGACATTGAAAGGTGTCCCGCCAGATTTAACGTCAAGAGGGTAAGATTGCTGTTTGTCTTGCAAACGCACAGCAGCATATTTCAGTATTTAACTAAATTTGTACGTCGGAAATAAGTTTTTGTAATAGGTAGCAATTCCAGTGAATATTAATAACATATAATTTGTATGTACCTACCTACTTAGATGATTATTTATTAATTTAGCTCAAAAGCACATAGTTATGTACCAAAATAATGTTTGACTTTGCCTCAGACTACCTCCTAATTTTTTTACCTAGTTTTTTCAAACTTCATCATGATTAAAATCCTCGATCGCTAAAAAGTTACTTTCACTAAACTGTAAAAGCTCGATAGCAAACTCGATCAATTTCAAATTTATCGACGTCAACAGTGTCAAAAATAGACAAGTCTATCCTAATCTCGATTCAAATTCCGCAAGTTGTCATTTTTTGTATGAGTACGAGGCAGGCTTTCAATACTACCAAATGACAGAAGTCCTAATCCCGTTCTCGATTTGACTCGTTGGTAAGCACCCAGATCCCAAAAGTAAAATTACAGTGTTGCCAGATAAAAAATACAGAAGTTTCTAAAAACAATACAGCAGATTTCAAAATCGATTACAGCAAAATTCCAGAAGAAAATTGTTTAAATATTGATAGAAAAATAAGTTGCTTCATGTCTTTGTTTATCAAAACAAATTGTTATAAGTTAAAAAACATTACTTATTTATTTTCTTATTCCAGAACAATTTGCTCATGATTTTCAGGAATCTTTGCTGTCATCAGTCATCCTTGAAATCATTTCTTTAGTTGGATTAAAATTCACGCAATTTGATGAGCCAGGAAGACGAAGTTTATGCTTCGAACCTTCACTGTGTCTTTTGATAGCAACCAGATCGGCAGTCAAAGAAGAATCGCAAGCAGTGCAAATGCATTTAAAAGCAGACTTTTTATCACGCTTTAACCACTTACGGAAGTTTTGTATTTGGAGCCATTCTTCCTGGAATTGTTACCGATTTTTACTAGCTACCTACCAGATTGTATATTATTTTTATTGTAAAATTGGATTGTATAAAATTAACCGAAATGAAAAATCGTATGTACCGGTATGAACCGAAACCGGTTTGTTAGAATCAAGCTTGCTAACAAAATCTCCTAAAAAATAACCCTACCTACCGATAAATTTTCTAAACGAAATCATAAGAATAAAAGATAAATCAAAACCAATTTTTTAATAAACGTTTTATTTAGAAATGAACATTCATAATATTGTACATTTACTTTGTTGTATATTTCTTACATGACATTTACATACATAATGAATGAAAATTACTCTCTGTCAGATAGGAAAGAAGTGAGAAGGGCTAAGGTAAGTAACCCCTGATACCATAGTGATGAAGTTTCCTGATTAATTTATTATAGTGTACGCAGTGGAAGGCCTTAGCAAATGCATATATAAGCAACGCAAATGAGGCAAAAAAACTTTCCTGCTTTACAATATTTTATACAAATCTAATATTTTAGACTGAAAACCGGAATGGGCCTAGTATTGACCCTTGTGGTACACCCATTTTTACCACAGATCTCCGAGAACACTTTCCATTTACATTAAATTTTATCGCTGGCTTGCAAAAACATTTTAAAACCCTCTTAAACTAAAAAACACTTTAATTTATGTACTTAGGTGTATACGCGACATTACTTCGTGTAGTATTTTCTCGTTGAGAACAAAAAACTACGCGGTTTTCCGAAAAATCAACTCCCTTCGTGATGATGATGATGATGATAAATCGCTCTTAGGAGTGTGCTATGAAAACGATCCAAAGTTAACAGAACCCTTGCCGGTGTTCCAAGTATCGAGAATTTTTCTACAATGACATTTTATTTATTTAATAACTACGTCTAAAACGGAATAAAAATAAAAACAAATACGCCAAAATAAAGTTATAATTATAATTAGTCAGATCCAATTGAAGGAAATAATATTACGTATATTTTGACAAAGTTCCGAAAAATAATAAACGCTACTATTAACGTAGCATTGCTTTTGGTCTGGTAACACCTTTGTTTACATTGAGCCTCAGAGATTTCCAAGTTGACATTGAATATTATAAATTATTCTGTGACAATGCGCGCGAAAAAGTTGTACGCGGGTGCTCTCTACGACGCCTTGGGCGTGACTGAGGTGAGCGTTACGGTCGGCCCGCCTGCATTTCTCGCGCTTTTTACTGATTTTAATATGGTTTTAAATAGGTTTTTACTCTTTTTGAGTAAAATTTTTCCATACTCCTATAATGTATTTATTGGTTAATACGTATGCAAAATTTCAAAGTAATAACTTTCATAGTTAACGAATGCCATTGGTCTTCCTTCACTAAGAATACAGATTTCGAGGTAACTTCGCGATTTTATTCTATCGAGCCAAAATGTATTTAATCGTGTTTCGACTCCCATATTCCACTAGGAAAAAACTTCAATTTTCATATTTATGAAATATAAAATTTGAATTCTCATTTTTATAGCCATGAAGCTGGTTTACCGTGCGGCGAAATTCTTGTTTTGGCTATTATTTCACCTTAAATGGCAGCCATTTTGTTTTCCTTTGGGGTGCTTGTACTGATCAAGCCATAGCTACTGCTTCATTTGATATCTAAAAATATAGACAATAAACATTTTTGCCATTTTAATTTTATAAAAGCGCAGAAAAGAATTTCTAAAGCCTAAAAAAAAGTATTTTTCACTTTATTTTTTAATTATTGCCTTTTTTATAAAATCGAAACTGTCAAGCTATACTACTATATAAAGAGGTAGAATTGTAAGTTTGTTTTTATGTTTGTTCGAGTATAACTCTCGAACCGGTGATCCAATCTGCATGAAATTTGGTAGGTCGATATGTTGTTATTGAAATTTTTTCTAGGAAGCATTCGAGTTAAATCCGACAGGGGGCCACTAAGGTATGGGGTTCCAAAAGGGGCCAAAAAAACCACAAATATATTGAGCGGGGTAGCATGAGAAAGGGTTTTGTTTGTACATTCAAAAATGGTTTTTATTTTATTTCTAGAATGTTTAGTTTTTGAAACACGCCAAAAAGTATTGGTATATGTATGTTTGTTCGAGCATAAATCTCGAGCTGTTGATCCAATCTGCATACAATTTGGTAGATCGATAAGTTGAATATGAAATTTTTGCTGGGAAGTATATGAGTTACATCAGACAGAGGGTTATCAAGGTATGGAGTCCCAAAATGGGACAAAAAAAATTAAACTTATGCAAATATATTGAGTGAGGTCACAGAATACAGAGAGGACAGAAGCTTCACTCCGCGCAATCATTTAAATAAATAGCGACTTTAGCTGCTACGCAATAAAGTGCTGTTCAGCCCGCACCGAACTCAGTGCCTAACATTTATATTAACCTACACCTTGCATCCCTTTCTATCGTATAGCTCTATCTCTACTGACGTGGCACGTGTAACGTTAGGGTTGTCTTGAGAATTATTCTGTGACGAATAATAATAACCTGGCTGCCGACGGGCAGCAGCGTCGGCGGTGCGAGAAGCTGTATCCTGCGATCCCCAACCCGCATGCCCAGCGTGGGGATTATGGGCATATCCCCTTCTTATAGGGGAGGCCTATGTCCACTGCTGGACATAGGCCTCCCCTATAGGCTGTTGTTGTTGAACATTTTACTATCCAGTTACCTAGCCACCTATTTCTTTTTAGGAACAATGATAATTCAAATAATATCTACCTACCTAGTATTAGATCAGAAAACTATTTTACACTGGCTAGCTGCATTAAGAACTCAGAAAATAGGCATACCTACTAGGTAGGTACTTGGGTCCTTAACACTTACTTAAGTGTTTAGGTGTCTTGTGTACGAAAACTGAATAATCACTGTTTAAGGTAGGTACATCATGCTAAATCTTAAGAGAAATTTTAGTAGGTAGGTACCTACCTAGATATTTGCAAGAGAAAAAAACAACATTTGGTTTGTAGGTAACCTCGGTATCTAGTTTTAGTTGTTAGTACACCTACCTTTAGGTAACTTACCACATCGATTTGTCTACCTACACCTACCTACCCGACTGTTTTTAAGTAGATAACCTACACTGCCTACTTAAAGTTAAACCAAATAAAAATGTACCTAGCTTGGGTTTCTAATCTTGCTCTCAGTCTACATAATCAAAATCATAATACCTACTTACTAAAGCACTATGTAGGCATACCTATACCTACCAATGGCACAAAAATTGTCTATGAAAAAATACCTACTTAATAATATTACGTTTATTTATGTAGGTAGGTACCGCATTCAAATAGAACTTGTACCTAAGTACCTACCTACTTAAGTAAATACGGGAGACTTTGATATCTAAACAACGCATTATTTGGTAGAAAAACTTTCAGTTCTGTACCTACTATTGGTATTATTTACATTTTCTTATTATTATTCAGGCATCCAAATGCTGTGTAGTATTTTTTTGCCTTTATTTGGCGAAAAATATAGGTACATTAACAAAAACAAACTAAAATGCCGCGGCTGCTCAAGGACACTTTCGTTCCGGGCAGAACTCGGCAACCGACGTAACGAACCACGCTCGCAAGGCCGGCGATGCGTAGGTATATTTTTATACCTATTCTGCGGAGTGAAAGAGGCCTGGTTCCGGGCAGAACGCGGCAACCGACGTAACGAACCACGCTCGCAAGGCCGGCGATGCGTAGGTATATTTTTATACCTATTCTGCGGAGTGAAAGAGGCCTGGTGAGGTGTCATATGGCTCTGTTTTGTTTGTAAATTCCAAAATGGTTTTTATTTTAATTCAAGAATGTATAGTTTTTGAAATAGGTCAAAAATAAAAAAAAAAAATAACCATTACAATATGACCTTCCATTAGTTCAGTAAGTTGAAAACATGGTCAACTAACTTTTGTATTGAATCGACGGCCCAGGTTAGTCTTATGCGGGCGACGAGGTTATTGGATCGCGGTGTTAATGCCAGCTGACCCGCCCGCAACTTTGTTTGCCTTTATTTGTTGCGCGGAAGCCGGAATATTTTTAGAATAATACGTACATCATAGACTTCGCTATCCAAACTATCCTAACTAATGTTAAAAATGCGAAAGTAAATCTGTTTGTATGTCTGTTTATTACGTTTTCATGCCTAACCCGCTGAACTGATTTTAATAAATTTTGGTGTAGAGATAGATGATAGGAAGGGAATCATTTCTCAAGTTAGGGATATAAAAATGTATCATACCTACTCATAGTTTTGGTATGATTTTTCTGCATTTTAGACATATTATCATCCGCAGTGTCCGCAGGCCCAGGTATCTACCCGGACCTAACCTGGTAATGTAGGTGATGTAGGTTGGTACTTTTTATTCCGTACATATTTAGGGTTACGTGTAAAATAACCATATTCAGGAAACATTTTACATGAAAACGGGCTATACAAAAGTATACACGCAAACGAAGTTGCGGGCAGGACAGCTAGTGTCTTATATTTGAAAGAAAAAAAAAATAAAAAAAAATCATACATATTTACACTGAGTGGAGTGGTTTAGAACTTATGACGGTTTAAACATGGTAGTGTATCTAACCCTGGAGTAGAAAAAGAAAAAAAATATCACTGTCAAAATCAATACAAAGGTTACAGCCACATTTCAATGGAATGGAATTCCTCGAAACCGTGAGTCTTTTTCTTTATTAGCGTGATATATAAGCTTTCAAGGGTCATATTCAAATTGTCATAACTTCTAAACTATCTCACTTAGGGCTAATGTAAGACTTATTTTTAAGTACGCATTCTGTACTATCGTTTAAATACAAAAAACAAGTAGCTTGACTGTTTAGATTTTATGAAAAAGTCAATAATCAAAAAAATAAAGTTGAAAAAATACTTATTTTGGGTTTAGAAATGCTTTTTAGTCCTTTTATAATATTTAAATTGCAAAATTGTTATCATTGATTTATTGTCTACATTATTAGCTTTCAAATGAGTCCTCTGTAGTCTTCCTAGGCCCTCTACATGGGTAGCTATGGCTTGATCAGTACAAGCACCCCAAAAGAAAACAAAATGGCTGCTATTTTATCATGGAAAGAGAGGAAAAAAATCGGATGGTGATTTGTCGATAAAATTTACCATATTTCACCGCCCCAATGTCTCCGACACCGGTAACCGGCCACATTGTTTATTTAGGAGTGTTATATGGAATATTTGAAATGTTACAGTCTACTAATCTACTAAATCAGAGTTGGCTGTTAGGTACAATACAAATAATTGAAAGACTTCAAATGAATAATATTCATGATGTTTTTAATTGAAAAGCCTTGAGTGCTGTAAAGAGCAACACATGGTTTATTCTTTACACAGGGTGCAAGAATTTACAACATTTGGTCATTCTAGTTTTATTATCCGAATCGTAAGGGAGCACCCAAAGGTCTGTCTTGCCTGCCCAGTGATTCTACGGCGATATCACATGGTCTATCATGGACTTTGTGAATAGATTCGCTGAAAACCATATTGAAGCAGTTCAACCAACATTCTCCGGGATAGGTCTTGTAGTTCGACCCACAGATTGGAGGTTGTGGGTCGCAGGCGCATAGCACATGCTGTTGGTGCACCTGTGCTGTTGCAAGCACCAGTATTGAAGCTGGAAAAAAATATTTTTATTAAATTGGGTACTAGCAGACCCTGATCGACATTGTCCTGTCTAAATTCTAGAGTTCATACAAAATCTCTATAGAAAAAACACTTTTCAGTTAATCCTGTTTTTTTGATGTTTGAAATTAAACATTTAAATTATGCTATTCCTGAGGCCTCATATACTAAGTTGCACACCGAAATGATAAACACCGGTCCTTTTTAGGGTGACGTTACCGAACCGATTAGAGAAGTCCCAACCTTAAACAGTTTTTGAGAAATCTTCTAAAATGGGGGGGTTGAAAAATAAAAGGGGGGGTTGATAGGTTAAGTGGGGTATCAAATTAAAAGTCTCGATTTGAATAGTATATATTTTTTTGATATCATGCATAGGAGTTTTAGAGGAGTTTTAGGATGAAAAACGACCAAAAAATGACCATACCCCCCCTTCCTTAACTCCGAAGTTTGCGAAGTGTGAAAAACCTGTACTTTATATATATTATAGAAGTATATCTATATTTTACAGGAAAATTATAGCCAAGTCTTCAGCTAATATGGTTTTGTAGAAACCTCAATAAATGCAATGAGAGCTGTGGTCCAGCTATATAGCAAGTTACACGGTCAAATATGGTGTTATCTAAAAGGCCCTAATTTACCCATTCTAAAGCTGGTTTTTATTTTTCTATAGGACGTACACATTTTATTTACGAAGAAACTTTACTAATTAGTATCGCACGCCATTGAAGTCACTCGCGGTGGGCGAGTCAACTCGCACTGAACCGGTCTTGTTTTTACAAATTTTGGCATTTTGTCAGTTGACGTTCTTTGAATTTCGACAGATGAAATGTCAAGGTTGGTAAATAAAGGTCCGGTGCCGACCATTTCGGCGTGCAACTGAGTAGGTAAATGCGGTCTAGAACTACATACTACGTACAAAGTTCAGCTGAAATCCGTTCAGTAATTGAGGCATGAAGTAGAAACAAACATTTCACTTTGCACATCTCACATCCCTTTAACATGATTTCATTTTTATAATGTTCTATAATTATTATTGATGTTTTCGTTATAAAAATGACAATTTGTGTAAAGGACACATTATTTATACTATAGGATATGGTTAGTAGGATATTTTGATAGTTAGGTAGGTTCTTCGTTGTATATGATAGTGGCCAACTTTGGTGTCGGAGTTTTTAGGCCCGATGGCCTCCGTCCGAAGCACAGAAGCGCTCAGATTTTGATGCCACTAAACGGTCAAAATACAAAATACAAGATATTTATTTGCGTAAATTAGTGTAGGGAACATACAATCCTGATGGCCGATTCTAGTGGTTACAACTTTTGAAAGTATAATTACAATGAACATTGATATGAGAACGGGATGTTTACCATGATAATATGTCATAAGAAGTGAATATCAGATGATTGAAATTAAATATCCTGTTGGATAAATCTATTTAAAAGTACAATTGAAGTCATAATATTTAGTATAATAATGTTATACTAAATGCCAGCCATAAAAGCCTAAAAATATTGATAACTAGCGGCCCGTCCTGGCTTCGCACGGGTTAGGGCACATTTTTTTACGCCTTGGGTTACGTTACTTAAGTTTTAGTAAGGATCCCTAATCTTTTCTAGCAATAAATATAGCCTATGTTACTTACGGTGAATGTAGCTTTCCAATGGTGAAAGAATTTTTGAAATCGGCACAAGTTTAGTAGTTTTTAGTTTATACATTACAAACATACACACACAAAAATACAAATTTTCCCTCTTTATAATATTATATGGTGTAAATAAAAATTAAAAACATTTACCCAACACAATAATAATCTTCATGGTTTGTGGTTGTCCTTCAATGACTGAACTCCTAAGAAATATTTGACTTTTTATATAAAAAAAAACATGTAACTTTTAATAAGGCATGTTTTTTTAAAATATTTTAAATGTTCTGAACACCGTAACGAAATATGTTTGATATGGTTTTATAATTGGTTTAAGTCATGATCTAAAAGTAGGTTAGGTACTTAGCCGTTAAGGTGAAACGATTTCCATACAAATATACTTTGCGAATTATGGGCGATTAGAGCATATTTGTACACTGAAATAACTGTTGTTGGCTTTTACATTGATCTTTATTTGCGGCTCATTATTATTCGTTGATCAAAACAGTAGAACAATAGAGAAAATAACATCGAATTTTAGTTCATTTTGTCGCGGATGGCGGATGGCGGAGTCGCTGGAGGAGCTGCAGCGACTCCGCCATGAGGACTATGTCATCAGCGAATCGCAAGTGTGAGATGTGCTCGCCGTTTATGTTTATGCCCATACCTTTCCAGTCCAGCGTCTTATGACTATGAACTATGAATACGTACATCACTATCTGTGTTCACTCACACATTAAAATGATGCTGGACGGCCTAGCATCAGCCTCGCGAAAGATGGGTCTCGGCATGAATTTGGACAAGACCAAAGTTATGGTCAATGACCGAATTGATCCGAGTCCTGTCGTCGTTAATGGACACCTTCTTGAAGTTGTTTCGGATTATACAAACCTCGGGCAGATATTGCAGTTGGGTACAAAACAACTTCGAGAAGGAGGCCAAGAGGAGGATTCAGCTGGGTTGGGCAGCATTTGGAAAACTACGTCGAGTTTTCTCGTCACTCATACCGCAATGTTTCCTACGTCCTACCCGTCATGACATACGGAGCCGAAACGTGGACTCTCACAGTACGGCTAGTCCACCAGTTTAAAGTCGCTCAGCGAGCTATGGAACGAGCTATGCTCGGGGTTTCTCTGAAGGATAAAATCCGCAATGAGTTTATCCGACATAGAACTAAAGTTGTCGACATAGCTCAGAGAATTAGCAAGCTGAAGTGGCAATGGGCTGGCCATATCTGCCGAAGAACCGATAACCGTTGGGGTAAACGAGTTCTTGAGTGGAGACCGCGGCTCGGCAAACGTAGTGTAGGACGCCCTCCGGCCAGGTGGGGTGACGATCTGCGAAAGGTTGCTGGTAGAAGCTGGATGCGTCGAGCTCAGGACAGAGCGCAATGGCGCTCTGCCATTGGCTGCTTCATGCTATAGGCTGATGATGATGATGATGATGATGATGTATTCATAGTTGTGTTGCGTTGAGATACGTTGCCAGCTCGCGGCATTGCGTGTCATGCTGCGATGTTGCCGGTCTTCCCTGTCTTCCTGACTTAGGCTGATCGCACACCGCGCACACTGCGACAAAGACGTCTCATAGTCTAAGACGTCTACAAGACAGCACAACGACAAGTCTAACTAGCGACTGTCGGCTCAGTGTTGCCGGCAGTTAAACAGAAAAAGATCCGAACCCAAGGTCAAAATAGTCCGAAATACGACAAAAAATCCGTTCCGTAATTTCACTAGGTAGGTACCTATTTAAGAGAAACCTCCAAAAATCTTAATTATCTTTCTTGCTTCATCATCCCATTCAGACCCTGATCTCTATATTTTCTGTATAAAATACAAGCTTTTGCCCGCGGCTTCGCTCGCATTAAAAGTTATTTTCCTATCCCTCGCGGGAACAATACTTTTTGGTATGGCCTTTGTCCTTTTCTGTACTACTGAAAACGTGTATGCTAAATTTCATGATGATCGTCGATGATTGAAACAAAAAAGCTTTTCCATTAAATAAATTTGTTAGGATAGGGTTTAGTGTGTCCGCCCATGACCGACAATCAACACTTCAACATTTCAGTACTTTCACACTTTGATACCTTAACACTATAACAAATTGACACATTAACACTTCAACTATTCAACACTTTAACACTTCAACATTCTAACATGTTCAACACTACGTCCCACGGTGGGAATTGAACCCACAACCTCATACGTACGTTTAAGTCATACTTATCTGATGCTCATACATGTGTCCCGTGGCGAGAATCGAACCTGGAACCACATATCTGCGTCTAAGTCATACTTATCCGAAGCTTATACAAACATTTGGCTCGCGGCGGGAATCAAACCAGCAACCTTACACCTACGTCTAAGTCATAAGATTCAAAATTCAAAATTCATTTATTCAGTAGGAACTGTATTTTAACACTTTGAAACGTCATTTTTTTTAATTTACCACCAATTCGTAACGCGACCAAATAGAGAAGAATTGGCAAGAAACTCTGCTTGGCTTATATTTTTTTAACGTTATTGTTCTTAATAACAATTACATTGTTTTTGATGGAGTTGGAGGCAGTTTCATCCCAAGCTTTTTTGTCATCTAAATAATCAGACATTTTATAATAAGCTTTATTACAGAGATAACGTTTAACAACATTTTTGAATTTATTTAAATATAGATTAATCATACTTATCTGAAGCTCATGCAAACCTGTGTCCCGCGGCGGGAATTGAACCTGTAACCTCAATACCTACGTTTAAGTCATACCTATCTGAAGTTGAATCTCGGTGGGGATTATGAGTCTATTTTTTTCTTCTGTTTCATAATCCCCATTAGTAGGCCAGACCTGGTGGGGAATAGGGAATAATACGTTCACCCACTTTCTTCCCATCGTTGCCGAAAAAAGTCCGAACTGGGACTAAAAAGTCCCATCGGACTTTTTGTCCGTTTTCAGACTTTTTCAGGCCTCAGCAGATATTTGTAGATTAGGTCTACTGGACTTTTTAGGACTTCTTTGTACTTTATGAAGATGAAGATTAAGAATTAAATTAACCTACAAAAAAAATTCGTGGCTCGCTTCGCTCGCCGATTTTTAAAACCTACCTTTAGTTGCGTTACAATCCCTCACATTATCTAGATAAGTTAGGTATATAGGTATTGTAGTATTACGTAGGTTTAACTCTAATTAGGTATCTGCCAAAAGGTGGCTGGTGGCTGGCTTCGCTCACCAACTTTGTTGATAATGTGAGTAACTTTCAACCACAGGTCTAAGGCCTGAGTTATATAGAAATATGATGATCAGGGTCTGATGATGAGGCAGGAAAGAGAAAACTGGTTGAAAAATTAATCGACGAGATCGAAAAGAGACCTGGGTGCCTAGTGCGAGTTTTTTACTACCTCGATCGCGTTTGCGTTTACGCAAATTTTATATGGAATCTAGTGAGAAACGCGTGGCACTGACTCCTTTCCATACAAATTTGAGTTTCCTGTTCTTTTTAATAAAAAGTATGAAGAATACTCAGATAATAATTTAAAAAAGAACAAATGGGACGAGGTAACTATGGCAGAAGAAAAAAAATGCTAGTCAGTACTAGTTTTGCCTATTGCCTTAAATTTAAATTATGTACGCATATTTATCTACACTAATTCTACACTTATATATAACCACGTGGCGCAGTAATGGTGACATTAAATTAACCCGAGTACCTTATCGGTTCAGCGTTTTCAATTTTAGAAATTATTTTTTATTTGGCCGGTGACCTTGTCACACATAACTAGCGCCGCGTAGCTTATTTATTTAGTAGATTACCTTTTGGTACTTATTAGTCTGGAGAAGTACACAAATCTTTTTAGTATATATATGTAGGTAGGTACCTAGCTACTTACCTACTATCAAGTGCTATAAAGTTGTTGGTTTGTTGGGAGGGAGTCAGTCAGCCTGTACGATAAATCTGTAGACGCAGACGTCACCTGACGGGGTCACGAACTCGAGCCACCCATACGTTGCCACCTAGTTGCTGTAGTTAAAGACAAAGCGTTCCGCGAAAGTTTAAGTAGGTAGGTAGGTACCTAACTACCTTACTTACTTATTTACTTACTTACATACTAACTAATGTGCTACTTACTCTATGTACCACATATGCAGGTCACCTAGTTGGATCAATAGGAAAGTGATGTGATTTAATTTCGTAACGTAATTTGTACCTACTTCCGTCAAGCCACATGGTACGAGTAGGTGTAGGTGTACCTAACATATTATTTAGACCTGAGTTCGGATCTTTTGCTGTTTGACTGCCGGCAACACTGAAGACAGTCGTGTCTCAGTGTGCGCTGCATGATAGATAAAACAGTTTCGTTTTTGTCTTAAGACAGACTTGTCGCTCATAGTCAAGTCTGTCTTAAGACTGTCTTGACTATGGTGTGCGCTCAGCCTTACGCAAATCGTCACTCCACTTGGCCGGAGGACATACTAATAAGACATACATACGTATTGAATCGATAACCCCCTTTTTTTTTAGTCGGCCAAAATATAAGAAGTAATATACACGCTGAACGCACGTGTGTGTGTGTGTGTGTGTGTGTGTGTGTGTATGTGTCATCGTCGGGTGCGGATACAGGATTTCGTTTAGGGGGGAGGGGGGGCAATTTTTGTGTTTGGCGAGCGGAGCGAGCCGCGAAATTCTTTTTTCTGAAAATGTGTTATTTTGCTTAGGTTTACCAATAATTATTATAATGATCACAAACAAAACACGAAAAGAAAATTGCCATTTTTTATATATTTATAGGAAATCATTAATGTAAAAGATAGTAATGAACTCGGCGAGCGAAGCAAGCCGCGAAATTTTTACACTAAATCCTCTGCATCTTGGTAATTTTTTATACTATTATAAAAACAAAAACATAATATATATTGATTTTTATAGCTAAAAATCTGCATAATTAACAAATTAACAAAAAACGTAAATGATCCTCATGACGGAAACCGGATAACGTTCCATTACTGGTTTTTTGTATGGACACAGTCAGTGCCGTAAATAGCATTTTAGGCGCCCGGTGCGAGCTTCTATAATTTTTAAGCCTGGATACCAGACATAATAGAAAATCTATCTCACGTTCCAGCATATATGAAGTTAAAGTTGACTTCTCAGTGCTTAGTTGCTTTATTTATTATAGAAATAAAATCGGTGAGCGCAGCGATCCCCAAAATTTTTGGTACACAAAGGAAAAAAGACAAAGAAAACGGTGGCATTTTTTGAAACACCTAGGTGTCTAGGCCTAGGCCCAACAGACGTAAAGAAAGAAGTCGGCGAGCGGAGCGAGCCGCAATTTTTTTTAATCATTCAGCTTTATAGATTAGATTAAAAAAAAATGTGCGTAGTTATGTACCATTCACAACCAAAAGGTGGTAACAAAATCGGCGAGCAGAGCGAACCGCGAAATTTTTCTATCAAAGGTGAGCATACAAAATATGAAAAAGAAAACTACGATTTATATATGAATTTCAACTAACCTATATGTATTAGGTAATAATTATCGACGAAGACTTGGTCCTGATCTGGTTTCTGCACTGCATTTCTGCACCCCACCAGAAAAGACAACTTAATTTATATCTGGCTAGCAAACTAATAATAAATTAATACTACCATTCATGACCCAAAACTTAGTCCTGGTCTGGTAATTTCTGTTCCCCTCAGAAAAGAACAGAAAATTTTATATTTTTTAACAGAAAAATGGTCTGGTCATTTTTGCGCCCACCATAAAATAAAACTACGATTTATAACTGAATGATATTAAAGAAATAATTAATGAATACTACCATGCATGGTCTGCGCCCTGTGCCTGGGCACCGGTGGCACCGCCTTATTTTCGGCACTGGACACAGTATAATTAATACCTAATTAGTTAACACATGACAATGTATTGATCGTTCCAAATTAACCTATGTACATATTAAGTACCTTGTGAATTACTAACAAATTCAAAATTTTAAAAAGTTCATAATATCTAGTGTATTTTGCCAGAGTTGAGGGGGGGGGGGGGGCAATTGCCCCTATTGCCCCCCCCTGCATCCGCGCCTGGTCATTGTAGCTCTCGAAGCGATGAACCGATTCTGGTTTTTGTTCAACTCCCTCAATTTGGGTATCAAATGAAAAGGGTTGACTAGTAGAAAAATTTTCACTATATTGAAAGGGAATGAGGAATAATAACGAAATGAAAATAAAAAAATTGTATGTTAAGATCAGTATTTGATTCTACAACGAAAGCAATGGTGGCAAAACGATGTGCTATCGGTGCAGCCAGGATACCCACACTAGCAGGTACACTCTTAAAAATGTAAAATACAAATTAAATTTTAAATTAAAAAAAACCCCACTCTAAAAGCAAACATTTAAAAACTCAAAAATAATATAAAAAACAAGCCATCAAATTCGATTTAGTAATGCGCGTGGGGGTACCTAAGTTTACAGTAACAACGAAATAGTTAAAATAAGGAGATAACAAACTCATAGCGCTCCCAGACTTAGGTCGGAAATGCTAGAAAATTTATAAATAGGCAACAAATAAAGGGTCTGACTTACAAAGCGGTACCCCGACGCAAATTACTCGATCCAATTTGATTGCTCAACGACGGTATTATTTTTGAGTTTTTAAATGTTTGCTTTTTGAGTCGGGTTTTTTTTATTTCTATATAATGAGTCTTTGCAAAATTTGCAAATACCGATTTGCAAACATTTGAAATGTTTCAGGGTGGAATCTGACAGCGTTTAATAAAGAATCAGAGTTGGCTTGCTAGGTACGTAGGTATTAGACAAAGAATTAAAAGACTAAAAATAAATAATATTCAATTTGTTTTTAATTCAAAAGCCTTGAGTGCTGTAAAAATAGCTAGAACACTAGATATTCTTCCCAAAGCATTCGGGTTGAAAGGTTTGATTGAGTTTCGGGTGTTTTATCATATTTTGAAGGGAGGGGGTGGTTGGTCATACTGTCTGCCCAGGGATTCTACAGGGATATCACATGGTCCATCATAGAGTTTGTGAAGGGATTCGCTCAAAACCATATTGAAGCAGTTCAGCCAACATTCTCCGGGATAGGTCTTGTGGTTTGACACACAGATTGGGGGTTGTGGGGCGCAGGCGCATAGCAAATGCTGTTGGTGCACCCGTGCTGCTGCAAGCACTAGTATTGTAGCTGAAATAAACACATTTTTATTAACTTATGTACTAGCAAACTCTAATGGACGTTGTCCTGTCTAAATTCTAGAGTTTATACAAAAATCCCATACAAAAAACAAGCGCGTCACTACGCAGCTAATGTAAGTTATCTGTATCGGAGCGCGTATATGTCAATATCGCTCTCTATTCTAAACTCAAGGAGCAACGCACACTACGCAGTTAACTCATATTTTACCGTCAATCTGTGGGCACCTACATATATCGAAAGATGGTCAGGGGATTGACACCGATCCTGTTTTTGCAAACTTTAACATTTCATCCGTCGAAATTCAATGTACGTCAATTGACAAACTGTCACTGTATGTTAAAACAGGATCAGTGTCAATGATTTCTGTTTGCAACAGAGTTAGCCGATCACCCTGCAGATGTTATCTGTGTATACAAATATGTCGGCAAAATAACCAAACGAGTGCGAGTCGGACTCGCGCACGAAGGGTTCCGTACCGGTGTATGGGAGCCCGTATTTGTTGTTATAGCGGCAATAAAAATACATCATTTGTGAAAATTTCAACTGTAGCTATCACGGTTCGGTAGACAGACAGGCCTGGTGACAGACACACAGACAGACAGACGGACAGTGGAGTCTTAGTAATAGGGTTCCGTTTTTACCCTTTGGGTACGGAACCCTAAAAATAAGTATAGCCATTTTGAAGGATTCTGTGTGAATGTATCATTTTGCGTAAAATAGTGTAGGTAACTTACAATCCAAGTAATGACTAGTACGTGGTACAAAGAGCTACGACCGTTTCTAGTAGGAAGCTTTATCTTTTGTAACCACCTACAAAGCGACAAAGCCCTTTTTTGTTGAATGAAAAAAAACTTTTGTAAGTATCATTAAAATGAATATTCATAACACCGGGATTTTTACCATGATAATATGTGAAGAAATTAATATCCGTTGTTTGAAATTAAAAATCCTGTTGGATAAATCTATTTTAAAGTACAATTGAAGTCATAATATTATACTAAACGCCAGCCAAAAAAAACCTAAAAATATTGACAAACTAAATAAAATAAATATTTACCCAACACAATAATGATCTTCATGGTTTGTCGCTTTCTTTCAATGAATAATGTCCTAAGAAATATTTGACTTTATATATAAAAAAAAAACTTGTAACATTTAATAAGGCGTGTTTTTAATATATTTTAAATGTTCTGAACACCGTAACGAAGTATATTTGTTAAGGTTTTAAAATTGGTGTAAGTCATGATGATTTAAAAGTTGGTTAAACAGAAAAATGGATATTAGTCTCTATGAAGAAAAATATTGTCTGTTGTTGTACGTATTGATATTATCTACAGATACCTAGTGCTTAGCACCAAATTAAAGGGACCTGGTGGATAGGGAATATTCAGAGACAAGTCCAAATATTCACTTTCGTGTAAGTAGTACATAATCATTATAAAAACATTACACGCGTTTCGCCTTCTTATGAACTATTAACGATGAAATGTCTTGTCAGTTTCTTTGTAACTCTTGTATATTTTATACAGCACAACTAAAACTAAAATTGAATTTCAATTTATCATCGTTTTTAACAACTTTGAGATGGATCAAGCATTCGATTTATCTGTTATGGTAACCATCACATACCCCTAACATCCGACTTTCAGTTCCAGTATTGTATCGTAGGACAGTCACGTGCCCCAAGATGGGCACCACATCGTTAGCTTCGTAATTATAATTTCACCGGCACTCACAGCCTTCAAATTGAAACACAGCAATTCTGCTTTGCAGCAGGACAAGACATGGTTAAATTACTCTCCGGAAAAAAACTTTCACACGACCTGACGATGGCCAGGAGCAGTGGGCGAAGGTCCGGTATTGCACGAGACGGTACCTAGACAAGAAAGTCTTTTGCTATGATCAAAGAGACCTATCATTAAAAAAATCATACTCTTTTACGTTGAAAAAATTGATCCTGCTGAATAACGAATTGTATTTAAGGAGATTTGTTTGTATGTTAGTTGTTGTTTGTGTTTTTATGTATAATTTTCTCTTTCTCGCCAACCACAATTTTTTACATGTCATGGTTGACTGGCAGAAAAAGCTTCCTAGCATTAAGTCCACCAATTGTATCTTTGTAAAGTGCAATAAAGAATTGAATAAATAATAATAATAATAAATAATTTAGATGAGTTTACAATTAAATAAAGTGTCATAATAATAATAAAATTTATCCTAGTGAATTTAATAACGACTTGTATAGCATAGACTGAGATGAAATCAATTTGTCACCTACCTTAGATTTGATGGTTGATAAATTAAACACAATCATTATTTCTCTATTCGACCGACATGCCTCCATTAAATCCATAACAGTTAGGAATAATCACTTGCCGGCGTGAGTCACTGACATGTGCAAAATGATTATCGACGAATATAAAGCGCTATAAAGACATATAAAGAGCTCAGGACAGGGCGCAATGGCGCTCTTTAGGGGAGGCCTATGTCCAGCAGTGGACTGCTATAGGCTGATGATGATGATGATGATGATGATAAAGCTCATAATTAAGGCGCATCGTAAGTCTGGCACTGAGCAAGATCGAATATATTATAGAGAAATTAAGTCTCGTTTAATAGTTTAGGTGGTGAAAATAAGTAAGTACTTCCTTGCCTGCTTTCTTTGATGACCGCAGTAATATAAATGAACATTTTAAATGTACCGAGAAATAGATAATACGGTACAGTTTTCAGAATTATTCTTTAATCTAGATAGTTTAAATACTGTACTGAGTCATTAGACCTGAAGCCTTATAACCTCAACGGAGATGCCTAAAATAATTTTGTCAATAAAATCGAACGCAATTGTCTATGACGGTATTTGCAAAGATGTGATTTTATTTACACTCCCTTGCACACTGCGCATCGCATCGCATAAATATCTAACCATTCTTCTCAAAGTTACTTGATAAGCCTGTCAGCGGTCAGTTGACCTATGCTGCAACTTATAACATGGTATAAGCCGATACAATAAAGAAACGAATCTAAAATAGCGGCTTGTACTTTCATAGACAGATAGTACAGTTAGCATATAAAATTTCAAATGCATAGTATTCAAAACAAGACCGGGTCGTATTTATTTCAAATAGAACAGCTTCAAAAGGTGACTAAGCTCGTACACACATTCGTAATTATACAACATCTACCTACACCTAGTACTTGCCTCAGTTGCCTGTTTGGAAGATTTTCTTCATACCTACCTGCTTATCCTACTGATATTATAAATGTGAAAGTTTGTGAAGATGTATTTTTGTTACTCTCTCACGCAAAAAAAACTACATAACGGATTTTGATGAAACTTCGAATATAGTACAAAGTTTGTGACCTGGATTAACATATAGGCTACTTTTTTTAACAGCTAATTAAAATTTAACAACAATAACAAATAAGTAAATTATAACAAGGAATTCGTAACAACAATCACCGAGCGCGTCAAGACAGCTCCATACTTAGACCACTTCTTTTATTATTTATAGTGCTGACCTAAAATGTTATTTAACATAGTATGTTTCATAGATATGCAGTGCAGACGATGTGCAAGTGTCAGGCGCAGATACAGGAACTCGTTTCGTTTAACTTTTATATATTTCCCAAGTGTCATTTACCATAATATTTAAAAAAAGTATTTAAAACAATACGACACTTGAATTGGCAGTGACTGACTAATGTCTGTCACTGTCAATTCAAGGGTTCTGTCCAACAGATACTGTACGGCCTAGCATCAGCCTCGCGAAGGGTAGGTCTTGGCATGAATTTGGACAAGACCAAAGTCATGGTCAGTGACCAGATTGATCCGAGACCTGTCGTCGTAAATCCTTCTTGAAGTTGTTTCGGAGTATACATACCTCGGGCAGATTCTGCAGTTAGGTAGAAACAACTTCGAGAAGGAGGCCAAGAGGAAGATTCAGCTGGGTTGGGCAGGATTTGAAAAACTACGTCGAGTTTTCTCGTCACCTATACCGCAGTGTCTGAAAACGAAAGTTTTCAACCAATGCGTCCTACCCGTCATGAGCTACGGTGCCGAACCGTGGACACTCACAGTAAGGCTAGTGCACCAGTTTAAAATCGCTCAGCGAGCTATGGAACGAGCCATGCTCGGAGTTCCTCTGAAAGATAGAATCCGTAACGAGGCTATCCGACATAGAACCAAAGTTATAGATATAGCTCAGAGGATTAGCAAGCTGAAGTGCCAGTGGGCTGGCCATATCTGCCGAAGAACCGATAACCGTTGGGGTAAACGAGTTCTTGAGTAGAGACCGCGGCGAGTGACAATTTGCGAAAGGCTGCTGGTAAAAAACTTGAGAGGTGTCAAGGAACACCCGGATGGAACGAAGTTCCTTTAACTTCACCCACTCAGGCACCTCCGGCACCTCAGGCCCCTCAGCCACCTCCAGCACCTCAAGCCCCTCTAGCCCCTCAGGCACCTACGGCACCTCAGGCACCTCAGGCACCTTAGGCACCTCGGGCACCTCGGGCACCTCGGGCACCTCAGGCACCTCAGGCACCTCAAGGCACCTCAGGGCCCACTGAGTAATTAAAACTTGAGAGGTGTCAAGGGACGCCGCACGGCTTACAACTATAGCAAAAAGTGTCGTTACAACTTTTGGTCTTAATTTTTCCCATCTAGCAATATTTTTCCCTTTCGCAACGTGTGATAAGGAACTTCTTCGTTCCAAAACATGCAAAAAGATGTAATAACCACAGCGATTTTCTTTATACAATGACGTCATCAGCCCAACCATTTGACAATTATAAAGTGTCGTGACAACTTTTAGTCTTAATTTTTTCCGTCTAGCCTTTCGCAACGCGCGATAAGGAACTTCGTTCCAAAAATATTTAGGAAAAAACGTCTGGTAAACTCCTGGTCCTGGTACAGGAACAATTTCGCGTAAGAAATAATAATATTGTGATAAATATCAGTTGACCATATTTGAGAATATAGAAGCAAACGAATGATAAAAAAGGTTGAATGGGTAGAAATTCGAGTGGGGAAAAATGCGAATGGAAAGTTTGCTACGCATAATTAACGAGTTTGGGAAAACGATCTAATTACTCTACTTTACTACTAGAAGTAATTCCATGGTACATGCACACAATTTATTAGCACTGAACCTGTATTTTCAAACTGACAGTTTGCCAATTGACGTTTGAATTTCGAAAAATGATATGTCAAAGTTTTTCGAAATTCAAACGTCAATTGACAAACTATCAGTTTGCAGAGGTCCGGTACTAATAATTTCAGTGGGCAACTAACATGCGAAATAAACCCTCAGGTGATCATTTAGATAGGTGAGTAAAAAAAATACTGGACGATATTACACAGCATCATGTACCCCAAACTAAGCAGAGCTTGTATTATGGGAACCACATGATTGATAAATTTACATCTACATAGATACATTTTTTGTAAATACATCGTGTTATACATAGAAAACACCATGACCCTAGACAAATATCTGCTGAACATGCAAAAATTTGTACCGCAGCGGGAATCGAACCCGCAACCTTCTGCGTTTTAGGCGGGCCTTCGCCCACTGCGCCACAGAGGTCGTCATAGTACTGACTTTTAGGCATTCACTGAAGCAAAATTTGTTATTTTATTTTTTATAACCCCTAAAAATAGTTCTTGAATACAGGGCCACCACTGAGGCCCTCATCTTTGGTGATCTGATCACTTCCATGCTTCATAAGACGCGTTTTGTATGATGTTGTTCCAACTAACCAACTTCAAAAATAGGAGGAGGTTTTCAGATAGACAGCCTTCAGCTTGAGTCTTGGAAAATATTCAAAAATTTTCAGTCGAATCTGACAGTAACTAATAATAATCAGTATTAGCTAGTAGGTACATAAAAAATTAAAAGACTGCAATAATCATGTTAATGATGTTTATAATTGAAAAGCCTTGGTTGCTGCGTACAACACTTGATTTATTCTTCCCAAAACATTTGTGTAGGAGGTTCGATTGAGTTTTGGGTGTGTCTTAATGGTAAGGGGGTGGTCTGCCTGGCAGATCCATCTGCCTGCCCAGGGATTCTACAGGGAGTTCACATGGTCCGTCGTTGAGTGTTTGATGGGATTCGTTGAACACCATATTGAAGCAGTTCAACCAACATTCTCCGGGATAGGTCTTGTAGTTCGACGCGCAGATTGGAGGTTGTGGGTCGCAGGCGCATAGCACATGCTGCTGGTCCACCTGTGCTGTGGCAAGCACCAGTATTGCAGCTGGAAAGCAATATTTTTATTTATTTATGTACTAGCTGACCCTGATGGACGTTAAAATATTAGTAGGAACTAGGAAGGATATTATAGTAGTATATTTTTATAGTTAGGTAGGTTCTTCTTAGTTGAATTACTTACACTGGTGGCACTTAGTGGCCAACTTTGGTGCCTGAGTTTTTAGGCTAGCTATGTCCAGCAATGGATTGGTATAGTGGTGATTTCAAATGAAAAGTTCGGATGTTGGACAAATCTATGGTAAAAAATTATCATAATAAAATAGAATGGCTGCTATGAAAGCCTAGATAAATAAATTTAGATAAAAAAATATATTTACCCAGCACAATCACCTTCATTGTTTGTCGGTGAATAAACTCCCTAAGAAATTATTGACTTTTATATAAAAAAAACCCTGTAACATTTAATAAGGCGTGTTTTTAAAGATTCTCATTTCCTGAACACCGTAACGAAATATGTTGGACATGGTTCTAAAATGGGTGCAAGTCATTAAGTAGGTTAAGGTGCTTTACCGATAAACTAATTAAACATTCTGGAAATCTCTGAAATAAAATATGTTTATTTAAATAAATCTATATAGCAATTTAATGTCCTGAACACCATAACGAAATATGTTTGTTATGGTTTTAAAATTAGTTCAAGTCATGATGTTAAAGAGTTTTTATACTAAATGCCCTTTTACGCCGGGCCAACACTGTGCGGCATTGCGGCATGCCACGAGGCCGCATGCTACATAATAAAAATGTCGCACATTGTGGCAAGAATCGTGAATAAAATTGATGTAAAGATTATCGGTCATGGAGTGGAATAATGAAAAATATTTAGACTTCATTGAAGAATGGAATGGCTCAGTACTAAATAAGTTGCTGCTGAAGTTCCTTGATCAGCCATATTTTACGGTGTCTATCCCCAAAAACAGTACGATGCTTTGTCAATTATCTAGGCACGATGTTTCCTCGGCGTCGGCGTAAAATAGACTGCCGCATGCTACATCGGCCGCATGATGTTGGCGATTGTAGCATGCAACAAGGAGCCACACTGTATCATGATGCTACTCTGGCCTAAAATAACCTTAAGACTTACTTACTCCGTTAAACTGATAAGTAGAAATTAGTCTCCAAAACATTGTCCTATTGTACCTATGGATATTATGCACACATAGTGCTTAGCGACAAATTCATTGAGGAGACCATGTAGATAGGGGCTATTCAAAAACAAGTCTAAATATTCATTCACTTTCGTTTAGGTAGTATCCACACCACACCAGCCTATATCACTGCTGGACTAGGGACTTCCCTATGCCGCAATCAACCGCCGCCAGAGCCCCGTTCTTTATTTAGCAGGGTTCATTGGCTTGGGCACTGATAATGGATGTTGGAATGAAGCCCATTACCGTACACGCCGTTTTTAGTATATAATTATAAACAAGTATTTCATTAAAAAAAAAACCGACTGCAAAGACAGGAAGTTTTTACAACTTAGCCGTATTTTAATCGATCTCAACTCCAGAGTAACTTGAGAGTTCTCAAAAAAAACATTCTATGATTGTGTCATTTAGAAAATATTTCATCGTATCAGAGATAAGATCGTCCCCGGCAAACAACATTTTCCTTAGATTCAATGCCTTAATTACCTCATGATAATATCTAATGTACCTAATGAAATGATAATTTTAACTTCAATTTTATATGTTGCATTACCAACACTAAATAAATTATTAGATTATAATAACGGGATTAATTAAACTTAAATCGCGTGGTAGTTCAATAGTGTGTTTTATAAACAAAATCAGTTATACATAAGCAAATTAATGATATTATTATTTACCCATATAAACAAAAAGTACCTATTAGTAATAAGTAACAAAATTGTTGATACATAAATCCTGTGTGAGATGACAGCGGAATTATGTATTTTCTGAAGTTTTTCTGAATGTTTTGACTATCTACCTTCTATGAAATAAAGTTTTTCTACTTGTTTGCAAAATTAAAGCCTCCCCCTCACAGCTCCGTTATTATCGGCGATCTTACCGCATGCGTTATTGTGATAATGCGTTCCATCTCCTTGCACACAAATGCGTTATCGCAGCAGTGCGTAGCGAGGTGTAACTTTGTAGCCGTCCCCTATACTTATTGTACTAAAAACAGGGGCCCAATTCTGACGATTCCATATATTTGATTCTATTAGATATATTTCGCAAGAACTGTCAAATTTCATGCAGTTTTGACAGTTTCCGCGATATATATCTAATAGAATCAAATATATCGAATCGTCAGAATCAGGCCCCTGATAATTGCAATAACGCATGTCGCATAGTGGGAGAGGCTTAAATTCGCAGCCTCCAAGGAGGTTAGTTCGAACTTCGAATTAGTATATACTTTTTGGTACGGTCTTTATGGTAAAACCATGTAACTTGGGTAAAACAATCTGCCTTCGGAAGCTCTGCAGCCTCCAAGAAGGTTAGTTCGAATTTCTAATCAGTAAACTATTAGTAGCAGGTCGGTATCAAATGAAAAAGCTGGATTTGAACATTATATAACAGTTTTTATTTTTTGATATCATGCACAGTTTTTGGTTTAGAATGAAAAAAGTCCAAACAATTGCCATACACTTAATTCCGAAATTTACGAAGTGAGAAACCTGAAAGGAGCATGCCGTCTGATGTATGGCGCTCGGTACCAAGACTAAAGTGAGTGCGTCAACAAAATTTCCAATAAGTTTTTAGTCGATTCTACTGTCAAAATAACCAAAAATGAGGGTAATTGCCATATTAACACTTTACATCAATGTTTGTTGCCATAGTAACGTATATATAATAGGTTGTTGCAGTCTAATGGCGGCGTGTGGCGGAAACCAAATCAACGAAATATTTTTTTACTTATTATTAATCCGGTCGGTGTGTAAAACTAAAGAAAATGTTAATGTCATTTATAAAATATAATAATTTTTATGGGATACGTTTGGTTTTGACGCAATTGGTACGGGTTTTCGGCGTTCTCCTTTATACATATTATAGAAACCTTACTAATTAGTATCGCACGCCATTGACGTCACCCGCGGTGGGCCAGTCAACTCGCACTTAACCGGTCTGGTTTTTATTAACCGCGTAACCAAAACTATTTTTTTTAGCAACTTTGAGATGGATCAATCTTTCGATCCATCTTTTATTATGGTAACCATCTCTATCTAACATCTGAGTTACAGTATTGTATCTTGGGACACGTGATTGTCCTACGATGCACGTTCTAAATCCTGAGGCACGTTGCCATCAACCAGAGTCATCACATCGTTAGGCTCGTGCTTGTAATTTCACCGGTACTCACTTTCAAATTGAAACAAAGCAATTGTTAGCAATTGGGTTTTCTAATAATCTGAATTATACTATATATAATTACCATAAAAGAGTAAGCGCAGGAAAGGAATTTTAAATATTAAGAATTTTTGTAAGAGTTGTGTAATTACTTGACGGCCTCTGTGGCACAGTGGGCGAAGGTCCGCCTGAGACGCAGAAGGTTGCGGGTTCGATTCCCGCCGCGGGACAAATGTTTGCATGTTCTGTAGATATTTGTCTCGGGTCTGGGTGTTTCTATGTATGATATGTATGTATTTACAAAAAAAAAAATTATATGTGTAGTATATCAATCATGTGGCTCCCATAATACAAGCTCTGCTTAGTTTGGGGCTACATGATGCTGTGTGATTACGTCCCGCATTACTTACTTACTTACTTACTTACTCATTGGAAGTCCTAAATAAATAAACAAATAAACAAATATTCAAGATTTCAAGATATATGACTCTAGATTCTAGAGCACTTAAAATATTAGTACCTGTTGATGTGCAACAAGCTAAAGCATACATGGCATTCACACAGTTTCAGGACTGTAACTCCGAAGTTTATTCACCACCTTAATGTTGACCTAGATTTATAGCATAATTTTGGACTACTACAATTATGTACTGGACCCGGTTCAGGATAGCGCAGGAGCGATTCAAGTGGCATAATAAAAAGAAGGCGTATGTACAGCTGTGGGTCGATAAAGGCTGAAATGATGAATGATGATGATGATTATTACGATAAAATAAAATAAATTAAAAATAAATTGCTATAATACAACAATTGCATTTGTCTGTACTAAACAAGCGACCAAAGTAGGTCGCAACAAACCCTTCGAGTAAGGCAATGGGCGTAAATTCAGCTGTTGCTGCATGTTGTGTGTGTTGTTTTTGAGGTCAGTGCCAGAATAGCCACCCAATTTAAAACTGAATGCGTTTCTTGGTTAGTTTTTCTTTTTGTACCTACTTTTTATTTTTATTGATATTGCGGATTTTCTTGACTTATATTTTATATATTTGCCAGATACCTACTACCTACGTACTTTTCTTAAGGGCTGGTACAGACCTCAAGAAACTTTTGAGGTCCCTAATTTGTTTCATAACTACTGTTGATTTCGTTTTTGTTGGTTTTCGTGTGTGCGTAAAATATTATTTCTTAATTTTGAGATAAAAAAAATATATTCAAAATATTTTATTTTTATAATTATAATAAATGTTTAAAAATCGAATAATGTTACGGTGAATGACGTTTCATAGAAATTGTATGGAAATCTATGTTTTTATTATCTTGAAATCTTATGTTTTGAATTGCTAAGTTACTTTGGCAAAACAGTGCCTATTGGGAAATAGAGTTGATTGAGACCAACTTGTTTTTTTGAACAAATGTTATTTTCTAGTCCGACTGAATTTTTTTTCAAAAATCCGAAATATATTTTTCTTCGAAATAAACCTATATTTTCCTCAGAATAAAAACTTCTAAAAACAAAAGAAAAGGTAGAGCCTGCCCTCAATTATGTAAAATATAAATAATTTTGCTCCACCCTGTATACAAGGCCAGCTTAACAGTTGAGCCAAAATAAAGATTTCATTTTTAAAAAAATTAACTCTCACTCCCACCCCAACCCCCACTTTATTCCCATTTTTCTTACATGCACTAGAATTAGACTAAGGTTTTGAGAGATTTTCCCAGTGGCAATACGCGTGTAGCTCGCAAGTCGTCACACTTATTTGACACGTATTTAGTCTAGATCTTGAAAAGTACTAAACTGATTTTGAATAAACACTACGTTTCCTTAAGTTGAATTAAATGTAAGCTTATAAAAAAAATAGTCACAATCCGGTAAGTAGTTTTGGAGATATGCTTGGGCAAACATATACATAAACCTATAAAATTTTGCATATTTGTTTGGAAGCCCAAAAGATTATCATGTGTTTTGCAGTTCCGATAGTATTACATACGTTGAATTGATAAACTCCTTTTTTTGAAGTCGGTAAAAACTAGGGGTCACGAGCATGTGTCAGTTATCTATCTATAAATATCTATAGATAGATATAGTTATCTATCTAAAAATGAAACCCGTTTTCCTTGGTCACGGCATCACGCGTGAATGGCTTGACCGATTTCACTAATTCTTTTTTTGTTGTATTTGTTATTATTAGGAGAAGGTTCTTACGGAAAAAAATATTAAGAAAATTGCTACGCTAAGGCGGTACGAAGTTCGCCGGGTCAGCTAGTTACAAATAATAATCATCAGAGTAAACTATACATACAAAAAAAATTAAAGACTTGAAATAAATGATATTCATGTTGTTTATTGCCTTGAGTCGTGTAAAGTACAACACTTGGTTTATTCTTCCCACAGCATTGGGGAGAATTTCCAAAAAATGTTTTTTGGCTGTACCTATTTTCCGATTCGCAAGAATTGGGGAGGTTTGTCTGATTGTCTGCCGAGGGATTCTACGGCGAGTTCACATGGTCCATCGTAGAGTTTGTGAAGGTGTGCGTCGAAAACCATATTGAAGCAGTTCATCCAACACTCTCCAGGATAGGTCTTGTGGTTCGACGCACATATTGGTAGTTGTGGGTTGCAGCCGCATAGAATATACTTCTGGTTCATATGTGCTGTGGCAAGCACTAACATTGTAGCTGGAAAAACATTTTTATTTGTGTATTTAAGTTAATGTACTAGCTGACCTGCATGAGGTTTAGCCAACTTAACCACTTCCGCTCCCGCTTCCTATACCACTCCCACTCCCACTCCCACTCCCACTCCCACTGCTACTGCCACTGCCACTGCCACTCCTACTCCCATTTCCACTCTTGCCACCTCTAGTACGAGTTGCACAATTCGAAAACGTTTAAAGTTTACTTTTACGAGCTCAATTTTAAAGCTTCGCTAATTACACAATTTTTTTGAGTGATATACATTGCAATCTGCAAGAAGATTACATGACCAACGGAGTTCGATGCACAATACACCCCAATGCGGTTGGTGCAGAACTTTTTCCCCCACTTCAAATTATAATTAGGACCTTCAAGACAAAATTCGGCTTTGCAAGCATCTTCGCTCTCACGTCCGAAACTAACAAGGTTCGCCGTTGACGGATACGTCAAGGAGGACATCATTAAACTAGTCGCGTTACTTCCAAAAAACGTACATTTAAATTAAGCTCGAAAACGTATATTATGAACGTTTACGTATCGTGTAACTCGTACAAGGGGTACTGATCCCAATCCTAATCCTGATATCGATCCCGATCCTTCTCTCATACCCATTCCCAAACCCAATCAAAATCACCCCCTTTAAGTTTTATTTTCGCGATAAAATCAAAAACACTGAAACATTGAAACAAATAACACTGAAACATTGAATCATTTCTAAAACAAAGCTCACAGATGATTTTTTATATCCCTATGTTGAAAATGATTAGTTACCCTTAATACCTTTTATTCTTTATTCCCCCTTTAAGTTTTAGTTATGCGACAACAATTATTGGTTTGGATGTTATAGTAGGATATGGTTGGTAGGTTATTTTATTGATAGGTAGGTTCTTTTTGATTTAAGCTGGAGCTAAGTGGTCTTCTTTGATCTCGGAGTTTTATGCCCAAAGACCTCCGACATGGCTACGTCTTAAAAAACCAACATCTTATGTGTGAATGTGTGCCTTCCGAAGCAAGGAAGCCCTCAAACTAAAGAAAAGATCACACATCCAAGTAGTGACCGGGCAGAGTTTATTTAAGACTAGCTTCCGCCCGCGGCTTCGCTCGCAAGGTACCCAGAAGGTTTAATCCAGGTCATAAATTATGTATATTCCAAGTTTCTTCTAAATTCGTTGAGCCGTTACGAAGTGAAGCGACCACAAATATACTCACACATATACAAACTTTCGCATTTATAGTATTAGTATTTAAGATTATTTATACTAATTCATTTATTTTGAATCTATGCTTTGTCATTAGCCATTTTACGCCAGATTGAAATATCGGTCGTCTATAACGGTATAAACGGTCACCTATCCAAGCAGCGGACAGGCACAGTTGTATCTAGGATAATCTGCAACTGAGAACACCGAAGTAAGCCACGCCTCGACCGCTATTTACCATGCCGGATATTTACCATGATAATATGTGGTCAGAAACAATTATTTATACCAGTTGTTTGAAATGTCAAATCTTGTTGGATAAATCTATGGTAAAATAATACTACTAAATGGTAGACATGAATGGCAATTTTTTTTATAACCTTTCTCGGCCCACCGCTGGCCAAACGTCTTCCCATAGACTTCCAAATATCTCTATCCTGAGCTACCGAGTATCCACCATCTTTTAGGCATAATAAAATAAATTAAATTCAAAAGATATCAATAAAATAAATTAAATTTATAAAAATATATATTTACCCAACACGATAATAATCTTCATGTTTGTTGCTGTCCGTCTTTGAATAAACTCCCTGAGTAATATTTGTCTTATTATATATAAAAAAACCCTGCAAATTTTATATAATAAGGCGTGTTTCTAAAATATTTTAATTTCCTGAACATCGTTACGGATTTGTGTTTATGTTTGACATGGTTCTAAAATTGGTTTAAGTAATGATGCTAAAGTACGATTTATTTTATTTATTTATTTTCTGGCACAAAACAGTCATTACAGAAATATAATCTAAGAATGTTAAAACTAGATCTAAGGACCAAAGTAGTGCCCAAAAATTAGTATTACAATAAAAAAAACTTGAATCGAGCTATTACTAATAAAATCGAGTATGTACCTACAATGTAGGGAAAATTACAATTCAAGTGCTGCATGAGATGGTATATATTATGTAGTTTTAAGTAATTTATAAGAATATACATACACGTGCTTAGAGTACCTACTACTACTCGTACATCTGATATATATTAAACCTATCTATCATTCATCACCAATTACCGCGACTAGTGCTAAGTACATTAACAACAATAATAAAGACCTAAACCAGGCACACAGCAAGTATAACTAAGTAGAACTTATTCTAGTAAAACTTATTGTACTTACCTACATCAAGTTATCAAGTTACCTAACTCACAGTAAAATTTTATGAACTAGGTAGGTACCAAATGATGCCGTAGAAGTTGAAAGAAATTTTAGTGGTGTAATAATAAGTAAGTAATAAAGATAAATTAAGTAAAGTAATAAAAATTATCTATTCTAAGTTAATAACCAATAATCTACCCGCCCAGACAGTAAACGCACTTGTGTACATAACCAACGTAAAAAATTTAGATGGCAAGTAGGTAAATAAGTGGGTACCTACACATAAATTACATAAATTACTACAATTTATACCCCAGGAATAAACTGAAAAAGGATATTGTATAGGCTGTCTTCAGCCTATAATGATTGATGAAAAAAAAAATGTCTTATCTACCACTTCGCACTTACCACCGTCCAATAGTGACGGTCATTACTAGTATTATAATTATTATCTTTACGTAATTATCAAATTCAAAGTTCTCAGTTACAACCTTAATCTGCAAAGATTTTTGTAATAAAATAATTAAAAGAAATAAATGTAACGAGAAATATTTATTAAAGCATCTACGGTATTTACCTCTCCTATCCTCTACTCAAAGGTTTGCGGGAAGAAAACTTTTAAAGGGTTAAGGTCGCTTCTGTACATTTTTTATCATACTTTGTGTTTGTTTTATATCCGTGTACAATAGATAACTACAGAATTACAGAATTAGCCTACAACACAATGAAAAAACAAAAATCAGTGTTATAATAACGAAAAACATTTTTAATTAAAATACAATATATTATATATTTAACGTTTAGGTAACAACTACAATACCTTAAAGCAATAATCAGTCTTTAAGAACTAAAAATATTTAATACTATTATAAATTTGCAAAAGTTAGTCGTAGAAGTTGAAAGAAATTTTAGTGGTGTAATAATAAGTAAGTAATAAAGATAAATTAAGTAAAGTAATAAAAATTATCTATTCTAAGTTAATAACCAATAATCTACCCGCCCAGACAGTAAACGCACTTGTGTACATAACCAACGTAAAAAATTTAGATGGCAAGTAGGTAAATAAGTGGGTACCTACACATAAATTACATAAATTACTACAATTTATACCCCAGGAATAAACTGAAAAAGGATATTGTATAGGCTGTCTTCAGCCTATAATGATTGATGAAAAAAAAAATGTCTTATCTACCACTTCGCACTTACCACCGTCCAATAGTGACGGTCATTACTAGTATTATAATTATTATCTTTACGTAATCATCAAATTCAAAGTTCTCAGTTACAACCTTAATCTGCAAAGATTTTTGTAATAAAATAATTAAAAGAAATAAATGTAACGAGAAATATTTATTAAAGCATCTACGGTATTTACCTCTCCTATCCTCTACTCAAAGGTTTGCGGGAAGAAAACTTTTAAAGGGTTAAGGTCGCTTCTGTACATTTTTTATCATACTTTGTGTTTGTTTTATATCCGTGTACAATAGATAACTACAGAATTACAGAATTAGCCTACAACACAATGAAAAAACAAAAATCAGTGTTATAATAACGAAAAACATTTTTAATTAAAATACAATATATTATATATTTAACGTTTAGGTAACAACTACAATACCTTAAAGCAATAATCAGTCTTTAAGAACTAAAAATATTTAATACTATTATAAATTTGCAAAAGTTTATTACTTTAGAGAATTAGTAAGCTGAAGTGGAAGTGGGCTGGCCATATCTGCCGAAGAACCGACAACCGTTGGGGTAAACGAGTTCATGAGTGGAGACCGTGGCTCGGCAAACGTAGTGTAGGACGCCCTCCGGCCAGGTGGGGTAACGATATGCGAAAGGCTGCTGGTAGATGCTGGATGCGTCGAGCTCAGAACAGGGCACAATGGCGCTCATTCGGGGAGGCCTCATTCCAGCAGTGGACTGCTGTAGGCTGATGATGATGATGATGATGATATATACACAGGGTGGGGCAAAATTTGGGGAGTTGAGGCCTTTTCTTTTGTAGCGGTTTATTTTTATGAAAAAAAACATTTACATTTTTGGATTTTTGAAAAAGTGTACACTCAGCCTAGAAAATGACATTTGCCAAAAAACAAGTATATTTATTGTAGAAACACATGTAGGTACAATGGTGATGTTTTTATGCTAGGTATCAATGTGCTCTACCCTTTACGGGTGTATAATATTTAATACATAAAACACAAAAAAAAACATATTAAAAATAAAAATGAAATAAATTATATTTCAATATATTATATATATTGTTATTAAAATTGCAATTAAAAAATAAAGCTTACGATCAAAAATAAAGTCAAAATAAAAATAAATTAAAAAAGTAATTGAAAATAAAATTATAATACAAAATATTGAAAAATAAATTCAAAATAAAAATAAGTTAAAAAAGTAATTGAAAATAAAATATAATACAAAATATTGAAAAATAAATTCAAAATAAAAATAAATTAAAAAATTAATTGAAATTAAAATTATAATAAAACATATTGAAAGATTACTATACTCAAGGTTAAATTATGATGTGTCAAAAATTCATTCAATTTGTAGTAACATTTACAACAACGAAGTTGGTAATTCTCTCAGTGCTAGCGGTAACTTATCTTCTTCTATATAAAAGAAAGTCGTGTTAGTTACTCCACTTATAACTCAAGAACGGCTGAACCGATTTAGCTGAAAATTGGCAGGGAGGTAGTTTAGAGCCAGGAGAAGGACATAGAATACTTTTTATCTCCTTAATATGAAAAGTAGGGGTAGGGGTAGTGGTAGGGTAGGGTAGGGGTAGTGTAAGGGTAGGGGTAGTGGTAGGGTAGTGTAGGGGTAGGGTAGGGTAGGGGTAGGGATAGGCGTAGGGGTAGGTGTATGGGTACGGGTAGGGTAGGGTAGTTGTTAAAGTTGTTGTTTTCCTCATTGAATGCTTTTTCCACTTTGATACACTCTTTGATTGCTTCTTCAACTTCAGTATTCCCTATAATAGCTTCTCCCACATCGATTGCCTCTTCAATTGCTTCTTTAATATCGACATCCTCTTTGATAGCATTTTCCACTTTGATATCCTAATTGATTGCTTAATTCTCTTCGATATCCTTTTTGATTGCTTTTTCCAATTCAATATCATTTTTGAATGTTTCTATTACTTTGATACTCTCTTTGAGACAGGACAACGTCTGTCGGGTCAGCTAGTTATAAATAAATGGAGCCGAACAGAAGCACTTTTGCGCATGAGTTTCGTCTTAGAGTTGCGAACACAAACTTTATATTGGTCTCGTCTGTTGCGATCAACGACACTGGACAGCCGACAAAATAAGTCGGGATAAAGTCTAACAAACATTGCCGTTTCAAAAATATACAGTGAAGGAATTGTTAAGATTTTATATTTACTGAAATATGGTTTACATGTATCTGTTATTTTAAGATGAAACATCGCTCTGATACATCTTTTTTGTTATTAAAAAAGCTTTTCAACATCTGTAGAGTTTCTCCAAAATATTACGCCGTATCTGAGGTTAGAGGCAATAAGGCCGTGGTAAGCCGTGAGTAACGTTTCCCTATTTACTATTGGGGACAGTTTATATAATACATAGACAATGCTGTTTACTTTTTTACAAAAGTTTTCTACATGTGACTTCCATTTTAGTTTTTTGTCAAAATGAATTCCTAGAAATTTTGTAGTGTCAACTTCTTTGATTAAATTATTTTTGAATTGTATGTCAGGAAATTCTCTGTTCTTTTTTCAAATTGATCTTTCATAATGTGTTGGCAGAATGATGATACCACCGATTTCTACTTTGCGTCGAATTGCAGGAGGTAAATAGGAGTGTATAAAAATTAAACAAGTTCCCTATCTTGGACAGTCCACCAAATTGGATTTAGAGTGAAGTCATTTTGTTTTTCATATTCTTCTGAGCAAATCCTTTCATTTGATACCCGTATCATGAAAGTGCACAAAAGATAACTAGTTCTCCATCTTGGCCCGTCCGCACTAGTGAATTTAGAGTAAATATTTTATTTTTAACCGACTTCAAAAAGGAGGAGGTTCTCGATTCGTCGGAACCTTTTGACGACCTCTGTGGCGCAGTGGGCGAAGGCCCGCCTGAGACGCAGAAGGTTGCGGGTTCGATTCCCGCTGTGGGACAAATGTTTGCGTGTTCTGCCTCGGGTCTGGGTATTTTCTATGTATTATATGTAAGTATTTACAAAAAAAAGTATACTAAGTACTATATCAATCATGTGGTTCCCATAATACAAGCTCTGCTGAGTTTAGGGCTACATGATGCTGTGTGGTAACGTCCAGCATATTTTTTTTATGTATCTTCACCGATATCTCTTTGAATTGTAAACCTATTTTCAAAATTATTTTTTTGTTTAGAAGAGTATTATACTTCACAGGTGGTCCCATATAAGTTTTATTCCTGAGGGATTGGTACTTTTCCCGGAAAACTCAAAAAACCTCATCCTCACTTGTAATTGTCGCCCTATGATCACCAATATCTCCGTCAATTGTGAACCGATTTTCAAAATATTTTTTAGTAAAATCGTTTTACTTTTTCCATATAAAACGCCAATTTCATAGGTAAGCACCTAATACATACACCTAAATTTTGAGCTACATTCTAGTGCAATTTTGCACCTTTATTATGCACTGCCAGTGAAACTAGGGGTCACGAGCATGTGACAGTTACAAATAATAATCATCAATCTATTATCTACTATACTTAAAAAAATTAAAAGCTTGCAATGAATAATATTCATGTTGTTTATTGCCTTGAGTCATGTAAAAGTAGATACAACACTTGGTTTATTCTTCCCACAGCATTGGGGTGGAAGAAGTTCGAATATTGGATTTGGATTTTGGGTTTATTATCCGATAGATTTGCCTATCGTTAGGTGCTTTTGTAAATTGTCTCCTTGTCTGCCCAGAGATTCTACACCGTGTTCACATGGTCCATCGTAAAGTTTGTGAAGGGGTCCGTTGAAAACCATATTAAGGCAATTCATCCAACATTCTCCGGGAAAGGTCTTGTGGTTCGACGCACATATTGGTGGTTGTGGGGCACAGCCGCACAGCACATGCTGCTGGTTCACTTGTGCTGTGGCAAACACTAGCACCGTAGCTGGAAAAACATTTTTATTTTGAATTTTTTTAGTACATTACATTATAGCTGACTCGAATGAGGTTGAACCAACTTGACCACTTCCGCTCCAGCTAAAGCTCCCGCTCTCGTTCTTACTTCCACTATCACTGCCACTTTCACTCTCCTACCTAATTCCGGTCCTGATCTTGATTCCCAACCCGATCCCGATCTCGATCCAGCTCTCATACCCATTTCCAAACCCTATTAAATTCACCCCTTTAAAGTTTCATTTTTGCGACAAAACCTTCTCATATTTTACATTCATTAATCAAAAACACTTAAACAATCTATAATTCTTACCAAAAGTAAAACCAACCCTCTTTTGAAGGCATCGAGCTTGCGAGCTAATACAAAATGAAACTTAACAGATATCAATAAAATAAATCGAATTTAAAAAATATATATTTACCCAACACAATAATAATCTTCATGTTTGTTGCTGTCCTTCTGTGAATTATATAGAAATGTTTGTCTTTTTATATAAAAAATCCATGTAACTTTTATTTAAGAAGGCGTGTTTTTAAAAGATTTTAATTTCCTAAACAACGTAACGAATTTGTGTTTATGTTTGACATGAGTTTAAAATTGGTTTAAGTCATGATTTTAAAGCAGGTTTGGTACTTAGAACTACTCCGTTAAACTGATAAATAGATTATTAGCAAAGTCTATAAATTCATAATGTCGTCTAGACAGGGAAATAACGGGGGGTGACAGGGGCCAGACGTGGGAAGGCCGGTCACATATATTACACGTCACATTAATATTAACGGTGAGCAAGTCAAAGAATCAAAGTCTTACGCTTGATAGCCATCTGAGGTTTGAGAACCATATTGCGGAAGTTGTACGCCACTGCTTCTTCAAACTAAGGTTACTATACGAAATCCGACCTTATCTGTGCGAAGATGTCCGTGTAACCCTTTGCGAGTCCTTGGTCTTGTCTCGCTTGAACTACGGAGATGTGGTGTTTGGGCCATGCCTACTGAATCGGACAGAAAGGTTAGTACAGCGGGTACAAAATGCCTGCGCGCGCTTCTGTTTTCATGTACCACCTCGTACAGACATTACCCCATATCTAAACACTCACAATATGCTGAAAATGGAAGCGCGCAGGAAGCTGCATCTGGCTACCCTCTTGTTTGGGCTCACTAAAAATAAAGTTCCTAATTACCTCTTCACCAGGGTCTCTTGGGCTAGTGATCATTCGCGCTATCAGCGGCGAGTGTGCACACCTGTACTGGTCACACCGAAACACAAATCTGTTGCATTTAGAGGATCTTTCAGATTTCCTGCATCTCGGTGTTGGAATGACCTGCCCCCACCAATTCGTGTCCTGAAAAACATTAATACATTTAGATCTGCGCTTAAAAGAGCGCTCCTATTAATACATAAGCAATTGTGACATCTTCCTGCTTACCAAACAGCTTATGCACGATAGGCCCATGAGAACAGCTCCACGCACGTTGTCAAGCTCGAAGTGTCCTTGGCTTGAGCGCAAACACAACAAGTCACATCACCTTGTATTGCTTGTTTGTGGTGTAGGTACTTTAGAAATAAACATGTACATCTGTTTTATCTGGGTACTTTTATAACCAACATCCATTTGTTTACTTCAAATCCTGGGATTTGAACTTGGGTGCCTTGCGGAATTGAAAGGTGATGCTATAGTAAACACACTTCGGGCGGGTGCGGGCGCTCCGATAAACCACTCACAGACTACAAATAATGAGTAACGTTTAATTTCTCCATGCAAATAATCAAAGTTATTGCTAAATAATTAATTCACTCATGTGCGCGTCGGTCGCCATAGTGGCGCCGAGTGGCGCAGAGCAAAAGTTATTTGTAAATAGTACTCTGTGCAATTCTACGAAGGCGCAGAGTTGCTTGCGCATGTCAATGCAGCGCGGATAGTAGACTAGTGAAGTGATTGCACTCTGCACCGATTGATTCGTAGTGCATGCAGTGCGTGACAGAAGCGCGTCGCTTGTCAGGAAACCCAAGAAGCTATGACCAGCTATGACTAACTTAGTTGCCATTTGTTTTTTGTTGTTATCATGTTGTCACCTTTAATATTGTTTATTTATTTATTTATTTGCGGACCAGCATCATCATATCTTGTAAGTCATATGATACACCTAACCTACTTTACCTACCTATCTCAAATACCTGTCTTAGTCTTCCCATGCTAGAAATATTGTTAGAGTGAAGTGTAATGTAATATAATTATGTTTATTTATTTATGGTAATGTGTGAATGTGCAAGTATATAAATATCCTCTGTATATTCCTCTTTATTAGGTAATTTATTGTTTTTATACCCCCCTGTTATACTTACGGTTTATTTATTTATCTGTCCACTAGACACCACTATCTCTATCTACTCTCTGCGGTACCTACTAAGGTAGGTACCTACCTACCTACCTACCTACCTGCGTTTTTGGATTGCCTATATGTATCGGACTTGAACGGGCTATGGGTGCCTACCCACCTACTTACGAGGTTAGTTTAATCATGCAGGAACCGGCTCGAAGGTTTAGGTGAGTAGGTACCTAGGCACCTATTTATCCTCTTGGTGGGTGCTCATCACCCACTTGGGGCTATACTATCATAAATAACCTAAATATTGCGTTGCAAAAGTTTGGTGTCACTCCGCATTGGCCCTGTCTGAAAATCAGCGCTGCCTCACAAGCAGCATTAAAGCTGAGACAGGACCAGTTTGGCGGCACCCAGCACGGAGCGACCTAGGTACATACCATACCTACTTATTTGTCTTTTTGTGTTTAGATCACTGTACCTAGTACCTAATCTATATGTTGTATTTGTATGTTATTTTATACCTGTCTACTACTGTCTTCTTATTCTAATGTATTATTTATATCTTATATATTTTGCTCTGTTGCTGTGTGTTTGTCAAATAAACGATTTCAATTCTATTCTATATAATTATGTTGCATACATTTTAAATATAAGCAACTCGGGACATAACTTTGAGGGCTAGCGCAGTGTAGAAAAAATACTGGAAATCAAAACTTTTTATTGATTACATAATAAATTCTTAGTAATGAATTTGGTTTGCATTGAGTTATTAATTGTTCCTTTATTTTGTGAATTTCAATGAAAATTATGCACAAACCGAACCTATGCCGTGAGAGAGAGCGCAGTCGTCCAAACATCTACATTTTTATGAATTTCTTAATACATCTTTTATTTATAGTTTAGTATTATTGTTATTATGATTATATATTTTAATACATATTGTTTAGGTTTCTACTTTTTGGTAGGTATTTGAATTAGTTACTTACTTAAATTGTAATGATGATGTGAGGGGTTTAAGGGGTTACAAACACCATGCAACGGAATCCAAGCCAACCTCACCGGCCCGTGGTGCGCCCTGCCGATCAACGGACGAGGCCCTGGCGTCCACCTACCAACCCACACTGGACCAGCGCCGTGGTGGTGGTGAAACGCCCAGACGATGAAGTAGGGGCTATGTATGATGACATCACGAATGCCAACCATGCCTCGAAAACACACCTGTCCAGATCCAAAACCCCGAGGGCTTTCGGTTAAAACTCCAAATCGCTTCTAATGCCTGGCTGAATGCGAGACAGTGGACGAGCTAAATAACGGGTTGATGTAAATTGTCCAAGCGGTTTGGTCACAGCTCTATAAGACTCATCGCAAAAATAGAACCCAAAAACTTTCTGAGCATAAACGAAACGAAATGAGACTGCATTCTTCAGTTGACAGATCAAAATACGGCATGCTTAATAGACTGATCTCTAAGTCCATGGGACACGATTTGCGATTGCGGCTCTTTAATACAAATTGTATTAAAGACGCAATAGAGCGCAATAGAGGCTCTAAAGTGTTTCCCAAAAGATCTATCTATTGGGCAAAGCCAGTTGATGAATCTGAAGTCCGACAGCGGCCATATCATTTCGTCTAAATCGGAGATTTTGAGAGAGCTCGAGAAGTTCTACGGACAATTATACACCTCATCGCAAAGTCCTACTCTAAGTAGGACTAGTGATGCTAGGGCCCGTTTAATCCGACACTACCCGTAGGACATCCCGGACGTCAGCCTTTACGAGATCCGGATGGCACTCAAACAGCTTAAAAACAACAAGGCACCGGGGGAGGACGGAATCACATCAGAACTTCTGAAAGCGGGTGGAATACCGGTACTTAAAGTCCTTCAGAAGCTTGACGACCTCTGTGGCGCAGTGGGCGAAGGTCCGCCTGAGACGCAGAAGGTTGCGGGTTCGATTCCCGCTGCGGGACAAATGTTTGCATGTTCTGCAGATATTTGGTAATGAATATTACTATTGAAGTGACGTCACGACAGGACACAGGATCTAATAGGAGAATAGCGTTTGGACATTTGAGGCACAGTTTTTTTTTTAATATTGAATTTACTTAGAATAAATTTATAATTAACTTTGTGGCAAATGTAACGACCCCTAATGATTGCCCTAGTACTTCGACACAAACACCTTAACCAGAATGAAATAAAGAAAAGTGAATAACAAATAATTGGCAATTAGGATTGGCTCTGCACTATTCTGCGCACACAGTCTACCTAGGTCTGATTTTCAGCTTCCTTCGTATATACCTACTCTAATTATTACAAAAACTAGGCTTCACGTGCATGTGAGATGGGTCTCCAGATTACACGTTATTTAATCCTTGCAGACTATATAGAGTTATACCTGAACAGCCCACTAAGTTAAAAGAAAGGTCGACTGTTCAAGTACGAGCACATGTACGAGTACAGTGTTTTTTGGACATGTAACCCGTAACGAAGACTCAGTGGAACGTCTGGTAAGTAGTAAAAGGCAAGATGGAGGCCGAGAGATCACGAGGCCGCTCCCCCACGCGGTGGGACTTTATTAAATCTATTCCACAAACCTCTATGACTGAATGTTCCCGTCAAGATATATATAGAATTCATTGAAGGCATGTTGCAAGAGCCGCTACTCTAATTCGACCTTTAAAACCACGACCACTCTGACAAGTGGCTGACTAAGAAGAAGAAGAAAGGACAATGAGCAAAATTGGTCTAAGAGCCTCCACTGATGAGACTTGCAAAAAATGAGAGGGCATAGTTGCAAAAGCCTATTAAATTCTGTCCGGGGATTTCTTGTTATGGTCATATTTGTTGTTACTTAAACATAATATGACACACCAAAGTGAATCTCGTCCAAACCTTCTATTTCTAAGTCTTCTATTTTCAATTATGGACCAGAAACGTGGACACTAAAGAAAGCTGACCGAGTCTGGATTGACGAATTTGAAATGTGGTGTTGGAGAAAAATGCTACAAATCCCATGGACTGCCTTCAGCACCAACGTGTCCATTCTTCGTGAGCTGAAGATCAAATCAAGATTGTCCACCGTATGCCTACGCAAAGTTTTAGAGTTTTTTGGTCACGTAGCCAGAAAAGGTGGGGATAACCTGGAACAACTCATGATTACCGGGAAGGTTGATGGCAAAGGATCGCGAGGACTCAGTCCACTTCGTTGGACAGACCAAATCCGCTCAACTCTGGATACGAAACTACACGATGCGCTCCACGCAGCCAAAGACCGACAGAGTTGGCGTGATAATGTAAAAAAGAAGATTCTACGGGGGAATCACGACCTTCAGTCATGAGGAGTGCGACGCGAGGAGGAGGAGGAAATAATATGATTTTACGTTTCACGTTCATTTTACCATGGTCTCACTTTCACTTTATCTAAGTATCTTGAATACGATGCCCCTCCCGCTTCTCTTTAACCTTTCTGCCCTCGCCCCGTCCCACCAGACACTATACCTACCAGAAAACTGATATGTCATCGACGCCAGGTGCAGAGATAATGTGAGCTTGTAGCTCGTTAATGTTCACGGTAAGAGTCCAAATAAAACAAACATGGTACACCCTACCATAGGGGATTCTAACCACCATCTTCAGGACATCATCGACTACATCGACACTGCTATTCCCTGCCCGCCGACGGGCAGCAGCGTCGACGGTGCGAGAAGCAATGTTCTGTGATCCCCAACTCGCATGCCCAGCAAGGAATTTAGGGGCATATAAATGATGGACACCAACAAGAAATGGCTCCCAGTTCCCAGCCGCATCGCTATTCCTGGCCATGGTAGAGGCCATGGTAATAGCAAGGTAGGGGGTGCTGAGAATCCCCGGGCTACCTCAGGTTACCTGCACTGCAACATCTAACCCTGGCTATGTATAACGGACGCACTCTGAGGCTCGAGGAACATCTAGAACAGTTGGAAGTGGAGCTGAAGAACATTAAGTTGCATGTCTGTAGAAAGAGAGATTACCCTAAGCCTTAATCTTCGTAGGGTGGCCCGTGTCTAGACTCGGGGCCACCTTCTGTACTAACAAAGGGACAGAGACCGACAAAAGAACCATGATCATAGCCTTGTGGGTGGCGCTACGGATCAAATAGCTAAAAATAAAAAAGATAACATACAATTGACTAATATTAAGTCAATGCGTAAAAGCTATATTGTTTAACATAGAGTCATATTTTAGATATCATAGTAAGAACAAACATAACCATAACAAAAAACCCTGGGACAGAATTTAATAGCCTTTTGCCAGAATCATACGACAACTATGCCCTTGCAGTTCCCACAAGTCTCATCAGTGGAGGCTCTTGGACCAAGTTCCATACATTTTTGCCCATTGCCCTTTTGACTTAGGTTTCTAACACAATTTTGCACTAGTATTATGCCACACACCACCTGCTAGACATAGGCCTCCCCTAATAAATAGGGATATGCCCATAATCCCCACGCTGGGCATGCGGGTTACGAATAGCAGGGCCCAGCTTCTCGCATCACCGACGCTGCTGCCCGTCGGTGGCCAGGGGATTTAGCTGTGCCGACGTAGGCTGTGCTATGCCGCAATCAGCCGGCCGCCAGAGCCCCGTTCGTTGTTTAGCAGGGTGCACCACGTGCAGGTGAGGTTGGCTTGGGTTCCGAAGATGGGGGTTGGAACCCCGTACACCCCGGACACCCGGTATGATGCACTACCAATTATTAAGAAAACTAGGGTTACGGGCATGTGAGAGTTACTAATAATAATCATCAGAGTTGACGATTAACTACTTTACATACAAAAAAAATAAGACTTGAAATGAATAATATTCATGTTGTTTATTGCCTTGAGTCGTATAAAAGTAGATACAACACTTGGTTTATTCTTCCCACAGCATTGGGGTGGAAGAATTTCAAACATTAGATTTTGAGTATATTATCCAATTCGCAAGAATTGGGGAGGCTTGTCTGATTGTCTGCCGAGGGATTCTACGGCGAGTTCACATGGTCCATTGTATAGTTTGTGAAGATGTTCGTTGAAAACCATATTGAAGCAGTTCATCCAACATTCTCCGGGAAAGGTCTTGTGGTTCGATGCACAGATTGGTGGTTGTGGGGCACAGCCGCATAGCATATGCTTTTGATTCACCCGTGCTGTGGCAAGCACTAGTATTGTAGCTGGAAAAACATATTTATTGTAATTTATTTTTATTTTTTATGTACTAGCTGACCCACATGAGATTCAACCGATTTCAACCAACTTAATCACTCTCAGTGCCGCTCTCGCTTCCACTCCCGCTCCCACTGCCACTGCCACTCCCACTGTCATACCGACACTCAATCCGTAGGTAGTTTAACTTGAGAAAGTGTTATAATAATTAACATTGATATCAATTTTTACCATAATATGCGTAATAAGTATGTGGTATGAAATGAATACCAGTTATTTGTAATAAAAAATCCTGTTGGTTACATCTATGGTAAAGTAAAATTGTAGTCATATCATAATACTAAATGGCAGAAATGAAATAACAAAATTGTTGACAAAATAAGAAAAATTTTAAAAATATATATTTACCCAACACAATAATAATCTTCATTGTTTGTGGCTGTCTTTCCTTGAATAAACTCTTAAGCAATATTTGACTTTTTATATTAAAAAATCCCTGTTACTTTTAATAAGGCGTGTTTTTAAAGGAATTTAATTTCCTGAACACCGTAACGAAATGTGTTTGACATGGTTCTAAAATTGGTTTAAGTCATTAAGTTAAATTAGGTTAAGGTGCTTGCTCCACCGATAAACTAATTAATCTCCCTAAAATATATCATCATCATTTCAACCTTTATCGACCCACTGCTGGGCCTTCCTTTGATTATGCCACTTGCCTGGATTCTGCGCTATTCTTAGCCAGGTGCCGCCCATATATAACTATGTAATTTTTTTTAAGACTGTACTTGTCATAATAATCGAATGGTATCGAATGGGAAAGTCAGACTTGCTTTTGTAGAACTGACTGACTAGAATGAATAAAATGTCACAATGGCACATGTCTCGATTGTTTAATACAGTACATAGGTAATAAATAGGGTAGCGCGTTACCCAAAGGGATGTAAGGGGTTCCAACGCCCGTCTTTGGAACCCAAGCCAACCTCACCTGTACATGATGTACCCTACTGTATAACATACGTGACTCTAACGGCCGGCTATTGCGGCATAGCGTAGTCTAACACCCCTTGCAGCCGACGGGCAGCAGCGTCGGTGGTGCGAGTGCCCAGCGTGGGGATTATGGACCCCTTCTAATTAGTGGAGGCCTATGTCCAGCAGTGGACCCAATAGGCTGGTGTTGTTGTTGTTGTGTTGCTCAAAGTCATGAGCGGCCGCTTGACACATGCAGGGTGCAGCCGCCGCGGCTCTGTGACAAGAAAAGTCCTAGTGCGAGGGACGGGTCTCAGCTAAGGTAAATTATAACTAAGTAAATATTTATTTATTTATTTGTCCACAGGAAGGGGACAGCTACACAGTCGTGCCCAACTCTGCGATAGTTGTCTCCCGTACAGCGTTTAAAGATAACTCTTCTCACTACACCCTGAACGGGAAGAAGGTGCAGTTCAAGCAAGTGGCTAAACTGTTACGCAGCTATGGAGTCGATCTGGATCATAACCGTTTCCTCATTTTGCAGGTATAAAAATCCATTTATATTCCCAAACTAAAGTGTGAATGAATGAATGAATGAATGAATGAATGAATGCATGAACACTTTATTGCGTGAAACATATTACAAAACACAATGAAATTCACAAATGGTACGAACGCCGTATATGAGGTGAATCTAATCAAATGTATGTAACAAGTTAATGGTCGCCTTAAATTGAGATGAATCAGATTTTCGTAATAGGTCTACAGTGTTGGTCAGTGTAGTGGTTCATTCTAGATAGCTCAAATCGATAAGCGAAGCGAACACGATCGACGCGACACTGACTGCATCGCACTCTCCAACTGTTCGCTGCTTTTTTAACGTTACACACATGACCGAACGACCTGGATTAATTCATTAATCATTCAAAATTTTATGTCTAAATTTTGCAAGTATTTTAATGACTGGGCATAATAAACGATGTGGCAGCTTCATTAGAAACATCATCGAGGGAAAGGTAGAAGGAAAGTGTGGAAGAAGAAGACCAATAATAAGCTACATGAGCCAGATAGAGAAGGTCGCCGCCATGTCGTATAAGGAATGGAAAGAGAGCAATGGAAAGAGCAAAAGTTAGAGAATTACATAATTACGACAAGAGCTCAGCTATTTAATCTACACTCTACTATTATAAAGAGGAAAGATTTATTTTTTTGTACGTATGTCTGTTTGTAATGAATAAACTCAAACGATTTAACCGATTATAAAAATTCATTCATCTAGATAAAGCTACATTATCAGCGTTAAACATAGACTGCCCTTATTTTCTAAAATAATAAGAGATCCGGAAGATACTTAAAATAATTACCCAAGGTATCAAACATTTTCTATAAGAAGTAATTATTTGACTTGCATGAAATTGTCACATGAAGACTATCTGACAGATAATTTGAAAAGGAGACTTAATCTTACATGAATTTATTGGCAGGCCTGCTTTTATTTCGTACATAGGTAAGGTACGTATTTAGGGTTCCGAATATTTCAGTAAGCAAGTACACGTAAATGTACTTGCGGGCGAGTCAACTGAATAATAAAGCAATAATGTGTTTCTTACAGGGAGAGGTGGAACAGATAGCTATGATGAAGCCCAAAGGCCTAACGGAGAATGATTTTGGTATGCTCGAGTATCTGGAGGATATCATCGGTACTTCCAGATACAAGGTAAGTTTGATTTGCCACATGCTTTTGCCCGCGGCTTTGCTCGCGTAGTCCGGATAAGAAATAGCCTATGTTACGGCTGAAGAAATAGACTATGTTCAGCCGAGCCGGCGTGTAACAAACAGCCACACATTTATCTCGTACTAGCGCTTTGCCCCGGCTTGGCACGGGTCCAAGTTATACATTAAACCTTCCTCTTGAATCACTCTATATATTAAAAACCGCATCAAAATCCGTTGCGTAGTTTTAAAAATCTAAGCATACATAGGGACAAACAGACAGGGAAGCGACTTTGTTTTATATCATGTATTTATTGAAAAAAAAAAGATAAATTCTGTGTGCAAGGAAACGAATATGTATAGTTATCTTTTCATGAAATAATTTGTTGCGGAGGCATTGACGTGTGAGAATTAAAATGGAATGGAAATAAAATCAAAAGAAAAGCAAAATCAACACGTCGCTCACTAAAATATGATGAAATTTATCCGTTTAGAATTTCATAATAAATGTTAGGTGTTTTTACGTATAGTGAAGATTTGGTAGATAGATCGGATAGTGAATGTTATGATTGAACGGAGCGAGGACGGTCCGGAAGGGAAATCATTATTTGGCTACGTTGCGTTACACTGGTTTTATTGAAATATAATTGTAAAAGTGTCTTAACGTTCACTCCCCGCGTCTCACATTAAATGAATGAATGAATGAACACTTTATTGCGTGAAACATACAAAAAACACAATTACATTTAAATTAAAAAAACTAAAAAAACACGCTTGCACGCATGCGTAGTTCGCGCACTAGCTCTGTCTCTCTTACTCGCATGCAAAGGATGCGGAAAGAAATTAATTAATCCTGGCGAATCTAATTAGGATAATCGGATATTTTTATCGGATTATTGCATTGTCATCGACCTTTGACAGGTGTGCAAAGTTTGAATCAAATCTGATCGTTCAAAGTAGGGCAAAATCGAGCTCAAAGGAGTCGGTTACATACATACATACATACAGGTGAAACTAATAAAAGCGTGTTAAAAATGGTACAATGGGCGGCCTTATCCATTCGGCGGATTTCTTCCAGGCAACCTTTGGATGGAGAAAGCGATAAAAACTAAAACAAACTTATGGGATGGCAGCACAGTTCGAAAACAAACTTATACAGACCTACGCAAAAAACTAAACTTTGTAAACAATACGAATACATGTATAATAATACCTAATAATAGACTAATACATACTTTATTAAACAATATCATAAATAAATATTTAATATCATATTAATAAAATATATATTTATGTTAATGTTTTCCTTTAATATGTAACAAAAAGCATATTTTCACTTCCAAAATCTCCAAGAAAGTCAAGAAGAAATTTATTAAAACATACATTTGGAGTATAGCTTTGTACGGGTGCGAGACGTGGACAATGCCTCTGAGTGACAAAGAGATTTTGGAAGCATTTGAATCGTGGTGCTGGAGAAGAATGGAAAGAATAAGCTGGGTAGACAAAGTAACTAATAATGAAGTTTTGAGTAGAGCCGAAGAGAAAATTATGTAAAAAAATATAGATAACAGAAGAAGAAAGATGGTTCGACACCTTATACGTCATGACAGCTTTATACGCAATATCATAGAGGGAAAAGTAGAAGGAAAGAGAGGGAAGGGAAGACCAAGGGTAAATTATATTAGTAGATGTCATGTCGTATAGGGTAAAGGTAAGTAAAGGAGGCTGCTATGGAGAGAGGCAGGTCGAAGGAGCTGTATCACTTGCGCCGACAAGAGCACAGCTTTTAAATAAATTATGATGTTTTCCTGATCGAGAATAGTGCCCCGATTTATGAAATTGTGACATTTACCTGTACCTTCGCTGATATGACAGGTATGCTATTGGGTTATATGTCTAAAATGTGCGTCTGCCGGAGGGCATCATCGGCATCAAAGGCAAAATCGGTCGGTAACTTTATGATATTTTCCAAAAATGTTCAGTGACTTGAATTGAGATATTCCAAAAAAATGTTGAGTTCGCATTTCCAGACATGGAAGAAATGGTATGTCGGGATTAAATTAAGCTACAGTGTGAGACATCTTAGGAGGCGGGCGGATAATAAACGTAGGCGGTAGAAGGGACTTTACGCGCGAGGCCAGTCTTCGCTCCGTTCAGTTTATTGTCAGTAAGATAAAGTCAAATTTTATCGTGTGCTTTATTTCTAAATAACATATTTAATAAATAAGCCTTTGATAGTTGCTCGTAGTGTGAGGTCTGTAGATTTTTTTATTTAGAAACATTACACATAAGCTTCAATAAAAATAATATCTAACTACTGTACCTATTTACCTTGCTTGGAATATGTGCGCACTTTAAAAACATTCTGTTAATCAAACAAACTTTGACATACTAAAAAGGGAAGGGAAATTTTTACTCATTGGGGGTAGCCACCTTTTCTTTTGTAGTTAGGAGATTTTGTTCTTAGTAGGAAACTATATGATTATTTTGAAGGAAATAAATTTGCATACAAAAAAAGTTTTTCATGCAATTTCTTTGCAATGTCATTCGCCATAACATTGAGTTCATGCATGCAATTCGACGCAAAGTGGTAAATATCTACAGATTATGCTAATATTTGACCTCGCAACCTCTTGAATCTGCAACCTCTTACGTTTCAACCGGTTCATTTATATTTGAGATGGTGGAACAGTTCTGCACTGATGCCCCCACAGAAAAGTGTACCCAATAGAAGGGAAATGCGTGAGAATTTATTTCCGAAACGCTGTCGCCGGTTTGTTTCTTCCTCTTCCTCACCCACATTACACTAATATGTTTTAGTTTTTTCACGCGCAAAATGCGTCGCTGCCATGGTATGCACACAAATATAGGTGTGTGACGTGGGATTCTAGTCCCTCTAATGTGGGTGATAGACGTACGGACTTTGAGTACGCAGGTTTTAAGATCGCCAACTTACTCGGCTCGACGACACGTGAAGCTTGATCACACTGTATTGTGATATCGTCGATAGAAAAAGCTGTGTTAAATAGGAATTATATCATGTAACATTTAAAAAAATAAAAAAAAAAACAAATCGAAAGGTGTGGGTAAAGAATTTGCTTTGTACGAGCGAAATTTCAAGCGTCGGATTGCCAACGAACTTACTCGGCGGTTTTAAAGTACACCTAATTAGAGTGACACACCAGCAAAAAAGGCCGTCGAGCCACAGGTTCGCGAACTTACTCGCACGTCTATCACCCCTTTAAGGTTAGGCTCAGCAAACGATTCGACATTTCCTGAATAAATTAACTGAACTGAACTGACCAACTCAAATTGACAAATTCCATTCAAATGTTTCTCAGTTTATCCATGAAAATCTTTTTGAATCGATTTCGTCTCATTTCACGCATAAGTTACACTATTATCGCTTACAATTCAATTTACATGTATACATTACCATGATAATTCATATTAAGTATACGTTTATACCACTGACCGTGAATATTATTGCTTCTAGAAAAATAATAGTTGTTTTTCTTGATTGATTCGATGTTTTACAAGAATCAATAACATATAGTACTGTACTCTGTTAGATTGGTTATTATTTGTTAGTTAACTCTCTTGTAAAGTTTCACTTCCATCTTTGGAAACCCAAGCCCATCTTACCGGTCCACCCTGCTAAATAACGGCCTGCTGATTGCAGCATAGCGCAGCCTCACACGGTGCGAGAAAAGCTGTGCCCTGTGATCCCCAACAAGCATGCCCATCATGGGGAATATCCCCCCTCTTATTAGGGGAGGTCCATGTCCAGCGGTCGACAGATATAGGCTGGGTTTGTTATTGTTTTTGAACTCTCTTGAGTCGTGAGTATCAGGAACTATAAATAAATAAATAATGCTAGACAATATCACACAGCATCATGTAGCCCCAAACTAAGCAGAGATGTGTATTATTATAAATTAACCATATCATGACTGATAATACTACATGTATATATTTTTTGTAAATACATACATATTGTACAAAGAAAACACCTGAGACAGACCTGAGACAAATATTTGCAGATCATACAATCATTAGTCTCGCGGCAATCGCCCACTACGCCACAAAGGTCGTCGATGAGGATGTCTTGTTACTAGAACACCTAAACCTGTTCTGTTTTTCCAAAATCTGTAATGCAGTTCAGAATATCTCAGAAAGTTATGGATGGTCTCCTACAAACGTTTTTTTTTTAAGTTTAACGATGAACTATAACGAAAATCTACCCTGTATTGACACATTTGAGGAAGGGATGTTTTTATATACGCTTAAAGCACATTGAGAAAAGTGTATGTAAGGGTAGCACACATAAGCAGGCCGGTATAGTCGGTTCGGCAGTAATTGTCGAACAAAAAAGCCGATGCGAAGTAATTACTGCACTTGTTCGGCTTGTGCCGATTGGGTAGTTCATTCGGGTCGACACATCATTCGATTCGGCAGTACTTGTGACGTTCGACTCCAATCGGTTTTCATTCACACGCACATTCTTAGCTGAACTAAAATCTAAGCCAAGCGTGATACCCGAACATTCAACTACATATATTCGGTTTGCCCGCCCGGCTTTGCCGATGACTGCCGGCCCGCTGATGTTGCCAGCCTAGTGAAAGCTTAGCGGCCTTTTCTCGAACATTCACCTACATACATTCGATTTTACCGCTCGGCTGTGCCGATTAATGCCGGCCCGATTATGTGTATAGCTACCCTAAGAAAGCGTGAGTCTGTTTGATCGAACTGAAAGTTTTTAAAATATTTTTATTTACAGAAACCCACAGAACAAATATCGGAAAAAGTGGAGGTATTCACAGAATCACGCAAGGATAAACTGAACCGCGTGCGATTGGTCGAAGCTGAGAAGGCGAAGCTCGAGCAGCCAATGAAAGAGGCGGTCGATCTCATGAACATGACTAATCAGTCGACGCGCACTCGGAATCAATTGCTGCAGAAATACTCGTGAGTAATTATTTAAATTCAGAAATTTGAATTTATTATTGGAATAAAACGTTTTAATAGTTTATGTAGCACTAGCAATAGGGAAACATTGTGGTTATGATGATGATGATGAAGTATTATAATGTTACCTCTATTTTTAGGTACGAAATAAAGAAGATGATAACAGCAAGAGAGGCTGATAAGGCACTTATACAGGCGCGTTTGGATGAAATAGATGAAAAACTGAAAGAAATAACCCAAGAGTTGGAGGCAAAGAACGCTGAACTCAAGGAAGGGACCAAGTAAGTAACTACAATAACATCCTTTATCAGTCCGCTGCTGGACATAGGCCTCCCCTAATAAAGGGGGATATGCCCATAATACCCACGCTGGGCATGCGGGTCGGGAATCGCAGGGCACAGCTTCTCGCAGCCGACGCTGTTGCCCGTCAGCGGTCAGGGGAGCTGTGCCGGTGTTAGGCTGCGCTATGCCACAATCAGCCGCCGTCAGAGTCCCGTTTGTAAATAAATAAAAATGTCAATAAAAGATAATTCAAAACAACACATCTCAATTAAGATGTTTCACATCAAAAATATAAATAAATAATGCTGGACCATCACACAGCATCATGTAGTCCCAAAGTAAGCAGAGCTTGTGTTATGGGAACCACATGGTTGATATATTACATATATACTTTTTTTTTTCTAAATACATACATATCATACATAGTATATATGTAGTGTATATGTGTAGTATATCATATATAATATTTGACGTTGACGTTAACAAACTTTAAATACCTATCTTACAGAAAGTACGATGTACTGCAAAAGAAGAAAGAGAGTGTAGCGGAGCAACTGCATTCTTGCAAGAAGAAACTGGTAACCGTACAAGCGGATAGCACTCAAGGCAACAAGAAGAAGAAGAATTTGGAACAGCTGCTCGAACAGGAGAGGGGGAAGCTGATTGAGTATGAGCTGGTAAGGAAAGGTTTAGGGGTTTTGTGTCAGTTAAGAAGTCTATGGTTTCTTGTGTTCATAGTGTTAGCCTACACTTCAGGGAAAATCTAAGAATTTTATATATCCCAAAAATTATGATTCAGGCGGGTTTTGAATCTAAATAAATTACTAAATTGAATGTACTAAACTATTAGTCATAGAGCAGGCTTTGAAACTGCAACGTTTCCCCTGTAGGTGGAGACAACGGCGCTTAGCTGTGGCCTGAAAATTTCGATAAGGCGAGGAGTTGACTCGGTAGCGCAGTTGGTTAGCGCGTCCCGGTATTGATGGTAAGGGCGCGGGTTCAAATCCCGCCTGAGTCAAACTTTTGGGATATATAAAAAGTTAAGTAGCCTGTCTTGCACTCTAGCCTCATTCATAAGTTCTATAAACCTCAGATTGTATTTTGAATAGTAATTGCGTCCTCCCGTCACGACATACGGAGATGACACACACAATTCGGCTAGTACACCAGTTTAAAGTCGCTCAGCGAGCTATGGAACTAGCTAAGTGTTAGCTTCTACAGATATTCCAAGGTCAAAGGAAAAAAATCGATATATTGCAAATATCATGTTTCCTAATGGGTCTTGTGCTATATATCCTACCTACGATAAGTAGATTTTGTGACAAGTTTTAGAGTGCTCAAATAAAGGTATATACAAGTTTATAGCCTACTATATCTCATTCATTTAGGGGAGGCCTACGTCCAGCAGTGGACTGCTATAGGCTAATGATGATGATGATGATCTCTCATTCCGAGATTCTTGCCCTAATTTGACAAAGTTTCTTGGACTACAAGGTATTTTATTTTATTTGACCTTTTAATGACGGGACACTTGGTTGTCAGTGGGGACTTTACAATAGTGGGCATACAATTTTGATGAACTTTCAGTTGACTTTATTTTGCGCATTGAAAATTTTATATAATTTGTTTTATCGGTGTTTAGTGTTAGTAGGTTTTCCTGAAGCCAATTATTTACAATATTGAATCTGAATTGCGCATGCTTTTAGACTTCTTTTTGAGATTCAGCTGAAAACAATAGAGGTATGGAAGTGTTGTATTGCAAATTCTTGTTTCTAGATCCCGGACAAGAATACAAGAGAGATTGCTGATTGCGAGAAACTGCTGGAGAAACACAAAGAGAACAAGCGAAAGGCTGATGATGACCTGCAGACTGTTTTGGCCGGTGTAAGGTAAGTAAATCATGCTGGACACTGTAGTTGTACCGCTACCGCTGTACCACTCCTTAAGGAATCGTCGAGGTTGGGGCCTAATTTACCTCATGTGCGTCCGATATAAACGTCCTTTCCCTCGCTTCTAGCTCCAAACTAAGCAGAGCTTGTATTATAGGAACCACACGTCTGATACACGTTTTTTTTTTACTTATGTTTTCTATAAATGTAGGTACATTATTTCAAACTTATATTCCTACTAAACTACAAACATAGGTACCTACACTAAAATTATTTGAAGAGAACTCGGCAAATCGCTGTGACCCTGCTATACAGACTACTAAGACCCAGTGTGGGGAACAAAGGTTAAATACATATCTCTAAATTGTTCAAGTCATATGTTTATATATTAAATAATGTTTGTACCACTACACCTATTTGAAACAAATAAACTTATCTTATTATACTTAGAAAACACCCAGACCAAAGACAAATACTGCTGGACATTATCACATAGCATCATCAGCTCCTAAAGTAAGCAGAGATAAGATAAGATAAGATAAGATAATTTATTTCACACAAAAACTAAATATACTTACATAGTACCTTACTTATGTGCTATTTCTAGAGGCAACATTATCTATAGAAAGACAAAAATAGCGCAGGCACTATGTGGCTCAGAGTTCTTACCTCCCGTGCTAGTTGTCAACTGTGTTTTATTATGAAACCACACGACTGTTAAACTACATATTCTTTTTTCTATAAATACATCCACCACACCAGCTTATATCAGTCCACTGCTGGACATAGGCCTTCCCTAATAGTATAGAATAAAATAGAACCAGAGTTTGTATTTCTACAAATATTATCAACAAACGCGTGTCACGGGTTGTAACGAGCTCCAACCCCCATCTTCCGGAACTCAAGCCATCCTCACCTGTCCGTGGTGCACCCTGCTAACTAACAAACGGGGCTCTGGCGGAGGCTGATTGCGGCATAGCGCAGCCTAACACTGCCACAGCTTCATCCCTTGGCCGCAGACAGGCAGCAGCGTCGGCTGCGAGAAGCTCTGCTCTGCAATTCCCAACCCGCATGCCCAGCGTGGAGATTATGGGCATATCCCCCTTTATTAGAAAAGGTCTTTGTTCAGCAGTGGTCTGATATAGACTGGTGTGTGGTGGATTTTGAACAGAAGAAATCACAAAGTTTGCAAATAAAGGTCTGGTGCGTCGGCACGTATGTTAATTAGCACTATTATTACACTTATTTAGCACTAAGAAAATGAATAAAGATTATTTATTTTTATTTATTTCGGTGTGCAACTGAGTAACTAAATGAGGGCTCTGGTCCCATTGATATCTTATGAGTACGAATTTTCAGGGAGCAAACTAAAGGCCTACAAGAGAACAAGGACCGTCTTCAAGCCAAACTCATGGGCCTCAAGCGAATAGTCGACGAAGCTAACAAGTCCTTCAAATTGGCTGAATCAGAGTTGAAGATCTACCTCAGCACGGAACAGAAAGAGTCTGAGAAACTAGAGAAGATGAAGGAGAGTTATGAGAAGGCTAAAAAAGATTTGGATGAGAAGAAACGGTGAGAAAACATATATACCCCCCTTATTCATAACCAAATCCATTTTATAACGGCCCGATAATGTAAGCTTGTACCTTACATTTAAATGTAAATAAAGCCAGGGATACACATGCATACACACACTAGCATACCACCTCCTTGCACGTACCAGCTACTGTCATGTGTATATGCTGACTGGTATGCCTGTAACTGGCATACATGTAGATAGCACGACACTTGATTTACTTTGCATGCCCGTTGAGGGAGAGGACGCGGGGAGTTAATGGCACGTGTGAACAGAAGCAACAGCTACGGGCATACCAGTAGCTCACTCGTTGTTGACGTAGGTGCACGTTTTTTGTTTCGCGCAAGAATAGGTACGAGTGACTCTAACGAACTGTCCTGTGTATACGCGATGGGAATACTGGCACACAAGGGTACAACTTGCATGCCAGTATTACTTGCAAATGTATCCGCAGTGAGCCAGTTACTCGTGCATGCCCGTAACTTTTATGCCAGCTGCTTTCTCAATTTACTGGCATGTGTATCCCCGGCTTAAAAAGAAGTGACATGATGTTTTAACGCCTTTTAGCTATCTGAGATTTAGAGAACTGTTATAAATAGGATGATAAGTGTTTATTAGGCGACGCGGTCGCAACTTCGTTCGCGTGATTCTCCTCTCTCGTCAGACAATTTAGTTCTTAGAATATTATAAAAAGAATGATTGTAAAAAAAATATTATTAGTAGGAGCGATTGTAAAAGTCCCATAAATAGTAGGAACGATAGTACAAGTTTTTTTTAATTTTTTTAATTAGTACGGGCCAGCTCTTGACCTCGCGGCTTGCGTGGGCAAGGATGAGGTCTACGATGGGACGAGCTTTCCCAAAAGATGCCTATTAGCTCTCTTTTTGAAGCTGTTAGGTTCGTAAGAGAATAGGCAACATAAGTCCAATAAAACTTATATTATTAGTAGGAACGATTGTAAAAGTCCCATAAAATTGTGTTTTACGAAATAGTCACGTTGTTTTGAATAACTTATATTTCCAGCATTCAACAGCAGCTATCTTCGACGTTACCTGACAATGAGCGGGAACTGAACCAACTACAATCACAGTTGCAAAATATCAAGCAAGAGGAGTCTTCGGTGTTGAATGAAACTAGATCATTGAGGTAAATGCACTGCTGGACATAGACCTCCCCTAATAAAGGGGATAGGCCAATAATCCCCACTCTGGGCATGCTGGTTGGGGATCACAGAGCACAGCTTCTCGCAGCCGACGCTGTTGCCTGTCGGCGGTCTGAGAATTTGTGCCGGTGTCAGGCTGCGCTATGCCGCAATCAGCAGCCGCTTAAGCCTAGTTCTTTAGTTAGCTGGTTGCACCACGGGCAGGTGATAATGGCTCAGGTTCCGGAGACTTATACCCCATTGCGTATGGCATTAGGTTAACTACTTTGACATTATTTTCCTGGAATGATCCGTAATGGCCTAGTCGGATGTACTGTCTCCTGATTCGCAGATCGTGGGTTCGAATTTCGGCCGTGCACCAATCGATTTTCTTTCTCGAAAAAATTATGTGTGCATTACCACTTGCTCAAAACGGTGAAATAACATCATGAGATAACCTCCTTTTATTTTGAAGTCGGTAAAAACCCGCGTCTTATTCTCTTATTGACCATGATTTTCGTTTAAAATTATGGTTTTCAATCTCATCCCGGGAGTAAACCGGGTTTTTTATTAATATTTATTATTGTCAGGTCGCAATTGGAAGAATCCCGGCAGGCTATGTCTGCGAACAAATCCCGTGGTCGAGTACTAGACTCGCTTATGAGGGAGAAAAAAAACGGAAACCTGCCCGGCATTTTCGGCAGAATGGTAAGTTTAACATACTACAACACCAGCCTATTCAGTCTACTGCTGGACATATCCCTCCCCTATAAGTAGGGGGACATGCCCATAATCGCCATGCTGGACATCACAGGGCACAGCTTTTTGCACGGCCGACATACTAAAAATAATATTATTTTACGCTGTATGTATTTATTTTATTCGGAGGTGGAGTTTGGGTAGGTTAGTAGAAAATAAAAGCTTTATCACCGATTCTGAAATCTTTTCGCTAAAAAATCTCTTGTGATATTTTTAGTCATAGGATTTTAATGATATTTGACGGAATAAGTTTTTGTTATTTTTACCGTTTTAGGTTTTAGAGATTACAAGTTATTATAATAGCCTATATTTTATTACTTGGTTCAAAAAATACAAGCTCTACTTTAAACTCTAACTCTTAATAAACACTTCGTGCAATTTCAATCCAAAGCGTCGAATCAATCCGAACCGAACTAATGCAGTAACATAATTTAATGCTGTGGGATAAATGTTTGCAAGTTCTAGATATTTGTCTCGGGTCTGGGTGTTTTCTATGCATTATATGTATGTATTTTTTAAAAAAAAAACTATTTAAGTAGTAGTATTTCGGGTAAAAATAAGATGTTTAAAAAATACCTTAATTTAACATCTTTTACTAATCATAATTAGTTTAAAATCAACCCTAGAAGGTTGATTTTAAACTCAATTATGATTGACTGACTGAAGATGTTAAATTATAGATATAATATGGGCCCCAAAGAATCACTTAGAACTAAGTTTAAAGAAATAAATGTTATGACTGTGCCGTGCCAATATATGTACGAACTGTATGTCCGAAAAAATATCAAATTTGTTTAAGAAAAATAGCGACAATCATAATGTTAACACTAGAAATAAAGATAAACTAGCTGTTCTTAATGTAAGGCTCCATAAAGTTAGCCAATCATTTAAAGGGCAAAACGTACGGTTTTTTAACAAAATCCCAAATGATATGCTCAATTTATCTGTAAATAAATTCAAAAATGTTGTTAAACGTAACCTCTGTAATAAAGCTTATTATAAAATTTATGATTATTTCGATGACAAAAAAGCTTGGGATGAAACTGTCTCCAACTCCCTCAAAAACAATGTAAATAATAAACTTTGTAAAAAAACAAGACTTTAAATGTAAAATGTAAAACGGCAAATAACTTTTGTACCAGTGACTGTGCATCGATTAGAAAAATTTAAATCTAATTTGTTAAATAGAAAATTAGAAAAATTTCATATCAAAATAATAGATTATTATTTTGATATGAAAATTGTCCTTTTCATATCAAAATAATAATCCAAATTATTTATATAATTCTTTTTTTAATAATTTTATCAAAGAATTTAGCTCAATATTTAAACCTAAATCGATCATGGTCTCTGACAGTCCTACATTCTGTGAGTGGGCAACAGTAGGAATTCACATAAGCAGACAAAGAATGTATGAGCTTTACAGTGAAAAACAGTATAATTTTAGTGAAGAGTTTAAAGATAAAGTTAAAAATTACTCAAAAAATTTAAAAAATGTATGTCGCGCGGCTAAGTCTAATTATATTAGTTAAAAAATTAGAAGCAGTAGTAATAAAATTAAAACCACTTGGAAAATAATAAACAGTGAGACTGGAAAAGTCAAACATGACATTAAGGAGTATAAATTAAATATTGGTAATACCATCATCAAACAAGATGGTGATGTTGCCAAAGCATTCGAATCCTTTTTTACAGACATTCCAGTTGCTACCTTCTCAACAAGATCCTTAAACTCTTCTCCTATAATTTATAATTAACCAGGAAACTAGATCACTATGGCGTCAGGGGTATGGCTTTAGCCCTTCTCACTTCTTACCTATCTGACAGAATACAGAAAGTAGACGTAAATGGAAAATGTTCTCCGGGATCTGTAGTAAAGATGGGTGTTCCGCAAGGGTCAATACTTGGACCATTTTTATTTTTAATTTACATCAACGACCTACCTCAACTTGTGAGAGACAACCACGAAATTGTATTGTTTGCAGATGACACGTCACTTTTATTTAAATTAAAGCGACGGCAGACCAATTTTGACGACGTGAACAATGCAATAGCGAACGTTGTTAACTGGTTCGATGTAAATAATTTATTACTGAACAAGACTAAAACAAAATGTATGAGATTTATATTACCAAATGTTAAACAAGTTAAACCTAACATTAAAATAAAAGATGAAGATCTAAATCTTGTGGACAGTACTGTATTTTTAGGCATAACTTTAGATAATAAGCTTCAATGGGGCGCTCACATAGATGGGTTGTCGAACAGACTCAGTTCTGCAGCATACGCAGTCAAAAGAATTCGTCAACTTACTGACGTAGAAACGGCTTGACTAGTTTATTTCAGCGACTTCCATAGCATTATGTCGTACGGAATTTTGTTGTGGGGGAATGCTGCAGATATCAATACCATATTTGTGTTGCAGAAGAGGGCTGTTCGTGCAATTTATAATATGGGCCCCAGAGAATCACTTAGAACTAAGTTTAAAGAAATAAATGTTATGACAGTGCCGTGCCAATATATATATGAAAACTTAATGTATGTCCGAAAGCATATTAACATGTTCAAGAAAAATAGCGACTATCATAATGTTAACACTAGAAATAAAGATAAACTAGCTGTTCCCACTGTAAGGCTCCATAAAGTTAGTCAATCTTTTAAAGGGATGTCTGTACGATTTTTTAACAAAATCCCAAATGATGTGATTAATCTATCTGTAAATAAATTCAAAAATGTTGTTAAACGTAATCTATGTAATAAAGCTTATTATAAAATATCTGATTATTTAGATGACAAAAAAGCTTGGGATGAAACTGCCTCCAACTCCATCAAAAAGAATGTAATAGATATTAAGTACAATGACGTTAAAAAAATATAAGCCAAGCAGAGTTTCTTGCCAATTCTTCTCTGTTTGGTCACGTTACGAATTGGTGGTAAATTAAAAAAAAATGACGTTTCTAAGTGTACTAAACAGTTCCTACTGAATAAAAGAATTTTGACTTTTTGACTTTTGACTTTTGACTTTTTAAAAAAATATAAGCCAAGCAGAGTTTCTTGCCAATTCTTCTCTGTTTGGTCACGTTACGAATTGGTGTAAATTCAAATTAAAAAAATTGACACGTTTCAAAGTGTACTGTATGTGCTTATTGAATAAACTTATTTTGATTTAGATTTTTGATTATGATTGAGGTATTTTGTTAACGTCTTATTTTTACCAGAAATATTGGATGTCTCATAAATACTCCGCTTGACCCAATCATGTGGTACCTATAATACAAGCTCTGCTTAGTTAGGGGCTACATGATGCTATGTGATAGTGTCCAGCATTTATATTATTTTTTATTGTGGTGTAGAATTTGTTCAGCTCTTCTCTTATTAGAGCTGGGATAGAACTGATGTGCACGGGATGATGATGGGCCTGATGTACTATCAGCGACAAGTCTACCTTACCAATTTTAAAATAGTTTCGCTTGCAAGCAGTTTAGCTAGCTGATTCCGCCTTTTTCTTTGTCCACTTATTTTAACCAATCTTAGACAACCTCTGTGTATTTTTAAGAAAGACCTTTGTTTTTACGACTCTTCGATTTTCAGTAGAGCCTCTACTAGTATTTAAAATTTGATAAGGCGGTGCTAGCAGATAGTCGCTGCACAGAAAATGCACCCTTATGATAGTAAAGTAGATTGTCGCTGATAGTACCTAGGACCAAATGCAGATCAGAGGTTGGTGTGTGATGGACACCAGAGCTTATTTGAAAATTGGTAGATGCGTCCGTTTGCAAGAACATGCGAACAAGTCGGCAGGTATTTAGCATTACTGCCTTTTTATTATTATTTCAAGGTGCCACAACAGATCTTTGTTCCCCTGAAGTTAGGCTCAAATCAAATCAAATCAAATTATTTATTGCGTTCATGTTGTTTACAGAGGTTTTAAATTCTATGCATAGTTTCAACATGAACCCTGTTAGAGCATAGCAAAATTTAGGCATCTTGCTAGGTGGCATAATATAATAAAAAAAATCTTACTAACTAAAATACATTATAACTAAAATTGCACAAAAAATCAAATAAGTAGGTAAGTAGGTAATTTACCATTTAACTTAAATCATAATTAACATTTTTGAATCTCATTTTTGGCTCAGCAATCGGTTCGACCAATCCTAGTACTATCTGACCCAAAAATAGGAACAACTTATGTAGATTCGTTGCAGTTGCAGCTAGCTTCAATGGGACATACATACAAACTTTCAGGGTGACCTAGGCGGCATCGATGCTAAATACGACGTCGCCATTTCGACCTGTTGCGGCGCGTTAGACAACATCGTGGTAGATTCCGTGGAGACCGCGCAGGCTTGTGTCGAGTACCTCAGGCGAAACGACGTCGGCCGAGCCACCTTTATAGCGCTCGACAAGCAGACGCATCTGAAGCAGTACTACGAGAGGCGACAGAAATTGTAAGTACTTATCTTTACTTGTAAGCTTTACTTGTAACGACGTCGGCCGAGCCACCTTCATAGCGCTCGACAAGCAGACGCATCTGAAGCAGTACTACGAGAGGCGACAGAAATTGTAAGTACTTATCTTTACTTGTAAGCTTTACTTGTAACGACGTCGGCCGAGCCACCTTCATAGCGCTCGACAAGCAGACGCATCTGAAGCAGTACTACGAGAGGCGACAGAAATTGTAAGTACTTATCTTTACTTGTAAGCTTTACTTGTAACGACGTCGGCCGAGCCACCTTCATAGCGCTCGACAAGCAGACGCATCTGAAGCAGTACTACGAGAGGCGACAGAAATTGTAAGTACTTATCTTTACTTGTAAGCTTTACTTGTAACGACGTCGGCCGAGCCACCTTCATAGCGCTCGACAAGCAGACGCATCTGAAGCAGTACTACGAGAGGCGACAGAAATTGTAAGTACTTATCTTTACTTGTAAGCTTTACTTGTAACGACGTCGGCCGAGCCACCTTCATAGCGCTCGTGAAGAAGACTCATATGAGGCTACACAAATTGTAAGTGCTTTTACACCATGGGATTTTAAATTTAGAAATGTGGCGAATATAACTCAGGCAGTCTACCAAAGTTATATTCCGCACATTTCTAGCCGATTACATTTGCCGAGAAGTGGTCAAGCGCGAGCGGCACTCAAGAACCGTTTACCCCAATGTTCGGTTCGGTTCTTCTTTACGAAAAATACGAAAGTGAAATTTCTTCTCTTGCAGCCCAGAGAACGCGCCCCGTCTGTTCGACCTGATCAAAGTGAAGGACGAGCGAGTGTTGCCTGCGTTCTACTTCTCTCTGCGCGACACTCTGGTGGCCAACGATCTGGACCAGGCCTCCAGGATCGCATACGGAGCTACCCGCTACAGGGTCGTCACTCTCAATGGGGATGTCATTGAGATTGCCGGTAAGTTGTCACAAGTCTATCAACAAGTCAATCCTAGTACAATCCGACCCAAAAATAGGAGCAACGTCGCTACTTTAAAAAAAATACGATTCAAACTGTACTATACATTTCTTATTGAATAATCACTTGCAGCCAACTTCAAAGGGCGAAAAATACGTTGTAAAAGTAGTTCATAAGACAGGGACAAGCTTACTTTATCGAGCGTTATAAAATATAATTTGGTTATAAATAAAGGGGTAGTAAACAGTAGACGCTGTTTTCCGGGACCGTTGTGTTCAACCACAAAACACAGGACAATGCATGTATGTATGGCGCTCGGTACCAAGACTAAAGTGAGTGCGTCAAAACCAAACCAATCAGTTTTTAGTCTATTTTACTTAAAAATGCGGCTAACCGTGCTAGCAACTTTAATTCGTGACGCGGGCAAAGGATTGCTCCGTATGTCTCATCTCTGTTTAGCTGATGGATGATTCTATATATTTCTAAGTAGGTAGGCACTATTTTAGCCATCCCCTTTTTTATCTTGTTCACTTCTTTATAATGATCCTGTAAGTTATGAGTACTTACCGAACTACCTTAGTTATGTGCCTACTTAAATCTGTTCTGTACTTAGTTTTATTGTTTACGTACTGCATGACTGTATTTTTCTGGAGTAATAAATAAATATGTAAATATTCAGCCGTGCGGGCGGAATAGCAATATGGGCCGTTCAAAATTTTCTAAGAATTTGGTTGTGTTCCGTAATACCAAAATTATGACTAAAAACTGTATGTATTCTTTACAAAGTATTATTCTGTAACTAGATAATATAAGCTTCACAAACTACACGTAAGATATTGTTGTTTTTAATACGGAAGAAAAGTGGTCAATTTTGGCATAAAATTATGCAAAATTTTATTGGCTTTTATTTTATTTTAGGTAAATATTTTGTAAAAAATACTATCTAGGAACCTAGATAAATACAAGTGGAATACAAATAATACAATAATATAATCGAAATATGCTTGAATTAGAAATAATTTTGGTATTACGTTTTTATGGGCAATGCGTCATCCGGAGGCACCTTAATTTACAGTTATAATTAGTGGCCTTTAGATAATTTAATGATAATGTAATGTCTAAATAATTAAAAATGAGGGTTGTTGCCAACGATAGTTTTCATAGTAACAATGGTTGTTGCAGTCTAATGGTGCGCGCGGCGGAAACCAAATCAACAAAATATTTATTTACTTGATCATGAATCCCGTCGTTGTGTAAAACTAAAGAAAATGTTAATGTCATTTATTAAATAATAAATGTTATGGGATACGTTTGGGTTTAACACAATCGGGTAAGGGTTCTCGGCATTCTCCTTTAATTCAATTTCATGGGTTTGTCTGGGGAGTAATTATTTAAATCTATTATTTGTATATCAATTACTATTCACTATTACTTCACCATTATTTGGCAAGAACGTGTACAAAGCTGGCAAGAGTGGAGGGTGGAGGGGGAGACCTTTGCCAGGCCAGTCTCACTCCGCACTTTAGGTACGATGCTATAAGTACATCGACGGGCCTCGACAGCGGCCCGTAGGTTAGTACGCGTCAAAAAAGATTAGAGTTACGTATAGAAAAGGATTCAAGGTATAGGTGACTATAAAATGTTTTAGATACGAGCTGAATAACACTTTATTGCGTCGCAGCTAAAGTCGTGAAACTTCTGTTCCTTTTTCTATTCTGTGCCTTTGCGTGGATAGCCTAGGCTAATGATATTATTTTTTCGACTCGGATCGTCCCACTGGGCAAAGGTCTTCCCCAAATTCCGCCAACCCTTTGCCCTTTGAGACATCCCACTACCCTCTCTCGAAGGCTTCAAATTCGCCCCGCCAACGTTTTCTTGACCGACCACGAATAATAATTAATAAATAATAATTATGAATTAATTCTAGGTACAATGTCTGGCGGCGGCAAGTCTACGATGCGAGGCAGAATGTCCAGTTCAGTGCAGCAAGATACAAGCGAACAGGATCCCGCGGCAATTCAAGCTAACGAGAGGAAACTCGCCTCGTTAGAGGAAAGGTGCAGTATAATTTTATTACATCTAAGCATATTTGAAGCTATAAAAACCAATAAATACTGTGTTTAATTTCTATAATAGTATAAAAAATAACCAAGATACAGAGGTTATATTTAAATAAATCTGCTTACTTAATACTTGAACTGCCCCTTATTTATATTTAATTATGGCGGTTTGCTACCTGTAATTCGTTACCCTACCAATATTATAAAGGAAAAATTTTGTAAAAGATTGTTAGATGGCCACATCCCCATGTTAAATATTTATTCAAAATTCACGCCAATAGGAATGGGTTGATCTGAAATTTTGTACATAGCATTTTCGCGCTTTGGATGACAAGTTATAGGAACGGGTTGATTCGAAATTTTTGGACATCATTTTGGGTAACTGTTTAGATACATTTGTATACCTTAGGTTATTTGTTTTCCAGATTGTCAGAACTCCGTTCCCAACAAGCCAGTATAGAGGACACGTTAGCGACACTAAAAACTACCGTCCGAGAGGGGAAAATAACACTCGATAAAGTCAATATTGAGTTAAGAAGTTTGACAGAGCAAGTGCCGCTTATTAAAGTAAGATACAAAATTATTTGGTTTTTAAATAAATAATAAATAAAAACCGTTTATTACAGACCATAGTCCATAAAAATGGTTAAACTTAAAACATAAATAGATTAAAATTACTAAATAATTGAATTCAAATTACAAAATAAATTAAATTAAAATTAAAAAAGAAATTAAATTAAAATGACAAAAAAAATACAAAATAAATAAAAAACTGTTAATTAAAATTACAATATAAATTACAAGGTCAATATATTAAAATTACAAAATAAATTATGATAAAATTACAAATTAAATTAAATTGACTATTGAAAACTGGACCATAACACAAAATTACTTGGCAAATGCATTTTTTTATTATACCTGAATACGGAACTTGGACAAGTTTCACCTGAATTTAAATGATCATTACTTAACTTTAACTTAAGTATTAATTTATTATGTTTTAGTATTGGTTGTTATAGCAGCAACAGAAACATATCATCTGTGGAAATTTTAACGGTCTAGCTATCACGGTTTATGAGATACAGCCTGGTAACAGACAGAAATACGGACAGTGCAGTCCTGGGCCCCGTTTCTACCCTTTGGATACAGAACCCTAAAACATAGCCGGAACCCTACGATTTAGTTTTTGAACACTGCTTGAAATGGACACCTCAGCATCAAGCTGCTCGTCTATAATTAATAATAATAATGATGATTGGTCTTGTAGAATATCTTGTAATTGATTTCTGCTAAGTCAAATTACAAGCAACCTATTAGTAACCTTTAGCAGTAGTAGAGCTCTTTATGAAGGGCTCGCCGGGAAAGTACTTGCACCATGCTTATTTCTGTGCCGTGAAGCAGCTGTGATGTGTTTCGGTTTGAATGGTGTGGGTGCCGGTAAAATTACAGGCACATGAGATATTGATGCCTCAAGTTGATGGACGCAGGGCGTTGCATCGTAGAGCACGTTCCAAACAAGCTAGGCCCATGTACGATGCAATGCTTTCTCATAGGTAATGGTTACCGCTTAAAATCAGGTAGACAGTGTGCTTGTTCAGTCTTCAGGTAACATTAAAAAATACTTAATTACATACATTTTCAGAATCAAATAAAACAGCAAGAAGCTAAAGCAGCGGCGAGTTGCGTGGATGAGAATCGCACGGCGAAGCTGGAAGCCGCGGTCGAAGAAGCTAAGGAGAGGTTGGATAAAGCGAGACGTAACGCCGGAGAGGTAAAATAAAAATAATAAATAGTGTTATACTAATCATCCATGTTTTGTACCTAACATTATGACTGCAATAAATAAATGAATATGAATATGAATATGAAAATATGTATAACACGGTTTTCCTAGTTAGGATACTATATTTGTTTATTGTTTTTACCCAACTGAAGTCCTCTTCAGTAAAAATAATAAGGGTCCAGTCAAGAGATCTGAAATTTATTGATCCTCAACCTTATCGTTCCGAAACGATTTTTGGAAATGTTTGTATGAGGAATAATATTATTTGAACTCACAAACTAAAACTTTGAAACTTTGCATAAATCCAAAATAGTGTGGATATAGGTAAGTATTATAATTGTGACAGTAACTTCGTCTGTCTGCAGTAATATTAGCATACAGATAGAAACTTGGAAAAGAACATCTTAGGCGACTTCATGTCGCAAAAACAAATCTTGAAGAGGGTGAGATAGGGGACGAAAGTTTGCATGGGGAACCAATCATTGCTCAAGTTAGAGATATAAAAGTTCGTCATACCTATAGTTTTTTAACCGGCTGTAGACTTATCCATCACACTACGTATCGGTAGGTAATGTAGTACTATGTATAGGTTTGTTATTTTTGTTCTGTTCAATTTAGGGTTCCGTCTATTATAATAACTATGTTTGGGAAAGATTTTACGTGAAAGCATGTGCTTACATACAAAAAGCGTACACCCAAACGAATTTGTGGGCGGGCCAGCTAGTACAATAATATAGTGGAAATATGCTTCAATTAGAAATCATTCTGGTATTACGTTTGTATGAGCAATTCGTTCTCCGGAGGCCCCTTAAGACCTAGTGTGGGGGAGAGATTACCTATGTTACATTCTTCAACTATAACTAACATTGTTTATATCGTAGTAACCATGTAAAAGATGCTTTTATTTGACATAAAAAAATAAATTCTTTATTTATTTTTAGTTTAATTTGTATCGTTCGTAGGTTGAGAAAGAAGTTCACGGCGTTGACGTTCAAATAAATGCGATCGCGGGCGGACGTGTGAAAGACGTGCAGAAACAGGTCGACGATCTGGCGAACAAAATCAGCAAGGTCACCACAGAAATTACCAAGCTGAAGGTCTCTATCAACACTAGCGTAAGGTATGATTTACAATTACTTAGATACTAGCATTAAGGTAAGTTATTGCTTAGTCTTTTTCACGAAAGAAGTCCCGCGGCAGTCAGCGGAACTAAAGCCAGTGTACGTTAAAACAACGAACATTTATGAAGAAATTCTAGACAGAGCAGATTATTTGCAACATATTTTAGTGTTGATTTTGCTTTTCTTTTGATTTTATTTCTATTCCATTTTAATATAAACACGACAGTGGCGCCACGTCTGCGGGACTTCGTGAAAAGAACTTATATTGTACTTTGATTTTATATCCATGTCCATAATATTATGTATCATCATCATCATCAGCCTATAGCAGTCCACTGCTGGACATAGGCTTCTCCTAATGAGCGCCATTGCGCCCTGTCCTGAGCTCGACGCATCCAGCTTCTACCAGCAGCCTTTCGTAGATCGTCACTCCGGAGGGCGTCCTACACTACGTTTGCCGAGCCGCGGTCTCCATATGGCCAGCCCACTGCCACTTCAGCTTGCTAATTCTCTGAGCATGTCGGATATACTCGTTACGGATTTTATCCTTCAGAGAAACTCCAAGCATCGCTCGTTCCATAGCTCGTTGAGTGACTTTAAACTGGTGGACTAGCCGTACTGTGAGTGTCCACGGTTCGGCCCCGTATGTCAGGACGCACTGATTGAAAACTTTCGTTTTCAAACATTGCGGTATGGGTGACTAGAAAACTCGACGTAGTTTTCCAAATGCTGCCCAACCCAGCTGAATCCTACTCTTGGCCTCCTTCTTCTTCGAAAAATCCATTGGTGCACGGCTGGGATTTGAACCCAAGACCTCCATATCTTAAGTCGGGTTACATACCACTAGGCCACCACAGCTCTCTTAGTTGTTGAAATGTTAGTTAGTACCTATATTTTTCGCCAAATGAAGGCAAAAAAATACTGCGTAAGCATTTGGTTGTCTGAATAAAAATGAGGACCGGTATCTCACGTTTTTCACACTACTAGGTAGGTACCTAATGATTGCGAAATGTAAAAAAAATACCTACATATTAGTCATTACCAATAGTAGGTACAGAATTGAAACTTTTTCTACCAAATGTTGCGTTCCATTTGAATGCGGTACTTTTACAAACAATTATAATGTAGATATTTTTTCATATACAATTTTTCTGCAATTGGTTGGTACCTGCCTACATAGCTAGGCATAGGCAGCACTTATTATGATTTTGATTAAGTAGACTGAGAACAATATAGCTAGTTTTTTTTTTATTTAACTTTAAGTAGGCAGTGTAGGTACCTACGTAGATATCTACTTAAAAACAGTCGGGTAGGTAGGTATAACAACACTAACATCCACCATCCACCAGCGCTGCTTCGCTCGCGGAGTAGCATTAAGCTGAGAGGAGACCTAATTTGGCCCACGCTTAGCACAGACAAAATCAGCTCCACAGTATCGGAATAGGATTTTAGGGATGGGTAGGCACGCGGACGGGTTTGTTTACCTATCAGTGTTTAGGTTACTTACCACTTTCCGCTTGTCTACCCAAACCTCCTATTTGTGTTGTTTTCTGTTTTAAATCTTGTTACTTTGTTCCTATGCCTATCTTGTTTGTGCTGTTACTCTTGTGTTAATTTAATTTTTGTGTTAATGTGTGCCAAATAAAGAGTTTATCTATCTATCTATCTATCTAACATCCAGTTTGCTATGCAGTTCAGTAGGTATAGGTAGACATATCGAAGTGGTAAGTCAGTACGCCTACCTCCTATAGGTAGTAGGTAGGTAGGTTACCTATATACCAAATAATTTTCTGACTAGGTAGGTAAATGTTATTAAAAAAACATTGTTTTAAAAAGGAAATAGGTAGCTATCTAGTAGGTACATAACTGGATAGTATAGCAATATACCTATACTATACCTACGTTCATACAAACATTTCGACGGAATCCAACCCGCAACCTCATACCTACGTCATACTTATCTGCAGCTCATACAAAAATTTGTCACGCTGCGGGTATCGAACCTGCAACCCCATACCTATGTCTAAGCCTAAGCTTCGTCAGGCCTCTTTCACTCCGCAGAATAGGTATAAAAATATACCTACGCATCGCCGGCCTTGCGAGCGTGGTTCGTGAGTCGGTTGCCGCGTTCTGCCCGGAACGAAAGTGTCCTTGAGCAGCCGCGGCATTTTAGTTTGTTTTCGTTAATGTACCTCTATTTTTCGCCAAATGAAGGCTAAAAAATACTGCACAGCATTTGGTTGCCTGAATAATAATAAGAAAATGTAAATAATACCAATAGTAGGTACAGAACTGAAAGTTTTATGCGTTGTTTAGATATCAAAGTCTCCCGTATTTACATAAGTAGGTAGGTACTTAGGTACAAGTTCTATTTGAATGCGGTACCTAGATAAATAAACGTATACATAATTTTATTATGTAGGTATTTTTTGGTAGGTATCTACCTACATAGTGCTGTAGTAAGTAGGTATTATGATTTTGATTATGTAGACTGAGAGCAAGATTAGAAACCCAAGCTAGGTACATTTTTATTTGGTTTAACTTTAAGTAGGCAGTGTAGGTTATCTACTTAAAAACAGTCGGGTAGGTAGGTGTAGGTAGACAAATCGATGTGGTAAGTTACCTAAAAGTAGGTGTACTAACAACTAAAACTAGATACCTAGGTTACCTACAAACCAAATGTTGTTTTTTTCTCTTGCAAATATCTAGGTAGGTATCTACCTACTAAAATTTCTCTTAAGATTTAGCATGATGTACCTACCTACCTTAAACAGTGATTATTCAGTTTTCGCACACAACACACCTAAACACTTAAGTAAGTGTTAAGGACACAAGTACCTACCTAGTAGGTATGCCTATTTTCTGAGTTCTTAATGCAGCTAGCCAGTGTAAAATAGTTTTCTGATCTAATACTAGGTAGGTAGATATTATTTGAATTATCATTGTTCCTAAAAATAAATAGGTGGCTAGGTAACTGGATAGTAAAATGTTCAACAACAACAGCCTATTCAGTCCACTGCTGGACATAGGCCTCCCCTATAAGAAAGGGGATATGCCCATAATCCCCACGCTGGGCATGCGGGTTGGGGATCGCAGGATACAGCTTCTCGCACCGCCGACGCTGCTGCCCGTCGGCGGCCAGGTTATTATTATTCGTCACAGAATAATTCTCAAGACAACCCTAACGTTACACGTGCCACGTCAGTAGAGATAGAGCTATACGATAGAAAGGAATGCAAGGTGTAGGTTAATATAAATGTTAGGCACTGAGTTCGGTGCGAGCTGAATAGCACTTTATTGCGTAGCAGCTAAAGTCGCTATTTATCTAAATGATTGCGCGGAGTGAAGCTTCTGTCCTCTCTGTATTCTGTGGCTTCGTCTAGTAGCAATATGCTCAAATTTGTTAAATGTAGCCTTAGTTAGCTTTTTTAGCATTGACAACATTGATAGATGTGTAAGTTTAATCAAGTTAATCTATTAATGATTAATGACTAACGTTTATAATCATGATTAAGATTACATAATTAATTTAATCAAATATGTACATAAATTGATTAAAAATTAAATTGATTAATGCCAACACTGTTTTTTAAATTCGGTTTTTTAGATTTTAGTTACTTCATAAATATTTTTTCATGGTAAGAAAATCCTTGGTACTTATATACCGGCAAGAGTTCTGAAACATTTGGATCGTATTCATGGCGAAGTCACGATAGTGATGAATTATCATCGTAGATAATATAAATCGTTAAGAATCCGGCGACCCTCGTTTGCAACTTCGATTCGAGGCGCATGCAAAAATCGCTTCCGGATATCGCTATCTCAGTTTAGCTGAAGGATGATTTAGCTGTGCGTGCGGGATAGCAATAGTAGTCGTTCAAAATTTGTTTTGAATTTGGTGGTGTTCCGTAAAACAAAAACTGATGACTGAAGTCTTTATGTATTGTACTCTTTACATATTATTTTTATTCTGTAAATAAATAATATAAACAACACGTTTTGTGCGATTCACACTTTATAACATGCTAGAGGAAATTGAAAAATCCACAAAGCAGTTACGTTCCTTATTTGCATGCAATTTACACCCCTTTGAGCTTTGTCAAACACTGATATAAATCGATCCGCAAGTAGATATTGCATGCAAATATGGAACTTAAATGCTTTGTGGATGTTTCAATTTCTTCTAGTATATTTTAAAATGCGCTTCGATGCTCTTGAATTGTACATTAAATATTGTTGTTTTAAATACGAAGAAAAGTGGTCAATTTTCTCATAAAAATGTGAAAAATGCTATTGGCCCTTATGTCATTTTAGGTAAGCATTTTTTTAAAAAAGCTATCCATAAACCTAGATAAATACTACTGGAATACAAATAATACAACAATAAAGTAGAAATAGGCGTGAATTAGAAATCATTTTAAAGGGCAATTCGTCCCGTCGGGGTCCCCTTAATCCTAAAAAATGTCATTGTGTTTTGTTTTATGTATGTATCTCGCATGAGATGGTCATAGAAATAGGGAATGTGCACTGGCGAAATGGGTCGACGATATCAGAAAAACCGTGGACGGCACTTGGGTCAGGCTAGCGCAGGATTGAAGCGAGTGGCATAATCAAAAGGAGGCCCTATGCCCAGAAGTGGGCCGAAAATGGCTGGTTGACGATGATGATGAGGTTTCTCGTAATAAAGTGTTCATTCATTCATTCAATCATTCATTAACTCAATCACTTATTCATTCAATCACTCATTCATTCAATCACTCATTTATTCAATCATTCATTTGTTCAATAATTCATTCAATAATCCATTCATTTAATCACTCATTCATTCAATTATTCATTTGTTCAATCATTCGTTCAATAATCCATTCAATCATTCATTCATCCAATCATTCATTCAACCATTCATTCAACCATTCATTCAATCATTCATGCAATCATACATTCAATCATACATTCAATCATAAATTCAATCATTCATTCAATCAATCATTCAATCGATAATTCATTTAATCATTCATTCATTGAGTCATTCATTCAATCATTCATTTAATCATTTATTCAAAGATTCATTCAATGTTCATCTCTCAATATACAGGAACGCAAAGAAATCCAAAGACAAGATAGCTCAGATGGATTCAGACTACACGGAGACTGAGAAGAATCTTGAGAGCCTTTCAACTCAGAAGAAACAACTCACATTGGAGATTTCAAATCTGCAGAAAGAATTGGAAGAGGTAATTCTTTTAAGCTGATACTTCTGGCTATATCTGCCGAAGGATCGTTGGGGTAAACGAGTTCTTGAGTGGAGACCGCGTGCTCAGAAACGCAGTGTAAAACACCCTCCGGCCAGGTGTAGAGACGAAAAGCTGGTAGAAGCTGGATGCATCAAGCTGTGCCGGTGACCGAGGGACTTAGCTGTGCCGGTGTTAGGCCGAGCTATGCCGCAATCTCTCTCTGAAGTGGCAGTGGGTTGGCCATATCTGCCGAAGAATTGATAACCGTTGGGGTAAACGAGTTCTTGAGTACCCGCGGCTCGACAAACGTAGTGTAGGAGGCCCTCCGGCCAGGTGGAGTGACGATCTGCGAATGGCTGCTGGTAGAGGCTGGATGCATCGAGCTGAGTACAGGGCGCAATGGCTCATTAGGGGAGGCCTATGTCCAGCAGTGGACTGCTATAGGCTGATGATGATGATGATGCCGCAATCAGCCGAAGCCAGAGCCCCGTCCGTTAGTTAGCATGGTTCACCACGAGCAGGTGAGGTTGGTTTGGATTCCGAAGATGGAGTTTGGAACGTCTTACACCCTTAAGGTCACAGCTCATTAGAGCCACCCGGCACCGTCTCCGCAGGGCGTCAACTTGTTGTTGCGTTGTCGACAGGTGGTCCACGGGTGAACGCCGCGTTATCACCAATAAACGTCTCGCAGTCAACCAGTGGACCACGCGGGGTTCACTCGTTGACTGCGAGTGAACGCCGTGGTCAACGAGTAGACGTCGCTTTTTCTACGAATTTTCGAGTATATGGCACAATTGGCACTAGGTCTACACGTGTGTTTCGTAATGTATTTCGTAATGATAAAGGAGAATGCCGAGAACCCGTACCAATTGCGTCAAAACCGAACGTATCCTAAAAAAAGTTATATATTTTATAAATGTCAATAACATTTTCTTTAGTTTTACACACCGACGGGATTAATAATCGAATAAAAATATTTTTTGTTGATTTGGTTTCCGCCGCACGCCGCCATTAGACTGCAACAACCAATGATATATACGTTACTATGGCAACAAACATTTATGTAAAGTGTTACTATGGCAATAACCCTCATTTTCAATTAATTTGACAGTAGAATCAACTAAAAACTTATTGGAGATTTTTTTGACGCACTCACTTTAGTCTTGGTACCGAGCGCCATACATCAGACGGCATTCTCCTTTGGCATCGTCAACATAATCATGAATCATTCGCGGGCTTGGCAATGCGCAGTTAAACGCAAGGCAAGCATGCCAGCAGCGAGTTGTCACCGAGTGGTCCGGCCGCAGTCCGCGCGTGGAGGGTTCACGACCGAGGCGATCCGGTGACCTACGGAGTTGATGTAGCGAGAGCTTACTCATACAAGTCCATATAAATAATACTAGCCGCAGGAGGCGAGGCGGTGCGGAGTGGGTGTCAGGTGGCAGGTGGCTCTAATGAGCTTGTGACCTTTAATATCCCCATGCGTTTCATATATTTTTTAATAGCTTTCACAAATTAATTAACAGTAGTATACAAACAAACTAAAATACTAACATGTAAAATCTATTACAGCTTGAAGAGCAAATAAACGAAGGCACAGGCGAATTCTCCGGCCTCAAGAAAGAGATAGCGAAGCTGCAAAATATGCAGAATAAGATAAAGAGCGAGCGATTGGACGTCGCAAATAAATTGGCCAATGAGGAGAAAGTCATCAAAGAATATATGACGAAGACTCCGGTTTGGGATAGAGAGGTATGTTTCCTTATCCTTCCTAAAAAAATGTAGTATAATATACTAACCATCGTATTCATAACAGTCCTGTACACCTCAGATAGCTAAAATGGCGTTAAAATATCATGTGTAAATTTTCATTTAAATGAAAGGGACAAGCTTAGTTTATCGAGCCGTTATAAACTGACATTTGGTTATGAATTAAGGGGTGAATAAATAAAACAAATGGCCTCTGTGGCGTAATGAGCGAAAATCCGCCTACATAAATACATTATTTTTAAATGCGTATGCATTTAACTGAGACGCAGAAGATTGCGGGTTCGATTTCGGGTGTATGTTATACATAGAAGACCCCCAGACCTAAAACAAATATCGGCAGATAATGCAAACATTGGTCCCGCGGCGGGAATCGAACCCGCGATCTTCTGCGTCTCAGTTAAATGCATACGCATTTAAAAATAATGTATTTATGTAGTATGTCAGTCATTTGGTTCTCAATTCTTATAATACAAGCTATACAAGCTCTGCTTAGTTTGGGGCTACATGATGCTGAGTGATAGGTGGTGGGTGATAGGGTCCAAAATTATTTATTTATTCCTTCCTAAAATGAGTAGTAGTCGCCCTTAAAATACACTAAATAAATAAATAAAATTATGTGGCGCAGTGGGTGAAGAGCCGCATGAGACGCAGAAAATTACGGATTCGATTCCCGCCGCGGGACCAATGTTTGCATTATTGATGTCTCAGGTCTGGGTGTTTTCTATGTATAATATGTATTTATTTACAAAAAAAATTGTCCCCTTAATAAGCTCTGCTTAGTTTCGGGCTACATGACAGTATGCGGCATTATTTATTATTATTACAGCTGGCGACACTAAGTCTAGAAGTCATAGAGCCGGACGAGACCGGAGCGGCCGTCCCCGGCCTAGAGACGCCCGAGCCACTCGTAACGCACACCGACGAGGAACTAGAGGCGGTCGACGTCGAGGAACTGAGGAACAAATACAACATGCTCAAGCAGAGAATTGGCGACGCTGTACCTAACACGAAAGCTATATTAGTACGTATTACCTACGTATAAGACACATTATCCAGTACAAACAGGATTTAGCCCCTCGTAATATACACCTAGTAGAATTCGATTTCGATTTTGATTTTGGTTTCACCAACGATATCCACTTTGATTTCTTCTTTTTCTTCGATATCCTCTTTGATTGCTTCTTTCACATCGAAATTACCTTTCATTGATTCTTCCACTTCTAAATCCTTATCGGTTGCTTCTCCTACTTCGATATCCTCTTGATTGCTTCTTACTTTTCAAAATCCTCTCTGATAGCTCTACAATGCAACACCAAAACCGCGAGCTACATGCACCACTCACCCTTTAGTATATATATATTTTTCGTATTTACCTCTTGTAACCGTGCCTGAGTTGGTAATGCACTTTACAAGGCCAAAATACAAGCTTTTTGCTTAGATTGGTTCTTCACAAGTATCTTTGAGAGGATTTAAATAGTAGGGTGTAAGGAGTTCCAAACCCCATCTCCGGAAAGCTAGCCAACCTCACCTGCCCGTGGTGCACCCTGCTGTATAACGAACGGGGCTCTGGCAGCCGGCTGATTGCAGCATAGCGCAGCCTAACACTGACACAGGTAAATCTCCTGGCCGCTAATGGGCAGCAACGTCAGTGTTGCCAGAAACTATGCCCTGCGATCCCCAACCTGCATGCCCAGCGTGGGGATTATGGGCATATCCCCCTTCTCATAGGGGAGGCCTATGTCCAGCAGTGGACTGAATAGGCTGGTATTGTTATTGTTGTAAATAGTACTTTCTGTTATTGTTGTAATTTCGCCATACTGCTATTTATCTTTTCGGAAATTAAAATTATTTATTTGATTTATTTATTTTTTGTTCGTTAGGACTTCCGTTCGAAGGAGGCTTTGTATCTGAAACGCGCGGCGGAACTAGAACACATCACGAGCAAGCGAAACGAGATGCGATCGCTATTCGACATGCTGAAGAAAAAACGACAGACTGAATTCTTAGCTGGTAAGACTCACACCTATACCTCCTTACTTATGAACGCTACTCAAAGTTAACCAGTGCTCAAAGTTAGTCCTGTCAATGTTGGTTATTATCGAACGGCCATCTCTTGGCAATAGCCTAAGCATCGTTTATCTTTTGAAAGATGTTCTTAAATAAGGCCAATAATAAATATGCAAAAGATTGTGTGTGTTTTTTCCAACTCAGTAACGTCTGAACAGGTCTGGATGAAATTTGAAATTAGTTTATTATCTGGATTTACACAGATGCTACTTTTTATTCGGTTGTCACGCGAGCGAAGCTGCGGGCGGAAGCTAGTAGTTTTATTAAACACTAGCTGACCCGAGAGACGTCCTTTCTCAATTCGAAGTAACATACAAAAATCCCATTGAAAAAAGTCATCATCATCATAATCAACAACCTATAGAAGTCCACTGCTGAACATAGGTTTCCCCCAAGGAATTCCACGAAGAACGGTCGTGAGCCCTCTCCATCCACCGATTACCTGCAATTGGTGGGGGGTCTCCCTACACTTCGTCTTCCAGATCGCGGTCGCCATTTGATAACGTTTTTTCGGTATCGGTTCTACGGGCTATATGGCCTGCCCACTTAAACTTGCTGATTCTGAGAGCTATGTCGGTTGTCCTGGTCCTACGGACCTCTTCATTTCGAATTCTATCACGCAGAGAGACTAAAAAAATAATAATTTCAGTTTTTGCCGTGTTTTCAAGTTGGTCCTAATTTTCTTTTGGTAAAACTAACAAAAACAAAAAATAAATAATTAAATCGGTTGAGCCGTTTTCACCTCCTTTCGGGTTAACAGACAAATTTGAATGTATTTGAACCTGTGTAGTTGCTAACTATATCTTTAAGAGTGAGTAACACATCACACCACCACATTAACCTATATCAATCTACTGCTGGCTAAAGGCCTCCACTAATAAAGGGAAGTATGGCCATAGTCCCCACGATGGACATCCTGCATTGGGGATCGCAGGGCACAGCTTCTCGCAGCCGACGCTGCTGCCCGTCCGTCAGGGGATGTAGCTGTGCCGGTGTTAGGCTGCGCTATGCCGCAATCAGCCGCCGCCAGAGCCCCGGCTGTTAGTTATCAGGGTGCACCACGGACAGGTGAGGTTAGCGTGGGTTCTGAAGATTAGGGGGTTAGGACCCCTTACACCCCGTCAGTAGGTACATCTAGTGTCAAAAACAAGGTCGCGGATTCACTGCAAGTCTGCATGATCTAGATCGTAATATTACAATTAACAAACTGAAAAAAAAGGAGGAGGTTTCTCAATTTTACAGCATAATTTTTTATGCGTGTTGGCGGATAACTTTGTCGTTTATAAACCGTTTTTATATTTTTTTTTGGAAAGGAAATGTTCTAAGGTTCCTCCCATAATTTTATTTCTGAGGGAATTTTCCCACAAAACTCAAAAAACCTCATCCTCACTTGTAGTTTTTGCGTTATTTTCATCGATGACTCCGTCGATTATGAACCAAAAACAAACAAACAAACCGATTTTCAATATTATTTTTTGGTTCGAAAGAGAATACTTCACAGGTGGTTCTTGTATTCCCGAGGGATTGGTACTTTTTGTTTATGACCATCTTATTGTACGTTTCAGGTTTCAACACGATAACAGCTAAACTGAAGGAGATGTATCAGATGATAACTCTCGGAGGAGACGCGGAACTAGAATTGGTGGACTCTTTGGATCCGTTCACAGAAGGCATCATATTCAGGTACAGTCACGTGCACTTATATGTTCATACATACATACATACATACATACAGTCACGCCTATTTCTCAGAGGGAAGGCTGAGACAACGGATCTCCATTTGCTACGATCCTGGCAAATCTCTTTTGCTTCATTCAGTCTCATCACATTCTTCTAACACGGGCGTCCTACGTGAGCGCTCTGCATACGAACTGTTACTACCTTAATAATAGCTGAAATTAAGCAAAGGTGGCACCTCGTGCCTCACTCACACATTGACTATTTACGTCAAAGCATTTCAGCAAGTTTGCATTAATATTCCTTTATAAACCCAAAATTTTAATGATTATTTTCAGTCAGTTCTCGGAAGGTTACTCTGTCTCTCCCCAGCTACGGAACTGGTTTTTTTAGCCCGCCGGCTGCATCAGAGTACACATAGCCCAAAGAGAAGTCCCACTCGCGAATTTATAAAACCCGTCGATCCACCAGAGATCCGTTATTTAAAGTTGGAAGTTGTATATTAAATTTAAAATCGTTAATAAATCTGTATTTCCATAAATCTTGTTTTTTTTAAGACAAGTCGGAAAGCCAGTCTAACAGAACGCGAAGCGGTGCGGTTCGGCGCAGAAACGACATAATAGATACCTATTGAAGTGTCCTACGTGACCAAACACACGTATAGTGCGATACGGCGCGGCGCGAATCGAATCTAACGCGACGGAGGTCGCAGGACGGTGATGATGTAGGACGATTCGCGTGCACGCAGGATAGAGTCGCCGCGATCGCCGCGTCGCTTCGCATCGCAATCGCTGTTCGCTTTGAATTCGCCCTCGTAAGACGCCGCGTTACATGCTCGTAAACTCGTGTACTTATATGTGTTGGGATGCACATAATTAAAACTGACTTAACATAACAAATTAATACTGACTGCAATGCAAATTAACCAGATCGTGCACAGTAGGTTATTAGGTTTTTTATAACCACCCGGAAATCTTTCAGGCAGCAAAACTGACATATCCATAGACAGTAGGCTATTTTGATAACCACCCAGAATTCCTTCCTGCAGCAAAACAGATACAGATAGACTAAGTTTTTTTATAACCACCCAGAAATCTTTCCGACACAGATAAACAGTAGGTTATTATGGTATCTGTGAAGTGTGTGATACTTTTATATAAGTTTTTATACGGAGATAAAATATTACCGTATCTGCGTAGTGTGTGCGCTTTAGCGGAATTTGTACAAAATATTTTGCCTTGTCAATTAACTAGGCTCATTGATGATCACGTTTGAATTCGAGTTCTTGATACCTAAAACATTTCATTATAGTGTCCGTCCTCCGAATAAATCTTGGAAGAATATCTCCAACCTATCCGGAGGCGAGAAGACACTCTCGTCTCTCGCGTTGGTGTTCGCGCTGCATTACTACAAGCCGACGCCGCTCTACGTGATGGACGAGATCGATGCCGCGTTGGATTTCAAGAACGTTTCCATTGTCGCTAACTACATCAAGGTACTGTGATCCTTTAAGAACAAACTATGATCCTACTTACATAACAACACACTCCCCACTCCCTCAAAACCAATGTAATAGTTATGAAAAGATATTGTAAAATTGATATTAAACAGGAGGAGGAGGGGTGTAAGGGGTTCCAACCCCATCTCCGGAACCCAAGCCAACCTCACCTGCACGTGGTACACCCTGCTAACGGGGCTCTGGCGGCGGCTGATTGCGGAATAGCGCAGCCTAACACCGGCGCAGCTAAATCCCCTGGCCGCCGACGGGCAGCAGCGTCGGCGGTGTGAGAAGCTGTACCCTGCGATCCCCAACCCGCATGCCCAGCGTGGGGATTATGGGCATATCCCCCCTCTTATAGGGGAGACCTATGTCCAGCAGTGGACTGAATAGGCTGTTGTTGTTGTTGTTGATATTAAAAAATATAAGCCTAGTAGAGTTTCTTGCCAATTCTTCTCATTGACGATTCAATATGTACTGTAATGTAAGTACTGAATAAAAATAGTAGATTGTTTTACAAGGGACTAAACCATCCCATTATATACGAGGTTGTTATACTCCCGAGCGTAGCGAGGGAGGATGACAAGACCGAGTTATAAACGTGCTAGCTCTAAACGTGCCTTCCAAAGCACGGAAGCGCTCATATTTAAATACCACTAAACAATTACCTATCCAAGTAGAGACCGGGCGGAGCGGTGCTTGCCCAAGTTGATCTGCCCAGTGACAGAAGATACCTACTAGATCTGCCTAAGTTAGCTACGTCATGAGCGCTTTTGAGTGAAAGAGTAGCAAACATTCATCTATACATCCTCACAAATTTTCACATTTATGATATTAGTAGTTATAATATTAGTAGGATTTATTTTAGAAATAGAAACTAGCCTAAAGTCGATAATACACGGTTCACTTTTGGTAGAAGCAACCAAATTGATCCATGTAAACATAAAAGTGAAACATTCAATATCATTGAATGTTGTTGTTCAATGGCGTTGAAAGAATTAGACATGCTCAATATTTTCACATTTAGCGTTCACTTACAACGCGGTTTATCGGGAATGAATGTTTAAACACAAGAATTGTTGTTTGCAGTTTGGTTGCTTCATGATGGCATGAAAGGCAAAACTGAACCGTGTAAATTCGTCTAGCCATTTTGTTTTTCGTCATCATTAATCATTGGCGTAGACATCACTAAGGCCAATGTCCTGCGAATAAATCTGTAATTAAAAAAAAAGACGTGTGGCACTCGGGGACTGCCGCGGTAAAGCTATTGCATAGCATTTTGTATCAACTTATGCAATTATAATTATTTATTTATTTTATTTATGCAGTATTTCTTTTTCTTTGATATTAATTCAAGTTACACTTTTTGAGCGTGGTGATCGTCTCGATTCGTGCGAGCTTCGTAGAGTCGTACAATACGTCTAGTAGCACGCACACAAACACCGTGTCGAAGACTGCCGAAAAGAAACGACGTTAGACAATGCACGGCCTTCAAGCCACACCTCCGTGCCCGTCGGAGTGGGGAGCGTGACGTTTTTTTTCGTTACGGAATTTCTGGATTCAGTCCCCGCGCTCAAGGCCCTCGATAGAAGCTATGCAATAGCTTAAAAATCTGTAAGCTAAGTGAGAATTGAAAAAAAAAACAGTTATTTTGAAAGTTTGAAAGAGTAAGCAGAGGCAAACTAATGGAAAACCATCCATTAGTTTGCTTACTTTGAAAATCTAACAAAAGATTAACGATGCTTAAACTATTACCATCTCTTACGGATATTAACAGTGACAGGGGTGACTTAAAGTAACGGGGTAATTGTGTGACTTTAGAATTGTCTTAACCTTACGTTTTGTGTGTGCGAATTACCACGAGCTTGAAACGGTGAAGGAAAACATCGTGAGAAAACCGGCATGCCCTCGAACAAAAAAGTTCGAAAGGTATGTGCTAGGTTAGTGTTCCAATAAAAAGCGGCGATGGGCTTGCAACCTGTCACGTGGAAATGCTAGCTGCTTGCAAAAAGTGGGCATGTATCGAACATAATGTTGGGACTTGCCTCTGACTACCCCCGTTAAGGTATCCTCAATAGATTTGCGTACTGAACAATATCTGAAGATATCCATAATGGGGAACAAATCGTGAAGATGTTTTTTTTTACGTTTTGTTTTGTTGTTGGTGTATAAATTTATTTGTATTTATTTATATGTCTAAACAAGATGGTTCTAGCCATGTGACAGTTAGTTAATTGACTATAACTTTTTACAGGAACGGACCCGCAACGCACAATTCATTATAATCTCCCTCCGGTACATAATGTTCGAGACGTCTAATCGCCTCGTCGGCATCTACAAGACTGAGGATTGCACGCGATCTGTCACTATCGAGAATAAAGCGCTTGACACGAACCAACCCTTCGAAATTACGCACACGAACACCATTACGAACATATAATATTATAAAACAGAGGGACCACTCTTATAGAACCAAGGAGGAGGTACTTTTGAAGTGAAATGGTAGGTACAGCCACAAGCACAACTTGGCGAGGGACTGCGCTACTGTGTTTCAAACCAGAAAATGAATGTATTTATTATTAATTGAACCAATTTTAATCACTTACGGCATTTTAAAACCCAAATGATTCACAGATTTATCACAGTTCCAGTTTTTGTTCATAAAACGCCACCGCCAATGTTTACTTGTAGCACGGTACGTACACTGTACAGTTTGTTAATAGTATCATCCGTTATACTCGTGGCATTGACATTGAGATAGTCACGTAGACGACCAATGATGAACGATTATAAAAACCAATTTGGTTGTCCAAACCAATGAAAAGCCATTTTGGTTTTTGTCTTAGTTCATCATTGGTCGTCGACATCACTAATGTCATAACCTATAATTAACTAATTGTAAAGTTGTAAGCTTTGCATCTTAGAGCACGTTGCAAATATGCGTGTAAAATAGATAAAGATAAGCCTTTGCCTTGCTTTGTGATGGTTAAGGCTTAACTTCAGGTGGGCCATGTGTTTCATCTTCTAGAAAAAATAATGTTTCGACTGCGTGGAAAAAAAAATTAGGCCAATAAACTAAGAGTAAGCCCCAAATCAGGAATTCTTTGAATTATGTATTGTCTGTTACCACCGTATCGTAGCCGAAGCAAACTAAATAAAAGCATTTGTTCTTAAAACCCTTCGCAGTCGCGTAATAAATGACTTAAGACCTTACAAAAGGTAATTTTAATTTTAAAAAAGTGCGTGTGGGAAATCTGTGGCGCATGGAATACGTCGAGCTGCAAGCCCCTTTTTAAGGCGACTATACTTGTCAATCCTCCCTCTCGCTCGCACTATTCAAAATTGTTGAAGATATAAAATCACTGACTGTAGTTATACAAAATAGCAAACCTTCACATTCTAGAGAATAACAATTAAAAGGTTCAGCAATAATATAATTTTTATTCTATTACGTTTTCTTACCAAAAAACTTGATCAATTTTGGTACAATTTTTTTGGTAGGTAAACGAGTTGGGTTCAACATGATATTCTTGCTGAACTTTTGTATTGTTATTTTCTAGGCCGTGAAGGTTTGCTATTTTGCATAGCTACATTCAGTGATTTATAGTATATCTTCAAAATGTTGAATAGTGCGAGTGAGAGGCGGGAGGTTTGACATGTGTAGTCGCCGAAATATAATATACTTCCATTGCCGTGCGTGTACATAGGAGACATTTGTTTGTTTGTGAATCAATATCCTCACTACGTTAAGACTCACGCAGATTGTGACACACAAGACATAAAGAGAGGCTCCATGTCCCAAAATGTAGAGTAGAAATTACCAAAACTAATGTATATCATCAGACAATACGAATTTATAATAAATTTAAAAATAATAAATTTAAAACCCAATGAATTTAAAAAGATGCCAACTACCTTATTTAAAATTAGATTGAAAAGATGGTTGATGTAAAAATGATTTTATGACATAAAGGCATATTTTAACTACAGAACATTTTAATAGTTGAGTAATAATTTTTGAAATTTTTAAATATATTTTTTATATTTTGTCTGTGACTTATCTGTCTGTTTTTTAATCATATTTAATCACTATCACACAATTTTATTAAGCTGACATTTCTATGATAATTTTGCACGCCTTGACGAGGCAGAATGTATTGGAGCTATTAATTTATTATTAAGATATATTGTACCAACATTCCTACAAATAAATGATTTATATAGAACAGTTACAGAGCTAACTTCACGCTTATATAACTTTGAGTAGCTTTTATAAGTATAACGGTTATTAGTCGACTGCGAAGGGTAATGTTCTAAAGAAAAATAATTTTATTTGGTTGTTACTAAAGTCTACGGTTACGGTTTAAGATATTTATTTACACTCATAGAGAAAATTAACGCTAATGTTTGTAATTTTACGTGCCTTATATAAGCGTTAAACATAAGTACATCAAGTAAAAATACTTATTACATAATTAGGTACAGTAAAATCTGTTATTACCTGTCTGTGTCACCCCCGTGTTAATATAAAGCTGGGTACGGATAGCGCGTATATTGGTACGCGTATCTGGGAACGCCATGTCTGTACTTGCAGCTACGCGTACACTTCGGGGAACACGAGCAGCGCGAGCTGGCGCGTGGCGCGTGGTCGGTGGATGTCGACTTGCGTAGCGCTATGAATCGATTAACCTCGCGTTCAGGTTCGCAGCGGTCCACATTAACTGTACGCGTATCCAATAACGCGTGCACAGCGAACCGCGACTACGCGTATACAGGAACGCGCTATCCGTAGCCATCTTAATGCTTTCACGGTCGCACGGATGGCGTTCATTGCATCTGTGCGAGCGTGAAGTCAATTATCTGAGTAAAGGAATTGCTTTTTCTTTGTTAACCTTTTAAAATATAAAAGTTTATGCAATTAAATTGACACTTAACCTCGACATCAACTATAATGCTCTTAAAAATACGATACCATAGCAACTTAAAGACCTTACCTTCTCAGCTGACTTTTCGTTCAACCTACCTGAGGTACTATTATGAGTTGCACAAAACGAAAACTTTTATAGTATATCTAGCTCAATCTTAAAGTACCTTTTTTCATTAATTACCTCACCGTTTTGAGTGATAGTTATTGCAATCTGCAAGAAGATTACATTACCTACGTTGTTCGATCAGTTTCTGTTCAAAACCAGTTGCGTAATTTCCAAAAAACGTACATTAAAATTGAGCTCGATTGTGTGTTCTAGACCCTCTGGCCAGGCAATCATGTGTGCTGCCCGTAACGTATCGTATAATACATGTTTTTATTGTCATGCGCGCCACACAAACACGGATGACAGTAAAAAGATACTTAGTGTAAGTGTTTTGGTATTAGATCAATAAGTATGTTGCTTCTGATTAAATCAGTTGATGGAACGATAGCACCTCAGCGGCCAATTTTAAGACGCGACTCCATCGTGCAAGTTCTTGTTAAAAGTCTCCATGCAACCTGCAGGTTTACGTTTTAACTCAAGCGTCAGTGTCGGATTAAGTCAGCGCGGGGCCCGCAGCAAGTTCTATAAAGGGGTTTAGGCTTTAGGTTTTTAAATTCATGGTATTAAAAAAAAAAAAACTTACGACCTGCACTAATTCATCGCCTACGCTGTCCTCAAAGTCATCGGAAGCACTAACGATGATTGAAGATTTATTCAAAATCTTTTGGGAGAGATTTTGTTGTCGGAATATTCCAAAAACGCCAGTATATTTTCAAGCTTCTATCTAAATTGATACTTTTTTACTGTCAGAAAGTGTTAATGCGCGGGGCCCGTAGCATTTGCTACTGTTGCTACGAGTCTAATCCGCCACTGTCAAGCGTCTTGTAACTTGCACCTTGCAAGCAAGACACTTGCACAATGCACTCGCAGATAACGCCTTCAATGCACCTATTGAGCAATTTATATATTCTAAATATTATTAATTAGTAATAAGATGTTTTTTGCAGGAGTTTGTGGCGATGAGGCCTACGACACGGCCTTCGATCAACTATACAAAGGATATCGCGCGCCATACTATGCACTGTGAAAAAAGTGAAATATACATTGCTAGCTATCAGTTGTCCAAAAGCACGTCATACAAAAAATCCTTTGTATAGTTGATCGAAGGACACAGCTAATGCCGTGTAGTCCTGATGAAACCACAATTTGTTATAATTATAGAGTCCATTTCACGAAAGAAGTACCGCGGCGCCACTGTCGTATGAAAATTAAAATGGCATTCCATCAAATGAAAAGCAAATTCCACACGTCCCACTAAAATAATTATGATCCGAATAAATTATTCTGTCTACAATTTCTTGGTAAATGTTCGGTGTTTTTATGTAATACTAGAGCTTTAGTTCCGCTAATTCTTTCGTGAAAAAGACTATGAATACTATAATATATATATATATATATATATATATATATAAAGTATATATAAAGATTATAGATTGATACGCGGTATTTTGATATTGACATACGCGTAGTGATGACGACGACCATTGAACGATGACGAAAACCATCACTTCACTTCTTCATTAAATAAATAAATATTACTGGACGGAATCACACAGCATCATGTTCCCCAAACTAAGCAGAGCTTGTATTATGGATATGATGATATCATCATCATCATCATCCACAGCCCGATTTCACCCACTGCTGGGTATAGGCCTCCCTCGACTTGTGCCATCCACCACGATACCCCACGATAACCCACGTACGGCCGCGACTTTGACAATGTCGGTTACATTTCGGAGAGTGTGCAGCGGAACTGTACAACTTGATTCCACCAGCTCCATTCCACCATCGGACAAGTAGGCGTTCTGCACGGCGACATCGCTATATGGTAGACATACCTCGTATGCGCACAAAGCGGTTCTCTTCCACCTTTATCATGCGTGGAACGCTCTACCCGAGTATGTGTTCCCCGATAATTATAACATGGGCATCTTCAAGGCACGAGTGAACAGGTTTCTTCTAGGCAAGCGTGCTCCATCGTAGACTGCATCCTCGCTTAACATCAGGCCAGTTGTAGTCAAACGCAAGCCTATCCAAAATAAAAAAAAAAAAAAATGTCTTCTGTCCATCTTGCAGCCGGACGTCCCACACTCCGAAAGCCATCCCTAGGCCACCACTCTGTAATTTTCCTACTCCATCGGTCATCACCTCGCCTCGCAATGTGTCCTGCCCAGCTCCATTTGAGTTCCATAATACGGTTTCCAACGTCCTGGACTTTAGTACGTCTCCGGATTTCCGCATTTGGAACTCTGTCTATAAGTCGAATACCGAGAATGGTGATATACCACATATATATATTTTTTGTAAATACATACACATCATACATAGACATGACGACTGTGGCGCAGCGGGCGAAGGCCCGCCTGGGCGGTAAAAGGTCGCAGGGTTGATTCCCGCTGCGGGACAAATGTTTGCATGTTCTGCAGATATTTGTCTCGGGTCTGGGTGTTTTCTATGTATGATATCAAAAAATGTATTTATGTAGTATATCAATCATGTGGTTCCCATGATACAAGCTCTGCTTAGTTTGGGGCTACATTGTGCTGTGTGATAGCGTCCAGCATTATTATTATTATGACACTTTATTCATTATTATTATTATACAAAACCCAGACTCGAGACAAATATCTGCAGAACATGCAAACATTTGTCCCGCAGCGGCATTCAATGCCTTCTGGGATAGTTTTCCACAATTACGCCAATTGTTAATGTTCATAATCATATGAGGCATCGTAGTACCTATGGTTTAAAAGCCCAGTCGTCCAGTCTTCAGTAAGGTAGGTCCTATTTTCTACTGTAGTCAAAATGACTTTTCATTGGTTTTTCGTCATCACTACGTGTATGTTAATGTCAATGTCCCGTTCATCGTCAACGACGGTTGTGTCATTTTTATTTTATTCAATGTTCTAGTGTTTTTCTGACTTATATTGTTTAAATCGTTTCGCAATTTAACCAATCTACCTCAGTAATAAGGCACAAGTTTAGTGAAATAGAATAAAAGCTGATTTGGACTGAAATTCTCTGGTAAAGAAAATTGTTCGCCGATCGTTTTTTCTTATAGTCGCCATTGCTATAGCATAAAGCAGGACCTGAATGAAGACTGGACGACTGGACTTATAAACCGTACTACGTTGCCTCATATCATATTGTTATATGAACAATTATACTTGATACTGGCGAAATTGTGGAGAACCATCTCAGAAGCCATTAAATAAAGAAGTAAAGTGAAGTATAGTGTGGCGAAAGGAATGAGGCATTTTTCTGCCTATTCTGTTTAATAACCTCCTAGCATGTGGGGGTTTAAACAGAGTTTTTTTACATTATGTTAGAAGTAAGTGTAAGTCCAAAAACGTGTAAATTAAAAAAAAATTAATTGGCTACCCCTAAAAATAAGTAATAGTTACTTGAGATGAGGTTTTCTGACAGATTTTCATTAAAAAAAAACAAAATAATCTACCTATGTTTTAGATTGTGAAAAATGAAAACTATCAAGAATCTCAAGACTCAAGTGATTCTTTTAAAACTTCTAACATCGATTTTGAAAAATTAAAACTTTAAAAGTTTATTTATTTTTTAATTTTTCTGGTTTTTTATGTTGAAGCATGAATAAATGTGGTGTTCGTTTTGACACGACTCTTCACGAAACTTTGTTTCATTTCAAAAATACAAGTGAACATTTGCGTAATTATTTATTTAATTTTTGAACATTATTTAACATGAATCAAATATACAGAAAAGTTTAAATTACAATAAAAATAAATTAAAAACAGTCCTTATCTTGATAGCGCTATCAAAAAGAAACATCATAAAGAAATAATATTACCATTATAGTTGTATTTCTCATTATAAGAACGACAACACTTTTTATTTTACATTGAATACATATTTATATACAACCCGCATGCCCAGCGTGAGGATTATGGGTATATCCCCCTTTATTAGGGGAGGCCTATGTCCAGCAGTGGACTGATATAGGCTGATGTGGATGGATGGATGTGGACATATTTATTTTATTCGACACCAGCCATTAAGCAAAGGTTAAGTTTAAAATAACTCAGAACTAGGTAATATTGGACGCAAATAAAAGGACACGTCGACGAGCTACATTTTTTATACACACATACAAGCGATTCTATCGCTTTACGGCCGGTTCCTATAATATACCGTTACCGATGACGCCTCGTTTTCCCATGAAAAACTCAAATTTTCGACGCCTCGTTGTTAATTTTTGAGTTTTTCCAAGGGAAAACGAAGCGTTATCGGTAACGGTATATTATAGGAATCTGCCATTAACCAACCAGTCTTCATTCACGAATAAATAGATATACCAACTCTACCATCAGTTTTTACTTACGACATACTAAAATTACCAGCCTACTTGCATATGCTTATAGATAAGACTAATGAAATGACAAAGCATAGGTGGTTAAGGCGTTTTTCTACAATGTCTAGTCTAAAACTAGCGTCTATATTAAGCAAAAACTCACGGTAGACGTGAATTATGTCGAATTTCTTGGGACCATAAAGGTGCGTTTCAATTGTAGCGGAGATGTGCAAAATTGTCAAACAGAATTGAGCTTCATCATCAGCCTATAGCAATCCCCTGAAGGACATAGGCCTCCCCTAATGAGCGCCATTGCGTCCTGTCCTGGAGGGCAATTCTCAAGCCAGAGACATTGACTTCTACTAGACTTAGGTAGAGTGATCCGCCATTTTGTCTCTCGAAGCAGAAAAACAGTATTCTCGTGAAATCACCAACAGACAAAAGTCGACTCAAATTAAGAGACATGCAACGAGTGGTCCCGAGCACACGACATGGCTTGTCGTAGGATTTGTCGATGATATAGTTGATGAGAGCCGCCATATTTACATCGATGTTTCCAACATTGATATTTAATTTCGATATAACATTTTTTTTTAAATGGGTGTTAATGAATAGGTGGCGAAATAACCACCGAATACAACTTAGGCAAGAATTAACAATGAGTAGATATACAGCAGACTAATTTAAAATGTATCTACGTTTTATTGTTGTTGGTACGTCCCACAAGAACTGACATAAACAAGGACATGGGTCATGTTATGTGTATTATTAATAAGCCGATATACCGAGGTATAAATTTTCTTCTTATTTTTATTTAAGTTTATTAAAAGTGTAGGTAGGTAAGTAGGTATTTATGTAGGAATGTATTTGAATGATGCTTATCTAAGTAGTATTCAGTCATGTAGTAGGTACTAAACCTACCTACCCTTCAAGCTCTTAGCTGATTAATAGACTAGGTAATATTTAGTACTAGTACAAGTTCTGATTACTTTTGGCACTTTTAGGCTAAGATGTGTAAAAACGTCCGGCATTATCTACTTTCAAAGATTGACTCCGACTTAGTACCTACATACCTATTAATAAGTATTTGTTTAATTAGTATTTGTATAATATTTTATCATATCATTGGCATATGTGTACTTTTTTATGTAATACCTATGTACTTACCTTCCTGTCTAAATACTGAGCTACGCCTACATCCATATATATAGGTATTGGTTTGCTTACAATAATGCGCGGCGATCGTGAGGTCGCCACCTCTGGTTTTCTCTGAAAAACAGCGTTGCTACGCACGCTGAGTAGCATTAAGCTGAGAGAAAACCTAATTTGGCTTACATTTCTCAGCATGGACAAAATCAGCTCCATAGCATAAGTCATGAGCATGAGCGTGTGTTTGTATTTTTTTCACTGGTACTTAGATTTTCGTCAGTTCGAATATTCATTCAGAAACAGTATTACAATCGATACCTAATTATTATTCCTGATAAATTGATTAAATCTAAAGAATCGACTTCAACGCTGAAATAATTTATTTTTTGGGCAATGTAAAGTTTTTACTACATTTATTTTATAAAAAAATAAGTTTTTACCGACCACCGGCAACCCCCGCTTTGACTGACATTTGCTTGAGCGCTCGTACAAAAACAAACCAAGCATTTACGTTTCGTTTCAAGCTTATAAACTTGTCTTAGTACCTACCTAAAATAATCTTTTCTTTCTATCAGTAAGCCCCAATAGTTGCATTTTAAGCATACTATGGTTAATATAAATAAAATACATTTTTAATTACTATTTTTGCATGGTTTTAAGCCTAAAATTATGATGTACGAAATCGGCCTATTTTACCCCAACTACTGTAAATTTACCCGCGTAAAACGAAACGTATTTTAGCCATGTCACGGAAATGTCGCAGCGACTTCAGTCGAGTGGCCGTAAGAATAGCTATTTTTATGAATCGTGACTTTAGAGTAGACACAAACCATCGACCCAACTTGGGAGACTCATAGTCGATACGACTCTGTATCGAGTAAACCCGTGAATTGCCCTCCTGGAGGGCAATGGGCAAAAATGTATTTTATTTATATTAACCATAGTATGCTTAAAATGCAACTATTGGGGCTTACTGATAGAAAGAAAAGATTATTTTAGGTAGGTACTAAGACAAGTTTATAAGCTTGAAACGAAACGTAAATGCTTGGTTTGTTTTTGTACGAGCGCTCAAGCAAATGTCAGTCAAAGCGGGGGTTGCCGGTGGTCGGTAAAAACTTATTTTTTTATAAAATAAATGTAGTAAAAACTTTACATTGCCCAAAAAATAAATTATTTCAGCGTTGAAGTCGATTCTTTAGATTTAATCAATTTATCAGGAATAATAATTAGGTATCGATTGTAATACTGTTTCTGAATGAATATTCGAACTGACGAAAATCTAAGTACCAGTGAAAAAAATACAAACACACGCTCATGCTCATGACTTATGCTATGGAGCTGATTTTGTCCATGCTGAGAAATGTAAGCCAAATTAGGTTTTCTCTCAGCTTAATGCTACTCAGCGTGCGTAGCAACGCTGTTTTTCAGAGAAAACCAGAGGTGGCGACCTCACGATCGCCGCGCATTATTGTAAGCAAACCAATACCTATATATATGGATGTAGGCGTAGCTCAGTATTTAGACAGGAAGGTAAGTACATAGGTATTACATAAAAAAGTACACATATGCCAATGATATGATAAAATATTATACAAATACTAATTAAACAAATACTTATTAATAGGTATGTAGGTACTAAGTCGGAGTCAATCTTTGAAAGTAGATAATGCCGGACGTTTTTACACATCTTAGCCTAAAAGTGCCAAAAGTAATCAGAACTTGTACTAGTACTAAATATTACCTAGTCTATTAATCAGCTAAGAGCTTCAAGGGTAGGTAGGTTTAGTACCTACTACATGACTGAATACTACTTAGATAAGCATCATTCAAATACATTCCTACATAAATACCTACTTACCTACCTACACTTTTAATAAACTTAAATAAAAATAAGAAGAAAATTTATACCTCGGTATATCGGCTTATTAATAATACACATAACATGACCCATGTCCTTGTTTATGTCAGTTCTTGTGGGACGTACCAACAACAATAAAACGTAGATACATTTTAAATTAGTCTGCTGTATATCTACTCATTGTTAATTCTTGCCTAAGTTGTATTCGGTGGTTATTTCGCCACCTATTCATTAACACCCATTTAAAAAAAAATGTTATATCGAAATTAAATATCAATGTTGGAAACATCGATGTAAATATGGCGGCTCTCATCAACTATATCATCGACAAATCCTTCGACAAGCCATGTCGTGTGCTCGGGACCACTCGTTGCATGTCTCTTAATTTGAGTCGACTTTTGTCTGTTGGTGATTTCACGAGAATACTGTTTTTCTGCTTCGAGAGACAAAATGGCGGATCACTCTACCTAAGTCTAGTAGAAGTCAATGTCTCTGGCTTGAGAATTGCCCTCCTGAGCTCAACGCATCCAGCTTCGGATATATATACTGTATAATCAACCTCACTGCGAGAATCTGGTCTATGGTGCCATATCCTCTGTGAAACCCAGCCTGCTCAGGTGGCTTGAACTTATCGAGTCTTCTGGCGAGATGATTCGTAATAAGCCTAGAAAATAGCATAAAAACTGTGCGGTTGTCGGTTCTTCGGCAGATATAGCCAGCCTACTGCCACTTCAGCTTGCCATTTCTCTGAACTATTTTAATTGTATTTCGGATAGTTTCGTTGCGGATCATCCTTCAGAGAAACTCTGAGCATAGGGTTTTTCCATAGCTCGCTGAGAGACTTTGAACAGGTGGACTAGCCTAGAATCGTGCTTAGATGACGTGTTACCGTTATTAACTCTTCGGTAGCACAAGGCCAGCGTTGGCAGTCAATTAAATACGAAAGTTTGTTACCCCGATTCGCCAGATTGAAGCGGTATAAATTGTCAATTTAGCGCATCTTTGCACCGCTCCGCTTCAATGGTAACGCATTCATAAACTAAATACATGGAGATTAAAAATTCATTATATTATTATTGTATTAGTTATTATATCATACCAGGTTAAGACAGTTTGTTTGTTTGTCCAAACATTACGATAGTTGAACTACTGGAAAGACAGGAATAAACCAAACTATGCGTGCAAAATGCGTAATGCAAGAATTATTATATTCTATAGCGAGAGCAGCAGCGTTAAAGGTTACAAGCTAGTTTAGTGATATTTTCCTTCACTGAATTGTAGAAGGTTTGTGCTTTTATAGGTAAGAAAAGTGGGTTTTTTATGAGAGTACAATATCAATGTAATAAATACGTAATCAAGTAGCAAGCAATAACTTTTATAGGTTATAAGTATTTTCTTCAAAGTGACCAATGTAAAATTTAGCACTGTTTTAGTGCAATTAGGTTTAAATATATTAAAACCCAGTGATTTTTTTCGCAATGCAAATAAATATTGGAATTTAACACATTTTTCATCAGAGCCTTTCTTCATTTGCAGTGCTTTTAACATTAACACCTAATTTATTATTCCTTCATCCTTCATCCCCCTAAACGCCTCACGTAATTAATGGACGCCCCCTTATAACATAGAATATAAAAAATACGTTTTAGTAAATAAATTTATCTTCCGCACAGGTATCCCTGGATAACAAGTAGCCGACATGTAATTCCTGGTCTAGAACAACATAAGTGCAAAATTTCACATCAACCCGTTTAGTAGTTTTGGCGTGAAGGAAAGACAAACATTTTACATACTTTTACATTTATAATATTAGTAGCATAAACATATTGGAATAAAAAGATGTGATCTGCTATGTTTTTATCCCAAAATAATTTATTTAATTAATAAAGCGGCCATGGACCACTTACAAGGAAAAACCATGGATAAAAACTATACTTAGCGTTAATCTGTAATTTCTCACATTTCTTTGACAAGAATCATTACCTCTGGTTTCAAATACATATCCTTATTTGGGCTATTTTTTATATCATCAGCTACAGAGGTGTGCCAAGCGAAATTGAGCACTATTGTCGGTACTAATCTAAGGTCTACAAGGGTCTTATTCCCGTCTTCGTCCAAGGTTAGCTTTTGACCTGTTGGTGTTATAAGCATGAAGGGGAATTCTGAGAGTTCTAGATTTTCTCGAACAAACTCGTAGATTTCGGTGTAGCGTTCATAGACTGAGAACGTGCCCTGTAAAAAAACAAAACGTTTTAAATGTTTAACATTACGTATACAATATTGATAAATAGATAAAAATCAGCCTTCAATGTATTCGATCGAAGCGCATTTTAAAACATTCTAGAGGAAATGGAAACATTCACAAAGCAGTTAAGTTTCTATTTGCATGCAATATCTACTTATGGATCTATTTATGTCAGTGTTTGACAAAGCTCAAAGCTGCGTAAATTGCATGCAAATAAGGAACTTAAATGTTTTGTGGATGTTTCAAATTCCTTTAGCAATTATTATTATAAAATGCTCTCCGACGCGCGCCGGTAAGTGTGAATCGTAAATTACAAAGCTAAACGTCACTCCATCTAGCTGGAGAACTACGTTTGCTGTGCCTCTACTCAACAACTCGTTTACCCCAACGGTTGTCGGTTCTTCGGCAGATATGGCCAGCCCTCTGCCACTTCAGCTTGCTAAAACTCTGACCTATGTCTACAACTTTAATTTTATGTCGTATAGTGTCGTTAGGGACTCTATCTTTCAGAGAAACTCCGAACATAGCTCGCTCCATAGCTATATACTTAAAAATGGTGGACTAGCCGTACTGTGAGTGTCCACATTTCGGCGTATGTCATGACAGGTAGGACGCAATGATCTTAAACTTTCATTTTCAGGCATCGCGTGGGGTTACGAGAAAACTCAACGTAGTTATGCAAATGGTACCCAGTCTGATATTAGCTGTAGATAATGATGCGCTAGAGAGATATCGAAGAAAAGATGGAAGGATTTTGTGACAGAAAATATGAGTGTAAAAGGAGTGAATACAGAGTTGACGGCTAATAGGAGTGAATGGAGAAAGAAATCATGTTGTGCGACCTCACTTGGAGTGGGATAAGGGCAAGCGAATGGTGAATGAAGGGTGTGATGGGTTCATACCTTCTTCTTCAGAACCTAAGCCAACCTCACTTGCCCGTGGTGCACCCTGCTAACTAACAAACGGGGCTGTGGCGGCGGCTGCGCGACATAGCGCAGTCTAAAACCGTCTCAGCTATATCCCCTGGCCGCTGACGAGCAGCAGCATCGGCTGTGAGAAGCTGTGCCCTGCGATTCAACTCGCATGCCCAGTGTGGGTAGTATGGCCATATCCCCCTTCTTAATAGGGGAGCTCTTAGTCCAACAGTGTACTGGGCCTCTAGCCAACCGGTATTTGCTACGAAGCGATTCTATTTCGTCCGTCGTTATCATTCGGGAGCGACACATCCAAATATTGTACAGCTCAATAATTATAGAGCTGTATATTGTACGCAGCTAAATAATTATTGAGCTGTACAATATTTGGATGTATCGCTGCCGAACGATGACGACGTACGAAATAGAATCGCTTCGTAGCAAATACCGGTTGGCTAGAGGCCCTGGTATAAGGCATACGCATAGTAAGTGTGGGGCATATCGCCCTTCTTAATAGGGGAGCCCTAAGTCCAACAGTGTACTGCCGGATTAGCACAGCAATCGTAAACAAGGTTTTGTCGACGAAAGAATAGAGAAAACTTATTTTTGGTTGTAGATGTAGCAACATTTTAAATGTTCTGTTATCTAAAGAATAGATAAAATTGGCATGTTTGGGAATCTGGGAGACCCACAATCAGGAAAAATACGTTGTCTTCTCTATCGTAGAGGAGACATAAAATCGGCATGTTAAGGAGGCTGGTATAGGCTGTTGTTGTGAATTATGAATGGTCTTACCTGCAACAGTATTCCGTCCGGAAAGCGCACCCTGATGAGCGCATATCTGTATTTCCGCATCTCCCGCATTTCTTCCTTCTCGCGCATCGCTTTCGTTCTCAGCATTTGACTCTTTTCTATTACTTCAGTCCTGGAGAAGTACAATAACACTACATTCAAAGACTGATAATTTATTTGTTTACTGCATCATATACATATCATATATATTTTATATTATGTCCTAGTAACACAGTAGGTATAGGATGGGCGACCGATATTGCATCAATCGTGGGCCGAAACTGGATGAGACGAGCTGGCACATACAAAGGGAGGCATATACCCAGCAGTGGGTGAAGTCGGGCTGTGGATTATGATGATGATGTATAAAGTACGTACTTATTGGTGAGTAAATATATGAACCCTGTAAGGTGCAAAGGTTGGTGTGCTCGTCAGATTATTGTTAGGTATGTCAATTAAAATTAAGTTTATAAGAAGTGATCATTAATTTCATTTTTGAGGTCAACAATAATATTCAAAATCCAAAAATTGCACTACTATTATTTGACCTACTTAAATAATTTTTGAATTATTTACATTATCTACGTCGTATTTGGTATATATTTTATTTATCAAAATATATGATAAAGTGAAAATGAAAATAAATAAAAATACCTACTTAAATCATACATGATTATTCCAATGAGCAGCACATTCTTATAAGTATAGATTTCAATTTATCATAGAAGAAATTGTCGTTTATTTTAATTTCAATTTATTATAGAACTAGCGGACCGCCCCGGCTTCGCACGGGTATTTGTAAAATTTTAAAAATTATAAATTTTAACACACACACACACCTTTCTTTTTGTGTTGGGTTAATCATCGTCATCATCATCGACCTATAGCAGTCCACTGCTGGACATAGGCCTCCCCTAATGAGCGCCATTGCGCCCTGTTCTGAGCTCGACGCATCCAGCTTCTACCAGCAGCCTTTCGCAAATCGTCACTCCACCTGGCCGGAGGGCGTCCTACACTACGTTTGCCTAGCCGCGGTCTCCACTCTAGAACTCGTTTGCCCCAGCGGTTGTCGGTTCTTCGGCAGATATGGCCAGCCCACTGCCACTTCAGCTTACTTATTCTCTGAGCTATGTCGACAACTAGCCGTACTGTGAGTGTCCACGTTTCGGCTCCGTATGTCATGACGGGTAGGACGCACTGATTGAAAACTTTCGTTTTCAAACATTGCGTTAATAAAAGGACAAAATTATAATTGGGACAAATAAAGAGCTTTACTAGCGCCGGCATTTCAATTAAAACTTTAAAATAAAAGAACACTTATTGTGACATAACTATAATAGCTAGACATAATGCTGTCGCGAAAATTTTTGTAGATAATGATGTGTTCTGCAAAGTCATAGTACCTACATTATTTTGTTCTATCATCAATATTTTTCGCAGCGCACGCGATGTAAGGAATTTTTTAAGTAATTTTTTTACACGTCGGGTTACATTATTGGAGTTTTAGTAAGGATCCCTATTGTTTTTTAAATATTATATAGCCTATGTCACCCGGGGACAGCTTAGCTTCCTAACGGAGAAAGATTTTTTTTTATCTGTCCAGTAGTTTCAATGCGAACAAACAATCAAATCTTTTCTCTTTATAATATTAGTGTAGGTAGATAATTTATTACCGATTGTGAACTGAATCTCCACTGACATAAATTACTGGTGTAAATAAAAAAAAGACGATTCAAAGTGTACATACGTAAGGCCTTATTGATTAAATACTGGTGTAAAAATGACGTTTCAAAGTGTAATTTACAGTTCTTATTGAATTACTGGTGTAAAAATTACGATTTAAATTGTACTTTACAGTTCTAATTGAATAAATAGATTTTGACTTTGACCTTCATGCAGGTCAGTCACACAGTGTACGTGCTCGTACATTTGATTTCGTACCTGAGTTGCTGCTCCTTCTTCAACTCCTCAGAGGAGAGTGCGTAGAAGGAAGGCGGCAGTTGGACCCTTCCCGCCGCTTGTGAAGGCAACAACACTTGCAAGTTGCGATCCAACTCCAGTGGAATGACTTGCGCATCGCGTACTTGCTCTAACACAGTCTAAAAACAAAACAACTTCAATTCAACTCAGGCCAGGTGAAGTGACGATCTGCGAAGGCTGCTGGTAGAAGCTGGATGTGTCGAGAAGAGGACAGGGCACAATGGCCCTCATTACAGGAGGCCTATGGCCGTCAGTGAACTGCTATAAACTGATGATGATGAAAGAACGAAAAAAAAAGAAAGAAAATACATTTATATTCACCCATTACACAGGTAGGTACATATTATACAGAAAAAACAAAGCAAACAAGAAAAAGAAAAATATGAACTAAAACGAAATAATAATTAAGCTAACTTAGGGTTAAAATAGGTCCCTGTCTCAGCTTTATGCCGCATCAACACGCAAGTAGGTACTACCTACGTGCTGATGTAGCGCTGGTTTTCAGACAGGGCCTTCTGTGTAGTCACGGTCATTGTCGAGACACAATTTATTAGATGTTTCCTAATACTACACATTTTATTCTTATTATTTCAAACAGACCAGATTGTTAAATAACAATCTTTCTTGACATAATTATATAACTAAAATAACACTTGCCGTGCACAGTGCAAGTGACATGTGACGCAGCAGTGTAGAAATATAAATTATTAAACTTGATACTGCGGAAATTGTGGAGAACTATTCCATAAGCCATTAAATAAAGTGAATCAATTTATGCGAAAAGGCGCGATCGGATTGATTATCACGCTAAATGTTTGCAAGTTAATTTTGAAAGACAACTTGTGTCCAAAATAACTACTAATGATGATGAGCGTCAATTAGATTAATTTTAGTTTTATTTGAATTTGAGTTGTACAGTACTCATTGTTATGTTATGATCTATATTTGTCTGAAGTATGGCTCAGTATACTATTCGACTAATCCTAGTAACCCTAGTAAAGGCTAATGAAATTGAAATAGAAATAGAAATTGTTGTTCGTAAACTACCACGTGTCAAACATACAGTTCCAGTTTTAGTTCCTAAAAACGCCACCGCCAACTTACAGTTGTTGCACTGTAGTGCTGCACACTCACCTTCAGATAGTCCATAGATGAAATATTCTCCCTATTGAATACAAGGAACTCTGTCTGTCCATCCTCGAAAGGCAGAATATGTTCCCTATACCCCGCCGCATGTAATATATCAAGGGAACCTTCTAGGCACAGTACTCTTTCTTTGAATGCCCTGGAAAAAAGTATACTTTTACTCTAATACTTATAAACACCACACCACCACACCACACCAGCCTATATCAGTCCACTGCTGGACATAGGCCTCCCCTAATAAAGGGGGATATGGCCATAATCCCCACGCTGGGCATGAGGGTTGGGGATCGCAGGGCACAGGATCTCGCACCACCGACGCTGCTGCCTGTCGTTGGCCAGGGGATTTAGCTGTGCCGATGTAGGCTGTGCTATGCCGCAATCAGCCGCCGCCAGAGCCCCGTTCGTTGTTTAGCAAGGTGCACCACGTGCAGGTGAGGTTGGCTGGGGTTCTGAAGATAGGGGTTGGAACCTCGTACACCCCTCCTAATAATACTCATAAACACATAGCTGAAAATGCTAGGAGTGTAAGGGGTTCTATTTATAACCGACTTCAAAAAGGAAGAGGTTCTCAATTCGACTGTATCTTGCTTTTTTATTATACATAATGTCGACAATCACCTCTATAATAAAGAAGATAAGACAGAAAATCTAAGTAAGCAGACTATTTGAAAACTGCTGCTCCGATAAGCACGTCATACAAATATCGCCTCTATAATAAAGAAGATAAGACAGAAAATCTAAGTAAGCCGACTTATGAAAACTGCTGCTCCGATGCGTTTTGGCGGAGTTTTAGACAAACCGCTTTCGGGCGGATTGTACAAAATTCTTTGTATAGTTGATCGAAGACTTACGACCCTTAACAGCAAGTTCATTTATGACTATATAATAGAACGTTAATAGAACGTTAATAGAACGTATAATAGAACGTATAATAGAAGTTATGGAAAAAAGAATGGATGTCGACTATTGGTTTGTCTGTAATACGTCCATGATATAAGCATGGAAGTTTTATATATGGACGGCCTCTGTGGCGCAGTGGGCGAAGGTCCACCTGAGACGCAGAAGGTTGCCGGTTCGATTCCCGCTGCGGGACAAATGTTTGCATGTTCTGCAGATATTTGTCTCGGGTCTGGGTCTTTTCTATGTATCATATGTATGTATTTACAAAAAAATATATGTGTACTATATCAATCATGTGGTTCCTATAGTAAAAGCTCTGCTTAGTTTGGGGCTACATGATGCTGTGTGATTGCGTCCAGCATTATTATTATTATTATAATGGAAGATCTTAGTTGGATGCTTAATTTTTAAAATTGACATAACCAAGGTGTACTATGCAGGGTGGAGCAAAATTTTACCTCATTGAGGGCAGTATGGAAAACTTTTTTATGTTTCTTAAAATAAGTTACTTAAGGAAAAGTTTTTCCTTTTAAGAAATAGAGTCGATTGAAACGACCTCGTTTTTATTTGACAAATGTCATTTTCTACGATGACTGTACATTTTCTCAAATTTCCGAAAATGCGTTTGTTTTTCCTTTAAAATAAACCTAGTTTCCTCAGAAAAAAACCTAAAAATTAAAGAAAAGGTACGTGCCTATATTGAGATAAAATTTTGCCCTACCCTGTATGGTGAAATGAGTATGAGAATGAGTATTTTCATCTTCGGAACCCAAGCCAACCTCACCCGCCCGAGGTGCACCCTGCTAACTAACAGACGGGGCTCTGGTGGCGGCTGACTGCGGCATAGTGCAGTCCCAAACCCGCAGCCCAGCGTGGGGATTATGGGGATATCCCCCTTCTTATAGGGGAGGCCTATGTCCAGCAGTGGAATGAATAGGCTGGTGTTGTTTTTGTAAAGGTATGAGCAACATTTCAGCTTGACAGATAGACCACGCAAACGAAGTTGCGAGCTTGTCGGCTAGTAATAAATGACTTACTTGTTCGACATTCTGATCTTGTGGTATTTCTCTTCATCTGGGAATGCAATTAGATTTTCTATATACTTCGATAATGTTTCTACGCATAAATCAATCTGGAACGAAACATACATGTATTAAAGAGTAACATATTAATAATGTACTTATTCATAGTTCCTAATACCCACTTTACTAAATACTAAAACATTGAGTCTATTTAAGCAATTCGAACACTTGCCGGGAAATACTCATTACACATCATAATGTGTTGGCAGAATGATCATACCAACGATTACGACTTTGCGTCGACTTGGATACATAGACTCAACATTGTGGCGAAAGGCGTTTCATAGAAATTTTACTTTTAAAAAATTAGCTCAGGACAGAGCGATATGTCGCTCTTTAGGGGAGGCCATGTCTAGGTGACTATGCGAAATGTGCAATAGCACTGGCCGGCTATTTCAGTCGTCAATCCTTTGTTTGGCCTTAAATCCCCGACAATAACGATAAAGAGAAGGGGTACCTACCTTCTCTCGGTTACTATTACATGTCTGCAGTATCAGTGCGCCTGCCCCGGCCAAGTCATGCTCTTTCATCTCGTTGAGGAACTGCCTAATGTTGGCACGCCATTCGTCGCGGGGTAAGATGTCTTCGTTCAGCATAGGACATCTGAAATCAGGACGGAATATAAGTTAAATCTAATTTACCATGAATATAGATATAGAGAAATCATGTGTGTAAAACTGGGTAAAAGGGGTTCCAACCTACATCTTCGTCTACATGCATCTGTGGAACCCAAGCCAACCTCACCGGACCATGGTGCAATCTGCTAACTAACAAACGGGGCTCTGGCGGCTGATTGCGGCAAAGTGAAGGCTGGCACCGGCATAGCTAGATTGCGTCAGCTTTGCGAGAAGCTGTGCCCTGCCATCCGATGTAGATGTGTCAGGATTAGGCTGCGCTATGCAATCAGCCGGTCGCCAGAGCCTCGTTGGTTATTTAGCAGGTTGCATCTTCTCTCTAATTTACTCACTTGAAATAAACACCGGAGACTGCTAAGTTCTTAGGAAGGTCTAGTTCTTTCTCCGAAGGTGTGGGAGTTGGCTTGCTTTCTCGAGACTCATCTGCTTTGGATGATGATGCTTGTTCACTCTCTAGCTCTTTCTTAACTTGGGCCTGGAATCATAAGAGAATATCATTAACCCACCTATTTGAGTAGTGTTTTTTATCTATTATGCTAGTGTGGATTTGAAGAATATCATTCAGCTGTGTTTCTGATGTACCAAGGAGCGTTTGATATTTCTGCAGCATAAGAGATCAAAAACACTGTTCAAGCATACCAGGATAAACTAAGTCATCATCCAAAACAACAGGTGCCACAACTTACAAAGCCTACATATAAGGTACAAGAGACGACTAAAAAGATAAGGTATTATGCAGCTAATGCACATGACTAAATTGAAGAGATCCTACTGAAGAGAAGAACTGGAATGTACTTTCCCGACACAAAATTCACTAACGATTTGCTCATAGTTGGAAAAACGGATTGCAGATAAAACATACTTCTCTGTTGCGCTAAGTTCTTTTTTTACTTTCAGTCCTATTCATAAGTCTGGATTTGTACCTGCGAACTTCCAATCAATATTGGGACGCGGTATTTTTTTGGATATTATAAAGACCTAGATTTTTCAAATGTGGGTTAACACATTCTATCTTTCCTTTGTTGTATGACTTAGTGGCCAACTGCGGTATCGGAGTTTTTAGGCCACCCAAAGGCCTCCAATGTGGCTTATTTATCTTTTAATTGTGTTGACTTAAAGTTAGGTTCTTTCACAGCTCCATCGTGTTGCAGACCTGAGTATTTCATATTAATTTCAACTTGATACTTCCACATGTTCCTAAGCAAAAGTCCTTGAGAGACAGACAGACAGACGGACCACAAAATTATCCTATACTTGTTCCTATTTTTCCTTTTCAGGTATGGAACTCTAAATATCAACTCCCTCTGTAGCGCATAGATATGCTTAAGACCACAGCTCTCAATGAGGTCACCACCGGAAATGGCTAACATTTCAGTAAACTCGCACAGAAGTTCCCCTTACTCTCCAGCTTCCTCCTACCCTCTATCTCATTATTTTCATTCGCTTTGCTCATTCTAGCCAAATAGTTAATAAAATAGGGGTGAGCGGACTTGTTAATATGACATACCTGTATGTAAGCATAGGATGTGTTGAACGCTGGGTTTTCCCTCTTCAGAGATAGTCTCGACAGGGCTGCCTCGGCCGCCACCTTGCTCTCCTCCGTCAGCCCTGATCTTTTAATCACCACTTCATTCCGTGACTCTGTGGAACTCCTACTACTAGTGCCCGATTCACTTAACTTATGTCCAGGGCCCGCTAACTTAAACTTAGCTTCAACTTTCTTTTTCTGGAAGAATTGCTTTATTTTCTTCTCCATTTCGAGCTAGTTTCTAGGGGTGTACTCTTTAGGTAGTTTTAGTTTTGACACACTTTCTTTTAGCTGTTCAATTGTGGCAGATGTAGCTGTTGAAATAAAATTGTTTTGTAACATAACATAACAAAATATTTAGTTATAAGTAGTGGTAAGGAATTTTCCCGAATAACAAACATGAATTTCGCATTTATTATTTTAATAATAAGTAAATTTCGCAAAAAGAACATAAGAACAATGTGTCGCCTTAAGTGAATAGAGACAGTAAGAAAGTGTTGATGGACACATTCTTAGTGATATTTTATACTACACAAGCATCCTATGAAAGACCCGTTCCGGCTTCGCATGGGGCATTTTTTTTACACCTTGGGTTACATTATTTAAGTTTTAGTTAGGATCCCTAATCTTTTCTAGCAATAAATATAGTCTATGTTACTCAAGGTAAATTTAGCTTCGTGAAAGAATTTTTGAAATTGGCACAGTAGTTTTTAAGTTAATTCATTACAAACACACACACAAACAAAAATAAAAATTTTTCCTCTCTTTATAATATTAGTGTAGAAAACTAGGTAAATGTTAAGTTACTTATTAGTCTATCATATGGCTAGATTTTAGTATTTTTAGTATACATTTCTTATAATAATGTGCACTAGGTAAAAAAAAAAAAAGAAATTTCGCAACAATTTCGCATTTTTAAAGTAACTAAGTAATAACAAAAAAGTATATTTTCTGAAAAAACTATGTTAGCATTTAATTATTAATATTAATTAAACGCTAACATGGTTTCAAATTCAACATTCAACTCCTTAAGAGCTGTTACAATACTGTACAATGACATTGTACTTGCTGAAGATCCATTCTGCGTCTATGCTGTTGGTTGGACTACAAATGCTCTGTAATGCTGCTTTAGCAAATAATGGAAGGCAACATTGTGCAGCGAGCAAAATGTCCTTCACATTGGAATCTTCGTTCCTATGTATCAATTGAAGGATCAAGTTAACTTATGAAAGTGAGTATATCTAACTATTTGCTTATTTTCAAGTGTTCCAAAATTTTAGAGAAACTTTCTAAAAGTGCATCCAGGCAAAAGTGCATGCATACTTGCAGCTACAGAAGGGTTAACTAACTGTCCAATGTGAAAGAAAGCCCTGTTTTCAATGTGTTGACACGCCGGGTAAGATCTCCGTTACTTTAGAGTGGTTCCAAAACCAAATCATATCAAAATAATCAAGTTGTTGTTTATTTTACGGAAAATACTCAAAATTTCTATGTTCATATTTATTACGTTTAAATCAAAATTTTCGCATAAATTCGCGAATTCCCCTAGTTATAAGTAATAATGTATTATACTAGTGACCCGCCTTGGCTTTGCACAGGTGCAATTTATACAAATAAACCTTCCTCTTTATAATTCTAATCACTCTATCCCTAGAGACCTGGGGTGTACAGGGTTCCAACCCCTATCTTCGGAACCCAAGCCAACCCCACCTGCATGTGGTGCACCCTGCTAAACAACGAACGGGGCTCTGGCGGCCGGCTGATTGCGGTATAGCACAGCCTACATCGGCACATCTAAATCCCCTGGCCACTGACGGGCAGCAGCGTTGGTGGTGAGAGAAGCTTTGCCCTGCGATCCTCAACCCGCATGCCCAGCGTGGGGATTATGGGTATATCCCCCTTTATTAGGGGAGGCCTATGTCCAGCAGTGGACTGATATAGGCTGATGTGGTGTGGTGGCATTAAAATCCGTTGCGTAATTTTAAAGATCTAATCATATATAGGGACAGAGACAACGGGAAGCGACTTTGTTTTAAACTATGTAGTAATGATAGGACACCTTAAGTATACGACATGACAGCTTCATTAGAAACATAATCAACAGAAAGTCCTTTTTTTCTTCATGTAAGCTAGTGACCAACTCTGGTGTCTGAGGTTTTAGGCCAGTTTTTAGGCCAGCCAGAGAACTGCATCACTAAACCGACAAGATCTAGGCACTTAAATTAGAATAATAATAAAATAGTTTGCAAGTTCTTAACAATTAAAGTAAGGACAGTATTATCTTTATATAGTAGAACAAAGAATGCAATTGTACTATGTTATTTATCTTTACCAAGGGCAGAATGAATAATAACGCAATAAATGACTCACCAGGTTTCATAAACCGCTCAGAAATTCGTTTACCGTACACTCTCCACGATATTAGTATTAGCAGTAGCGTGAACAAAAGAATCAAGAAAAAAGTCTTCAGTAGGAGGTACTGGAACTCGTTAAAATAGAAAGCCTCTGCTATCTCCCCAAAATAAGATATTTCAGACAAGTCAACGGCTAATTTGGGAAAATTCGCAGCGGGTAGCGACGAAATACACGACTCGAAGAAATTCTTCGCGAATGACAATGTATCCCCAACCTGAAGATACAGCGCCTCGTAAAGGGTGGAATTGAAAACTACGTTGTCGAATAAAGACATTACATTGATAATTTGCACGTGTTATTTAGAACAAATGAAGAAATTCAGCAATCATAATGAAAAACTATACAAAAAATTCAATGGAAAAAAATCGATCTGTAAACCACCTGAACAATTTTTTTACATTGACATTGACATTTTGTCTTGTGATGCCATGACATTTGACAGCTACATTGGCAAATGGATGACAGCTTAAGTGCATTTCAATTTGTAGGGAGGGGCTCATACGCTACAGATAGCGGCACCTAAGTCTAGCGCTGCACGAAACCTCTGCGCATGGGTCTCTCGCTCTCTCTCACAATGACTCTTTAAGACTTCTGCGCAATAACGGCCGGTTTCTCGTGGTCCTATTTTGTTCTACTAGTAGGACCACGAGGGAGACCAGTTTCTGTTCGTCTTACTATGACATATTAGAGCCGAAATAATTTATTTATACCACTTGTATATAATTAATATACAGATTGGCCGGAACATTGAAGTCCAAAAAATTTTTAAGTCCCCCGTGTTGTGGGGTATCCGAATCACCCCCATGTATGTTCTACGATTTTTCGTAGTTTTCGAGATATGATATTTTTTCTGAATTCTTCAGAATTCTCGACCAGACCAACTTAACGAATTTTTTTAAAAAAGTGGAAGACTTTATTGAGATTTTTTTTTGCATCTTAATTTCCATGAGTTGTACTATTATGCATAAAATAATAAGCTTCGTAACTTTGATGTAAGTTATAAAAATGTTGGTCTAAAAAGAAAAATTAACGTTCAGTGAATTATGATATAAATTTTCAACTTTAAATTAAAAATGTAAATAGGTAATTTCATGATTTCTGAGTAGGCCTCAAAAATGCGCCACATTCTCAGCTATCATAATAATTTAAAAAAAGTGGTACCTACTTGATACGCTACTTTTGCTAAAATCGGCCTTCCTTCATTAATTAACCTTCAACTTCATTATTATCCTAGTTCTACTCTAATCAGGTCACGAGAGAGGAGTTACATAAGTATGTACAGCGTCTACAATAAAATTTAGGGCCAATCTTCATAATCAAGCATTTGATTTATTTTAGAACAGAAACTCACGCTTGGAAAATGAGTAACTAGGTAAGTATGTACGTACATACTTAAAAATAATCTTCCTAAAAAGAGCTGGTTCCTAATAAAAATGGTTCCTGTGACACTTTCTTAATTACCTATGGTTTTTCTTTGTTTTCTTTTCTTTTCTGCTTTAGATTTAGAATTTTGCGCACTGTGAATAAAAAAAAACACTTACCTATATAAATACCTACGTGCTTAGTCTGCATGTAACCATTTTGTAAACGCGCCTACACGAATGAATTGAGCAAAATAAAATTTTAGTCTGGGTTAGATATATTAGGTAGGGACCTACATCATCATCAAACTTAAAGCAGTCCAATGACATAGGCCTACCCCCACCTCTATTAGCGCCATTAAGCCCTGTCCTCACCCTCAGCTCGACACACCCAGTTCCTACCACTGCAACTCGTCACTCTATTTGGCCGGAGGGCGTTAGGAGTATGTTACGTACCGTACCGGTACTTAGGTATCTACAACATTGGTAGGTTACCTACCTACAATAGAAAGAGATTTTCGACTAAGGTTTGTATCATCAACCATGCAGTTGAGTGATAGTTTCATCATACAAAAACATGAAACTGATAACTGTAATCAATTCAGATTTCACGTTATTTTTATCAGATAAAGTTTAAGTATGCTCATCTTACTTAGGTCCTTTATTACTCTTCCAGCTTCCATAGAGTATTCTATTAACACCTCTGTGCGTAAGATCAATAAAGACTAGAATTGTTTATCGCTAACAACATCTGTAGGCGGCGCACTGTCTAAGTGTAGGTACACTAAAATTATTGGAACAATCAACATAATATGTGGGGACATCAAGAGAGTAGTTGATACCACAAAATTAACAGGTAGGTTAGGCATCTACTTACCCATACTTTAAAAAAAAGTAAAAAATAGTGTACAAACACTGTGGAGAACATAGAAGGTTCGAGTAAGGTAACTACTTATCCAAGTACTTCATTAAGATACCTCTATAAATTCATAACAAAAAATAAGTAAATGAAAAAACTTATTTATTTAAAGCTTATTTCGCAAAAGTACCAATATTTTCACACAAATTTTTGTATGCTGGCAGGTTAGGGTAGGTAGGTACCTAACCTATGGCATGCGCTATCCTATAGACAGGTATATTTATATAGACAGACCTACATATATTCCGAGGCCACGACGTCTAAAATCTCAAAACTAGGCAAAAATCTGTAACATAACACCTACATCTTGTGTAGAACACAAAAAAATATTCTAACTATTCTAAATATTCTTTCTAATAACTCGATAAACGTCCCACCACGGTTGAAAGATTTGTAATCAAAAGACAGAAATAAAAAAAACTAACTAATTGTTGAAGGGCTAGTAGTACCTACGTACATGTAACATGTTATTGGTTGAAATAAATGCTGTACAACACCAATGTTTAAGGTGCCTCTATCCCACACTAAAACTTGTCTACGTAAGTGTACCTAACGTTAAACATGACAAAGCTACCGATTCAAAGATGTTGGCTCGAAGTACTGAACGGCCGCTTTTTTATGGCCTTTCGTATTTGGTCGGATAACTGTCTAAGTGAGCTCGTTTTGTTATTTTCGGTTGTAAATGATTAATTATAAGTTCTAGAAAGCTGAAAATCAGCGTGCTTTTATTTGGATATGTGCTCTAATTAATGGCAAATCATGAAAGTTGATAACTTGTTAAAACTTCCTTATTTGAGGTTAGAAATTAGTAAACCATTTTCAGTTATGAAATTGATTTATTTCGTCGAAAATTAGATATAGGGTTTCAAAAAGTTGTTAGAAGAAGTATATTCCTTATAGGCATCAGTAAATGCAATCATAAAGTGCTTTCCACTAGTAGTTCAAGAGCTAGAGGCAAATTTCGTTTTTCACAAAAACTAGTCTAATTCATACATCGTGCATTTTTTCGGAAAAACAACTAACCACACAAATAGGCACAAATTACACCGCATTTGCTCACAAGAAATCATATTTGTGCGATCAGCCGTTTCGAAGATTCGGAAATCTGCGAAACGTTACTCCAGCGGCATCTGCAATAACTCATAAACCACAGGTCGCACAAATGCCACTATTTGGCCAGTGACATGCACAAATATAAGCTATCTTTTAAGCTACTTTAAATGTGGCTGAGGCTAATGGGTAAAAATCATGCCACTGCAGTAACGTTTTCAGGCGTTACTGCAGTGGCATATTATTTTCTCGAATAACTCTGGAACCTTAATAGGCACAAATTTAATTTTTGGGGCAAATTTACAAGACATAGTGCTCAAATTTTTCTGTAAATTTAATTCCGATCCCGCTGGAGTAACGCACGCATAGGTATCATAAAATAACTTATAAAAAATTATAAGACTTAGGTATTTATTAATAAGAAGACTGCGCTATTGCATGAGGTTAAGCCTGTAAGGACTGTTTTTTAAATACATACCTAAATACTTACATATTGAGTTGCGCAACTTATATATGTATTTATATATAATATTTCCTTTTAAAAGTAGAACAGAAAGCAAACAATTAATTTCTATCCGTATTCTAGGTGGATTTATCGCCCCAGAATTACATAAGTTATGTATAAGACCAGTTTATTGGGGCCAAATTAGAAACTTCTTACATTTGAGAAGAACTTCGTAACTTTACCAAGTTTCCAACTACTTACCTTTTGTCCATTAGGACTTTGGGTGTCGTCGTGTAGTTTCTTACAAGGCTTTACATTTAATTAGGTACCTACCCACCTAATGAATAGGATGTGTTCCATAAAAGGACAATCAAAATCAAAAGGGATACAGAGACACTTTTTATTCGAAAACTTATTTCCCATTGTGCAACTACTCCTGCCGATGCTGGCGCGGTACATCATGTGCAAGGATCATGTGCAGTCAACGTGTTAAAATCCTTTTGATAGCTATTCCTTCAATGATTAGAGAGTCCCTCAAAAATATCTATATCAATTCTTAATTACTTAAGCGACTTAGATGTGATGAAGTAGAGAACTTAATTTGTCAAAAAAAAAAAATCACATCGAAAATGTATTAATACACTAGGACGTACTTCCCATCATACTTTATTAATCTACCTAAATTTACCATAAATATACTATCAACTAACCTAATAGGGTAAAGGAGAATGCCGAGAACCCGTACCTACCAATTGCGTCAAAACTGAACGTATCCCATAAAAATTATTATATTTTATAATTTACATAAACATTTTCTTTAGTTTTACACACCGACGGGATTTTAATCACGTAAAAAAATATTTTGTTGATTTGGTTTTCGTCGCACGACGCCATTAGACTGCAACAACCAATGAATATATACGTTACTATGGCTACAAACATTGATATAAAGTGTTACTATGACAATGACCCTCATTTTTAATTATTTAGACAGTAGAATCGACTAAAAACTTGTTTGAGATTTTTTTGACGCACTCATTTTAGTCTTGGTACCGAACACGATACACCAGACGGCATTTTCTTTTCCAAAATTTAATAGGTTACTGTTGATTGTGAGTGTACCTATAATTATGTGGTTAATAACTATGTACTATTTAATTTACTTATTTACGTACTTTAGCTTGTTTCACAAAAATTATCAATATTAGTTCTGTCTAATATTACTCTACTGGATTAATTCTACCCGTCGTCGGCTGGCAGCCAACTTATTAGAGGTGGTATTAATAATTCTGTATGAATTTCATGTACGTCACAGCCTCATGTACACAGAGTGACATCCAGAGCATACCTACTTTATACAGAGGTCTTAAATTATAAGTCTGAATATTTGACGACTATCACGAGCGAGACGTACGTTCAGTCTCGTGCGGACCGCGTGGGATTGCCTACCAGCTTCTTGTAATTCTAGGAACGCACCAATCACACCATTAAACTCTAATTTTCCAATAAAAATAAGTAATACACAGCAAAGGAACGATCAAAATAGGCTCCACTTAACGGCTTCCGTATCGCCGCCATTTTTAGTGACGCACGGTCGGCGTTCTATTTTCGAATTTTACCGCGAAAGTTTTTTTTCATTAATCAAACGATGATCGGTTCGGGCGGGTATTCAGCCAGTGGTGCGGATTAAAAGTTCGGAAAGTGACGAAGTTTTTGATAATTTCGCGTGACACGGTGACAGTGGGGTTTGTGAAGGGAAAGATGAAAATTTTCAAGAAGAAACTAAGGTTTTCGATAGATTCTACTTTTATTTAGAGTCTTGTGATATTGTGACTGTTTTGAAAGTTATACGAACCCTAATCAGCAGCGGCAATTTGATTGATTTGAAGAACTTCCGGTGCATTGACTCAGGTGGGTACAAAAATTATAATATCCTGTGGTTTCGAAAATGGTATATGGAACCTTTTAAAAATCTTGTATGATAAAATTTAATGCTGTATCTACATATTGTAGAAATATTTCAGTTAAAAAAACCCTGAGAAAAATTAGACACTCCTTCGTGGCGGAATGAGGAGGGCGTTGCTTGCCACGTGTATGATGTATTAGCAACGGAAGTTACACATGTCATGCGGTTCTTCTTCTTCTTGTTCGTGTGAGTTTTTAGTGGTTGGAGTTTTTAGGCCGCCCGGAGGCCTACAATGCTTAGTATAGATAAAGAGTCCTTTAAAATACGATTTCATATCACGTCTGTTAATGGAAGTTTGATCTTGGTTTTGCTTTTATATTGTGGTATACACACACCAGCCTATCTATATCAGTCCTCAACCGGACATAGGCCTCCTGGATGGGGGATATGCCCATAATTCCCACGCGGGGCATGCGGCTTGGGGATCGCTGGGCACAAGTTTTCACACCGACGCCGACGCTAATGCTGCTGCCCGTCGGCGGTCAGGGCATGTAGCTGTGCCGGTGTTAGATGCGCTATACCGCAATCAGCCGGCCGCTACAGCCCCGTATGTTACTTAGCACTGCTAATGCGATTTAAATTCACTTACCTACTTCTATATAGGTAGGTGTCTAAGCTTTGAAACTAAGTAAATTATGTAAGTACCAAAACCTTATGTAGGTAGGTACTTTACCTACAATCTACTAACAAACTAGGTTTTATCCTGCAATACACACAGAATACATAATCATCATCGTCATCATCATTAGCCTATAGCAGTCCACGGCTGGACATAGACCTCCCCGAATGAGCGCCATTGCACCCTGTTCTCAGCTCGAAGCATCCAGCTTCTACCAGCAGCCTTTCGCATATTGCCAGTCTACCTGGCCGGAGGGCATCCTACACTAAGTTTGCCGAGCCGCGGCCTCCGCTCAAGGACTCGTTTACCACAATGGTTATCGTTTCTTCGGCAGATATGGCCAGCCCACTTCCACTTCAGCTTGCTAATCCTCTAAGCTATGTCGCACACACTGAATACTTTATTACTGATTTTCTTAATCGCGAGTGGTCTTTTTTCACCCTGTACAATAAGTCAATGTTGGCATGGTTAGGCTATAATTAGATTTTGCTTAGCTTACTTAGAGCGGGCTAGATGGCTAAGAACACTGGTCTGGGGCTATGGAGATGAAACACACCAGTGGCGTAGCTTGGGTTTTCGCCGCTTGGGCTGACCGGAAATACGCCGCCTCTTGTTTTTTATTACTATAGTAAAATGTAAATGTATAAATATATATAATGACGTAAGTAGTAATTCGTACCACTTATTGAAAGTCAAGATAAACTTATCATATCACTGCTTCAGAAGGAACATAATAAGTACATAATATATACATACATCATACATAAGAAATTCCCAGGAAGTTCATCAATTAAAATACCTAATTGGGAGCTTGACTTCACTAGGGTAACACAATAGAAAATATAACTCGCGTTCCGGAATGTTGAAGTTAAGGTAAGTCGGCGAAAGCAGCGAGCTGCGAAATTTTTGGTGCACAAAAGAAACAAGACAAATAATACGGTGGCTTTTTTTTTATACCTATATATTAGAAGATTAATCGGCGATAGAAGACGGCGAGCGGAGCGAGCCGCGATTTTAGATTAATGAAACTAGCGCTGTTGTGTTCTAATTCGTCATTGTTGCAAACTTTTGGATGGTGAGCGGAGCGAGCCGCGTAATTTTTCTAGCAAAGGTGTGTATGCAAAATATCAAAAAAGAAAATTACGATTTATATCTGAATTTCAACCTAATATGTAAGTATTTTTTTATATTTTAGACATAGAGATATACATAAATGAATGAATGAATGGATTAATGAATTTATGGTTAACCAAGGGTGCCTATATAATTATAATTATTATTTTCCAAATTAATAAATTGGCGCTTCCTGACCCCAATGCTACGTCACTGAACCACACCTTAACCACCAATCATATTTTGACTAGAAATTATTAGCTAAAGCTAGATTTCGAGGTTCGAAAAAAAAATGCTGGACATTATCAATCACACAACCTCCTCTAGGCCCATACTTATCAGAGCTTGTGTTATCAGAACCACATGACTAATAAATAAATACATATTATTATTTACAATAGAATAATATATTATATTTCGTTGTGGAATGCTAGTGGATCAGGCTAGCCCTAGCGTAGAACCGTGCAAGTAATGTAGGCTATGGTGAAAAAATCGTGATTCTGTTTTGTGATTGGTGACGTCCTCTATTGCGCAGTGGACGAAGGACCGCTCAAGACGCAGAAGATAGCAGGTTCGATTCCCACCATGACAAATGTTTGTATTTGCAAATATTTGTCTTGGGCCTGGGTGTTTTCTATGCATAATTTAATAAGTATACCTACGTATTTACAAAAAAAAAATCGATAGGTATGATATCTTAGTAGGTTCCCGGAATACAAGCTTCGCTTAGTTCAGGGCTAGATGATGGTGTGTGAAACTGTTCAACATTATTATTATCACACATACATTATAAATGCGAAAGTTTGTTGGTGTGTTACTATGTTTGTTCCCACTCAACTCTGTAACGGCTAAACGGGTTTAGATGAAACGTGGATTATACTTATTATGTGAACTAGAATAACAAATATAGCCTACATAAATCAAGCACTAACGAAGCGAAACACTTTGCTGCATTTTGCGCTTTGCTTGCTTTGCTTTTCTCCTTAGGACTGAAAATGAAAAAAAAAACCAACCTCTGCTTAGAACAGATAAGGAATGTAATGCTCTTCCGGCGTCAGTGTTTCCTGATCGCTATGACTTAGGGGTTCAAGCGAAGAGTAGCGAATAGGTTAGGTTCATTCTAGAAAAGTGTGCTACATCATCGACCGCATTTTCACTTACCAACAGGTGAGATGGCGGCGGATAAAAAAAACTTAATATACCGGTATGAAATCAATATCGTCTCGTAGACTAGTAAAAGTACGTAATGCTGTTGTACGGGTACCACTGCACTAGCCCATGTGTGCTATTCACTTGCTATGTTGTATTCCCTCGGGCGATGGTTGATTGTTTTATTGTCTCACTCTTGCAAAGCCTTCTCCGACCGAGCTAATGCAATCAAGATTAAGTTTAAACTTAGACAGTCAAGTGCGAGTTATACTTATGTATAGTGGATACGGCCAGGTGGAGTGACGATTTGCGAAAGGCTGCTGGTAGAAGCTGGACGCGTCGAGTTGAGGACAGAGCGTAATGGCGCTCATTGGGGCAGGCCTATGTCGAGCAGTGGGCTGCTATAGGCTGATGATGATGATGATGACATAGTTCTAGCTGGGTTACACATTTTAAACACGCAGAACATTCTCTCAGCTTATGCCTCGTTGCGAAACTCGTGGCTTACCCTTGGCTTGCCTATAGTTAGGTAGGTACTTAACATATTGCGCACAGATGCAATATAGTACCTAGCATACTGTTCTAATAAGTATTTAAGGCCAAGTGTGAGTTGTACTTGCGCACCGAGGGTACCGGATTCGTGAAATAACTGTTTGTATGGTATTTTTATTATGGTCTTGTTTTATTAACTTATCTTTGGCAACGCGTTTGGCGTGTTGTAAACTTGTAACTGGGTAATCTTAATAATAATCATTTATTTATTTTGCTTTAAATGTAGGTAACGTCAATAAAAAATAAGGCATCCTATACATTTTGCCTCATTATGGCGTGCAAATATACAAAAAATCTAAACAAATGTCTAAATTAATAATATTCTAATTTCTTAAAAACTGCATTTGTCTAAAATCCATTTTTTATCAAAATTTAAAAATATTCACAGGTAGGCTTTTTAAGTCATCTGATAATTTATTAAAAATTGTAATGGCGTGATATTAGATTTTTTTTTGCAATATTCAATCGGTATCATGAGTATTGTCAATATCAAGATGATTTGGTCGGTCTGGCGAATAGCGGGCCTGGTTTAGACGATTCGATATATTTATTTCTATTAGATATTTATGTATAACGCGGAAACTGTCAAAACTGTATGAAATTTGACAGTTCTCCCGATATAATATCTAATACAATAAAAAATATCGAATCGTCAGAATCAGGCCCCAGGACTACGTCTTCGCGGTCTTCGACCTTTAAATTTTAGTAACCTTTAAAATGTGACTTCTCTATATCATTTAGACAGTCCTTGCATGGAAATACAACAATGATAAAATAGCACACTAATAAAAATATTAATCTCTGTAAATTCCTTTTATCTGTTGCATTCACGTGGTATCTTGTACCTACCTACGTACTTGAGATAAATAAATTTGCAAGTACAGTTTGTGGTACAGTTAGTAGGTACGATTTTAGAATTGAAAGAAAATATACTCTTCACAAAGTACATAGGTAGGTATTTTTTTGTATTTGACGTACAATTACGTACCTCTATCGTACATCTTTACGGTTTACCGTACCTAAAGAGTAGAAACGGGACCCTATTACTAAGACTACCACTGTCCGTTTGTGGTCTGTCTGTCTGTCTGTCTGTCTGTCACCAGGCTGTATCTCATGGACCGTGATAGCTAGACAGTTGAAATTATGACAGATGATGTATTTCTGTTGCCGATTTAAAAACAAATACTAAAACTAGAATAAAATAAATATTTGAGTGGGGCTCGCATACAACGGTACGGAACCCTTCGTGCGTCGGACTCGCACTTGGCCGATTTTTCATAATAACATGAAGACTGGATCTGACCGTGGTAGTACGCCTCAGCCGTTATTTTCTCGATCAGTCACGCAGAGACGCAGACCGACGACGTAGCGCTACAGTCATGCAAAAATCCATTCCTATCTATATTTCGCTGCAAAAATTATAGTGGAATGAAATAAAAAACAAAAAGAAAGCAAAATCAAAATCAGTAAATTACATTAATACCAGTCTGTCGTCACTATAATTTTCATGTTCGCGGTGTTTTTCACGTAATAACGGAAATGCGGCTTTAGATTAGCTTTTTTCCGCTGTCAAGTCTTTCGTGGAAAGGACTCTAGTTTTTTAACACAAAATATTGTAAATGGGACGTTAAAAAAATATAAATAAATTAATACCCGACTGAAGAGGACTTTCAGCCGGGTAAAAATTACCTACCTACTATATGTACCTAGCATTGCTACTCCTTATAAGTTAGTATTATTTTAGTACCTACCTGGTTAGGAACGTAGATACCATAATTATTTACTTATTCGTTACACTAATTGTATATGGTAATAAAAATAAATTGCAAGAATGCGCTTTGTAAATGCTAAGATGACGTAGGTCAGTAAATTATGTACCTTTTTACGGTTTAATACATAAAGCCATTAGTTAACTTATAGGTAGATACCAATAAGTGAGGAGACTACCATAGAGAAGAGAAAAACGTTTCTCTACAATGCCATTTCTCTACAAGACAAAAAGTAAGTATTACATCAAGACAAAAATAATTTTGGCTGACAAGGCCTTTACATAGCAACGGGGACGATATGTGGACTTCTTTTTCTTCTTCTGTTATATCATGGCGTTTCCCATAATGAGTGAATTTGTGATGTTATCCTACCCATAATTTTGTTCGTTTTTCGGGTTCCGTATCCAAAGGTAAACGAAACCCTATTACTAAGACTCAACTGTCTGTCTGTCTGTCATGACAAGAGTAGTAGTAGTAGATTTCTTTGTGGAGGGCTCGTCTGGGGAAGTGGCACCATGCCTATTTCTGCCGTGAAGCAGCTTAGCTGTGTTTCGTTTTGAAGGATGCCACAAACGTGATTTTTTTGCCGTTTTTTGTTCGATATTAATAACTGCAACAGGTAGACACTTGAAATATTCACAGAATATTTCGTTTTATTTCATCATCTGTAAAAATTTAAACTACCTAGCTATCACGGTTCATACAGAAAAACGGCAAAAAATCACGTTTGTTGTATGGAAGCCTCCCTTAAATAGGTGTTTTATTACGTTTTTAGCAGGTATTTATTGTTATAGTGGCAACAGAAATCGGTACATCATTTGTGGAAATTTCAACTGTCTAGCTATCACGGTTCATGAGATACAGCCTGGTGACAGACAGACAGACGAAGATTGAGTAATAAGGTTTCCGTTTTTACACTTTGGGTACGGAACCCTAATAAGACCTTGAAATCGAAAAGAACAATTTTCTACAGACCTACCAGTCTACCCAAACAAAATAGTGAGACTCACGACATTGAATACCTAACAGTATCATTACTTCCTATTCCCATTCATCCATACCCACTTACCAAACCACGATAGATTTTACGCTCAGTTAAATCGAATTTCAACCCTATTCACTAGGAATAGGGAGGACGATACAGTAGAGGTGGTTTAGATTCACGAAGGTGATTTGTAGGTGGGTTACAATGGGTCCAATTGAGAACCCGTGATTGGATGACAATGCCAGCGGTTCTGATATGCAATAGGTTAGTTCTACACGTGGGGAGGTCAAGGGTACCGGGTCTCTCTATGATTTAGACAACTGGTCGTCTATTTTACCCCGTTTACCCCTAAAAACACTATTGTTTTGTATAAAAAAAATATTTTTTTGCATTACAGGTGCCCAAACTTTTGATTTTATTTTTCGTATAGTAAATTTTGATATATTTAATAAAATAAATACAAAACTAATCTAACGGGACAAAAACATTAGTTTAGATTTGATGGTTCATCTATCCAAGAGTATAGATAGGTACTTTTCAAAATAGAGACCGAGGAAATACCTTGATTTGTGATCATGTCAACGAAAAAAGTACATAACCAAGGGTTTAATGTAATTTTTATGGAATTGTTCTTTAACTCGAAAGTGTTCTTTAACTCGAAAAAAAAAAATACTTTTACGAACACAGCTTTTGATTTTCTAGTGAGCTAAGTTGGATCATGGTTGGATCTGAAACTATTTCTATGGGATTAAGAAAGTGGATTAGAGTGGAACAGGCCTAAACAAAATAGGAAACAATAAAATCTCCTTGGGTACATACAACTAAAGAGTTTTTATTAGGTAGTGCGCGCTTTGAACAAAAATCTGTACCTGATTTTTCTCAATAAAAATGGAGTGTTACACACTTGTTACACACAACAGGAAACTAGACACAACCCCCCATTGGGAGAATAGGTACAGGTATTTTCTGTCACTGGAGAATACATTAGCCAGTTTAGTGTTCAAAGCGCGCACTCCCTATTAAAAATTCCCTGCATACAATATACTATTACTACCTACTAAGTACTAACATTATAAATTCCTTGGTTAAAGTATTGTACTTACTTGCAAACTAAGTACTATAACTCAGTTAACACGAAAGTTTACAACACTGACTAGTATACTTACCTACGGCTTACAATCAGTGCTTGAAATAGGTACGGCACCGAAACGTGGACGCTCACAGTACGGCCTGTCCACCAGTTTATAGTCGCTCAGCGAGCTATGGAACGAGCTTTGCTCGGAGTTTCTTTGAAGGATAAAATCCGCAACGAGAGAACTAAAGTTGGCGACATAGCTCAGAGTATTTATTATGCAAGCTGAATTGGCAGTGGGCTGGCCATACTTGCCGAAGAACCTATAAGCATTGGGGTAAACGAGTTCTTGTGTGGAGACCGCGGCTCGGCAAACGTGTAGGATTCCAGGTTGATCATGATGATGACTTACGAATTTATTTATAATCATCTTTTAGGAAACCTGTAGAATATAGATCCCGCTTTCAAACGCAAACTCATTATTTTGAGAGAGGTAAAACCAAAGAGTTTGGTAAAACCATCTCCAACCTGTTTGAAAGGTGAAGTCACCTTGAGGGGAATTCCCTCTTACAGAAATATTTACTACGAATATTTGGGTCGTACATTTGCCACAAAGTGAGTTAATCACATTTTTTAAACTTCATACATTGAAAGTAAATTCGTAACAAATAATAAGTGGTTTTTATTAGGTACCTACATACCTATCGAACTAGATAACAGTAAAAATTATTCCATATTCACACTTATTTATTTCACCGTTAGGACAGGGATAGGGCACCGTAGGACAGGGCGTAATGGCGCTCATTAGAGGAAGCCTATGTCCAGCAGTGGACTGCTATAGGCTGATGATTATGATGACCGTACACACCCTGGCCCACAGACAGAACAATAGTTGACATCTGTTTTTTCCATAACTATCCTACGTTCATAACAAGGTAGTTTTAAAAGAAGCAGCTCCATAGCAGAACCTTATATAACAACCTAACTTTTATCAATTTCTAAAGCTGGCGCCTCACCTGTGTCTATCGCGATAAACCTTCGTGCAATGATACGTAATCCACTCAGATGTTGGGATCACCATTATTGGCTCCGAAAACATATAAATCTGTTCAAAAAAATACCGAAAATCATAATGTTAATACTAGAAATAAAGATAGCTGTTCCTACTTCATCCATCCATCCATCCATCCATCCATCCATCCATCTGTCCGTCCGTCCGTCAATTAATTCAGCGAGTACAAAATGCATGTGCCTGGGTTTGTTTCCACAACCTCCTCGTACTCATGTCACACCATATATCCCATATATGTCACATCATTTATACTGCAAAAAATGTCAGCACAAAGAAAACTGCATCTCGCTGTACCTCTTTTCGGTGTAGTTCAAAATCAAAATGAAAAGGTATTTGGGCCTTTTCAACAAACGCATCTGTCTAGATATCCTAGTTGGTCATGTACTTTTATATTCTGCACTCCGAAGCACAAATCTATGGCATTCCGGGGTTCTTTCAAAGAAGGCCGGTCATTTCAGACCTGACCATAAATGGAAACGACTAAAAATGCGAATTATGTAAAAATATTCTTCATAATGAAGTATTGAAATTATACCTAATAACTTTATTTATCAAAGCCGGAATACTTAGAAAATTAATAATAAATATCAATCGCAATACGCCCTATCATAACGTGTCATGGTTATTGAACGCACTCTCACCCACATTTTGCATCTCTCGTGCCAATGTCAACTGTCACTAACAAAGAACGCGTTTATTGGTTGGCTGTTTTATAGGCCAATTCTAGCACTATTTTCAGTTTTACTTATATTGACAATCCAGCTGTTTTTTATGACGTCTATAATATAATATAAATGGTTTTTCTTTAGTAACCACCAGTATAAAACGCATAGTGACTTATGACTTTAGTAATATTGAATAACTAAGACGTTAAGGATGGTTTTTGTTTAATGGCGCCAGTGTCCTGATCAATCCTAACCTAAAAGTATAAAATAAATAGCCAGCCAAAACTCTGCGGATTTAATAAAAAAAAATATTATAAGCACATGATGTCCGGCAATAAGAACTATCAATTATGACATAGATCATTTCTAGACGCGACATTTTATGTTCAGGTCAAAGATTGTATGAAACTGACCGATCTTCTATGCTGCCTCGAGGTGCTGGAACGATTTGCCACCTCCAATGCGTGCTCTGAAATCGGTAAAGATCTTCAAAATTCACCTCAAAAAGCTTCTCCTTGGTGAACAAAAATGCTTACCGATAAAACATAGTACGCAAACTTATGTCCCTCATTCCCCTCATGCTTAGTTACTTCCAAATTTTGTGCCAGCCAGCCAGATTGTCTTCACATGCCATTTCAGTTTTATAGCGCTCTTCTCCCACAAATATTAGTTTCGCATATTTCACCGCGTGCACAAACTCGTATGTACCCAGGCATAACCGTTCCTGCATTGATAACGTGCAACCATTAAAAACAAAAAACTCGTAACACTTTTTCATGCACCTACTTTTCCAAATAAATCACGCATCGCAGCTGTCATTTCCTTTATGGTCTATTTTACTTTACTCTTCGGCTGTCATGTCATCCATCGTGAGATTTCCGCCATTATCCTCTGCTCGTTCGCTCATCCAATAGCGAATGAGCTGCGAGCTTTTCAATATCACCATAGTCAACCGCGTTCTAAAAAAATTGGGATTTTGTTCCTTTTGTTGCCATAGATCTCAAAATATTTTGTAGTTTTGTGTATATTGTACATACATATTATGTCTTACGCGTACTTTTTTTATTTATTTTTTAAGGTCATAAAATCGATCATCTACATAGATAAGTTTTTCAAAACAGTTTGTTTTTATTAATGTTTCTTGGCTATGTAATTAATAAGTTTCTGTAGTTATTCTTCTATCTTGGTTAGCCTATCTGAAGTATTTTGCATTTTTGACTATTATTGTCCGCTTATTTGTATGCTTTATAGTAATTTTCTGTCTACATTTGGTTAGATTTTCCGTAACATTAATGCCTGGCTCTGACGGAAGACCAGCGTTGGTTGCTAGCCTGCTAGTCAGCCAACTCATGCTGAGTTAGAGTCCCTTTTGTGGCGTCTGGGCTTACGTTGATTTTAATTACATTTTATTACTGTGTAATGTAAGTTTATATAAGTCTAGCGTTGCAAATAAATTATTTTTCTTTCTTTCTTTCTTTCAATTATTTTAATTTTAAGCCAGTAAGCACCTAACTACTTTTAAAAGATAATTATTGTGTTTTGGTCTGGTCTTTTTGTTTTGTATTCGTGACTACACTTACTAGAGCCCTTACTGAAAACCAGCGCAGCATCTAAGTTTGATCTTTGATGCTGCCAATGCTGAGAAAGGGTCCTTTTTAACCCTTTTGTATGTAGTAGAATCACTTATTTCTAATTTTAGGATAATTGTATACATTAAAATTGTGAAATTACAGGCACAAGAGGCTTATCATCTTCATGCCTCAAGTTGATGGACGTAGGGCGTTGCATCCTAGAGCACGTTCCGGAAAAATTTGATCTACGATGCAATGCTTTGTGTTAAGTAATGGATACCACTTAACATCAGGTGGGCCATGTGCTTGTTCCATCTTCAAATAGAATAAAAAAAAATTGATACTTACCTACTTTAGTTACTTACCTACTTGTATATCTTGGGTAAAATAAATAACTTTCTTTCTTTCTTTATTTTTTTCTTTCTTTCTTTCTATCTATCTATTCATAACTTTTTGTTTTAAGGCTTATTAGACGACGCGGTATTCAGTCTGTATTAGTAAGACTGTCTCACTGAATAAAATTAGTCAAGCCTAAGACCGACTTAGTGGCTTACTCTTATTATACTATGCTAAGATTATATTATATATAAATATTACACTAAGTGTAAGACAGTTTTACTAAGATAAACCGAATACCGAATGGTCTAAGCTCTAGATAAGCCATCTAGCTCTCGGCATAGCAACACTTCGTCTGCTTAGTTCTGCAGCGTTGTTTTGTAGCAACGTCGAATGTGTACAGCGAATCGATCATGTTCGGATAATGCCTTATGGGCAGGCGAAACATTGACGATTTTCTGTTGGGTTTTTCGTTTGCATTGTTTTATTTCTTGTAAGAGTGAGTAGACGTTTGCATTTATTAAATAGAAATAGAAATAATTTATTTGGAAAGACACGACATAATAAATATACAAATAACAAGGTAAAAGAGGCTGTAAAAGTGCACAAATTGCTTGTTTGTGGGTTTTTTGTCAGATCGACATGAGAATGAGAGAATGATGATGAGAATGAATCGGGCAGGAGAGGCCACAGATTCTCACACAGCCTCCGGGGCATTGCACTATTGCATTTTGTTGAACTCGTCGAGAAGCTTAGTGGAATTATCAGGTTACTAAATATTTTGTCTTGTTAATACGATTACGATTGCGATGAGCCTGTTATGTCCCACTGCTGGGCAAAGGCCGATTCCTCCAGGCATTTCGATCTTGAGCTATTTGGTTCCTTAGCTACCCACGCTCTGTCGAAGGTTTCTAGTTCATCCCGCCATCTTTTTCTCGGTCTGCCGTGAAGCTGCGTTGCGTTCTCAGGTCTACAAAAAAAATTATAAGTACGTCCTACCTAGCCCTGTCCTGCAAATGACTTCTAGAGGCTGATGATGGCCAAAGCAGGAGGTACAAGCGAGTGAACCTCATAAAGTCTAGACCCGGCCTGGCCTCGGGATGAACCAATACCATAATTCACGCTCATAAAATTTCATTCACATGTTAAATCGTAGCCTTTTGTTCGAACTTACCTACTCGTATAATGTGGAAATTGCAGCAGTTTGACAAAGCGCTCATAGAATTTTAGTAGCTTGCTATTATGTGCATCAGCGTTTGCATCGGTAATTATTGCATTCACTCATCCTAGAGCCAGAAGTGTTCGTGGCATAGATTAAATAATAAATGGTAATAAAATCTTTATTCAATGCCTTAAAGCTAAGGTTAACAAATAGGGAATAAATTAGGTAAATATTTTACCACAGATTTTTTTGAAAACAGAAGAGGAAAGATGTTTGGACAACTCATATGACATGACAACTATACGCAACATCATAGAGGGAAAAGTAGAAGGAAAGAGAGGAAGGAGAAGACCAAAGATAAATTATATGAACCACATCAAAGAGAAAGTAAATGTCATGTCGTATAGGGAAGTAAATAAATAGAGCAGCTGGAATGAGCTGCATTAGTTGTGCCGACCAGAGCACAGCTCTTAAATAAATGATGATGATGATTTTACTACACCACACCTCACCAGCCTATATCAGTTCACTGCTGGACTCCCCCTTTCTTAGGAGAAACCTATGCCGATAATCCCCACGCTCTGGGCATCCGGGTTTCGGATCGCAGGGCACAACATCTCGCACCGCCGACGCTGCTGCCCGTCCATGGTCAGGGGATTTAGCGGTGCTGGTGTTACGCTCCGCTATGCCGCAATCAGCCCCCATCAGAGCCCCGTTAGCAGGGTACACCACGGGCAGGTGAGGTTGGCTTGGGTTCTAAAAATGCGGGTTGGACCCCTCACACCCTAATATTGTACACTGTGCCTGAACTAGGATTGATCCTGTGTCTCAGGAGTAAAAAAATGCTAATAATCCACATGAAAAAAGAAATCACAAATTAACAAAGCTTACTTCGGTTTTCTTAGCAGATCACCTTCGCCCGTACACTACTTGGATGAGTGACCATTTAGTGGCATTTGATGTTTAGGCCTGGCGAACGTATCGTAAGCGTAACGATAATTTGGGCCAATGACAAAGCGTTATTTTAAATATACGCTTTCTCATAGGTCAAAATTCTACGTCTACGGTACGAATACTTTTTCGACACACTTCGTGATCGAGCCTCTGAGCGCTTCCGTGCTTCGGAAGGCACGTCAAAGGTAAAAGTTCGTAGCCGACTGCACGTAGCAACAGGCGACGACGTGTCGCCGCGTCATGTCGCGACGACACGTCGCGTCGTAGCGTCATGTCGCTGCTGCTGCAGACAGCGCCGTATACCAGTGTGTTACCACTGATCCGCGGTCGAGCGACAGTGTCGTTTGACGTTAGGCCCGTAGCGGCAGACGACTGACGTGTCGCTAGCTACGGAAGGTATTTCATAGAAATACATAGAAACCAGTAGTGTCGCAGCGACATGTCGCCTGCTGCTGCTGTCTGCAGTTGGCTACGATCTTGTACCTACCTAACTTAAATTGTTGGTCCCTGTTTTTTCAGTCTTTAAGCCATGACAGATGTAAGCTGGACCATTATTTTCTATGACACAAAAGATTCCTTGAAGTGAACATAACATGCTTCAAACACAAACACGTTTCCAAAGAACTATGACTAAAGCATAAAAGCTCTTAAAATTCATTGATGCTATGAACATCAATGGCTGGCTCATATCTCTACTTTCTTACGTCTAATATCATCAGCTAGAAAGGGATGCATACTTCACTCAATGCGACTTCAAATTAGTTCAAAAAGAAAATCTTACCAGGGCGCTCGAATAAAATGCTATGCAGTTTCATAGAAATGCACTGGTACAAAGTCGCAGCAATCGCATTGAGATAAAGTATGCATCCCTTTCTAGCAAATGATATATGGACAAATGAAAATAGAGATCAGCCGTATGAGTTGACGTTCAGAACATAGTGAATTTTAAGACTTCTTCTATATCTGTGCGTATTTCCAAAACACGCAATGGCATAGAGAACATGATTACACGCAGATTCCACGCAGATATCGTAACGATATGCATTACGTTTGCGTTAGGTCATAGAGAGTCCTGGGGCCTGGTTTAGTTATTGGAGGTACATCTTAGAAAGTGGACTTGGCGTATTTTCCGTGCCTACGCTACGTATCCAAAAGTTAATAGTTGGTTTTACCTCGTGATGAGGTCTTTGAGGAAAATTAAATAAATGAAATTCCATAAAATAAAACTAAATAAATGCTTACTTATTGTCTCACGTGTTTAGAAACGTGTTCATCTAAAGAAGTCCATCTTCAATTTTTTGTGAAATTTATCACGAGTTCGACAAAACGTGATTTGCGGTCGTTAATTAACCGGTTTTGAAGTAATAAATATGTAAGTAAAGCATTTTAGTGAGAACTAAAATTCTACGTCAGGAGATTCATATACTTTATTTGCCGTACGAGCATTTCGGAACTTTTTGGAGCAGTCGGTTCGTTTTTAATTTTTTTAAGAAGGTACTATATAATATTATAAATGCTAAAGTTTGTGTGTGTTGTATAATTGTAGTCGCTTCACTCCGTAAAGGCTGAACGGATTTAGATGGAATATACATAGTTTAAGACCTGGATTAACACAGGCTACTTTTCATTCCGGTATCACGCGAGTGAAGCCGCGTGCAGAAGCTAGTATATATATGGTTCCCAAGCTTCGCTTAGTTTGGGGCTAGATGATGCAGTGTGCTGGTGTCCAGCAATAAAGCTACAACCACACACACACACACCAGCCTATATCAGTCTACTGGCTGGACATAGGCCTCCCCTAATAAAGGGGGACATGCCCATAATCCCCACGCTGGGCTTGCGGGTTGGGGATCGCAGGGCACAGCTTCTCGCGCCACCAACGCTGCTGTACATCCCACATCTATCTATACATTATTTTAGTAGATTAAAAACCTCAAAAACCACAAAACCACTTGATATTAAATTGATGATTAAAAACACGTTTTTACTAACGTTATTCCCAGAGCTCGACCTAACACAACATTTGTAATAAATCAGTTTTTTTGCATTTATTATGTGTACCGCTATTGCAGGGTACAATGCCTCTCAGGGAATCCCTGAAGGTTGTATATTAATGTAAAAAAGTAATGTTTGTTGATCACAAAGAGGTTTATTATAGGAATTTTTTTGATCACGATATACTCGTAAGTTCATTGTAAATTACAGGCACATGCATCACCTTCATCACCTTCAAGTTGATGGTCGCAGGGCAATGCATCGTACTTAGAGCATGTTCCAAACTTGCGTGACCTACGTAGCAATACTTTGTTATAAGTAATAGTTACTACTTAACTTCAGGTGGGCCATGAGCTAGAGAAGTTCACGAATCAAATTATTTTCTGTGAGGCACAGTGCCGCGACCAAAACGTCTGCGCATGGATATCTCGCTCTCTCTCTCTCTAACCCCCATACGATACTTTACTTTTAACTTCTGCGCAGTAACGGTCAGCGCAAGAGTTTCGTGCCGCTACTTGTAAATAGTTGCCAGCGTTGCCCAGGCACAGAGTGCAGATCCTTGGAGGCGCAGAAATGACCAGACCAAGACCATGTTTTGGGCCAAATAATTTAACGTAGGTACTTTTATTACGTTTGTAGATGCGCCTTATTTATTATCAGCAGTATCTTTGTAGGTACCTACACCTTTACTAGAAAAATTTCACTCGTACTGCTCGATGATTTCGTTAGCGCCTTTTGTTTTTTAAAGGTTAACCTAAATATGAACAGAAAAGTCGATCATTGAAGAATTTTAGGGTGTATGCTCAAAGTCGATCATTTAGGGTGCTCACTAGGGTGATCATAGATATTGCACCGGGCGCCCAAAAGGTTGTTTAAGGCACTTAATTGAATGCAAATAGTGAGTATTGCATAAAGTATAATATAAATTATAGACATTTGTTATTGTAATCTTTAAGGTACAGTCAATGTCACGTGAGAACATTATCTTTATAAACTTGAATCATTCGACTATCTCAATATCATCTGTATCTAAGCACTTCTTCTCTAGTTTGACAGGGGACTAAATTGTAATGTAAACCTTTAAGTGCAACGTGACTTTATCTTCTACTAGTAGGCTATTAAGCAATAGGTAAGTACCTACTACTCTAAATATGAGTATGGAAAGTACTGAAGTGGTATTACCTAGGTAGGTACTTAAATTCAAGTGTACATATAAAACATAGGTTGATAAGCACCATTCAAAATTTTAAACGATAAAAACTGCGTCAAAGATATTGCGAATTGATACAGAGTTATTAATAAGCTCTGAATCCCCAACCATCCCACTATTAGGTACCCCAACCATCCCACTATTAGGTACCCCAACCATCCCACTATTAGGTACCCCAACCATCCCACTATTAGGTACCCCAACCATCCCACTATTAGGTACCCCAACCATCCCACTATAAGGTACCCCAACCATCCCACTATTAGGTACCCCAACCATCCCACTATTAGGTACCCCAACCATCCCACTATTAGGTACCCCAACCATCCCACTATTAGGTACCCCAACCATCCCACTATTAGGTACCCCAACCATCCCACTATTAGGTACCCCAACCATCCCACTATTAGGTACCCCAACCATCCCACTATTAGGTACCCCAACCATCCCACTATTAGGTACCCCAACCATCCCACTATTAGGTACCCCAACCATCCCACTATTAGGTACCCCAACCATCCCACTATTAGGTACCCCAACCATCCCACTATTAGGTACCCCAACCATCCCACTATTAGGTACCCCAACCATCCCACTATTAGGTACCCCAACCATCCCACTATTAGGTACCCCAACCATCCCACTATTAGGTACCCCAACCATCCCACTATTAGGTACCCCAACCATCCCACTATTAGGTACCCCAACCATCCCACTATTAGGTACCCCAACCATCCCACTATTAGGTACCCCAACCATCCCACTATTAGGATGGAAATCTGATAATCCTTTCCTTAGCTTAACCTGATATCGGAGCGACTAAGAATACATAAATTTATGAATGAAACATTATAACAAATCACAGTGATACGATTGGCGGCCTTATTGCTGAAAGCGATTTCTTCCAGGTAGTCATTTGGTAGTATAAAATTCATATCGGAGTTGTCACCCAGGAAGACTTGTGCTACTTTACCTCCTAATATCGTACGGGCGTGAGCTAGTCTGAAATATGTCCCAGGATTTGTACCAGGAAGCATTCCGTATCATCACCATCATTATCATCAGCAGTTCACTGTGAGTAAACTCGACGTAAGACACTAAAGGCAGTCAAGGCCAGCTGAATCCTCCTCTTAGCCTTCTTCTCAAAGTTGTTTCTACCTAACTGCAAAATCTGCCCGCGGTATATTTACTCCGAAGAGAATCAAGAAGATGTCCATTAACGACGACAGGTCTGAGGATCAATTTGGTCATTAACCGTGGTCTTATCTAAATTCTTGATCTTTCGCGAGGCTGTCCTATGAGGCGAGGCCGTCCAGCATGTGTTGTAGCTCCTCCAGCGCCTCCGCCAGTAGTACTATGTTATCAGTGAATTATAATAGTGATATGTATTTGCCGTTTATGATTATACCCAAGCGAAAACAAAATTTCATATAGCATTACCACCATTATCTTTTAGTTTCGGTGTGAGTCAGAGTAGGTGCCATTCCAACTTACATCTTGAACAAAAGCCAAACTCACCTGTGCGTATATCCTGGGCTCTGGCAGCCGGCTGACTGTGTCATACTCATAGCGCAGCCAGTACAGATAAATTATCTGGCCGCCAACAGGCAGCAGACGAGAAGTTGTACCCCGCGATTGCGAACCCAGTTAGTGTGGATTGTGGGCATATTTAGAGAGTGACAATTGTGTGCATGTTTCCCCTCTTATTAGGGGAGGCCTATGCCCAGCAGTGGACTGAAATAAGCTGATATTATTTGGTTAATAGAGCTAATGGCCAACTCTAGAGTCCAGAGTTTTACACCAACTGGAGATTTGAAGGACAGACCCAATCAATTACGATATGTTTAACGTCCCCTTCCCAACCGGTAGGATATGAAGCAGACGATTAAACTGGCAAATACCAGAGCCACAGTATGCCGTACATATATGTAGATATATGTAGCATAGAGAAATTAATTGCTACGCTAATATGTAGGTCTTCAATGGCCCATGAATGGTACCGGAATTGTTATGTCATTTCACTTATTTATTGGCTTCTGGGATATTTTTCCACAATTTCGCTAGTATCCAGGCTCACTACCCGCTGACCACTGAAAGAGAGCAAACTTGACACACAAACTAACACTGAAACACACAACACTTCTTATCACTGAAGGCTAAAAGGACAGAAAAAAATGGGAAACTTAAGTAGTAGGTTGTAGTAGAGCTCATTATGAAGGGCTCGTTCGGAGAAGTACCATCATGCTTATTTCAGCCATGCCGATGAAATTACAGGTCCAAGAGGCTTATGACGTTCATGCTTCAAGTTGATGGACGCAGGGCAACGCATTGTAGAGAACGTTACAAATATTCGTGACCTACGATGCAATGGTCTGTGATAAAAAATGGTATCAGGTGGGCCATGTGCTTGTTCAATCTTCAGGTACCTACCATAAAAAAGGATAACAATCTTCTTTATCAAAGACGAAAGTAATTATTTTTGTTTGTAATATTTCTTGGCATGACTCAATATTCAAGTAGCCATGTAGATAAATATCTTATTTATCGTGTTTTTATCACAGTAGCTATGTGACTGTGAGGTTGGCGCCAAAATTATTTCACAATATGCGTACGCGTTTTGCAAACACAGTAAAGACAGAAACAGATAATCAACATCTTTAGATAATATTAAAAACTAGCTTCAATAATAACTTAGAAATTTATTGTGCAAGATTTACGTAAATTCGCTTATTAATTTTGGCATAAAAGAAAAATAAATTTTAACCTTTGTTATATTAGTAAGAAAGGAAATTGTAATTACCTAGTATTGAAGTATGTATGATTATAAATAATTTATCTGGAGCATGTCTATTATAAGAGTGATTTCTGATACCTACTTACCTATTAGGTACATACTACATAGGTATTACAAATAGAAACAATAATAGTAAATAATAATTTATTTAAAAAAGATAGGAATCTAAATTCTGTACGTGTAAGTACACGATAAATATAATTAATATTATACTAATAATAATTCATTTATTTTGCCTGAAGTATATGGTACAATAATGGTCTTATAAAAATATCTATATAATTAGCGGTTTCACATATTTCACCGTATACATAGCAGGAAAAAAGTTAAGAATCTATCTTACATTGATTTATGTCTAAACAAAAAATAGTAATCTAATCTATGAATTCGATCAAAAAGTTTTTTCCATGAGTCAGGTTTTTAACTTTAGTCTAAACATTATTAGTGGAAGATTTTTAATGCTATTATGAGTTTTATTATGAAACATCCCCGCACTTAGCAAAACTATTATTTTGGTAGATCAAATTTAGAGAGAACTCTTCTCTCTGGATTTATTTTCTTTTAAACTACTTATATAGAACTAAAGGCACACTAACGAACGATATTTTTTATTTTTTTTATTTCGGATAATAATTATACAGAGATCTATCAGTTATAGAGTTCAGTTACCTACTGTTTAATATATACATTTTCATACCTTTAACAACTACTTACACCACAGCTTATTTAATTAACATTTATGTACCTACGTAGTACCTGTTTCAACGTACCTATGTATTATTTACATTATTAATAAAAAAAGGTTTTAGGTAAGTATAATAAATAAATAATTGCTGGACACCATCAGACCGCATCATATGGCCTCAGACTAAACTGATCTTGTATTATTGGAAACTTCCTTCCTTCTTAGTATGAACTCTGGTTTCGGAGTTTTTAGGCATGAAAGGTTCCGACATGGCTTAGTGTATAACGACAGAAAAAAACGGGACCACCATTTTAACGCGCCTGCCGAAGCACGAAGCACTCAGATCTCCAGATCCAGATCAGCCTATATCAGTCCACTGCTGGACATAGGCCTCCCCTAATAAAGGGGGATATACCCATAAACCCCACGCTGGGCATGCGGGTTGGGGATCGCAGGGAACAGATTCTCGCACCACCGACGCTGCTGCCCGTCAGTGGCCAGGGGATTTAGCTGTGCCGATGTAGGCTGTGCTATGCCGCAATCAGCCGGCCGCCAGAGCCCCGTTCGTTGTTTAGCAGGGTGCACCACGTGCAGGTGGGGTTGCCTTGGGTTCCGAAGATAGGGGTTGGAACCCCACTCAGATCTAAATGCCTTTAAACGGTCACCTACTACGGTTACTTAGATAAGTAGTGTTCGGGCGGAGTATTGCTTAACCAGGTGATCTGCTGACAACATCGAATACCAAAAAAGCGCTTATTAATAAACCCAAACTTAATATTGTTTTTATGACTTGTAAAGCTGTTGACAGACTTGTAACTTATAGCTTTTTTTTGTATAACAATTATATTTTGGCAAACTATTTTGTAATAGCACGTATGATTACTAAGTTGGCGTCCTAGGCGGAGTGTAGGAACTCAATCATTCTTAAGTCTAAAGAGAAGAAAAGAAGTCAGAATCAGAATCAGAGTCAGAGTCAGAGTCAGAGTCAGAGTCAGAGTCAGAGTCAGAGTCAGAGTCAGAGTCAGAGTCAGATGAAAGTGAAAGTGAAAGTGAAAGAGAAAGTGAAAGTGAAAGTGAAAGTGAAAGTGAAAGTGAAAGTCAAAGTGAAAGTCAAAGTCAAAGTCAAAGTTAAAGTTTAAATATTTTTATAAAACCTAAATTGGAAAAAAATGTGCGTATCTCCTAAGTAACTATAATTAATGTATTTATTGCATTCACGAGTTTTTAGCTCACCCTAACCTCCAATACCTCAAAACACGTCAAATTTCACATACCGTACTTCGGTGAAAGCAACGACGCCGTTTAGACTCGTTCATAGAGCCTTGATCAGGGTGAATGAACGCAATGTATGAAATTGGTGGATGGAAAGAGTTGAAGACATTTCTTCGTGGAAATTCACGGGAAGACCAATGCTTAGTAGTGGACTTCTATAGGTTCATGCTGCCAGCTAACTAACAATAAATGTAAGGGCAGTATAAGTAAGGGTGTAAGGGCAATATTGTTGAGTCTGTTTGGTATTTTCTATGGGGTGAAAAAGGGTGCAGTAATAATTTCCGGTTTCAACTATTAAATTCATACGCTGACGAAGTCAACCGACTGAGTAATAAGCATGTTATGTTTCTTTGCCTGACTGATAATATCTACTTAATATTTTTTTGTTAATAACTATGTTTATACATAGAAAACACCCAGACCTAAGATAAATATCTGCAAAAAATGCAAACTTTGTCCCGTGGCGCGAATCGAACCCACAAAATTCTGGGTCTCAGGCGGACCTTCGCCCACGGCGCCACAGAGGCCAACAATGATGACGTTGCTGACGTCAACACGGAACTCAACAGAAATGATTGTTCTAGTTGAAGTACCAAACCGGATACCAATCAGGATAACATATTGGTAATACCCAATACCTACTAGTCAGGTAGTATGACTCTAGGATGCAACCAAAAAGGTGACCTATAAATAGTTTCATTGTGGTTAATGATTGATACAAGATTTATGATCCGTACAGGGATTAAAGAATATAAAAACTATAATAAAAACCATTGACATAAATAATGAATCCATTGAGATAAATAACAAGAGATGCAAACCTCCTTAACAAGTGTCAAAATATAGTAACCGACCGACCATTGCACCTTATATTTATTTTAAGTTTTGTCTGTTGTTTTTTAAATTAAGGTGTACAATAAAGAATTTTCATTCATTCAGTAACCACTTATTGATGGCGAAGACGTAGCTTTGAAACTAAATGTCATTTTGAAGTAAACATATATTTATCTCTTTTATTTAAACTGGACTACTTCCAGAATGGCAGTTGATTTTTTAGAGATAGCTATAATGCTTGAAATATGAAGCTCGATTTTGCCTGATCTCGATTTTTTTTCCGAAAATATGAGAGTTTTTATATAGGATACTAGGTACCGCCCGCGGCTTTGCTCGCGTGGTATATCGATAAAAAGTCACCTATGTGTAAATCCAGGCCACAAACTACTAGTAACTCTTGACGACCTCTGTGGCGCAGTGGGCGAAGGCCCGCATGTGACGCAGAAGGTTGCGGGTTCGATTCCCGATGCGGGATAAATGTTTGCATGTTCTGCAGATATTTGTCTCGGGTCTGGGTGTTTTCTATGTAGGATATGTATGTATTTACAAAAAAAAAAATGTATCTATGTAGTATATCAATCATGTTGTTCCCATAATACAAGCTCTGCTTAGTTCGGGGCTACATGATGCTGTGTGATGACGTCCAGGATTATTTATTTAACTAGTATATTTCAAGTTTCATCCAGATGCGTTCTGTAGCTTTTTTGTGAAAGAGTAACAAGCATCCATACATCCATAGGTACTCACAAACTTTCCCATTTATATTATTAGTAGAAAGTAGGATAGGATTTTAAAATCTTAGATTTTCCCTAAAGTGTGGGTACAACACAAACACCTTAAATACAAAAAAGTAAGTATCTAGTTTTTTCTTTGAACCTGCCTTACGTTTTCATAGAGTACAAATTGTCACCAGTTAATAATCAAAAGTATAAGAAAATAACTTTTTGTTATGACTTTTTGATATTATCATTAATCATATTAGTAGATCGATAAAGTATACTTTGGTTGTGGAAATAAAATGACAGTGTTTTTGTTTGTGCCAACATATAAAAGTGATCGTAATATCACTCAAGCACCGCATGTAACGTCAAAAGTCTTTTGGCCTTCCTTTTGTTTGTTTGTCGTCTAGTCTTCAGTCAGTTCTTTTATGGTCTATTACTCTACTCTTTGTCAGTCAGGTCCTTTTATGCTATAGCAATGGCGCATGGTGACTTTATCAAATATCGGCGACCAATTTTCTTCATCAGAAAATTGCAGTCCAAATTCACTCTTATTCCATTTGACTGTACTTAGTGTCTTATTACTAAGGTAGATTGGCCTACATTTTTAAACAATATCACTTCAAAATAACATAAAAATGACACAACCGTCGATAAAGATGACAAAAAAAATTTCTGATCGATCAGAAATTAATCATACCGCGGGTCTAATTATCATAATTATAACTATCGTAAGTTATAAATCAATATATCACTTATTCTTCTTCTTCTTTGTTTGTGCTACAGAGGTCGTCATCCTTCTAGTATCCTGTTATTATAAATGCAAAAGTTTTATTTAAACAATTATCCGTTAAATCTCTTTTGGAACCGCAAAAACGTTATCTTGATTATTTTGATAATTATAATTAAGGTATCGTATAATGTACGAGTACAAACCTCCAAGGCCAGGAAATGCTATTTTTTATTTTGTATTTAGAATGGATGCTAGTACTTAGGTCTTGACCTAAGTACTCTAGTATACCTAGTTAGATAGCTGTTTCAAACACATGAAGACATAGATAGATAGTGTTGAAGGAACTTATAAGCCAAGGGTTCAGACCAGCCCCTCGGTAGCTGGTTTACGGTGTAGAATCGAACACCCAAGAGGGTCATACATTCTATATCAGTGAATAAGAAATAGTGCGAAGTAATAAGTAATATAGCGAATATCAGTATCAACACTAACCATCATCATCATCATCCACAGCCCGACTTCACCCACTGCTGGTAATAGGCCTCCCTTAGCGACAATCATAATGTTAACACTACAAATAAGGATAAATTCGCTGTTCCTACTGTAAAGCTCCATAAAGTTAGTCGATCTTTTAAGGAGATGAGTGTACGATTTTTTTGACAAAATCCGAAATGACGTGATTAATTTATCCGTGAATAAATTCAAAAATGTTGTTAAACGTAATTTCTGTAATAAAGTTTATTATAAAATTTCTGGTTATTATTCGGTCTTTCGTCTATTCGGTTTTTCTCGGATTATTTAGATGACAAAAAAGCATGGGATGTAACTGCCTCCAAATCCCTCAAAAACAATGTAAAAGCAAATGAAAGTTTCTTGTCAATTCTTCTGTGTTTGGTTGCGTTACGAATTGGTGGCAAATAAAAAAAACTACGATTCAAAGTGTACTTTTAGTGCCACTTTACTTTGTATGTGCCAATCTCCACGGTTGAAATCTTGTCTCATGCAGTTTCGACCCACAGCTTCCGCTGCTGGACGAACAAAGCAACCCCAAAGCAAAAGGGTTTAATAGCAGAGAAAAAAAGTATATTTTTTTTAAAGTCTGTACATCTAATTCTGTTTGTCTATCTTTTTAGACGGAGGAGATGTTACCTTTATCTAGACAAATCAGATTATGCTATAACGACTTGTGATAATTTTGTTGTCAGACGCTAAACGACATGTTACTTAGCTGAAAGTGTGATTTTACATTTTATCTTCGAATCTTCGATCAACTATACAAAGTATTTTGAACTATCCGCCCGAAAGCGGTTTGTCTAAAACTCCGCCAAAACGCATCGGAGCAGCAGTTTTCAAATACGTCGTCTTACTTAGATTTTCTGTCTTATTTTCTTTAATAAAGTGGCGATATTTGTATGACGTGCCTAGCGGAGCAGCAGTTTTCATTTAGTCGGCTTAATTAGATTTTCTGTTTTATTTTCTTTAATAAAGAGGCTATATTTGTATGACGTGCTTTTGACAAATCATAGCTAGGCAAAAATTATGCCACTTTTTTCACAGTGCATAGTTTTGACTTCACTTTGACTGTATATGTTCTAATAAAATATCAGTTGACTATTGTTTGAACGACATAGATAGTGCAATAAGAATTATTTAAACTCAAAAATTTCCTCAAAACAACTGTTAGGTACCTATTATATTTAAATATTCACAACTCTTTTGACGCATTTTCTCGCTTTAATTGCCTGTTTAAGACTAGATAATAAAATATACCGTAAAGATAAGTGAGTCGCCATCTTGAATACAAAACAGTGCAAAATTATTTTTATTACATGGTAACAAGCAATCTCTTTTGGAACTCATTAAAATTCTAGGTAAGAATTCTCCCGAAGATCTACATTGAATTTTTCGAGTTGGATAGTTAAAAAACTTGAGTACTCATTTTATCTCGATGGTTGCTGGTATCGGCTCAAGGTTCGTTACTCATGGAGACCTTCAATCGACCTAAAACTCTTTGAAAGAAAGAAAGAATTTATTTCAACATATTTTATTAATACACTGAAAAATAAAATAATAAATTAATAATAATAAAAACTATGATGCCAGAAGACCATTTTTAGTAGTAGTAGAATTCTTTGTGAATTGCTCGTCCGGGGAAGTACTGCCCTCATGCCTGTTTCTGCCGCGAAGCAGCTGTGCTGAGTTTCTGTTTGAAGTGTGAAGGTGCCGGTGGGATTACAGGCTTATCATCTTCATGCCCCAAGTCAATGGGCGCTGAGCGTTGCATCATAGAGCCGGTTCCAAAAAACGTGATCTATGATGCGATGCTTTGTGATAGATAATGGTTACCACATAACATCAGGTGGGCCATGTGCTTGTTCCATCTTCAAGTACCATAAAAAATAATACCAAGAGTTAGACACAACATCATATAGCCCCATTATGAGTACTAAATGACTAATATAGTACTTAAATACCTACATATTATGCAAAGAAACAACCAGACCCGAGACAAATATTAGCAGGTCATATAAATTGGTCTCGCTACGGGAGTCGAACCCGCAATCTTCTGCGTCTCTTCTCCGTTTCACCCACTGCGCAACAGAGGTCGTCAAATAAGAAAAAATTGAGTGGTTGAAGAAGTTGATAATATACTTACTTACAACCCAAAAATCACATTTGGGTCTTTACCTAGCTTTCTCTCCTGTGTCGTTGCTATCAAGAACCATGAAAACATCATGGTACCCCGACATATAGTATAGACCCAGAACATATATTTGCAGACATAGTGTGTTCAATTTGTACATCCCTAAGAAGCGCTCATGGCGTGGCTTACTTCGGTAGTCTTCGCAGATCATCTTGGTTAAGCAACTCTCCGCCCAGACACTACTTGGATGGGTGGCATTTAGATCAGCCGCCGAGCAGGTGCCTAGTACGAGTTTTTTACTAGTTCGATCGCGTTTGCGTTTACGCAAATTTATATGGAATCGAGGTAGCTCCATCTAGTGCATACATTAACGTCTGGCTCTGACGGAAGACCAGCGTTGGTTGCTACTAGTCAGCCAGCTTATGCTGAGTCAGAGTCCCTTTTGTGACGTCCGGGCTTACGGTCATTTTAACACCATTCTTTTACTCTGTAATGTATGTCTATGTAAGCCTAATTGTTGCAAATAAATTCATTTTCTTTCTTGCTTTCTAGTGAAAAATGCGTGGCACTGACTCCTTTCCATACAAATTTCCGTAAACGCAAACGCGATCGAGCTGGTAAAAAAAATCGCACTAGGCACCCTGAGCGCTTACGTACTTCGGAAGGCACGTTAAGATGTCGGTCCAGCCATGTCGGAGGCCTTTGGGCGATCTAAAAACTCCGTCACTAGCTCATACAAAGAAGAAGAAGATCCCTAAGATAATGTGATCGGTGAACCAAGCAGTCTACCGTTGTGGATACCGGCTCAGTACAGTCAGTCAATTATGTTTAGTACCTAACCTGAGTCAAACTTATTGTTTCAATGATTAAGAAAGATAATGTTTAAGTGTGCAAGCGTGTCCCTCAGAATATTTTAATATATTAAAGACAAAATGTTACTGTTTTTTTGTACGTAAGAAAATATATTTTGTAAACGTTATTAAGTACCCTAAAACCTAACCAGTCGAAATAAAAGCCAAGGTCAAATGTCAAAATAAGCATCTAAATGTGTGTTTGAAGCAGTTTCCTCAGTTAAAAGGTAACATTATGAGCAAACGATACAGAACTCAGTGCGACTTAACAAAATTAATCACAAAAAAATGTACTTTATAGTTTTTCTAAACAGATTCTCAAGATCTCGAGAAAAAAACAAAATAACAATTTTTCTTTTTAAATAATATTTTTGCTGCCGATGATAGTCTGTGCAACTAAAAATACCAAATCACCAAAAAAATACTTGTCGAGAAAAACAACCAACATAAATATTTTTCCTTTGAAATAATATTTTTACTGTTGATAGTAGAAGCTTCATTATTTTTTTTATTCGTATTGCAAGTTCGCTATGAAGATAAATTATGCGAGTGTTTTTACAAAAAGCGTGCATTTAAGATGAGACTCATTGATACAGGTGCTGTTTGGTCATTTGCAATCCACCATCCACACGAGGTGAACGCGCGAAATTTATTTATTCACTTTAATTTTTCGAACACGATTAATGTTTGAAGTTATTATTTATTTTTAATTTAAGTTTGAACTATAGTGAGATGACAGTTCAGTGAATTTAAAAGGATTTTTCTTTTATTTTGTGAGTATTAATTTTGTTTTAATTTTATGAATTTTACTGTCTTTGTTTTTGAATAATTAATTGAAAATTTTAAGCGTTCTCGTGCTGTAGACAATTTTAATAAGCCAATTTATTTGCAAACTACTTTAAAATATACCTACTATAAGACTGTCTTCCAATACCGGGGTGCTGAAATTGGATTGTTTTTGACAAGACGATTTGATGTAATATCTGTTATCTCAAATAATGGTGTTATCTCAAACGTTCGATTTATGCGATGGACCTGTGTGGGCTTGTATTCATAGGTACATAGGTAATATAGTCGAGTGGTAGGTACCTTCCTAAGATTATTAGGCTTTATTTTTTTGGATTAAATCCAAATATAATATAAGTACCTAGCTAATAATTTTATTTTTATTGGATAATTTTTACGATACGCTGTTACTGAGGGAATTAAGACAAACCCTTCGAGTTTTTTGAGTGTACATTGTTATAATTAAGTTTTGATCAATTAAATAAATACAATAAAATACAAAGCAATGCATTAGGATCCTTTTAAACCTTGAGTTTATCTTACCGTAAGTAAATTAATAGATGGCACACAGTATATTAAAGCGAATCGTTAGTAGTACTTTGACCTTCAATTAATTAAAATAATTATATTTCTTGTTGAATTAACTAATCCAAATTGAATTACTTTTTTTTTTGGTTTTAACCCATTCACCGCTGACTCATGTTATCTTTGCCCTTGCCAATGTATAATGCAATTACCAAGGTTCTATTAAAACCCTAAAATTAAGGAAAGTTAACCTTCTACTTTGTTCTGAACTCCTTATACATGGATACGCATCCGCACCTAGTTATGTCACCAAAAATGATAAGCTTGGAAATAGACCAATAAAATTCAATAAAAAATGTGAAACTCTCACTTTAATTACATTAAATTTGAATTAAAAAATAGATCAATAAGAAAAACAGTATTAAAAAATTTAAAACTCTCACTTTTATTATTAAATATAAATTTGCATATCGCATCCACATGATAGATCATGTCGCTGTCAGTCTGTTAATCTGGGCGTCGCGTGATACGCCCATAATTCATTTACCGGGAACAAAGCGGGAGCTTTAATCCGTGACAACTTGCCGAATACGCGGTTTTGTGAAAACATTGTCGCAAAATTGCAATTTTATAGAATTTCACTGTGCTTTTTGTGAATGGAGACGGATAATCTTTTGCAATTTTGGTATTGTTTTATTTTATGCGCCCACCCGCGGCTTTGCTCAAAAAAGGTAGTAGTAGTAACCAGTAAGTTAGGTAGTAACCAGGTCATTTGTTATTCCCGGTCTCGAACGATGTGCAAAATTTCAGCTAACTTTTTATCTTAAGCTTTAAGCTTAAAAAATCCGACACCAGAGCTCGCGACTAGCTCATATGAAGTAAGAAGGACTGTCCAATTCAAAATCAAATTCGTTTATTATAACAAGATATAAAATCACAGAATAATACAATATACATATCTATTGACGACCTCTGTGGTGTGGTGTGCAAAGGCCCGCCTGAGACGCAGATTGTTGCGGGTTCGTTTCGGGACAAATGTTTGCATGTTCTGCAGATATTTGGGGACTGGTTGTTTTCTATGTATGAACATATCATTATGTCAATCATGTGGTTCCCATAATACAAGCTCTGCTTAGTTTGGGGCTATAAGATGCTGTGTGATAGTGTCCAGCATTATTTATAATTTATTTATTTTTATTTAACAATATAAAATATACATTCTAAGCAACAGATTAGTTAACTTCAAAATAAACAATTTAAAAAAGAAAACATGTAACATGTTGGCAATCAATGGCCTGTTCAAGTACACATAAGACTAAAAATTAAACAAAATAATATTTTATAATCGTAACATAAACTAAAGGCCCACTGTACTAGGAGATTTGTAAAATTACAGAATCAACCGCAATCCTGCGGCATTCATATACATTACTTACATGCATTACTTAAAACTGGTTTGTTGCCTAACTCTTAGCGGTGATCCTTGACCGCTCTAATATGACTTAGACAAACAACAAAATTCGACCATTTTAATCTAGAATGGGCCGGCTTCTAGCAACTTAATATTCGAAATTGCCTTTAATCACCCCCTACATGTATCCTATGGATTTTCGTACTTCATCCGTAGGATAATACATCGAGATAGTGCTCTATAGAGATCAAGGTCATCAACACTTTGACTCTAACATCTTGGTTTAGGAAGTGCGGGTAAGAATCAAACGTTAGTTCTCTGCTCTGGCTTCAACTCTCGAGACTTTTGGTACTGTTCTGACTGCCATCTCTATACGCGTTGAGTTCCCAGAGGAATTACGCTGTCCAATTACTTGGCTATAAAGGCGGAGTCCCAAGCTGGTCCGGAGAATTTGGTGTTTTCAGGAGCTGGGGTAGAGGTTACCATGGGGAGTTATTGTTAGGAGGCCGTGCGTGTAGAGGCGCGATAGCGTTAAGGTGAATGTGGCGGCTGTTGTCTACGTCACAGTCTCCAAGTGAAAACTGTCAAAATTCGTCCGAGTTTCATTTATACTTGATACTGGCGAAACTGTGGAAACTATCCCACTAGCCATTTAATAAAGAAGTGAAGTGAAGTGACATACATAAACATCAAAACGCCACATTAGCACTAATTTAGACCCTAAGCCACTTGAAACGTGTTCAATATCGGCGCAATAGATGTTGCTTAGTGCGGATATCATAATGGTTCAATTTAAATTCAAAAACTATCGATAACGGAGCAACATAACCTTCTGATGATTTTCAATTTAGTATGCGTCGAGCTGAAAACAGGGTTAGGGCGCTCATTGAGGGTGTCCTATGTCCAGCAGTGGATAATATTTGGTTATTGGCTAATTATGATGAAGATGATGATGATGTTGATGATGATGATGATTATGTCTCTGGGACACACCATACCGCAATGTTTAAAAACTAAAGTTTTCTCAGTGCGTCCTGTCATGACATACGGAGCCGAAACATAGACACTAGAACGGCTATTCTACAACTTATTTAAAGTCGGCTATGGAACGAGCTATACTCGGAGTTTCTCAGTGTAGAATCCACAAAGAGACTATCTGACATAGAACTAAAGTTGTCAACATAGGTCAGAGAATTAGCAAGCTGAAGTGGCAGTGAGCTGATTATATTTGCCGAATAACCGATAACCGTTGGGGTAAACGAGTTCTTGATTGGAGTAGTGTAGGATGCCCTCTGGCCAGGTGGAGTGACGATGTACGGCTGCTGGTAGAAGCTGGATGCGTCGAGCTGAGGACAGGGCGCAATGACGCTCATTAGGGGATGCTTATGTTCAGCAGTGGACTGCTATCAGGCGATGATGATGTCTCTGACACAGGCCTATGTTCAGCATTGGACTTCTTTAAGCCATTGATAATGATGATGACAGTCATACCTCAAAGCTTAAAAAATTCCGCAACAGTATTGTTTTTACTTACGATTTTAAGATGCCCTAGTTTTTCTTGTATAAATGCGTCTACTACCTGTGCGTCTAAAATCCAAAAAGTTTATTTTCTACCCATGAATGATTCTTAAAAGCCATCCTTTTTTCTACCCCTATGTTAAATGGAAATAAGTTTCTATCTCATCTCTTTGCTTACGATAATAATCTATTTGAAATATGCGTGATCGCCATTGATATACATATATTATTACTAATGGTGATCCCCCTAGAGCGACTGTTTTTCTATTGACTTACGATCCTAACGGCTTCAAAAGGGTTAATAGGCATCTCCTGGGAAAGCTGGCCCCATCGTCGACCTCAACCTTGCCCACGCGAGTCCCGAGGTCAAAAGCTGACCCAAAATAAATAAAAAAATACGCACGATATTAATTCTAGCGAAACACTTAATAAAAATTCTATTATGCTATCTAATGCCTAGCTCAATTAATTTTAGTCACGATCTCAACGTAGGCGAGAGATGGTAGGTATTTCGTATTGTTTGGGCACGTGGAATTTTATAAATATGTACAAAGTGTTGACGTATATGACTGTCTCATTCGCAGGAAATATTATATCTAGGGATATTCCAAAGTACCTAGATTTGGGTAGCTAAGAAATACCTAATGAATCTTATTTATTAATCATCAGTTTTCCTCATTAATTATACCTAGATTTGGGTAGCTAAGAAATACCTAAGGAATCTTATTTATTAATCATCAGTTTTCCTCATTAATTATATCTTCAGGTTATAATAAATCTAATACTATAAAACATATATATTTATTGGGTTTACCCAGACAGAGATCATTCCAGTTTTTTTTTTATTAAGTATAGTCTAATATTAAAACAAAATCAATGGTGTGAAGTCTGCTTTTGAACGAAGTCGCGGGAATTTCTGTGGTTCTTTGTGTTTCACACGCACAACTTTTGAAAGCAACTATTTTCGAAATCTCTGTTGAGCATTTTTGACAGTTACAAGCACCGCATTATATTCCATCATATTCATTAAAAGGTTATTGTGTTAAATTTAAACATGACTTGAAACTTTTGTTGTATTCACTGAAGTTCGCCACTTCTTAATGATAACTAACTTAACAACTAACTTGTAAAAATTTGTAAGGTAAAACAAAACAATAATTATTATGGGTAAAATGTTAGAACAAATAAATTGAATGTGTCTATGCTCCATGGCGTGGTCACAGAAAGTAGGAAAACATTTATTTCAACATCTCTTACATAACTGAAAAATCAACTTAGAAGTACGTTGAAAATGGTCACCATTCATTATGGGAGTATGACTATAGAATTGTGATTCTATTTGCTGTATTGGTCTGTTAATATCAGCAATTTATGTAGAGCAACTTGAATCGCCCGTGTGGCAGCACCTATATAATTTGTATTCCACACCGGCAGTTCATTTCGGTTCTTAGGTACCATAATTATTGTGGTAATGCAGGAATCATCTTATTAAGCATATTTTCCGTGAGAAATGCTGAGATGAGATGAGAATTCCTAAAAACATTCCATTACCGAACTTGCCCTGCAGTTGGTACCATTATTCTGTATGAATGAGTATGCACTCTGAATGTTGCTATTCATTTGTGTATTTGTGTCCATTCTCTTATTAAATGTAAGCACTTACCTTCTTTATTATAATTTGCGACTTAAATAGGTGTTTATTTATCACTAGCTTTATTTATTTATTTCTCTATTTAATCTATATTTATCGTGTCGCGGGTTTTTTTGTGCATCCTGTATTTAGGTCACCGGGATAAACGCACTTACTTTTTGTTTATAATTTGCGGCTCAAATAAATGTTTCTTTATTTTATCTCATTGTCTTTATTAAAACTCTCTAGTTTTTTCGTGTCGCGGGTTTTTCTGGACATCCTGTTTTAGGAGCATTATTTTTATCTTTAAAATAACTATCTAGTACTCGTTTTTTTCATACCGCGGGTTTTTCTGGACATTCTGTTTTTTTAGGTCGACCGGGGGAAAATCCAATGAAATTCCATATGAGTAAGAATGTGAGCGAAATGAGTCTGACAGAAGGGAATGGAAGTGGAAAATATGTTGTGCGAAGTCCACTATGAATGTGATAAGGGCAAGAGATTATAATAAGGGCATGATTTAGGTCTGTCCTGTCTGTCTTTAGGGACAAACAGAGGAATCCATAGCTCTTATAGCATGATCGTGCTCAGATCTAAATGCCACTAATCGATTACCCATCCAAGTAGTGACGGGAAATAGTCTGATCTGCAAACGAACATTGAAGTAGGTAAGCCTCGCCATGAGCGTCACTTGCTAAGGAATGTTATAAGTTATCTCCTGCGATAGACTTTTTTTTTAGGTAGATAGTTTTATGATTCATCTTAGAGGAATCTCTTAGAAAAGTTTTTGAAAAGCACAAAATCTCTTCCATTTATGAGCGTTTAGAGCTTTACTGCTACAAACAGCAAAAAATACTTTAGTTTTAGTCATGACATAAGAGATTATTATGTATTTAGTTTTTTCAATTCGACTTCAAAAAAGGAGGAGGTTCGCAATTCGGTTTTATTAGTTTTTTTCGTTAAACGAGGATGCTTTGCTAGAGTCAAAACAATTAAGTACAACTAGCGTCATCAAAATAAGGTGCCCTGATTTGCTGATGATCTTTATAACCTCAGCATTTTGAGCCAATCAGCTCTCACCGATGCTGGATATTTTGAGAAGCTCTCAGAACAAGACAATGGGAAGACGTTATCAAAAGGCCAAGGCGAAGATCGAACATTTCCTTTACCGACCTTGCACTCCAAACAAAGACCGGATTATTTTGGCAAAAAAATATCATTTTTCCTATGTGAAATATATCAATGTAGGGTACCTCAGTAATTTTAATATTAAAATATCGTGTCACTTTTTTTGTGGTCGCGCTCCTCCGAAACGACTCAACAGTTTTTTTTTAATGTGTGTATATAGTATATTTCATAACACTAGGTGATAAGGGTGTTCGGTCCATATCCACATTGACATGGAATAATACATACCTTTTTTTGGGTACCACGCTAGTGAAGCGGCGGACAATAACTAGTAATATTTAAATATCGATCATAGATTACGATAAGACCTACGTCCAGCAGTGGACTGCGATAGGTTGATGATAATGATCATCATAGATATAGTATTTTACCACTAGTTGACCTGAGGGCTCTCAAAAATTTATCAATTTTTGGATTGACAATTTATTGTTTGCACTGTGCTTCTGTGATGAACTAGTAAAGTCTTCAAATTCACTATGTTTTGAACATCAACTCATACGGCTGATCTCTACTTTCTTATGTCCAACATCATCAGTTAGAAAGGGACGCATACATATATCAATGCAACTTCAAGTGAGATCAAAAAGTACCAGGGTGATTGAACATAATTCTATGCAGTTTCATTGAAATGTCCTAATACGAAGTAGCAGAAATCGCATTGAGATAAAGTATGCATCCCTGTCTAGCAAATATACATGGACATAAGAAAGTATAGATCAGACGTATGATTTGACGTTCAGAACATAGTGATTTTTAAGACTTCATCTAGTTCTCTTCTATATCAGCGGTAGTTTGATAAAGTGCTTGTCAAATTTCAAATTTTCCACTCATGAATTATCTTTCCTTGTTTGTATCTCTATCTTAAAAATCTTAATCTAAACCCTTTGGTATCGATCAATTGTCATCAGTTACATTCGTTCTATTATTCTGTAGGATACAAGATCGCTCTTGAGTCTTGTGATAATATCGTCTTAACAATTTTCACTGATAAATATCTAATTGTCTATAGAGTGTCTATTGAGTGTATGTAAATATTACTGTCTGACAAAAAATAGAGCGGATAAAGTTATTGATAAGATGTTTTAGAAAGATGTTTTAAGGGAATTTCAAAGATTTTATAATCGCAAAAATGTTAACTGCAAATCTCGTCTAATCGACATTTTTGGGATTATATGTAGGTAAATATCCCAAAATTTTTAAATAAAGTTCAAACTCAAAGTCAAAATTTATGTATTCAGGAAGAACCTTGTGGCATACTTTGAATAGTCGATTCAATTCTATTTACACCATTTCGTAGCCTGACCAAACATATAAGAGTTGGCAAGAAACTCTGCAAGGCTTATACTTTTTTAACGTCTTAGGTCCCTAGTTATTTACCGAACATACATTTTTAGAACCTTTTAAAAGATAATCCGTTTTCTTACTTGGAGTTAATATACAAAATAATATACAAAAGACGTGATGTTTCTAAAATCAAGATCATCTTTTAATAATCAACACCTTTTCCGATAAACTTACGTCACAAATACCTGTACGGGACTTTACCAGCTTACCTGTTAGTGAGTGGGTACGTATTTATGTAAGTAAAATTAAAACGTTGATGGTTTTAAGAATAGGTACTTCATTGATTCAAATCCAGGGTGACCTAGTTGGCGAAGCGGGTAATTAGCCGTTTGAGACCCAAGAGATGCGAGTTCGGATCCCAACAAAACCAGCCTATACAGTCCACTGCTGGACATATGCCTCCTCTTAAAAGCGGTAAAGATGACAGTCGGAGCCCCTTACACCCCTCTTCGGATTCCGCTGCTGAATATGTAGTTTGAGGTGTTTGTTGTACTATTGTGTACTGATAATTATATAATTAACTAGCGACCCGCCCTGGCTTCGCATGGATGCAAGTTATACATATAAACCTTCCTCTTGAATTATATATTAATCTATTTATTAAAAAAAACGCATCAAAATCCGTTGCGTTGTTTTAAGCGACGTTGTTTTATAGTATGTAGTAATAACAGACAAGCCCAGAGCATTTATTTTATTAAATCCTGAAATCGTTAAAAACTAACAAACTAGTAAAAATCCAAAAAAGCTCAAAATTTTAAATTGTAAAGATACCTATCTCCTATATTCTTCTTTCTTGCCACGTTCGGTACTTTACATGGATGGTCATGGCGAACCCACTTATCACTTTTTCCTTTTACTGAATACGGCGAAAGAAAACATGGGTTTGTCCTTACCAAAACAATTTAGAAACTTGTGCCTTACAAACTCGCATTTGAGATTCTTGCATAAGGCTGTCGTCTGTACGGGTAAATTTTCTCTTGTTGTAGTCTCTATATAGCTAAAAAAGGTTATTAAAAGTATCTGAAAAATCTACTCTATTTTACTGAAAATTCCAAAAATACCGAGTTTTCCTGAGATTTCTAAAATACGGCCGCAATCCTGAGAAGAGTCTAAAAATCCTGAGATCTCAGGACAAATCCTGAGATATGGTAACCCTAAACCCGCATGCCGCGATTATGGGCATTAGGTACCTCCCAAATGGTTAGCACGGCTCAGTGGCGTACCTTGGGAGAGAATCTACGTCTACAGCAGTGGACTGCTACATAGGGTTGATGATGATGATGATGATGATGACCTAGAATCAGTCTATTCCCAGCGAAGTCACATCCTTATTGAAATGAAGTCATGTATTTCCAGACCGTGTTGGAATTATTCAATTTTATTCAATAATGAAGGTTATGCTGTTTTTTTATTGTTTTTATACTGAGCCCATGCCATATTATAATACGTCGCTTTATAAAGATATCATACGTCGATTTACTTACCTATGTTATATTTACAAAATTTATTCTCTCATAGTCGATCTCTTAAGAAACAAGAGGAATAAATAATATAATTACATGTATACGTACTGGGTCATTTTGTTGTAATTTCTTTTTAAAGAAGCTTAATAACTATTTTGGACTAAAATTTACGAACCGCTGTTGGATGAATGGTAGAGTATTTTTCTGGAACTAAAGCCGAATCTCCAGTATACGTTAAAACACCGAATATAAGAATTCTAGACAGAACAGATTATTTGCATCATATTTTAGTGGGAGATGTTGATTTTGCTTTTTCTTTGAGCCTTCCCAGATGGGCGATTTGCACGCGCGAGTTGGTCGCGCAATTGACATGCGTATCCAATCAGGCTTGCTGAATATCACGTGGAATGTGAAGTGCGTGTGCATACCACGTGACATTCAAAGTAAATCGCCCATCTGGGAAGGCTTTTTGATTTAATTTCTATTCCGTTTTAACTTTTACATGACAGTGGCGCCGCGTCTGCGAGACTTCTTTCATGAAAAATACTTTATTACATAAAATATTAATTCCATGTTCGACAAAGACATAACCGGTATATACCGAAAATTCATGACCAAAGCATAGAAGAAATCATAAAATGCATTCATGCTCTGAACATCAACTCATACGGCTGATCTCTACTTTCTTATGTCCAATATCATTAGCTAGAAAGGGATGCATACTCAATGCGACTTCAAATGAGTTCAAAAGAAATAGTACCAGGGCGCTCGAATATATTGCTATGCAGTTTCATTGAAATGCCCTGGTACGAAGTCGCAGCAATCGTATTAAGATAAAGTATGCATCCCTTTACAAATGCAAATAATATATAGACATAAAAAAGTAGAGATCAGCCGTATGAGGTAATGTTCAGAGCAGAATTTTAAGACTTCATCTATTTCTCTTCTATACCTGTGGTACATACCTAACGATTAAGTGTCAACTGTTAATTACGGGGTGTCAATTATGTCATTCTCATGTCATGTGCAATTATCGGTTTTTGATTCTAGCAAATAGGATAGACAGCTAAATTATTCCCATCACTATGCAATAACTGCCACACTTACAACACTACGGCTTACACAGGATGTTTCATTTTACCTGACTATGACAAGCCAAAAGGAAAGGTAATGTTTGTATGAAGTTCTAATGTTTTATAGAGCTAACTATTCGATCTGCCTGCAGTGCACCGTGCTAACTAACAAATGAGGCTCTGGCGGCCGGCTGATTGCAGCATAGCGCAGCCTAACTCCGACACAGCTAAATTCTCTGACCGCTCATGGGCAGCAGCGTCGGCGGTGCTAGAAGCTGTGGCCTGCGATCCCCCACCCGCATGCCCAGTGTAGGGATAGTGGGCATATCCCTCTTCTTATTAGCATTAGACTGATATAGGCTGTTGTTGTTCTCATACGAAGTAGCAAGTAACGACAGGTTAAGAAGTTCACACACCCTTTACAGCAAGGTCAACTATTAACCAAGCAACTACTTTATACATGACGTGCTCCAGTAGTTGCCACTGCATACTAATCTTAGCCGGATTTGATTCAGGATGTGATGTAATGCCACGGTCTTATACTAGTCGAGTCTGCTAATGTAGTCCAATACTAAATAGTCTTAAAAAGAGCAAACAATGAAAAATTTGAAACAGTGACATCTATTTTCAAAGACTACAAAACTTTGGCCTAAATTTTGAGCTCATGTCATTGCCTCAATGTTGAAGATTTGCCTGGAATAGACCACAGAGATTTAGTCTAATACAAAATCCAACTCTTTGGAATGAACCTTTATTCATTTACCTACATATTCATTGATTCATTGCTAAGGCATAATAAATCTTTATTCAGATGCTTCTATGAACTTGAGATGTGATTAATTTTAAACAGAAATATGTACTTACTATTAAAATATTTTTTAATTAAAGGTAGCAGCTAGGTAGGTACGAGTAGATATCATTGTTACACCTACCTACTAGGAGTAATCGTTTGAGACAGTCGATAAATATAAATTAAAAGCTTTATCATCATCATAATCCACAGCCTGATTTAACCCACTTCTGAATATAGGCCTCCCTCAACAAGTGGTACCTACTATTATATTATATTAATAACTAACTCAAAGTTTTACTAAAAAAATAAGTTGTAGTAATAAATGTAAGCAAGTAACTTAAATTAGGTAATCAAACACAAATCAATTGTAGGCTTAGGTTTTGCGTTTTAATGATAATGATTAAATATAAATAAATAACATAAAATATGGAAGATTTTTACCCTTTCGTTTGTAAATTGAGAGCCTTTAGCATATCTATGCAAAAGGCCTGTGCGTAGCGTATCTACGCTTGATATACCTATGACGTAAACCAAACATGAGGGTGATTATAATAAATTATACAATAGATTTTCTGCGTAGGAATTAATATTCTGCTTTCTGCCCACGGTTATTATCACTGGTACTCGGATAAAAAGTCTAGAACTACATATTCCAATTTCAGAACAATCTGTTTGGCTTGAAATATAGGTGACCTAAATCATCTTCATCATCAGCCTATAGCAGTCAGACCTCCCCTAATAAGCGTCATTGCGCCCTGGCCAAAGCTCAGCGCGGCGCATCCAGTTTCTACCAGCAGCCTTTTGCAGATCGGCACTCCATCTGGCCTTTAAAGGGCTTTTAAATTCGTTGAATGCAAGTAATTTTAGATTAATAATGAAGGGAAGAGAGCAATGTATTACCTCACGAGCGCAATGAAGGATTCTAGAGTCCCCAAGCGTGAACGAGGGAGTTTTTACACAGTTTAAACTATTTTCTTGAGTGCAGCGAGGGATTCAAGGTCGCCCAAGACAAAGACAGCTTTATTCTCTTCGTACTCGCGGCAAGTTCGAATTTTGAGTTAGAAAATACTTTTGCTGTGGATTTCAAAGGTAAAACTTTACTTACCTAACTTCTGTCTTCGGAAACTCTGCAGACTTCACGAAGACTTGTTCGTAAATACTATACTCATGGAATTATCATTAGTACTTTGTACTACACTTCACTTCTTTATTAATTGGCTTCTGGGATAGTTTCCACAATTTCGCCAGTATCAAGTATAATGTTCATAATAATATGAGGCAACGTAGTATGGTTTATAGGTCCAGTCGAAGTTAAGGGTCAGGAAGTCAGGTCCTGTTCTCTGCTATAGCCATGGCGAATATAACAAAAAATGATCGGCGCACAATTTTCTTCATCAGAGAATTCCCGTTCAATCTTCTTTTATTCCATTTCACTAATACTTGTGTCTTATAACTAACGTATAACGGTTATAATACCATGACTAATAAACGACATATTATATTAGAAAAACACTAGAAAATAAATTTTTATAAAAATGACAACCATCATTCAAGATGAAAAAAAAGGTGTTCTAATTCGTACTGGATCCTTAACAATACTACTCTGTGGGCTAGGTCGAATTTAGAATCAGTAAATTCTTCATGGTGTGGTCTATTTAGTACCGCGGCTGATGTACCGAGGCACTTCAATCAAATCTTCGCACAAATTTTGAGGTTCCAAATTTAAACTTAATTATTTCTCCAGAAAGACTTACAATTAAAATACATAGTTTTATGACAGATTGTTATGTACGTATTTTATGACCAGCACATAGGTAACATTTTATCCCCGCTCACAGATATAGTAGAGAACTAGTGAAGTCTTAAAATTCACTATGCTTTGAGGGTCAATTCATACGGCTGACATCTACTTTCTTATGTCCATAATATATAGTTTGCTAGAAAGGGATGCATACTTTACCTCAATGCGATTGCTGCGACTTCATACCAGGGCACTATGAAATTGCATAGCATTTTATTCGAGCGCCCTGGTACGATTTTCTTTTTGAACTCATTTGAAGTCGAATTGAGAGAAGTATGCATCCCTTTCTAAATGATGATATTTAACACCAGAAAGTAGAGATCAGCCGTATGAGTGGATGTTCAGAGCACGAATGCATTTTAAGATTTCTTCTATGCTTTAGACATAAATCTTTGGTATTTACCTAACATGGAATTAATATAATACTCTTTATGTAATAAAGTATTTTTCATGAAAGAAGTCCCGCAGACGCGGCGCTACTATCGTGTAAAAGTTTAAACGGAATAGAAATTAAATCAAAAAGCCTTTCCAGTTGGGTGATTTGATCGCACGATTGACATGCGTATCCAATCAGGCTTGCTGTAAGAGCTGATGTTCAAAACATGAATTTTAATATATCTTCTATGCTTTAGTTATAATTCTTTGTCCCGGCTAGTAGAAACATAAACTACACTTGGTTTATGTCAATTTTAAAATGAAGGTTAGAACAAACTACTTGGAGTAGTGAATGAAGAAATAAATAAATTGAATTGAAATTGAATAAAACCTCAATTGATGATCTCAGTGATGCAATTAGGTACTGATTGTTGATTGCAAAGACGATTGGTTTATAATTTTTTATGAGTATTTTTTACAGTTCCAAGAATAATAAGATTTTTTATTTCTAACCATATCATATCATCATCTATTTATTTCCATCGCACTCAACTCCTTTACGGCTGAACTGTGTGTAGGATGATCTCGAATATAAATATCAACCCGGCGTATCGTAAGCGTAGTGAAAAGTATTGGCCAATGACAAAGCGTTATTTTGAATCAACGCTTTCTCATTGGCCAAAATTTTCACGATACGTATACGAAACGACAGGTGGTGCATCAGGTGGATCATCCGTGCTCGCACTAATTTTATTGAATTTTTGATTGAATTTTTGACAAATTTTGGAAAATCTCAAAAAGTTATCGAACGATTTTAGGAATTTAAATTTCAGTCTGAAGTCCTCCGGTAGACTCACATTTTGATTTATAGCCCATCCACATACTTGTCATATCTGCGAAACTACAGGCAAATGTCGCAATTTCATAAAATGGGGCACTATACTCGACCAGAAAAACATAAACATTTTCAATGTTAAGAGTTTATTTAAAAAAAAGTACTTCATTATTTGTTTAAAAGCCACGTAACTCAGTGTAGTATCCACTTAATTATCTGGAACTACGGAACCCTCATCCAGTCGGCTGCCCATGTGCATATTTTTCACATTTTTTCCTACAATTTTATATTTATGTTCATAAGAGGAAGATTAACATTGGGGTTAGAGATTTATAGTATGAACAATTTCTGATCATACTAAATCAACATCGTTTTACCTAAGAGTATACTTATTTTGACAACGCAGGAACAGAAACTATTCAAGACCGAAAAGAAAAAAATTGATATTATTAAAAAGGTTACTTATGTCTGAAGAATTGGAATTTAGATAAAAATAGTAAATGTGCTATGATTTCATAGTTTTGAAAAAAAACTAGGCTTTGTTACTCTCCATAAAGTCAGCGACATACCAGTAAAAGTACCATCACTAAAAATAAAGTCTATAAAGGTCCACTTCTGGACATTCTCCTGCCCTATTAAGAAGGGGATATGCTCATATTATCCACTCTGGTTATGCAGCATGAAATAATTTTAATGATAAGTTTATTCCAAAGAACAGATGGTGCTATTTATCATTCAAAAGAAATAAAAGTTAAATCTCTTTTGAATTCGGAAAACGGAATATTTTTTTACTTATTTATCACTAGATGAGTGATATTTATACCACCTATATAAGCTTTTTAATCCAAAGTGGCAATTTCTATACAAAATAACGAATTTAGATTTTTTCTACTTTTGGACGTTCCTTTGCGTTTTTCCTAAATGTATTTTTTTTAACTACGCAAGTAGTGGGGCAAAACCAATGCAATAATTAAAAACAGTAAACTGTGCTTAAAAAACTCTTTTAGCCAATTCTTCTCTGTTTGGTGTTATGAATTGGTGTAAAGTAAAAAGTTGACGACCCAAAGTTTTCCTAATTTAAAGTTCTAAATGAATAATTAATTTAACAAGTTTGAAGTTTGAAACTAAAAAAATCAAATCAGCAAAACCATTATTGAGTTTTTGCAATTCTAACGCAAGGCAAATGATTTATATTATAAATAGATAAATAATTTATTATATACTTGTAACATTGTTTTCTCCGGTTATAATTTTTTTAGACAACATATTTTTTTTGCTATGTTTTGGTGTTGTACCGTCACCTTTCGTTTTCGGTAGATGTTTACTACTTACACCCGATCTAACCCATAGCCACCTTATTATTACTCTACTGTAGGGCACAGTTACATTCGCGGATGAACTATCATGCCATTTTAAAAGACTGATGTGTGCAAATTCAACACGCTAATTAAAATTGATTGCTAATTGTACTGTTACTAGCTTATGCCCGCGAATTCGTCCGCGTACATTATTTCGCTGACTTCCCTTACTGATTTTTATTTTGAAAATGAAGGACTTTCATGCACCACTGCATCCCCCTTTTCACCCATTCGGGGGGTGTGATCAAAAACACTGAGACACGTATAAATTAATTTTTAATCTTCATACAAAGAAGATCCTGACTTCGAAACCGACGAACTTTCATACAAACTTCCATCCCTATTTGACCCCCTTACGGGGGGTGTCATTAAATAAATAAATAATGCTGGACACTCACACAGCATTTCGTAGCCCCAAACTAAGCAGAGCTTGTAATAAGGAAACCACATGCACATAAATATATGTATTTTTGCAAATATTTTGTCCGCGGTGGGGATCGAACCCGCGACCTTTTGCGTCTCTGGCGAACCTGCGCTCACTTCGCAACAGAGGCCCTCAATTCTAAAAATCCTTCCTTAGTGAATGCCTATACAATACAAAGTATCTATTTGCAAGATTTCAGGTGTTTGAAGCGTTTATATATTACCCAGTCAGCCAGTTTAACACTTTATAACTACACTTACACTTTACACTTTATTTTTACTATACAACGTGTCCCAAAATTCAACGATAAGCCGGCACCAGCGGGTGGACCTGCTCATGACTATTTATCTCATGATTGTTGTAAATCCGAAAATAATTTAGTTTTATTTTCACGAGTAGTCATGAGCAGGTCCACCCGCTGGTGCCGGCTTATCGTTGAATTTTGGGACACGTTGTATAGTAAAAATAAAGTGTAAAGTGTAAGTCCCGCCCTAAGATAAATGTTTGTATGATCTGCAAATATTTGTCTCGAGTCTGGTTATTATCTGTGTATACTAATATATGTATTTACAAAACAAAAATGCATAGTAGGTAGTTTTTCCTCGATACTGGCTTAGCCTAGTGAGGAAAGCGACATAAATTTCGACTAGATTATACATTCTCAACATAACAATGTGTAGGTATCTTTAAATTCATACTCTTCGATAATTTAAGACTACTTTGTTATTGTTAATACAAGTAGCGGCACTAACCGTTATTGCGCAGAAGTCAAAAGTAAGGTATCATATGGAGGCTAGAGGCGAGAGAGAGCGAGAGACCCATGCGCAGACGTTTCGTTCAGCGCTAGACTTACGTGCCGCTAGCTGTTATTGCTGTGTGTAGCATCATCCAGCATAAAAATTGAAAAGGGGAATGGAAAAGCCATACTCAAGGGTATAAACCAATAAATAAAAAATGCTGGACACTATCACACAACATCATGTAGCCCCAAACTAAGCAGAATCTTATAACTAATAGTACCGCATTATGAAACTTTTGTGTCTCGGGTATCTTCTATGAGTAGGTACTTGATCCTATGGGTACCTACTATGGGAATTGAACCCACGACCTCTTCTTCTTCTTTTTGGTTACCGCTTAACACTAGATGGGCCATGTGCTAGTTTCATCAATAGATATCATAATAAAACTTCACTACTTATAGCATAGAACAAAGTAGCTTCCCGCTGTCTGTCTGTCCCTATTCATGCTTAGACCGGATTTTCATGCGGTTTTTTTATAGATAGAGTGATTCAAGAGGAAGGTTTATATGTATTACTAGCACCCGTGCGAAGCCGGAGCGGGTATCCAATAAAATATATAAGACTGCATATAAAAACATCCTCGACAGCACATAAGCTGTTGATTACACGAAGGGCTCGAGTGAAAGTAATGTACCTACATAATGTATAAAATAAGTACCTCTTATTTGCAATGAGCTCAATGTCAAATTAATAAAACAATTGTCTTAACCAGTGACAGACATACCTACGTATTATCCAATAAAATAATGTTTAACAAATATCTTATTCACATAATAATATTAATATAATAATGTTGGACGTGCCTAATTTTATGTATTTCTCTGAGGCGTATGCATTCATGTGATAATTTTTAAGGTTTTATGCACGTTAAGAGGATATAGCGTAGAGGAAAGTCCGCTACGGTTTGAATATTTATGTCGGAAGTTTTGCCATATAAATTATGTCCGCTTAGGTATTGAATAAGAATTTATCACAGTTTGTAAATAAATATATAAAATATGCGTCTTTTAGATGGAAATGTTTTATTAAAATAAGATGGATGCGTTGATATGAATTGAACTAAGTATTTGTTAACTTTTTATTTTGAGACTACATAGTTACATTTATGGTTCTGATTTTGAGACTATACTATGAAACTGAAATGTGCACTTAACACTTTGACAATAGGCCTTGTACTTTACACCATGAGTAAGCGTTACGAGACGCAGTGTGTTTTAAGCAGTCAACGTTAATAAGTCGAAAAGTAATAGATATACTTAAAAAAATATAACATTTATTTAAAATACCACAACATATATGGTAAAAGAACAAAAGAGAATATTCGTTCATTTCCGAGGCGTAGCGTTCACATATGCGCGCTCGTCACAACACATTTTTATGCCGATAACCACTGGGGTAAACGAGTTTTTGATTGGAGACCGTGGCTCGGCAAACGTAGTAGGACACCTACCAGCTAGTTGGTGACAATCTGCGAAATGCTGCAGGTAGAGGCTGGATGCGTCGAGCTGAAAACAGGGCGCAATAGTGCTCTATGTCCAGCAGTGTACTGCTATAGGCTGATTATGATGACGATGATGATTTCAATTTTATTTATGAACCAAAATAGGCTAAAGCCATATTCCTTAAAATAAAATAAAATGCCGACGAAAAAATGCTAGCTTTTGACAAAGAAATTGTAATCGTCCGCTAGATGTATGATACAGCTTATAAAACTCATTATCTTACTTATCTTTGAAACGACTGGAGCAGACATTGGCAGCCATGACAAATACGTCGTAAATAATATTCGTGCAAATAAGGATTGTTGTTTTAGAAAAACAAACAACAATGTAAGTTTATCTCCAAGAGCGTTTTATGGAACCTATTTTTAAAGTTACCTGCTTTGTATATCATCAATATAATCATCATAACCAGCCTATAGAAGTCCACTGCAGGACAGTGGACCATTGCGCCCTGTCCTCATCTCGACGCATCCAGCCTCTACCAGCAGCCTTTCGCAGATGGTCACCAACTAGCTGGTAGGCTCCCTACACTACGTTTGCCGAGCCACGGTCTCCACCGAAGAACTCGTTTACCCCAACGGTTATCGGTTCTTCGGCAGATATGGCCAGCCCACTGCCACTTCAGCTTGATACTTCTCTGAGATATGTCAAGAGAGGAAGGGGAGACCAAGGATAAATTATATGAGCCACATTAAAGAGAAAGAAGATGTCATGTCGTATAGGGAAAACACTTTGGAAAGAGGCAGATGGAAGGAGCTGCATCAGTTGCGCCGACAAGAGCACAGCTCTTAAATAAATTATGATGATGATGATGATAATGATGATCAAGTTTCATTGCGGATGTACATATATTTACCGAAATTGCTCCCAATCCCCCACAACTAAATTGAATGAAATTCGATGTATACTTACTTACTAAAATTGCTCGCAGACCCCACACGTAACCTGGATTAAAATTGATAGAAGATACAGAATGAATCATAAAGTCATAATAATAAAGATGTGTTTTACTAAAATGATACGATTTCAACAAATAAACTTTTATATTTTCTACAGATGTAATAAAATGGAACGTTTTCCTTATAAATCCGCTTTCGAACTACACTCGAGAGCAATGAATCCGGGTCACTCAAAGAATCCAAAAAATCTCGGAAAGTAAGAATGCTAGGTTAATGCAATAAATTGTATTTAATAGACAATTTAATACTCCTTAAATGAAAGTATTAAAACTTCTTAGTTATTGTAAAGTTATATCATAAAAAAATCAAATTTGAAAAGGGAACACTGTCGAAGATGGAACTACGAAATTACAGGATTTGTTTTTGCTTTTGTTTGTAATCTGTCATTTATGTTGGTACATAAACCAGGTTGATAGTGCTCAATATTCATTATTCAAGCTGAAATCATGTCGCTTACACTTGAAGAATGCACCAGAATACTTACATTGGTGGAAACCGGCCGGAGTCAGCGCGATACAGCCAGGACTGTCGGTGTGTCGCTGTCAACAGTACAAAGAGTTCTCCGACGTTACGAAGAAACTGGCTCTAACCTACGCAGACCAGGAACGGGCAGAACTAGGTGTACCACAGCACGAGAAGACCGATACTTGGTGAACACCATGCTTCGAAATCGCTTTCTCACAGGAACTGAACTCACAAATCAGTTTCGACGCCTCGGAGGAAGTAACCCAAGTGCATGGACAGTAAGACGTCGGCTTGCTGAATCTAACTTAAAACCCCTTAGACCTGCAAACGGCCCTAAACTGGAGCGTGGCCATCGTATTTCAAGACTAAGATATGCCCAGAACCACGTAAATTGGAGTATTGAAGATTGGTCGAAAGTTATGTTCTCCGACGAATCAAAATTTATGCTCTACAAGCACGATGGAAGACACAGAGTGTATAGAAGACCAGGGGAAAGATTCAAGCAAGCATGCATCGAAGAAAAAGTAGCCTACGGTGGTGGGTCTGTACTTGTGTGGGCCGGAATTTCCTCTGAAAGTCGCACAGAGCTGGTGATCATAGAAAACGGCTCTTTAACTAGCGTAAGATATGTGGAAGAAATCCTCAACGAACACGTTGGTCCATTTATGGTCAATTTGGGTGAGGATGCTATATTTATGCATGACAATGCCCGACCTCATACAGGTAGGATTGTGAATGACTACCTTCAAGAGATGAACATTACTTGTATGGAGTGGCCAGCGCGCAGCCCGGATATCAACCCGATCGAGCATGCTTGGGACGAGCTAGGGAGATGCGTAAAACAACGAAACCCTCCCCCAATCACGCTTCCTGAGCTCAAAATTGCTCTCACAGAGGAATGGGAGAATATTCCCCAAAATCGTATAAGGAACTTGGTGTAAAGCATGCCAAACCGCGTAAACGCAGTAATGGAAGCACGAGGAGGTAATACGAAGTATTGAAATTCAAGAAAATCGTCATAAAGTTCAAAAATTTCATGTTTCCTATTTTTGTTTTAAGGAGAGATCAGCAGTTTTTTTTCTTTATGTAATTTTGTGTAAATAAAATGTATGGTGACTCATATTTTTTTAACTTTCATTTAAGGAGTATTAAATTGTCTATTAAATACAATTTATTGCATTAACCTAGCATTCTTACTTTCCGAGATTTTTTGGATTCTTTGAGTGACCCGGATTCATTGCTCTCGAGTGTAGTTAAAAACTATTCAATTATACATGTTCTGCGGCGGAACCGGAAAAGAATAGGCCTCTTACATTTTCCTCAATAGATTTTGAAGAATGCGATTAGGTGATTACTTACACTAGGTAAGCTGAGATAGGCTCTGTTCATAACGCTAAAACTTCAACACCAAAGTTGGCTGTTGGCCACTTAATCATTACGAAGAAGGAAAACAGTCTAATTCTAAATTGAAGTGGGTGGAAAAAATCTGCACGGACTTCCCGAATTGGGGGTGTAGTGTGATTCACATGCTTGCTCTAGGGCGTGAGCTGTTACTTGACCCGCTGCTGCGAGGCCCGCAGTCAATATGCTGGTGTCTAGTGTATGAGTGATGAAAACACACTTGTTCTAGGGAGCAAACTATTTTTTTTTGTGTTCTGACTGTGAGCACTGTGCACTTAGTAAGCAGACATGTGAGCCAAACACAATATTTGTACTTGCCTCTGACTACTACCGATTAACTTATCTATTGATCTATACATTCTAGAGTTAAAATAAAAACTAATTTGGATTGAACAAACAAAACCCATTCCTATGATATCTCACTCAATATATTTAACATCTGGTTATTTTTTTTGGCCCCTTTTGGAACTCCATATTTTGATGACCCTTTGTCGGATGTAACTCATATTATCATATTATATCGACCTACCAAATTGTATGTAGATTGGATCAACGGTTTGAGAGTTATGCTCGAACATACATACATATGATACGAAATTACAACAAATACCACTGAACTACGATGTCAACGATACTCTAGCAAATGGGATTCCTAGGTGCTTTTGATTTAATTTATTTTAAACGTATTTGACATATCCGTCAGTCATTCAGGACAAAAGGATTTTATAAAGCACGAAATTTAGTCTAATTATATAAACAAAAGAAAATGAAGTATGGAATATTGCTCAAGAACGCTAGTTTACTAAACTAAATGATAACAATGACGCCCATGATAATTGAATTAAAGTTAGTCCAGAAACAATTGACAGAAATAAAACAATCTCTTTCTTTGTACAACGACAAGGAAACTATTTGATAGAAGGTTGCCTTGGCCTTGTGTGAAAGGATGGGGCGATGGTGCGTGAATTCATTGTCCAAAAAAACCTTCGGTTCTATTGCATAACTACGTTATTGACATTGACTGTATAATTCGTGAATGTTATTTGAATTTGTAATTTAGAAATTTATGGAATTTATGAAAAAGGTTCACAAAGAACAACAAGAGCCTATATCAATCCACTGCTGGATATAGGCCTCTCCTGATAAAGGAGGGATAATAAATAATAATAAATTAAAAATAAATAATTATTGACAATAAGCAAACTTGTTTTAAGGGAACTACATGATAGTTATACTACTTCTAAAAATACTATACTTTAATTTTTTATACAAACATACCTACATAATTATTCATAGCAAAAACCCAGATCTGAGACAATAATCTTCAAATAAAGCCAATGTTGCCCGCACCGGGAATGAAACCCGCAACCTTCTGCGTCTTTGCGGCAGACCTGGGGCTGTAGTCTCGACTTTAGTTAGCGACCGACTCGTTCGGTAAGTCTTAAGCACGCGCTGACCGTGTGTGAGATGTCCTGTATATTTATTAATTTATTTAAAAATCATCAAAGGAAGGCCTATGCCCAGCAGTGAGTCGATATAGATTTAAATGTTGATGATGATGATGATTTATAAAAAAACATTTGGCGGACCTTTGGCGGTCTTTGAGGCGTACCTTCGCCCAATTCGCCACAGAGGCCGTCTATAATCCCCACGCCGAGCATACGGATTGGGGATCGCAGGGCACAGCTTCTCCCATCGCCCCCACCGACTGCTACCCGTTGTCTGTCAGGGGATATAGCAGTGGGCTGCACTATGCCGTGATCACCCGGCCACTAGAGCTCAGTTTGTTAGCACTACGGACAGGTGAGGTTGGCTTCCGAAAGGGGGGTTTCGTCCGAAGGGTTCCGAAGATGGGTGTTGGAAATCTTTACACCCCGCACAAGGAAAATTAGGACATATCTAAATAGTAAATAAATAAATCTTTATTTAATTACAATACATCGATTGGTACTCGAAGTTATTCTTTTCGCAACGATAGAAAAATAAAAATACCTACTTACCTTTTAGATATAATTATCTAGTTACAGGTACATATCTTAGTAATAAGAATACTTTGTATGGGTGACAAAAACACTAGACATGGTTCTAAAAATCATATTTCGCTAAACAAGCTAAATTAAATATTGTTGAAGTACTCAGATAATTACAATTGTACGTATGCCTACGGCTTAATATCATTAACATTAGGAACTGACTACACTCCGGTTTTTGCTTGTCATTTTTTTATTTTGAGTATCTATTATTTTTTGTATGAGCTAGTGGCAACTCTGGTGTTCAAGTTTTTATGCTCAGAGTTTCTCTGAAAGATGGAATCCACAACGACTATCCAATAATTTGTCGACATAGCTCAGAGAATTAGCAAGCTGAAGTGGCAGTGAGCTAGCCATATCTGCTGAAGAAACTATAATCGTTGGGGTAAACGAGTTCTTGAGTGGAGACCATAGCTCGGCAAACGTAGTGTAGGACAGACAACCTCTAGCCAGGTGGAGTGACGATCTGCGACATGCTGCTAGAAGCTGGATGCTTCGAGCAGAGGACAGTGCGCAATGGTGCTCATTAGGAGATGCCTATGTTCAGTAGTGGACTACTATAGGCTGATGATGATGATGAAGATGTTGGTCCCAGCTATTCTAGTAGCCATGTTGGAGGCCCTCTGTTGCCCTAAAAACGCCGCTACCAGAGTTGGCTATCTACCAGGTTATAGGAAGTACGAAGGAAGTTAGTTAAGAGCCTCTAAATCATTTAACTTCTTAGCAAGGGCAAGTTCTGAAGTAGATATCTTTAACACTTCAACAAATATACTTAAATACTTACTTAGCAACAGCTTCTTAAAATGTGTGTGTGTTTTTGTGTGCGTGTCTGTGTGTGTGTGTGTGTATGTATGTATATATGTATGTATGTATGTATGTATGTATGTATGTATGTTTGTATGTGGGTATGTGTGTGTGTTTTTGTGTGTGTGTCTGTGTGTGTGTGTGTGTGTGTATGTATGTATGTATGTATGTATGTTTGTATGTATGTGGGTATGCGTGTGTGTTCGTGTGTGAGTGTGTGTGTGTGTGTGTGTGTGTGTGTGTGTGTGTGTGTGTGTGTGTGTGTGTTATCATACACACGTGAAGCTTTAAGTACCTGCATATAGTCAGTCATGTGGTTCCCCTTATATAAGTTCTGCTTAGTTTGGGGCTAATGTGTGACAGTGTCCAGTATTATTTATTTATTTAAGTCACTCCTATTTCCCGAGGTGTAGGTAAAGACTATGGATCTCTATTTGCTACGATCCAGACGTACTTTTTTCACATCTATTATAGGTAATTGTAAGTATTCATAGTTCCAATGTAGTAATAATGTGCACACATTTTTCCAAATTACGCTAATTTATTTCAATGCCAGTTCATATTATCCAAGGAGATTTTACATGGGAGTTCGCGCTTTGAACAAACGTCATAATGAATCTAAAACAGTTTTGACTTTAGCGTCCTTTGATCTAAATCCGTGCCTGATTTTATGAATAAAAATGGCCAAAAAGGGGTTGTTTCTCGTTTCTTCTTTTGTGTTATATTAAAGAGGAAACGAGAAAGCACTTTACATATTTTTTTATAGTTTTGTTTTAATTATATGTTTCATTCAAAACCTGAATTCACGAGTTTTTAACATATGGGAATGCGCGCTTTTAACAAATATCTGCGTTTGATTGTTCTCCACAAAAATGTCCTAAAAGGTGGTGTGTCTCTTTTTTTTTGTGTTACTTTAAAGAAAAAACGATATAAATCGGTGAAATTACAGGCACATCAGGCTTAAAACCTTCATGCCTCATGTTGATCGCATGGCATTTCATCGTAGGGCATGTTCTAAACAAACGTGGCCTGCGAAGCATTACTTTGTTATAAGTTACAGTTACCACTTAACATCAGGTGGGCCATATTGGAAGCCTTCGGGTGGTCTAAAGACACCGACACCAGAGTTTGCCTCTAGCTCATACGAAGAAGAGGATGAGCCATGTGCTCGTTAGTTTTTTTGATACCCGAAGATGGTTCAGAGGGTTAGTAGAAGTGGCAGTGGGCCGGCCATATATGCTGAAGAACCAGCAACCGTTGGACCAAACGGATATTGCATTGGAGACCCCGTCTAGGAAAGCGTAGTGTAGGACGCCCCCTATCTAGATGGAGTGACGGTCTGCGTAATGTAGCTGGCAGACAGTGGAAGAGAGCCGAGGATTGGGCTCAGTGGCGTACCTTGAGAGAGACCTACGTCCAGCAGTAGACTGCTAAAGGTTGATGATGAAGATGGAACTAGCACATGGTCCACCCTATTTTAAAGCCACATGTACATCTTATTTCACCTTTGTCTCGTTTTCTCTTTAATTTAAACAAAAAAGGAAAGAAAAAAGAGACCCAAAACCTTACTAACTTACAGATTTTTGTTCAAAGCGCGCATTCCCTGTTAGTCTGTCATCATCATCAGCGTACAGCAGTCCACTGCTGGACATAGGCCTCCCTATTGAGCGCCCTGTCCTCAGCTCGCATCCATCATCTACCAGCAGCCTTTCGCAAATCGTCACTCCACCTGGCCGAAGGGAGTCCTATATTACGTCTGTCACCTTTAGTATGTTCTAGTAGTAAATCCATGTATGAATCACTTTCTAATAGCGTACACAAAACTATAATACACCTATGTGGTTCAAACGTCATTGACATACATTCTGTTGACGTAATGATGTATCTTTTGTTATGGTATTCTGGTGAGCCTTTGAGAGCGATATAAGGACAGTCGAGGGGAAATAATGTGAATATTTCCATAAAATGTTTGTAGGAATAACGAAGGAAACTCTTGGAAATGTTAAATCAAGCTGCTTTCTCGTTTGCATTTTAATATTATGGTTTAAAATTCTTGTTCGTTTCTATTTTGAAGATTTTTATATGTATACTAGACTTCACTACTACTGAAGGGCAAATATATAAAATCACACCATTATTCACTAATATCCTGGTCTGGATCCAAAGGTCTGGAAGAGATCGCTTAAAGCGATAAGACCGCGCATTGTTTATTTTCCTAATACTGTAATTTTGATGTCTATGAAGTCAAATATATTAAATGCGGAAGGTTGTGCGTTTGTGTGTGTGTGTGTGTGTGCGTGTGAGTATATTTGTTCTAACTCAACTCCCTAACAACGGAACGGCTGTAGATGAAACTTTGAATATACATAGTGTGTGACCTGGACTAACACATAGACAGAAGACGAAGCAGGGACAGGAAAGGACTAGGGTTTCATAAATATGATATATATTATATTATCTATAGACTACTATACAGACTTAAGTTGAGTCAGTGTCGTTTTTATTATCAAAAAGATAAATATTACCTACATCAATCATTTACCACTTGAATTTTTTGATCTAAAATAATATTTTACTATTAAAAAATTTCCCACTTTCTCATTTCAATGAAGTATAAATACCACTATCTGTTTAGCATTTAAAATAATTAAGGTACTCTCGATAAGAGTATCGGCGACCTTGTTACGACATCGTCCTCACATCGCGTTTAGCATTCGAAGTAAGTACGCTGAGGTCGTTCAACGGAACGGATAAGTACCTACACCGAGTACCTACTTGCTATGTTATTATGCACATAAGACCTCGACTATTATTTTTTATGTTATGTGTCTTGCAGTTATCCGTAATAGGAGCGTTTTTGAGACGCACCTGGTTTTCCGCAGCCCTAAATCTGTATAAATTGTGTAAGTCTTTTAAATCTGTCAAGATAGCGAGTAAGTTCTGATGAATGAAAGCCACGGTCGGCCTTCTACATATTGCCATGCCTTTATATGGCTCTACATTTGCTTACTACCATACTATACTCTGCTAACTCTGTTACCTTATAACCATGTGATGACAATATATATATTGAGTATTGAGAGAACTACAGTGTGAGTAACTAATTTGACATGAGTTCCTTTGTTGGCCAAAAACAACAACAACACCTGGCTATTCAGTCCACTGCTGGACATAGGCCTCCCCTTTAAGAAGAGGAATATACCCATATCTCCACTTTAGGCATGCGGGTAGAGGATCGCAGGACACAGCTTCTGGTACCACCGACGCTGCTGTCCGTCGGTGGTCAGGGGATTTAGGTGAGGGTGGATTGGGTTCCAAAGATGAAGGTTGGAGCCCCTTACACCCAATACACATATTCCGTGGTCATCATCATTAATCTCTCCAAAGCATTCTCCTTTACTTCCCTATGAAACATGAAAATTACATTCTGTTTAATATGACTCATATAATTTATCCTAAGTCTTCCCCTACCTCTCTTTACTTCTACCTCCTCCATTTTCTTCTATCAGCCGTCTTCTCAACACTTCTTTCTTATTAGTATCATCTTTTACACAATCCATCCATCTTTTCTACGACCGATATCTACCATCACATCCTTTCATATTTATAGCTAACATTCTTTTTGTAAAGTGACTTTAATCCTTTTTCATTACAAGCTTGTACCACATAATCAGTCTAAAGCAGTCCACTGCTGGACAAAGACATCCTAGAGGATGTCTTTGTCATTAGAATGAGCGCCTTTGGGCCTTGTTCTCAGCTTGACGCATGCAGCTTCTACCAGCAGCCTTTCGCAAATCGTTACTCCACTTGACTGAAAGGTGTTCTACACTAAGTTTGTCGAGCCGCGGTCTTCATTAAAAACCGTTTACGGTTATCTGTTCTTCGGCAGATATGGCCAGCTCACTGCCACTTCAGCTTGCTAATTATTTGAAATATGTCAACTATGACAACATTAACATAACTATGACAACATTATCATGTTATCCTTTTACTCCTCAACTTCCGTCACTGGGCTATATTCAAGCTTTAACCAGGGAAAGTACTAGATAATTATAGTATCGACCGCGTTACCTATAATAATGTGTGTCGAAAATTATATTAATGATTTAGTAATTCAGTTTAACCAGACTCGCAGGCTATAATATTATTCGATAAGTAATAAGAGGCTTTCGTGCGGCCTTCATTCCTACTCCAAAGCATTAGGTTCTTAAAATTTACGACACATAAAACATCATGTGACTTATTTATGCAAGCTTCGACATTGAAATGGTATTTGTTACATAAATTAGCGGGTCAAATGTGAAGGACTTTCATATTGAAATGAGATTATGTAGTTTGATGACTCAAGATATTTGTGCGATAAAATGACATAAGCTAAGCTTTGATGTGCTTCATTCAATAATTTTGAGCGTTTATCACACAGAGTTATTTTATAATGTTTGTGTTTTGCGACTTATCTTAGTAGAAAGGATAAATCCGAACAATAGATTATCGTATTTTCAATGCCTAATTGCTAGGTGATTACTCCGCTACCAAACAAAAAAGTTCTAGATCTCGTGTACTACCACTGAATCTTCCCTAACTCATCTTGAAACAATGAATTAAACCCGATGATTAAACTATTTAGATTCTTTTAAAAGATTTCCCCGGCATGATTTTGAACTAAAATTCCAAGGACGTGTTAGGTTAGTACTCCATCAAAAATGGCAATGAGTTCGCATTCTGTTACGTGGAATGGATAAAAAAAATTGTATGCACAAAATGCCAACATATTCCCCTGTTTGTGTTTAATATTTGTACCAATATTTTTTTTAAAACAAATCAAATTTGATAAAAGCTACATGCTACACACAACTATTAAACCTATCTATTCATAAGCGCATCGCATGAATCATTTTTATTGAAACTAATGCTTCCAGGATATCCTTTACTTAAAGTGGCATCTAGTCTCATATATTGTCAGCTGCATTGCTGCCGCATGAATTCTTAGGCATTTACTACCGTTGAAGATATATATAGAATGCACACGCATTTCAGTACTTCTTATTTTTAGTGCTCAAACCGCAAATGTTTTTTTTTCTGTATAATAATTATTATAACCTTTTGTGTTCATGTTCCACGCATGGAATTTTTATAGTACTTCGCATAAACTTCTCTTAATTATCATCATCATTATCTTCTTAAAGCAGTCCACTACTGAACATAGGCCGCCCCAAATGGGCACCATTACGCCCTGTCTTCAGCTTGACGTATCCAGCTTCTACAAGCAGCCTTTTTCAGAATGGAATAAAATGAATATTTTTTGGAGTGACGATCTGTGAAAGGATGCTAGTAGAAGCTGGATGCGTTGAGCTGAGGACAGGGCGCAATGGCGCTCATTAGGGGAGGCACATGTCCAGCTGTGGCTGACGATGAAGATGAATAATTTTAGACATAACTTGGCATTGCTCAAGCCTTCTAATAACAAAACTGTTTGACTAGTTTCATTGTGTTTGTACAATTTGTACAAATACTTAAGTTGCACAATTATGAATTGCATACTGAGAATTCTCGACTTAGCATTAACGTTATGATATTTTGTGAGTTATAACGAGGTCTGTTATCGCGTTTCTGTGTTATTATTTCCTAATGAGTTTGTATTTTCTGTTGCCCAACTTTGTTACAAGTTGTTAATATTCATTTACTTCGGAAATGATAATAATTTACTTGGACCTGTTGTAATTTTGGCGTTATTTATGATTTTACTTCTAATCTTTTTTCATAAGAACATTCATTATCTACTTAAAAATACGTGATTTCTCAAAAATCTTTTAGAATAACTTTGTGTTGTGCGTGACAACCCTAATAGTAAGGCGGAACTACAAATTATCTTTAAAGTAAAATAAACTCAGTTGAACTTGGACTGCAACGCAAGCTTTTGATTAAAATTATTGTATAAATAAAACAACTACTAAATGAAACGGTTTGATTCCCGCCGAGGGACAAATGTTTCCGTTATTTGCAGATATTAGTGGGGTGTTTTCTATGTATACTATGTATATTTTTACAATTATATCAGTTAGTGGTTCCCTTAATACAAGCTCTACTTAGTTTGGGGCTACATGATATTTTGAGATAATGTCCAGCAAAAAAAAACTTGTTAAGCCATTTCTTCAATGAAAAACTTCAAAATTCGAAAAGACGTAAAACAAATGTTGAAATTCCGAAAGAGATTTACCACCTTTTGGGATATTTAAATTCACTGTGTATATGCACATTATGTGGACTTCTCATAGAAAAATCCTCGGTACCTAGTAGTCTATTTCATGAATGAAGATGTAGATTATAATATAGGCGAATGATATTATGAAAAAAGTTATGCTCAACCTTGATGCAAATCAAGCCCTTTCGTAGTTTTTCAACTATACATACGAATTCAAACTTACCCAGAATTATATGCACTTGAGTTTTTCGCTCATTTTGAAACTCTTTAGAAAATATTCTGACACAGAACTAATGTAATTTCAACTTACTACAATTCATTTTATGTTTTCTTTCATCAGTCTAGCAGAGTGTCTAGCAGACTGTGTATGAGTCGGGAGCTAATGTATATAATTCTTTTTGTTGGTTTCGTGTGGCATAATGCGATTACGTTTTAAAGCTTTTAAGGCTCTATATGGCCAAAAAATAAATGCCCAGTAACAGCCTGCGCAAATTGGACGACACAGGTCAGCAATTAGACACTACGACAAGCTGCGGGGGACAATTTTCATACATTGTTCAAAGCTCCGCACACACGGTGACAATCGTGACAGCAAGATATGACAGACAGCCGCACATTGGACGACAAACGTCAGCGATTAGACTCTACGACAAGCTGCGAGGGACAATTTTCATACATTTTGTTCAAAGCTCCGCACACACGGCAACAATCGCGACAGCAAGATATGACAGACAGCCGCACATTGGACGACAAACGTCAGCGATTAGACTCTACGACAAGCTGCGAGGGACAATTTTCATACATTTTGTTCAAAGCTCCGCACACACGGCAACAATCGCGACAGCAAGATATGACAGACAGCCGCACATTGGACGACAAACGTCAGCGATTAGACTCTACGACAAGCTGCGAGGGACTATTTTCATACATTTTGTTCAAAGCTCCGCACACACGGCAACAATCGCGACAGCAAGATATGACAGACAGCTGCACATTGGACGACAAACGTCAGCGATTAGACTCTACGACAAGCTGCGAGGGACAATTTTCATACATTTTGTTCAAAGCTCCGCACACACGGCGACATCGCGACAGCAAGATATGACAGACAGTCGCACATTGGACGACAAACGTCAGCGATTAGACGCTACGACAAGCTGCGGGGGACAATTTTCATACATTTTGTTCAAAGCTCCGCACACACGGCGACAATCACGACAGCAAGATATGACAGACGCTCGCGACTAAGCGCGACAACAAAGCGTCGTGTTTGCGAGGTCTGTAAGTGTCTTCAGAATCCAAGCCAACCTCACCTGCCCGTGGTGTTATTGTTGTTAATGTTGTTATGGCAGATATTTAGCTTTGCTCTCACAACTGAATATGATAGAACATGTTCATAATTGGTTAGGTTGGTATCTGACGGTTGAAAAAATGGTTTTGTAATTTTTGAAGAGTTGTATAACGTATCTAACGAGTTATGCTCGGAGTTTCTCTGAAGGATAGAATCCGCAACGAGACTATCCGACATAGAACTAAAGTTGTCGACATAGCTCAGAGAATCAGCAAGTTGAAGTGGAAGTGGGCTAGTCATATCTGCCGAAGAAACCAATAACCGTTAGGGTAAACGAGTTCTTGAGTGGAAACCACGGCTCGGCCAACGTAGCGTAGGGCGCCCTCTGGCCAGGTCGAGTGACGATCTGTGAAAGACTGCTGGTAAAAGTTGGATGCGTCGAGCTCAGGACAGGGCGCAATGGCGCTCATTAGGGGAGGCCTATGTCCAGCAGTGGACTGCGATATGCTGCTGATAATTGATGATTATGATGATGACTCTTATAACTACTCTTATTTATAATAATGTAGAAAAAAATATCGATGTCAATATATAATACTCGTAAAATGTTAATACGACTTTAGCTTTCAGATAATGTAATAAGTTTAATTCATATTGTATAAAAGCAACAACGAACTTTGACTTTGAATTTGTTTTTGAGCTGTAGTTTTTATTAAAAAAATAAATAGTTAATCTAAAACGCAAAACGTGTCGTTGCTATTTGTTTGCACACAATTACTGAGACTAACGACGTTCACTCATGCTCATCAAAAAAACTCTTGATTGAAATCTTAACAATTAAATAATTATCTACAGCCTTGACAGTCAATGAACTTATTAAATGTCGGTTTAACCAAACCCAGGTAAGTTAACCGAGAATTAAGAAAATTTTACACTTCATACTAATCCTAAGTACAATCCTGCTTACCTTTAAGTACTGTTTTTTAGTTTTTAAAGGCGAAAGTTTGTACAAAATGTGTGTTCTAATCTAAAGTATAATATCGTTTGTGCTAATATGTTTTGTTCCCACCCAACTCCCGGATATGGATGAAACTTGGAATATAATAGTTTAAAGCCTGAAACAACACATAGGTTACCGGATACCTAGTAGTCAGGTAGTAGTCAGGCTAAGGTATAAGTAATTGCCTATACACGACTATAGTCTGAGGGCCAATCAGAAATATTTCAACCGCTAACGGTTGAACGGCTTGATCTCCTACTTAGGTAGGTAGCCTGGATAAGTTATGACGCTTTGTGATTATCTCAAATAGTATGATACGCTTACATTTCATATTGTTGAAATATTGAAGTGCTTTTAGAGGCTGACTTAATTTTTTTTTATTATCCACGTATACAAGGCTAACTTTAAGTAGGGTTGGGATCTCTTCTTTTAAGTTATAATAACTTGTGTTGGAAGAGTAACCTTCTCTCTGTGGTCGGTAAGCAGCACTTATATTCTTAAGTATGTAGGTGAAATAGGCCCAAAGGAATATAGTATACTTATCCGAGTTTAGTATAATCAGCTCTTACATGGCAACTTTTTGCAAAAACTTATTACTTTGCCAAGCAGCCACTTCGTTATTATAATGATATTTCACACCTACTTTACTCTTTTGTTAATTATACTTCGTATGTTTCGTCATTAGCTTAGTGTCCACTAATGAAATATTCATCTTAGAAGAGATAGATCGCTTTTAGCGAGGGAAAAGCTCAAGACCGTTCTTCGTGGAAATCCTTGGGGTACCTTTCAGAGTGGACCGTTGATGATGGGTTTAATCTAAATGTAAAATGATGATGGTGATCATGATACCATTTCTTTTTGGACACCATCACACTACACCTTAGCAGCCTATATCAGTCCACTGCTAGACAAATATTAAAGAGAATATGCCCATAATCCCCACGCTGGGTATGCGGGTTGAGATTGCAAGGACAGCTTCTCGCAGCCGATGCTGCCTGTAAGGGGTTTATTTTTTCAATTTAATTGTCATTTTACATTATAAACGACCCTAACGGTTTCAAAAAGAGGGTTAATAGGCATCTTCTGGGAAAGCTTGCCCCATCGTCAACCTCATCCTTGCCTGTGCAAGCCTCGAAGTCTAGAGCTGGCCCATATTAAATAATAAAAAATAGGGTTTACAAGTGTGCTGCATATCTTGGCTTCGATTATTGCATTCTTTGTAGAATCAAATACTGATCAAAACGAATCCAAAGACGACATTTGCTATTAGTTTTTCAAGAGTGTACCTACTAGTGTACTGGATATCCTGGATGCAGCATAATACCAAGTATTGTATAATTTTTCATTATATAGCTTACATGATAAAGCCTGTCTAAGAACTACTGCTAGAAAACCTGCTTTTAATTAAAAAACCTCACCCGTTTAAGAGTTTCGGTGCCACAGTCAGACACACAGAGAGGCAGATACACACACACGGGGGTTAAAAATCAACCAAACAGCCCTTCTCTTGTCATGTTCTTTCACGCTGTAGTTGCTTTATTTTTTTAAATGATATAGTATTTCATATAATATTTTTTGTTTCAGATTAAAAATGCATCTTACAAGAGGCTCGATCGTGTGGGCGGTGGTGCTATCTATTTTAGGTGAGTATTGATTCATAACTTCATGTCTATCCATTTAGGTCAACATTCTACTTCAATGTTTCAATGTTTCATATTTATATATTTACGAAAACATGGGTATATGACAATGGGTGGTATGTATGAACAGCCATGATCGGCATAAAAGCAAGTAAAAATAAATTTTAACTAATTATTAAAAAAAAATAGATTACAAATAAAAATAAATTCATCATCTGCATCATCATCATCCACAGTCCAATTTCACCCACTGCTGGGTATAGGCCTCCCTCAACTTGTGCCATCCACCACGATCCAGTGCTAATCTAATTATGATGGCTCGTTCGGGGAAGTACAGCCTACTGTCTATTTCTGCCGTGAAGCAGCTGTGCTGTGTTTCGGTTTCAAAGGTGTGTGTGCCGGTGAAATTACAGTCACAATCGGCTTCACATCTACATGCCTCAAGTTGATGGACGCAGGGCGTAGCATCGTAGAGCATGAACTCTCGTGCCGAACCAAGTGCTGGGCAAGCGAAGTGTTAAAACTTAAAATAATTCGGTAAATAGGTAGGAAATAGATGACCTCATAGATTATAAATATTTACCGATCTATCTATAATACAACCTATCTATTAACTCACTGACTCAGAGATGCGACCTCAATATTTAGTTAGTAAATAATTAAAATAATTTGCTAGACCTTCACCTTTACTAGCTTCTTAAAACTACACTTGAGATCGTGATGACTGATGAGTAATATAACAATGAATTGTGTTGAAATTTTGTAAGAGGATTCTTAGTGCTATGTGGCCAAACTCCTTATCATGCCGTTTTTCAGTCTAATCTACGACGAAAAAGCCGGGACCAATATTTTTACGTACCTTCCGAAGCACGGAACGATCACCAATCCAAGTAGTGACCGGGTGGCTGCTTAACCAAAAATATCTGCAAAATACACCAAAATATATGACAACAACAACACTAGCCTATTTAGTCCACTGCTGGACATAGGCCTCCCCTATATGAAGGGGGGGAGCACTGACACAGCTAAATCCCCTGGTCGCTAGCTATCAGCAGCCTCGGCGGTACAAGAAGCTATGCTCTGCGATCCCCAACCCGCATACCATTTGTTATACAGAAGGGTGCACCACGTGCAGGTGAGGTTGGCTCGGGTTTCAAAAGAATGAAAACCTCTGAACCGACAAAATCTCAGGGTGCTTACTAGCAGCTCGTTGTCATCCAGTTTATGAATTGGACACAGGCATTGCAGCGTGAAAAAACTAGTTAAGCAATATAGCGGTCTTCCTAGTTCGGGCATATTGTAAAAATTATTACCTCTATTTAAATATTTTAATCCGTATGTTAATTTTAGCACTAAGAAAATGAATAAAGATTATTTATTTATTTATATGATAAAATCTCAACTCCATTAGTCTTGATAAAAACTAACGAGATTTATGAATATTTGCCAGCTTTTTGAGCACGAAAATTAAAGTTCTCACACTTAAGGCACAACGTCCTATATTCTGAAGTCGCCCCTCAACTTGAGCGCTCCTGGCTTTATAGTTCGGGAGGAAACTTTAGGTGACCATATCTGATCGGTTACCTTAGACCTTACCTTAGGGTCGTTACATATCTGATGGAAAATACGCTGCGTATCTTCAGTTGCGTAACGCCAGAACAGTCAAATTAGACGATAAAACCTCTTACCTCAGACACAACCAATGATGCGTTAGTGCGTCGGCCGTACTATAGCAGTTAATACATTGACTTTATGAGTATATAGCGATAACTTTTTAACACGTTGACTGCGGGCTTCGGACATGACGCTATGTTCCGTGCCCGGGGAGCCCGTTCTATAGCATGTACGGTGGTGTGTTTTTAGTACTCGAAGGCTTAACTACTGGTCGTGGTCGTGAATGGCTAAGAAAGCGACGATGAACTCGAAGCCCTTAAGAGCGATATTACAAAAGATAGAGATGGTTAGCGGAATTCGGGGGAGACTACTCAGCATTGGGACGATACAGGTTGATTAAAAAACTTTTAGACGCAAAGTGGCAGTGGGCTGGCCCTATCTGTCGAAGAACCGACCGTAATCGAGTTCTTGAGTGAAGACGGCTAGGTTAAGTGACGATATAATACATCGTATGAAATAAGGTACTACTTAATTTGCTACCAGAGATAGCGATTAGGCTACTTTTTATCCTGGTAACAGTCGACCGCAGAGCCACGTGCAGAAGGCTTGTACTAGGCTAAGCTTCATAATAAGTAAGTAACTTAAAATTAATTTCATGCATGAATTAAAATAATATTTCTTTGTTCTCGATCAAGTTGGGTTGCTAACTGCGCTCTTCTGGTCTATAAGACCTGCAGAAATCTATAAGACGCGACTTATTTACGCGACTATTGGTCGCGGCTAAAGCAGTGACAATAGTAGCTTTCGAAATATTTTTTATAGTGTGAAAGTCCACTGAATGAAAACTTCTCCAAAACAGGCATATTCTGTTCATATATGAGTCGTTCATGCCTTATATCATTGACAATAACAATAAAACCGTCCTACTCGTGTATATATCAGTCCACTGGCCATCCCCTTAATATTTTTATTATTTTTTGCACAATAAATGTAACAAAATGTTGGCATAATGCTAGGAGTATTTTCTACCAGCCAAAACTGTGGTTTGTAATATTGTGGTGTAACTTATTTACCAGGGTACTATTTATAATATTAATGAAATAGATGGGTAGTCGAACAGACTCAGTTCTGCAGCATACGCAGTCAAAAGAATCCCTCAACTTACTGACGTAGAAACGGCTAGACTAGTTTATTTCAGCTACTTCCATAGCATTATGTCGTACGGCATTTTGTTGTGGGGGAATGCTGCAGATATCAACACCATATTTGTGTTGCAGAAGAGGGCTGTTCGTGCAATTTATAATATGGGCCCCAGAGAATCACTTAGAACTAAGTTTAAAGAAATAAATGTTATGACAGTGCCGTGCCAATATATATATGAAAACTTAATGTATGTCCGAAAACATATTAACATGTTCAAGAAAAATAGCGACTATCATAATGTTAACACTAGAAATAAAGATAAACTAGCTGTTCCCACTGTAAGGCTCCATAAAGTTAGTCAATCTTTTAAAGGGATGTCTGTACGATTTTTTAACAAAATACCAAATGATGTGATTAATCTATCTGTAAATAAATTCAAAAATGTTGTTAAACGTAATCTATGTAATAAAGCTTATTATAAAATATCTGATTATTTAGATGACAAAAAAGCTTGGGATGAAACTGCCTCCAACTCCGTCAAAAACAATGTAATAGATATTAAGTACAATGACGTTAAAAAAATATAAGCCAATCAGAGTTTCTTGCCAATTCTTCTCTGTTTGGTCACGTTACGAATTGGTGGTAAATTAAAAAAAAAAATGACGTTTCAAAGTGTACTATACAGTTCCTACTGAATAAATGAATTTTTACTTTACTTTACTTTACTTTACTTTAATACTTAACGTCCTTTTCATAACCGTTCTATAAACCTCAGATAGATGCTAAAAATGGCGTTAAAATGTCATGTCACTTCTTATACTAACGTTATAATGAGCTTACTTTATCGAGCGTTATAAAATGACATTTGGTTATGGTATGGTAATATGGTATATAATAATAAATAAATAAATCATGCTGAACACTATCACGCAGCATCAAGTAGCCCAAAACTAAGCAAAGGTTGTATTATGGGAACCACATGACTAATATACTACATGAATCTCTTTTTTTGTAAATACTTACATATTATACATAGAAAACTGAAACAATAATCTGAAAATAATGCAAACATTTGTCCCGTGGCGGGAATGAAACCCGCAGACTTCTGCGTCGACCACTGCGCCACAGAGGCCGTGGTTAGAATAAGAGGGTTAATGTTATTCATAAAAGTCGCGTCCGATACATTATGTCTCGTTTGAGGCACAAGGAAAATCCAGTTGTTTTTTACAGTAACTTCAATTAACCTTACCTTTAGTTCATTATGGTATTGGGTTTTTGCTTTAGAATCCCAAGTATTATAGGTTTTTCTGAAAAAAACATATTGTACTCAGAATGTAGTTAGTTCTTTTGTCTGAAGTAATAGTAAAGCTAATAGTATATTATCTGCTCTCTGTATTTTATTCTTTAGATTGTTTATATTGGATTTCAAATCTGTAATTTTCATTTAAGCAGAGGGATAAAGTAGTAGGGCTCTTCCGGGAAGGTACCTACTACCAGTCTACCACCTTGCCTAATTCTGCCGAGAAGCAACCTTATAAGGGTAAAATTACAGATCCGTTAAAAGGCACTTTGGAGGCAATACGTTGAATGTTTAAGTTGCACCTAATAATCCGATACCAGAGTTGGCCAATAGTAAATAAATAAATGTAAATGATGCTGGACACTATGTCAGGGCACCATCTAGCAGAGCTTGTAATAAGGGAAACACATGACTGATTTTATTGAATACCTACATTTATATATAGAAAATTTTAAGAACCGAGATACTTATTTGCAGGTTATACAAACATATGTCTCGCAGCGGGAATCGAGCCCGCAACCTTCTGCGCCACAGAGGTCAATTCCAATGACTTAATCTAAAAGAGGTGATCGTGATCTGGTGTCCGCATTCCTTACCTACCTATATAATATTTGTGCACAAATTGCCAATGCAGGATAATATTCTCAAGAACAATTACGTTTATTGTTCCAGTAAATGAGACAATATAAAACACATAAAATACAATTAATATAATGATTATGAACATCATAAAAATAAACACCTACCGATATTGGAAAAAATAAACAGACTCGTATAAAGCCGACTTTTGACTATGGGATTGTATATTACAGCCGTACACGTGATCATTTGACACTTCAAACTCAGGGCGAGGCAGGGGGAGGTGTCGTTTCAAAATGAGCGATAAAATATTATAGCTCAAGAAGTGCAGGTACCTTAGTGTACCTATATGTGGCTTGAATAAGAAAAACTTACCTTACTACAAAATTTGTGTTAACTATATTTTTGTATGGAGATGTCAAGGTTTTACAAACATATTTTTTTGAGTTTTAAGTGTTTTTAGCCCACCTTCAGGGTAAATCCAAGATATTTAAATATCAGTTCAGACGTGAATAGTTGCTACTAGGGGCGCTGCTCCATTTTCATACAAACATATTGTTAACTCAAAATTTATAGAAAGAAAAGTTTAACCCATCGTGTTCTATCTGTATCTATTTGTATTATATGTGTTTGTGTATCTATTTTCAATTTGACTTTATTAGATTCTAAAGTTATTTTCATCATAATCATCATCATCATCATCATCTGTGGATAACCCAACTTCACCCATTGTGCGGGCCTCCCTTTGTAGGTATGTATGTGCCAATCTCCAGTCCATTATTTTTAAATTAAGATTAAGAAATTGGACAATTGTTTTTATGAAATTAAGGAATATTTACATTATAAATTTTGAGATGAAGGTATGTAATATTATTATTTTTAACATTATTTAATTTATACTACCTACTTTTTTTGACATTTGTTTTTATTTTTTGAATATTTGCTCGCCTTAATGAGACAAAATGTGTAGGACACTTTTTAATTATTTTTAATTGACATTATGCTAGAACCTTATTTTTAAAATCCCATCTTGACGCTATGGCATCTTGCTGGACGACTGAAGTTGTTTTATGGCAGATTCCTATAAAATATGACACACTATGATATACAATTTTTCAAAGGAAAAAGAAACGTTATAGGTAACGGTATAATATAGTAGGCAATAGGTAATTAATCATTTAAATAAAAACAATATGTTCTGTAACCGTCGACAAAAAGTCAGTTAAAAAGTCATATATTTTCTTAAAGCTACAATATAATCGAGCTCTAATTTATTAAGAGTTCAAATCAAAAGTTAATTCCTAAAACCCTGTTGTAATTTCGGGCTCCACAATCTTTCACCCGCTGCTAAAGTTGGCAAAACTTCACGCTGAACAATTCCTTAATAATCAGAACAAGTTTTCAACAATTGGCAGGGAGTGGACGTTTTACATCTGTTCCAAGTAAACTCTATTGATACTTATAATTTAGGAAATCTTAGAAAGAAATCTATTTTTAATTTATTTATCAGGTAAAATTGTAAACATACCACAAACATTAATGTTGCTATATACATGGTAGCGTAACCATGCTTCTTTAAAAACCACAATTTAGGAGATAATCCTAGGTCTCTTGTCAAGGTTATGTTATGCTGAAAGTTATGTTATGCTACGACTACCTACTACGCATGACAACTCGTCACTTCACTTCACTTCACTTCTTTATTAATTGGCTTCTGGGATAGTTTCCACAATTTCGCCAGTATCAAGTATAATAATTGTTCTTATTAATAGGAGGCAACGTAGTACGGTTTATAAGTCCAGTCGTCCAGTCTTCGGTTAGGTCCTGTTTTCTGCTTTAGCCATGGCGACTTTAACAAAAAACGATCGGCGCACAATTTTCTGGATCAGAGAATTCCCGTTTAATCTTCTTTTATTCCATTTCACTAATACTTGTGTCTTTTAACTAACATTTATCGGTTATAATACCATGAATATTAAACGACATACATTAGAAAAACACTAGAAAATAAAATTTAATAAAATTGACAACCGTCGTTCAAGATGAAAAAAATGGTGTCCGACAACTCGTCAGTGAGTAGGTAAGTTACCTGACGCTGTATAAATCATCTAGACTTAATGAAAATACCAAAGTCTTATGCGTACTATTCCTTTCTTGTTCGTATGGCATTAAGGTACTTACTCTGTTATCGGAGTCTTTAGGCCACCCAAAGGCCTCTGACATAAATTTAACATCTCAAAAATCCGGAACATCTTGCCGTGCTTTCCGAAACCCGGAAGCGCTCAGACTTAAATGGCACTAAACGGTCGTTCAAATATGAATGTTTGGGAAATGCTTTTTGTGGTTAATTGCAAACAATTTAGTTTGGGGGTTACTTCGCTGATGGTAAAAATGCTCTCAAATCACATACACAGCAATGAATCAGAGCGAAGTAGGTACCGATTTTTATGAAGGAATCACAAATATTGTCAAATACGTTCTATTTATTGGGGCATATATCTTCTAGCAATGCTCTTTCTTAGGAGTCTAGTCTACATCCATGGCCACGGCGGGTGGTAGCTTTGGCCTGTACACTGATTTAAGGATAAAACATTAGTTTTTACCAACGAGTAAATACTCATTTTCTGTTTTGCGGAATTGGCTATTTCATGGTCTATTCACAGAATGTTAATAGGTCGTTATTTATTCCCTAAAGACCTTTTGTTTGACTATTTTCAAGACAAGCTGGGTTAAACGCCCAGATAAAAAGAACTCCACTGACAGATACTGAATTTGCAATTCAAATACGTGTAATGATACCCTGAAGACCGTTTGGAAGATTTTTTAGATGATTTATGGCAATTTATGCCAGGAAACCGCGATTAGGGATTCTAATATGATATTCGGAATGGTGAAAGAAATGATGTTGTTTTGTGGTTGGCTAATTGAATAATTTATGAATAACCTGGGTATGCAATCGTATCTTGGCTTACTTATCTACATTATTTATTAAAAATTAATAGAATGATGAATACAAGTGTAAGTAAACATTATAAAATACTGAAAGTAAACTAAACTAATGTATCAATATTTGTTTCAGGTATGAGCGGAATCAAGACACAGTCTGTAACATCTATCAGTACAGAAGCAATTACAGAAACAACTGATAAAACTACAGTAAATCATAACTTACAAAACCCAGATACACAACAGATTACTTTAAACGAGCACAAAGCATCTAGTCAAGGCAAAAGACAGATCGTAGACACAGAAAATCGTAGTACAGATTCAGAACCGTTCAACCCAAACGAAGCCCCTTCTATTAAACAGAGCAACTACAAACCCTTAGAGAGCGCTTCCAGAGTAATAGTACCAGTTAATGTGAACCCTGTAAACGAGATCATAATACCAAATAAAACAACACCTATATCAACAAAGCATAGAGTAAAAGAACTAGACGTCAACGATATCAAGACATTGATAGCAAAGAATGTTCATAACAAGAACAACATGCGAGCGCATGTCCAATACGATGAGGTTACAGGAGAGCTGATTGGCGGAGACCATCCCTGCCACAGAGAATGTAGAGAGGGCGAACCACCAATGATATGTTACTATCATTTCAATCTAGAATGGTATCAGACTATGAGCAAAGCGTGCTACAATTGCCCATACAATGAGACGGATTGCCTAAGGCCTGACTGTATTCCCGCAGATGGGATGAATAGACCGCTGAATGTTATCAATAGAAAAATGCCAGGACCAGCAATTGAGGTAAGTAACGATGAATGAGTTTTTGTTTTATAGAATCGTTGAGTTATTATGAAATCAGGTTAAAAGCTGCCATTAAATGCTACAAGAAAAACAAGAAAAGATAAAAGTAACTAATGTGAAGGTAACACATTTAAAGTAGTGTAATATATTTTTTTTTATCTTTTGTATAATCGAGATACATGCTTGTGTAGACGACAATGTAATAAACTAAGTATCACAGACACTGAATGTACCAAACGAGGCAGCAGCTTACGTACTCTTTGAAAACAAAATACTTGCGCTCCACACCTGTTCTTGAAACTAATTAAAGTGTGCATGTGAGTTAGTTGTTGACAGTTTGTAGTTCTTAAAGTACATTCCATGTGATTTGATGCTGCATCTTTGTAGTTTTTTTTATTTTTATTTTTATGGTACTTGAAGATGGAACAAGCCCACCTGATGTAATGTTACCACTTAACCTTTATCAAAGCATTGCATCGTAGATCACGTTTTTTGGAACGTGCCAACGCCCTGCGTCCATCAACTTGAGGCATGAATATGATAAGACTCTTGTGCCTGTAATTTTGCTGGCACCCATATCTTTCAAACCAAAACACAGTACAGCTGCTTCACGGCAGAAATAGGCATGGTGGCAGTATTTCCCCGGACGAGCCCTCCACAAGGGACTCTACTACTAATAAAAAAAGTTTAAACGAGTATTTTTAAAAATGATTGGTAGTTCAAAAATGTATTTGCATTGTGCTATTGCTTAAAATTTCAAGTCTAAAACTATTTCGGAAGCTAGTTTAAAATCTATTGCTATTATCAAGATTAGTTTAATCAAGCATTTGTACCGAACAGACAGACAAAATTCTTGAAATAATACGATTAGCCTTAAATCCCTCCAGTCATTTCGATCTAATACAATAATAACAAAAATTGATATCAACATCGTTCGTTTTGTAATGAATGTACAATTTTGTAATATACGCTTATGTAACTTTTTGCTAAAAATCTGTGGTCCACATTTTCCGTTCAAAATCTAGAATGTGGTTTTACATTTTGCTGCAAATAATAATATTTTTTAACCAAAAATCCTATTCCATCTTGTTTTTGTTTCTCTTGTATTTTTACACGACCACAGCTTTTATGAATAATTTTAATGTTTATTTTGTGTTTTGTTCTCTAAACAGCCCTTTTTGTAATGAGTACTTTATTTGATGATCTTGCCAATGTTCAGCTTAATATAAAATATGTAAACATTGTTCTTTCCGGTCTTTGCAAAAACAAATTAGTTATATACCCCCGGCTATTTAGACATTGAATTAATTCAAAAAACTCAAAACATAAATCGAATTTGAATCGCTATTGAATTTTTAATAAATAAAAGAGAAAGTAGTTAAAATAATGCTCTTTTTCACTGTGCACTGAAAAAGAATTTGAATATTTTATTATAAAGAAAAGGTAAAGAAGAGTCAGTAATAAAGATTCGTTGCTGTTTTTTACAAGTGAAATAAAGCAAGAGTGGATTGCTTTCACAAAGCAGTGGACTGGACATTTTCAGAATCTAATTTACAAGAACATAAGCACGATTTTGGCTCATGTGCTCCATATTAGGGATGTTACGAATGCCATATTTTTCACATTCACGAATGCGAATGCAAATGCGAATGCGAATTTTCGGAATGCGATTGTGAAATTGCGAATGCGAATATTTACTCTTCGGAATGAACCGTTCTCAAATGTGATTGCAGCGAGGTAGTTCGCCCACTTGTGGAATAACTTTTGTCACAAATAATGCATTTCGTGTGGTTCCCTATCGATTGGCGTAAAACATTTATTTTTCTGGGTGCCATGGGAAAACTCTCTAACTACTTACATCATCATGATGTTGATGATGATGTAAGTAGTTAGTAACTTACATATTTTTACGTAATGATTAGTTGTAATTGATTGACAAATTAAAACAAAATAAACCAAACAACCTGCGAGAAAGAAGCCCTTCTATCGGTCGAAAGAACCACGTGATAACAGGCTGCGCGCTGCGCGCGTGCGAGGAGCGACGAACCGCGCGCCATTGGTCGGGCGAGAATTACGACCTACACACATTCGCATTCGCAAAAAAATTGCATCGCTGGATGTGAATGCGAATATCGATGCGAATGTATAAAATAATGCGAATCATTCACATATGCGAATGCGAATGCAAATATTCGTAACATCCCTACTCAATATTGAGTTTTCCTGTGAGTAAGTCTTGCAAAAAATAATATTTGATAATAATAATAAATCCAGAACATCTCACACACGGTCGACTGATGATCTCTGTGACGATTTTTGTGTTCCGGGTTCGATTCCCGCTGTGGCACAAATTTTTGCATCATTTACAGATATTTGTCTCAGGTCTGGGTGTGTTCTCTGTATAATATATATCATCATCAGCCTATATAGCAGTCCACAGCTGGACATAGAACAACCCTAATGAGCGCCATTACGCCCTATCATGAGATCAATTAATTCAGGTAAATCCAAACTATATGTATGTATTTACAAAAAAACATATTTAAGTTGTAGGTGCCTATATCAGTCAGGTATGTTGTTTGCTTAATACAAGCTCTGCTTTGTTTTTAATACATGATGCTGTGTGATGGAGTCCAGTAGTATTTATCATTTATCCCAAACTAGGCAGAGCGTATGGATACCAGAGACTGTTAAACATACACAGATACTGCTTATAAAACACCCAGCCATAGAACAAATATCTGTTTTCACTACTCAAATGTTAGTTCTAGGCGGAGATTGAATTCGCGATCTACAGGGCAGAACTTACTTCTACTAACTTTGCTATGCTAAACGTTCAACGTTCAGCACATTTTGAGCCAAGCCCTTTTTTGGCATAGGGTTGCAGGGGCTTGTCGATTTACATTTAGCTATCTATATCCTATTTTTGAGCGCTCCTTTTTTTTTTTTTTTTTTTTTTTTTTTTTTTTTCACTTTCGGTGTTCAAATACTTCACACGTATTGTCTAAGGACTCTTCAAATATTTCTACAAATAGTCGATAATTCACAACCCACACCACCACGGATAGTCGTCAACACCATAACAAACGAAGACGAAGAACGTTCAAGATCCAGTTGTCAACAAAAGAACATAAATTCAAGATATTTCAAGTTAGTAAAAACAGTTTGAGGTTACCAAAAGGTGAATCATCAACATTCAAGAGTGTAAACACACACGAAGTAAGCGCGAGCGCGGTTTGTCTTCAGAAATACCAACATAGCAGGAAGAAAAATTACGTTCCGTCTTACGCACCAAATCAGCTGTTAACGAACGCGAAATTAGCGCAGCTTGATTGACGCACGGCCGACAACATAAGAAAAATTTACGTTTCGTTTTACGCAATTGACATATTACATCGTTGAACGTTACATTACTACGCAGAAATATGGCCACAAAAATGTCTGAAGAAATGTCAACATTATTCAACTTGATGAAACAAGAATTGGAAAAACAAACCACCGTCATTACAGAGACAGTAACGGCAAATATCATGCAGAACATAGACGAAAAAATTAAACCATTGGTGGAAGAAAACAAAATTCTTAAAATAGAAATTGATTTACTAAACAAAAAGATAAATAAACTGGAAGATACCAACAGAAAAAATAATATCATCATTCATGGAATAAAAGAATCGGAAAGTAACTACACAGGCCTATTTGGCATTGTTACAGATATTTTCGAAAAAATAGATATTAAGGTAGAAAAATATGATATCAATAAAATACATAGACTTGGAAAACCGAACACAGGAAAAACAAGACCAATACTGATTTCCCTCACTACTTATAACAAAAAAATTGAAATTTTGAAGAAGAAAACCAAGATGCCCACAAAAACACACATAACTGAAGATTTTTCAAAAGAAACTTTACAGAAACGCAAAGAATTGCAAATACAACTCAAGGAGGAGAGAGAAAAAGGAAATGAAGTTTACATAAAAAACAATAAAGTAATCGTCAAACAGAAAAGGGAGAATGAGAAAAGGAAAAGAGACTGTTCAACATCCCCTGGACCCTCTTCACAATTGGGAAGTCAAAAAACTATAATCGCTCCCTCGAAGCTACTCAAAACGGATCCATTTGCATACATGAGAAATAGATCACATTCTCTTACCGAAAAAACTTCTAACAAGGCATAGGATACAGCAGACATCGGTAGTCGGAAAAAAACAGCAACTTTTATTAATGAACATAAAGAAAAAACAAATTTCCCCAACCCGGTTGGTCACCGTGGGGTCATAGACCAAAACCCCCCAGACTTGCTTACGGAGCAAAGTATACCAAACAAAAACAAAAGACAAAACATTTATATCGCAACACTTAATACCAAAACACTGAGGACTCAAGAGAGATTACACGAATTACAACACGCACTCACGGAAATTAAATGGGATATCTTGGGCCTGAGTGAAATTAGAAGATCTGAGGAAAAAATTGAGGAATACGAAAACCATATATTCTACTACAATAAAAACGAAATACCAGGTTTATATGGAGTTGGTTTCTTTGTAAAAAAACATTTGAAAAATAGAATACAAGAGTTCGTTGGAGTTTCAGACAGAATAGCGGTACTTAATATCAACTTGCCTGCCTATACTAACCCTGTCTCAATAGTGCAAGTATATGCACCGACAGATCTTGCCAAAAAGGAAACAAAAGATTCATTTTACGATAAACTCAAACAAACAATGGAGAATGTTCACAAGACAGTTATTGTGATTGGAGATTTGAACGCCCAAATAGGTAAACAATTGATTGACGAAAGTACATTTTTAGGACCTTTCTCATATGGAAAACGCAACAACAATGGGCAAAGACTGATAGATTTCGTCCAAGAACACAACTTATATATAATGAACAGCTTTTACAATAAAAAGCCTTCAAGAAAATGGACATGGATTTCCCCAAATGGTACAGTTAAAAATGAAATAGACTTCTTAATCACAAACAAACCTAAAATATTTATGGACGTCAGCATTATAAATCAACTGAATTTCGATACCGACCACAGGATGGTCCGCGGGAAAATCCATGGTTTAGAAGTAAAACACACACGAAAAAATATAATTCACAATAGAAATTCACTGCCTCTACCCATACCAGACACCATTTTATCTTCTTTGAAACATGAGCTCCAACACAAAATAAAAGAAACAGACAGTATGCAAGAAAAATACAATGCTTTGGAAAAAGAATTAAAAGAGAAAGAATATAAAGTAACCTCAACTAAGAAAGCAATAGACAAAGTAGGAAAAGATGCAAAAGAGATGATAATGAAACGACAATCTTTGCGGCAGAACAAACCGATCGATAGGAAAGAAATTTCAAACATAAGTAAAAGAATAAATGAATGTATCAGGAAACATAGACAAAAAATAAGAACAGATGAATTAATATTTCACATAGAAACAACTGGAGGAGTCAAAAAAGCATGGAAAAAACTACAAGAAAATACAGATTGGATTCCAAAAATGAAAGACCAAACCACCAAGAAGATAAGGACAAAAAGATTTGAAATTTTAGAAGTGGCGACAGACTACTACCGCGAATTGTACAAAGACGATAGCCCACTATCAACATTCAAGATTAGTTGCAATATAGAGGACGAGATTTCGCAGATTATGCCAAATGAAATATCAAAGGCTATACAATCGCAAAAAAGTAGAAAAGCACCCGGCGAGGATGGAATTTCGAATGAACTCTTGAAAGGCTCATTTTGTGTCACTCAGAACAGTCTTCTTACCTTATTCAACGTAATTTTGAGAACGGAAGAAATACCTAAACAATGGGCATCTTCGACAATTATATTACTGCACAAAAAAGGAAAAAGGGATGATGTTGGCAACTACAGACCGATAAGTCTCATGTCTAACATATACAAAATCTTTTCAAAGATCATACTAGATCGTATATCAATTGTTTTAGATGACAGCCAACCGAAGGAGCAGGCAGGATTTCGCAGGGATTATTCAACAATAGATCATATACATACAATAAAACAGATTATAGAAAAATATCAGGAGTATGTACTGCCCTATTATATAGCTTTCGTGGACTACAACAAAGCTTTTGACTCGTTAAATCACAACAAGATTTGGGAAGCTTTACTAGACCAAGGGGTACACAAAAAATACATTCGTATAATAAGAAACATATATGCGAATATGACAGCAAGAATTAAAACAGAAAGTATAGGAGAAAAAATTGAAATCAAAAGAGGTGTAAGACAAGGAGATCCACTTTCGCCTAAACTCTTTTCCGCTACCCTGGAACTTGTGTTCAGAAACCTGGATTGGTCTGAATATGGTATAAAAATAAATGGAGCATTATTCAACCATCTGAGATTTGCTGATGACCTCATAATACTATCGGACAACTCAAACCACCTACAAGAAATGCTGAAACAACTAGTAGTGGAAAGTGGTAAAGTAGGACTAAAAATGAACGTGCAAAAAACCAAACTGATGACTAATTCCACTAAACAACCCATCACAATCAACAACAACGTAATTGAGTATGTTGAGGAATACACATACCTTGGACAAATTATTTCTCCTACGCATCTCACTTCCAAGGAAATTCAAAACCGGATCAATTCAGCATGGAAAAGGTATTGGTCTTTAAAGGAAATTACAAAAAACCCTGCAATACCACTAAAACTGAAAAGTCGAGTATACAACTCTTGTATCCTCCCTGTAATGACATATGGCTGTCAAACATGGCCCCTTACCAAAGAAAACATCAGCAGGCTAGAAACATGTCAACACAGTATAGAAAGAAGCATGTTGAACATAAGGAGAAAGGATAAAATAAACCTATCAGTCATAAGAAGAAAAACAAAAATAGCAGACATAACCTACACTATTAGAAAGTTGAAGTGGAAGTGGGCTGGTCATATCATTAGGACAAGGAAAGACAAATGGGCGAAAGATATCACGGAATGGTATCCTAGAGAAGGGAAAAGGGCGAGAGGAAGACCTTTCCGGAGATGGGAAGACGACTTTAAAGAGATGGCTGGTCCAATATGGAGAAGGAAAGCTCGCGATCGCGAACTTTGGAAGAGTCTGGGGGAGGCCTATGCTGCAAAGCAAAACAATCCCGTCAACACCACCACCGATGTCTAACTTAGAGATTAATGTATTAGGTTACCTACCTACTTTAGTATAGACGTTACTTACTTTATATAATAAATTTAGAAATTAATAAGATTGTTAAATAAAGGCTATTGAAATTGAAATTGAATTTCCATTTCTATGCGGCTCGTCAATTTGTACAAGATCTAAAAAGGGCTACTATGTATTTGAACAAGGAGTTTACAAAATATATGGTAACATTCCATGTTGAAGGATTTGTTGAAAACTTTATTTTAAAATCTATTAACGTTCCTTCCTAGGTCTGCCAACACGACAGAGTGATCGTAGACGTTGAGAATGATCTGATGACAGAAGGTACTACAGTGCACTGGCATGGACAGCATCAGAAAGGAACACCTTACATGGACGGGACTCCGTATGTGACTCAGTGTCCTATCCCGCCTGAGACTACCTTCAGGTAACTCTCTTCTTCAACAATAGTAGTTTCTGTAGTAGTAAAGCTTCTTCATGTTCTTTTTGCAAGGGATAATGGCCTGCTTCAAGCCAGGTGTTGAAGTTTTAATAAAATTTCAATGGATTAGCGCCTGAAAAAGCTGGGAAAAACATCTTAAAGTGCTTTCCGAAGCACGAAAGCGTATTGCAATGTGAATCTGTAAAATAATTTTCTATGTCCTACAGTGAACTTTGAAGATCTCCAACCCACAACCCCAGTTTGGGGATAATGGGCGGAGGATATTCCCATAATTATTACTAGAGGTAGACATATTATGTGTCAGACATGTTATATTAGTAGTCTGTTGTTCTTTTGCTGTTGAACTTTTCATCTATTATGATATCATTGTTAAGATAAAGCTTTTTCAATATCATCATCATTGCTGACAACTACTACCATCATAAATACTACCAAACGTAAGTCTATTATGTTATTGTTATTTTAATAGTATTCTTTGTTCCTAGATATCAGTTCAACGCAACCCACTCGGGTACGCATTTCTGGCATTCCCACTCAGGTATGCAGAGAGCTGATGGTGCAGCAGGTGCCTTCATTATTAGGAAACCCAAGTCTCAGGATCCGCATGGAAGACTGTTCGATTATGACAGGTAAGGATCTGGACTTAATGTTACAATATCTGGTATCTTCTATCTTAAAGATATCTAGGTAAGAGAAAAAGCATTTTTCTTGTAACTTTTGTTATTCTTTTTTTTTGGTCAACTTTGGCTGAAGTTTTTTGTTGATTATATTGGTTGTGTTATGTTATGAATCTGGCTCATACCACAAAATAACTTTTTCACTTCTCTTGCTCAAAAAGTTTATCATAATAGTGTAGCTTAACGGGCCTAAAACTCGAGTTTAATACCTCGGGCTAAAAAGTATTTTTTCTTTTTAATTTTTGTCTAAAACCATCAACCCGTACAAAGCATTCGTTCTCTTACATAAAAACAATAATTTAAAATTAAAAAAAAACCGACTTCAAAAACATTTATTGAAAAAACTGTTAAACTAAAAAGTTAAAAATAATTGCTTATTTTTTGGTTCATCCTCCTTTTTTCTATAAATTTATCCCTTACGATCTATGCGTTTACCACATAGGTAGATCTAGATACCTACCTGTTATTTTTGGAGTCGGAGTCAGCTTTGGAGTACGACATTATAGCAACTACACTTCTCCCACCTCGGACATGCCCTCCTGCGCCGCCCACGCAATAGCTACCTACCTTGGCGTGCCTTGGCTGACACCGACTCCAAAAATAACAGGTAGGTATCTAGATCTACCTATGTGTTAAACGCATAGATCGTAAGGGATAAATTTATAGAAAAAAGGAGGATGAACCAAAAAATAAGCAATTATTTTTAACGTTTTAGTTTAACAGTTTTTTCAATAAATGTTTTTGAAGTCGGTTTTTTTTTAATTTTAAATTATTGTTTATTTCCGAAGTTTTAGTGAATCTGACTTTAAGACGATTACTAAAACTATAAATAAAATTCAAGCCCATAGAAATTTTATTCCCTTTTGTTTTATCCCCGAAAAACACAACGAAAAAGAATTTTCCAAATTGGTTTTTATATGACGGAGTTATGAGATAACAAACATAAAACATGAATAAAATTCGAACCCATAAAATCATAGTCCCTGTTTTTTAACCTTTAGAGTTGGTATTTTTCTTCAAATTTTTATGGGATCAATTAAAAAGTATATCCTATACAAAAAACTAAGAGTTTTTTAAATCGGTTCATAAATGACGGAGTTATGAGGCAACAAACATAAAAAAACGAATAAAATATGAGCCCATAAAATTTTCATTCCCAGTTTTCTCACCCTTAGGGTTAGTATTTTTACTTCAAATTTATATTGGACCATTTGCAAAGTATACCCTACACTACGATAAAAGAATTTTCTAAATCGGTTCATAAATGACGGAGATATGAGGTAAGAAACAAAAAAAAAATTATAAAATTCGAGCCAAAAAAAAGTTCATACCCAATTTTCTCACCCTTAGGGTTAATATTTTTTCTTGAAATTTAAATGGGACCAATTGGAAAGTATACCCTTTCCAACGAGAAAATAATTTTCCAAATCGGTTCATAAATGACAGAGTTATGAGCTAACAAACTTTAAAAAAAAAAAATACAACCGAATTGAGAACCTCCTCTTTTTTTTTTGAAGTCGGTTAAAAACTCGAGTTCTTGGTGCTCCGTCATTCTTTTTTTTTTTGAAAATAGAACCGTCTTGGTGATATTTTATGAAGGTTGATTAATTTTTGATAAAATTTCTGAAAATTGTCTAATTTTGAATTGTTATATTTTCTCTACTATTGTGCTTTTACCCTGAATAGAATGTAAGGAAAATAATAGAAAAGACATTCTAAATTTTATGCCTTTCCTTGCTTTCTGAATAAAAAATGTGAATTCCGTCAGAGAGGCATTCTGGCTGTATTTGGCCAGCCTAGGCTACTTTTGTCCCGGAAACTTAGCAAGCGGATTGTTGGCAGAAGCTATTGGTCCTCATTAGCGACCTGCACACGTAGAGTTCGGACCGCGGGAAATAGCATGCGCCATTCCAAGGCGCGGTCCGATCTTTACGCGCCATTAACACGACAGTTTGATCCGCAGTCCAAACCGTACAGATCGGACTGCGGTTTGGGACGCAGTTCCGATGCTGAATTTTACGTGTGCAGGGTACTAAAGTTTACTAAAAGTACGTCAATGGTGCAGGGTGCTATTTTCTTCCTACACTTCTTTATGTAACTTATTTTATTTTTTATTAACTATGCTATTTTGAGTATTGAAATAAAAAAGTTAGGGGCTAGGATTAATTTTTGGCATTGCTAGTCAGCATATTACGAAACTCCACCACTACAATTGAGTCATTTTAATTCTGGAAAAAATGCGTTCCTTGTTTTTTGAATACAAGCCAGAACCGCCGCCATCAACGTTTTACCATTTGTAAATCAAATGGTAAAACGTTGATGGATACTTAGCTATAATTTTCTAACCAGTCGGTAGGTAACGGATACGTCAGATAGTAACTTTTTTACGAAAGCGTCCCGCGGCAATTAGCGGAACTAAAGTCGAATCTCCAGTATACGTAAAAACACCGATCATTTATCAAGAAATTCAATACAGAACCGGTTATTTGCATTATTTTTTTGTGGTTGGTGATTTTGCATTTCTTTTGATTTTATTTCCATTCTATTTTAATTTCCACATAACAGTGGCGCCGCGCAGCTGCTATTCTTTCGTGGAAAGGACTCAACTGCACAAAAAAGACTACCTTAAATTGTTCTCTGAAGCACTGCACTGGGGGTAATTGTGCATTTAATGATATTCAACACACTTTTTTGCCTAGAACCAGTAAATTTTTCTGTTGACAGTATCCAATACATGTGCATATAACCTACCATCATTTGAATCCTAATTATGTTCTGAATTTTTCGTTTAGTAATAGTTATGAGTAGTTAAGAAAACGTATGAGTAATTTTAACGATTTCATCTGAGAATTTTTAATCGTTTGTTTTAGAAGCTTATCTTCTGGATACAGTTCTACCATACATTCTCCATTCAAGTTTTGATTCTAACAACCTTGCCTCCAGATCAGACCACGTGATGATAGTCACCGACTGGATCCACGAGCTGTCAGTCGGCATGTTCACCGACCATCACCACTCTAAAGGTGACAACAAACCACCAGGTCTGCTCGTCAATGGTGTTGGAAGGTTCAAGGTGTTCAATGACACCGAACGACCAAAGTACATGAAATCTGCTAGGTTCAATGTTGAACAGGTGAGTTCCTCAACTTACTAGGGTGATTTATCATACAGCATTTCGATGTGTATATGCTATTGATCGGGGTGTAAGGGGTTCTTCGAAAACCAAGACAACTTCACCTGTTCGTGATGCACTCTGCCAACTAACAAACAAGGCTCTGTTGGAGAGCAATGTTGCCATCAAGCCAGAGTCTTTCTCCGTTACTTTAAGGAGTTGGGCTGACTGGGGTAGGGTTAGCAGGAGAGCAATGCTTAATACACCATCATGTGGGACGTCAGTGCAGAACTTTCTCTCCCCACCTTACATTAGAATTAGAGTTAGGGCTCTGGCGGCTGATTGTTGCAGAGATCAGCCTAACACAAAGCACAGCTAAATCCCCTTACCGCCGACGGCAACAGCGTCGGTGGTGCAAGAAGCTGTGCCCTGCGATCCCCAACCTGCATGCCTAGCGTGGGGATAAAGAGCATATCCCCCTTTTTATTAGGGGCCTATATCTGGACATAGGTATTGCTGGCAGTGAACTGATATAAGCTAATATTTTTGTTATGTACCATAATGCAAGCTCTGCTTAGTTTGAGGCTGGTGATTGTTGTGATAATGTCCAGTTATGTTTCTAATTTGAAACCTTTTTCCCAGGGCTACAAGTACCGTTTCCGCGTGATCAACGCAGAGTTCCTCAACTGCCCCATAGAGATGTCAGTGGATGGACACAACATCACTGTCATTGCATCTGATGGGTACGACTTGGAGCCTATCACTGGTAAGAATTTACTAAAGTCCTATCCCACTTAGTTTGAAAAATAGCGAGATAACGTCGAGCTACGAATATTAAAGTTCCGCTCGCGTGAAATTTTGATAAAAACAAACCCCCTTTTTATTCATATTCTAATTTCATTTTATAACACTCGATTAAATTAGCTTGACCCTGATTTTTTTATACTACTAAGTTAGCAAACAGGCTTACGGTCCTCCTGATGTCTATGGACACCTGTAACATCAAGAGGTAACATGCGCGTTGCTAACTCTTTTAAAATTTTTAAAAAGCCCTTTTTGATACGGACTCCATTCCACGGCTTGATTGTTCAAAGGAGGAAATTCCTCTTAAACCTCACAGTGCGATTTTAAAACAATAAAAAGGTGACATGATATTTTAATGCCATTTGATCATAGCTATCTGAGGTTTATAAAACTGTTATGAATAGGACGGTAAGGATAAAACCAATTTTTTTTAAGTTTTTAGGCGGGCCTTGAATCTGTTGGATACTTATTTTAAATCAAAGTAACCCTATCTCCTGCTGTTGTTACCCTACGCGATATCCAGGAGGAGTAACGGTCAATGCTCTATGTTAGGGTCACCACGCACACCTACTCTATTTATTTTAACTCATCGAATATATTATTGGCTAATAAGGTAAGCGTGATAATGGGTGAAAAATGTGTCAAGTTCCCGCTTCCCCTTTAAAAATAGGTGAATGGGAAAAAATGCCACTGGGAAAATATGGGAACAGAATAATTGCGACCAAGAAAAAATGATTTACGGAAATTATGGGCCACACTCTTGTGTACGTAGTAATGAGCACGTAACTTTTTTTGAAACGAAAAATCCTTTATTGCACTGTTTATATTCGAATTCTCATCAACCGAACTCACGAAGCAAAATAACACACCAAACATAAAAACAAGAATGTACGGCACGAAGCACCACTTTAATTATTGTGACTTTTAATTACATAACATTATTTTACGTACGGAACACTCCAGCTTCAACTCTGAATCGCCGCCATTTTGTTTTACCACAGTGAGAGCTCTCGTTAAATATAATACGGCTTAGCGCGAGTTGTAGTCATGTGTTGAGGGTTCCAATATGATTTTGTAGCTTGGTGGAGTAGAAATAAGGTGGAGTGACGATTTGCGAAAGACTGAGGGCTTACCACAGGTTTTTATAGTTTACGAAAACTGTAGAAGTTTCGGTATCTTTCCATACATTTTCAGTACAGCGCCTCTAGGGAAACGTGTATGAACTACGAAAATGTATGGAAAGATACCGAAACTTATAAAGTTTTCGTAAACTATAAAAACCTGTGATTAGCCCTCTGGTAGAAGTTGGGCGCGTCGAGCTTAGGACAGGGCGCAATAGCGCTCATTAGGGGAGGCCTATGTCCGGAGGTTGACTGCTCTATGCTGATGATGATGATGAAATTAGAAAATTAAAGATATATGTATTGTTCGTAATCAGAGTGAAAATAAAACCACTCGTGTTTAAACCAATCATTAACACAAACATTGTAAATTCTTTGTATAAAACTATATTACTAAAATTGTCTTTTTAAAGTTGAAGTTTATGCTATGATAGTCTACATGTAATCATATTAAATGTGTTTTAAATTAAACCTAGTGCAAAACAGAAAAATAATACGTACAAAACCTTAATATAATTCATATTAAGTATTTAATCCTTATACATAATGTTATTAGTGACTTATTCATATGTATAAGTCTAAATAGATAAACTAGTTCCTATATGAATGATCAACCACGGAAATTCATGTAGCCCCTTAATGATAATACTACTCAAAGCATTTTCTATAGAAAGTATACAATGGGGCATGCCACGACAGACAGACAGCTTACAAAGGCATGCGCCTAGCAGCATCGTGAAAATACAATCTTATGACAGGCAGACAGATATCTGATATTATTTTCGTTTGTTACGGAACCCTCATAAAGTTAATTGAAACTCTTGTTGTCTCGTTATGGAATAAAAACGGAATCATTCGTTGATTCCCATGGGCGGTGTCGATTGCTATTTGCTAGGGTTGACACTGCTCACAAAACTACAGAAAAAAATATTAAAAAAAAGAAAATCATCAAAATCCTAATAGAAAAGAGGTCTTTGTGAAGAACTCGTATAGGCAAGTACTTCTATATTTCTACCGTGAAGCAGTATGGCTGTGTTTCGGTTTTGTAGGTGCCGGTGAAATTACAGGCCTAAGAGGCTTATCACCTTTATGTCTCAATTTGATGGACGTTACATCGTAGAGCACATTCCAAATAAGCGTGGCCTACGTAGCAATACCTACTTTGTTATATGTAATGATTTCCACTTAGCATCAGTTGGGCTGTGGCTAAAATGATGATAATGATGAAGATGTAGTCAACGAACCACCCCTAAAAGCAAAATCAACAACCAAAGAAAGTAATTCGAATGACAATTATTTGTACAACAGGAATTTTAACTGAAGAATAACACGGATTTTACCTTTCATGACCCTTTATTCATTGATTTATGAATATTAAATAAATTTGGAGAATTCTCGTAGCAACCACTAACTAAAACAGAGGCTAGATCACGAAGGCTAGCGAAAAAGTATTCGTATCATCATCATCATCAGCCTATAGCAGTCCACTGCTGGACATTGGCCCACCCTTATGATCGCCATTGCGCCCTATTCTTAGCTCGACACATTCAGCTTCTACCAGCAGCCTTTCGCGAATCGGCATTCCACCTGGCCAGAGGGAATTATACACTACGTTGGCCACGCCGCGATCTCCACTCAAGAACTCGTTTTCCCCAACGTTTGTCGGTCCTTCGGCAGATATGGCCAACCCACTGCCACTTCAGCATGCTAATTCTCTGAGCTATTCGTATCGTAGTTGAACGCTTTGTTATTGGCCAAAATAGTATTTTATGTTTGCGATACATTGGTTCACATCAAGACAGTACAGTATTCCTGGGATTTTGTGAGAATACCTATGCCCTCCGCCAGACAGCTGGTTCTAATTTTTTAGCAATTTGTTTTACTAATGTACATAAAATGTAGGTAAATGTCAGACAGAGACAGACAGAGTATGTAGGAGTTGAGTGTAATGTATGTGTATGTGTTATTCAGTCCCCCCCCCCCCCCCAGGCTCTTGAGAGTCTGGTTATCACAGGATAAGTTGTTACGGAGTGGCCTAAGGATGGCTTTAAGAGCGTGAGTCGCGGGCAGTTAGACTAGCGCGGGATCGTGCTGTATATAACAAGTTGGGGGAGGCCTTTACCCCGCAGTAAGTAATAATAATTATTGTTACCTACTATTATGTAGGTAACTTTGTTGTTTGCAATAAGATATTCTTCTACTTCTTTTATGTATGGTGTCTCGACAAGATTTAAAAACAAAAAAGCTTTTGTAGTTGACTGAGATAAATAGAATAGGCTGGTGTTTCCAGAGGGAGACTCGACTAAATAAATTTTGTGCTATTCAAAGACATATCTTCTCCAAGGAACCCAAATAGGCGTTCCAACATCTACGACACTTTAGAGAAGATAATAAATAAGCCATTAGTGTGTTGCTCGTGAAAGAGAGAGATAAACGTATTTTTGTTGTTACAGCGACGTCGCTCGTGACATACGCTGGAGAAAGGTACGACTTTGTACTGGAAGCAAATGCAGAGATTGACAACTATTGGATCAGATTCCGGGGTGTCATGGACTGTGATGAAAGGTTAGTCATAAATCAGTAACACGAGTAATATGATTGAAAGGTAATTAATAATGCAGACAATAAACCGCGTGGCGAGATACAGAGATTACCTAAACAACATTTTATTTATTGCCGATACAGTCGACATAGATACAGTCACTTCACTTTACTTCTTTATTTATGGGCTTCTGCGATAGTTTCCATAATTTTGTTAAGTGGCTTTTAGACTACGCTGTACGATTGTGCTATATGACAAAGAAGGACCTAATCTTAAACTATGCGTGCTAGCATGGCGTTCACATTACGAGATATTATCACAAGCTTTTATAGTTTGTAGCAGTTTAGATGATCTTTGAAAAGTGTACACAGTTGCCGGGAGTGAGGGAGGAGGAAGAGGGCACCGTGTGATATAGCACAGCATCAACTCAGTCCATCGCACCATTTTTTTTTTTGCGATAGTAAGCCAATAATATATAGTACAGTACAGTGTGAATGGGTTCATAACAATTAATGGTGCGCGATATTGTTGTGCCATGAGCTATATACCATATGATATTATATTAAAGAGTATGAAAGCGACTTTAGGAGCTCTTGAATAATTACATTTTGACTTTGACTTATACAAAGAAAATAATATTTGGGCTATGGACTTATACAATGTCTATGAGTAAGATCAACTCCATTATAAATGGAATAGGTACTTATTTGCTCTATAAAATTGCCTAAGAAGTATTTGATACAAGGACATCAAAATCACAATAGAAGAAAATTCAAAAATAATTTGGTTACAGATTCACAAAAGCAAAACAAGTTGGAGTACTCCACTACGAAGGTGCCATGGAGTCTGAACCCTTAGGTGACCCAACCTGGAAGGAACTGCATAACGAAGGGCTGGTAAGTTTCTAAGCTAACTAATATTGCGATATTAAGTACTTTCACCGTTGGTCAGTTCAAAGTCGCTCGGCAAGCTGTGAAACGATACTGAATATTCTGGATGTATAAAATCCGCAACGAGACTATGCGACTATGTTGGGGTAAACAAGTTCTTGAGTGAAGACCGCGTCTCGGCAAATGTAGTGTAGGACGACCTCAGGCTAGATGGAGTGACGATCTGCGAAAGGTTGCTGGTAGAAGCTGCATTCATCGAACTGAGGACAGGGCGCAATGGCGCTCATTCGAGAGGCCAATATCCGGCAGGGAACTGCTTTATGTTGATTATAATTATGATGATGATGAGGTATGCCTAAACCTAACTTACTACTACTAGTCGTGGTAACAACAATAAATAAGGTTACTCCATTTCTTTTAGTGGATGATACGAATAAAGTTTATAGCTACAGTACTTACTTATTTACGAAATTTGCAATTTGAATCTATGCCAAGCGTGGTAATCATGTAAAAAATTAGAGAGGTCTATGCTAAACACCGTTCTTTAGTAGAGGTCTACTGAAAATTCAATAATTGATGATGATGATGATGGTGATGATGATTATGATGCCGCTGACGACGATAAAGTTGATGATGTTTGCAAGGACTTTGTAGGTTAAGTGACAGGAGCCTTTCTGTTGATCAGTATTTTGATGTTGATATTAATTTTATTTCCAGCAACTTAATGCCCTGAACAAGGGAGAGGAAGAAGACGAGACCATCAGTGTTGCTGAGATGAAGTCTCTAGCAGGCTGGGACGAGAGTTTGAAGGAGGTGGCTGATTACCAGTTCTACGTGGCGTATGACTTTTACGCGAAGAACAACTCGCATTTCCATCGGTCTCCTTACTATGGGTATTATCAAGGTGAGGAAACAAAACCTCATAACTTTAAAAGCTTCAGGGCTGTATACAAGATCGAAGGAATGGATTAGTGATAACAGTATTGGTGTTGGTTGACGAGATGAATTTGAGTTTATTTGGTTGTGTTGTATCACTTTAGTTTAAATTTGTTTGTTTTTCGTTTGCATTATAGTGGATTTTATTCCTTCTACAAAATTATGGAAAAGTTCATTTAGTTCGAAGTTTTCGTACTAGAACTTTTGATTATTTTATTATTCTCGTTTATATTTACCAGTTACAATTACAATATTATTATTTTTACGCAAAGGAGATAAATGTTTTTTTAATATTTTTTTTGCACTTTCTGATTTCAATACCCTCTGAATATAAATACAAGTTTATGATTTGTTCAGAATTTAGGTTAAATTTAATTGAGTTCGATTCTCATTGTTTATGTTACAGTATTATAATTAACTTATTTCATTACAGTTCCCGAACCATCAAACCGTCTTTACACGCCCCAACTGAACCACATCAGTATGAAGATGCCGTCCAGTCCACTCCTCATCTCTAGACCCTCACCAGAAAACTTCTGCAACTCTTCAAGCATTGACGATGATTGTCGCGCTGGGTACTGTGAGTGTTCCCACGTTCTATCAGTCAAGTTGAACTCGGTAGTTGAAGTTGTCATCGTCGATGAAGGTGTAACCTTTGACGCTAACCACCCTTTCCATCTACACGGACATTCCTTTAGAGTAGTTGGACTTAGAAGATTAGCATCAGAAACCACCATTGAACAAATTCAAGAGTTTGATAGACTTGGACTTTTGAAGAGGAATCTTAAGAACGCTCCGATCAAAGATACGGTTACAGTTCCCGATGGAGGGTACACAGTGATCAGATTCAAAGCTGACAATCCTGGATACTGGCTGTTCCATTGTCATATAGAATTCCATGTAGAGGTAGGCATGGCTTTAGTCTTCAAAGTGGGTGACCATAAAGACATGGCACCTATACCGAAAGATTTCCCTAGATGTGGCAGTTATATGCCAGATAATATGCTGGAACTGGCTACAACTGAAAAACCTAAGCCGGACCAGCATATATCTATATCGCACTGGTGGCCAGTTGTGGTTGTCAATAACTCTACTTCAGCTGCTATTACTCTAAGTTTTTCGACTTTTATAATATTATGTAGTCTTTGTATTTTGAAGTTTAATGGAACGTAGTTAAGTTTAAGAATCAATGGATTGTAAAAATCGTGGTCCGTAATGATGTCCATAGTGGAAATGAAAAGGATTTGTCACATAATGGCATGGAAATTGCCAAAAATAAGCATAATTTCAAACAAAATAATAATGATGCCCATCAAGAATAACCTACTGTGTCATGGGTATCAGGAACAACGAGTAATTTGGTGCAATATACTGCTAATAGACCTCAGATGGCGGCCACGACTTCTTACAATTCAAGTTTTAAGATAAACGTATCAAATACGAATTTGTACTTACTGTAATAATTTATTAAGGCTTTTTAATCATTGTGGTAAATATTTATATGAACAAACATATAATTACTCTGGATTAGGAAAATATGGACAGAGGAAACCCCAAACGACTAATTAAGGCAGTTAATATTGTTGCTAACAATAATACATTATATTATTCCACATTAAATAGGAATTGTAGGTTTAAAATGACTTTTGTTTGGATAACCGAATTTAAAAAATATATAATTAATTTCATTTTTTAATAGAAATAAATCCTGTGACATTTTTTCTTATATATTTACTTTCTTCTTATTTACTTCTCTAAGTCTAAGTAAGGATAAGTTCCTCGAAAGTTTGAAAGGATTTTTAATCCACTTCAAAAAAGGAGGTTCTCAATACTGTTGTATTTTATTCAATGTTTGTTTATTGTACTCTTGTACTTGTTTGTACTCCGTTATTTATTATGTTAAATCGGTTTATTAAGAAAATACTTTTTTCGTTGGGAATAGTAACTTCTTACATGGTCTCGTTTCATTTTGAAGAAAAATAAGAATCAATATATTTGAAACTTTAAAACAAATCATTTGCGAAAAGAATAAGCGGGTGTTTGGCATGTTGTTTAATGTATTGGTGTTGAATACCTATAGCTGTCTAGATAAACAGGAAAAGGTCAATTGATACGATAGTAACAGTATACATAGTGAGTTTGAGTTCGTATGTTATCCCAAACAGGGATATAAATCTTCTTTAAATGTCGACTACTTTTGTTTTACGACTTTTCAAATTTTGAAGTTTTTTTATTCATTTTCAAGAAATGGCTTGTAAAATTACACCACGATTTACTCAAAAGCTTGTGAGGCATCTGATTTTGGTAGACTTTATCCATGACTAATGGTAAATATAATTGTCTGATAAATTACTGTTAGGGTTGTCACGCATAACATGCGAATAAATTTATAACAAAAACTTTTAGTTTATCAAGTTTTTGGGGAAAGTTTTTGATTACGTATTCTTGAGTTCCAATTTATTTACAACCATGATCCAAATCTTCCCCTTTCCAGATAATATAAGAATTTACATTGTCTTTGTATATCAATGTATTAATGAGCGACATCTGCTAAGCGGCACTCTAATTACTTCCTTTTCACTTTTTGCGCTATCGCTCAAATAATAATAGTTTGTCAAAGAGACCTATCACCATCATCAGCCTATAGCAGTCCACTCCTGGACATAGGTCTCCCCTAATGAGCGCCATTGCACCCTGTTCTCAGCTTATCCTTCTACGTGCAGTATTTCACAGATAGTCACTCCATCTAGCCGGAGTGAAAAAGGTATAGGTTAAAGGTACTTTACTGGAATTGCTACAAAAAAGTATTTTTTCCGGCTAGGTTAATAACAATAACCATTTCAATTTCCCTATTGTATTTTAAATGCTACGTCATCGAGACGTCACATAAACTTGTTTACAACATTAATATTTCTAGTAATATTTTCGAAATTGTCATCATTAACTATTGGTAATAGGTATTCGTACCTACTCTACTCGTGACGTGTTTTTGAAAGGGAAACACCGGCAGTGACATAAAATAAACAACTTTAATTTGTATTCTTTGCTACCGTAGAGATCTTTCGTTGAAAAAAAATATTGACATAATGAAGCAATATGAATGGGAATAAATGTTTGGAAAAGACCATTTGATCGGAACTAAATTTTGTCTCCTAGGTAAAGAAGATGGAATTGTTATGTTAAGGTTATTTTATTGGTAGCATAGGCGTGATAAATAAATATATTCATTTAGTTATTATAATCAGTTATTTTTTAAAGTAATTAGACTCTGATTCCGGGACTTTAAAGTTGAATTTACTTTGTGAAAGTAGTGACATAACAAATACTTTTACTAATTAATTTCTCGTGTAAATGTCCAGTTTCACAATATGATAAGATAAAATGCATGACATTGATTTATTTTCGTCCCACGCGCAATTTTTCGGTGAAACAGAATTTTTCAGAACGGCATTAGCTAAAGTTATTTCACCGTGTAAACACGATGCGAAACCAGTGTCGGGAAAGTTCGTGCATTGACTAGATTGTTTTTGGATCTAATGCGAGTTTTACACGCATTTTTGTATCCATAGATCTTGGAATTTGAGGCAAGCTTTTTTTGAATTTGTTATTAACATCTCTACATTTTTAATAACATCATGGCTCATGGCTCCGTGAGCATCAATGACTTGATTTCACGATACTGGTTAGGGGTAGAAAAGGTCCCCAGATAACTTTGTTATATGATAAAAGCTTAATATTTTCCAAGAGTATTATTCGCTTGAGATTCTTAACTGTGATTCAATTATTCGCCAAATAACAATGACATTTTGAAAAAATGTATTCCTTTTACGCGAATTTATGATATTTCAAATGTTGCTAATTATTGTGATATTATTTAGATAAGTTTGGTTTTATTTTAGAATAAGGATATTATTTTGTAACGCAATAAGTACATAATGCAATGTAATGGATTGTTTTATTTCATCTCATCCCACCCCGAAATCTATAAACTGCTGGGAATGGGCCTCCCTTGGCCTTGGCCTCCCTTTTACCAACCTCCTCTGTCCTGTGCCTCTCTCATCCAGGTATGCCCACGTCCAGTAACTTTCGCAATGTCGTCGGGAGCTCTTTGGCGCAAATATTGGTTTACGATTTACTCCAACAGCATTCACCGGTTCTTGCCAGGTGTCCTGCCCAACTCTTCTTGAGTTTTGTCGCTCTGTTCCCGACGTCATATACCTACTTTAGTATCTCTGTGTTGCGTATCGATCAGTAGAGTCCTTTTCACGAAAGACGCGTCGCCACTGTCGTGTTAAATTGGAAATAAAATCAAAAGAAATGCAAAATGAACACGCCCCCTAATAAATATGATGCAAATAACCTGTTCCGTCTAGAATTTCTTGATAAATATTCGGTGTTTTAAACGTATACCAGAGATTCGGCTTCAGATCCGCTAATTGCCGCGAGACTTCTTAAAATGTAACTACCGAGTATGGCTCGCTCCATGGCCCGTTGTGCAATTGTTTATTGTTTTATTTATCCCTATACATTATTCCTAATAAATAATATTATGTATATACCTATGGCTAGCTAGGTATTCAGTACCTAATCGTTCCATTTGAAGTGAGGAAATCCGTCGGAGTAAAAAACAAACATCATCACACAAAAACCCGTGTATTACAACTTTTTCCTCCTGATTAGGAACTGATCTCAGTAAACATTTTATAAATTCAATTTCAAAATCTCTTCATTTAGTAAGAGTTTGAGGAAAACTTTGAATAGTAAGTTTTAGGGTTCCGTACCCAAAAGGAAAAAATCTCATGAACCGTGATAGCTAGACCGTTGAAGTTTTCACGGGTGATGTATTTCTGCTGCCGCTATAACAACAAATACTAATAATAGTTTAAAAAAACTAAAAAAACACGCTTGCACGCATGCGTAGTTCGCGCACTAGCTCTGTCTCTCTTACTCGCATGCAAAGGATGCGGAAAGAAATTAATTAATCCTGGCGAATCTAATTAGGATAATCGGATATTTTTATCGGATTATTGCATTGTCATCGACCTTTGACAGGTGTGCAAAGTTTGAATCAAATCTGATCGTTCAAAGTAGGGCAAAATCGAGCTCAAAGGAGTCGGTTACATACATACATACATACATACATACATACATACATACAGGTGAAACTAATAAAAGCGTGTTAAAAAGAGAATATAATAAATATTTAAGTGGGGTTTCCACAGAACAAACGTGATTTTTTTGCCCGACAACAGGTTAAACTCTTGAAATTTTAACAGAATATTTAGTAAAAATTGAAAATTAAAATTAAAAATTGTATGTTCACTATAAAAATACGTAATTAAAATACGTGGAGCTCTCGTGGAGGATACAACAAACGTGATTATTTTTCCGTTTTCAGCTCAATATTAATAACAGCAAACAGGTAGACGTTTGAAATATTCAAAGAAAATTAAGTTGTATATTCACTTCAAAGATAAAGAATTAAATGAAGATAAAATAAATTACAGAGAGCTACCATTCATGTATAGATAATGGTACAGAACCTTTTGTACGCACTTGGCCAATTCGTAACGCGAACAAACAGAAAATAATTGGCAAAACACTGCTTTGCATAATTTTTTTTGAGGGAGTTGAGAATTTTGAGGAGGTTATGCCTTTCTTTTAAGTATAAGATGGGGGATATGCCCAAAATCCGCAGTATCCACATGCTGAGCGATATCGTGTATACCCTCTTTTCCTACCCTACTCAATAAATGGCCTATAGCCAGCAGTGGACCGATATAGGCTGGAGTTGTCCTTGCCCAGAAAATTGAAAAAGTCACGTATGTTGGGTTATTTTTAGGTATATATAAAAATCAACACCCGTGCGTGGTGCTCGCAAATTCTCGAAAAAGGCTCGACCGACAATCGAATAGTTTTTTATTAAGTATTGTTCACCTTTAATCAGTCAAAAGAAAACAAGTAGGAAACTGCCCAGAATATCGAAAACATCCAATTAGTATTTTTTTTATGGGATTTTTGTAAGAACTCTAGAATTTGGAAAGGTTAATCTTATCTGCTGCTGCCGAGAGGTTGTCTTTAATAAAATATACGTTAATTAGTAAAGAAAATTTGGATGAAGGGGCTCCAATCACTACCGGTGGAACTCAAGCCAACCTCACCTGCCCGTCGGTCGTGCCTCCTGCTAACTGACATACCAGGCTCTGGCAGACATGAGCTGATTGCGGTATTGCACTGGCTAGCTCCAGCAAAGCAAATCTTCTAACCATGTATGTAACAGCGTCGGTGGGGCGAGAAGCTGTGTCCTGCGATCCCGAACCCATGCTTAGCCTGGGGATTATTGGCATATACTTCTTATTCATCATCATCATTATCATCAGCCTGCAGCAGTCCACTGCTGGACATAGGCCTCCCCTAATGAGCGCCATTGCGCCTTGTCCTGAGCTCGACGCATTGTACCAGCAGCCTTTCGCAAATCATCACTCCACCTGGCCGGAGGACGTCCTAGACTACGTCCTTCTTAGGGGATGCCTATAACACGCAGAGAACATATTAGGCTGGTTTGTTGTTGTTGATGTATAGAAAAAAATACTACCTAGTACCTACCTATGTATATTAGTTAATGTATTTTAGTAGTTTATCAATTATCATTCATATGGTTCACATAAACACAATGAATAAACAGTAAACAATGAACGCACGCTAGGCCGCACCGCTATCACATGAAATCAAACTCAAACTTAGCAATCGGAACCAAAACAATACCTACAAGTAGCGGGACGAAACTCTAACGCTGACCATTAATGCGCAGAAGTCAAAAGTTAATCTTAAGGACGTTAGTGACGAGGGAGAGCGAGAGACCCATGCGTAGACTATTCGTTCAGCGCTAGACTTACATGCCGCTAACTGTACGTGTCGAGTACAATTAATGGTGGCGCGTACAAGTTGTAACCTGTTCAGTCGTGTATTTGTGAAAATTTACAATTTTCAATAATAATAGACATGTCAGATTACAGGGGGTGCCAGATTAGACAGGAGCCGTATTATCGGGGTCCACTGTACAAGCTTTGCTTAGTTTGGTGCTACAAGGTAGTAGTGCTTTATGGTAGTAGAGTTCTTTGTGAAGGGCTCGTCCGGAGAGGTACTGCCACCATGTATATTTCTGCCGTGAAGCAGCTGAGCTGTGTTTCGGTTTGAAGGGTATGGTTGCCGGTGAAATTACAGGCACAAGAGGCCTATCATCTTAATGCCTCAAGTTGATGGACGTAGGGCGTTGCATCGTAGAGCACGTTCCGGAAAAACGTGATGTACGATGCAATGCTTTGCGATAGGTAATGGTTACCACTTAACATCACGTGGGCCATGTGCTTGTTCCATCTTCAAGTAGTATAAAAAAAAAAAAAAAACATGATGCTGTGTGATGGTGTCGAGCATTATTATTATTTAGTAAGTAGTATGTACCTAGTAGTGTGACGAAATGTGGTCAGGTAAAAGCCCATAGACCTTCTGACTACTTAACTAACCATAATTTCCTTATTTCCTTAATAATAAGGTAATTATGGTTATACATTTTAGATTGTTACGTCAAAACTGTCATTTATTGTATACGTGACCGGGTTTGGGACTTTAGCGTGATGCATAGTAGGTCTATGGCAATGGTAGTCATTTCTACCTATAGATGATTCCTTATATAATAGGGCGTGAATGTGACAGTTTCTCATAGCTGTTTCAGCGTTTATGTGAAACAGTACGTTCTATTATAAAAGTTATACGTGAAAATTTGTGCGACTGTTCCTTTTGAAACATACATTTTGAACAAGTAAGTACATAAGTGTAATCAGTATCGATATCTTACATCATTTGATACTTTTGTTCATTAAGATTTTTATTTATTAAGAAAAAGTGGGCTTGTATAAGATGTAATAACTAATGAAACTAATAATAATAATTAGACGTTATTGGCTTTGGTGACTGGCTTTTTAACCGATTAAAAAAAGGAGGTTCTGTGTTCATCTGCATGTATGTTTTTTTATTTATTTATTTAATACTTTATTGCACAAAAACAAAAGAATTGTACAAAAGGAGGACATAATGCTAAAGCATTTTCTGCCAGTCAACCTTTCCTAAGTACATTCACTGATATCTCCGTCAATTGAGGACAGATTTACAGATCAATATTTTGGTTTGAAAGGTTTATTCACAGGTGGTCTAATATTTTTTTTTGTACTATATGCTTGAGTTATATATCCAATCTTATCTCTGAATTTCCTACAGGAAACAGCACACGTTAAAATATTATTTACAAAATTACTTAGTGTTTGAAGTAGGTTTACATTTGAGTTGATCTCGCTTTATGTCACGTTCTCGCCTCCTTTCACCTTCGCATACATCTTCTTTTGCACCCAACATCTCCATTGCAGACGATTCTTAGCAAGTCTCCAACCAAAACCTAACCAATGGAATGGTTCAATATTAATTCTTTTCAGATGCCTCTTCTGTCATCTTTGCCACTGATTTACGCTTACCTTTAAACTTACTTTTAAACGATCATGAGAGTGAACATAATTATTAATACCAACAAAGTATTTACCATTTCATCTTTATTCTCCTGTCCTGGTCCCACGCTAGGTGGGGTCACAACACGTTTTCTTCTCTTTCACTCACTTCTATTAGTCGTCCATTTCATTCTTATACCCTTTTCATACAATCCATCTATCTATCTCTTCTTCAGCATCCCTCTATTTGGGCATCCAGGCAAATTCATATTCATCACTTCTCTAGTCACATGACTTTCAGCATTCCTTATGACATGCTCATGCTATGCCAATCTACCACTTCTCACTGCACAGGATCAGAACCAGTCAGAACCTTATGTTTATCATGATTTGTAAGTTCGATTTCCTAGTTCCTCCCGTGATCATCTTAAGCTATATATATTTGACAGTCATCTTAAATTAAAATGTCATCATCAGCCTATAGTAGTCTACTGCTGGACATAGGCCTCCCCTAATGAGCGCCATTGTGCTCAGTCCTCAACTCAAGGCACCCAGCTTCTACCAGCAGCAGTTAAAAATTACCTATACCTTACTATATTAGAAGATTTTGCTATAAAAGAAGCATTGTTCAATAAATACTAATTTTATTTGCAGATCAGACAAAATGAGAGCTATCGGTTTTGCCGTCTTCATTATATATCTATGTGAGTATTTATCATCGTCACAATATTTCATACAACAACAATACCAGCCAATATCTTCTATAATAAGAGGAGATATGCCTCGCTCCGCCGACGAATGCGAATTATTTGAATACAAATGTGCGAATGCGAATCTTCGAAATGAACCGTTTTCAAATATGTTCGCAGGGCCGAGGTACTTTGCCCAACTGTAGAATATTCTTTTTCACAAAAAATGCATTCATAACGTGTGGTCCCTATCAATTAGCGTACAATATTGCAAAATAGCACTTATTTTTCTAGGTGCCAAGGCAAAACTCACTAACTACCCTCGAGAGCAATGAATCCGGGTCACTCAAAGAATCCAAAAAATCTCGGAAAGTAAGAATGCTAGGTTAATGCAATAAATTGTATTTAATAGACAATTTAATACTCCTTAAATGAAAGTTAAAAAAATATGAGTCACCATACATTTTATTTACACAAAATTACATAAAGAAAAAAAACTGCTGATCTCTCCTTAAAACAAAAATAGGAAACATGAAATTTTTGAACTTTATGACGATTTTCTTGAATTTCAATACTTCGTATTACCTCCTCGTGCTTCCATTACTGCGTTTACGCGGTTTGGCATGCTGTACACCAAGTTCCTTATACGATTTTGGGGAATATTCTCCCATTCCTCTGTGAGAGCAATTTTGAGCTCAGGAAGCGTGATTGGGGGAGGGTTTCGTTGTTTTACGCATCTCCCTAGCTCGTCCCAAGCATGCTCGATCGGGTTGATATCCGGGCTGCGCGCTGGCCACTCCATACAAGTAATGTTCATCTCTTGAAGGTAGTCATTCACAATCCTACCTGTATGAGGTCGGGCATTGTCATGCATAAATATAGCATCCTCATCCAAATTGACCATAAATGGACCAACGTGTTCGTTGAGGATTTCTTCCACATATCTTACGCTAGTTAAAGAGCCGTTTTCTATGATCACCAGCTCTGTGCGACTTTCAGAGGAAATTCCGGCCCACACAAGTACAGACCCACCACCGTAGGCTACTTTTTCTTCGATGCATGCTTGCTTGAATCTTTCCCCTGGTCTTCTATACACTCTGTGTCTTCCATCGTGCTTGTAGAGCATACATTTTGATTCGTCGGAGAACATAACTTTCGACCAATCTTCAATACTCCAATTTACGTGGTTCTGGGCATATCTTAGTCTTGAAATACGATGGCCACGCTCCAGTTTAGGGCCGTTTGCAGGTCTAAGGGGTTTTAAGTTAGATTCAGCAAGCCGACGTCTTACTGTCCATGCACTTGGGTTACTTCCTCCGAGGCGTCGAAACTGATTTGTGAGTTCAGTTCCTGTGAGAAAGCGGTTTCGAAGCATGGTGTTCACCAAGTATCGGTCTTCTCGTGCTGTGGTACACCTAGTTCTGCCCGTTCCTGGTCTGCGTAGGTTAGAACCAGTTTCTTCGTAACGTCGGAGAACTCTTTGTACTGTTGACAGCGACACACCGACAGTCCTGGCTGTATCGCGCTGACTCCGGCCGGTTTCCACCAATGTAAGTATTCTGGTGCATTCTTCAAGTGTAAGCGACATGATTTCAGCTTGAATAATGAATATTGAGCACTATCAACCTGGTTTATGTACCAACATAAATGACAGATTACAAACAAAAGCAAAAACAAATCCTGTAATTTCGTAGTTCCATCTTCGACAGTGTTCCCTTTTCAAATTTGATTTTTTTATGATATAACTTTACAATAACTAAGAAGTTTTAATACTTTCATTTAAGGAGTATTAAATTGTCTATTAAATACAATTTATTGCATTAACCTAGCATTCTTACTTTCCGAGATTTTTTGGATTCTTTGAGTGACCCGGATTCATTGCTCTCGAGTGTATATTTACTACTTTCTACGTAATGATTATTTGTGGTTGATTGACAAATCAAAACAAACCAAACAGTCAGCGAGAAAGAAGCGCTTCTATTGGTCGAATGAACAATGTGATATATATAGTACGCGTCACGTAAAAAGAATGCTGGAAGAAGTGGAGGGGGTGTGTTTGCGCACGGGTAGATACTGATAAATCGCCTTTCGCATTCGCAAAACATTTGCTTTGCTTGATGCGAATGTGAATGTTGATGCGAATGTATAAAATGATGCGAATCAGTCTCATTTGCGAATGCGAATGCAAATATCCGTAACATCCCTAGTTGGAATCAATTACACCTAGCATTACACTCTTTACAACTTCATAACCAGCAACGAATAATTTATTTATCCTAGTTTATAATGTAATAAGAATTTACATCAAAAGTACCAGAGAGGTATATTGAATACAAGGGTTGCTATTTAAAATGTAAACATTTTTTTATTCAGTACGAACATTACAGTACACTTTGGAGAAATTTTATAACAAGCTTTATTACAAAGGTTACGTTTGACAATATTTTTGAATTTATTTACAGATATTAATCGAACTAACTGAAGTGAATAACATAATTGAACGGCGAGACTAAACTTTTATTACAAGTAGCCTTGGGTTTCCACAAATAACAAGATATTATGAGTTTGCCCCAAAATTTGTGTTCTTTTACAGTTAAAAACACACAACATACAGCTACTAAGCTAAACACAATAATTCACAGTGAAAACAAGTAATTAAGGCCACACAAGGGTCCCACCGGCCTTCAATCTCACCCAAATTAAGGGTAGACAGTCTGTAGGTACTAGTAAACTATCCCTTATCTGCGTAAGGATTTATTTGGACCCTATTAAACCGTGTATAGATAACGAGGCAACGATATAAGGCGTATTATGCCGCGTTGTTGGACGAAATAAATTTGAGTCTTCTTCTTTGTCGAAAGGAACAGGTTTTTAACAGACTTCAAAAAAGGAGGAGGTTATGTGTTCGGCTGTATGTAGGTTCACCGATATCTCCGTTAATCTTGGACCGATTTTTAAGATTCTTTTTTTGTCTGAAAGGTTCACTTCACAGTTGGTTCCAATTATATATTGTTATCCTTGAGATATAGGTACTTTTCCCGCAAAACTCATAAACCTTATTCTCACTTGTAATTTCGCCCTGATTCGATTTGATTTCCCTGAGTTGATTGAAGTCGGTTTTAGTTTTAGTTTAAAAACTAAGTAACGTAATGTTTAAAAGAAGTAACTTTGTGAAGGGTTGGTCCGGGGAGGTACTACCTACCACCACGTATTACAGGTACATAACCTCCATCCCTCGAGTGGATGGAGGCAGGACGTTCAAGTTGTTAGACATAGGGAACGTTTCAAACACCTTGTTATAAGTAATGGACTTAACATTAGTCATTGGGACATGCGCTATTTCAATCTCCAGGTACCTATAATAAAAAAAATGCTGATTGTACTAATTATTATAAACACACAAAGTAGTTGTTGTGAAGACCCGTTAAACAATAATGGTTATGTTTTGTAAAATAAACACCTATTTAACTAATGTAAAGTGACGATCAATGAAAGACTTCTTGTAGAAGTTGGATGCGTCGAGCGAGAACAGGGCGCAATGGCGCTCATTAGGGGAGGCCTATGTCCAGCAGTAGACTGCTATTGGCTGAAGATGATGATGAAAATTTAGTATAAATGAAAAATACTCTACTAATGAATAAATACTCTGCCACTGTTAGTGGATGAGCATCATTTCACATATTCGTTTTACATATTCATTACTACAGGGACTTTTGTGCAAAGCTGGGCGTACATTATGTTTTAAAAATTAACAGATTATTTTTATTTTTAAAAAAGTTATTAATAATGCTGCACACTACCACACAGCAACATATAGCTTCAAACTAAGCAGGGCGTGTATTATGTGAACCACATAACTGTTATTACTAAATACATACATAAATACCTTTTTTGTAAATAAAATAACAACTTTATGGAAAAACAAAAGCTAAATATTTTTTTTAACTTACATAATTGATGGGTGTTACGCAAGGCTCACCTAAGGGAATCGCTGCGCTTGCACCGGCCTGAATAAACATGCAGTCACGTTTTGCGACATCAGCGGGAACGTGCGCCGACTGACGTCAATCACACGGCTCGTGCATTCTACTGGATTTTAATACCGCATTCTTTGTTCACACTTCGAACTTGTTTCAGCTAAGTTAATTTGATTGTAATTCTTATTAATTAAATTAGATTAAATAAAAGTATTTTTTAAAAGCTACCCTTGGGAACGGCCTACGTATTTGGCGCAGCCTCACGGATTCTCGCATTCATCTCAAGTAGATTTATCTGGCGAGCATAAAGAACCTACTAGTGCTATTCTCCAAGGGTGAATCCAAAATTAGATTCAGTGCGAAGGTACCAGACGACAAGAATGCAGTAAGTCTTTGAATCTTTCAAATCCTTGCTTATCCTACTCTAATCCTTTCTTTATAATATTTTATGTGTATTTCTTTTTTGTGTTAGTGTAAAACATCCAAGATTTTTCATCCACGAGAATCGCGGATTATTAGGTTAGGCAGCAATAGTAGATTAGCTAATAATAGTAGACTTAGTGTAATAGACGAACATAGAAACTTAGAAGAGGACATGACGCAGGAAGTAGGAACCATGGATATGATATACAAGTCTCTCAGACTTGTGCCGGACTTTGACGGCAACCCACATGTTTTAACAAGATTTATTAACCTTTGTGACCAGCTTGTCTTAAAATATTTTAAAGTTGGGGAAGGTAACGAGCTGACAAACCAAGCTCTCATTAATGGGATTTTAAATAAAGTATCGGGGTCCGCAGCTAGATTAATCAACTCAAGCGGGATCCCAGATAACTGGCAGGGCATTAGGAACGCGTTAGTAAATAACTTCGCAGACCATCGTGACGAGACCGCTCTCTATAGTGATTTATCCCTAGAGACGCAAGGATCAAGTACCCCGCAGGAGTTTTACGAACGGTGCCAAAATTTATTTAGCACCATAATGACTTACGTCTCACTCCATGAGTCAGTTAGTACGACTGTAGAAGCGAAACGTTCCCTGTATCATAAATTGACCCTTCAGGCGTATTTGCGAGGACTCAAGGATCCTCTTGGATCCAGGATACGCTGTATGCGACCTGAGTCGATGGAGAAGGCCCTGGAATTTGTCCAGGAAGAGCTGAATACGCTCTATATGCAAGAGCGTAGTGGTGGTGCACCTAGTAGGAAGGAATGGCAACAGCCTACCTCCAACACCCCTAAGTTCAATCTACCCCTAAATAACTTTGTCCCTAGACTGACTAATGTACCAATGAATTACGGATCAGTAAGACCAACCTTTAATATGCCTGGTCCATCAAGGCCGAATCCACCCTCACAGGGCTGGAGACCTAGCTTCCAACCACCTCAGGGTCCTACTCGCACCCAACAGATGTTCCGTGCACCCCCTCAGAATTATAACGCCCAAAATAACGCATTCAGGATGCCTCCTCGACCTCAGCCGCAACAATCATTCAGTTTCGGAAATAGGAATTTCGGTAATCCTCCGCGTCCTACACCTATGAGCGGTGTAAGTCATTTTGTAGAAAAGCGACTACCCCCGACAGGCCATGATTGGAGGAAACACGGGAATCCACCCCCAACCAACTATTTCAAAACGCGTGAAGTAAACTTCAACACATTTGACGGCTATGATAATTATTGTTGGGACGATTATATGGGGTACCCTGAGTCCGAATATCACTATCAGGACTACTATGCTTACGAACCCGAAGGTTATTGTGAGCAGTACTCCTACCCCGAGCCGCCGGTAGTTGAGGAAGTATTTCAGGGTTCAGATGAAAATTTTCAGGAAGATACGAAGTCAGAAAAGCCAAAATAGAAGTTAATTTTCATATTCAAAGGCAGTTGGGCTACATCCAGACCTCGAATCCTCCTTTAAAATTTTTAATCGATACAGGAGCTAATCAGTCTTTTATAAGCCCGGACGCCGTACAAAAATACTTCGGCCACATTCCTTTGAAATACGAACCGTTCGAAGTGACTAACGTACATGCGACTAGTAGAAATGACTACTCTATTACATTACCTTGTTTCCAGGAATTTAACGACCCGCATAATATGACTTTGTACGTTTATAAATTCCATAATTACTTTGACGGACTTATAGGCTTTGACTTACTCGATTTATGGGACTCTAATATAGACTTAAAAAATAAATTGCTTATAACTCGTAACACGCAGATACCTATTCAGATGTACGATTCTAGGAACGTGAACTTGTATGAAGAAATAATTCCCGCTCATTCTTCAAAGTTGGTTAAATTACCTGTGAATTCAGGTGACGGCGAAGTTCTTGTAGGGAATCAAACGATTTGTAACTGCCTTATTTTAGATTGCATGACGACGGTCCAGAATAATAGAGGCTGGGTAGAAATTGCTAACCCAACATCGAATGATGTCATCTTTTCTATGGATCGTCCTGTCGAAGCTGAGATATTTAATTTTGAATGTGACAGTACTGAAATTTTATCAGACCGCGCGAAAGATGTTTTATCGCGTCTTCGGACCGATCATCTTAATCCGGAAGAACTTGCGAATTTAAGGCGTTTATGCGCTAACTACGCGGACGTGTTTTATCTTGAGGGTGAACCACTTACATTCACTAATAAGATCAAACATAAGATTAGGACAACTGATGAAATTCCAGTACATACAAAGAGTTACCGCTATCCTTACGTTCACCGACAAGAAGTTAGAGACCAGATCGGTAAGATGCTGGATCAGAATATTATAAGACCTTCCGAATCTGCATGGAGCTCTCCGATTTGGATTGTACCCAAAAAGGCAGATGCTTCCGGTAAAGTTAAATGGCGTCTTGTCGTGGACTTCAGGAAAGTGAACGAGAAAACGATTGATGATAAATACCCTATCCCGAACATAACTGACGTACTTGACAAACTGGGCAAATGCCAATATTTCACCACTCTGGACTTGGCTAGTGGATTTTACCAAGTGGAGATGGACCCTTCTGACATTCACAAGACTTCCTTCAATGTAGAAAACGGGCATTACGAATTTTTAAGAATGCCTATGGGCCTTAAAAACTCGCCATCAACATTCCAACGAGTGATGGATAATGTCCTGAGGGGTCTCCAGAATGAAATTTGCTTGGTTTACCTCGACGACATTATTGTTTTCAGTACCTCCCTTCAGGAGCACATGGTGAACTTAGAAAAAGTATTTAAACGGTTAAGAGAATCGAACTTCAAGATTCAGATGGACAAATCTGAGTTCTTGAAGCTGGAAACTGAGTTCTTAGGCCATGTCATTTGCAGAGAGGGTGTTAAACCAAACCCTAATAAAATTAAAGCCATTGAGAATTATCCTATTCCAAAAACCACAACAGAAATCAAACGTTTTCTCGGGTTACTCGGATATTACAGGAAATTTATTCCAGATTTCGCACGCATTACTAAACCGCTTACTCAATGTTTAAAAAAGGGTTCAAAGATCAATTTAAATGAAAACTATACACGTTGTTTCGAACATTGTAAGACACTTTTAACTAACGACCCGATCTTACAATACCCTGATTTTACGAAAGAGTTCATCTTAACCACCGATGCCTCTAACGTAGCTATCGGTGCCGTTTTATCTCAAGGTACTAAATCGTCAAATAAACCTATAGCGTACGCGTCGCGAACTCTTAACTCAAGCGAACTCAACTATAGCACAATTGAGAAGGAGCTCTTGGCTATTGTTTGGGCAACTAAATATTTTCGACCGTACCTCTATGGCCGAAAATTTCTTATTCTGACGGATCATAGGCCCTTACAGTGGGTCGTAAATCTTAAAGATCCTAGCTCACGACTTACGAGATGGCGTTTAAAACTTAGTGAGTACGATTATAGAGTTGAATATTTACAGGGCAAGTGCAATACGAACGCCGATGCACTATCGCGTATCGAAGTTAATAATGAAGAGCTTATGTCGATCGCAGTAAACGCCTCTGAAACTAACCCCGAATTAGACGAGTCTCGGACTATAACAGCAACGGAAACTAGGGCTGGTTCTGAAACCACCGCCACTGTTCATACGAATAGAGAAAACCCCATCTTAGAGGTCCCGATCTCAGATGACCCATTGAATAGGTTCACTAAGCAGTTAGTTTTCAATGTTGTTGGTGACATTAAAGGTAGACCCGTGGTCACTAAGCCTTTCGAGACACACACGCGAACATGTATCCAGATATCTGAATCTAACATAGAGGAAGATGTCATTAACGCGATCAAAGAGTATGTCCATCCAAAGATCAAAACTGGACTACTTATTAATCCTTATTTGGCTATGTATACTATTATACCTATTATACAAAAAACATTTAAAAATTCGGCTATGAATCTTACACTAACTAAAACGGAATTAGAAAACGTAAAAGAATACCTACGACAACAGGAAATTATTAGCAAATACCACGATGGTAAAACCAATCATCGCGGTATCAATGAATGTTATTTGGCTTTATCCCATAGATATTACTGGCCTAAAATGAGAGAGCAAATCACAAAATTTATAAATGAATGCACTATCTGTGGCCAAGCGAAGTATGATCGCAGCCCCATAAAACAGCAGTTCAAAGTAGTACCACCGGCTGGCAAGCCCTTTGAACTAGTACATTTAGATCTCTTAACTATCCAGAGCGAAAAATTCTTAACGATCGTAGATGCATTCTCTAAGTACGCGCAAGCCTATCATCTGAGAGATGGCACAGCTGTGAGTGTAGTACAAGCGTTACTCAACTTCTGTACTCACCATGGAATACCTATCACTATAGTAACCGATAACGGAACCGAATTTACTAATCAACTTGTCGCGGAATTCGTTAGGATGCATAAAATTCAGCATCACAAAGTTGCTCCCCATTCACCAAACGAGAACGGCATAGTCGAGAGATTTCACTCTACGATATTAGAACATCTCCGTATTCTAAAGTTAGGTCAGAAATCGGAATCTGTAATTAATTTAATGCCCTACGCCCTTTTAGCTTATAATAGTAGCATCCATAGTTTCACTAAGTGTAAACCGATAGAAGTAGTTACAGGACATTACGATCCTCGTGATCCTTTTGACGTAGACCTTTCAGCTCATTTACTGCAACAGTATATGACTAATCATAAGGACAAGATGACTAAAGCCTATAACGCGATCCATGACATGTGTAGTACGACTAGAAAAGACCTGACTGACAACCGGAATAAAGGCAGGGAACCGGAAGCTGAATATTCTCCCGAGCAACAGATTTTCGTGAAAAATCCGTTCGCTTCTAGGCAGAAGTTAGCCCCTCGCTACACTCATGACGTCGTAATGGCAGACCTCCCTATTCATATTTACACTAAGAAGAAGCGAGGTCCGATTGCCAAGTCCAGGCTTAAGCGTCTCCCTAAAAGCGCCCGATTGTTACAGGACGCTCCTGATATTTCACCTGCTCCTGGCCCCAGCTCTAATGCAGGAGATAAAACTTGAGAGCCTCGATGACGGACCTGGTATTTTACCTTTTAAATTAGGCTCCGCTAGAATGATATCTCACTATCATTCTTTTCTACAATACGTTAATCTCCGGGAGTTGCGAGACAAAGTAAATGCAGTTAATATTCAAATAGATAATTTTGGCCCTCAGCTTAATAATAAAACTAATTCCCTCTTCGAACCTCACCTAACCTATCTTAAAAGTAAGCTTGCGGATGTACTAGATCAATTGCAGACTTTTGAGATAAATCGTGTCAAACGAGGACTCGTGGATGGTCTCGGATCTGTAATTAAAGGCATTACAGGAAACCTCGATTATACGGACGCATTGCATTTTAATCAAGCTATTAAAACCTTAGAAAATAATGAGAATAAATTAGTAACCGAATTTAACAATCACGTTAGTTTATCTAAAAATTGGTCTTCGCAATATTCAAAGATTTTAGATAGTATAGTAGATAACCAAGATAAGATCGAAATTTTAGTTAATAAAATTAGGCAAGTCGAAGCTTCAAGGGATTATGACCTAGTAAAATACGCACACTTGGTTCAGGTGCTTAGGGTTTTGACGGATAACGTAGATTCTATCTCGCAAGAATTACTTAAACTACAAAACGTTCTAGCTTTCATAAGAGCTTCCGCTACGCATCATTCGGCCCTTAATTTGTATGCAATTCGCGATATTATTCGTAGATTGAACGTACTATATGGCAGTCAGAAAGTAGTAGATTTAGACATTAGAGAATATTTCGATATAATTAGATTAGGATTTTACTATGTAGGTAATGAGATAGTTATAGTATATAAGTTTCCTATAGTGCTCCCATACATTTATGATATGTATAAATTATCTATCATACCCAATAAAAACCATGAGATCCTTATTCCTCCTCTTCCGTACCTATCCATTCATGAGAAAGATTTCAACTACATGGAGGCTGAATGCCCGAAGACTAGTAAATGGTACCTTTGCGAGGAGAAAAGGAGTCTGCAGAGCCGATCAGCAGATGACTGCATCCAGCATCTCATCTCTACGCAACAACGCAGCAAGACGTGCAACCCTACCACCATCTCTTTAGAAAAACCAGCATACGAAGAACTCGACGAGAAACACTACAGCATTAGCTTCCCCATATCCACGAAAGTACATCTCTCCTGTGGTCAAGATCTCTTCCAGACACTCCAAGGCAGCTTCCTCGCTATAATACCTCAAAAATGTTACTTAGAAACGCCGGAATTCAAGATCTGCAATACCAACGACCGTCTGAAGGGACAAGCATTGAAGATCATGGACCTACCTAATGAAGACATCTCAACCCCACCTTCAGCACCAGCGTTCAAATTGAATTCTATCAACCTGGATCATCTTCATGCCACAAACAAGAAAATCACACTGCAGTCGCCACTTCACATTCAAACGGACATCGACTACAGTTTATACCACACTACAATCCCTATGTACGTGGTTATACTGCTCAGTGCATGCGCACTCATTAGTGGCTTTCTATACAGAAAATACAGAATGAAGCTTGCGAAGAATTCGCACCAAGTTTCTACAGGAGAACCACATGATATCTACTCCCTTCCAACCAATAGAAGGGTTGATCCCAAGCAACCACCAGCTCAATTTACGACAAGCTTCAATACTCGCTGTTCTTCGGGGGGAGGTGTTACGCAAGGCTCACCTAAGGGAATCGCTGCGCTTGCACCGGCCTGAATAAACATGCAGTCACGTTTTGCGACATCAGCGGGAACGTGCGCCGACTGACGTCAATCACACGGCTCGTGCATTCTACTGGATTTTAATACCGCATTCTTTGTTCACACTTCGAACTTGTTTCAGCTAAGTTAATTTGATTGTAATTCTTATTAATTAAATTAGATTAAATAAAAGTATTTTTTAAAAGCTACCCTTGGGAACGGCCTACGTATTTTGGGAGTCAACAAAATAATAATCCATAATATTGCGATAGTACTATTGAATAAAAAAATATAGATATTATTTGTATTCATTATTTTCACTGGCAAAAATCTTAGCTGGCATTTTTTTTTGTGCAAAACGCTGCATAAAACGTATTTAAGCACTTTGAAAAGCTTATTAAACCCTCGAACGACTGAAGTAAGCTTCTTAGGTGGGTTAAGTGGTGACCCTACTTGTGTTGAGATTCAGGTTTACCTTATAACTTATCGATAAAGGCCGGTTACTATTACAGCCTGCGCACATTGGACAACAAACGTCAGCGATTAGACGCTATGACAAGCTGTGGGGGACAATTTTCATACATTTTGTTCAAAGCTCTGTACACACGGCGACAATCTCGCCAGCAAGATATAACAGACGCTGCTACTAAGCGCGACAACAAAGCGTCGTGTTTGCGAGGTCTGTTATGAGCGATTTCTTATATATGCGCTTATATCATCAGAAATTTGACAATGTTTCACCTTCCCCATAAGGCATCATCAGGAAACGATAGACTCGCTTTCCGCCTTCGGGATTTGTACAAAATTTTTGTCTTTTTAATAACTTTTTTATTTTTTATTTTTTTATCTGATAGGTTTAATAACTTACTATAGTTGTCAATACCAATTTATCCAACTTTATAAGTTGTGAGAGCTTTAGGTCTTTCCTACAGCCAACAGGGTATTCATACACGCGCTTATGGCGCTATCCACACATTTCCGGGTCAGGGCTATCCGTGTTCCGACAGTGTTCCCGTCAGGGACGTGTCGTCCGAAACCCGTGTTCACACATATCAGGGAAATCGGTATCAGTGTAATCTGTTTCTTTAGCTGGTACGCACATAAAATTTGTTTCTTTAGCTGATACGCACAAAACGCGATGTCCTTATTTATCACTGGAGAATTGGCAATTATTGCAATAGCGCTAGATGAATAAGAAGCTGATAACGATATATAAAAATTGGAGAGCACTGTCAGGGCATCCGTGCACTCCGAGACACTGACGCTCCGGATGCGCCTGACACGGAGCTGTGTGAACAAGTTCATATAAGTTGTACGTAACCGATTTTTTCCCCGTCCCTGACGGAACACGGCACGGCCGGGTTCCCGGAAATATTCGGCGTGTGCGCTCTCATTAAAGACAGTACAGAAACAGGCGCACTACAAGCTAGTACGCGCATCAACACTTGTACATATTGTACGTGTGGTAAAATAGGTGCATATACGCGCCTACACACGCTTCCATGAACGAACTTAGAAGCGCCGATAAAACGCTTATTAAAAAAAAACACAAACATACTCATCCGTAAGTGTAAAATCTTATAAGGTAAATAAATAGATAATAAAAAAATTATTTAATAAAATGAATTATCTGAAAAGGCCTACTATAAAAGATGGCAGTCTAAACAGAAACATGAATTACTAGAAATGCTGAATGTGTATGCTTTGGTGGCTACAGGCCTTTATCGATAATAGCATGCTTTGGTGCTTAGGTGGAAATAGCCTTACTTAGGTACCGCTGAATTTAGAGCGGGCTTCTGATTTTTTTCTACTAATTACTTTTTATAAATATACTGGCCCGAAAGACGTTGTACCCTTATCTTAATACGTTCGTCTTAAAAATCTCATAGAAAAAAGCACATTCTAATTTTTATGCAAACCTTTTTAAATTTTTATTTCATTTAAAACGTATTTACCTACTGTTTCTTACATAATAAATCTATATCGGTAAAGTGGTTCTGTGATGATGTGATGCGCTTACCAACAAACAGTAATTTAGTTTTTATTCAAATACTTTTCAGGGTTAAAATTGCAGTTAAAATCACATCTGAAATTGTAAATTAACGCAAATGAAATCTAAAGTCAATATTAAAACTACATTATTTATATAATATCATTTATAATCATAATCTTTACATAGAATAAAAGAGTAGAGCAAAATAAAATGTATATATGTTTTTTTTAGCAAAAGTGTATTCAGTAAAAAAATATCGGAAGACTTCTTCTGTCTAGATGTCTGTTACCATTTGGCGCGAAAAATACTGAACGGATTTTGGTGAATATTGTCCAATTTTTAAATAAAATCAGATAGTCCAATTTTTATTCCTCTACAATGTCTAGAAGCAGAGTTATAAACGAAAACCTAATCGTTCGCGTACCCTTCATACATTCTTATGGCGGACCTTCTTACCACACTTTCAAAACTCTTTGTTATGACGTGTCAGGTTGCGCAGTTATATAATTTTTGCATGTTACTATCAATATTACTTTTACATAGGAAATTTATGTTTTTCTTATAATGTTCAACAACAACAACACCAACCTTTAACAGTATACTGCATACGTCTTAGATAAGGCCCATAATCCCCAAGCCAGGCGTGCAGATTGGGGATCGCAGAACACAAATTCTCGCATCGACAAAGCTGGTGGCCGTTGGCGGTCAGGGAATTCAGCTGTGCCTGTGTTCCGCTGCGCTATGCCAAAATCAGCCGGCCACCAAAGCCACGTTTTTTTATAGCAGGGTGCACCACGGGCCGGTGGAGCTGGCTTGGGTTCCAAAGATAAAAGAAACTACAACTTTATTTAAATTGGGGAGGGAAAAAACGTAAGGAAAATAAACTCAAACGAAGTTGCACGCGGGTCAGCTTGTACATATACATATATTCGTCTTTAAAATGACCTGGTTTCCATCGATAAAACCATTGATTTATAATATATTAAAAACCGGGAATCGAACCAATAATTTTCTACGCCTCAGAGGAACCTTCAGCCACTGCGTCACAGAGGTCGTCTTTAAACAATAAGTTGCCTCCAAAAGTGACATTCAAAAGCTTCTGAACCCTAAAAAAGCAGCAATGTGTCCTCCACTCAACTGTAATGCAATTAATTATTAAAATTGCGTTTTGTTCTGAATTAATGGGATGATGAATCATTAAGGATGTGGTTACAGGAATGTGGTTGAAAAATAATGATTTAATTACATGTGAGTATAAACAGAATTACTAACCGATCACCAACACGCTTGGTAAGCGTGGTGGTAATATATCATCATGATTATCCTGTCCAGCTACTGCTGGACATAATCCTCCCCGAATGAGCGCCATTGCACTCTGTCTTGAGCTCGACGCATCCAGCTTCTACCAGCAGCCTTTCGCAGATCGTCACTCTATCTAGCTTATTTCCGTGATCTAGCTGAAGGGCTACAGTTAAATTACCCATATCAATTTTTCTTCAATGTAAAGTTTTGTAAACTAGACCACTAGCTGATTTGGACCTCTTAGTAATTAATAAAAAATATAAAAGTGAAATAAATAAAAATAGAATCTCCGAGTTGGTGTAGCATTTGTCTATCCAAAGACTGTCTGGAAGAGATCGCTTGTAGAGATAAGACCGCCCATGGTACCTTTTTTAAATTGTAAATATCCTGAATAGTGTTTATTTTTCTGATGTAATAAAGAGTTTATCTATCTATCTATCATAGCTCGTTCCATAGCCCACTGACCAACTTTAAACTGGTTAACTAGCCGTACTGTGAGTGTCCACGTTTTGGCTCCGTAAGCCCCGAGGGCCTACCATGAGTTGCACAATACGAAAACTTTCATAGTATACTATATGGAGCTCAATTTTTAAATACCTTTTTTCGTTGATTACCTCACCGTTTTGAGTGATAATTATTGCAATCTGCAAGAAGGTTACATTACCTACGTTGCTTGATCTATTTTTACTTAAAACTAGTTGCGTAATTTCCAAAAAACGTACATTAAAATTGAGCTCGATATAGTATACTATAAAAGTTTTCGTATTGTGCAACTCATGGTAGGCCCTCTGGTGCGCATTGGGGGAGGCCTATATCCAACATTGGACTGCTATAAGCTGATGCTGATGATGATAATGATTTAAAACGGCATTTATTTCACACAGTTTTTTAACTACCACGGGAGGTATTTAAGGTGATATTTACATGCTAAACTAGTGCTTAACATTTGTTGTATGTAGGTATTCCTTTTCTACTCTTAGTTATAGCTAGCATAATACTATGTAAATGATATATATTAAATTATTATATTCTATTCAACATCTCAATCTACGTAGTAGAGTCGAATGAGAATAGGAGAGTAGAAGGAATAGTAGAGGGAATGATTAGTACTAAAATATTTGCTAATAAACTAAATTTTTGATGTTCATACATATTTAGTTTCTTAGCTATATTACTGGCAATTCGACTTAAAGATAAACGTAGTCCGAACCAGCCTTATTTCTGTATTGTACCTTATCAATCACTATTAATTTGTTAAACACATACCGTCCTTACATAACAGTTCTATAAACGAAAAATTCAAATAGTCACCTCTTTTTATTTGAATTTAAATGACTGGGACAAGCTTACTTTATCAAGCTGTCAGAAAATGAAACTTGGTTAAGGGGTATATAATTTAAAAAGGTAAAAAATCAAAGTATGGTGATTCTTGAAAATAAATGGAACTGAATCTATCTATCGAATAGGTGATTTGATACACTTTATGCAATAGTAAATAGCCTATTTTATATAACATTATATATATTATTATTTATTAACAGTAGAAAAATTCGCCCAAACACTTGGAAGTTCTATCAGTTCTGCCTATTGTTTCCATACCTGTCTAAACTTATACGTGTGGACTCGGTGTAGCCTCGATGTTGTGTGAATGTTAAATGAACTACCAAATCTGTACCTGTTAACTACGATACCAGCGTCTTGATCCTTGATTATTTTATAAAGGAAAAACTTGATTATTTGAGCGAAGCCGCTGTAGAAGTTTTTCTTTATGAAGGGCTCATCTGGCGAAGTACCATCAGGCGCGTTCCAAACATACGTGCGTGACCTACGATCGAATGTTTTGTGTTAGGCAATGGTAACCACTTAACATCATGGAGGAAAAATTGATGCGAAGTTTACAAAAAAAAAATCAAAATAATGTCTAGGTATCAGAAATATAAGTAAAAAATAATTTTGTAGGTACATTAAATTAATTTCCAAGCTTATTGAATGATGTTCCCAACCTAGATACATAATTATTGAAGTTTCTTGTTTTATTCATTATCAAGAAAAAAATTGTTTTCGTAAAAATGTGTTTTATGTTAGTAAAAATATGCTATCAAGGCTTAAATGTTTTTCATTCCCAAGTATATAAATATAAATACTATATACCTAAATGCGAAAGTTTGTGTGTGTGTAAGTTTGTCACCACTCAACTACGTAACGGCTGAACGGATTTGAATGGAACTTGGAATATACATAGTTTGTGAACTAGATGAAGCCTTTGTGTTAAGGCTAGGTATTTTACCTAGGTAATACGCGAGCAAACCCGCGAGCGGAAGCTAGGCTATCAGTCCACTACTCCATCAGAGTACACCCTTTACATCCCCTCTTCAGAACCGCACGTGGGTTCTGAAGAGGGGATGTAAAGGGTTAGAATCCTAAGTATAAAAGCGATTAAAAATGTTTTTCATACTAGGATCAAAGCGGTAAGAGTAGTACATTCGCTAGATGAATGGTGAGATTAGTCGAGCAAGCCGGTACATCTTTGATTGGTGGCGCGTGATTCGGAGCTATTGAGTTACGGGATAGACCCTTCATGCTTGCTTTATAGTCTATAGAATTGAATTGTACTACGTTAAACGTAGAAGGCGATTTTCAATTCGAATGATAACCCGAAAGGTGATTCGGACCACAACTGTCCACAAGTTGTGATAACCTCAGATAATAACAAGCATTTATTTAAAAGAAAACCCGACTGTATAGACATTGTTAGTAATTAGACAGTTTAGTACGTTTTAGTTCACCGTAAATTGAAAATGGCTTCTTACAATCGGCATATTAGATTTTTTGATTTATTATATAGCTTATGTCACCCACGTGATTTAGACAAACTAAAGACATCTCATTAATCAAATTCCGTCCAGCCGTTTGGGCTACAGCGACCGACACATAATATTACAAACATACATACACCCTAAAAACATAACCTGACTGAACAGGACTTCAGTCGTGTAAAATTAAGTGATAAATTTTTTTTTTCGGAACACTAAGTTTATCTTTGTGTTGCCCTTAAATTAGGACAGAGCTACAACTATCATCATCATTAAGTTCTTAATTTCAATTTCAATTTCAATTTATTCATATTACATATAGCATTACAGAAAAATATCCGAGGCAACAAACAAAATTTAACTAAATCAACTTGTCGATGCGATCTTTCTTCAACTCACGGTGGCCCGCGTAAACTTTTAAAAACATATATGTCGATTTTGCAGTGTAATTCGATCGTCGTTTTTGTATCGCTATCAGCAAGCAAAACTACTCAGTACATCGTATTTTCATATTATCAAAAATAAACCGTTTCACATGGAACAAATACATTTAAATTATTGATGACACCCCAAAGATCCCCGTAGCTACCACAGCTGTTCTTAGGCTGCGTTACAATTTTTTGAGTTAAATTATGGTGTAACTTTACAATCTGTTAGGGGTTCTAATCCCCATCTTCGGAACCCAAGCCAACTTCACCTCTACGCCGTGAACCCTGATAACTAACAAATGGAGCTTTGGCAGCCAGCTGATTGCGGCATAGCGCTGCCTAACACCGGCACAGCTAAATCAGCGATAGCGAAAGACAGCAGCGTTGGCGTTGCGAGAAAGTGTGTCTAGCGATCCCCAACCCGCATGCCCAATCCTCATTGGACATAATCCCCTCGGATTATGGGCATATTTCTCTTTATCATAGGCTGGTATGGTGTGGTGTGGTAACTTTACAAGCTAGTTCTTTAATAAAAAACTACAAATTCGAAAAATCTTTGAATAACGTTCAATTAATTGTTTCAGGTATACCTGGTTACGAGCAACATGTTTTTAAACAATACGTCCAGTCACCACCCTCAGTTTACCCTTACCATCCTTTCGGTAAAACAACCACTGAAGATCCAGGTCCAGGCTTAGACAGCATTGGAATGCCAGTAGATGGTAAAAACCATCCGTGTTACAGAATCTGCAATCCTAAGGAGAAGAAGACTTGTTATTACAGATTCCAGGTGGAGTGGTATCATTCTATGAGTAAGGCGTGCATGGACTGCCCTTTCAATGCCACTCAGTGTGAGAATCCTGACTGTGTGCCTGCCAACGGGATCCCAAGGACTATTACTGTTGTGAATAGGAAGATGCCAGGACCATCGATAGAGGTAAGTTATCATCAGCATAAAGAAATCTGACCGAATGCTTAACGAAACCGAAAGATAAACGATGATTAGACTATTGCCATCTCTTACCATTGGATAATAACAAACAGTGACAGGGCAAACTTTAAGCATTGGTTAACTTTCAGTAGCTTTCATAAGTAAGGAGGATACTAACCAACCTGCTGATTGTATTTAGGCTGACTATTGAAAATGAATTTATACGTGTCTCAGCGTGTCAAAATGTATTTAGCAATTATTATTTTTTATATTATATTTAATATTAAGATGATGGTATGTCCCACTGCTGAGCAAAAGCAACCCCACGATCCCTCCAGTCATTTAGATCTTAAGCTATTTGTGCTATATAAGCTACATAAAACAAACAAATTATAAAACTATTTTTACCATAAAACATTTATTCAACAAAAAATAATTCCGTTTTGTCTTTGAGCTTCATTTTATAAAAATTATAATCTCTATTATCAACAAAATTTAATGATAATGATTTAAAGTCGTCACCAAACTAGTTTGCAACGTAAATGTTAAGTAACTACAATGCGCATTTAGTTCATAAAATATCATCAAATTCATTCGCTGGCTTTGTATTTGTAAACCAAAACTATAAATGTTTTTCCTTTAATTAGAACGACAGCCCGATGCTTATTGAAAACTGCTACAAAATAACATTGTTTCTAGTTAAAGCGTTACCTACCGTTAAGGTATAACAACTGCGAGAACGGCTTCAACAAGATACAAGATTATATTGATAAAAACATATTTTACAAGTCAAATGTGTAAAATTATTCACGTACATAAGTAGGTAGGGTTATATCTAAGTACTTTAGGAAACTTAGTTCTTTACATCTATTCCAGATGTAGATGATTTAGACATTGCCCAGTGGTATGTAACTTTTGGTAACTTTTTTCTAAGTGCCTGGGACATGGTAAGATGGAGTAGGCTTCAGCACCTAAACCATCCTCTCAACCTAGTCGGCCTTACCCACAGAAAAGATATGGTAAATACGTGTGGAGCTGACTAAGCCACGGGTTTCCTCACAATGTTTTCATTCTCTGTTTTGAACACGTGGTAGCGCACATAAGTTTTTCGAACAATTGGGTTGGGTATTCAATAATGAATAAATAAATAATGCTGGACAATATCACACAGCATGGTGTAGCCCCAATTTAAGCAGAGCTTGCATTATGGGAACCACATGACTGATAACTACGTGTTACACTGTTTTTTGTAAATACGTACATGTAATATATAGAAAACATCCAGACCTGAGACAAATCTGCAAATAATGCAAACTTTTGTCCCGCCGAGGGAATCGAACCTGCAACCTTCTGCGTCTCAGGCGGACCTTTGCCTACTGCGCCACACAATCTGACAGTATCAATCAATAAATTTATTGAAGCCATAAACGAATAAAAGCACCACTTTTCCGGTAAATATCGCCCGCATTGTACAAGTTAGTTTTATTTTTTTACAGTGACCACAATTTTACAAAGTAAAAATTTCCGAACAGACATTGAAAAAAATGCCCTCCGCTTCAACTTTTCAGTTATTTTAATCGTTTTGTTAAATTGTAAACCGCCAAAGTGTTTGTTGTTTATATTTTTCAGCTTAAAAGCGTACAGGCTTTTATTTTTAATGTTTATTGGGAGGGTTTAAAGGGGAATGGCGAGTTGTGCTAGTTTTTATTTTCCAGAACCATTTTCAATTTTGTAGGCTACAGTTTTAAAATGCAATATTTTGGGATAGGAAGCCGATATGTTGTGATTGATTAATTATTCGAATCAGTGAGTTTGCTATTATTTTATTAGCTGAATATTTTAAAAGGTCACTCTTAAAAGCTTTTTTAATAACTTTTTAGATTAAACTTTAAATAACGTTTTTTAGTCAAGTTTCAATGATTTATGGAATTTTAAAGTCAAAGTTATTTATTGGGTAATATGGGTTAGAAACCGTTATATTTATGTGATACAGGTTAATGCAGCCTTATTTAGCCTTATTTAGCCTTATTTACGCATGTAATATTTATAATGTATAAATTTTAACGCTACGTAAATTATACCTAACATTTTTAACAAAATTTCTATGTTATATTTTTTGTATGGAAATAGAAATGGTTTATTTTAGAAATATGGTTACAAGGTTCTTCAGTTCTATGTTACAGGATTTCCATATTTCACCAAATACAATTGGCATGCATTTAAAAATAATATTGTTTAAAAAATTAATTCAACGCATATTCAAAATACTATCATAATGAAAGTTCATCTATGTATCTACATAAATAGGTAAACAAAAAATCAATACTATATATTGAACCTTATAAAAAAAAATTAGAATTTTTAAAGTTTGATCCCAAATGGGGGCAAAACATTGTCAAATTTCTGTTGGGTTTTGTGGAATTCGTCAGATACGGTTAGACCAATTTGTACTAATTATTTTGTCTTTCGAAGCCCTATTTGTTTCTCGATCAATTCATAAATGTTGAACTTGAATTTAAAACTCATTTTAAGTTACAACTTTTTAAAGCATATTGTTTTAATCGGCTTTTACGGATGACTGTAGATGCAAACAAAGTTACCGGCTGGTCAGCTTAAGAATAATATTTCACAGGTATGCCGGGGTGACAAGGTGATTGTTGACGTGGAGAACAATCTTCTGGCATCAGGGACTACTATCCATTGGCATGGACTGTATCAGAAGGAGACTCCCTACATGGATGGAGTTCCATTTGTAACGCAGTGCCCTATCCAGCCAGAGTCTACTTTCAGGTATGCTTATCTTCTTCTGACTTCTGGGGGTTCTAACCCCCATCTTCGAAACCTAAGCCAACCTCACATGTACGTGGTGCACCCTGCTAAGTTACAACCGGGGCTCTGGCGGCCGGCTGATTGCAGCATAGCGCCAGCACAGCTAAATCACCTGCTGCCTACTGGCAGCAGCGTCGGCGATGCGAGAAGTTGTTCCCTGCGATCCCCAACCCGCATGCCCCCAGCGTGGGTTTTATGGACATATCCCCCTTTATTAAAACTATTAAAAACCAATTGCACTGCATATACCACCCCTTAAGAGTAAGTGTACCTACCAAGTACCGTAAAACAAATTTTTGTATGCTGTAAAACTGTTTATGGATCCTGTTTGGATACAGATTGTACCTTTTTAACCTTTTTCGTAGCCAGAGGGTAAAAACGGGACCCTATTACTAAGACTTCACTGTCAGTTTGTCTGTCTGTATCCAGGCTGTACCTTGAACTGTGATAGCTAGAGGGTTGTGCACAGATTATTTTTTTCTAACAGAATAAAATATAAATTTAAGTGTGGCTCCCATACAAGATTATGGAACCCTTCGTGCGCGAGTCCGACTCACGCTTGGCTAGTTATTTGAATTCGGTTACTAAATGAATTCAAATTGAATTTGAAATAACTGTTTCAGATATGAGTTCGACACCCCTCAATCGGGCACCTACTTCTGGCACTCCCATATTGGCCTGCAGCGCGGTGATGGAACCACAGGAGTCTTCATCATCAGGGACCCAATCCAAAACAACCCATATCGAGAACAGTATGACGTTGATGAGTAAGTTCTTTGGCCTTTCAAAGTCCAAGTTACCGTGCGTTGTTCAAGTTGATCTGATATTTATACTAATGTATCGAATTGTCAGGTTTAAGAAACTTTATTTTTTAAAAGAGATTACTTATTTAACATTATTTAATTACTGAGAACTAAATACAATATTTATGGGATAAGCGTAACTAATTTAAAAAAGAATTTTGAAAATCGGTCCATGATTGACGGTGAACATACTTAAAAAAGTCGAATAAAAAATATTCCGATGAATTGAGAACCTCCTCCTTTTTTGAAGTTGGTTAAAAGTATACTTTCATTTCATATCTCGATTCATGGTCAAAATTTTCGGGCAGTCACAAGTAAGCGATATTGACTCCACCTACACAGGAGAAACGTTGTAGCTCTCAAGTCTGCTCTTCTTCTTTTTATTTACGGCCTCGGTGGTATAGCGTCCACAACTTTGCCAATGTCAAAGTCGACAAGATTTAACAATAAAAAGGCGATGGAGGTTGAGTGTCATAAAAAGGGGGTTCATTTTTCCAGAGGGCGATTCGACTCAAGCCTGCTTAATGACTAATATATAAACTAGTTTAGAATATTTACAATTGGTATTTATGGAAAGGTCGCGGATTCTAATCCCGCCTGAGTCAATTTTTTTGGGATAGTATAAAATCTTAATTGTGGGCAACAGTTTATATAATTATAAATAATAATCATTATCAATTCCAGCTCTGAACACGTAATGCTGATCTCGGATTGGTTGAACGGTGCTACAATCAACCTCTTCACCGACCACCACCATTCCTCCGGCGGCAACCGACCGGAGTCCATCCTCATTAATGGTCGCGGCAAATTTATGGTTGTCAATGACAACAGAACTGCCAATATGAAGGCACCAACTTTTGAAGTTGAAAAGGTGAGAATCTCGTCTGAGGTTGTGGCTAAGTCCACTGTTGGGTATAAGGCCGCTATCTCGCTATCAAATCGGTATGTAATGGCCCTTTTTAGTTTACTAATGCATATACAAGGTGCTTATTGAAATCGTAAGTTAACTCGAAATGGGGTTATTTAGACCAATATTGTAGAATCGTAGTTTTTAGCCTATACTTATATATACATATCCATACTCTAAAATAAGCAGTGACAGAAGATACCTACTAGTCGCTGATAATAAGTGATTTAAAACTTTTGAGACGGAGTTTTTTTTTATTTTGTTTATTTAGCAATAACAAACAGCTACAATATTTATAGTAAAATGTACATTAGGAGTTACAATCATCATCACAATTATGTAAACAACAAAGTTCAATAAAATCAGCTGTGCTAGGGCTTCCTCATCAGGGTAAAATAATAAATTTTATAAAGCCGTAAAACATTGCTGTGTTTCGGTCTGAAAGGTGTGGGTGCCGGTGAAATTACAGGTCCATGAGGCTTAACACCTTCATGCCTCAAGTTCAAGGACGCAGGGTATTGCATAGTAGGGCACGTTCGAAACATCAGTGACCTACGATGCAATACTTTGTTATATGTAATGGTTACCACTTAACATCAGGTGGGCCATGTATCAGTTCCATGAATATATATATAATAAAAAACAAATGTTGTTAACCTTCGGGAGTGTATTTACCTTCTTTTGGAAAGATATGAATTCATACTCACACTGTATTTTTAACGTGGCATGATATCTATTCCTGAAAATATTCGACGAAATTGCATTGTTGGCTATTTTTATTGACCAATATAGCTCAGTATATTTGAAACTTTACCCTTGCTGCAGTTTCATTTTGCAATAAATTGCCGATTGTAGCCCTCCAAGATTAAGCAACTGAATTGCTGTAAATTTTTTCTCAAACATATGGGGCTAATGCAGATAGATCAAGGGGACAGCTGTAGCGGACGAGGCGGGGGGAGGCAGGTGAGGGAAAAAGATGCGCATATATATCAGAGCAAAGACGATATACGGCAATATTCCAGTGAGTGCGGGATAAATCATTTGCAATGTAGCCGGCTAGACTTAAATACTGTGATCGGAATTAGGCGGGCTAAAATACCTAATGCTCGAATAATGTTTGATTTACTTTTGTACATAAAATCCATTTACACATTTATAGTAAAGCACGTACGACAACTCTTGGAATGCGAAACAAACACCCATCATAATAATTAAAAATGTAATGTAAGTTATAAACTAAAGAACTTTTTGCAGTCAATTGAAAGGAAAAATGTTGTTTGAAATTTAGGTATTTTAGCGCGCCTTATTCCGATCACCGATATCCTGGTCTTCACCAATGGCAATATAACCGTGCTTCACTGCAGTTTTGTAGCAATAGGCTAGATGCCTGAAAAATTCTAATTAGTCCGTCATTATTGGTCACGTATTTTTTCTTTTGTCAATTAAACTAAAAATTACAAAGATATAGTGCGTTGAAGTTCCGCGTGACGTCACGAGTAAGTACACTTTTTACATACAAGTGACGTCACGAGCCCCCACTCCCGAACTTAGACGCTCTATAACTTTGACGATTTCCATTTATTTTAAAAATAAAAAATAGGTGTCCAATATTTTTTGATGATTTAATTGACTAATTTAATTGATTAATTAGAATTATTATTTTTCTACCCAGGCATCATTCCTATTGTTGTATTGTTGTCCTATTGTTGCACTATGTTGAGAGATATATTCAGCAACTTAGTGGCTAAACCGTTGCAGCAAGAAATTTTCAAAAAACTAGCCCATTTACGAGCTCTTTTACAAAAGTCTAAGGAAAATGCCCAAAAATAGTCTCCCGAAATAAAATCAGAGTGTTGTAATTTTTCAAACTCAGGCACATTAGGTACAATGGCGGGACAAAAGCGTAATTTTCTTTTGTTCAAAGCAAAATGTTTTAGCCGTGGAGCATTACGTGAAGAATAAAAGGAAAACTTTTATTATTTTCATTGTGCTGCCATCATTCAAAAGTTAACTTTATTCGCAGGGGAAGAGGTACCGTTTTCGTGTGATCAATGCAGAGTTCCTCAATTGTCCGGTGGAATTGTCGGTGGATGGACATACCATTGCGGTCATTTCCATGGATGGGTCTGACATCGTCCGAGTTGAAGGTAAGAGAGATGAGATAGTTATTATAAGTGCTGTAATTAACAAAAAGCTGTAGGAAACTTAGCTGGTAGGTTCCTTTTGAAACAAGATAAGTTATGAAAAAAAAATATTATAAGGGGTTACTTTTTCTTGCAATTAAAATGGGACTAAACGTGGACTCCCAATCGAATAATTTTCCAAATCGGTTTATAGTTATCGGAGTCCACCTCCTTTTTTTGAGTCGGTTAAAAAACATAAAATCATAGACTAATTCAGGATAAATTAAGATAAATGTATAATATGTATGTATAATAAATTAAGATAATGTAGTTATGTGCTATGTTTCTTTTTTTAAAGTACATTATGGCATAAAAATATAAAGGTAGATAATGTAAAACGTAGTCCTACATTTTTAAACATTACACAGAAAATAAATACGGCAAAAAACAAATAAAAAAGATTTTATTTTCAGGAATATCTGCAGCCTTTTTTTTGTTGAAAACGCAATATATACAATTTGAGCCTGAAAAGAAGGAAATTATGAAACAAACGTTTCGTACGTTGTTTATTACATCTCGATTTATTACAATACTTTTTACGTTTTCAAGAAAAAAATTGCCAAAACACATTTTTCCTTTGATATTTTCATTTTGTGATGTTTAAATTCTAATCGGTATCCTTTTGTTCGACGTACCGTAGCTTTAGTATTTTTTCCCCTTATTATCTCTGTACTTACTAGTGTTGTCCTAAGTGTCGATGTATTCGAGATTCGTAGCACACCTAAAGACTGTTTACATGGCTTAAAGACTGAAACATTTGAGGCATTCAAACCTAGATCCTTTGCTCGGCGAACCATAGCATTAATAGTTTCCCCTTATTATATTTACTAGTGATGTCCTGAAGGTAGATGTATTCGATATTCGTAGCCCAACTTAAGACTGTTTACATGGCTTTAATACTGAAAAATCCGAGGCATTCAAATCTGGATCTTTTGTTCGACGTACCGTGATGTAGTGATGTCCTAAAGGTTAATGTAAAGTCATACACACTAAAACACACACACACACACAGACTTGATTATGCCGCGCTCATCTTGCTTATTTTGCTTTCGTATTTTTGATCTCCCTCATTCTAATTAGGTAGGTACTGAGTCAATTTTTGTTTTTGTTTTACCTACCCTTAATTTTAAGGTTATTTTAGAGTATTACGACTTATTATTTTATTGTTAGCCTCTAAAAAGTGATTTTTCACAATTAAACTTGTACAATTAGCCATCGTGAGCACCTCACTAGTATTTTCCTGGATGCAAATATTTTACCTCCCTCCCATGTTTAAGGATGACTTCGCGAATTCTTTAAATTTATGTTTATTTTAATCTTTTTGGTGTTGTACTGGAATTAAAAGACTTCGTCGCTGAAAACATTGACTTCAAATTAAATAAATTGAACGATAGGATCTCGTCTCGTCTCCATTTGATAACGAAAATTATGTAAAAAAAGATATTTAACATATTTTTTACATTATTTATGTAACTTTTATCTAAATAATTATTCTATTTATCTCCTAAAAATATAAAAAAATACAAGGAGATTAAAGCGTACTTTGCAACAACAAAATAGGCCTCACCTACAATGAGGATATGCCCAGACGTTGGGAATGCGGGTTTGTAATCACAGAGCACAGTTTCTCGCACTACCAACCCATCGGCTGCGCTATGCCGCAATCAACAGGCTGCCAGAACCCCGTTTGTTAGTTAACAGAGTGCAGTGCATCAACGGCAGGTGAGGTTGGCTTGAGTTCCAAAGGAGGGTTGGAACTCCTTACATCCAACATTAATGTTTTTATAATTTTAATTTTTCAAAATAAAACAACTCATCCAATCGAGGCCTGTAGTAAAAGAAATGTCACGGGTTTAATCCCAGCTTGGTTATTCATTATTTGAATACAGTTTCTTCGAACCACCATGATATCTGAACTTGCAAGGAGATTGTTAGCTGATATCCAGGTATAGTTGTACAAATAGATCATTGTATTGGATATGTCTGTCTAAGCCCTTGTTCTATGAACGGGGTAAGGATATATGTCTGTAATCTTAACTCAATGATAGGGGCGTATTCATCGATAAAGTTGGTATCTATTGACCGTTGTTTACAAGCAATTACCTATCACTTTGTATCTAAGGTATAGCTTCTTTTGCCCATGTGCCACGCCACTTGTTATATCTGCCGGATAACCGTTGGAATAAACGAGTTCTTTACTGTTGATCGCGGCTCAGCAAACACGGTGTAGAACGTCCTCCGGCTCGGTGGATTGACGATCTGCAAAAGGCTGCTGTAGAAGCTGGATGCATCGAGAGGACAAGGCGCAATGACGCTTTTTAGGGGAGTCCTATGTCCAGCAGATTTTTTCTGGCTGTATACTCTCCTTTAAGGTTCATATTCTAGAATTGCATTCAAACTTGACGCAATGATTATTGTATAGATTTCATATGAAAATTCTGACAAAAATGCAGGTTCAGGTATTCATTCACATTCAACCTCTAGCAGTGTGGGAGAAGCTAAACAACCCCTATGCAAACAAAGTTACGGTCGTGTTACTTGTTCCAAATATTAGTAAGATAACAAGTTACAAGCAGAGGTTTCAGTTTCAAAGGGAAACCCGAAACATTCTCTTGTTAGAGGTTTCTTGATCTTGACTTAAATCTGTAGTTTTTGCAACCCAGCCAAATTCCAAGAAAGATGTGTGTTATCTAAATATATACAATTGGTTTTTTAGTGTCTGTCAATCAAAGCACAGACTGGAAAGGAATTCCTTGGAGTTACCCTAGAAGAACCTCAAATAGTACAGTTTTAAATTTATTAGTTGATGAATAATGTGTATGTTAGGACATACCGCTAAGAATTATATAATAGCTAGGTAGACCATGGAACGTATTCAACATTGCTACGTAATATCGAGTTTTAGATTAAAATTGTGAAAACACAGATTCCGAGAAAATATAAGAATAAATCCTCGATGTTTTCCTCAAGTTTTTTCCGAGTTCAGAAATGTACATCAAAGTGTCAGCACCATTCATCCAAGGTGTGTCAACTGACAGCGCTCTGTCCATTGTGCTGAACAAACAGACCCAGGGGCCCGATCTTCTTATTAATGGCATTTTTTATATTTTTCAAGCTTTCACTTATCTCGTACTCAAGCTCATACATATTATTTCACCATAGAAACATTACAGTATACTGTTTACGTGAAATTTAAACCGACTTAAAAAAGTAGGAGGTTCTCAATTCGTCGGAATCTGTTGTTTATGTATATTTATGTTCCCTGATTACTTGAAGACGGCTGGAAAGATTTGAATTTTTTTTTGTTTGAAAATCTGTACTTCCCAGAATATCTCAATGTCATAAAATCAAGATCTGATGATGGGATCCTGGTGAATCTAGAGAACACTTCAAATATTATAAGCACACCGATAGCGATTTGGGTATGTTTTGTTTTACCTTTTAGGTTCGCTCACCAATAGCGATTAGGGTATGTTTACTCGTAGTGAATTTTCTTTCGGAATGTATCATTTTTTGAGGTGGAACTGGTGATGAAGACCACATTGCCAATGGAAAATTATATTTCTGAGTTTTTAGTGTAGTTAAGTAAATAGTGTGTAGTTTTAGTGTAGTTAATTCCTGTCTGTATGGGACAGACAGGAAACACGAATCGAATTTTCAACCATTTCACAACATAACACACAATAGTCACAATAGCATTGACCACACACAAGAATTCCATCCTGTCTCGTGGTTATCAGGAAATAGGAGTACACTGTGGTACCACAAGAAACAAGTGAGCAGCAAGAACCGTACCCACTCGAGTCACATTGAAAACCTTTAACCTAACCTAACCCCGTTCTTTTAAGAACGTGTAATAGAAGTCGATGCTTAAAAAATATCAGTCGACATTTGTCTACAATTTCAGGAATCGGAACTCGGAACTAAAAGCCTTCTCGTATTGTTAGGATTAAGGTATTATTCTAAAGAATGCAGATCCAGAATAAGATTTCGATCTCATTTCTTAATGTTATCTCAAATTACGAAAGAACTTCAATCGATTAGTGGTCGTAAAGCCTTCCTATTGAATAAATTTGTCAACACCTTTTAAATTTCTATAATGAGAGTTCAATTATGAAATTTGAGTGTTTTTTGTTTTAATGTCAATTAGCATGAGTAAATAATAGTCACGTTGGAATCGGAAAAAATTACTTCATCAAAGTGATCTTAATTTTATTGAAAGTGTTTTTAATATTATTCAAAATGATCTTTTTTTGAAACTGTTTGACCTTCGATTCGACTGCCTAAGAAAAGAAATTTTTAATTTGTAGTAATACTTATCTAAGTATGATAATGTAAAAATCTTTAAAATAGAAAACCACAAATCAAGAGTAAATTTACTACCGTTTTGACTATATCTGTGGTGCAGTGGGTTAAGGTCTGTCTGAGACGCAGAAAGTAGCGGGTTAGATTTCCGCTCCGGGACAAGTCTTTGCTTATATTTTGCATATATTTATCTCGGGTCCTGGTGCTTTCTATGTATGATACGTATTTATTTACAAAAGGGTATATAAGTAGATTTATCAATCATGTGATTCCCATAACACAAGCTATGCTTCATTTGGGGCTTTAAATTCCTCAGCATTATTTATATATTTGAAGTAATATTCAGCATTTATCAAAACTGCACCTTAAATCTGTGAAAAAAGATTCATCGGTACCTTTCTGTCAGATTAAATTGAACCCTTTCATCTTTGCAACAAATCTGCGAGTCCTTTGTCAAACATCTACGTTACCATGCCGTTACCAAACTACGGGTTATGAATGTGTATTATCATATATCTGGTTAGCGCGGTTTGCTTCGTTATTCTTAACTGATCATTTAAGTTAAGCAACCTTCCACCCGTTGACTATTTGGATGGACCGCCAGTAATTGCTTTGGTGGTATTTAGAAACGCCCCGCATTATATTTGTTATATTATGGCCACCAGTGGCCTTAAAACACTAACACCAGGATTTCCCACCAAATAAAATTAAAAACCCAGTTTTTGAATGTAAAAAATATGTTTTCCTAGAAAATGTCTGTCATAATAAAAAACAGCGCCATTGCCCGAAGTTTATTTCTCGCTCCGTTGAATATCAAATCATCAATGCTACGCCGTTATGACAGCTACGGCGTAGCTGTTATGTTGCTACAGCGTAGCTATGGTGCTGCCAGTATTACTGTTTATTCTGTGGTGTTGCTAAGGGACTACACCATCATGTTCGCTGGGTCATAAAGATATTGGATCTAAAATATTCGCAATATTTACTACCTTATTGCTAAAGCATTAAGTAACGTGGACACTCACAGTACGGCTAGTCCACCAGTTTAAAGTCGCTCAGTGAGCTTTAGAACGAGCTATTCTTAAAATTTATCTGAAGGACATATAATGTGTAACGAGGCTATTCGTCGTCCACATAGCTCAGATAATTAGCAAATGATTCCCATACAATAAAATAAAACAATGAAATGATTGGGCTGACCAAATCTGCCGAAGAACCGATAACCGTTGGGGTAAAGGTGTGCAAGACAGCGCGCAATGGTGCTCATTAGAGGTGGCCGCCATCCAGCAGTGGACTGCTATAGGCTGATGATGATGATGATGCTAAGCACGAGTACTTGTAATTAGTGTCTGTACATAATGTAAATAACTAAGGCAAAGTAATTAATTCAATCCTCTTTGTGGTCCCTTAAGGGCACTTTATGCCTTTGAGATTAGATAAGATCACTTTGTGACCCGCCGACTAGACTTCTTTTGTTTTGTTATTGATCGCGTCGCCTTAATTTTGTTTAACCCCTCTACAATCGGTGGTATAATGTGTAAGGGTTAAATTACTGATTTTGATATCATACAAGCTCTGCTTAGTTTGGGGCTACATGATGCTGTGTGATTACGTCCCACATTATTTATTATTTATTTATTTATTTATAGTTGACCAGCTCGCAACTACATGCGTATTATTTTTAGCATTAAATATTTCTTAGATAAGGTTTTTTATGCGTGTGGGGCTATATTTCGGCATGAAAAGTTGTATATTAATATAACGAGTTGTTGAGTGGAAATTTTTTAAATACTTATAAATTAAGTATTTAAAAAACAAGGTGGTCAAACGTAAGCCTATAAATTAGGCTTACGTTTGACCACCATCTCACCTGTTGGTCAGTGGAGATGTAGTCGACAATTATCACGCTTGCCTAGAATGTCCCAAATCCTCTTCCCTTGAAGACCTCTAAGTTATAGCGATTAGGAAACACTGACGCCGGAAGAGCATTCCATTCTTGACTGAGATAAAATATGAAACGTGGCAAGTAACTATGTAAGCCAGCCATAGGGTTTCGTAGTCAAACATGAAACCCTTATAATTCTCTAGCCAATGTGTTTGGCTCACGCCAGATAGTTACGTGTTTATGGGGACCTGCTTACCAAAAAAACAAACTTTGTATAACTATGTGTTCTTGATATCTGGTTAGATGTGTAGAGCTCTTAGATAACGGCTTTTTTTGGTGCGAATTACCACCATGGCTATTTCTGCCGCAAAGCAGCATTGCTGTGTATCGGTTTGAAGGGTGTGGATGCCGGTGAAATTACAGACAAATGAAGTTTTTCTCCTTCGAGTCTTAAGTTGCTGGATGCGGGGCTTTGTAGGGCACATTTCAAACATGTGAGTTCTACGATACAATTCTTTCTTATAAGTAATAGTTACCAGATAACATGTGTTTTTTCCGATAGTCATTATCATTAGTTTTATAGCAGTCCACTGCTGGACATAGGCCTCCCCCAATAAGCACCATTGAGTCCAGTCTTGAACTCGACGCATCCAGATTCTTTCCGTTCTGTCCAATCTTCAAGTACTATAAAAAAACTAGCTTCCACCCGCGACTTTGCTCGCGTTATTGAAAATTTTGTCAAATATATTCATCCTTCTTTTCACCCCTTTATAGATAGAATGATCAAATAGGCAGTTTCAATTGTCATCATAAATACAAAATTTTAGGAGCCTGAGAAACTGACGGACTTTTATGCAAACTTTTAACCCCTATTTTACCCCCTTAGGGGTGAATTTTCTAAAAATCCTTTGTTCGTGGATACTTTCACTATATAAGGTATCTATGGGCAAAGTTTCGAATCTCTAGGTCCAGCATTTTGGGCTCATAATAGTATATCACAGAAAACTAGAAATCGAGAAACACTGAATGAGAAGGAAATGGTAAGCTCATCTTTAAAAAACCGATCAACCATTTTAAAATAATATTTGGTTCAATTTAGTTGACCTACTTATGTCGCTAGCTGTATCATCGTAGGCTTTATGCAGACTTCCGAGTATCGGCAACTAATAAACAGCAACTTTTGATGAAATAAAAAAGATTGCACATGCAATTTTAGTTCTGAGATTTGGAAGTACTGCGTACTCGTATATTTATTTGGGTTCAATAAAAAAAGATTTTTCTTTAGTTTTTTATAAGTTAGTACCTATAGGCGGTTTAAGTATATAATTTATTCCTTCGAACAGTGACTTATTGTCATTATTCAGAGGTTTTTACCTTTAACTGTATTCAAAGTCATATTTCATTATCACTTATAGAAAAATCCGGAATACTTAAAATGAATAATTAAATTATGCGATCAAAAAGTCACGTGTCTTATTCTAAATAGCATTTTTTATGGTACCTGATGTTAAGTGATAACCATTACATATAACAAAAAATTGTATCGTAGGTTACGCATGTTTAGAACGTGCCCTACGATGCATTTCCCTGCGTTAATTAATTTGAGGCATGATTGTGATAGCTTGGCCATCTGGTAATTGTAAAAAGTTGGACGTTAGTTCAACTTAAGTTGCTAGTTTGCACAACGCTAGCCTCGTAGTTCTACACAAATCTATACTTAGTAGTATAGAACAGACGGAAGTAGAATTTATGCGATAAAAAATTTCATCAGGAAATTGGAAAAGTTTCCGAACTGAGGTTGAACTGGCCGAGAGGTTTTAGTTACTCGTAAACCGAATTCAACCACTTTTCGGCTTTGAATTTCCAATATTTGTAGTTTTGTAAGGCACGTCTCAAATAATACTTAAAAAATTGCAATCTGAAAACATGAACGCCAGGTTTTGGCTTCCGACATAGCTTCATCGGCATCATCAATTCAACCGTTATAGACCCACTGCTGGGCATGGGTCTACTTTTGGCTATGCCATATTTGCTCGGATCCTGCGCTTGTACCAGGTGCCGCCCACGGTCTTCTAATATCGTCAACCCATCTCGCTGGAGTAGGTACGACATAACTTTATAGAGATAAAATTACATTAAAAAGATTTTAACCCATTTTTACTTTAATAAATCGGGTAGGTTTAAATTCTATTGACTGCCTACCTACACGTCTACTGAACTTAGCTGAAATTTAAATTTGATGAGAGCCAAATTCTATGCATAAATCCGAAAATTTGATCGAAAACAAAACTGGTACTAAACTAATATTAGAATTTGAGTCAACATTAAATTCTGTAACGTTCAGGTTGCATTTTCACCTTAAACAGATGAAACATGCTTGTTATCAACTTTTTATATTTAGAAAATAAATTCTGTGAGCATTAAAGTCAGATCATATAGGAAAAAGTCTGGTTATTTATAAATTCTAACTCTAAGTATAAAATAATAAATCAATAACTTTCTCGCATTAACCAACAACAATTAATTACATTAATTAGCCTATATCAGTGTGCTGGACATAAGCCAGAATGTAAGGGGGATTTGCCCCTATTTCCCAACCTGGGCATTCTAATTAGGGATCGCAGTGCGCAGGGCATAGTTTGTTGCACTGCCAACTCTGCTTATGGCGACTAAACATGTCAAACCTCCCTCTCGCTCGCACTATTCAACATTATTGAAGATAAAAAAATCACTGAATGTAGTTATGCAAAATAGCAAACCTTCATGGCCTAGAAAATAACAATACAAAGGTTCAGCAAGAATATCATGTTGAACTAAACACATTTTCATACCAAAAAAATTGCACCAAAATTGATCACATTGGTACCAGATTTTTGACATATATCGTCGCCTTAAATTCAGTAGCATGAACCATGCATGCATCAGCCCTGCAGGGTATTTATCTCCCTGTATCTTAACAATGGGTGAAGGATTCTTAAAAATAGTTATCACTCTTTCTACTACATTAAAAAATGTGTTAATGCGCAATAATAATAATAATATAGGTAAGTAAAAAAGGCTACCTATCAAACTCAAACTTAAATTCAAACTCAAACTCAAACTCAAAATTTATATATTCATAACGTCATTCATTCATTAATACTTTATTTAGTTCTGTAATCTTTAAATCAACATTTTTTTATTTAGACCTTTTCCAAACAAAGACCAAATAAAGAAGAATTAGCAAGAAACTCTGCTTGACTTATATTTAATTAACGTCTTTTACATATTTCATTCTTTTTTTTCTTCTTTTTTCTTATTCTATTTTTCTTTTATTTCTTCTTGTTTTTCTTAAATGAGTGGATCAGAAAAGGATCTTGATGGAAACCGTACAAAAAGAAGAGGAAAAATAAACATCATCGAGGGAAAGGTAGAAGGAAAGCGTGGAAAAGGAACACCAAGAGTAAGCTACATGACTCAGATAAAAGAGAAGTTCGCCGTCATGTCATGAGATAAATGAAGAGAATTGTATGACTTAACCAACCAGACTATAGGCTTTTTAATTATAATTATAATCTTAACATTGTTTTGAGGGAGTTGGAGATAGTTTCACCCTAACCTTTTTTGTAATCTAAAAAATTATGAATTTTATGATAAGATTTTTCATTACAGAGATTCCATTTAACAACATTTTTGAATTTCTTATGAGAAGTTGTAAGTGTGTACATAAAGCCGGTAACCTGCATCCAGCTGCCTATTTCCTTTACAAAGCCAGTTGCCTAGCCGGTCTCCGCTGCTTTACATATTCAAATTTTACGTTGCGATCAAAGAGCTGGACCGATATTACTGTACGTACGTGTACTTGTGAAATGGATATAGGAAACTTTCGCAGTATTTGTCCACTTTTGTCCAATTTCCGAGTTAGAAGCTCGAAATTGTTGCATCGAAATGCACAAGGTTTAAAACTGAAGTTTTGTCGCAATCTTGCTGCTGCAATAAATATAGGCCCTTGCTTCTGTGAATATTGTAGATGGCGACTAATAAATTAAGTAAGGGGATTCGTTTTGAGTGAGGGAGAAACTGCAACCTTTGCTCTTAACGTCAACCTCACCTGCACGTGGCACATCCTGCTCTAGCTAACGAGGCTCTGACGACCGTTTGATGGCGGTATAGCCCTTCTTACCAGTGCAGTTAAATGTTCTGGCCAGGCACAGCAGCGTCAGCGGCGCGACAAACTAAGCCCCTGCGATCGCCGACCCGCATATTCGGCGCGTGGCGTTAATCAGTTCTTCTCAAATGACACGGCTCAGTAGCGTTCTTTGGGAGTGACCTACGTACAGCAGTGTACTGCTATAGGTTGATGATGATTACTTAGGAATTTGCATCTTTTTTCCATAATTTATATAGTTTCAAGTGGTAACTTTGTACTTACTGATCGAGACGCTGTAGTGCCTGGGACATGATTAGATGCAGAAGGCTTCAGCACCTATACCATCCTCTCAGTGTAGTCAGCCTTACCCACATGAAAAATAAGGCCGATACAAGTGGATCTGATTAAGCAGCAGATTTCTGCGCGATATTTTTCTTCGCCGTTTCAAGTAGTATTATGGCCGGTTCCTATATTATACCGTTACCGATTACGCCTCGTTTTCCCCTGAAAAACTGTCAAATTTTCAACGCCTCTTTCTTAATTTTTGACAGTTTTTCAAGAGAAAACGAGGCGTAATCGGTAACGGTATAATATAGAAACCGGTCGTTAGTTGATAGTAAGTTTTTGTATCGAAATGAAAAAATAATGTTTTTTGTTTAGATATTTTCTTTATGAGATGGCTTTTGACTATGGGAAAAATGTAAATTACATCGTAACAGTATATATCAATGATTACATCTCTTCAAGTGATCATTTGACATTATAAACTCAAGGCGAGGCAGGGGAAGGTGCTGTGTCCGGGGAGGATTTTCATTTTGTGGACTGTTTGTGCAAAATCACAATAATAGATTTAACAATTTAGGGAGCTTTCTGAATGCTTTTCATAATAGAGGAGGCCTATACCTACAACAGTGTACTTGTCATTAATAATTATTCTGAATCCTAACCACACTAAAGTCCTGTAGCGGTAATCAAACCTACATTTATGTATCACAACTCCGCTGAATCACTGGGTCAATACTCAAATAGACTACCAAAAATACTAAGTTAAAAACCAAAACCGGTGCTAAAACTGATAACAAAACTTTGAAACCTACGCTCAACTACAACTAATTTGGTATGGTGGATTTAAATAATTGCATGCATTTCCCGTCAGAAGACCACTAACTTGTAATGTTTCGGTATCGCGCACACTGCTGGTAAAATTCAGAGTCCAACTTTTCTAATGACGGCGAATAAAGGAATAGAGGAGGTTGGGGTACGGGTAGATCTAAAGTACTAATTTGACTTTGTTGCTAGTTCTTATTGCTTGAATTATGAATTTAGTAATATTATTATTATAATTTAAGAGCCTAGCTGTTGTCGGTGTAGAGCTGCATTTTTTTTCCATTTAGGTTTATGACATGTTACTAATAAACTTGGATTCTATTAATTACTAGCTTTTGTCCAGGGTTTCATATCAATTCATTTTTGTATCCCTCAAGAATGTACTTTTTTTCGCGATGAAAGGTATGCTATGCCTTTTTTTGTGCCCCTGAAAACGTGTATGCGAAAGTTTATGTTGATCGGTTGAGTAGTTAAGGCTTGAAAGCGAAATAAACAAACTAACGTTCAAATGTATAAGTAAAATAAGATAGAAATTTACTTGTCTCAATCATGAGGAAAACAACTAGGGAACTAAAGAAAAGTTTATAACAGAGATAAATGAAGCAAAAATATATAGTTCTTTTTTGGAAATTATATTATTTAAAGGAAGAGATTGCTTTTAGCAATGAGACCACCAATTGTATTTTATTTAAAATTGTATTTTTTTCTGAAAACTGTATTTTTTCTGGTGTAAAATAAAGAGTTTATTTATCTATCTAACTATTTAGTAAAGATGAACATAATGGAAATTTTATAAGCTTTACATTTCATTAGTTTTAGACACATTACGTATTTGTGATAACGATAAGATGGCAACATTGATATTTTTTATACTTAATCCAAATTAAAGATTTTAGCCGAGGTAGGTTTGCCTCACCGCATTCACAATTAATTTTATGGCCCTTTTCATATTACTAAATTATTATTTCAGCAATTTAGTCCTCAGAATTTATTTTATTAAGTCAGTAAATTCAGTATTGCCCAGTTTCCTTTTGAATCCTTACGGAAATTATTCTTGCACATTTCAGTGTTCGTAACAATAATTGCGTTGAGAGAATAAGCCATTTTTGCTTTTGAATTTTGCTTCAAATTCAAAACGACAGCAAACAAGATTTTGTACTTATATACTCTTAGTTAATTTTGTAAATATAAGCCACGCTACCGAATACCGAAGTGTTCCTTCAGCAGATCTTGGCTATGCAATACTCCGCCTGGTTACTACTGGATGGGTGACCTATGGGTGGAATTTAGATCTAAAAAATCAGTCATTCATTCATTCATTTCATCAGGCATTCAGGCGACTCATACGAAGACAAAAATAGAATATATTTGGAAATATATGGGACTTCTCACCCGGGGTCAACTGATTCGCAACTAGGCAGAGCCTGTGCTATGTAACAGAGACTGATACAAGGGAATTGAACCCGCAACCTTCTACGTGTCAGGCGTACCTTCGCCCACTGCGCCACATAGGTCGTCAAAGTAAAGTACTTACTCATAAACACTTCATTACAGTTCTCCTACTTATTATTTTGCTCGAAACCCCTACTCCAATAAAAACTGTTAATAAAACTACTACAAATAGTTTTCACCCTCATTTGAATACTCAAATGAGTATTGAACAAAGGTATAGCAGATGCTATCTGTTGCTTAGAGAGGTACAATCAAATCGTTTGCCAATAGTTTGGTTCGGTCGCTAATTGATTCGTAATTGGATGATAGCTGCCGACTCGTTATAGGTTACGGAACGTGTTGCCTTTATAGTCTATGACAGTTTTATTGATTCTTCGAAAGCAAGGAGTTTTTATTAGGGAGTGCCATGAAAGGGAGTGCGCAATTTAAACAAAAATCTATCAGTACTTTTCTTAACAGTTCTATAAGCTTCCGATAGCTAAAAGGGCGTTAAAATATCACGTCACTTCTTTTTATTTACATTTAAATGACACAATCTTACTTTATCGAGCCGTTATAAAATGACATTTTGTTATGATTATAGGGGTTAGCATGATTTTTTAAAATAAAAATAACTAAACTGTCTCTCGATTCCTTTTGAAAATAACACTAAAGAGGAAACGGGACACTTACTGCTAAAATAGGGTACGTTTGTACGTTAGTAACATCCAAGCACACCAACGAAGCTCCTCAGTGTAGCAGAGAGTTAGTCAACAACAAGTACAGCCTATGAGGTCTACTGCTGGGCATAGGCCTTCCCTATAAGAAGGAGGAGGTGCCTATAATACTCATGCTGGGCGGATTGGGGACCACAGAGCACAGCTACTTGCACCGCCAGCGGTCCTCCCATCGACAGGTCAAGGAATTTAGCTGTGACAGTATTTGGTTGCACTATGCCGCAATCAGCCGGCTGCCAGAGCCCCGTTTGTTAGTTAGCAGGGTGCACCACGGGCTGGTGTGGTTGATTTGGGTCCCAAAGATGGAGGTTGGAATAGTTAACACGCTAGAGAGTTCGTCGTCGTGGCCCCAATCTGTCGGGATAACAGTAATAATGATCTTGGTATTTTTCTCGCAGCAACCACCCTGGTGACCTACGCAGGTGAAAGGTTCGACTTCATAATAAACGCTGATAAGGAAGTGGATACCTACTGGATCAGGGTTCGAGGGCTACTGTCCTGGTAAGTACAGTTTCCGAAAAGGACTCTTCTTTGTCTTTTGTATAGCTTCGGCATCGGTCTATAGCAGTCCACTGCTGGACATAGGCCTCCCCTAATGAGCGCCATTGCGCCCTGTCCTTAGCTTGACGCATCCAGCTTCTACCAGTAGCCTTTGGCAAATCGTCACTCCACCTGGCCGGACGCCGTCCTACACTATATTTTTTTGTGCTTAAACTTAAACTTAAGTCTGTCCAATACCTATTATTATATTATTTATATAAATTATGTAATCTTTGGAAACTCATTATTTTCATAAATATTATTAGAAGAAAATATTAATTACGACAAGAAAGTAGGATTTAACTTACTTAACTTGCTCACTTTATCAATTGAGTTATTTTTTTCATACTGAAATGTAAAAGCTCTTGACCTCGAGTCTTGCTTAGGCAGCGATGATGCCGACGATGGGGCGAGCTGTCCCAGGTGATGCCTAATAACACTCCTTTTGAAGTGAATAGAAAAATAGACGCTGGTAACTAATTCTAAATTTTAGTTTTGCGCATTATAAATTAACCATGTAACAACTGCTTGCCACATACTTTTAGTATTAAAGCTGTTTGTAAAATGCTCGTCCGTGGAAGCACTACCATAATACCTATATTTTCTTTATCAGCATTGCTGTTTCGGGTTGAAGGGTGTGTGCGGTGGCATTACAGGCACTCAAAAAGTATAAGTCTTTTTATAGTCCTCAAGTTGATGGACGCAGGGTTTTGCATTGTAGGACACGTTCTTAATATGCGTGACTTGCCATAGGTGTCGATTACGACTTATTTTGAGTGCCTACCCATGTCATTCCATCATTATGTATCATTTCATAACATCTTGACGTGCTTTCGTGCTTCGAAAGGCACCTGAAGATGTTGGTCCTGGCATTTCAGTCGTTAAGCCATATCGGAGGCCTTCGGTTGGCGTAAAAACTTCCACACCAGAGTTATGTGGCTCATGCGTAGAAAAACATTATATAAATACTAGCTTATATAAATACGCCCACAGCCTCGCTCGCGTGGTACCTGGATAAAAAACCTGTGTTAATCCAGGTACCACGCGAGCGAGGCTGGCAATCCAGGTTACCATATTCCATGTTTCATCAAAATCATTTTAGTAGTTTTTGCATGAAAGAGTAAACATCCATCCATTCAACGACACAAACTTTCACATTTGTTATGTAGGGGATTGTATAATACTTACTAAATATAAAAAAAAAACTTCTTTAAAGTGAGGCGGTGAACATAAGACAAGTGGCAGTACTCCGGTATAAAGGTGCGAAGACTGATGAACCAGCTACCCTGGACTGGAATATAACTCGCACTGGATTGGTAAGGCTTGATTTTTCATTATTGGCCATTTTATTCTAGTCTACAAATATTTATATGTACGATTCACACTTAACGGCGCGCGTCAGAGAGCATCGGAGCGCATATAAAAACATGCTAGAGGAAATTGAAACCTCCAGTTAAGTTCTTGATTTGTCAAACACTGACATTAATAGATCCGTAAGTAGATAAAGTAGTAATAGATGCGTAAATTGCATGCAAATAAGGAACTTAACTACTTTGTGGATGTTTTAGTTTCCTTTAGCATGTTGTAAAATGCACTCCGATGCGTTCCGATGCGCGCCGGTAAGAATCGTAGAATAGTGTCAATTTGTATCCTTCACTTCTTTATTAAATGGCTTCTGAGATAGTTAGGCCTGCGTCTACAGATTGTTAAATATAAATTGATACGCAGGACATTGACATAAGTGGTGAAATCGACTAATGATAAACGATGACGAAAACCTTTTTTTGTTGTCAAACCAATGAGAATCCATTTTGGTTTTCGTTATCGTATAAACTAGAGCGACTTTTTCTGAGCGCCGCGTGACGCGCGATAACGCGCGCTCATGAGACCGGATGTAAGTATCAGGATGCCTAGACGCGCGGTTCGAAAACGCCTTAGCACTATGCAATATTACCTACCTTAAACACCTTACTCACTGTAGCTTGATAGATAGAAAACACTTTTGTACTCACACCAACATATACAACACAGAACAAAACGGACAACCTCAATTGAAAGGTACAATGTACTGTACGGGATGCTCTAATACCCACCTGATACACATGGTACAAATTTGTAAACAAAATTTTAGAAAAAATCCAATTAAAATAGTCATTTTATGAAATGAGCTTAAAATTTGGTTTTGTCATGAAGCAACAATCTCTTGTATAAAACAACAAACATAACTACTAACTAGCTTATGCATAGAGTATTTTTTCTATTTAGTGGATTTTACATTGAATATGAAGAATTTTTATACACAAATTCAAAACCTCTTTTTACCCCTTTGGGAATGAAATCATCAAAAACGTTAAGAGACGATAAATTAATTTTCAATTGTCTGCCTAAATACTAAATTAGAAGATACTACTAACTTCAAAACTGATGGACTTTCATGCAAACTTTCATCCCAGGGGTAAAGCCCTCTTGAAAGTGTAATTTTGAAAAATACTTAATAATATAGTGTAGGCATACAAAGTATCTATTTTATTAAAACAAATTTTGTGAACTCGCATATTCATTGAAATTACGTTAATTCTTATAACCTTAATTGACCCTTGCATGTGTCACCAACGCAAGCGGGCCATCCTAAAACAAGGCGTTTTACTTTTTCGGTACGTTCCGAGACACCCATACTATACAACTATCACCTTCGGAACTCAAGCCAATCTCACCTACTCATGGTGCACCCTGCTAATTAACAAACGAGGCTCTGGCAGCCGGCTGATTGCGGCATAGCGCAGCCAAACACCAGCACAGCTATTCCCTGACCGCCGCCGGCAGCAGCTTCGGTTGTACGAGAAGCTGTGTGCTGCGATCCCCAACCTACATGCCCAACATGGGGATTACTGGCATATCCTTCTTCTTATAGGAGAGACCTATGTCCAACAGTGGACTGAATAGGCTGGTGTTGTTATTGTTGTTGATCAGCTAATGGGGATAAGCAAAAAATACTCCACTTTAATGGGTATTTATTTAGTATTTTGATAAACTGATGGTTTTTGTATTAGGTAACTTGCTGACTTATCTAACTTTGTGCATGTAAATATCTTGATCCCTTACATATTCAGAAGCACTAACTTGTAACGTCATAAAATAGTATCAGTTTTTTACATCACTCTATATTGGGGCAGTAGTAGTACGCATGGGGCAGTCGTAAAAAAATCTATGTCCTATGAGAGTTAAATAATAGAAGCTACGAGCTTGTTTCATAGCTTCTATTATTATTTGTAAGCGTACTTAAAAAGTACGGAAACGCTCATAGCTTCCTTCTAATATTATAAATTCGAAAGTAAATTTAACAATATACCTAACAATGCAAAAACTATTGAATGGATTTGGATGAAATTTTGAACATACATAGTTTATAACCTGGATTAACACATAGGCGTATTTTTATCCATGTACCACTCGAGAAAAGCCGCGGGCGGAAGCTAGTCATGAATAATTAAATATTAGTCTTATTTGCGCTGCAAAAATTGCATATTATCATAGAGTTCTTAACTTATAAACGCTGCTTAAATTTAACCATTACTATAAAGTTAGTCCTGTTACTTGTCATTAACCAACAGTGAGATATAGCAATACTTTAAACATTGTTTATCTTTTGACATATTTTATGAGGAATACCTTACCTTATTTTACAATGAAATAAATAATGCTAAACACTATCACTCTCATGTAACCCGAAAACTAAGCAGAGCTTGTTTTATTGGAACCACAAACATGAATGATCAATTATATATAATACAAGCTCTGCTTAGTTTGGGGCTACATGAAGCTGTGTGATAGGGTCCAGCATTATTATTATTATACTACTTATATACTTTTGTGTATATTCATAAATTAAGAAATTACTATACATGGAAAACACCCAATTATTTTTCTAGAGGCGGGAATCGAATTCGCAACCTTCTGCGTCTCAGGCGAGCCTTCGCGCATTGCGGCTGTGACGCAGTGGGCGAAGGCTTAGGCTCAGACTCAAGCCAGACTCGAAAAACAGACGCTTCGCTCGCTTAGTAAAACACAATAAAAAAAATGCAGGAATAAAAATAGTATATACATATTTACTTAAGTAAATTATACTTTTATACTTTTCCAAAAAGTGGAAATCCTTTTAGACTTGTCGTTAAAGTTAATCAATATTTAATATTTGAATACACCTCATTCCTCGAAACCTTACAAAGAGATTTTTTAGTTTATTTTATTTACACCTAGGCTTGAATCAAACAAATAAGCGACAATTTCATTTCTAAAATCAAAAAGAATAATTGCCCCCGTTTAGTTAAGGTTTGAATGTTGTATGTAAATAAAATTCCTTAGAAATAAAGAAGTTTATTATTAGTAGGATTAGAATAGGGTTTCTTATTGGAAAATACTTAAAGGTATTTCCCTTCAAAAATTCAATGAACACAGACCTTAAAAGACTCCGTACTTACGTGTTATTTCACTCCATGTACCATGTTTCAAGCTTATATCCCTATTATGAAAACGCTTCGTTAGCGCGTTCTAGAAACGTATTCGGGGCGACAGCGCCATCTCTGAGCCTCAGAGACAAACTACTTTATAATTTGTATTTGCATTTTAATAATAATAAATTATACAGTGTAATTACACCCGTTATGGTACCCCCCTTATTCATAGCCAACTGTCATTTTATAACGGCTCGATAAAGTAAATATTAACAAAAAGAGGTGATGTTGTGTGATGTTTTAAACTTCATTTTAGCTATCTGTGGTTTATAGATTTGTTAAATATAGGTCGGTTAGAATTTTATGTAATTATTTCAATTATATTCACTGTTAGCCAAATAAAAAGCGCTCGTTGCGTGGCTTACTTGTGTTCTTAGCATATCATCTTGGTTAAGCAACACTACCCGGTCACTACTTGGATGGGTGACCGTTTAGTAGTATTTAGATTTGAGCGCTTCTGTCTTCGGAAGGCACGTTAAAATGTTGGTCCCGGATACGCAGTCGTTTAGCCCTGTCGAAGGCCTTCGAGGGTTGCTCTTAATTTTCCTGGGATCCCTTCAGCAGATCCTGACTATACAATACTAGCTGACCCGCTCGCAACTTCGTTTACGTTTATACAATTTTTTTACGTATGTCCTTTCATGTAAAATGTTTCCCAAGCCCAGTAATTCGACAGGGAACCCTAAATATGAATGGAATAAAGAGTACCTACATATTACTACATTACCTACCCCGTAATGTAGTAATATGTAGGTACTTGTTCCCGTTCCCGCTCTCACTCCTTTTTTCATTACTATTTCCGTTGGCAACCCGTCGCCAAGTTAACTGCCGGTATAGGTCTGATGAATTTTTATATGCCTAACTCTTGATTATGATTGGTTACCCATACAAACTTTCATCACATAATTCACCCTCTTAAGTTTCATTTTCGCTACAAAAAGCAGCAAGTCCTTCTCCAAGGTTCCACCCATGGTTCAGCGCTTTAAAGGTGTTTATTTATTTTTGTTAGTCTCTGTGAAAAATCTCAAGTCTTTATGTAAAAAAAAACTTGCTGTCCCCGTGGTGTTCAAATATCCAAGAACAAATTAATGAATGAAATTGAAATTTCAAATTCTAATCCGATTTAAATAAAAAAAGTTATTTGACATTCCAATTATAAAGAGTATCGCATTGAACGAAGCTTTTAAGGCTCCCCCACACAGGTGTGTTATTATCGGCGATAATATCGCATGCGTTATTGCGATAATGCGTCCCAATTCCTTGCACATAATTGCGTTATCGCAGCAGTATTTTCGCGGCTTTTTAGCCGTCCTAAAACTTTATGTACTAAAATTCTACAGATCTCACACTACGCGCAACTATCAAAGGCATTGAAAATGTAATTTAGAAATAAAGCATTCGATAAAATTTTACTTTATTGTGCTGACGAAAAAGTGAACGGAGCGCATAGTGGCTTCGCGCGTAAAGGCCCTTCTACTGCCTACAGTTTTTGTCCGTCTGCCTCCTAAGGTGGCTCAAACTGTAGCTTAATTAAATCTAGAGACTTACTTTTTTCTGCTTCTTGAAAAGCGAGCTCAAAAAATGTAATTGGGAAATTCTCGATCCTGCGAAAATTGTTGAATATTGACAAATTTTGGAAAATCTCAAAAAGATACCACCCGATTTTGTAAATTCAAATTACACTTTAAAGCCGGCAGGTGCAAACATTAACATAATTGTGGCCGATCACTTTATTAACCTACACATCTTTTTTTAATGCATGTGACGAATTTACTTTCAATGTATATTGTGACCGATCACTTTATTAACCTACACATCTTTTTTTAATGCATGTGACGAATTTACTTTCAATGTATGGAGTTTCGAAAATGTGACGAATTCTTTTTGTGGCAAATGTACAACAACCCCTCTCATATCTGTAAAACTACAGGCAAATGTCAGAATTTCATGAATCGGGGCACTATACTCGATCAGAAAAACTTAAACATTTTCAATATTTGCACATGCGATATTGCGATATATTCTGTTATATTGTCTGATATTATCACCGATAATAACGTACCTATGCCCACGCACCTGTATGTAGGAGCCTTTATGTGAGAACAACGTTTTTTGAATAAATTTGGAATGAGTTTCCAAACACGACAGTGTCAAAATAAAATGACATAACATGTGTCACTAAGGAGTATTGATATTAACTTCGATGCAAATGACCTCTAAAATAACTTTCTACCCCTTTTTAACCCCGTTAGGCAATAAATTTCAATAATATACGAAACACGTGTTTCATCAATTTTGTTAAAGAATGTTTATGCAAAATTTGAAGTAGATTGGACCAAGGAATCACGTTGTTCCATGCAAACTTTGCCCACGTTTTTCACCTCTTTAGGGGTAGAATCTCGGAAAACCCTATCTTATCGGATACCTACGTCATCTAAAGAACACGCCCTCTAAGTTTCAGGTCTCTACGATCAGCGGTTTAGGCTGTGCGTTGATCCGTCAGTCATTCTGGACAAAGGATTTTATATGTATAGATTTCCCTCCATTAAGGTATTTTTTTCAAAAACCTGGTATGCAATCTTTTATTATTTAATATTCAAAGTGTTCTGACGAAGTTTCAAGAAAACCACACCACGCTTTAAGATTTTCCCATACAAACTATACCACCCCATTGCAACCCCCTCGAGGCCTATTTCAAATTTTCAACGACACCAATCTTCATTGATTGTATGGAACAATACATGTCCCAGGTTTCTAGTTTCTAAGTTCATGGAATACGATTTTTCATACAAACGTTTTTACCCTTTTTCACCCTCTTAGGGGTTGAATTTCCAAAAACCGTTTCTTAGTGAGCGCTCACACTCTTTAAAGACTACCTGTACCAAATTTCAAACCTCTAGGCCCTGTAGTTTCTGAGATTTCGTGATGAGTGTGTCAGTGAGTGAGTGAGGATAGTTCTCTTTTATATATATAGATTCATTCGGTTTGAAACTTTGCACAAATATTTGTCACTACATAATGGATAAGGATCTGCCTCTTAAATGGGATACAGTGGGGGTGTTGTAAGGGAACTTTCAAACGCATCGTTCGGTTGGTTATTTTAAATATTTTTCACTACTGACGGTTTCATTGTATGCCCTTTAAAAGTTAATAGTTTCCTCTTAAACGGGGTGCATTGGGGTGTTATATGGAAACTTTAAAACTTTTAGAGACTTCCTTTGATAATTTTGAAACCTGGTATAAATATTGTTCACTACCAGATGGTTGAGGATAGATCCCTTCAATGGGGTGAAATGGGTTGTTAGAAAGAAATTTTGGAACGCGTCGTTTGATTCGTATCAAACATAATACAAATAAATATTCCTCACTACAGATGGTTAAGGACCTACCTGTTATGGGGTGTTGTAAGGGAACTTTAAACGCATCCTTCTATTAATTTTAATTTTTCTTTTTTGGCATTAGTCATGCATGTTTGTATCAAGTAGATACGGTGATGTGATAGCATATATATTGTGTGGCGTTGAGACGGCTTACTTTTATCAAAGATTAAAGGATTAAGGAAGATGCGTACTAAACACGAGTTCATTCCTGACCTTAGTGCCGTTGTTATATATTGTTTTTTATAATTATAAAAGAAAAGTATTAGTAGCATTTCAACGTCGTGGTTATGAGGTAGGCATGTCTACGCTTGCATCACATTAATATTATAAATATGAAACAACACGACAACACCAATATATATCAGTTCACTGCTTGACATAAATAATATGTCAAGCAAAAATAAATAGCAGTAGAAATCTACCCTGATAAGAAAGGGGACATGCCCATAATCCCCATGGCTTCTCGCACCGCAGGCGTCGCTGCAGTCTGCGGCGCGGCGCGGGGCGGTCTGAAAATTTAGCTATGGCGCTGTTATTCTAGGTGTTTTTTTTATGTATACTAAGTAAGCCAAGCAGTGTTTCTTGCCTATTCTTGTATGTTTGGTTTCATCTATAATTTTTTTTTTTTTGGTTACTTTAAAAAAATTACGATTTAAAGCGTTTGTAAATAAATAAAATGCCGTCATTTTTATTTAAAAAATATATGTAGTATATCAATCAATCATGTGGTTCCCATAATACAAGCTCAGCTTAGTTTGAAAAAGTTTGGGCTACATGATTCTGTATGATAACGTAATTTATTTATTTATCCCTGCCATCATACCCTACCGTCGCGTTGGTGGTGGCAATTACTGTTCTTAACAGAATAATGTATACCAAATATTTGAATACATCATAATTGCCTTCTTATCCCACTTTAGATGAGGCCATTATATCAGCCCAACTCTGCATGCACTCTCATATCCTCTTTCACACAATCCATACATCTCTTCTTCGGCCTGCCTCTACTCGTGCATCCAGTCTTATTCATACTGATTACGCTTTTAGTCACAGGGAACACACCAACTCAATAAATAATTCCACTAAAGTACAAAGGCAAAACATTCCTAAAATAACACCGTGACAAACCTAATAGATTCCTGAAAAAGTATCTCGACGTGTGTCAACCCGAGTGACATGACAACCTAGTATTCCATTACCAAGTTTATGAATAAAAAACACTATCCTGCCGCATAGGAAGGGGCAAAAACTACCCTCTTATCCGATAACAGGCGCATTACGGAGGTCGCAAAATCAAATAGCTAGAAATGCGGCGCGGACAGAGATATTGACTTTTATAGAAACGCTATCTATGCCTTTAACAAACTTTATAAAATGAAGGTTTGTGTGTTTGTTCGTTCGTTTGTCTTTTATATGTTCCGTACCTAAAGGATAAAAACGGGACCTTGTTACTAAGATTCCAATGTCTGTCTGTCTGTCACCAGACAGTATCTCATGAATCCTGATAGCTAGACAGATGATGTATTTCTATGAAATTCACGTTTTGTATGGAGAATTTCAAGAAAATCGATTTCTTCATACATACATTTTTGTATTTTTTTTCTGCAACTATTAACCCTATTCTTTTAAAATGTTGTGTGTATGATTAGACAACAATGTAAAAAGTATGCGAAGTATTATGTCAAAAAGAAAACTAACACATAAAAAATGCTACGAATTTATGTAACGAAAATGGCAACACGTGAATTGGACTGTTTTAAAGTTTTATTTTTTTGCGTATAAACTTCGTCAAAAATAGTATTTTATTGAATTTTCAATCTTTGCAATAATGCTACGTTCAGAAAATAAACTAATTTTGTTTATGACTGTCAAATGTAAAAAAAATGTGCAAAATGAAACAGTAAGGAAAAACGACAATTTCATAGGTAAAGACCTAATATAACTATTAATTAAAGCTAGGTAAAGTTAGGAAGTCCTAACTACTTTTTGCTTACAACTTGCATAAATCAAGATATATACAAGTTTTTCATCTATAAAATAAATAAGTTTGAATCTTACAATTATAACAATTGTTTTTTGAAGACCTCTGTGGCGCAGTAGGCGAAAGCCCGGCTGAGACGTAGATGGTTGCGGGTCGGATTTCCGTCGCTAGACAAAAGTTTATATAATCTGCAAATATTTGGGTCTGGCTGTTTTCTATTTATAAATATGTATTTATTTACAAAAACAACAAATATAAGTACTTGTAGTTTATCAGTCATGTGAATTCCAAAATACAAACTCTGCTTAGTTTGGTTCTATACCTATGATGCTGTGTGAAGGTGTCCAGATTTTTTGTATTTATTATTGTTCTTGTGAAGGAAGAAGAAACATTAGAAATCTTTATTTATAATCTGTATTAATAGATAGGATTGCGTTTTAGGAGTCATCAAGTATGGTCCTCTTTGCGACCATTCTTTCACTTAACAAATCTTAGGATATTCTACCTGGACTAAAACCTCTTATTGGAATTATCCGTTGGGCCGTAGAATTGGTCCCTGGCCTAACGCCAGCCGCTATCCGAAGGCTTTGCATAGGAAGATTAGAATAATGTAGTGGCCAGCGTAAAATATTACAGGCTAATAAATGTAGGAAGGACTGGACGGTTCTGAAACCCGAGCTGGACATTATTTAAGTATTAGCTCTAAAGTACATCTACACTATAATATTATAAAGAGGAAAAATTTGTATATTTGTGTATGTATGTTTGTAATGAATAAACTCAAAAATACTGTGCCGATTTCAAAACTTCTTTTACCATAGGAGTTTTCTATATATGATATGTATGTATTTACAAAAAAAATTACCTAAGTAGTTTATCAGTCGTGTGGCATTCGATAGTCATGTGGTTACCATAATATAAGCTCCGCTTAGTTTGGGGCTACATGATGCTGTCATAGTTTCCAGAATTATTTATGTTATTGTATTTCTGAAGGGAACACACACCCTCATATACCCACTCGTCCTCACACTTACACTCACACTAATTCATAACTTGACAGCATGGGCTATCACTGTGATAACCACACTCATATGAGACTGGGGAAACATGATAGCCCACAATTACTCACATACACCACACCCTAACCACCCTAACACCTAACGTAATAAAATATATAAAATTATAACCGACAATCACATACACCTAACCCTCTCTCATTAACACACACTAACGCAACACAAATATTTCAAAGGATAACCCAAAGTTACTCACGTACACCACACTCTCTCGCACTCACTCATATACTAACGTAACGCAAATATATCAGTCAACACATTCTCAAATTATTTTTCATTTTTTATTTTGTTTATACGTACAATAGTAGATTGTTTTACAAGGGACTAAACCATCCCATTATATACGAGGTTGTTATACTCCCGAGCTTAGCGAGGGAGGATGACAAGACCGAGTTATAATGGGTGGTTTTGGCCCGAGTAAAACACTCTACTTTTCACTTCGATTGCGAGAAAATAAAACAATTCCAAATTAGTCAATTTTCAGAAATTTTATTAAAAATTAAATGTGCAGTTAGAGCAATTTTGAATGTTTAGTGATATGTTTTTCCCGGGAAATTTTATTTCGGTTCTCTGTGATTGGGATGTGATAATATTTTGAGTTGATTGTTGTGGAGTAAAAGTTGGAGAGACTCGAATCATGCTTGAGTTTCCTGCATTATTAAGATCTGAGTGCGGCTTCAGCTGAGTTGACATATTCATCCAATCCCGCGATGTAGATGCTTGGGGTTCTGTAATGTTTGGTAGAATATTGATTCCTTCCATAATCCGCTGCGTGACGTGATACTTGTTTTGTATAGAGTCCTCTATATAACCTTCAGCCACTTGATCGGACCTCCATCCACCGTGGCGTTTTAATGTCGTTATATTCGCACCAGAGTCCGCCAACAGAGTCGCGGATGTTCTGCGGAAACAATGGCCCGTGTAGAGTTCCGGATTTGGTAAATTTAGATAAGTGGCAATATCTTTAGGCATGTTACCAAATTTATTTTTGCCTATGACTTGCCTTGTGCATTTACCATTTTGATAATTTAGAAAAAATCTTCTCGTTGAAACATTAGTGGGACGTAACTCCTGATAGGCTTTAACTATATTAAGGTATTCTCCACTGATGACAAATTTACGCTCTTTGTTTGTTTTCGTGTTCGGCAGACTCACAGCTTGTAGGTTTGTATCCGTTTCTACGTCTTCTAGCGTTATATTGGCAAGCTCTATTCCTCTGCATGCACCGCTGATTCCATAAATTAAAGCAACCTGTTGAACAAAAAAATAAGTGTGTTAATAATCGTAATAACCTAGGTACATAATTTAGGTATGTAGGTAGGTATCTATTTATTTAGTTTGAGTAGAGTACATAAGTAGGTTACCTTTGTTGCCAAGTATTGTTTATTTGGAGCGTTATTTAAAAATGTTTCGATTTCTTGTGTCGTCAAGACTTTAGATTTTTTTGCCTTGTATCCAGTGGACAATTTCTTCAGTAAAGCCGTTAAATTTACATATTTTTTAATATCGACGTCGTGTCTCGTTTTTAAGGTCATTCTTAACATTGAATATGTGCTCCAAAGAGTCGACGATTTGAATTTTTTCGATAATTCATCAAAATAAGTGAGAAAAACCCCTTCTGTAAAAGAATCCACACGTTTCTCATCTCTCCATTTCATAAAATTTTCGTAACTCTTTAAATATATTTCACGTGATTTTGTCGGCAACAGATTCATAATTATTTCTTTGCCCTTTTCTTCCATTTGCATATTAGCATCTTCACTATCACTTGATGACATTTTTCACGTTCACAATTTGAAAGTTAAAGTCAGGAAGTTAAACGTAAAAGTTTGTGATTTGGAATGAAGAAAATTCTAGAGATTTAGCGCCAATACCATCTTTTTTTTTAAATCTCTATACCTTCAATAACCCTCAACGAAACAGTTCGCATTCTACCGTGAAGGGAAGAATCAACCTTCATAAAACATCACCAAGACGGTTCTATTTTCAAAAAAAAAGATTGACGGAGCACCAAGAAGTCGAGTTTTTATATGAGAGAACGAATGCTTTGTACGGGCTGATGATTTTAGACAAAAATTAAAAAGAAAAAAAACTTTTTAGCCCTAGGTATTAAACTCGAGTTTTAGGCCCGCTAAGCTACACTATTATGATACACTTTTTGAGCAAGAGAAGTGAAAAAATTGTTTTTATAGGTGTACCTATAAGTCGCGTCATGTAAAAATAACGGTTACCGGTATTTACCCGTGCGCAAATACACCCCTTCCAACTCTTCCAGCGTTCTTTTTACGTGGCGCGTACTATACGTACGAATATTTTAATGTATTATAACAGTAAATTAGATAAGTATCTATGAGTATCTTAACGTTATAATACTCGTTCGTACTTATGTATCTGAATTTTTATTATTCTTCTTCTTCGTTTGAGCTAGAGACCAACAGAGTTTTAGGCCGTTTAATTTAATTTTTATATTATTTTTTTTATTAAAAGACCACGTAAAATTAATAATTTACCAAGAAATGTGAAGGAACTGACTCATGAGTCATGAAATACAGCTAACGCTAGTTCAGGAGCCAGGGCTTCAACCCTATGTATTTATGTTGGTTATTTCATTAAAAACATTAATTTGTACTAAGGTACTACATAGCATAAAACAAAGTCACTTCCCGCTGTCTGTCTGTCTCTATAGATATTTAAAACTACGCAACGGCTTTTCATGCGCAGTTTTTTACTAGATAGAGTGATTCAAGAGGAAGGTTTTTATGTATAATTTGCACCCGTGCAAAGCCGGGGCGGGGCACTAGTTTATGTATATAGCATACAGATCCAATGGCTAAAGAAGTAATTAACTTATTTATAACAGGTACTGAACGCGGTCCAAGAAGGCGAGGAGCAAAACGTCTCTAGACCTATCTCCAGAATGGTGGCCCTGCTTGCTGATGATGCAAGCTTGAAGCCGACACCTGATCACAGGTTTTACATCTCATATGACATGAGGCTGAAGAACAATACCCACTTCCACAGGCTGCCTTATTATGGTATTTCTGACAAAAGTAAGTTTTTTTTGCATTAAGCTTATCTTCGTTGACGACCTGTGTCGCAGTGACGCCCGCCTGAGATTGAGGTTGGGGCTTGATTCTCGCCGCGAGACAATTTTTGTATGTTCTGCAAATATTTATCTCTGGTCTGGGTGTTTCATGTTTATCATGTATGTATTTACAAACAATATTTATTTAAGTTGTATATAATCGTGGTTCCGATAGTACAAGCTCTGCTTGGCTTGGGGCTATATGGTACTATGTGACGGTGTCAGCATTGTACGCAAATTTTAATAACATTGACACAATTTCTAATTTGAGAACACTTAAAAAGTGCAAAAGTATATTCCACGTATTTTCTCAACTTCAAAAATAGGCTTCGAAATTAGGTAGGTATAAGGCGAGATACAGCATGATCTCCGAATTTATTATGACGGTGAACAACTGTGTTCACACGTGGGTCAATAACAACAACAATACCAGCCTAATAATAGTTGCTTGTCAGTAGTACCTTAAAATATAAGTATGATCAATAATCAACAATCAACAAAAACGACACTATTACTTAGTTTTTAATTTTTATTGTTTTGATTAACTCAACCAAATTTTTATAATAAGAGTAATTAGCGCAAGCCGTTCTAGTTATTACGTCAATAAAGAATAAACAATTACCATTTTGTATACATATAAGCAAAGTTAGGTTATACTAGTGATGCTTAAGGTTCTACCTACACAAAGTACCACAAATAAGAAATATCTATTATCATTATCAATTGTATAGAGCCCTTTTTGCTCGCCTAACATATTACAATGACTTAACAACGAAGTTGTTTGTTCACAGTTAAGGAAGAAGATTGGCTTTACACTCCTCAATTGAACCACATCAGCATGAAGCTGCCCAAGAGCCCTCTGCTGGTCACCCGACCCACTGAAGGCTTCTGCAACGAGAATACCATCCCAGCCTCCTGCAAAAGCGAATACTGTCAATGCCCTCACGTACTGACTGTCAAACTAAATTCCGTAGTTGAAGTCGTCATTATTGATGAAGGAACAGCCGACACCAACCACCCTTTCCACCTACACGGACACAGTTTCAGGGTCATCGGCCAGAGAAAAGTCGATAATACAACCACAATTGAAAAAATAAGGGATATGGACCGAAAAAAACAGATTAAGCGGAATCTGACGAAAGCTCCATTGAAAGACACGGTCACTATCCCCGATGGCGGGTACACGATCATACGGTTCCTAGCTGACAACCCTGGGTATTGGCTGTTCCATTGCCATATCGAGTTCCACGCTGAAATAGGGATGGCGCTGGTGTTCAAAGTAGGCGAGCATAAGGATATGAAGCCTGTGCCTAAAGGCTTCCCACAGTGCGGGGATTTTAAAGGCAAATGAATAAGTTTAGTTTTTTTATTATGAATCGTTTTCGTTTTTCACTTTAGTTAGATAGTAAAATAGGTTCCTTATTTTGTATAGAATAATTATTTTTCTGGTTAATAAAAAAAGTATAGTTCAACAACATCACCTACCCATGGTGCAACAACCATGGGTAGGTGAGGTTGTCTTGCGTTCCGAAAATGGAGATTGGAATCCCTTTCAAAACAAAACTTTCACATTTTAATAACTCTATTTCATTATAGTTTGTATTATTACCATTATTATTATACGAGTTAGTACTCAATGAGCGGAACAAATTATTGAATTCCTACGTAATAATGTTATTAAGTAAATAGTTGATAAATTTATTTCATCTTTGCTGGCCAGAGAATGAGAAATTGAGCGTCATTGTATTTAATTTATTAAAATGTTTTAAATTAATATTTTGATTTTTTATTTATTTCAAAGTACTCATTCATTTTTCTTAGTTAAAGCTAACATGTTACACATTGGTGTTTAAACAACCCCTCCACTTTGCCATTCCGATCAGAGGCCGTATTTAGTAACTCAGTTGGACAGCGCCAGTAAGTGTAAGTACGATTGACACTTACCGCCACACGTCGCGTCGGAGAGCATTTTATAACATCTTCTTCATTCTTTTGCTTAGTTTTTCATATAAAATTAAGGGTATCGTATTGATCATATATGATACCTAGTTTCCTCGGAAAACCAGCGCTGCTACGCTCGTGGATCAGCATTAAGCCGAGAGGAGACCTAATTTGGCTCACGTTTAGTATATATAAAATCAGTTCCACAGCATGAGGATTTTAGGGATGGGTAGGCACGCGGACGGGTTTGTTTATCTATCAATGTTTAGGCTACTATCCGCTAGCCTACCCAAACCCCCTATTTGTGTTGTTCTCTGTTTTATAATTATCCTGTTGTGTTGTTCCATTACCTATCTTGTTTGTGCTGTAAATAACAGTGTTGTGTTAATGTTGTGTTAATATGTGCCTAATAAATACTTTATTTATCTATATATCATATAATCATATTCTGTTGCACACGTTGCGTGTGTGGGTTCAGTTTTATCTTACCTTAAGGATCAATGCATTCACTATATGTGTTATTCCAGTCACAAACTATGAATATCTTTCAAGTTTTATCCAAATCCGTTCAGCCGTTACAGAGTTGAATAGGCATACTCAAACGCACACACGCACACAAACTTAATATTAGTGTAATGTGTTTGGACTGTTGTAAGTAACCACAATATTTGCGCATCTGACCTATATTTGTCAACATCAATCTAATCGAAGAGGAATCTATATAAAATTGGGTAAACATACAACCAGACAATCTTCTAACGGTTCTAACGGAGATTACGAAATCTTCAAAAAGATGTAAATATAAAGAATGCTTTCATGCCCCCGTAAAAGGAATCCAAATTGAAAAGTGGTACCTCTCCGAAGCAATTTCCTCTCACCTTGCTATAAAAAACAGATCAGTATCATAATAAATACGGACAAGTGCGAGTTATACTGAGTTTCAAGAATTCCTTTAGTATTTAATCAGTAGTAGATTAAATTTTATACTCGAGCGGTTTCACAAGCGCACTTTCTACAACAGCTATTTTTTGGAAATTAATTAATTGACACGGGTGAGGTTACAATAATTCGCACTATGCTGAAAATTGGTACGAATGTTAGGAACACCATTTTAGATTAAATGTTTAAAGTCCTCGTCGATCCAACGTCTGCAATTTTTTTTTATCAAGGTCACTACATTATAATATTCACTAAACTATAACTGTGACCTGGTATCTAATTCGTTTTGTAGAGGTGGGAAATTCTAAATTACATTAAGCAGTTTGTAGTAGATACATACAGACAGACTTATAATAATTATAAGTATTTTATTTATTTATTTTATTTTATTTTACAAAAGGAAAACTTACAGCTATGATTAGATAATATGATTTTTGCTTATGATAACATGCATAATAGATGCATGATACGCTACTGAGGGATAATGACAAGTTTCCACATCTAAGCGTCTAAACACACTATGCCGAAAATTACGCGACGTAAGTTCCGCAGCTGATTTTGACAAGTTCGTCTGTACGCCATAACGCAACGTAATTTCAGCATAATATGTCATCTGGAATTCAAATAGCATTGCAGGCATAATCATGCTGAACTACGTCGCGTAATTTCTGCTATAGTGTGTTTTGCTGCTAAGGTAGGTATTTAGTCAAACAATTATTTAAAAAATCTTTTACACAACGACAAAGGGAATTATATAAATAGGTCATAGAACACACAATTAGTTAAATTAAATTTAGAATTTAAAGATTGTGATTAATAGGATATAACCTGGCTAAGAGCCTTTCCAGATGGGCGCTTTACTCGCGCAAGTTGCTCGCACGAGTGACATGCGTATCCAACCAGGCTAGCTGAATGTCACGTGTAATGTGAAGTGCGTGCATATACCACGTCACTTTCAGCGAGCCTCATTGGATACGCATGTCATTCGCGCGACCAACTAGCGCTAGCAAATCGCTCATTTGGGATGGCTCTAACACATAGGTGATCGGCTAATTATAAAATATACTGCATAATAGGTAAAATAATAGTTAAGTCTAAGGACAATTTATTATTAAGAATACTTACGCTTTAATTTATACACGCATTATGTATAATAATGCGTTCTGCCTATTTCAATTTTAATACAATTCAATTTATTTATTTACTTTGATTAACACGGATAAAACGGCCAATTAAATAAAAAAAGCTAAAAAAGTCACAAAAACTACAATAAAATATAATATTAAATTAACAATTATTCAGCCAAAAATTAATAAATTAATTACGTCCCACATTATTTTTATTTTTATAATAATTTAAGACACAGTCATACATACCGCTCACAAAACTTGAGGAATTCCGAACTAATTACCGCAAATCCATCCGCAAATATGTCACAGTGAGGACTAGCGTTCAGGAGAGCGTTGAGCGCGATGAAGATGCCTGGGATAGGTGTCGCGGCTTGCGCCGCAGTTCGACACGGCAAACAACATATGTTTCCTCCCCCGACAATAGTTATTCGGGACAAAGAAAAAACACAACTACAACAACACTATACAACTATAGTTTGTATTAACACGCGGTACATACAGCATATTTTCTAAAGGCTCTGCTCATGCGTAATCCCACTAGCTTTAGTAACTCAGGACAGTCCACTTTTCCATTCGCTTTGTTGAAAAGGAAGATATAGACGGATGTAAATTGATTTTACTGAATCCTACTTCCTCTATCCCAATAAGTACCTAGTTAGGAAGTCATTCAGAATTTATGGGCTTGGCAGAATTGGCGAGCATTGCCAAAAAGGGTCAGCACAGTGTATATTCACATCAACTGGTTTCTGAAAATGCATAATGGTCCATTTCTGCCACGAAAGCGGTCAAGGCTGACATCTTGCAATATTTTGTATTTTATTGTTACGGAACCCTAGAAAGAGATCTTATTACAAAAATAGATCACAACAAAAACATCTCCAGGGAACTTAGCCAATTAAGATAGCGGAGACTTAAATCAAGTCACAAAGAGAAAGGGAGTGATAAATAGAGAGATGGTTTAGGGCGAAGGAGAAAAATAGGCGCAGTTCTCTCGAAGTAAAGGAGCAAGCTATAGAAGGCTCTTTTTTACAATATTATGTTTATATATTTGGATGTCTGATTGAGTTACGTTTAAATCTGAGCAAGGATGCTTCGGAAGGCACGTTAATACCTCAGCTCGAGCAACGGGGTATGCTGAAAAACATCCCTGTTTAGACTGTGCTTGCGTCGAGTAGTGCTTGTTAAATTGTTACGTGGCGTCCTACCTACGTGAGCGCGAACAAACAGTTCAAAACTATTGATGTGTCCTACTTGACCAAACGCACGCTAGGTGTGAAGCGGCGCGGCGCGAATTGACGCGAACGCGATCAGGGTGCCTAGTGCGAGTTTTTTATCAGCTCGATCACGTTACGTTTACGCAAATTTACATGGAATCTAGGTAGCGCCATCTAGTGACAGACGCCCTCTCGTCTGTTGAATGCCTATATAGGCAACCCCCTTGGGGCTGTTGGTTGCCCATAAGGATAAGTCGGTACCTGCCCGGTTTTTATCCTCTGTTGCTAGAAATTGTGTCACATTTATTATATTATATTTTTATTTATTATATTTCATATTAGTAGAATCTAGACAGACAGGGCTTCAAAATAAAGCATAAATCACCTTCCACATCGGTACCATTCGATTTTTATGACGATAATAGTTTATGGTTCGCGGCATTCCGCAAAATGGCCGCCATACTGCCATACTGTCAAAATCACCTTTTTTTTTAGATAATTGTGAACTTTAAATAAATATAGGTAATTTGTGTTGGCTTTTTGGCTTTAATGTAAAGCTAATGAATAGAATATTAAAATAAAAATGTTAATTTTCTCAAAAAGGGTTTCATTTTTGAATTATCATCGTGTTTTTGCAAAAAAGCGGGGTTTTTTTTTCGTTTTAAAAAAAATAATATAAAAATTCTGCGTGTAGGAAGTTAGATTTAAGTACTAGATTACATTTAAAACCATGTAAAATTACAAAAAAATAAATAAAATTAATAGTGTTAGAGAAAAAAACTAAAAATAATGACCTTGACCTTGCGCGACCTTGCGCGCGCGGTTGCCTGGCAGTGGTGGCCGGCCATTTTGAACGTCCTAACAGATAAGAGGGTAGTACTGACTCCTTTTCATACAAATTTGTGTAAACGCAAACGCGATCGAGCTGGTAAAAAAACACGCACAAGGCACCCAGTTGGATTGATATTTTTGGACGAACTGGAAGCGACGCGATGGCGGAGGGTGCAAGGCGGTTATTTCATAGGACAATTTGCATGGACGCAGGACCGACTCGCAGCGTCGTCAGACGGCATCGTGTTGAATTTGCGTGTCACCGCGTCGGATCACTTCGCAACCGCGATCGCTTTGAATCGCCCACGTAGGACGCCGCGTTAGAGTTTTGTTTGCAAATATCTACACAGCTTTTTGACTTGTTAGGCCATGTCAGAGGCCTTTGGGTATCCTAAAAACCCAAACAACAGAAATGGCCCCTAGCTCATAAAAAGAATGAGAAGAAGCTGATTTTTCTTTGACTTGATGATGATTGTAGCTCCGCTGAAACCCGTCGAGTTTTTTTCGCGCTGTGTGGCTGTAACATCGCCGGGTTTTGTGTGTAGACTCTTTAACAGTTAGGGGCAGGCCCTATCTGTATGGCGCCGGGCGCGGACCTGGCACGGGTGGTTTCTTATTCCATTCAAATTTCACACAAAATGCATGGAAATAAAGCACAATTTATGATTGACGTGATTAATCACGTTCGATCATAGACATCCCGTGTGTCCTAAATTGTGCTTTATTTCCATTTCCCTTTGAAATTTTAATGGGGCCCGTGCACCCGACAATACCGTGCAATGTGCCCGACGCCATACAGATGTGACCTGAGCCATATATTACATCCACAGGTTGCAAAGCTTAACACGCCACGCGCCCCTTCTAAAGGGCAATATGTAAGTACCTATGTTTTAACAAAATCCTAAATGACATGCTTAATCTGTAAATAAATTCAAAAATGTTGTCAAATGTCATCTCTGTAAACAATTTCTGATTATGTAGATAACAACCAGGTTCATAATAGTGCAGGATCGAAGCAAGTTGCATAATCAAAGGGAGGCGTATGTCCAGCAACGGGTCGATAACGGTTGGAATGATGATGATGATGAAATAACAAAAAATCTTGAGATGAAACTGTCTCCAACTTTCTTAAAACAATGTATTATTTATAAATAACAATTGTAACAAAGACGTACTACAAGAGTTTCTTGCCAATTCACTTTACAAATTGGTGTAAATTAAAAATATTTAAAGAGTACTTTATGTTCCTGCTGAATAAATAAAATTTACTTTTTATTTACTTTTGAAATAAGTTGAATTTTGTAAGAAGTTAAGAATCACGTATTTCTAAGCTTCTAGCTAGAATCAAATTATCTGACTCATCCGTAAGGGTGCCTTTCCACCAGAGATGTGCTATGCAGCTATGCTGCGAGAAGGTAAAAGCTAAGCTACGAAACTTGATGACAGTTTCCACTGATGCTAAGCTGAAGCACTGATGTAGCGGTGCGAGTAAGATGTGCCATAAAGATGCGCCGCCGCAATGTAGCTGCGCGAGAAGATGCGCAGCTCAAGCTATGCGATGTATCTATAGTAGGGAAGCGGCAAGGGCGCAGGCATCCATAGCATGCATCTTTCCATTTAAAAAAACATATCTTAGTTGAATCCGTTTCCACCAGTGCTAAGCTATGTGTACCAATGAATATGATTGTTGGATATCAAACGCATCTATAGCAACGTAGCATAGCACATCTCTGGCGGAAAAGCAGCCTTAGGTCGCTTATTTTTGTATGCATAGTACATAGTATGTCAATATTGCTTATGTCTACTATAGTTTTTATCATCTTGCTTTTATCACTCTTAGAACACGATGGAGCATTGGGGTAAATGGGAAAAAAATAGGCTGCGTTACCACCTATCTGAGATCGCCGTGTTACCTTAACAAGATAAGGCTGGTATCACACCCGTCAGTACCGTTTCTACCGGATGAAAAACTTACTTATATAAGTAAGGAATCGCTTTAATAGGATAAATAGGTTTGGGCTGCTATATTTTGTTTTTTTTTCTTTATTTTATTTTTGTTGGTGAGCTTATAGCTAGGTATCAAAAATTTTAAGAAACTTTACAAAAACGACATTAACATAAAGCAAATTAATTTTTTTCACAGATTGATACTAGTAAATATAAAATTCTAGTTTGATGGAGTACCTAAGCTTATAGCAATTCTCTCAGCCTTGTCGGCCATACCCAAAAGAAATCTCTTTATCTTACCTTTTCCACCTTTATCATGCACATCGCCAAGGAGTGGAACGCTCTACCCGAGTATGGGTTTCCCGGTAATTACATTGAGGGGGTGTCTTCAAGGCACGAGTGCACAGGTTTCTTCTAGGTAAGCATGCCCCATCGTAGACTGCATCCTCGTTTACTATCAGTGAAATGTGGTTAAACGCAAGCCTATTCAATCTATATACTTAAAAAAGAAAGTCGTGTTAGTTACACTATTTAAAACTCAAGAAAGGCTAAACCAATTTGTCTGAAAATTGGTGGGGAGATAGCTTAAAATAGGATACTTTTTGTCCCTTTAGGTAGGGTAGGGTAGTTGTTGTTGTTGTTGTTATTGTTATTGTTGTTTTATCCTCATTGATTGCTTTTTCCATTTCGACCATCCTTGATACAGGTCAACGTCTGTTGGGTCAGCTAGTAAAGATATATAAAAAATACATGAACAATACGTGTGGGGCTGACTAAGCCACATATACCCTCTCACACCATGGTGTCTCCTGTTTCCCAGACTTTTAAGAGACTGTGCAGACATAATGAGTTTTTTTGTTCCTGAATGTCCCCCTAAGAAAACACAGAAGGGGAGCAAATGGGAATGCTTCTGCAAAAATTATTTAGCTAAGAAATAAATCAGTGTCTTTTGCTCTAAAATGTCTCCATATTTTCTATTTCAAACATCTTGCTTTAACGAGGCTAATTAATTTGTCAGTTTATTTATTACTTGAAGACGGAGTTTTCCAGTATTTTGTGAAGGAAAATAAAATATTTGTAGAAATTGAAAACTTTCTAGGGAATACTGAGCTTTTTATTTATAGTATTTTATTGGCTTCTTTTATAATAAATAATAGTGAAAAATCTTTGAAAATTACTCAATAATTATGTTGGTTCTGACAAAAGACATAAATAGGTAGGCACGTTGTTTCTTTTTTATATAATAGCATTTTATTAAGAAAATAATACGTTGGCAACCAGGTACTGGGACTGTCCGTGGTACTGTGGTGTTGCGCAGATATATGGTGGCGGGTAACGTTTCCAAAGCAGACATCGAAGATAGAGCGAAGATCAAGAAAATTTGTGGGAATCACCTTGAGGGATGTACAGCCAGGAAAGAATCTGCACTTAAATAATATAATATAAAAAGAGGTTTTTTTTTGTGTGTGTGTATGTTTGTAATGAATAAACTCAAAAACCACTGTGCCGATTTCATAAATTCTTTCACCATTGGAAAGCTACATTCACCCTGAGTAACATAAACTATATTTATTGCTAGAAACGATTAGGGATCCTTACTAAAAATTAAGTAACGTAAAAAAAGTGCCCTACGGGATGGGCCGCAAGTTAAGGTAGAAGTCGATAAATAAAAACATACTTCTAACGTTTTCTGTTTAGTCCTCAGCGAAGCGACACGTCTGCGGAGTTCTGGGTCGTGGATTTGTAGCGACGTCGAAGGTGGATAGTGAGTCAATCATGTCCTGAGGATGCCTTATGGGAAAGGTGACACATTGTCGATTTTCTATTGGGATTTTCTAGTGTATTTGTATGTGGTTGAGCTAATTACAGGTTAACGTTTTATTTCGTGAAAGGGTAAGTAGACAGTTGTATTTAATAATTGCTTGTTTGTTTGTTCTTTCTTTGATTTTCATGTGACTGTGGGTGGGAAGGGCGATGCACACATATGCATTTTGTTGAACTCGTCACAAAATGTTAGCTAAATTTGTACTAAATATTTTCTCTTTTTATTTTGTAGTAACGTTTTCTTTAGCATTTAAAATGAAAAGCTCTACACAATAATAAATTACCTACCGTTTGGTTATTTAGGTAGGCAACCTATTTTTATGACCCTAGGATTACCTGAAAAAACGATATTTCTTGTACCAAAAGCGAGACCCTTACAACGTCGTAAATTATACATCTCTTAGGATTAAGCGATTTCATTTTCACGTTTAAGGAAGGTTTGAATTAGTGTGTGCTAGAAATGGTTTGGTGTAAAGGGTTCCAACTCAAAACTCTGGAACCCAAGCCAACCTCACCTGCACGTGGTGCACCCCGCAAACTATCAAACGGGGCTCTGGCGGCTGGCTGATTGCGGCATAGCGTAGTCTAACACTGGCACAACTAAATCCCCTGGCCGCTGATGGGCAGTAAAAAGATGTAAGCTTTTATAATATCCCAAAATGTTCTGTCTTAGTTCTTTTTTTAGGCTGGTGAACCCACGACGTTCCTATAAATACCGCTGCGTTATCATCGGCGCTACCGAGCAACTCCTCGCCTTCATGTAATTTTCGGACAGTTGATTTCCACTTATGTGTGGACTAACATTTTAAATACAAAATAACAATGTAGTTCCAGACCTGGAATAGCACTTAGGTAAGTTTAATACGTAAACGAAGTTAGTAAGTTAGGGCCTTACTAAAAAAAACTGTCAAAACATAAACAATGTTTACACTATTGTCATCTCTTACTGTTGGATATTGACAAACAGTAACAGGGACAACTTCAAGCAATGGCTAAATTTAAGTAGCATTCAAAAGTAAGGGGGTTAGTATCTACATTATAAATAGGTATACTGTCGCTCTGTCATAGCGTCTCTGCCGTTGCGTTACTGCTGCTGTCGCCGAATAATTGCTCTGTGCTGAAAACCTACCTTTAGCCATTGTAGAAAATATACAGTTTTTTCAATAAATAAGTTCACACCGAGACCCAGTTCACGCAGATTAACACACGTTTTTTGCGGGATAAATCTTCCGCCTAAATAGTGGCGCATATTGAGCAGAACCGTTTAGGTACATTGCGTAGAAATGTTCAAATGTCGTTTGGGGACCAAATAGCTAAATAGCTACACTGCTCACAACACCGATGGATAAAAATATACTGTTACTATTGATCTCTCGAACTTATTTAAGCCGTGATCTCACCTGTAAAAGGCCCTAACTGAAAACCAGCGCAGCATCTGAGTATTGTCTCTTATGCTGCCTATGCTGAGTAAGGGTCCTTTACCCAGTGTTTAAGTGCATTTCTTATAACTAGGTACCTTATTTTAAGATTTTTGTAATTAAAGTTAAGCACACATAACCTATATAGTTACCTAGATACTCACATAGTTTTTTGATTTGTATGAAATAAAAATATACTTAACTTTTATCTTTAAACCTAAGCCTAAACCTTTGTCATTTTTTATCGAGTTATATGACAAAGTAAGGTTCGCTGTAAACAGGGATGGAGTTCCTTTATTAAGTTCGGATTTTACTAGTATTGGCCGATTGTTTGCTGAGCCTAGCTTTAGATCCATCGCAAACTGGGGTACTGGGTGTCGCCGCGACAAAACGCGGTGTTGTCGTTTGCATCTGTCGTCTTGTCACCGCGACTAGACGGGGAGCTGTCGCATGCGTCGGCGACTAGTCGTTACGACAGTCGTCGTACAGGGTGCCTAGTGCGAGTTTTTGTACCAGCTCGATCACGTTTGCGTTTACGGAAATTTGTATGGAAAGGAGTCAGTGCCACGTGTTTTTCGCGCAAACGTGATCGAGCTTGTAAAAAACTCGCACTTAGCACCCAGGAAGCTATTATACTGACGCTTGGCTGTCGCACGACTGTATTCGTGTACAGCGCGACTAGACGCGGTGATAAGTAACGAACGCGCACGACTCCCCTAGCTTGTTGTCACGACTCCGCGACTCTGACCCCAAGTGTGTGGAGAATAAAATATATAAAAATTGTTGGCCGCAGCCTGTCATCGTATCTAGTCGTCGAGCTGTCGCTGTCACGTGTCTCGTAGTGTGCGCCTAGGCTTAGGGGACAAAGATCCATTGACAATTGTAAAATTAATGAGAAAGGTACAAAAAATGAATCAAATACAGCGTTGACCGGACGCAACGATGTGAGATCATGATTTATATTGTACGTCTAGATATTACGCTGATATTAAGACCACGGACAAGCCACTGCTTAACCTTTGTCCAAAAGGCCGTCTTACAACAATACCTTTATAAAGAACTTATTAAAACACAAAGGTTTGGTTTCCTTTGTGATGTCAGACGGAATTACCTACGGTTTAATGATGTGGGTAACTAAATCATCATCATTTTTAGCCCTTATCCCAAGTTATGTTCCATTTCCCCCAATCAGTCATCATCTCAACACTCATCCCTTTCTATCTCATGTCATCTTTCACACAGTGTGATGTGGGTAAATAAATAAAATATGAAAAATAACATAACATTTACTTGGTCTACGATTATCTTTGATACTTAAGCTATAAAATAAACTTAACTTACAAATATCTGTGAATATATTGTGCTTTGACCTGCAAAGTACTTATTTTACAACACGTTATATTAACTAATTTATTATATAAAATAATTTAAATCTTCGGTTTATACCCCAATGAACTTAAAATAAAACAAGTTAGTAATTTTATTAACAATAAATAATAAAAAGTAACGATGGCCCCCTTCATGGCTCTCTATGCAACACTGGTTTTGCCACAGCCTTCTTCGTAAGCCACACACCACTGTGGGCGGCGCCTGACTTGGACTATCGCGGGATCGAGGCGAGTGGCATGATCTAAAGAAGGCCTTATGCCAGTGGGTCGAAAATGGCTGATAATAATGATGATAAAAAAGTACCAATTACTTAATAAAAATACACAGTACTTTTTTCATCAGAAATCAATACGCGGTCTCGAGCAATGTTATTAAACTGTACAAAAAAATCGTATTCGACTAGAATTGCGCGTGTAAATTATAATGCGAGCCAAGTTATTACTAAATTCTTTTTATTTAGCAATTTTAAAATTTATTTTACATACTCAAAATGCTCGGTCATTTTAAAGCTGGCATAAGTCTAGTAAGTATAAATAATAATTTTGAGTTATTTTGAATCTACATTCTTTTGCATTGGTCAATTTTAACGTCTACTATACGAATACGCTAGGCTTTGTGATCAAGCCTTATGAATCACAAGTCCGAATGCTAGCAATACAAACACACTGTTCTGGCACATACATAATTAATCAAATCACACAAACTTATAATCAATCTCCTTATAATCTCCACACTGCGGGAAGCCTTCAGGCACAGGCTTCATATCCTTATGTTCCCCAACTTTGAACACCAGCGCCATCCCTATCTCAGCGTGGAACTCGATATGACAATGGAACAGCCAATACCCAGGGTTGTCAGCTAGGAACCGTATGATCGTGTACCCGCCATCAGGGATAGTAACCGTGTCCTTTATAGGAGCTGCATGCAAGTTCCTCTCAATCATACCAGCTTTATCCAGAGCCTTTACTTCATCAGCTGTTGTAGTTGTGTTAAGTCTTCTCTGGCCAATTACTCGGTAACTGTAACCGTGAAGGTGGAAAGGATGGTTGACGTCCAACGTTCCTTGATCTATGATAACAATTTCAACCGTGGAGTTCAGTTTGACGTTGAGAACGTGAGTGCATTGGCAGTATTTTCTGTTGCAGGTGGTTGAGACGGTGGACTCGTTGCAGAAGCCGGAAGATGAGGGTCGGGAGACGAGGAGAGGACTCTTGGGCATCTTCATGCTGATTTGGTTTAGTTGCGGTGTGTAGACCCAGTATTGTCTTTCAACTGAAACAATAATTATTCATAAGTTTGAACGACCAAAATCTAAACACTAAATTTCAATCTTCCAATCCGTTTAGCCGTTACGAAGTTGAGAAGGAAAAAAGACTAATACAGAGACAAACATTCAAATTTTTATTATTAGTGTGATTTGAAGTCTCATTCTTATTCAAATTCATAAATTGAAATACAAAGTTATTTTAAGAAAATTATACAGATAGACTATACTCACCCTTATCGGTACTATAATAAGGCACCCTGTTGAAGTGACTATTGTTCTTCAGATTCATATCATAAGCGATGTAGAACTTGTGATCAGGGATCGGCTTTAAGCTGTCATCATCAGGGAGCATAGACCTCATTCTAGAGACTGGTATTGTGACGTTTTGCTCTTCCCCTTGTTGCACTGCGTTTAATACCTGTCAAGGTAAAAATAATGTTGATCTGCGAAGACTAGGTGAAGGCTGGATGCGTCGAGAACAGGGCGCAATAGCTATCATATATTTCCAGCAGTGAACTGATAATGCTGATGATTATGAGGTTAGAGATAAGTATCATCAACAAACGGCTGAAATCCACTGGCCTGTCCCTGCCATGACTTAGAACATAAATAGATACAGAATATAATTAGAAAATTATTAATGTGCTACAAACACAATAAGTAGGTAAGTACCCTTTGAGCAAAATAGGTTTACCTACATAGTTTTTAAATTAAGAGAAAATAATTCATATAAAGTACACTTCTGCAAACCAACGCTGGTCTTTCGTAAGAGCCATTGGTGAAGTCAGGAACATATATTACACATATTACTTCTAGGCCTTTGCATAATTATAATCTAGATGATGTAGGTATATAGCAATGTGCGGTAACCTTTACTCAATCAAGCGATGTAGCCTGGGATATGTTTAAATGGAGTTGGCTTGCCTGCACCTATACAATCTTCGCAGCCTTGTATATATATCAATGCTTGTCAGCCTTACAAATAGGGGAGATAGGGGAGACATGGTCCTGGAATAAGTCGGAGAATATCCCAAAAGAATTAAATATTGAATATTAAATACTTTTGTACCCAAAATAAAATATTATTACAATGTAATTACGAGTGTACCGAGCCTAAACTTTTTATTTGTTATTTTGTACGTATTACCTGTATTAGTTGGTTTCATAGAATAAGAAAAAGGAAAACCTTCACAGTCGAAGGGCGCATAACAGTAGACATAACAAAATAATTCTCACCAAACCAGTACGCGTAATATTCCAGTCCAGAGTTGCTGGCTCTTCAGTTGTCGCTCCTTTGTACCGCAACACTGCAACTTGTCTTATCATTGCGCTGAGAATATAATAAAATGAACAGTTGCAAAATTTTGGTAATTTAAATGAATAATCCTGGACACTACCACACAACATCATGTAGCCCCAAACTAAGCAGAGCTTGTTTCTTGTCTCGTTCATTAATTCAGAGAAAGCTGAGAATCATATGACAAAGTAAATGCTACTAAAAATTGAATGAATTTATGACGGTTGACAATTTAACTTTGATAAAGTAATCATTCAATATTTTTTAAAATAATTTTATTTTTATTTTGAATTTATTTTTTATTGTAATTTTTATACATAATTGTAATTTTATAAATATTTATAACTTTAATTTTAACTTTTGGTGTTTTAAATATTTTCAATAGGGTAGACCACATTGATACCCATATTAAAAATATCACCATTACATGTGTTTCGACAATTAATATACTTTGACTTTGTATTATGGGAACTACATGAATAATTATTAAAGCATTGGTTGGTTCCCTTGACATCCTAAATCAGGGACAAGTTACTTACGGTTCGCAAGCCAACAACCCCCGTATCCTGATCCAGTAGGTATCCACCGTTTGGTTAGCGTGAATTATAAAGTCATATCGTTCTCCTGCATAGTTCACAAGCTTTGATGCTGCAACAATCAATGATAATCTAAACTTTCGTAAATAAACCTGTGCAGAGCTAAATTGAGCTAAATTAGTAATTAAAGTGTAAGATATTGAAATGGCAAAATAATAAGTACAAATTCCGCTAACATCGTCGGACGAGTTTCACAAAAAGCCAATAGAAATTCGACAATGTTTCGCCTTCCCCATAAGGCATTCTTAGGAAATGATAGACACGTTGTTCGCCTTTGGTACTCCGCAATAATCCGCAATCGTGTTGCCTCATCTGCGATCTTTTTGCGACCTCGTCGAGGAAAGTTAGCGGAATTAGCGAAATATTTTGTCTTTAGATTTTTATGGATTTCCGTAATAATCTATGAAAGTAAATAAACTGGCTTTGTAAGGATCAATAAATAAACCAGCCAAGTGCGAGTCGGCCTCGCGAACGAAGGATTCCGTACCGTTATCTATACATGTATGGAAGCCTCCTTAATTAAATTTCATTTCTTCTCTCATGTTCGGTAAGTAGGTTCTTATTACCTCCAAATGGGACTTGTTGGTGACTAATTTACGCTCTAGGGTAATAATGTAGCTAGAAAAGCCCTAGGGCGGTAAGTAATTAAAAAAACACTTCTTTCTTTCAAAAAGTTCGCATACATCTAACCATCATACTGGCAATAGACATCATGCATTCAGCATGGTCATCAATTTAAAATATCGAACGGCGAAGCTCAATATCGTTCTTGAAAAAAAAAATTAAAAATGATTTATTCTTGTAATGCCGGTGTTTTTCTACTTACCTCACAATCAAAGATGTAAAGCAGAATAGTTAGCTCGGGTGTAAGCACCAATTGCACCCTCGAACTATAGGCGCCCTCGCTGTGCTCGTGCGCCTAAATATCTCGGGCTGCAATTGATGCCTTACAGCCCTTGGTTACTAATCTACTATTAATTTAATAATTAATTTTTTTAAAGTATATATCCAACTAAATAGTGTGTAATATTTCAAGCGTCTACCTGTTGCCGTTATTAATATCGAGCAAAATACGTTAAAATAATCACGTTTATTGTATAGGAGCCCCTTCAATCTGTTTTTTTTTGTAGCAGCAACATAATTACATCATCTGTAAAAATTTCAACTGTCTGGCTAGCACGCTTCATGAGCTAGCCTGGTGATAGACAAACAGACAGACGGACAGTGGAGTCTTAGTAATAAGGACCCGTTTTTCCTTTGGGTACGGAACCCTAAAAATACTAACAAGAATCAATAAAATAAACAATAATACTTAAAATCAAATGTTTTTAAGTCTTTTTAGAAGTTTAACAAAACTGGTGAACAACTATAGATATTGGACATAATGGTAGATGTATATATAGTATATTAAAGTTCCTTATAATTTAATAAATTATGACAAAAACAGACTTACCATTAATAGGTACTAGGTCGTAACCATCTGTGGCAATGACAGTGATGTTATGACCGTCCACAGACAGTTCCACTGGACAATTTAGGTATTCTCCATTGATTAGACGAAAACGGTATCGCAGACCCTATAAAAGAACATTTAATTAACAAGTTTTTAGGTTTTTGAAACTATATACAAATAGCTTTCTCCTAATTAAATTTTTTATAGACAGTTTCATCATCATCCACACCAGCCTATATCAGTCCACTGCTGGACATAAGCCTCCCCTAATAAAGGGGGAAATACCCATAATCCCCACGCTGGGCATGCGGGTTGGGGATCGCAGGGCACAGCCTCTTGCATCACCGATGCTGCTGCCCGTCAGCAGGGGAATTAGCTGTGTCGATGTAGGTTGTTCTATGCCGCAATCAGCCGGCCGCCAGAGCCCCGTTCGTTGTTTAGTGCACCACGTGCAGGTGAGGTTGGCTTGGGTTCCGAAGAGGGGGGTTGGAACTCTGTATACCCATCATATCACACTGTAAATGTAAATGGACTCCCTTTTCCGTAATTGGACTCCAATTGGTCCATTGTGCGTGTGGTTCATATCACGTCTGTGAGAAATCTAGTCCTACTAATATTACAAATGCGAAAGTTCGTGAGTATGGATGTATGGATGTATGAATGAATGGATGAGTGTTTGTTACTCTTTCACGCAAAAACGATTGAACTGGATGAATTTGGATGAAAGTTGGAATATACATAGTTTGTCTACTGAATTAACATATAAGCTACATTTTATCCCTGTACCACGCGAGCGGAAGCTAGTATTATAAATGCGAAAGTTGTGGTCGCTTCACTCCGTAACGGCTAAACAGATTTAGATGAAATTTGGAACATACATAGTTTGAGACCTGAATTCGAGCTCAGGACAGGGTGCAATGGCGCTCATTAGGGGAGGCCTATGTCCAGCAGTGGGCTGTTATAGGCTGATGATGATGATGATGATGATGATAAAGACCTGAATTAACACACATGCTACTTTTTATCCCGGTTTCAAGCGAGCAAAGCAGCGGGGAGAAGCTATTCTTCATCATTATCAGCCGTTTTCGATCCACTGCTGGGCTTTGGTTCTTAGGTTCTTTTGATTATGCCACTCGCCTCGAGCCTGCGCTAGTCTAAACCAGGAGCCACCCACAGTCTTATAATACCGTCCACACATTTTGCTGGAGGACAGCCCCTATTCATGTAACCAGCTCAAACAGTGGTTGCAGGTGTTGGTTACATAAGTAAGCATAGATTTGATCACACTAAATATTATAAATGCGAAAGTTTGTTGTGTGCGAGTATGTTGGTGATCGCTTCTCTCTGTAACGGCCGAACGGAATAATGTTCACATCACATCACACTAATATTATAAATGCAAAAGTTTGTGTGTGTGTGTGTGTGTGTGTGAGTATGTTTGTGGTCGCTTCATTCTGTAACGGCTGAACGGAATTAGGTGAAATTACATCACACCACACTAATATTATAAATTCGAAAGTTTGTGTATGTGTGAGTATGTTTGTGATCGCTTCATACTGTAACGGCTCAACGGAATTAGGTGAAATCACATCACATCACACTAATATTATAAATGCGAAAGTTTGTGTGTGTGTGTGTGTGTGAGTATGTTTGTGGTCGCTCCAGGCTTTCAGTCCTAGTGCGGGGAACAGGGACTAACTTTGGTACCTACTTTTTTTTTTAAGCATAGGAACACTTATTATTATGTAACTCTGATTGTGTTTTTGAAGCAATAAACTATTTTACTATATACTGTAACGGCCGAACGGAATTAGGTTCACATCACATCACACTAATATTATAAATGCGAAAGTTTGAGTGTGTAAGTTTGTGGTCGCTCCACTCTGTAACGGCTGAACGGATTCAGCTGAAACTTGGAATATACATAGTTTATGACCAGGATTAGCACAGAGGTTTCTTTTTATTCAGGTACCACGCGAGCGAAGCCACGGGCGGAAGCTAGTTTACAATAATTATACTTTTTTTCCTCTAGGGAAAGAAAAAACTCTCCGTTTTACTTGATTTAGATTAGATAAATTTTAATGAAACCTTTGAGTTTAATTGATTTAGATTTCCATTTTACTAACTACTAGAAACCATTTTAGTTGATTTGGATTAAATTAGATAAATTTTAATGAAACCTCTAAGTTTCACAGATTATCTTGAAAATATTTTATGAAAATATTTAGGCGTGTGAGGAGCAGGCCACATTTATATGGCGTCGGACCCGGACATGGCATGGAAGGTTTCCTATTCCATTGATTTCAAACAAAACGCATAGAAATTAATCACAATTTAGGACACACGGTATGTCATTGCTCAGACGTAGACGCGTCCGACGCCATATAAATATGGTTTTAACTTCAGTCTTCGGAACCTAAGCTAACCTGGTCGTTAAGGGGTTCACCCTATTAACTAACAAACGGGGCTCTAGCGGCCAGCTGATTGCGGCATAGCGCAGCCTTATACAGGCACAGCTCGCAGCAAATTCCGTGACCGTCGACGGGCAGCATCGGCGGAGTAAGAAACTGTATCCTGAAATCCCCAACCCGGATGCCCAGCGTGGGGACTATGGGCATATCCACATTCTTAATACTAACTACTCCATTTTATGTTTTATTTTTATGTGATTTTATATTTGTTTACCACTATTTTTTTACTTTAATGTATTGTGTTTTGTTCTGTTGCCGTGTGTTTGTTAGATAAACGATTTCTATTCTATTCTATATTATATTAGCAGAATTTATTAGGGATGGCCTATGTCCAGCAGTGGACTGACAATAGGCCCTTATTCTCAATGACACAAAAGATTCCTTGCCGATAACGTTTGACGTTATAACATGCTTCAAACACAAATGTGTTCCCAAAGCACGCCATGGCATCACGTTAAGAAATTTGACATCGGCATAGAGAAAACGATTACACGCAGATTTCACGTAGATATCGTAACGAGGTGCGTTACGTTTGCATTTTGTCATAGGTAATAATGGCCTTAGTGTTGTTGTTGTATTCAATTTCTTCTTCTTCGTATGAGCTAGCGGCTAACTCTGGTGTCGGAGTTTTTAGGCAACGGCTTACCTGCTCAACCTCAAATACAGGAGCCTTCATGGTAGTAGTCCTGTTCTCTTTAGTAACCGTAAATCTTCCACGACCATTAATGAGAAGCGACCCTGGTCTATTCGGCTGGTTTGCATCAGTAGAGTGGTGATGATTGGTGAACAGATTGATGGCACCATTGTTAATCCAATCAGTAACTAGCATGACGTGTTCTGATCTGAAAGAAACTTTTATTAGCACCAATGACGGCTAATTTTTCTTGGGAAACCATCGATAGGTATATATGTATTATATACTGTTGCCATTTATCTTAATCTGAAAAACAGTTTCATTTTTGACAGTAGTAAAGGGTAAAACATAGCGTCATCGCTTACGTACTATTATAGGGATCGGCTTTTAGATTAATCAAAAAGTTTTATGTATTTTTATTCAATTATCACGTTTACGCTACAGGAATAATTGATACCGATTATTCTTGGATTTTTAGTCGAAATGAAGATATATAGTCATCATTGTACTTCTTCGGAATCATCGTCATCATCATCATCATCATTCGCCTGTATAGCAATCCACTGATGGACATAGGCCTGCCCTAATGAGCACCATTGCACCCTGTCCTGCACGCTGTACTGAATAAATGATTTTGAAATGACATTTGTCTAAAAACTTACTTATCAACATCATACAAGTGTTTGTGAGGATTGTTTTTCTTCTGTGCCCTGATGATGAGGGTGCCTGTGGTTCCATCACCGCGCTGCAGCCCAATGTGGGAGTGCCAGAAGTAGGTGCCAGCTTTAGGTGTTTCAAATTCATATCTAGAAGTACTTTTTGATGTAAGAACTAATTTCTAAGGAAAGTTTAGTTTCAACAGATTCCCTCTCTGATAAAGTTGTTAATGATCATTATAGCTTTTATCAGTCCATTGCTGGACAAAGGCTATGGTAATAATAAGGACATTTCAAAGTAAGCTTTATGTTAAAACTGGCTTTTGCCTGCTGCTTCACTCGTGTAGTACAATGTTAAAAGGTTTAAGTCACTCATTCTATCCAAATCCTTTCGGAGGAGTTGAGTGAGTACAGGCATACTTACACATCATAGTGTGTGTGTTGACGCGAGTACGCAGACCTACAGTAGCGAGGTCCGTCGGGCATGTCTGCAGACTTGCCCGCGGGAATGTCCGTCTAGTGAATTCCCCGCTTAGTTTAATCCCACTGAGATCCGTAACGGCTGAACGAATTTGGCAGAAACTTGGAATATAAATAGCTTATGAACCGGATTGTCCCTAGACCACGCGAGTGAAGTCGCGGCCGAAAGCTTGTTTATATTATTAGTTTGATGGTGTGACTATAGGTGTATCCTTAATGTAGTATCGGTAAAATAGAATAGTCTACGATAGAACACGCTTGCTAAGAAGAACCTGTTCACTCGAGACACGTTCGTTTAGAGCGTTCCACTTTTTGGCGGTGCGCATGATAAAGGTGGAAGAGAAGCGCTTTGTGTATACCTATATAAGGTACATCTACCATATAGCGATGTCGTCATGCAGAGTACCTGGTTTTCCGGTGGTGAAATGGAGCTGGTGGGATCAAATTGTGCAGTTCCGCGGCACACTCTCCGAAATGCAACCAATAAAAAACAGAAAGACTCTACCTACTATTACCTATATGTTTATTACCTGAAAGTAGACTCTGGCTGGATAGGGCATTGCGTCACATAAGGAGTTCCATCCATGTAGGGAGTCTCTTTCTGGTGCATCCCGTGCCAATGGACTGTAGTTCCCGATGCCATTAGACTATTCTCTACGTCGACGACAATTTTATCGCCCTGACACACCTTGAAGAATAACGAGTGTATTAATTTCTTGGCTATATGGTTCATATATATTTTGTAGAAAGTTTTTACGAGAAGTAAAATTCACATAAATTTGTGGGCTGCTCGTTTGGAGAGTAAGGGGTACCTCCATTTAAGAAAGGCCGGCTAAATGCGGCATAGTGCAGCCTAATTCCAGTACAGCTAAATTTCCTGACCGCTGATGGGCAACAGTATCAGTGGCGCAAGAAGCTGTACACTGAGAGTCACAACCCGCATGCCTAGCGTGAGGATTAGGGGCATATCTCCCTTGGGGCCAGCGACAGGTTTTTTTTTAGGGGATTATTAGGGGAGGAATTAGTTCAGCAGTGGATTGATAGAGGCTGCTGTGGTGGTGGTGAGTAACCTAAGTGAATGAATTTATGCGTGAACGTGAGACATATACAACAAAATGAAATTTACAAAAATAGTATAACGATCGCTAATGTCCCTATTTATTGTCCTGATTTATTTCAAGTAACCGTTGAGATAATGAATAACAGAAAAAAAGAGGTTAAATAAAAGGTCAATAATAATATGATGAATTTACCTCTATTGCTGGTCCTGGCATCTTCCGATTAACAACAGTAATAGTTCTTAAAACCCCGTTAGCAGGTACACAGTCAGGGTTCCCACACTGAGTGGCATTGAAAGGGCAGTCCATACACGCTTTACTCATAGCATGATACCACTCTACGTGGAATCTGTAATAACAAGTTTTATTCTTCCCAGAGTGGCATTTCCTATAGCAGGGGTGATTTTTACCATCTTTTGGCATTCCTATGCTATCTAAGCCTGGATTTATAATAACATTGTCAAAGTATGAATTTTCTGTACTTAGATTTTCAAGTATTTCTAAAATTGGGATTTTTTTGTTTATTGGAAGAAGCTCTTCATTTGTTGATACATCAGTAGTATTTAAATCTTCTTGGAGATAATTGGGGGGTACTTGGAAATCTTCTGGATAGTCTAGCGGAGCAACGAGGTACTGGTCATAACCATTTAAACCTGGAACAATTAGGGTTAACATAAATATGAATTTCAGAAGAAGTAATAACATTTGCTGGATCTCAAAGTCTTTGCCAGTATTTTGAATGCTAACAGAATATTCATATTTTAGATAATATAATTTATGTAGAGTTTTGTTTGAGATGCAAAGTATATCGTTCATTACCGTTTCAAGTTTTCTGCTATTCTTAATGTTACTTTGAGATTCTTAAGCTACAATCGAAATTAAAATCGGCAGAGTTTTTTTTAAAGAAAGTATGATTAATATTAATCATCATCATTAATTTAAGAGCTGTGCTCGGCGTAACTGATGCAGCTCCTTCCATGTGCTCTCTCCAAAGCAGCCACCATTACTTTGCTATATAATTTGCAATTTAAAGAGGCTCAAAGCATTTACCATCATACCTTCGTCCCTTTTTTTCTACTTTTCCCTCAATTGGGGTTCCGTTTAAATCTGTCAAAATCTTTCTTCTTCTGTTTTCTCTATTTTTAAACATAATTCACTTTTTGGATATTCTATTCAAAACGTATTTATTAATAGCTTATTTTGTCCATATCTTACAATAAATAAGTTTAAGAAATACTCACATATCATAATGACGAAGACCGTTATATCTATAGATCTCATGTTGCTTTTTATCACTTTTCCGTAAATTTATTTCTGAAATTGTTATAAAAAACATAATTTGAGTAAGATTACTTTTATGATGACGCCCCCCGGCTAGCGACAATCTATGTAGGTCGGCGGAAAGTGGATGAGAAAAGCTGAAAATTATAAAATCGGTAGCAAAACCCAGAACATAACATTCTATGTTATAATTAAAATAAGCCAGAAATTTTTAATGAAACACTTTCGTTTTAAAATATACTAATAAATAAAAAAATAATAAGTAAATATGTGCTTTTACTATGAAATTGTAATCTTTTGTAAATCTCTTACTTGCAATATATATATTGAAATTGAATCTGAAGTTTGAATTCGTATGTTCACAAGTTATAAAAACCTCAGTTAAAAATACGTGATCAAAAATTATTCTCCCAAACCTTGAAGCTTATCTTTCTGTTGTGTGTGGTGAAAAAATAAGGAAGAGCTACAATTATCATCATTATCAAGTCAAGGACAAGGTTGAACAGTATTAGCTGTTTTAGGGCTGGCTCGCAAGTTTTTTCATTAAATTATGGAGTAACATTTCTATAATATTGTGTGACTCAAAAATGTTTTTCTTATTTTATCTTATCTTATCTTATATTGAAAAAACTACAAAATTTAAAAAGTCTTAAAACAAAATATTGGCTACCTTCACTCCTTTTCGGCTTAACATGCGAATTCAAACTCACTGTTTATATGTAATAGCTCAAAAAGGGCTCGACTGATTTGAATTATTTATATAAATTATTATTATCATTATATATTATTATTATATTATTATTATTATATATTATTATTATAATTATATATTTTTCGCCTGAATTACTTACCAGATTTAAAAATATGCAATTAAAAAAAAAATGTATACCAGAGTTTGTCAAAGTAAATTAAAATACATTTTGATTAATATTATAAAGTTAATTCAAATTGAAAGACAACGTTTTTTGGACACAATAGAAGAAAATTCTAATGAAATATTCTAGACTTTATCAGAGCAGTTATGACTTCAGAAATCACTCAATGAATACAATGGGAAGAGTATTAACATAATTATAATACGAAGATTACCTTATTGAACTTCTTAACAGTGACTTATAGTAATTGAGGTTTATGATAGTGTATAATAATATAAAAGACATCATGTATTGGGTAAAACCTCTTTGGTTTGGGAATTCCCGTTTATACTAGTAAAATAATTCACAAACTTTCGAAGAGTTTTAGGATAAAATTTATTTTTTAAAATATATAAAAAACGAGGTGCGCCTCCCCGGCTTGGCCCGCGTGGAAATTTATGTGTCAAAAAGTTTCATTATTTACATATAGGTTTATTTTTACCTCGTTTTGCGTGGAATAATAAGTACCAAAAAATTATAACTGCATTACCCAGCCGTACCCGTACCCGTTCCTGTTCCCGTTCCCGTTCCCACTCTTACTCCCGTTCCCGTTCTCACTCCCGTTTTCGTTCCCGTTCCCGATCCTGTTCGCGTTGGTCACCAATTCAACAGCCGTTCAAGTATTATGAATTTTAATAAACCTAAATAACTTGAGAAATGATTAGTTCCCCATACAAACTTTCATCCCCTATGATACTTATAAGGGTCTCGTCTGCAAAGTTCATTAAAATCCATAACCTTTGACCGCCTTAGGGGTTGAATTGCGAAAAATCCTAGAACACGTATTCATTTATTTTCAGTAGAGAGTCCCAGTGCAAAATTTCAAGTCGATTGGTAAAGATTTTTTTGTTTAACTAACAAACTTTGCCACCCCAGATTACCACGTTAGAGGTTAATTTTTCAAATTTACCTTTTGTGTTATTCTGGCACGTAAACTGTCTACGTACCAAATTTCATCTAAATTTGTTTAGTGGTTCCGTGGTGAACAAACATTCACACAGACTTGTTCCTTCGACAAACTTTGCCACTCCCGTTAACCGTCTTAGGGGTTGAATTGTGAAAAATCCTGAAACACGTGTACATTTATTTTCAATATAGAGTCTTTGGGCAAAATTTCAAGTCGATTGGTAAAGATTTTTTTGTTTCCCATACAAATATCACCACGTTAGAGGTTATTTTTCAAAATTTGATTAATTTGAGTGTTATTCATTTTGACAACCTCTGTGGCGCAGTGGGCGAAGATCCGCCTGTGACGCAGAAGGTTGCGGGTTCGATTCCCGCCGCGGGACAAATGTTTGCATGTTTTGCAGATATTTGTCTCGGGTCTGGTTGTTTTCTATGTATGATATGTATGTATTTACAAAAAAAAATTATATATGTAATGTATCAATCATGTGGTTCCCATAACACAAGCTCTGCTTAGTTTGGGGCTACATGATGCTGTATGATAGTCCAGCATTATTTATTTATTCATGTACATAAACTACCTACATACTAAATTTCATTTATATTTTTTCAGTGGTTACGAAGATACGTGGTAACAAACATTCACACAGACTTTTGTTCGGCGTACAAACTTTGCCACTCCCGTTAACTATCTTAGAGGTTGAATTGCGAAAAATCCTGAAACACGTATTCATTTATTTTCAGTACAGAGTCTCTGTGCAAAATTTCAAGTCGATTGGTAAAGATTTTTTTTGTTCCCTATACAAACTTTGCCACCCCAGTTACGTAAGAGGTTAATTTTTAAAAAATTGATTAGCATATGTGTTATTCTGGCACCAAAACTATCGTACGTATCAAATTTCCTCTTAATTTATTCAGTGGTTACGGAGTGGTACGTGGTAACAAACATTCACACAGGCTTTCGCATTTATAATATTATTAGGATTAGAATTAGGATAATACTTGAATGTAAGTGACAAAAAAAATAATTAAAAAAGTCGGTTAATATAAAAAAAAATGTCATATATTACGTAGGGTTTTGGCTGAAAAACAGCGCTGAGCGTCAATCGTTCAGCACATGCTGAGCCAATCCCTATTTCGGCACAGGGTGACTTTATGAGGCTTATGAACTTTTACAAATACATCTTGGCTACCACCTCTGTTCATAGGCCTTAAGTTGTTTGTACTTTCGTTTTTTATGTTTTTGTTTTGTTATGTAACCTATGTACAGTCCCTGCCCTCTTGTGTCGACATATTTTTTTTTCTTTTGTATATTATAATACTCTAGTCATAGTGCAACTGACTGACTGACTCACTGTAAACGATAAAAACCACCCATTGTACTTTTACGATTGTTATTGTCTGTTTTTTTGTTGATAGGTTGGTGTCGCACAATAAAGTCGTTTAACTATATATCTACCTACCTAATCTATCTCATTGACTGATTGACAATCTATTTAGTTAGTCAAACAATTTTTACAAACATAATTACAAATGTGCCATTTTCATTATTTAGAAAATGTTATGAACGATTGCTTAGCAGGAATCATGACTATTTCTGATTTTTTTCCGAGTTTTCTCTGAATTATTTAGAAAATGTTATGAACGATTGCTCAGGAGGAATCATGACTATTTCTGTTTTTTTCCGAGTTTTCTCTGAATGGTTACAAAAAAAATGCTTTTATTTTAATGACTAAAATAACTTCAATATAAAATAAATAACTCGGTTGGTCAAACTTTTTTAGATTTATTTACTTTCGCAGTAAAATAACCAACTTACGGACATCGACAATTATACTAGCTGGTAATATTAAACCGTCCTTAAATTTTTACATTCGTTACAGTTCTATAAACCTCAAATAACTATTTAAAATATCATGTCACCTCTTTTTTATTTACATTTATATGCTGTCATTTAGCTTGTTCCTGTGGATAAGCTTACTTTATCGAGTGTTATAAAATGACATAAGGGGGTAAGACTTTTTTAGTTTGATAGTTTCGGAGATATTATAAAAATAGCAATTGTTTTATTGAATTTGGTGCAGCGTCAACAACATGCCGCAATGTTTTGTTTTGTTTTGCTCGCGTATATTAGTTTAGTTACATCTCGTTCACTTGATTCGCGATCTGAGAGCGTTATGCGTGGATCCTGAATCCTACTCGGCTGATTACTTGATTTTTTTTGCGATCCTGCAGTTTGAACTTCTTTTGTTTGAAGCGCTCGTGGCGTGGTTAATTTCGGTGTTCCTAGCAGATCACCTTGGTTAAGCAACACTCCGCCCAGTCATTACTTGGATGGGTGACCGTTTAGTGGCATTTTGATTTGAGCGCATCCGTGCTTCGGAAGGCAGGTTAAGATCTTGGTCCAGGCTTTTCAGTCGTTAAGCATTGTCGGAGGCCTTCGGGCGGCCTAAAAACTCCGACACCAGACTTGGGCCACTAGCTCATACGAAAGAAGAAGAAGAAGTCACGTCCACACCAAAGGTTCCTGCCGCGCGCGATCAGAGGGCGTTGGATCGTCTGGTGTGGATCCGCCTGTATCGCATTAACTTAATAGGAAAATTATTTTGTTTACATTGTTATCTTAATCTATTGGTCCCACTCGTATATGACATTATGATAAGAGTTGTTGACCTGCATTATTGTTCTAATTTACATTGATGTCTAGATTAGATTATGTATAAAGATTAAGTTTACTTTATTAAAAAACGCTTTGATTTAACGGCGCATATTATTATTTTGCAAGCTTAACTAATTAGCTACTCTTTGTAAATTTTGTACCTAACTACCTACTAGTAATCCATTCTACCTATGTATTTTGTTTGCTCCGTTACTGTGATTTTTCCTTTGTTTTGGTATTTTCATATGTGTCAGGTGAGGTTTATGCTATTGCTTTTATGTACCATGTTAAATTTTTGAATTACTTTTATTTATTTATATATTAACTAGATGATGATGTTGAATCGTCTTAACAGGTTGACTGCGGGCCTTGGAGGGCAACCTGCACCTACAGCTCAATTGTATTTTCAGCATTCAATGCGTTACACAGCGAAGCGTAAACCGGTTTTCCGCAATACTAAGCATGCCTCGTGCGGGGACTATCAGAAACTCTTTTGGTATTAACCTAATAAGGCTTTTTGGTAAAATAAACTATTTACATTTTTGGTTCCTTCACTGACGTAACGGTACGTGAAAATTCCCGTTTTTCAATATGAATGAGTAAATTCACGTTAGTTACACTAGTAAAATAAAATAAACTATTTGTAATTGTTTTCGGAAACCACGAAATTGATTTTTCACATAAATTCTATTGCAAAAACATTACCCACCTTCTGAGGTACATAACATCTATTTCAAAATGAGGTATTCATTAGTGTTGTGTCAGAAGTGCGGTAAGCAAACACCAAGTGGCAAACTTGGTGTTTGCTTTTATAAATAAAATAATTGATTTATTTAACTTAAAAATAATTATAAATACTTTTTAGGGTACTATACCCAAAGGGTGCATAACGGCCTACTCAGCCTCCGCTGTCATTTCTAGTTTGTCTGTCTGTCAGCGGGTTGTCTATCATGAAACCTATTATATGGATAGTTTAAATTTTCACTGTGTGTACTGTTTTTGCCAGTTTAACAAAAAATTTAAAAATAATTCAAAGAGTACATGGTATTCTAAATATGTATCGTGTACGGATAGAACAAAACCCTTCTTTTGTGAGAACGACTCGCACTTGACGGGCATTTTTTATTATTTCGAGAGCACCATAGGTCAAAAGTATAAGTGCAGCCATCATCATTATTATCATCGGCCTATAACAGTCCACTGCTGGACATAGGCCTCCCCTAATGAGCGCCATTGCACCCTGTCTTCAGCTCGACACATCCGCTTCTACTAGCAGTCTTCCCAAATCGTCACTCCACCAGGCCAGACGGCGTCCTACACTACATTTGTCGAGTTCCATTCAAAAACTTGTTTACTCCAATGGTTATCGGATCTTTGGCGGATTTAGACCGCCCACTGCCAATTCATCTTGCTAACTCTAGATAGTTAAAGTTTTTCCTCCTCTCAAACGTTTATCCTGTACGGGAATCAATCCTGAGAACTACCCGGAAGGCAAACATTAAAGAACTGAGTAATGTTAATAGAGCTACTGGAAGAAACTTTTAATTCGTATGAGCTACAGGTCAACTCTGGTGTTGGAGTTTAATTATGCAGCCCGAAGGCCTCCAACATGGCTCCACAACACCAGCCTATTTAGTAAGCTGCTGGTAATAGGCCTCCAATAAAAATACTAGGCCTTCTTACAAGAAGGTTGACATGACCGTAACCCCACGCTGGGCATGCGGATCGCGGATCGTAGGGCACAGCTTTACGCACCTCCGACGCTGCTGCCCATCAAGGGTTTTAGCTGTGCCGGTGTTAGGCTGCGCTATGCCGCAATCAGCCGACCGTTGGAGCCCCGTTTGTTAGTTAACAGGGTGCACCACGGGCAGGTGTGGTTGGCTTGGGTTCCGAAGATGGGGGTTGAAACCCTCCAGGAGGGCTCAAAGACTTAAAAAGCCAGAACTTAAAGTACCTTCGAAGCCCGGAAGGTCTTTTAATAGTTATTTTTAGACTTACCGCTATCTGCCTTATCTATAAAACTTGGAAAGACTTTAATAAATACACCGAAAGAGCAATCAATCAATAATTGAACAATAAAACAACTGATTCACAGGACGATATAAAGTAAATGATAAGCTTTTTAATCCTACCATCCTATTTAAGTGGTGCTTAACGTACTTACCTACAGAACGTATCAGTTAGTATCACTAACGTTACAAAGTATGACAGTGTAGGTCACGTTCACTGTAATCTACAATACCATCTGCTTCCCATCTATAATGTATAATGAGTGCTAAAAACGAAAGGTGTAGTTCTGGATGTCCTCGTATTATTTTATATACTACGAGGCCAGCAATCATCGTGTTTAGTATCACCTAGAATTTACTATATGTAATCTAGGAATAGTAGTAGACACAGCGTCGAATTGAGAGATGTAAGGTGTATAATTTTCTTCTTCGGAACTCAAGCCACCTCACTGGTGTGGTGCAGCCGGCTAATTAATAATTGGGGCTCGGGCAGCCGGTAAGCAGTGGTATTAGTCCACACCACACACACAGACTATGCTATAAGCACAGACTAACACCTCACCAGACTGCATCAGTCCCATGGCGCACCCTGCTAAATAACAAACTGGGCTTTGGCCGCCGCCACCACCACCATCAGCCTAGTCAACTGCTGGACATAGGCTTCCTCTAATAAGAAGTGGGATGTCCCCACGCTTGGCTGGAAATCGCAGTTTACAGATTCACAGTAAAAACAGTACATACAACTTTTATTTTGCAATTATCGTTGTTTTTGAAATTTTACTTGGGAATCCCCCAACGTGAGTATCAATACGGCTAATTGTTTTCGATAATTTATCAATTTAAAGCTATTGACTTCAATATTTTGTATCGTTACATGTATTTTCTTGGAAATTGGGGCACTTACACTCAAGAGTTGTCCACATCTACTACTAGTGGACGCCATGCCACTGTACGCGTAGGGCTTTTGTTAAAGACCGTTTTTGTCAACGGGTAACGGGCGGATGCGAAATGGAATATTCTTAACTCATACCTCGGCGCGTATCTGTTGCAACGGGTATGTGTTCGTTATAAAAATCGGCTCGTTGTCCGTTGTCAATAACAAGAGGTCTAAAGGGTTTCCTGATCCCTTAATTAATTAGTTTAATTTAACGGTTTATTAACCAAAACATGAACTCGTGCATATTTAATATGGATATGGAAAATAATTACATATAATTTCACTTTAAGATTACAGTTAAACCTAATAAGGTTTTTAGATGTAGTTATATTTTATAAATAAAACATGCTTAGAACATAAAACTAAAAAAAAATTTAGGTGTAATCGAAATACTGATTTTTAGTTTGTTTTAATAAATTGTAGGTATTTAGAGTCAAAAACTGATTCCAATGCGGAAAAAAGATGAATGCCCGACAATGATAACGCAGTCATTTACACTAAATTGATAACTTATCAGTAATTGCAATATCTTATCATTTCCTATTTATTGAAAATAATATTGATTCTTGCTGAAAAGGCTTTCGTAATCGATAATTTTAAAGGGCTTTTTCTAACTAATCTGTGAGCACCTACTTTCAGGGCTGCTTTGCTACTGGTATTTCTACGTCAATTTTCTTATGATTTTGTTCATTTAATACTTGAATATATAACAAGCAAAAGGCCTACCTGATATTAGGTGGTAACCTTTACCTATAACAAAGCATTGTACCGTAGGGTCTTGCATGTTTGGAATGTTGCCCTACATATATCATTCTTGATCAACTTGAGGCATGATGGTGATAACCCTGAAGTACCTCTAATGTCACTGGAACACCATTCCAGCCGAAATACAGCAAGGCTGTTTTACGGCGGAACTAGGCATTTTGGTATACTTCTCCAGAGGAGTCCTTCACAAAGAGCTTAAATACTAGTATCTTGGATAATTACATAGAAAACTCTAAAATGTACTCATACCGACTACGTATAAATAAATAAATAAATAATGCGGGACGTAATCACACAGCATCATGTAGCCCCAAACTAAGCAGAGCTTGTATTATGGGAACCACATTATTGATATAATACACATATAATTTTTGTTTTGTAAATACATACATATTATACATAGAAAACACCCAGACCCGAGACAAATATCTACAGAACATGCAAACATTTGTCCCGCAGCGGGAATCGAACCCGCAACCTTCTGCGTCTCAGGCGGACCTTCGCTCACTGCGCCACAGAGGCCGTCGTATAGAACAGGGATCACCAATTAGTTTCTTCCGGGGTCCGATACTTAAAATAGTATTTCCAACACGGTCAATTTCTACTTGAGTTTATTAATATGCAAATGTAATTCAGTACAGAAAGTAACATGGATATTTTTTACTTAAGGTATCAATGTGAAACTATATTATTTTTGCATTGAACTATTTGTATGATGTTTAGGAGTAAAGGTGTTTGGTGCAATCTATTGTTATAAAATCCTGGAGATCTTCATCAGAAAGTCGAGATCGAATCAAGTTACTTGCAACGTAATACAAGTTACTGTTTACTAAAGGTCCGTACAAAATAGGTCAGCCAACATGCCAAATGGTATTTGAAGCAAATGGTCCTCCTGATGTTAGGTGGAAACCCTTACCTATCACAGAGCATTGCATCTTTAATCACGTTTTTGATAATGATGGTGAAATAACAAACAACTCAAATTTATCCATTGCGAATTGGGATAATTACAGCTTTTTACACCCAATACTTACATACTTCACGTGGATAACATGGACTATGATTACTAAAATCATCATCATAGTCATCATCAGCCTATAGCAGTCCACTGCTGGACATAGGCCTCCCCTAATGAGCGCCATTGCGCCCTGTCCTGAGCTCGACGCATCCAGCTTCTACCAGCAGCCTTTCGCAGATCGTCACCCCACCTGGCCGGAGGGCGTCCTACACTACGTTTGCCAAGCCGCGGTCTCCACTCAAGAACTCGTTTACCCCAACGGTTACTAAAATACCCTTTCTCTAAACAAAATTAAACAGATCATGCACAAAAATTTTTGAACGTGTGTAAGGGGGTTCCAGTCCAAATCTCTTCAACCCAAGCCAACCTCACCCTGCTATCTAACAAATGGGACTCTGGTGGCGGCTGATTGCGGCATAGCGTACCCTTACACTGGCACAGCTACATCCTCTGACTGCCGACGGGAAGCAGCATCTACGGTGCGCGAAGCAGTACCCTGCGATCCCCGAACCACATTCCCAGCGTGAGAATTATGGGCATATTCATTTTAAGGGGAGGCTTATGTCCTGCATTGAACTGAATATGCTGATGTTGTTGTATTGTGATGATGTAGCTAATTAGTATGAGACAGGTAAAGGCATATTCGGTTGCAAGCTACATGGTTGTTGCGGTTGACCAAACAGGTTCTATATCTATATGTAACATGAAATGCCCTGATACTAGCAGCTTGAATAATTAATAGCAAACAGCGAAAATAGCTCAGAGGCGACATTGTGATCAAATATTGACTGTTTACGTCACCAAACTTGTTATACATAATTCGTGCTTTATCGTCACTGACGGACTCGGAAACATTATGAATGTTTAAAAATCCCCTCTAAACGTTGATCACGAAGACCAGCTAGTCTAGTATATCTTAAGGCGACGATACATGTCAAACCTCCCTCTCGCTCGCACTATTCAACATTTTTGAAGATATAAAATCACTGAATGTAGTTATGCAAAATAGCAAACCTTCACGGCCTAGAAAATAACAATACAAAGGTTCAGCAAGAATATCATGTTGAACCCAACACGTTTTCGTACCAAAAAAAATAAATTTTTTGGTAAGAAAACGTGATAGAATCAAAATTATATTATTGCTGAACCCTTGTATGGTTATTTTCTAGGCCGTGAAGGTTTGCTGTTTGCTTAACTACATTAGTGATTTTATATCTTCAAAAATGTTGAATAGTGCGAGCGAGACCTGTATAGTCGCCTTAAATATAAATTTTTGGCCAATTTATAAGAGTTGATTCAAAATAACGCCATGTCATTGGTAAAAAACATTCCTAACGTAAGGTTGAAATATTCGTAATCCGCCCAACAGGTAACCTGTGTCTAAAATCTACTTATATTTGAAGTTAGCAGTCTATCACATGAAATCCTATAACTGCTTGCAGCCTAAGCAGTCCAATGTTGGTCATAGGACTCTCCCAAAGAGTGCCATTGTGCCCTGTCCTCAGCTCTACTTATACCGAATGTAATGTTAGTGACTTGCATTTTACAACACTTTATGTTATAAAAAACTCGTGTCACAGTATTTGTGGTCGTACTCCATCAAAACAGCTCGACCGATTGTACAAGCTTTTATTTCGTTTTACTTGTCCCGTTGCATGTACTCAAATCTTGCGAGTTACATTTCAAACAATTTCCTGTTTCCGATTGAGCTGAGTTTTGCACGCATGTAGGTATATCGCGTGACAATGCAATATGACATGGAGGTGATCTGCGGGGTGATGCTAACTCTATTGCAAAAGGGAAATGATTGACACCTCCTGTTTGTACAAACCTTGCCATTTCATCCGTCGTCATTTGACAAACTGTCACAATTTGTAAAAACAGGATCAGTGTCAATCATTTCTGTTTGCAACAGAGTTAGCCGATCACCCCGCTGATGATGGAGCTGGAAGGTGGCCATATGAACTCTGTAATTAAATAACGCAACCCTATCGATTTGGGACTCGTTTGATTTATCTTGACGAGTACTTTGGTATGTAACCAGGGAAGCTTAAAGGTGGTCGTACAATCTCCGTAATAAAATGACGTAACCGCATATTTTTTTTTAATGAAATTATACCTTTGCTATGTATGAGAATGGATCGTAAAGTATATATTTTTATAGCGCTAAGTGATTAGGGCGTTCATATCCAAGAATTTTCATATTATTTAGTTACCTGGAATGACACATACTTTTTTGTCCGGGTACCACGCGAGCGAAGCTGCAGGCCGAAGCTAGTTCTATATCATCATCATCATCATCCATATCCCGATTTCACCCACAGCTGGGTATGAGCCTCCCTCAACTTGTGCCATCCACCGCGATCCTGCGCTAGTCGAACCCACGTACGGCCGTGACTTTGACAATGTCATCTGCCCATCTTGCAGCCGGACGTCCCACACTCCGAAAGCCATCCCTAGGCCACCACTCTGTAATTTTCCTACTCCATCGGTCATCACCTCGCCTCGCAATGTGTTCTGCCCAGGTCAATTTGATTTCCGTAATGCGATTTCCAACGCCCTGGACTATAAGTCGAATACCGAGCATGGTACGCTCCATGGCTCTCTGTGCTACTCTCATTCGGTACAGCCTCATGTGTTAGCGTCCATGTCTCGGCACCGTAATAGAAATAAAGTTCAATATAGTTTCCTCAATATATTTGCGTACTGATCAGCATATTATGAAGATACCTATCTACTCGTATAATGAGAAAAACTCTGTTTTTCCATTTTTATACTGGAGGAGCGCTGTTGATTCGCTATTTCAGGGCTGCGAAAATATTGAACACGGAACGCTATACCAACAAAAACTAAAAACAGAATAAAATAAATATTGAACTTCCATACAACAAACGTGATTTTTTGCCGTTTTTTGGGTAGATGCTTGAAATATATATGTACAGATAATTTAGTTGTATATTCAATTCAAAAATAAATAATTAAATCAAATTAATTAAGTAGCTGGGCTGTGCATCGGTTTGAAGAGTAAAATTACATGTTTATGAGGCTTATCATCTTAACCCCTCATTTTGATGGACGCAGAAAGTTGCATCGTAGAGCACGTTCCGAAAAAACGTGATCCACGATGCAATGCTTTGTGATAAGTACTGGTTACCCCTTAACATCAGGTGGGCTATGTGATTGTTCCATCTATAAGTACCATAAAAAAAATTAGGGGCTATTAAGGCTCCCATACATGCTTAGATAATGGTAAGGAACCCTTCGTGCGAGAGTACGACTCGCACTTGGCCAATTTTATTACTATTCATTCACTGCCCATGGTGCACCCTGCTAGCCAACAAAAGGGGCTCATATGGCTTTATCAAATCGTTCAATTTATAATGTACTGTAAGTGGCTTTATCCTTTGGATAGCGTCATTATCAAGACAAGAACAAGAACAAGCCTGGGTTACCTTCCTATTTCGGTCTAGCGTAGAATAACTCCGGCACAGCTATAGAATAACTCAGCCACCGACGGGTAGCAGCGTCGGTGGTGCGGTATATGCACGAACTTTACATTCCACGTGACATTCAGCAAGCCTGATTTTACATGCATAAGTAAATCGCGCGATCAAACGAAGGTCCATACAATTTAAAAAAACAGAAAAAATTGTTTATTTTCGACCAAAGTCATGCCAGTGGATATTTTAGACCTTATTGCAAGTCATGCTAGTACTGGAAAGAAGCCACTAGATCCAGTAACTGTAACGCAAGGTTGCTACGGACCCAGTTGTATTATTCAAGTTGATACAACTTTTCATAGTCCGCCGTTTTTACAATGGCGTTTTGAAACAAAATGGATGGTATTGTTTCGGATGATAAATAAAATACTTTTGGTAGTATTGCTGAGGCAGCGTGGATTCAGTTGTACAGTCAGCGGTATTGGTAGAATAACATATAAATAATTTTTCAAAGTGTGAACATGGTATACACTTCGTTATTACGTTTAATATAAAAAATATATTTCTTAAATACTCGCTGCTAGCCACCTACACATATTATATTATATAATGATGATGATGATGAATCATCATCCTTCCCTAATGAGTGCCATTGCGCCCTGTCTTCAGCTCAATTAACAATACAGACAATCTGTGAGTCTGAAATAATCAGTTTTTATTTTATTTAATTTTATTTTTAATCGTTTTAATTTGTTTTAAACAATTTTTTTACTGCCGCACCGCGGTTGCTGAAATTGAAAAATGAAAAAATATGAAAAAATATTTATTTACCAAAAAGAAATTGATAACAATTTTACCAGCGGCCTCCACACTAGGCGTAGCCTGTATCGTGGAGACCAATAGGATGACATAGCAGAATAGAATTCCGGACATATAGTTAAAGTATTACAAAATAAATAGTGTCAAATAAAACACAACGAGTTAGAAGCTAAAGCCAAGCCTTACAAATCTTAGATCTTAATAGAAAAAAACGTACAGAGCAGAAATCTGTCGAATTGAAGTCCCAAAATTAAGACAGCATATGCGCCTAGGTTATGGATGTACAAACAATGAAGAAAAAAAATAAAAATATAAAAATTACAGATCAACTTAAAGAAATAATGTGAATAAATACTAAATGAAATAGCAAACAACCTTCATGATACTATTTTAAGTAAATATTCAGTGGAATCATAGGAGAGGGTTAGCAGCCACTTGTTTATTGTACGTTTTGCTTCATAAACAGACTTATTTTTTATATTACAGTTCTTCGAAACAGTATTATATATGAAGATCTTAATAAAGTCACCAAAACGTTGGGCAAAACTTGTTTTACAGGACGAAACAGGTATTTTATAAACTCGTCTGTTGTGTTTTTAACTTACGCAGCAGGGTAATAAAAAAGTTACGATATCTAGTATACGTTAGATGTAGGATATCATTTTTGGGGTCTCTTCTGGAATCAAGATATAGGCGGTCACGGTGCCGCATGCAACGAATTAGTCCTGGTGTTATCCAGGGCTTCAGATTGTGTTTTGAGCGGCTAACTCTAATCACCGTCGTATGTTTCGTAACAATGTCCATTAAAGTATTAGAAAAAGTGTCTGTTGCCAGATTAACTTCGTTACAATTATATACCGGACTCCAATCTGTAGTGAGAAGTTCCTTCTTTATGGCTTCAGAGTCCCTTTTCAAGTGAACTCTATTTGAACAAGGTTGATTAGGTTTACTAATACAGATTCCAGTCAATACAAGGCAGTGATCTGTAATATCTGCCTCACATACAACACCGACAGTTTTAGCAAAGTCAATTTTACTGACATAGATATGGTCAAGGCAGGCTAATTCCCTCGTTGGTAGTGTGACGGCTGGCATAAAGCCATATTCTGCCATAAAACATTGGTATTCTAAGCTAGTCGAGGTTGAATTATCCAAAATATTTACGTTTATGTCACCAGCTATCAATGTGGGTAAATTGCGTGAATTAAGAGAAAATTGGTTACCAAGCGATTCAAGAAAATTTACAATGCTTCTGTTTGACGGAGAGCGATAAATTACTTTCAATTTTTGTCTTGTAAATTTTGTATAATAAAAACTAAGCTTACGGTAAAAAAACTATAGTTTACATGTTGAATGCTAGCTGCTTGCAAAAAGTGGGCATGTATCGAACGTAATGTTTGGACTTGCCTCTGACTACCCCCGTTAAGGTATTCTCAATAGATTTGCGTACTGAACAATATCTAAAGATATATAATGGGGACAAAGTTGTGAAGATGTTTGTTTTTTGTTTTTTTTACATGTTGATAGCTCCTAATCAGCGCTATTGCGCCCTGTCCTGAGCTCGACGCATCCAGCTTTTACCAGCAGCCATTATTTTTACTGGCATTTCAAAATCCACTTCACTGAAAATTCCCTTCAAAGCTAATGAAAAAATAATGAGCCACTGTAATTTATGCGTTTAAAGATTCAAAATGAATTGGAGTGTTTCCAGCACTTTAATATAGAAAGTGATTAATATGCAAATTGGCAGAGGTGGGGACGAAATTGTATTTAATAAGAAGATAATGATGCTGCAGTGATCGTACTAATCTTTATGAGACAACTGAAAACATTCTTGCTTGAGAGGTGGTTATACTCTTTAGATGAACTTTAAATTTGACCATGTGTAATTGTCGTTGCTTACGAATGGGTGGTGGTGATAAATAAATATACGATTGTTTGGAAAGTATCGTATATTAAACAGATTTACAACGGTTAGGTACAAAAGTCTTCGCGTGACACTTCTCTTCACTTCTTTATTATTAAATGGCGTCTGGGATAGTTTCCACAATTTCGTCAGTATCAAGTGAAATTGTTCATAATAATATGAGGCAACGTAGTACGGCTTATAAGTCCAGTCGTCCAGTCTTCAGTCAGGTCCTGTTTTCTGCTGTAGCAATGGTGACTATAACAAAAAACGATCGGCGCACAATTTTCTTCATCAGAGAGTTTCCGTCCAAATCTTCATTATTCCATTTCACTAATACTTTTGTCTTATTACTAACGTATAACGCTTATAATAACATTAATAAAAATTGATATACATTAGAAAAACACTAGAAAATAAAATTTAATAAATATGACACAGCCGTCGTTTAAGAAGAAGTCGAAGTGACATTGTAAATGTCAAACGTTTTTCAAAATAAGATATCGTTAGAAATGACGCTGTCATTGCGTCGCGCCGCGACAGTACCTACAATATACATTTATAAATGTAAGATTGACAATCTAACTTAATAACTGCCTACCTTTATCTAATAATAAATTGTATCGTATGTTGACTTGATGGATGATTACTTGGTAAAAAAAAATCTAATTAGATCAACAAAAAATATTGGACACGTATTTTTTAATTTATCAAATAAATAAAAATTGACAGATATAAAGAGCGTCAAAGTTCGGAAATGGGGGCTTGTGACGACGTTACGGCTAGGTAAAAAGTGTACTAAGCTGTGACGTCGAGCGGAACTTCAACGCACAATAAAGTGCGTTGAAGTGAATTGACAAAAGAAAACGCGTCCAATTTTTTTTGATTATGTAAATGATGGACCAAATATAATTTTTCGTTCGTCATCCCTTATAGGGATACTTCGACACACATTGTATTTGAGAATTGAAATAATAATTGTCATAAAAATCGATTCTCTTATTTTACGCATTTCTGACACTAAACCACAATTTGATGTAATATCGCTGACTGTACTCTGACATGGGTGTGAATATTTTTTGCCATCGGACTTGACAAATGAACTCGCTATAAATGGTTTAAACATACCATCATTATCATCATCATAAGCCTGCAGCAGTCCTCTGCTGGACAAAGGCCTCACCTTGAGTGCCATTGCGCCCTGTAAAAGATCAAAACTTACAAACATTAAAAAAAAAAATACAACCGAATTGAGAATCTCCTCTTTTTTTTAAGTCGGTTAAAAATATGACCGACAGTATACGTGCATAACATTTCGAGAACTTTGAACTGAGTGCAAAGGATATACCAAACGTCAAAGTTTATTTTTGTATGGAGATGTCAAGGTTTTACAAACTTCCCGCTAGAGGCGCTGCTCCATTTTCATCACACTAATATTATAAATGCGAAAGTTTGTGAGTATGTATGGATGAATGGATGAATGTTTGTTACTCTTTCACGCAAAAAACCACTGAACGGATTTGGATGAAACTTCGAATATACATAGTTCGTGACCTGGATTAACACATAGGCTACTTTTTATCCTGGTACCACGCGAGCAAAGCTGCGGACGGAAGCTAGTACAAAAATATAGGTAACGTAAACTTTGACGTGGTATTTTCTTCGCATTCATGCCACAGAGCTCGGTGAAGAATCACGTCTGCGTAGCAACGTCGAAGGTGGACAGTGAGTTGACCTTATTCTGATGATGCCTTATGGAGAAGGCAAAACATTGTCGAATTTCTGTTAGCGTTTTCTTGGGTGAGTGGTTGAGTTTTTTCTCTCTGAAAATTATAGGTTAACGTGTTTGTTTTATTTAATGAAAGAGACGTTATGTAGACGTTTGTATTTATTAATTGCTTGTTTTGCTTGATCTTTCTTTGATTTGCATGTGACTCTGAGGGCGATGCGCACGCTTGCATTTTGTTGAACTCGTGAGAGAAGGTTAGTGTAATTTTTACTAAATATTTTATCTTGTTGAATATCTTCAGAACATTTAAACAAGCGAAGCGAACTCTCCAAGCGAACTAACACTACCTATCTAAGTACTATCTAGCCTTCTCACTCGCCCGTTGTTGAAATTCTTATGAAAAGCAAAAAGATACCCAAAGCCTTTGTGAACTTAAGGTTCTGCAGGTAGCTAAATCAGGGGAAATCGACAATCATCCCTTAAATAAATTGCTAAATAACATTCGTGACCCTAGCCTCGCGGGCAACTACGTAATGCCCGACCTTTATGGAACTGTGCAAGCCAAAGGAATATAACGTACCACTATTGTTTGCTAAAAAGTATAGAAACATTTATTTGAGTTACATCGTCATTTTATTTTTATTTTATTCTATTTATTTAGTTACACCAACAAAGTAAACACTAACTTAACTAATTAGGAACTACGTACAATAAACATAATGCTTGATACCTCAATTATTGGTGCAAACTGCATGCAAAATTTAACGTTAGAACATTATAAAAATAATAACTATTAAGTAGGATTTTACAACTAAAGCTTTGCATTACAAAGGTTTAAATATTATTAGTAATTTAATATAAAATTGTATTATATGGATGTATTTGCTCTTGCAGTGACCAAGAAAAACCCAGCTGGAACAGAGTAATATGTATTTATTGTGTAAAGTAGGTAGACAGTCGTCGTTCGGAATGAAAGGGCCCAGAGCCGCCATCTTTGCTTTTAAAGGTTTAATCAGCGCCTCTACCGGAGGAACTCGAAAGTAATATGTAAAGCTTAAATTCTTATATACCTTGTGGTTCAGCAGTGGCAGCACAGATGGTGCTGCAACAATGAATACATTTAGAATATGTATAAGTTTAAATTGTAAAGTATATGTATTTCAGAGAGTATGTCATGCTCATAAATATCTGCATCATAATCAGCCAAAAACAGTCCACTGCTCGATATATGCCTTCCCTAATGAGCGCCATTGCACCCAACCTGAGCTCGACGCAGTTTTTGCCCATACTTAAGCTATAATAAAGCCGTTATGAAGCACTCTTGGCGTCTAAATTGGCTGTCCAGATTATTCGAGCTAAGCAACACTCCACATGGTTACAACTTGGATGGGTGTCCGTTTAGTTGCATTTAGATCTGAGTGATTTCTGCTTCGGAAGTACCTGATGTTGGTACCAGCTTTTTTGTCGCTAAGATTCGGATGGCCTAAAACCTACGAGACTAGAGATGACCACTAGTTTACATGGGGTGTAAGGGTTTCCAACCCCCATCTTTGGAACCCAAGCCAACCTCACCTGCACGTGGTGCACCCTGCTAATTAATAAACGAGGCTCTGGCGGCCGGCTGATTACGGCATAGCGCAGCCTAACACTGGCACAGCTAATTCCCCTGGCCACCGCGTTGGTGGTGCGAGAAGATGTGCCCTGCGATCCCCAACCCGCATGCCCAGCGTGGGCATTAAGCGCATATCCCCCTTTATTAGGGGAGGCCTATGTCCAGCAGTGGACTGATATAGGCTGGTGTGGTGTGGTGGTTACATGAAAAGTAACCCATATTTGGAGGTGTAGCATTTTGATCCGAGCGCTTCCGTGCTTCGGAATAGGATATTTGGTCACCAAGCCATGTCGGAGGTCGTACAAACTTCGACACCAGAAACTTTGAAGAATGTTAGCATCATTAGAGATACTACAAAAAATAACAAGGGTAGCCGTCATCGAATTCACAGAGGAGGACACTACGAAGAAGGAAGGAAGGTAAGAGCTTCCTTGAGTGAGCCAACAAACGAATTTTCGGCTTAAAGCGTCCGCTCTTACCTTGTACCGCAACCTAACCTAATATAGCGAGTCACGTGACCCTGCGGTTGCTTTTACTCACAACCTCCCCATTAAACCTTGCAGGGAGGATGAAATCTGTCCTTTAATGTACCTTTCTTATTGATGTCCACAAGGTTCCGGGACATTCAAATAAGTTTACTATATTCTTCGTTAGACTTTATTTGGTTAGGTTATTTTGCTGACTTGATTGAAGCCGGTTTTACTAACGATTCAGTGCTTCTAGGATATTATTGAATATGGAGATTGTGGTTGAATGACATTTGAAAGCTCTCATAGTAATGAGGTTAGTTATATATATATATTTAAATAATATAGGGGTTGTTGGGGGTACCTCCATCTTCGTAACCTTAGCATAAATTACCTGCCCTTAGCATAACCCGACGAACGAACGGGCTGACTGATAACGGCATAGCGCACCAAGTCCGTCATCGGCCGTCAAGGGACGAAATATGATCGGAAGTCAACAGCCGATGGCACATGACTCGAGGTTCGGACGATGTCAGTAGAGTATAGTTATGTTCGATTCACACTTACCGGCGCGCGTTGGAGAGGTCGTTGGAGGAGCATCGAAACGCATTTTAAAACATGCTAGAGGAAATTGAAACATCCACAAAGCAATTAAGTTCCTTATTTGCATGCCATTTACGTTTTATCAAACACTGAAATCAATAAATCAGCTGCGATATAATTGCATCCACACCACCCACACCAGCCTATATCAGTCCACTGCTGGACATAGGCCTCCCCTAATAAAGGGGGATATGCCCATAATCCCCACGCTGGGCATGCGGTTGGGGATCGCAGGGCACAGCTTCTCGCACCACCGATGCTGCTGCCCGTCGGTGGTTAGGGGATTTAGCTGTGCCGATTATGGCTGTGCTATGCCGCAATCAGCCGGTCGCCAGAGCCCCGTTCGTTGTTTAGCAGGGTGCACCACGAGCAGGTGAGGTTGGCTTGGGTTCTAAAGATGGAGGTTGGAACCCCGTACACCCCGTACATAATTGCATGCAAATAAGGAACTTAACTGCTTTGTGGATGTTTCAATTTTCTATAGCATGTTATAAAATGCTATCCGAAGCGCATTTTAAAACATGCTGCAGGAAATTAAAACATCCACAAAGCTATTAAGTTCCTTATTTGCATGCCATTTACACAGCTTTGAGGTATGTCAAACACTGACATAAATAAATCCGCTGCGTTAATTGCATGCAAATAAGGAATTTAACTGCTTTGTGGATGTTTCAATTTCCTATAGCATGTTATAAAATGCTATCCGAAGCGCTCTGACGCGCGCCGGTAAGTGTAAATCGTACATACTGTACTCTACTGACATCGTCCGAACCTCGAGTCATGTGCCATCGGTTGTTGACGTCCGATTATATTTCGTCCGTTGACGGCGTAGTACATTAGTGTACACGATCTCATACTTTTGCACATATTTGTTTCAATCTTCCGTAGTCGCCCGAGCATACTTCAGCCGTAACTGATTTGAGCCGTAAGTGTGCCGAAAGACTGGCCCAGCTACATCTCCTGACCGCCGACTACCAGCAGCGTCGGTGGTGCGAGAAACTGTGTCCTGCGATCCCCAACGCGCATGCCTAGCGTGGGAATTATGGACGTAATCCCATTCTTATAGGGGAAGCTTATGCCCAGCAATGGGCTGAATAGGCTGGTGTTGTTGTAGATGTTATTATGATACACGCTGCAGATGTCTTAAGTTTGAGTATTTTCTATATATATATATGACATGCTCCATTTAATAGGATCATGCAAACTTCTAATGAAATAAGCTCCAACAGCTATGTTGACATTTCACATTTACAATATTTATAAGTTTATTCGTGTTTGTTGTATGTATTTATGAATTGTTTTATTCTTTAGGTTTATTTAACTTCATGGTATTAGTAAATTATGTAATTATGAAGTTTGTAAGTTTTTTTTTTGTACTTTTTTTAATATTCCTTTCATTTAGTTGTGTGTGTGTCAGCTGCATATTTTTATTTTTACTTTTGAGTGCTGTATATGTTATGGACAATGTGATTAATTGGTCATTATACATAATGACCGGGCATTATGTATAATGACCAATATGTGAGGGCAATGTGATAAGAACTATTGAATTAATCAAATTGCCCGGGCAATATACATAACGCCCATCACCTGTTGGGCAGAATAATAAAAGACATAATATTTAACTATTATTTTTATTTCAGACTTTAAATCAAAATGTATAACACAAATTTCTTCCTTTTAGCGATGCCTTATGAAATAAAGCTTGAAATCAACTAAAATTTAAACAATTTTAATAATCAGACTCATAATTATTAGGAATTTAGGGGTTCTACATGTACTTAGAATCCACTAGTTGTTAGCAGATATAACTCAATAAAATCAAATTTAAAATATAAAACAATAATATCACAAAATATTAAATCATCAATCAAATTTCATTCATCAACGAAATTATCCGTCTGCGTCCGTCCGTATTCGCTTGGAATGCAAAACTGAGAGCTGTGTAGTGAACAGTGAAACGATGGAAATTAGTACGCCGCCATGACGGGCTCTGATTGGTTAGCACGTGTCACGCGTTCGCTTCCCTCCCCTCACTCCATCCCCAAAGTAGCTATATTATCACATTGCCCGATGATCACGTAGCATTATTCATAATGACCGGTCAATGTGATAAATAATGAAGTTTATGTAATAATTAATCACTTTGCCTTAAGTAGCTGGTTATTATTCATATTGCCCGGGCACTATGAATAATGCCCGCATTAATCACTTTGTCCATAACATATATACCTATAATGGCGAATCATAAAGAGCTTTATTATAAAACTTAATTATAATGTCTGATATAATAAATAAATACAAATAAAAATTATGTATGTTATTACAAAAAAAAGTAACAATATAGGTAGTGTAGTAATCATGTGGTTCCCAAATTACAAGCGCTATTCTGCTGTGAACTATCACTGGGCCAGAATTGTTTATAATCATTTACACAGGCCACTAATAAAAATTGTTATATCAGTAATTATTACTTTTACCCAACTCCCAATTCACTCATCCACCTAACTCAAACAGGATAAATTTCTAAAAACCCTGAGGGTTCTTCATAAACATAATTGTTTTTTAATGGCGAAATTTTTCTTTAATATAAAATTCAAGCGATTCATCGCAATAAAAAGTCGATGACCCCTAAATATTAAATTTTTCCTTAATAATAAATGATTCACGTAACATTTTTGAGCATCGGTCACACTTTCATTCAGTGATCCTAACTACAACTCATTCATTCTTAATACGACTCATTCATTTATTCTTCTTGTTCCCCGTGTGAGCTAATTGCAAACGGTGTCGGAGTTTTTAGGCCACTCGAAGTCCTCCGACATGGCTTAACGACTGAAAAAGCCGGGACTAACATCTTAACGTGCTTTCCAAAGCACGGAAGTGCTTAAGGCGACTATACAGGTCAAACCTTGCGAGCGAGAGGAAGGTTTGACATGTACCGTCGCCTTAAATAACGACTTAACTACTTAAATGACTAAACGGTCACCCATCCAAGTAGTGACCGGGCGGAGTGCTGCTCAACTCAGATGATCGGCTAAGTACACCGAAGTAAGCCACGCCACGAGCGTTTCGATCTTATTAATTAAGAAACGTCTTTTCTCCAATGTACAGTACATTTTCTCGTTTCCAAACTACCATGGCCATATCTGCCGAAGAACCGATAACCGTTGGGGTAAACGAGTTTTTGAGTGGAGAGCGCTGCTCGGCAAACGTAGTGTAGGACGCCCTCCGGCCGTGTGGAAAGACGATCTGCGAAAGGCTGCTGGTAGAAGCTGGATGCGTCGAGCTCAGAACTGGGCGAAATGGCGCTCATTAGGGAGGCCTATGTTCAGCAGTGAATGGCCATAGGCTGGTGATGATAATAATGAAATATTATAAAAATACTTATACATAATATTGACATAAAATATACTGATTACTTATTTACTTCGCACTAAAAACTCTGAAATATAATTAGTTCCATTAGCCATCTGTGGTCTTCATCATCAGTTCCACCCTGACTGTTCCTATAGTATTTGAAGGGTTCTCTAGATTTCTCCAGGATTCTCCTGGGAAGTTTAGTTGTGTACACAAAATTTTTGTTTTCCAAATCAGTTCAGCCGTCAGGAAACATTATTACCAAAGATTACGATGAATTGAGAACCTCCTCGTTTTTGAAGTCGTTTTAAAATGTAGTACCTGGACGACCGAACTGTGTTTTTGTAAATTATAATACGAATTACTTATTGATAAAATATGAATAATTTTTTTTTCCATCTTACCGACACATTAATAAGAAAATATGAACTGGTTACTCAATAAAAAATCACAAGTGCATTTAGTTTAACATTTTAATAGTTAACAGTAACATTTAACAGTTAATCAATCAATTTAGTAAGTATATTTTTATCATATTATTTATGAAATCCTAGTACTTCCTGCCATACTATATTGTGGGTTTGTCGAGGATTTTCATTTGGAAGGTAGACTTTTGCCATGACTACTTTTGACTTTTTTGCCATGCATAAAGACCGGACTGGAGTTTAAGTGAACCTCAACAAATTCGAATGTTTGCCCTTGGGATGTGTTAGAAAATGCTACGTTTATCATGCCATGCATGAAGACTGGACCACTACACTTTACGTCAACCCCAACAAATTCCAATGTTTGCCCTTGGGATTTGTGGACAGTCATGGCAAATGCAGATCTAACGGGAAATTGTTGACGCTGAATGATGCATCTCAATTGTCCTTTTGATGAGTCAAGGGTTACTCTTGGTATATATACTTCTTTGCCAGATTGTTTACCAGTAACAATTTTTGCCTATATTATGTGTTTGCACAGACTCGTTACAATAAGTTTTACCCCATTTCATAGTCCTTCTGATACGTCTAAATTATGCGACAACATTATCAACGCATTTTTTCAATTTTAGTTCGTGTGATGGCAAGTCTAAAATGTAGACACTATTGAGAAATTTTGTTGTTAATTTTACTGCTCCTTCAAGTGGTTGAGTCGTGGCTTTAGTAGATTTTGTGCTTACTATACTTACTATAGTAGAAGTATGGCAACTATATAATTTTTTTTTTCAACATCTTTGTTATGAGGCTCGAGTATTGCTCTGTCTTTCATTACTTCATAATTTCCATTGACTAAGCAGTTACCTAAAGGCCGCTATACTTACATGTTGATCGAGTTTAGGTCAATGCGAGCGTAGGCAAATTGATACATGAAAAGAGCTACCGTCTAGACGTTCGGCAAGTCTATGCAAACTATTGCAAACGGTCAATGTAGACGAGTTTTGTGGACTTGCGCCAAAAAAGCTGCCCACACGTTGTGCGATTGGCCAGGTGCATGCGAACGCCTTTGATTTGTGCAGAAAAACCGTCACTGCTCCGAAGTGAGACGACTGGTCGCGAGCGACTGCGAGTTGTGACAATACCTACACGCCAAATGAACTCTATACACGTTGGCGGTTGCCTTTACTTGGCCAGCTAGGCGAGCGACACCGAACAATGGCAAGGCAAGGGAAATATGCTATCTATACGTTGGTGTATTGGCCTTCGCTCGGCAAGGCTCCACCAAAATGTATTGCAGGCTTAATACTTCATAAGATCCGGGCTGCGTGCTGGCCAATTCACGGTGCGTTTTAATCTCTTCTCAATATGGTCGAACTTGTGCAGTGGCGCGAGTTCGGCCATTATCTTGCATTAAAGTTGAATTTTCCCCTATTAATCCCATGTAAAGTATCACGTGAGTTTCTAAAACCTCTGTTATACAGCGTCTTGTCCCTATAAAACCTTCTAAACCAAACACTCTTTGGTTTAGTGCTGCTTAAAAACGCCATCTATTGTCAAGTAGCTTTTAGTGTTGCGGTGTCGGCAAAACAGTTTAGTTTTTGTTTACAGATGCTCGTAAACGGGCAATTTTGTCAATTTCTTGCTGCAATGGTATAGCCACCAAACTGCCGATTGAATCTTTCACAAAGTGCAATAATTGCAATATTGTAGCCCGGCAATTTTGCAGCAATTGCACTACTGAAATATATTTCAGAATAGTCGCAAGTATTTAATGTCTAGCCGGCTAAATTGAAAATGATTTATCCAGCTTTGACTTCACTGCAATATTGCCGTATATCGTCTTTGCTCTGATGTTTAGGTGCATCTCATTTCCCTCGCTCACCTCCCCCCACCTCGTCCTGTAGCTGCCACTGCTGTCTCCTCAATCTAACCGCAATACGCTCCGCGTGTACGGATAAAACTCCTCAGCAATCAGTTGCTGAATCTTCAAGGGTTAAACTCGGCAATGTCGGCTTGTATTGCAAAATGAAGATGCATATAATTATACTGAGCAATATTGGTCGATAAAAATAGCCCAAAAATGCAAATTTTGTTGCCCGTTTGCAGGCCTCTAAAAAATAATAAAATAGTATTACTACTCGCCCATAGATGACAGAAAGAGACATAATCGTATTCTAATTATGAAAAAAAAAAATTTTAAAGAGCTTTTAGGCAATTTAAGTAAACACGTGAGTTGAAAAGACACATATATTTTATAAATAATTTATATAAACAATTAATTTTCTTGGTCTTACCTCAAACCAAACATTCATTGGCTTAGTGTTGCTTAACAACGTCATCTTTTGTCAAGTAGCTTTAGTGTTGCTATGTCCGTAAAACAGTTTAGTTGTTGTTAAGCTGACAGCATCGAGTTATTATAAATAGAGGCAGAAACGCGGAAAAAGAGTATCTGCACCAAAACCTACTTATTTACTTAGACTTAAGGTCTAAATTAATGCAAATTTGTCATTTTGAAGTTGATTTATATCAAATACGCTTGGACGATTTTTGTCAGTTTTCACTTGAAGACTGTGACTCTATAGTAGTATATACTAACTCGATGTCTGGTGGCCCTAGTTGCCAAAACAATAGTAATACTACACGCCAATAGATGTCAGGAAGAGTCATTTTCGAATACTGATGATATTGTAGCAGCTTTTTTTTTTGGATAAAACAACATTTTCTATTAATAAAAGCCAGCTAGATCGACTTATCACTCCCAAAACCCCCTACATACAAAATTTTATGAAAATCGTTGGAGCCGTTTCCGAGATCCAGATTATATATATATATATACAAGAATTGCTCGTTTAAAGGTATTAGATTTAGCCAACTTCAAAAACAATTTAGACAAAAATATATACCAACAGTAGAAATGCAACTAACTGTTTCTATCCTTGTACAATTTGTCACTCCGCTCGCCATTCCAAATAGATTGTCGGACAGGGACTTACCATAGATGATACTTTCGTATCTTTGGATAGATGTGAAACTACCTTGATATATTTATGTCACGCTTGCAAAAGTGCTAGGGGTTTAATTTCAGATAAATTATGTTTTTCTACGATTTTTTTAGTCAGTAATGTATGACATGTATGTACATCAATGAATCATCAACGTCTAGTACCTACATAAATCTTACTTAATACTTGATTAATTTTTATCCATCGCACCCCTAGATCTAAACAGGTTCAACTCAAAACATCACTTTTTCTACAAAACGCGATGATAACCATATCGGTATGCACTGGGGAAGTTTTTTTTTATTGAAGATGTAATAGGATTTTTGTATTTTAAGCAAGTATTTGGGCTGAAAAATTGGATTATTTGAGTGTTTTCTCTTTTATATTTATTAAGTATGTGTCAATATTGTTATCATTTAGAGTTTGACTGTGTTTTTGAATTTAAAAAAATACTTTACACGCCTTTGCAGCCGTACGGGTTCAACTCAAAATGTAGTATTGATTTATTATGTACTCATCATTGATACAGCGTCAACTCTAAATAATATAATCGTCAATGTTCTACAGTATGGATGCAACTCAAGATATTTCCTTTTTGTTCATGAGGGATCTGCTTTCTATACTGGTTGCAATTGGCGATGTCCCCGTTTTGATGGGGAGGAGCGGCGACCGCTCATTCATCAAAACAGGTGTCTGGTGACATCTAGCGCCATAAGACATTTAGAATTCCTTGGTGAGCATAACTCAAAAAAACTACTGGGAGCTGTGTGGGATGCCGATGCCGGTGCAAAAAAGTACATCCAAATTATTCTTGTCATAAAAATAGAAAATAGAATTTCACTGGTGATTTTTTTTAGAAAGCCATTGTGCATCAGCACTCTAACGTTCAGATAAAATGTTCTACTGTCGGTGGTCTCCCGTTTTTATACATATTTATAACTGGTCCTAGTGAAGACCGCGGCTCGGCAAACATAGTTTAAGATGCATAGTGAAGTGACGATAGGTATATATATATAATATGAAAGGAGGCAACTTGATGCGTCGTGCTGTGAACAGTGCAATGTTGCTGATTTGGGGAGGCCTATACCCAGCAGTGGACTGCTATTCTATAATATGTCAAAAATTATGTAAAATAAAAAACTGCTTTTTTCATTTTTGTGACTTCGTTTCTATTCGCAATAACTATTAATTGTTTTATGACAAGAGGTCTGCACAACTTTAGGACTAATAATGTACATTAGACACTTAACGTTGAATGTAGTTGGTACAGCTATTTGTCCCTTAAACTTACAGTACAGGACTGAAAATAGCGCCCTGCACACGTAAAGTTCGGACCGCGGGAAACAGCACGCGCCATCCCAACCCGCACTCCGAAACGTACGTGTAGATGCTCGGAGCTGACAAGCCGATATGGCATGTCGACGCGAAGGCAAATCTCATAGTTTAAACCGCGCATCACGTCAGTGATCCGTTCCAGCGGGGTGATCGGCTAACTCTGTTGCAAACAGAAATGATTGACACCGATTCTGTTTTTACAAACTTTGACATTTCATCCGTCTAAATTCAATGAACGTCAATTGACAAACTGTCACAGTTTGTTAAAACAGGATCAGTGTCAATTATTTCTGTTTGCGACAGAGTTAACCGATCAACCCCGCAGATGAGCAGTTCGATCTTTACACGCCATTAGCACGATAGTTTGATCCGCAGTCCAAACAGTACAGATCGGACTGCGGTTTGGAACGCAGTCCTGATGCGCGGTCCGATCTTTACGTGTGCAGGGCGCTATTAGTTGTTTACTATTTAGGATAAGCCCAAGTACAAAAACGGTTCTCAACGATTTGAGACCGTATCAGCTATTTGAGATGCCGCTATCCTTCAGAGGCTCGATCACGAAGACTTGCATTGAAGTATTCGAGTCGAAGACGACTTGACCCAAACTAAGCAGAGTTTGTGTTATGGGAACCACATAGCTGATATACCTACTGCTTATTTTTTTTGTAAATGTATTGTACACATGTATTGTGTAATGTACACATTATAAATAGAAAATACCCAGATACGAAGATTCGCGACAAATATTTGGTGATCATATAAAAATTTACTATGATCTACTAAGTTCCGGCCGCAGTTTTACTCGCGTAGTACCACAGAATATAATAAATCAAGTAGGACTTTTAAAAAAAAACCGACTTCAAATACATCACTTCTTACTTCTTGCCCTAAAGAATTTTGAAAATCGGTTCACATTTGACGGAGCTATTGGTAATAGGGCGAAAATTACAAGTGAGGATGAGGTCTTTTGAGTTTTCCGGGATAAGTACCTGTGAAATATATTCTTATAAACAAAAAAATAATTTTGAAAATCGGTGTACATTTGATGGAGATATCGGTGAGCATACATAAAAAAGTCGAAAAAAAGGTTCCGATGAATCGAGAACCTCCTCCTTTTTGAAGACGGTTAAAAAGGAACAGAATTTTCACAAAAACGATTAACCATAAACTTCGAGCACATCTCACACTTGCGATTCGCTGATGACATAGTCCTAATGGCGGAGTCGCTGGAGGAGCTGCAACAGAAGCTGGACGGCCTAGCATCAGCCTCGCGAAAGATAGGTCTCGACATGAATTTGGACAAGACCAAAGTCATGGTCAATGACCGAATTGATCCGAGTCCTGTCGTCGTTAATGGACACCATCTTGAAGTTGTTTCGGAGTATACATACCTCGGGCAGATATTGCAGTTGGGTAGAAACAACTTCGAGAAGGAGGCCAAGAGGAGGATTCAGCTGGGTTGGGCAGCATTTGGGAAACTACGTCGAGTTTTCTCGTCACCCATACCGCAATGTTTGAAAACGAAAGTTTTCAAACATTTCAAAAACGTCCTACCCGTCATGACATACGGAGCCGAAACGTGGACTCTCACAGTACGGCTAGGCCACAAGTTTAAAGTTGCTCAGCGAGCTATGGAACGAGCTATGCTCGGGGTTTCTCTGAAGGAAAGAAAGATGATCGAGTTTATCCGACATAGAACTAAAGTTGTTGACATAGCTCAGATTACTTGGTCAGAAACCATGTTCCAATAAAAAATTGTATTAAATCTACAGCGATGCTACTTCCATAAAGCACACGAGGTTAAGTGGCTGTAACAGCGCCGCTGACAACACAGTGACGTGTTCTTGCCACAATTTATAAAAAACCATGGCCCTAATTCTCAGCAATACAAATAAAAGTCACATTCAAAATTATTTCATAGTTCTCGCTACATAATGTCGAATGTAAATGAAAGAAAAAAACATGTGTCCTCAAAATTTCAACGGTGGAATTTGCACCCACTATCTTCCCATGTTGACTGACTGTTGTTTCGTTAAGTATGCTGATCTATCGAGAAGGGTGTAGTCAGAGGCTAGTCCAAACATTAGTCACACACCAAGATCATTATTATTTTTATCGTCATCATCATCATTATCATCCACTGTCTGGATTTAATTTGCTGGATAAAGGCCTCCCAAAAAATGTGCCATCCACCGCGGTTTTATGCTAGTCGCATCCACGAACATCTGGAGACGCGTACTATGTCGTCGACCCATCTCGCTATTTATCTTCCAACGCTTCTTCTGCGTACCCTCGGCCATCGTTCGATCAATGTCCTGCTCTACCTGTAATCACCAAGTGTCCCGTCCCATCCCCACTTGAATTCCATCAGTCGATTTCCGATGTCTTGAGGCCTCACATATCGAAATGATCGGCACCGGGTCTACATTTGAAAACTTTGACATTTTATGCGTCGTTTTTCAAAGAACGTCAATTGACAAACTCTATGACTAAAAATCATTGATATATATTGTTACTATCTAAAAATAGTCTAGGTTTAAAATTGGTATTTTGTATACAAAGTTACTGATTTAAACTCTTTAGTCTTCGAATTTGATTGACGGGTAAAAAGTTTATAAAAACCGAAGTACTAACACAGGATAAAATTACTACTGTAATACTAACACAGGATGGTAAAAACCGGACCGGTGCTTATCATTTTTTGGCCTTACTTATGAACATCTTTCAAAAGATAAACGATGCTTAAACTATTGCCATCTCTTACCGCTGGATAATGACAGACAGTGACAGGGCTAACTTTGAGCATTGATTAACTTTAAGTAGCGTTCATAAGTAAGGGGTTTAGTATTCAACTGCAACATGATAGTAAGTAACTAAATGCTGCCTCAGGTAATTTATCTGTTGTCAGATCTCTATTTTTAACGTAGTTCTAGCAAAATATGTTTTAGAGCAATGCTAGTTCCATGAAGTAGGTACACGAGGTTTAATTGTCTGTAACAACGCCGCTGTCTGCACTGGGAGGTTCTTCCCACAATTAGGAAGAAACCATGTCTTATTATGGTCACAGGATAGCATAAGCAGTGCGACTAAAGAATTCACTAGCTAAAGTATATCACCGGCAGTGGCAGAAAGGGAATAAAACATAAACATAATAATGCTGGATGTTATCAAAGTTATCTAGACCCTAACTAAAGTGTACTGTAATGTGCGTACTGAATAAAGAAATTGTCACTTTCACTTTCACTAAGCAGAGATTGACTTATGGGAACCAAATGACTGATACCTACCTTAAATGTTTTTTTTTGTAAAACCTCGTTAAAAAGACAGTGTAAATAGAAAAATATAAACTATGCTGAAATCACATCACATCACACTAATATTCTAAATGCGAAAAATTGTGTGTATGGGTATGTTTGTTCCCACTTATTTACGTTATTAAGTGGGAACAACGTGTCTGTACGGATTTGGTTAAAACTTGCAATATACATTGTCACCTGGATTAATACATAGGAAATGTTTATAGTGATTGATAGTGCGAGCGAGAGGGAGGTTTGACATGTATACTCGCTTTAAGTAGTTGTACCTGGACGACCGAGCTTTGCTCGGTTTTTTTTTGTAAATCATGAATTGATAAAATATGAATATTTTTTTTTCGATCTTACCGACACATTAATAAGAAAATATGAACTGGTTACTTAATAAAAAATCACAAGTGCATTTTTGTTCAACATTTTAATATAAACAAGTACTTACTTTTTTACAGTTAATCAATCAATTTCGTAAGTATATTTTTATCATATTATTTATGAAATCCTAATACTTCCTACCTGGCATGAATAATATAATAATAATCCTGAATGGTGCATCTCAATTGTCCTTTTGATGAGTCAAGCTTTATCCTTGGTATATGTACTTCTTTGCCAGATTGTATATCAGTAACAACTTTTGCCTTTATTATGTGATTACACAGACTTGTTACAATAAGTTTGACATCATTTCATAGTTCTTATGATACGTCTAAATTACGCAACAACATTATTATAGCATTTTTTTTCAATTTTAGTTCGTGTGGTGGCAAGTCTGTAATGTTGACACTATTGAGAAATTCTGTTGTTGATTCGACTGCTTCTTCAGGTTGATCTTTCATTGAGTCCTGGCTATAGCAGATTTTGTACTTACTAATACTTATCTACTATAGTAGAAGTTTGGAAACAATATCATCATAAATTTTTTCAACTTCTTTGTTATGAGGCGCGAGTATTGCTCTGTTTTGAATTCCCTCATAATTTCCATTGGCTAAGCAGATACCTAAAGCCCGCTATACTTACATGTTGGTCGAGCTTAGGCCAATGCGTGAGTGTTATGTTTTAGTAAACCATTTACCAACGCAACGAGACTACCCGACCCCAGAACCAAAGTGGACAAAGTGGAGTTAGATAGCTCAGTGCAAGTTAATTAGCAAGCTGAAGTGACAGTGGGCTTTCCATATGCTGAAGAACTGACCATCGGTAAACGAGTTATTGAGTAGAGACTGCGGCTCCTCAAACGTAGTATTGGATGCGCTTCGGCAAAGTAAAGTGATAATTTGCGAATGACTGCTAGTAGAAGCTGGATGCATCCAGCTGAGGACAGGGTGCAAATATGCTCATTAGGGAAGGCCCAGCAGTGGACTGCTATAGGCCGATGGTTATGATGAAAATGATGATAAAACCATTTAATTGGAATTATTCTATAAATATATTAAATATTAAAGTGATTACATAATATTCATTTAATTTTCTAATAAAATTTGAATTTATATGGAGACTAGGGAAAACTATCTAATGAGATAACTCGGACTAATTCGATATGGGATTATCTGATAGTGGAACAATAATCAGATAACGATTGAATAAAAACAGGTTAACCATATTACCGACATGGCGGCTCAGTAAGTAGGCTGCGCACAAACACTCTAGCACAGAGAGCCATGGAACACGCCATGTTCGGCATCACACTTTAGACCGAGTTCCTAATACCAAAATCCACAAGCAGATAGGGACCAGGATGTCAGCGAACTGATATTGGCAAGCGGAGTTGGGTAGGACTTTTGGCCAGACGGAGTGACAACAGTTAGGCCAGAGTGCTGACCGATTGGTGGCTGAGAGTTGGTTACAGGAATAGTGGATTTCCTCCAGCAAGATTAGTCGACGTTATTAGAAAGACCGCGGGTGGCACTTGGCTCAGACATAGACATAGACATAAACATAGACACATCATTTATTTCCCACTTAGCACACACTCTAGCCCAGGGGATCAAGGTGAATGGCATCATCAATAGAAGCTTAAGCACAGCAGTGGGTCGAAAACGGTTGATAATGATAAAATAATCTTAAGAGCTCAGGACAGGGTGCATTGGCATTGGCACTCATTAGGGGAGTCCTATGTACAGCAGTGGACTGCTATAGGCTGCTGATGATGAATCTTAAAGAGTCATGTGTGAAGTCATGAATTATACAACAGCGCTCACTTTTTAAATGAGTTCTCTCCGCGCTTTATTCCCATAGCTTCGTGCGTTGTAACATCTAGTAGTAAGACAGTACTGGATCAGACCTGAACACTAGCTCGATGTAAATACACCACGGCACTGTAACAGTAATACGCGAAGATGACTCGCTCCACAATTACTGTGGATATTTGATTAATTTAGCTCGTCTCGGGGATTTAATAAAACTCTTTGTTGAACTGGCTTTTCCGAGGGTTGTTAAAATATTTTAGCAAGGAACAAAAACGAATTTTTGTAAAATGTAACATAATTTTTTTTCAAATGTGGTTTTGCTTTATAATAATGTGACATTGAAACAAACAATGCGATAAAAGCACTGAACAGATATATCGTTTATAAGAAAATTTATGTATTATCCTAAGGCTGTTTTTCCACCAGAGATGTGCTATGCTACGTTGCTATGGATGCGTTTGATATCCACCAATCATATTCATTGGTGCACATAGCTTAACACTGGTGGAAACGGATTCAACTAAGATATGTTTTTTATATTATTGAAAGAGGCGTACTATGGATGTGTGCTATGGATGCGTGCTATGGATGTGTGTTATGGATGCATGCTATGGATGCGTGCTATGGGTCGTCGCAAGTGGTGTAGCTATGTGCAGAGCAGAGTACCTACAGTATCCTCGCGTTTTTCGCTGAACGTAGACATGCCATGTGGAAGCAAAAAGTTACGTTTTATACATCGCATAGTTCGAGCTGCGCATCTTCATAGCACATCTTACTCGCACCGCTACATAGCTTAGCATCAGTGGAAACGGTCACAAAGTTTCGTAGCTTAGCTTTTACATTCTCGCAGCATTGCTGCATAGCATATCTATGGTGGAAAGGCCCATAATTCGTCTACTGCTGGACATAGGCCTTCCCTATGTATAAGAAAAGGGATCAATCCATAATCCCTACGCTGGGCATGTTAGGGGATCATAGAGCATAGCTTCTCACATCGCTGACGCTGCTACTCGTTAGCAGATAAGGAACTTAGCTGTACTTGTGTGCGGCTGCGCTATGCCACAATCAACCAGCTACCAGAGCCCCGTTTGTCATAAAGTAGGATGCACCACAGGCGGGTGAGGTTGGCTTCGGTTAAATTGAATAGATGTCCGTCTGTCCGTTTGCCTGTGTGTCCGTCTTCACAATCAGCCTAAAGCAGTCCACTGCTGGACATAGGTCCTCAGCTCGACGCATCCAATCCATCAACTCAAAAACTAACATTTACCCCAATGGTTATCGGTTTTACCACATATATTGCCAGCCCACTGCCACTTCAGTTTAATTCTCTAAACTATGTCGACAACTTTAATTCGTTGTCTCACCAGCAATACCAACTTCCTACAGGTATTTGTATTTCCCAGTTTAATCGTCTACTTCTTCACTTACCGTTTAGTAAGTTGGACGTTAAACACTTAGTTGATATGAATGGGTACTTACTGAGCGTGTTCAAATGGCGAACTGAGGAGGACTCAGTCAAATCTAGTATGTCTAAACCTATACCTCTAACCTCTTTACAAAGATACTACAAATTACTCATTTTGAGTTATGAATGAATTTTTATTTTTTTGTGAAACAATTTAATCCGTTCTCATAATAACATAATATTGACGTCCTCGGGCGAAAGCCCGCCTGTGACGCAGAAGGTTGCGGGTTCGATTCCCGCTCTGAGACAAATGTTTGTATTATTTACAAATAGTTGTCTTGCGTCTGGGTGTTTTCTATCTAAAAATACGTATTTTACATAAATTGTATTTAAGTGGTATAGCAGTCATGTTGTTCCTATACAAGCTCTGCTTAGAGGCTACATGATGTTAAGCTATTCCACCAGTTTAAAGTCACTCGGAACGATCTATGCTTGGAGTTTCTCTGAAGGATAGAATCCGCATCGAAACAGAGACATATAGAACTCAAGCTGTCTACATAGCTAAAGAATTAGTAAACTGAAGTGGAAATGGGCTCGGCAAAGTTAGTGAACGACACCCTCCGGCAAGGTGGAGTGTTTATTTATGAAAACCTGCTGGTAGACGCTGGATGCGTCGAGCTGAGGACAGGGCGCAATAGAGCTCATTAGGGGAGGCCTATGTCCAGCAGTGAACTGCAATAGGCCGATGATGATAATGATGATTTCATTTAATAAATAAATAAATAAATAATGTGGGACGTAATCACACAGCATCATGTAGCCCCAAACTAAGCAGAGCTTGTATTATGGGAACCACATGATTGATATACTACACATATATATTTTTTTTGTAAATACATACATATCATACATAGAAAACACCCAGACCCGACACAAATATCTACAGAACATGCAAACATTTGTCCCGCAGCGGGAATCGAACCCGCAACCTTCTGCGTCTCAGGCGGACTTTCGCCCACTGCGCCACAGAGGCCGTCGGCCATTTAATTCTTCATTACACTTTTACAAAGATAATAGTACAATTGGTGGACTTAATGTTAGGAAGCATTTTCTGCCAGTCAACCATGATAGTTAAAAAATTGTGGTTGGCGTGCATGAACTTATCAAAAAGAACAACAAAAGAGAAAATTATACATAAAAAAACAAACAACAAATAACTTACCAAACAAATCTCTTTAAAAAGATGATGATGATGATGATCATGATGTTATGTGAAAAATATAAGCCATTATTTATTGTTTATTTGATAATATTAATTTTATCGTCGTCCAGGTTGTAGGTTTTTCCGGTTTTGCTTTTGCAAACCATGTCGGAAAACATGAAAAACATGTCCGAATGTTTTTGGAAACATCTTTTCATTTTGGTCCTTCTTCGACCTTCTTCGTATAAGCTAGAGGCCAACTCTGGGGTCGTGAGTTTCGGCTGCCCGAAGGCCTCTGACATGGCTTAACGATTGAAGAGGCCGGGACCAACATCTTAACGTTCCTTCCGGAGCACGGAAGCGCTCATATATAAATGCCACAAAACTATCACCCATCCAAGTAGTGACCAGGCGGAGTGTTGTTTAACCAAGGTGATCAGTTAAAAACAAAGTAAGCCACGCCACGAGCTTTTCATTTAAGTAAAATGTATTTATCTTGTTAGCAACATCTCTTACATTCGCACTTGAAAAAGTTTTTGAAAACCACAGTATTTCTGCAGCCGTCACGAGAATTTACGGCCTGCAGACATTCAGTAAAATATTAAGTTTTCGTACATAGTCCAGCGGGAAGCGTTGGTATGCTTACATTATATAGTACCAGCGAGCGGACGTGCCAAGAGGATGAAACGCTACGTAGTTTTAATTCATCTGCACCATAGACCAGGTGGAGTGACGTGTTGTGTCGTGTTGTGTCGAGCTCAGGACAGGGCGCAATGGTGCTCATTAAGGGAGGCCTATGTCCAGTAGTGGACTGCTATATGCTGATGATAATGATGATGTCGAAGGAGTTGACTCGGTAGTGCAGTTGGCAGCGCGTTCTGGTATTGATGATAAGGTCGCGGGTTCAAGTCCCGTTTGAGTAGACAATTTTGGAATAAAATTGTTGAAAGTCAATATTATTATTTTTAGCCTACATCACCCCACAGCAGGGCGCATCAAACATCCCTCCCATTTTTCGCGGTTCAGGTTTGTGGTGGCCCAATCTCGATTCAAAGAGTCATCCAGGTAGTATCAATTTGGGTCTACCACGATTCCGTCGTCCACCATTGGGAGAACCACTTTGAAAGACATTATCTCTAGAAATCATAATCTCTGCCCCTGTTTGAATGATTTTGCTATAAAGAAATACTCAATTCACATTGGAAAAAGTGCTCAAACTCAAAAAGCTTTACGTACTGAGTATGGTTATCTTTATTATTACTAGCTTCCGCCCGCGGCTATTCTCGCGTGGTACCGAGATAAAAAGTATTATGTATTTATCCAGGTCACAATCTATGTATATTTCAAGTTTCATCGAAATCCGTTCAGTAGTTTTTGCGTGAAAGAGTAACAAACATTCATCCATTCATCCATACATCCTCATAACTCACAAACTTTCGCATTTGTAATATTAGTAGGATTTTAAGGAAACATGTTCGTGAATGTGGTTGTATTTAGACTCAACTTTATCAAATGATCTAGTGATCAACTCTGGTATTAGAGATTTAGGCTACCCGAAGGCCGTCCGACATAGCTTAGACTGGGTTAAGGATTCTAACTTCCTTCTTCGGATTCCATTACAACCTCGCCTGTTATTGCATTGAATGCTGAATAGCATGTACCTGCTGCAGGACGTGACTCTTGGGCATAACATCATGGCATAGCAACATGACCGGTGTGAGAAGCTGTGCCTCCCCTACCAGGGGTAATATGGGCATATCACCTCCTTAGGAGAAGTCTATGTTATTGATCATACCCGTCATAATCAACCTATTAAGGCTAGTGTTGTTGCTTGATATACCTCGGCCAACAAAACTCCCTAAGGTGAAAATTAGCGCACTATCAAATAAAAATGGCGCACAATGGCAATTCGTTATGTACTCACCTCGACTTTAAGTTTTTCCCAATGTTTTTTTATGAAACCAATGGTAAAATTTTACCATTATTTTAGAATTAAGACACTATTCTAAATATAATTTTTTAACTGAAACAAAAGTTGTACGTGCCTAGTTTTACACATCTAGTGCTATTGAAAATTGTACCTCAAATAACGTGTGGAAGGTCCTTCATGGTCTTGGCTTTGGCAAAGGTAAGAAAACAGCTGACCCTTCTGTCAATATTGAAGAGCTAAATCGTCATTTTTCGACAGTTCCTTTTACATTAAGTAGTATCGTAAAAGAGAGTACAATAGACGCATTAGCTCGGTTACCACTCGATAATCGCACTGCCTTTAGCTTTGAAGCTGTCAACGGTAATGAGGTGAAAAAGATTTTATTGAGTATCAGCACGAAGGCGGTTGGGCACGATGGTATTGGCCGTAAACTTCTAAACCCCCTTCTTGACATAATTCTTCCACATATTACTCATCTCATTAATTTCTCGCTACTGCATGATTGTTTTCCTCAGACATGGAAGAAGGCTTTTGTCATTCCTATCCCAAAAAAGGCTGCAACCACTGAACTCAAGGATTACAGGCCCATCTCTATTCTCCCTTTTCTCTCAAAAATTGTTGAGAAGGTAGCCCATCGGCAACTCTCTTCCTACCTTCGGAAATACAATCTACTCTCTCCATTTCAGTCAGGTTTTAGATCGTCACATAGTACTTCTACAGCACTGGTTAAAATAACCGATGACATTCGAGCTGCTATCGACGATCGAAAACTCACTCTCCTCACTCTTCTGGACTTCAGCAACGCGTTTAACTGTGTCAACCGTGATATCCTCTTGGCGGTCCTGCGCTCGTTAAACCTTTCACAGTCCGTGGTGTCTTGGTTCTGTTCGTACCTCAGTGGGCATCAGCAATGTGTGAAGGTCAATGAAACTACGTCTAAATGGTGCTTTGTTGATGCTGGTGTTCCTCAAGGAGGTGTCCTTTCTCCTCTCCTCTTCTCTATTTTTATAAACACCCTCGTAGACAAAATAAGTTTCTCTTCATATCACATGTATGCTGACGATGTCCAACTTTACCTCAGTTTTGAGCCGAGTGATATTGTGAAAGGCATTGAAAACCTCACAATAGATCTCGATGCGGTGTACGAATGGACCCAGAATTTTGGACTACTTATTAACCCAAACAAGACTCAGGTTATGGTTGTTGGTGGAAATTACTTTATATCCAGACTTGACCTTCACTCCCTCCCATCAGTAAAATACAATAACTTTCCACTCACTTTCTGTACAGAGGTCAAGAACTTAGGGTTACACATCACCAACAATCTGTCGTGGGACCGCCACATTGCCATGGTTAGCAGGAGAATATATGGTTGTCTGCACCCCATGAGGCTGATGAAAAATTTCCTTCCTTTTTCTGCTAGAATAACATTGGTGAACGCGTTGCTTCTTCCTCTTCTCGACTATGCTGATGTCGCTTTCCCGGATGCTACTGAAGAGCAACTGAATAAATTAGAAAGGCTGCAAAATCTATGCTTGCGCTTCATACATGGTCTACGTAAGTATGACCAACTTTTCGCGCTCAGCTGAAGTGGCTGGAGATCAGAGAGCGTCGGAATATCCACATACTATGTATCCTTTTCAATATTCTTCATGATCCTCTTTCACCCAACTACCTTAAGGAACGTTTCTGTCCTCTTTATGGTGCGGATCGTCCCGTTCGCTCTTCACAGCAACTTAAATTAAAAACCCCACAACACAATACGGCCAGTTACTCAGACTCGTTCACGGTTACTGCGATTCGCCTTTGGAATAGCATCCCCGATCATGTTCGGAATGTATCCTCCATTGGTGCTTTCAGATGTAGAGTGTATAATCATTATTTAACTCTTATGATCAACTCTTATAAAATGAGCGGTATCTTAAAACGTTAATTCTCTATGTGACTATTTATTTTGTTTTATATATTTATAAATAGGTATATATGTATACATCTACCATATAATATATTTACATATATAATATGTATATATATATATATATATATATATATATATATATATATATATATATATTATGTTTATATTCATTATTAATATTTTTATATAGTTTTAGTATAATATGGTGTAACAAGTATAGTATAAGTACATCTTTAATATACCATGTCGTATCTTACTTTACTTGAAAACTATAATTCTGTGATCTTGAGGTATTTTAAAATTTCCTTGATGTATTTATTACCACCACATACTTATTTTAAATCCACACTACACAAAGGTTAGCTGGTAGAGAATGCTTCCTAGCATTAAGTTCGCCTATGTACATTTATTTCTGTGCAATAAAGAATATTCTATCTATCTATTTACACAATTAAAATTTGAAACATTGTAACATATTATAAGATACCAATACACTTATCGTTGTAATATTTGAGTTCACTAACGAGACGTCTACCATCTTTCTCCAAGCGCTATTTAATGGCATAGTACCTACTAAATAAAGTCTAATTTAATCTATAGTTTTTGATTGTAGGCTACACGGTACTAGATAATGTAGGTTACTACTTTGAACTCTCAGACTATCACATTAATGGTGAATTTATCTTGCTCGTATGGCGCATGGCTGGGAGCCAAGATGTCGATTAATTGCTACCAAATATTACCACGTTTGCCTTGAAGATGGAGATTTGTTTTTATTTAATGTATATTTTGCACCAGTAGACCCGCTCGCAACTACGTTTGCGTGTACTTGCTTACTTGTACGAAATAAAAAATAAGGTACGGACTAGGGTTTGTTCCCGGGAAATCCCGGAACCGAAAATCCTGGGAAATCGCGTCACTTTCAGCACTTTTAGGAACCGGGAATCCTAAAACCAAATCCCGGTTCTTTCGGTACTTTCGGGAAAAAGCAACACAATAGATATTTTACATTTAAAACACTGTCGTAAATACATTAATAGGTTCAAAGTCATTATTAGTATGTATAGTTACTAAAACTATAGTGAAGATCTCTGATCCTACGTACTTCTATATGATTTCGATCAGAAATATGAGCTTTAAGTACGAGGTGGACCAAAAGAAATCACCCTATTGGAAGATGCTCTTATTTTTGCAAATGGCGGCCAATGTCAAATCTTTGTTTGTTTGTTTGTTGTTTACAAACCTTTATTCGACTAAATATCGTGAAGAATCTAGTTTTATTTGTATAAAAACTACTTGAAATTTTGCTCCGTTTTTTTGAATTTAAGCTCCGTTTTCATTTTATTTTGCTTTATTTCACGAAATAAGTATTTCATATTAGTAGGCTTCTTACGTTTAAAACTGTAGAATTAAAAATACTCTTTGAAATTCCGGTTCTGACATAAAAAAAAACCGGGAATCCCGTTTTTTTTAAACTTAACCGGTTCTGCATACCCTAGTACGGACCTATAGATAAATTTCTTAGGGATATAGATAGATAGGATGTAATAGAAATAGCCTATGTTTTATGCTGATAATGAAGCTATGGTTCGATTTTTTTGTATCGATTCAGTATTTTTAACAGAAGAACAAAAAAAAATCCTCTTTATAATAAACTCAGTTGTACTGAAAGAGGTTGGATTTTTTTTTCTTTGGTTGCACTCAGTTGAAATGATAAGCAATGGTCCAATATTTACAAACTTTTACAGTTTGTCAACAGTTCATCAATTGATGATCTTTGAATTTCATCAGATAAAATGTCAACATTTAAAAATAAAGGTCCGGTGCCGACACGGTGTGCAAACTGAGTTATAAATTAGGCCTCAGGCCGCGCGCTACTCCACTTCCGTCCAACTTTTTTATGCTAACATTATTTTTCATAAGATCCATAGTGACTGGACGATAAAATATATAATACAAAATATAAATGCAATAGTGAGTTTATTTGTTTGGTTACGATTTCATGTCCTAACTAACTATTCTACTGATCATTATGAAATTTCGTATACCGGGATAAAGAAAAGGAGATAAAAAAGCAGGTACCGTTCCGAAGGGATATAAATATAACTTTTATAATAACTTATCACAAGCTAAGCCACGGGCAAAAACTAGTGTTCATTATAAATAGAACAGTTTAAGACAGAGTTGAAAAAATAAATACGTAACAGCTGAGTTTATACCCAGGAACACATACACTTTACTTGAACATGGTGAGAATGTTCAAGTAAAGTGTCATTATCATTATCAGCCTCTAGCTGTGCACTGCTGGACATAGAGATATCCCCTATTGAGCGCCATTGCGCCCTGTCCTGAGCTCAACACTTACAGCTTCTACCAGCAGCCGTTCGCAAATCATCACTCCACCTGGGCGAAGGGTATACTACGTAAAAGTGTAGAATACATACTTATTTATTTAAACTTTACTGCACAACAAATGTAGATAACAATAACTGGGCTTAATGCTAAGACAATTTTCTACCAGACATGCTTCAATTTACAAAAACTTACTTTAGCTTAAATGAGGAGTTACTTCCTAAGTACCTAACGTTAATTATTTAGTACTAAAAGGTACGTGTTATTCGTGGGCGAAGCCACGGGCGATGGCTAGTAAACTATAATGCCTTCTGCCGACTCGGAAATATAAAGGTCAGTCGCGACCCCTGGTGTAAAAACTTGAGGGTAATCTCCTGAGTTATTGGAGTGATGAATAGGCATTACCATTTTACGGTGCTGATCCTAATGAGGGAGCAGATTTAGGCGCCTCAATTGATGATGTGGTGCAGTGCAAGAGTAGCGAGTTTGATTCCCGAGGTGAGACCAAAAGAAGGTTCTTTCTTACTTCTTCGTATAAGTTAGGGGCCAACTCTGATATAAATAAAAAAAAAGAATGTTTGGTCTGCCTGTAGGGCCTCCGATATGGCTTAGCGACTGAAAAAGCCGTGACCAACATCTAAACGTGCCTTCCAAAGCACTCAGATCTAAATAAATATAAATAAAATCGAAATAATGGATATTACACCACTAATAATGATATTACTCTGATATAAATAAAATGATATTAATCTGATATAAATAATGGATATTACTCTGATATAAATAAAAAAAAAGAATGTTTGGTCTGCCTGTAGGCCTCTGATATGGCTTAGCGACTGAAAAAGCCGTGACCAACATCTAAACGTGCCTTCCAAAGCACTCAGATCTAAATAAATAAAAATAAAATCGAAATAATTGATATAACACCACTAATAATGATATAACTCTGATATAAATAAAATGATATTATTCTGATATAATTAATGGATATTACTCTGATATAAATAAAAAAAAAGAATGTTTGGTCTGCCTGTAGGCCTCCGATATGGCTTAGCGACTGAAAAAGCCATGACCAACATTTAAATGTGCCTTCCAAAGCACTCAGATCTAAATAAATAAAAATAAAATCGAAATAATTGATATTACACCACTAATAATGATATAACTCTGATATAAATAAAATGATATTATTCTGATATAAATAATGGATATTACTCTGATATAAATAAAAAAAGAAATGTGCTTTCCAAAGCACTCAGATCTAAATAAATAAAAATAAAATTGAAATAATGGATATAACACCACAATGCGGGAAGTGCCTGAGAACTTTTTTCGCCCACTTAAAATCAGTATTTTAGACACCGAAGTAAGCTACGCCAAGAGCTTTCCGAAGCTACGTGTCATGCCGCTGAAGGCCAGCAGCTCCATATTAAGAGCTGTGTTTTCAAAACTCAAAGCGTCAGCGTATAGCACGCCTCATGTACTTAGACAACCTTGCCACTTAGACAAACCTCTTACAGGTTTATAGTGTTTTTTATAAATAAATGTTACTGTACTTTTGTGGATTATAAATAAAATACAAAATATGTAAAAATAACGCTGGAAGAAGTGGAGGGGATGTGTTTGCGTACGGGCAAAATACCGATAAATAGTATAATGCGCAGCTTACCGCTAGTATTATTATTATTATTTATTTATTATTTATTTGGTTGAAGGAAGAGCGTTTGAAAACATAAGGAAAGTGCTGTGTTTCAGTCAGTTTTCATTGGTCATCATCGCAGAGTATGCGTTGTCATGTACGAGACCCGCAGTCAACATATTAAAAAGAAAAAAAATGGTGTTTCAGTTTTCATAAGTCATCAGTTATGTCATGACTGAGGCCCGCAGTCAACATGTTAAAAAGAAAAAAATGTGTTTCAGACAGTTTTCATAGGGCATCATCGCAGAGTACTCTGCATAGCGTTATTTTTATTGTATTTATTAGGTAAAGCCAACAGTACATAAAATGAGCATTTTGTAAAGCGTTATGTCCGAGACCCGCAGTCAACGTGTTAAAATGGAAAAATATGACCTTCAAAACTATTTTGAATAATAATTTTGGATTGGCACTGTCACTATCACACTCAACTCAACTCAAAGCTCCACTCAAAACTCATTCTACAAATTCATCTGTAAATGGTTATATCTCTGGAACTACTCATCCTAGACTAGCCGTTAATTGCTCAAAAGATAGCTATCGACAAGATCTTTATTTTTAATGACATATGTCAAACTTGAATTTGCCATATCTCGAGAAGTACTCATCCTAGACTTGCCATTACTAGCTCAAATAATAGCTACTAATAAAATCTTAATTTTCGATGACAGCTGTCAAACTAAAAACTGTCATCGAAAATTAAGATCTTAACAATAGCTTTCATGTGAGCTAGTAACGGCAAGTCTAGGATGAGTAGTTCTCGAGATATGGTCGATTTAAGTTTGACAGCTGTCATCGAAAATTAAATTCATGTCAATAGCAATCATTTGAGGTAGTAAAAGCAAGTCTAGGATGAGTAGTTCTCGAGATATGGTCAATTTAAGTTTGACAGCTGTCATCGAAAATTAAGGTCTTGTCAATAGCTATCATTTGAGCTAGTAAAGGCAAGTCTAAGATGAGTAGTTCTCGAGATATGGTCAATTTAAGTTTGACAGCTGTCATCGAAAATTAAGTTCATGTCAATAGCAATCATTTGAACTAGAAAAAGCCAGTCTAGGATGAGTAGTTCTCGAGATATGGTCGATTTAAGTTTGACAGCTGTCATCGAAAATTAAGGTCTTGTCAATAGCTATCATTTGAGCTAGTAAAGGCAAGTCTAAGATAAGTAGATCTCGAGATATGGTCGATTTAAGTTTGACAGCTGTCATCGAAAATTAAGGTCTTGTCAAAAGCTATCATTTGAGCTAGTAAAGGCAAGTCTAAGATAAGTAGTTCTCGAGATATGGTCGATTTAAGTTTGACAGCTGTCATCGAAAATTAAGGTCTTGTCAATAGCTATCATTTGAGCTAGTAAAGGCAAGTCTAAGATAAGTAGTTCTCGAGATATGGTCGATTTAAGTTTGACAGCTGTCATCGAAAATTAAGTTCATGTCAATAGCAATCATTTGAACTAGTAAAAGCAAGTCTAGGATGAGTAGTTCTCGAGATATGGTCGATTTAAGTTTGACAGCTGTCATCGAAAATTAAGGTCTTGTCAATAGCTATCATTTGAGCTAGTAAAGGCAAGTCTAAGATAAGTAGTTCTCGAGATATGGTCGATTTAAATTTGACAGCTGTCATCGAAAATTAAGTTCATGTCAATAGCAATCATTTGAGCTAGTAAAAGCAAGTCTAAGATAAGTAGTTCCCGAGATATGGTCGATTTAAGTTTGACAGCTGTCATCGAAAATTAAGTTCATGTCAATAGCAATCATTTGAACTAATAAAAGCAAGTCTAGGATGAGTAGTTCTCGAGATATGGTCGATTTAAGTTTGACAGCTGTCATCGAAAATTAAGGTCTTGTCAATAGCTATCATTTGAGCTAGTAAAGGCAAGTCTAAGATAAGTAGTTCTCGAGATATGGTCGATTTACGTTTGACAGCTGTCATCGAAAATTAAGGTCTTGTCAATAGCTATCATTTGAGCTAGTAAAGGCAAGTCTAAGATAAGTAGTTCTCGAGATATGGTCGATTTAGGTTTGACAGCTGTTATTGAAAATTTATTCCAATTTCATTATAATATAATTATTATTGCGTAAAATAAACAATTAGTAGTCTGTATTTCCGCCCTTAATGCTTAGAACACAATTACCGCAATTAATTTTCATCTTTTGACCGATTTTTTTTTCTCCTTTATCTCCTATAACCCACGTATAACCCGTGTTACAATGATAAAAAGGGTAACCCTAAGGAATGGGTATTGGAATAATACCAAAACCCAATACTATTGATAACCCTCATGATCAGGTAACCTAATCAAAAGGGTTTTGAATGGTTTAGACCCATCAAATAATAGTGTAACCCATACGGAGAGGGTTAACTAAGCTTTTGAAATTACTAAATTACTAAGCTTTTGAAAAAACCCTGCCGAAAACCTCTTCATCGGGTTACCAAATCGGGCCCTGATACAGATGAAAAAAATACGAGCAAACGAATTTGCACAAGGATGAGCTAGTATTACCATGGGTATTACATAAAAAAATCTTAGTACCGGTTTAATCTCTTTCCGATTTCCAGCCACAATTTATCTTGAACATTTCAGTTACAATAATTGGAACGACAATGATCATAAAGCGTTGCATATTTTACAATCAATTCACAAAATTCAATATTAAATTCGATATCGTCATTCGTCATGCATTTTTACATCACTAACAGACGTATGTCGCAAGCAAGTACATACTACGAACTGGCGGCTATCTGACGCTTATCTGGCGGCGATCGGGCGCGGGCGCCGAAAAGGCGCGTCATACGTCCGAGCAACGACATACTATGTGCCCTAAATTGTGCTTTATTTCCATGCATTTTGTATGAAATTTGAATGGAATAGGAAACCACCTGTGCCATGTCCGTGTCATGTCCGTGCCCGATGAATGTGACTAGCGTCGGGCGCAGACATGGCACTGGCGGTTTCTTATTCCATTCAAATTTCATACAAAATGCATGGAAATAAAGTATAATTTAGGACACACGGTATGTCGTTGATCGGACGTGGTTATGACGCGAAGTCGTCGAGCTAAATTGTGCTTTATTTCCGTGAATTTTGTATTAAACTTGAATGGAATAGGAAAGCGCCCGCGCCATGCCCGCGCCAGGTCAGACAGGTGAGGCCTATGCCTAAGGCTCCATAAAGGCACAGTAAACGTTTCTTTAACAAAATCCCAAATGACGTGATTAATTAATCTGGAAATAAATACAAAAATGTTGTTAAACGTTATCTCTGTAATAAAGCTTACTATAAAATTTTTGATTATTTACATGACAAAAAAGCTTGGGATGAAACTGTCTCCGAATCCCTCAAAAACAATGTGCATGATGTGGTCACCCATAACTAAGGGAGCATGAGCCTTTAAGATTAAGTACTTCTATTTTGTTTAAGTATGTGTATCTCTTGTCGGCGAACAAAAAAATAAATAATAAAATAAAACAATGTCATAGTTAAGAATACAAATTGTAACAATGAGTTAAAAAAAATATAAGCCAAGCAGAGTTTCTTGCCAAATCTTCTCTGTTTGGTTGCGTTGCGAATTGGTGTAGATTAAAAGAGTACTTTAAAGTTCAATAGAATAAATAAATTTTCATTTCATTTCATTTCATCGGTCAAGAAACCTGTCTAAGATTTTAATAACATAAAATTAACACTTGTTACTCCTTCCGAATGAGTTTCATAAAGATTTTACAGTGTGAATGTTAAAAACTTTTCTAATAAGGTTTTTATAGAACTGTATAATTAGTTTTATCGCCAGGAATTCATGATTAATAAATTAAGATTTTAACTTCCATGGTGAAACATAAACGTAATTAAGTGAACAAGCTGGCATGGCTGGCCGGCCATATCTGCCGAAGAACCGATAACGAGTAAACGAGTTCTTGAATGGAGACCGCGGCTCGGCAAACGTAGTGTAGGATGCTCTCCATTTGGGTTGAGTGATGATTAGCGAAAGGCTGCTGGTAGAAGCTGTATGCGTCGAGTTGAGGACAAGGCACCATGGCGCTCATTGGGGAGGCCTATTTTCAGCAGTGGGCTGCAGTAGGCTGATGATGATGATACTAGGTTAATAATTTGGGAATATATAACTCAAATAAGATGCCCAAAAAACAAATAAATATCTTAATATTTCAGACAGAGCACTAGCTTCTAGGTAGGAATTTTATGTATACATATTTTTATCAAATGCATTATATTCATCTTCATCATCATTTAAACCTTTATCGACCCACTGCTGGGCATAGGCCTTCCTTTGATTGTGCCACTTGCCTCGATCCCGCGCTATTCTGAACCAGGTGCCGCCCACGGTCTTTCTAATATCGTCAACCCATCTCGCTGGAGGATTCATTAAATTAATAAATTTATAATTGAAGAATTTAAAGAACTCATAACCGTGTAGGTAATACATATTTCTATTAAAAATAAAGTAATAATTATTTAGTTACTCACAATTTTAATTATATGATCAAAATGATCGAACGACATCGTGTTTTGAAGAAAACGTTACCTATTCTTACCGCAATTCGGTCCGGCTACAATTTGGAAAACCGTGCTACCGGTAGGACAGTTAAGAATAAACGGGTGAAGAATTCACAGTGCACCTATCCGGTAGAAATAAATCTACAAAAACGTGCACTTATCCCTACTAGTAGAAATAGCTCGGTAGGGATCAGTTTAGAAGCCGAACTTAACGAGGATCTGGCATTAGCCTTGCAAGGGACCCGACGGAGCGGCATCATCTATACGGTATAAGCCTTTGGGAATAAGCTGTACTAAGACTTAGACATATCATTTATTTTCCACTTGGTACACACAATACAGAATATTTACTACTTGTGCATATGTAGCAAAAGAGCCTCGACTCAATAGTTATGCCTACTGTTAGAGCAGTAGGCGCTGCTATTTTATAGAGACCACTACTGCAACAAGATATTTTAAGAATAACTTTAAAGGTGAGATAAAATAGGAATGACGACTGGGTTAACATCAATAATTCTAAATAGTCCATAGTTTATTTATCAAATAAATTAAAATTGACAGAGAGAGTCAAAGATCTGAAGTGATCTGGAGGCTCGTGACGTCACGGCTAAAATAGTACTAGCCGTCACGAGGAACTTCAACGCACTATATCTTTGTAATTTTCAGTTACAATATTTTATTGGTTGATCTATCTGACGGACTAATTAGAATTTTCGATTCATCCAGTTGTTGTGTTATGATCATAGTAAAACAAGATAAACGGCGAAATGACATTGGTGATAAAAATCAGAAGAGTATGCAGTTCCCTTGATGAACTTCATGGACGCCAGGTGATTCGCACTGCATCTGGCACAGGTTATAATAAGACTTATCATCCGACCCACAAATAGGATCATAGATGTTGGAACACACGCATTTGTTTGGATGAGTCACACCATCCGTGGGCATCGTAGATGTAGGCGTTGTACTTGGCACGACTGTGTCACTGAAAAAAAAAGAGAGCTTTTTGTGAAGGAATCGTTCAGAGAAGTACAGCAATATGAATATGCCGTGAGCATTACTTTGTTACGGTTACAAACCAGCCTATATCAGTCCACTGTTAGACATAGGCCTTCCCTTATAAAGCAGCCGCCAGAGCCCCGTTTGTTTGTTAGCAGAGTGCACCACCTGCAGATGAGGCTTGGGTTGTGAAGATGGGGATTGGAACCCCTTACACCCTAAGGCATTACACTATGCTTAAAGTTGATGAACGAAAGGTGTTGCATTGGCACGTTTTTAAACATGTAAGAAATACTGTGTTACAGGTATTGTGTACCATTTAACATCAGGTAGGCCATGTCATTGTCCATAATCATCATCCCCCTTATAATAAATGAGGTTGGCTCAACATTATTATATTGAATTCTTTATTGCACTTTACAAAAAAAAATATGTACAATTATTGAACTTCATGCTAGAAAGCATTTCCTGCCAGTCAATCATGACAGGTAAAAAGATGTGGTTGGCTTCCATAAGCATGTATCACGTAAACAATACTTCATTGAATACAACATTGTCTTCTCTTCTATTTTTTTCTATGACCCGTAATCTCACACTCACTCCTTTCTTAACACGTTGACTACGGCCTGGCGGATTGACTGAGGAGCATCACATGCCCTTGTACAATGTGTTTTCAGCACTCAAAGCGGTATACACTAGTCTTCTCATCTTTTACACAATCCATCAACCTTTTCTTCGGGGTGTAAGGGGTTCCAACCCAAATCTCTTAAGCCCAAGCCAACCTCGCCTGCACGTGGACTACCCTGCTAACTAACAAACGGGGCTCTGGTGGCACAGCTAAATCCCCAAACCACCAACGGGCAGCAGCGTCAGCGCAGTGCGATAAGCTGTGCTGCTGGCACTGCGATCCCCAACTCGCTCTTCTTATAGGAGAGGCCTATGTCTAGCAGTTGACTGAAAAGGCTGGTGTGGTTTCTTCGGCCGACCTCTGCCAGCACATCCTTCCTCATTTATATCTGAGATTCCTAGATTTTATATACATCCCAAAAATTTAAACTAAGGCAGGATTAGAACCCGCGACCTTCTCATCAATACCAGGACGCGCTAACCAACAGCGCTAACGAGTCAACTCCTTGCCTTATCGAAACTTTCGTGCAGTCACGGCTAAGCGCCGTTTGCTTCACCTGCAGGGGAACATTGCAGCTTCCAAGCCTGCTCAATGACTAAAACAGTTTAGTTCGCTGACAAGAGGTTTCGCTTTGCTTTTTTAATAATTTGTATTTTAAATGTACACTTCAGGGAGAATCTGATTTTTGTATATATCCCCAAAATTTAACATTCGTTTTGTAACGTGACTTCATCCCAGAATCAGAATTTTACACATACATTGTGCATCATAAGAGTAGAAAATGAAACCTATGTACAACAAATGCTCAACACTAGTTTAGAACATACTCCAGAAAGTAGGGAACAAACGTCCCGTGTTAGTTAGAAAACTGTGTTACGACGAGGCAGCTGTTTCCTCTTTATGCAGAACAGACAATATCATGTTCACATTAGTAGTGGCATTTTTTTATTAGACCAATAATATCGCTACGTTTGAAGTAGGGTTGTACAAGGATCATAAACATTGTAACACCTTACCGAATAATACGGTATGCAAAAACAAAGAATTAATAAAATAAATAAATGATTTGATAATTTAATATAAGACATAGTATTAAGTAATTCATGGTAGTCATTGATAAATTAAATCAAAATTATTTTTGATTTCAGCTTCATAAACAAGTAATTCACAGGTTACACAGCCAATGTGGAGACACAAATAAAAACTAAAATTAAAAACTCGATAAAAAACACAACACCCAACAAAAATAATATGAGAATAATGGTACCTTAATGAGCCACTGGATCGAGAGCGTACATAAAATACAAAAAAAATCAAACAAAAACAAAACAAAATAATACATAAAATACATAGAAAAATATTTTGAATTTTAAATGTCGACACTCCCTCTTCATGACATGCCCATAACATGTTCTTGTCCATCTTCATGCTGTTGTTCCATCCATTGTTTTGTGAGAATGTATGGATGTTTGTAACTCTTTAACTCCAGGCTCAACGGATTTAGATGAAACTTGGAATATACAAAGATTGCTTGGATCAACACACAGGCTTCTTTTTATCTGGGTATCATGCAAGAGAAGCTGTAGGCGGAAGTTAGTGTAGGTATCACATGTATCATAAAAAATAAAAAAGACTATTATGAGAGATGTAGCGTACCTATTCCTTAGTGCATAACGCGCATTCATATAAGGAGCAAATCGTTCAGCGGCGCCACCGTATGCAAAAATGATGAGGCAGGCGTAAACTAAAACAAAAAAATGAAAGTTTTGTTTCCAAGCTCCCTCTACGACAGATTTTTTATTAAAAATATGCAGAAATACCTTTATTCCGCATTATACTCACAGATTTTAACCATATTACGAATCATTGCTGCAAGTATCTTCGTTGAAATAAGCAGTGTCTCATTTTGCGTGTACGAGGCGTGAAAATTGATTAAAACTCAATCAAGATACGAAAATATTTTACTGCTTCAAAATTGAGTACTTCGCGGTTGTACAGAAATCATAAGCATTCGTTTTTTTTTATATAAAGTAAAGAATACGTTTAATTTACAACAAAAGAAGAGGTAAGATATATTTATAGTTTACAGTAAAAAATATTTTTTATAACGAGTATACAATATAATAAAGCGTAATAATAATATTGTATCATTTATTTCAGGCATCTATCGGCCCATAGACTTTAAAGTCTAATAAATAAACATAATAATGCATTAATTAGTGCTCTATACGTTTAAGAAAAACAATGTCTACTAAACTATGTCAGCATGACAAGTTTCACAAAATTAGTTGTTCCAGGGCAGCCTCATTATATTTTAAAGTTAAAATACAACTAAGTTCCTCAATGTGAATGAATAAACTTCAAAATTATACACAGTTCTTGAACCATTGTTGTTTTTCGGGTATAAAATTAAATAAAAACCTGTCTGAAACGGGTTATACTCTGAGTTTCCTTGAATGAAGAATAGGATCCGCAATGAGACTATCCGATAAAGAGCTGAAGTTGTCAACGTAGCTCAGAGAATTAGCAAGCTAAAGTGGCAGTGGGCTGGCCATATCTGACAACCGCTAACCGTTTAATTTTTGAGTGGAGATTGTGCTCGGCAAATGTTACGTAGGATGCCCTCCGACGAGGTGGAGTGACGATCTGTGAAAAGCTGCTGGTAGAAGCTGTATGCGTTTAGCTGAGGACAGGGCGCAATGGCGTTCACTATGAGAGTCACTGCTATATGCTGATGATGGTGAAGATAAAAAGGCAACCCACAAAATTGTACTTAGATTAATAGGAAAACATTAACTTTTTGGATACATACGCTAGAAGCTACCGACAACAACTAGGTAGGTATAATAAAATAGAAACCTATACATTCTGAAAACTTACTTTGCTTGGTTGAGTAAAGTTTAAATTCATAATAAGGCTGAACACACACACATCATTATGTAGCCCCAAACTAAGCAAATCTTGTATTATGGGAACCACAGGATTGATAAACTAATTATATACATTTTTTGTAAATACATTCATATTATACATAGAAAACACCCAGACCCGAGACAAATATCTGCAAATAGTGCAAACATTTGCCCCGCGGCGGTAATCGAACTCGCAACCTTTTGCGTCTCAGGCGGACTTTTGCCTACTGCGCCACAGAGGCCATCATAAAATGATAAGGTTAGTTAGCTTGGTTAAACATTTTAAGTAGCATAATAGCCTATGCATAGCTAGTATGTACGGCTTAGTAAGATTATTAGGTATGTAAGGTAGATTAGGTAGGTAAGGTGTGTTGACCTTCAGAAGAAGATTTCCCCCTTTTTCGGAATAACATCAAACACCTAGGATCACAGCGTTCTTAGGTGTTTGATGTCATCCCGAATTTGTTAGAAAGTGGCGCATTTTTATTTCTTTTTAACCGTGTTCATTATAGAAAAAAAAATAAAAGCAGTGTCATGCGTGACAAATCAGTCCTATAAAATCTATGAAATTGTGACGCGAGTCTTTAAATAGTGATTTACTGGCGCAATAGGACGTTTAGTACTACATTTTTATACAATAAAAGGGTTTCCTGTTTAATTTACCTCACATTATTTATTCACCATTAATAATTTTATATCTAATACCTTTAAACGAGCAATTCTTGTATATATATATATATATATAATCTGGATCTCGGAAACGGCTCCAACGATTTTCATAAAATTTTGTATGTAGGGGGTTTTGGGAGTGATAAGTCGATCTAGCTGGGTTTTATTAATAGAAAATGTTGTTCTATAACCTATATATCATCAGCATTCGAAAATGACTCTTCCTGACATCTATTGGCGAGTAATATTACTATTGTTTTGGCAACTAGGGCCACCAGACATCGAGTTAGTATATACTACTATAGAGTCACAGTCTTCAAGTGAAAACTGACAAAAATCGTCCAAGCGTATTTGACATAAATCAACTTCAAAATGACAAATTTGCATTAATTTAGACCTTAAGTCTAAGTAAATAAGTAGGTTTTGGTGCAGATACTCTTTTTCCGCGTTTCTGCCTCTATTTATAATAACTCGATGCTGTCAGCTTAACAAAAAATAAACTGTTTTACGGACACAGCAACACTAAAGCTACTTGACAAAAGATGACGTTGTTAAGCAACACTAAGCCAATGAATGTTTGGTTTGAGGTAAGACCAAGAAAATTAATTGTTTATATAAATTATTGATAAAATATATGTGTCTTTTCAACTCACGTGTTTACTTAAATTGCCTAAAAGCTATTTAAAAAATTTTTTTTTTCATAATTAGAATACGATTATGACTCTTTCTGTCATCTATGGGCGAGTAGTAATACTATTTTATTATTTTTTAGAGGCCTGCAAACGGGCAACAAAATTTGCATTTTTGGGCTATTTTTATCGACCAATATTGCTCAGTATAATTATATATGCATCTTCATTTTGCAATACAAGCCGACATTGCCGAGTTTAACCCTTGAAGATTCAGCAACTGATTGCTGAGGAGTTTTATCCGTACACGCGGAGCGTATTGCGGTTAGATTGAGGAGACAGCAGTGGCAGCTACAGGACGAGGTGGGGGGAGGTGAGCGAGGGAAATGAGATGCACCTAAACATCAGAGCAAAGACGATATACGGCAATATTGCAGTGAAGTCAAAGCTGGATAAATCATTTTCAATTTAGCCGGCTAGACATTAAATACTTGCGACTATTCTGAAATATATTTCAGTAGTGCAATTGCTGCAAAATTGCCGGGCTACAATATTGAAATTATTGCACTTTGTGAGAGATTCAATCGGCAGTTTGGTGGCTATACCATTGCAGCAAGAAATTGACAAAATTGCCCGTTTACGAGCATCTGTAAACAAAAACTAAACTGTTTTGCCGACACCGCAACACTAAAAGCTACTTGACAATAGATGGCGTTTTTAAGCAGCACTAAACCAAAGAGTGTTTGGTTTAGAAGGTTTTATAGGGACATGAAAAGGAGGTTTGACGGCAAGACGCTGTATAACAGAGGTTTTAGAAACTCACGTGATACTTTACATGGGATTAATAGGGGAAAATTCAACTTTAATGCAAGATAATGGCCGAACTCGCGCCACTGCACAAGTTCGACCATATTGCGAAGAGATTAAAACGCACCGTGAATTGGCCAGCACGCAGCCCGGATCTTATGAAGTATTAAGCCTGCAATACATGTTGGTGGAGCCTTGTCGAGCGAAGGCCAATACACCAACGTATAGATAGCATATTTCCCTTGCCTTGCCATTGTTCGGTGTCGCTCGCCTAGCTGGCCAAGTAAAGGCAACCGCCAACGTGTATAGAGTTCATTTGGCGTGTAGGTATTGTCACAACTCGCAGTCGCTTGCGACCAGTCGTCTCACTTCGGAGCAGTGACGGTTTTTCTGCACAAATCAAAGGCGCTCGCATGCACCTGGCCAATCGCACAACGTGTGGGCAGCTTTTCTTGGGGCAAGTCCACAAAACTCGTCTACATTGACCGTTTGCAATAGTTTGCATAGACTTGCCGAACGTCTAGACGGTAGCTCTTTTCATGTATCAATTTGCCTACGCTCGCATTGACCTAAACTCGATCAACATGTAAGTATAGCGGCCTTTAGGTAACTGCTTAGTCAATGGAAATTATGAAGTAATGAAAGACAGAGCAATACTCGAGCCTCATAACAAAGATGTTGAAAAAAAAAATTATATTGTTGCCATACTTCTACTATAGTAAGTATAGTAAGCACAAAATCTACTAAAGCCACGACTCAACCACTTGAAGGAGCAGTAAAATTAACAACAAAATTTCTCAATAGTGTCAACATTTTAGACTTGCCATCACACGAACTAAAATTGAAAAAATGCGTTGATAATGTTGTCGCATAATTTAGACGTGTCAGAAGGACTATGAAATGGGGTAAAACTTATTGTAACGAGTCTGTGCAAACACATAATATAGGCAAAAATTGTTACTGGTAAACAATCTGGCAAAGAAGTATATATACCAAGAGTAACCCTTGACTCATCAAAAGGACAATTGAGATGCATCATTCAGTGTCAACAATTTCCCGTTAGATCTGCATTTGCCATGACTGTCCACAAATCCCAAGGGCAAACATTGGAATTTGTTGGGGTTGACGTAAAGTGTAGTGGTCCAGTCTTCATGCATGGCATGATAAACGTAGCATTTTCTAACAAATCCCAAGGGCAAACATTCGAATTTGTTGAGGTTCACTTAAACTCCAGTCCGGTCTTTATGCATGGCAAAAAAGTCAAAAGTAGTCATGGCAAAAGTCTACCTTCCAAATGAAAATCCTCTACAAACCCACAGTATAGTATGGCAGGAAGTACTAGGATTTCATAAATAATATGATAAAAATATACTTACTAAATTGATTGATTAACTGTTAAATGTTACTGTTAACTATTAAAATGTTAAACTAAATGCACTTGTGATTTTTTATTGAGTAACCAGTTCATATTTTCTTATTAATGTGTCGGTAAGATGGAAAAAAAATATTCATATTTTATCAATAAGTAATTCGTATTATAATTTACAAAAACACGGTTTGAAAAAAAAACCGAGCAAAGCTCGGTCGTCCAGGTACTAGTATACTATACGAAAACTCACCTTGTATAATCTACTGTCTCAATTCAATCTTCAACACGAGGGGTAACAGCTGAGTACCAAAACTTTCCTCATCAAATCGACTATTTGTCTATTACACGGAGTTGCGAAGTTCGTGTGAGTTTGCTCCGAAATTGGGCTTCAACAGCCAATTTAAACCAAAGCGGAAAAAGGCTATCAAAATTCCAATAATGCCAATATAAATTATACTTGTGAGTTAAAAGTTGCTAATAATTAGGCCTAGACCTCATTGCGTGGCTTAGTTCGGTGTTCATCTTCGTTAGCAACACTCCGCCCGGTCACTAAATGGATGGGTGACCGTTTAGTGGTAATTATATGTGAGTGCTTTCGTGTTTCGAAAGACTCGTTAAGGTGTTGGTCCCGTCATGTCGAGGCCTTCAGGTGAAAAGACTTGTCGGAGTTGGCCTTCAAGCTAATGAGAGGCATTGCGCCCTGCCCTCAGCTCGTGTAATTAGTTATTTATAGATTTATCGAAGGTTTGTGTTTGTTTATTTGAAACTAATACAAATAATAAATTATTTGTTTATTGTCGTGATAAGTTTTCTTTTCCCAACGAATACCACTTAAGGTTTTATTCCATGTTTTATTCAGAAGAATGTACATGTAAAGAAAACAATAAGTGTAGTTACTAATTTTATTGATAATGGCGAATTTACAGGTCGGTGATCAAATACGTTGTTAGCATTTGGTTTATCTGAATTCGTGAATTTATAACAAAATTAAATAACGTTTTATTCAGATACAAGGTAAAATTAAATAATTATAAACTATAAGTAGGGTTGGGATCTCTTCTTTTTAGTTACAACTTGTCAGCCACCCACGATCAAGTTCAATGTCAAGTACAGCGGACTTGATGCAGCGTCCAGTTAACTTGACGGTGTATGGCTATGGGTGTGCATGACAAGACTACTTGAAGCGAAAATATAATTTCGTTCTGCCGACTTGATCAAGTTTGCAGTGTCATGTAAACTTGAAGATGTGTGAGAGCGTTCAAGTATGCATGACGTTAGTTGGCATCGTGAGCGACGCTGTCGCCGTCACTGGTGACGTCATGGCGTCGACGGGTAGCCATCAAGCAAACTTGCTGGATCGTGTGTGTTCTATATGAACGAACTTCAAACTGGACGCCGCATTTTGACGGTGAACTTGATCGTGGGTGGCTGGCATTAGACGTCACGTCGCACGTATGAATGATGACACAAGGACCAAAAAAAATCACATCTTGGCTGGGTCTACTTAATAAAAGACCACCAGAAGCAGTGGAAGACCGATACAGTTGCGGATAGACGAGATAAAGACAACAGCTGGTGAAAACTGGATGATTATGGCTAAAATTAGACAAAAGAAAAATGGAGACTACTCGTTGAGAGATCGTTAATAAATATAAAGCACAAAAGTTATAAATAGATAAATAACAATATTATTAAATTAGAGTATGCATGATATTTTACAAGTTTATTTTTCATATATGTTATAGTAAACTTGTTATTAATGAAATAAAAGGGCGATATTATTATTATAACGTGTTAGAAGAGTCCCCTCTTATGTATTCGGTCAGGAGCACTTGAATTCGTCCTGCGCAACGTTGACCTAATATGTCCAGATCGGCATCGCGGTATGAGGAGGTGGAGGGGATGTTCGTAATCTATACCACACGTGGGACCAGTGCTTATAGAATTTACAATCGTAGCGCGTCAGACACTAATAGAACGTGTTCTAGTAGCGTAGGTATGAGTTAATCCAGATTATAAACTATGTATCCAAGTTTCATCTAAATCCGTTCACCTAATATGAGTTGGGATAAACATAATCACAAAATAGCGCCCTGCACACGTAAAGATCGGACCGCACATTGGGGCTGCGTTCCAAACCGCAGTCCGATCTGTACGGTTTGGACTGCGGATCAAACCTCAATCAAACACCTGACGTTTATTAGCAAAATTTGACATTACATCTGTCGAAATTCAAAGGACGTCAATTTACGGGTTGTCAAAGTTTGTAAAAACATGACCGATGCTTATCATTTCGGTGTGCAACTGTGTTAATAAATGAGGCTGGTCGATTGCATAGTTTTTTTTATTTAAAATCAAAAGTGCACATAGTATAATACGTTGCCTACGTAACGTGGGATCAGGTGCCTAGTGCGAGTGTTTACCAGCTTGATAGCGTTTGCGTTTACGCAAATTTATATGGAATCGAGGTAGCACCATCTAGTGAAAAACGCGTGGCACTTACTCTTTTGCATATAAATTTGGGTAAACGCAAACGCGATCGAGCTGGTAAAAAAACTTGCACTAGGCACCCAGTTTCTAGCATGTGTTTCTATTGCATAGTTTTTCATATAATTATATTAATTCAATAGACCAGATATTATAATACGTTGCGTACGTGAGACCAGTTTGTCTTTAGCTTGTGTATTTTTCATAATATAAAATCAAGAACGAGTCCACATATTATAATGCGTTACATACGTTGCGTAAATGGGCTCAGTTGGTCTCTAGCTTATGTTTCTATTTCATAGCTTTTGATATAAATTCAATAGTCCAGATATTATGATGCGTTGCATACGTTGCGGACGTGGGCTCAGTTGGTCTTTAGCTTGTGTTTCTTAGGCACAGTTTTTCATATAAAATCAAGAGTCCAGATATTATAATACGGTCTATACGTTGCGTACTTAGGCTCAGTTTGTCTTTAGCTTGTTTGTTTCTATTGCATAGTTTTTCATATAATTATATTAATTCAAGATATATTACAATGGCGTTGCATACGTTGCATACGTGGGACCAGTTTGTGTTTAGCTTGTGTTTTATTGCATAAGTTTTCATATAAAATCAAGAATCCAGATATTATAATACGTTGCATACGTTTCGTACGTGAGCTCAGTTGATCTCTAGCTTGTGTTTCTATTGCATAGTTTTTCATATAATTATATAAATTTAATAGTCCAGATTTTATAATGCTTTGCATACCCATTAAGTTGCGTACATGAGACCAGTTTTTCTCTCGATTTTTGTTATCGTTAGAATAATATACAGACACCTCTTCTTACAATAGTTTCATTTACCATATGCCATTTACAGTTATTAAAATAGCAATGATTTAGAAATGTTCTGTTATGTGTGGAGCATACAGGTATATAAACCCTTGGACATTTACTACATTTAGTTTTAACGTTTAACGAGTTGAATATTTCAAACTCTTTATTAGGTCTACATTCATTCGGTTGCCAATTTATTGAGATCAGCAGTATATCTGTAACAAGGTATTAAATATAACAAACCACAGTACATACTAGCAACAGTTTAAATATTTGTCACACAACAACAACAAATTAATCGTAATTAATTAATTATGACTCCCATAATCAATCACTAGCTTTTACCATTAAGTACTATTATTTTATTTGAGTATCTGTGTATCCCTTGTCGGTTGTCGGCGACCCAATAAATAAATAATAATAATAAATAATAATAATAAAATAATAAAATAATAATAATCACCATCCCACACGACGCTAATCTCGTGAAGGCCGAGAAGGACAAGCTTAGCAAGTACCTTGACCTGGCCCACGAGATTACCGCTATGTGGGATGTCGACTCAACAATTATCGTTCCGATAGTCGTTTCAGTGAACGGTCTGATAGCGAAGAGCCTTGACCATTATCTTAAGAGGCTCTCGCTAGGCAGCTGGATGAAGGGTCAGATACAGGAGGCGGCTCTCCTGGACTCGGCACGCATTGTGCGGAGGTTCCTTTCTCTGCAGCCCCGCGGTCGATGGTCTCCCGTTTTGATACATTTTTTACTATAATGTTCTTGATAGTTATTTATGTACATAAGTAGTATTAAGTTTAATTATAGTAAAAAATGTATTTTAGATGAGTTTACAATTAAATAAAGTGTCATAATAAATAATAATATTGGCAGCATTATTTTTTTGACGTTAGAAGCAGAGTTCTTTGTGGAGGGCTCGTCCGGGAAATGACTACCTCCATGTCTCTCTACCGTGAACAGCTGTGCGGTGTTTCGGTTTGAAGGGTGTGGGTGCCGGTGAAACACAGACACAAGAGGCTTATCATCTTCATACCTCAAGTTAATGGACGCAGGGCGTTGCATCGTAGAACACGTTGCGTAAAAACGTGATCAACGATGCAGAGCTTTGCGATACGTAATGGTTACCACGTAACATCAGCGGGGTGATCGGCTAACTCTGTTGCAAACAGAAATGATTGAAATCGATCCTGTTTTTACAAACTATGACAGTTTGTCAATTGACGTTCATTGAATTTCGACGGATGAATTGTCAAAGTTTGTAAAAACAGGATCAGTGTCAATCATATTTGTTTGCAACCAAGTTAGCCAATCACCCCGCTGGTGGGCCATGTGCGTGTTCCACCTTCAAGTACGATTTAAAAAATAAACTTAGAACGTTCTGTTTGAAACTATCTTAACTCTGAGGCGCAGTGGGCGAAGGCCCGCCTGAGACGCAGAAGGTTGCGGGTTCGATTCCCGCTGCGGGACAAATGTTTGCATGTTCTGCAGATATTTGTCTCGGGTCTGGGTGTTTTCTAAGTATAATATGTATGTATTTACAAAAAAAAGAATTATATATATGTAGTACATCAATCATGTGGTTCCCATAATCCAAACTATGCTTAGTTTGGGGCTACATGATGCTGTGTTGATAACGTCCAGCATTATTTATTTATTATAAGTTTATTTTTAAACATTGAGCGTCCCGACGACACATCCCGTCTTCAATTCATTAGTGCGCTCAATGTCAAATATGTCAAAAATCGGTGGGTGTGGCTTTGGTGTGTAGACTCCTTTAAACTAACAAAGTTATAGTGTTTTTACTCATGAAACTAACGTGAATTAACTCATTCATATTGAAAAACGGGAATTTTCACGTACCGATAGATACTCAAACAAAATAACAAAGTTATAGTTATTTTACTCATGAAACTAACGTGAATTAACTCATTCATATTGAAAAACGGGAATTTTCACGTACCGATAGATACTCAAACAAAATAACAAAATTATAGTTATTTTACTCATGAAACTAACGTGAATTAACTCATTCATATTGAAAAACGGGGAATTTTCACGTACCGTTACATTCACTCACCCTGATGAAGACTCTTCTAACGAGCCGAAATGCCGTCGGTTCATTCACCGATGTAACGGTACGTAGAAATTCCCATTTTTCAATATGAAAAAGTTATAGTTATTTGATAAATGAGAGTGCAAAGTTGCTTTTTAACCGCGTGCTTCATTTTGATGACCGAGCAAGCGAAGAAGGATGAAAGAAAGATAAGAAAGAAGAAAGAAAGAAAATACATTTAGTTTTACCCAATACAATAAACACAAAAAAAGCTTAGAAAAACAGGATTTTTAAACTACTTAGGAGATTACTTGAGGACCTTAATTTATAGGACATGGCAGAAGGATTCTATAATTAAAAATCTTGAGAGAAAAATCTTTGCTCTCGAGTGCAACACGTAACATTTCATTCCACCTCAGCGAGGAAATGACTAAATGCAAACATTTACAATCACAAGGTTCCGAGTCTGAGTTTTTAAAAGTTGTCAAATTAATAAACGAACGTCAAAAATAAAATTAAACCGACTCCAAAGAACACATTGCTGCTCTAAAAAGCGAAAAATATACTTAATTAGATATTTATTTCAAAAAATAAAAAAGGTACCTATCAGTTATGTTTAACAAAATCCCAAATGATGTGATTAATCTATCTGTAAATAAATTCAAAAATGTTGTTAAACGTAATCTATGTAATAAAGCTTATTATAAAATATCTGATTATTTAGATGACAAAAAAGCTTGGGATGAAACTGCCTCCAACTCCATCAAAAACAATGTAATAGTTATTAAGAACAATGACGTTAAAAAAATATAAGCCAAGCAGAGTTTCTTGCCAATTCTTCTCTGTTTGGTCACGTTACGAATTGGTGGTAAATTAAAAAAATGACGTTTCAAAGTGTACTATACAGTTCCTACTGAATAAATGAATTTTGACTTTGACTTTGACTTTGATCTGTTTCAAGTCGGTGCAGTACCAATGTGTAGGTAGAGGCCACCCGACTCCTCAATGCTCACGCATTCACGCACGCGTTGGGTGATGTGATATGGTGGGAGCGGAAGCATGTAGCCAATCACCCAGTGACAGAAGAAACCTACTATATCTTCTGTCACTGCTATCACCTATCTTACTGGTTTAGCACCGACTTCAAACAGATAAATATGTACCTATTTTCTTCTTTGAAATAAATATCTAATTAAGTTTATTTTTCGCTTTTTAGAGTAGCAAAAAGTTTTTGTTTTAAGTCGGTTTAATATTTTTCTTAAAGGTAAGTTTATTTTTAAAATTTTAATTAAACGAAATTTATAAGTAAACTAGATTCATGGGCAGACTACTAAACGTGCCGCCTGCATGGGTTAAAAGTGATATTGAGACCAGTGGTAGGGGTGTCGTTCGTAATGAAAGACTGAGAAAGAGGGTAGATCGTTTCGTCTGCCAGTAACTACCCACTCGCACAGACTTCAGTTCTCCCGTGATCATGGCGCATGCAACTGCGTCGAAATATCGGGAAATAACAGAACTCACAAATCATGGTAAATATCCCGTTGATATTAATAACTATGTTCTCAACCATGATAGTTTCAAAAGTTATATCACAGACTTAGTGCACACGATGTTCTAAATTTAATATACGTTATCCTCTAGCGGATAAAAACGGCTATTGCACTCAGATAGCGAAGAGAAAAAATACTCTTTCCGAGATAGGGGGGATAAAAAAGTAATTTGGAATACCTATAAAAATATTGTAGCCTACCCACCAAAGACGACACAGCCCGTTTTTAAGTTGTTGGCGCGCAGAGTGGCAGTATCGGCGGGTGTCGGCGGCTTTGGTGTGTAGATTCCTTTAAACTAACAAAGTCAATGTTATTTACTTACATAACATAAGCAATCGGTTCATTTCAATAAATTTCAGTAAAACTCTTTTTTGTGCAACTACCTAGTTTATAGAGTTTTAAGAAATCAACTGAAGCTATTAATGTATTCAGTGCAATTAGCTTTTTTAGTGTTTTTTTACGATAACTTATACCTAGTTAAGCTAGAGGTCGTTTTTCAACTTGAATTTGAAATGTGCTCGTGTCGTAACTTACTTCGGTGTTCCTGATCGATCACCTTGATTATGCAACACTTAAGTCACAACTTGGATGGTTGAACGTTTAGTCGTTTAGTGACATTTAGATTTAAGCGCTTTTTGCTTCAAAAGGCACGTTAAGATGTTGATTCCGGCTTTTAGGGTTATTCCTTGTACTCCTCAGTCGAAAAGCTATGTCCGAGGCCTTTGGGTGGCCTAAACACTCCGAGAAAAGCTTGACTTCAAATTGTCAACCAAGATTTCTGTGTATTTTCCGTAATCTTGAAAAACCCCCGCAATTAGTTTTTTCGAAGACTTAATTTTGTTAGTTTTTTTTTCTCTACAATATTGCTTGAAGCATGTTTGACATAACGTTCATATTTCTTGAGATATTAGAAAATTGAACTATTCAACCTCGTTTTTTGCCGTTTTCGATATCGTGATAGATATCGAAAAATGAAAATTGTCAAAATTGTAGAGCCTATTTATACATCTTGTTTTATACCTTCGTTTTTGTTTTTTTTTTATTTTTTGTAAGTCAGTAGTTTGGTTTGATTGGTTGTATTCATTTGTCATAACGGATTGGGATAATTAAGGAGGTCGACTATACATAAATAAAACAAGCTAAACTAGAAGTCATACTCATCAAATTTAATCAAACAAATACTTTTCACTTGCATTTCCAAATGTATATAATGTATATAATAACATTTCCAAATAATATAACTGGGCTCTTACTAAAAACGCTGAGGCTACGTACGGACTTACAGGTGGCTTCCTAAGTGCCTAGATACTAGTGAATTACATCAGGTTACATGCTAGGATACACGGAGGCTGCACTGGAGGGCTTATGTTATGAACCTCTAAGAAACTACACACCAGGTACGCTAGGCTCTACGTAATGACGTGGGTCGTGAATGGCTCCCACGAATGCGTTCTGGCCCGCCCGTGGGTGCAAGCACGCATGACATTAAAAATGTGCGTACAAGCCACACTAAACCCCGCCCATATATGTATGCTACGTGCGTGTGGTCCGCATGACAATAAAAACAACGCATATGAACTCCGGCGTGTACGGGGTTCCAACCCCCATCTTCGGAACCCAAGCCAACCTCACCTGCACGTGGTGCATCCTGCTAAACAACGAACGGGGCTCTGGCGGCCGGCTGATTGCGGCATAGCACAGCCTACATCGGCACAGCTAAATCCCCTGGCCACCGACGGGCAGCAGCGTCGGTGGTGCGAGAAGCTGTGCCCTGCGATCCCCAACCCGCATGCCCAGCGTGGGGATTATGGTTATATCCCCCTTTATTAGGGGAGGCCTCTGTCCAGCAGTGGACTGATATAGGCTGGTGTGGTGTGATTATGAACACCGCTCTATAAAACTCATTGGCAATAACTCACTGGTAACCGCCAAACTCCATAGTTTAGAACACCAACGAAAAATCGCTCACCTTTCAGTGTTATTATTGTTTTTGTATTTAATTCCCCCATCACAATTTCATTATTGAACATCCAGACGCAGGGAATTTCAGGTAGATATTCCTCCTGCCCGCATGAAGCTTTTCGCTGCAACTTTCATCCTTAGATAAGCTAAGGAATGGAATGCTCTTCCGGCGTCAGTGTTTCCTGATCACTACGACTTAGAGGTCTTCAAGCGAAGAGTAAATAGGTACATTCTAGGCAAGCGTGCTACATCTTCGACCGCATCATCACTTACCAACAGGTGAGATGGCGGTCAAACATAAGCCTATAAAATGTAAAAAAAAATGTATGTAGCGTGCCTGGCCTGCACGCGGGAGTAAACACGCATGACATTGAAAAGGCCCCAAGACACGGCGACCGAATTCATGGTTGAAAGCCTCATCATCCGCAGAGCATCTGCAAAGCATCTGACTTCACCCAGTGCTTTTTTGTGTGAACACCCTTTTTTCCTCACGATCACAGTCAGAAGGTAATACTTAATTAATAGCCTTATTAAGTAGGTAATCAATGAAACCCCTCTTAAAAAATTAATGATACTAAATCCAGTCAAGTCAAACTGTTTAGCGGTCTAGTAATAGTTTTGATTTATAATTATGATGTTTTTAATTTATTTTTTAATAATTTCCCGTAAGTAACCATCCTACTTTAATGTTGTAAAAAATTTGCGAAAATTTGAGAAAAATTTACAGATGTATGGATGTCTGCCACTCTCCAAAGCAGCCTCCTTTAGTTCTGTATACGAAAATGACATCTACCTTCTCTTTAATCTAGCTCAGATAAATTTTCTTCTTTGATTGCTTCTTCCTCTTCGAATATTTGCAATAATGGGTCCGGCGCCGACTTCAGTGTGCAACTGAGTTACTAAGTGAGGAATCAGGCTCCCTTTTTATGGACGAACTCAATGATAAGGTGAATGAAGTTTCATATAAAAATTGTATAGAAATCTTCAGATTTTTGCAAAATATTACGATGTGATCTTGTACGTTACTTTGGGAATAGTGTTCCTGTTAGGAAATAGCTTCGATTGAAAGCAACTTGATTTTTTGAAAAATTTAATTAAGGGTGTTTGGATTTGGATTTGTTTTTTTGTTTCAAAATAAAACTCTAGTTTCCCTTCCAACCACAAAAGAAAAGTTAGCTGCCACGGTGACTTCGGTATGAGCTCTCGCGAGAACTTTCGCGAGGTCGCTCCTGAGTGTCGCTTCGTCCTTCGCTCTGCTACGGAGGTCGCCGGCTCGCTTCGTTCGAGAGGTGGATGGTGGAGGTGCATAGAGGTGTCAAATATAATTCTGTATTTTCCAGATGCAATTATCGAAAGCTCAACTGATAAAACATACGCGCGTAACCTACAACGTTACTACTTAAGTGAAATAATAGATATGCTTCCCCTTCTGAATGATGTACCCTGCGGCGAATGTCCAAGAGTTTACCTACCGGTATGTGGAAAAGATAAAAGGACATACACAAATATATGCAGGATGAAGTGTAAAAATACCACTATCGCATATGTTGGTCTTTGTACCGATTTCTAAACGAATAAAAAATTGTGTTGAAAATTGGACTTTCATTTAGTTTCTAACTTGCCTAAACTTTCTACACTTTGGCTCAGGCAGAAAAACACTAGAGAAATAGCTCGCAAAAGCCTTGGCAGCCTTAGTTCTGGAATAGGATGTACCTTGATAGACGATATTGGCCGATATTTATTACGATCGAGCCCTCCCTAAGGCGTAGGTCACACATATTGGGCAAGGACATGGCGCGGACATGGCGCGGACGTGGCACGGACGTGGCGAGGACATGGCGCGGGCATGGCGCGGACATGGCTCGGACATGACGCAGATATGACGTAACAGAGGCACAAGTGTGGTGCAGTCTGTTGTCCGGTATCGATGTGTCAGCATGTCATCCTCAGAAGACGAAGATGCTCTTGCTCTCGTGCATACAATTAATTAATATACAGATCAGGGCCCGTACAACCCCGATTTCGGGTTAGTTGCTTCGAAAGTGAAACCCCTTAATTGGGTTATACAGTTGACGGGATTACCCTTTCGTTTGGGTATTCTCCTCCTAACACTAGCGAAAGTGTAACCCGTTCCTTTTGGTTTTCAGTCGATAGGGTTACCCTCTTATAAGGTTAAACGAATGAATGGAGTTACCTCTTGATAGGTTTTTTTGAATGTTACACAATAGTTATCATTACGCCTGACATTGGGTGGGGGAATTTAGATTTTGACTCTTGATTTATGTCATCAATCATTAGGTATTAGTTCGGATCGCTTTATTTGGTTGAAGGAAGAGCGTCACTGGATGAAAGAAAAGTTTTGAAAACATAAGGAAAGTGCTGCGTTTCAGTCAGTTTTCATTGGTCATCATCGCAGAGTATGCGTTGTCATATACGAGACCCGCAGTCAACATATTAAAAAGAAAAAAAATGTGTTTCAGTTTTCATAAGTCATCAGTTATGTGACGACTGAGATGATGACTGAGGCCCGCAGTCAACATGTTAAAAAGAAAAAAATGTGTTTCAGTCAGTTTTCATAGGGCATCATCGCAGAGTACTCTGCGTAGCGTTATTTTTATTCCATTAAAATTTCATACAAAATGCATGAAAATAAAGCCCAATTTAGGACACACGGTATGTCGTTGATCGGACGTGCTTATGACGCGAAGTCGTCCGAGCTAAATTGTGCTTTATTTCCATGAATTTTGTATTTAATTTGAATGGAATAGGAAAGCGCCCGCGCCATGCCCGCGCCAGGTCAGACAAGTGGGGCCTGTATCTTAGATAACTTTCTGCTTGGCGCTCGGTGAAGCAACACGTCTGCGAATTTTAGCAGAGTGCCGAAGGCGGACAGCGAGTCTATCGTTTCCTGATGCTGCCATAGGGGGAAGGCGAAACATTGACGAATTTCTGTTGAGTTTTTATGAAACTCATCAGAGAGAGTTGGCGGAATTTGTACTAAATATTTTATCTTTTAAATATCTTCTAATGAATTTCCGCAAAGTCACGCCTGATTCAATTCATTATCTCCAATATTTTCCTCAATTTCTAAAACTCGATTTCGACTTTAGGGTCTAGTTGTAGTTAGATTTATGGCACAGGTTATAGTACTTCTTCAAACGAGCCCCTCCCAAAGAGCTGTTCAAATACTGAAACATAAATATGATATACATTTCATCATTTACTTTATATACATCGATATAAACTGTTTCTATGATATTTGAATGCTAAAACCCCAAAGAAATTACCCCAAAACTCAAAAAACTCAAACTCAAAATTCATTTATTCAGTAGGAACTGTATAGTACACTTTGTATAGTACATTTTTTTTTAATTTACCACCAATTCGTAACGCGACCAAACAGAGAAGAATTGGCAAGAAACTCTGCTTGTCTTATATTTTTTTAACGTCATTGTTCTTATTAACTATTTACATTGTTTTGATGGAGTTGGAGGCAGTTTCATCCCAAGCTTTTTTGTCATCTAAATAATCAGATAGTTTATATTATGCTTTATTACAGGGATTACATTTAACAACATTTTTGAATTTATTTAGAGATAGACTAATCACGTCATTTGGGATTTTGTTAAAAAATCGTACATACATTAAAAGATTGACTAACTTTATGGAGCCTTACAGTAGGAATAGCTAGTTTATCTTTATTTCTAGTGTTATCATTATGATAGTCGCTATTGTTAATATGTTTTCGGACATACATTTAGTTTTCATATATATATTGGCACGGCACTGTCATAACATTTATTTCTTTAAACTTAGTTCTAAGTGATTCTCTAGGGCCCATATTATAAATTGCACGAACAGCCCTCGGGCGTGAGTCTAGGTTCTTAGACTCCGGCTCCTTATAAATTCCAACGGGGCTGCGGGGCTGGGCATGCGGGTTGGAGGTCGCATGGCACAACTTCTCGCAGATGCCTGTTTGTTTGTAGGGTGCAGGTGAGGTAGGCTTGAGTTGTGAAGGTGGGAATTGGAACCCCTTACACTAAAAAACCCGGCCAAGTACGAGTCGGAATCGCGCACAAAAGGTTCCATACCATTATATGTATGGGAACCCCCCTTTATTAGTTTTATTTTAATTTATTTTTGAAGTGAATATAAAACCACTGTCTACCTGTTCCCGTTATTAATATCAAGCTAAAACAGCAAAAATCACGTTTGTTGTATGGGAGCCTTAAATGTCTATTTTATTTTGTTTTTAGTATTTTTATAGCAGCAACAGAAATACATTACCTGTGAAAATTTCAAATGTCTAGCTAACACGGTTTACGAGATACAGCCGGGTGAAAGACACACAGACAGACAGATAGGCGGACAGTGGAGTCTCAGTAATAGGGTCTTGTTTTTACCCTTTGGATACGGAACCTTAAAAAAAACTATTGGCCGAGATTCGAACTCACGACCTCTGGATCGGAAGTCGGGGCACATCCCACCAGGCCACCACAGCATTAATTTACCATTTTAATTAGTTACCAAGAACTTTGTACCTAATGTCATAAACTTAATTACCCAAATTTTCAACAAGGCAATTAGGAATTATGTCATAAAACAGAATTAGACATTCATTTATAAAGCGAGTAATATAAGCTCTTGAAGTTTGGAAATGAAAGTTTTTATTTGTAAATGTCTTGCAATAATAAGTAAGTATTATTAAAATTATTTAAACGAATCCCATCTACTTAAGTCAATCTATCCAATCTATCTTACATAAAAGTATAGCCTTTGTTAGGCTTCTTTAATCCCGGTACCTACTAAGCGTGCGAAGCCGCTGATAAAAGTACCTTATGTTAACACATAGACTACTTTTAATCAGTTACAATACATGTGAAGCCGCTTATAAAAGTACCTTATGTTAACACATAGACTACTTTTAATCAGTTACTATACGTATGAAGCCGCAGATAAAAGTACCTTTATGTTAACACATACGACTACTTTTAATCAGTTACTATACGTGTGAAGCCGCTGATGAAAGTACCTTATGTTAACACATAGACTACTTTTAATCAGTTACTATACGTGTGAAGCCGCTGATAAAAGTACCTTGTGTTAACACATAGACTACTTTTAATCAGTTACTATACGTGTGAAGCCGCTGATAAAAGTACCTTATGTTAACACATAGACTACTTTCAATCAGTTACTATACGTGTGAAGCCGCAGATAAAAGTACCTTATGTTAACACATATAGTACTTTTAATCAGTTACCATACGTATGAAGCCGCAGATAAAAGTACCTTATGTTAACACATAGACTACTTTCAATCAGTTACTATACGTGTGAAGCCGCAAATAAAAGTACCTTGAGGTTATCACATAGACTACTTTTAATCAGTTACTATACGTGTGAAGCCGCTGATAAAAGTACCTTATGTTAACACATAGACTACTTTCAATCAGTTACTATACGTGTGAAGCCGCAGATAAAAGTACCTTATGTTAACACATATAGTACTTTTAATCAGTTACTATACGTGTGAAGCCGCAAATAAAAGTACCTTTAGGTTAACACATAGACTACTTTTAATCAGTTACTATACGTGTGAAACTGCAGATAAAAGCATGTTAACACAAAGGCTAATTTTTATCCAGGTCCTATGCGTGCGATTGCGCAGATAAAAATAGCCTATGAACTTGGATATAAGTAGCCTATGTGTTAAAATAAGCCACTTTTATCCAGGTAGGTATTACGTGTGCGAAGCCGCGGATAAAAGTAGCCTATAGGATAAAAGTATTCACTTTCACTTTCACATATATGCCGAAAAACCGATAACCGTTGGGGTAAACGAGTACTTGAGTGGAGTCCACGGCTCGGTAAAAGAAGAGTAGGACGCTTTCCGGCCAGGTGAAGTGACGAAATGAGAAGGCTGCTGGTGGAAACTGGATGCATCCAGCTGAGGACAGGACACAATGGCGCTCATTACAGGAGGCCTAAGTCCAATAGTGGACTGATATAGGCTGATAATGATGATGATGATGACCAAAATGGCCGTTCCGTGGCTCGTACGTCTTAAAAAACAAAACAGCTAGACAAACAGGCTGCCTGTTTTTATTGTTTCATTTATAGTTATAGCTTGGACTTGGTGTGCTGGGCATGCGGAGTTTCGTGTTTTTTGGAATCCATATTCAGTGGAGATGACGCCACTTGATAAGTACGATTATAAGTCCACAAACAGCTGTGAAAAATGTCCCAGGTAAGATAAAGTTAAATCATAACATAATACTGAGGCATTACTTTTTTGAATATACAGACAAAAATTTTACCTCACTGAAGGCAGCCACCTTTTCTTTTGTTGTTATTTTTTTTTGTTATTAGGAAACTATATATTTATTTTGAAGAAAAATCAATTGCATTTTCGTAATTTTGATAAAATATACCGTCAGTCTAGAAAATGAGATTCGTCAAAAATAGCAAGTTGGTGGCAATGGATTCTATTTCTTAATAGGAACGCTTTTCCCAAAGTAACTTACCAAATTAAATAGTAAGAAAAAAAGTAAACTATTTCTATAAAACTTCATTCGCCATAACATTCAAAATGAAATAGATTCATTCGAGACCTACTTGTTTTTTTGGACAAATGTCATTTTCTAGGCTGATTGTAAATTTTTTCAAAATTCCGAAAATGCTTTTGTTTTTTTCTTCAAAATAAATTTATAGTTTTCTAAGAACAAAGTAACACACAAAACCTTCAACAACTAACAAAAAAACAAACTACAAAAGATAACATGGCCATGGATGAAGAGTCGAAACGCCATCGGTGCCTTCACCGACGTAACGGTACGTGAGTATACCCGTTTTTTCAATTTAAATAATTTATTTTGTTTATTATTCAGGATCTACCTTCCGATTTGCGCCAGTGACAATAATACGTACACCAGCGAGTGTACCCTGGCGTGCCTCAATACACTGCGTAAAAGAGATCCTCCAGTGACTATGATTAGAACGGGCCCTTGCGATATCTTAAAGGTGTTTTAAATTAGTGTTCAGGGTGTCTCAGATTATGTACTATTAAAATTCAACACAAAATGGGCAACGATGTCGTAATAATTACTCTTTTATTGATGTCATTTTTGAAAATTAACTGATTATGTGTTTAAGTTAAATTCTACAGTATTTATATGATAACAAAACAATAACACTGAAATTTAAAATGTTTCAGGTATTTTTTTTATTGATGTAAAAATAATAATTAAGTCAATGTAATTGTTTTCATGCCGGATATTTAATCATCTATTACCACTATCTGTTAGATATTTAAAAAATACATATTCTATCTATACTTCATATCTATCTTTCTTTAGATAGATTTAGAATGGATAACTTACTTACGAATTAAAATAATAGATCTTAAATCTTACAAAAAAAATAATCTTGGTTAATTTTATGTTGCCTAAGTTTTGCCTTTTTGTGTAAATAATCACAATAGTACATACAGAGCACCTTGTTTGTAACGTAATCTTTCAATGATAACTAGGGTTTTAATTGATAATAAATCGGAAGCTGAAGAATTATATTCGTTTATTTTTGATTACCCGAATACACATCGTAGGAAAACTACCAAATGTTTGTAATAAGGTTCTTATTAAGAAAATGTAATCAGTCTAAAATATCTGTATTTCAAATTAGGTTAACATAGCAAATGGCGACCACGATCTGGAAGACAAACTGTAGGCAGACCCACACCAGATGGACCGATGACATAGTCAAGATGGTAGGTAATTGGTGGATGGAGATGGCTCAGGACCGTTCTTCGTGGCAATCCTCGGTGAGACTTATATTCAGCAGTGGACTTCTAACGGCTGTTGATAATGATGATGATGACCCATCAGTAGGTACTTTGTATATGGGTTCATCTTACAAAATGATAACACCTACAAAAGATTATTGAGCAGTGGCTTGAAGTCATTTTAGGAACTGTTTTCAAAACTTGTAGGACCTCTTCCAGTTTCCTATTTCCTATTACTGACAGCTACGAGCACAAATTGCAGCTGTTTAACGCTGTGGCTGGTTTAGCTAGAACATCAGGTGGTGTCTTATCTTCTTCTTCTTCGTATGCTAGTTCGTAGCTAGTGACCAACTCTGGTGTCGGAGTTTTTGTGCCGCCCGAAGGCCTCCGACATGGCTTGACGACTGAAAACATCAAGTCACCCATCCAAGTAATAACCGTGCGGAGTGTTGATTTACCAAGGTGATCTCGGCTCGATCGAGCGCTTCTCGGTGTCTTATTATAGTGCTTCTGAAAATAACCTGACATGCACATCATCATCATGTAGCCTATTTATGGCAGTCCACTGCTGGATATAGATCTCCCCTAATGAGCACAATTGAAAGAAAGAAAGAAAGAAAGAAAATACATTTATTTTCACCCATTACACAGGTAATACATATTATATAAAAAAAAACAAAACAAACCAGAAAAAAATATAAACTAAACAAAATAATAATTAGGCTAACTTATGGTGAAAAGATATTAATATATCTGCCCTCCGGCTAGATGGGGTGACGATTTGCGAAAGACTGCTGGTAGAAGCTAGATGCGTCGAGCTCAGGACAGGGCGCAATGGCGCTCTTTAGGGGAGGCCTATGTCCAGCAGTGGACTACTATAGGCTGATGATGATGATGATGATGAAGGTGAAAAGAGATCCCAGTCTCAGCTTAATACCGCATCGACATGCAAAAAGGTACCTTCGTGACACGAGCTTTTGTCGAGATATAATTTATCAGATGTTTCCCAATAATATTTCGCACTGTCCTGAGCTAACATGCAGCTTTTACCAGCAACCTTTCGCAAATCTTCAACTGGCTGGAGGGCGACCTTTTCTTTTTCTATTTTCACTATTTTTTATCTGAGTTAACAATATATCGATCTTATAGGCTACATTTCGATGATGATCTCTCCAGGATAAGGATGCACGGCTCAGTACCATCCTAATTTAGTAGATAAACTACCTTTTCGCACTAAGCGGTTTTCTTCTACCTTTAGTATGCGAACTTTGGTGTTCTGAGCAGATCACCTTGGTTAAGCAACACCCTGCCGGATGGTGGGTGGCCGTTATTAGATTTGAACGCTTCCGTGCTTCGGAAGGCACGTGGTCCCGGCTTTGCAGTCGTTAAGCCATGTCGGAGGCCTTCGGGCGGCCTAAAAACTACGAGTTGATCACTAGCTCATACGAAGAAGAAGGAGAAGAATGAGGTCTGCCAAGAATTGGAACTCTTTACTGGCCTCTATCTTTCCTGATAACAATTATCCGGGATTATTTAAGTGTAGAGTGAATAGGTCCTGGAATCTGGGCCTTCGTGCTTCATCACGCTACTTATCATCAGGTGAGTTCGTGGTCAAGGAAGGTCCAGAAAACGTAAAAACAAACTCCGCCCGATAATAGCTTGGGTGGGTGACCGTTTAGTGGCATTTAGAGCGTCCGAGATTCGAAAGGCACGTTTAAATGTTGGTTCCGGCTTTTTTAGTCGCTAAGCCAGGTCGGAGGCCTACGGGCGGCCTATAAACTTAAGAGTTGGTCAATTTGGTCATTAGTTAGCTTGTGACCGAACATCATGTGGATGCTGATGATGGTAACTAGCTGCTACGAAGAAGAAAATACTCATACATTACAAATAGTATTAAAATAAAATGCAGTAAAATTTATATTACCTATAGTTGGCCAATTACTTGATTAATTGCTAGATGTTTTAATGAAGACTATAAAAACCTAAATAAAAAAACTGTAAAATCGTCGAAGGTAATGAAACAATAGTAGTAACTCTTTATAAAACGACAAAAAATCAAGTGCACCTAAACAAAAAAAGGTATTTATTACTATAAATTCTTATCAAGGCATCATTTATTTTTGATTGAATCTATTCTTTTTACCTTTGTAGCGCGTAGCTCATTATTTGCTTATCACAGATATGCATGGTTAATTCATCGTTTACAGCTGTTCATACAGATGTAGATATAGTGCAATAGAAACTATTTTTGATGAACATAGATAGGTACCTAGTTTTTAGGTTAAATGGATTTATTATAATAAACTCTAAACCCAGGCTTTATTTATAAAAATAATTTCTTTATAGCAGTTACTGTGATGATCAACAAAGTTAAGCAAAGAAAATAAAGAAACATGATAAACAAAGTTTGACTTTGATGCAGCATAGTATTAATTTTCGATCCCATTTAGTTTTTCAGAGCTACAACATGGAGTGGAATTTTTATAGTCATCCAATTAAAATTTATACGAAATATTTATTACTAGTCGTTGTAGTACTCCACGTTTGTAAGTATGCCATACTAGATGACTCGCGCGAAAGTTAATTTGACATCATAGACTCTCCTTATTAAGAGGCCCGCGGCGAACAAATTGCCCATGGACCGTTATACGAAAATTATTTTTAATTCAAGCATATTTCCACCATATTATTGTATTATTTGTACTTGAATAGTATTTATCAAGGTGCCTGGATAGTTTTTTTTGCAAAATACTTACCTAAAATGGAATAAAAGCCAGTAGCATCTTGTACATTTTTATACCAAAATTGACCAGTTTCCTGTTATGTTATTAAACAACAATATCTTACGCGTTGTTTGTTAAGAAACATAGCTTATATTATGTAGATAGTTACAGAATATGTAAAGAATACCTAAAGTTTTCAGACGTTATTTTTGGTATTACGAAACACAACCAAATTCATATCAAATTTTGAACGGCTATATTGCTATCGCGCACGCATGCCTAAATCCATCAATCACCTAAACAGAGATAGCGATATTCGGAGATATTTTTGAACGCGCCTCGAATTAAAGTTGTGAGCGAGGGTCGCCGGAACAAGATTAACCCCCTAATTATTTACCGGATACACGTTACCAGACGAATGCATAAAACATTTACAGCGAAGCCACAACACTGCGTTGCGATATCGCAACGCAAAAATCAACGACGTTGCATAGCGCATCGTGGAAATCGATGCTTCACCGGACACAGAAGTACACAAATGATACCATAAGTAGAGTTCTTTGTGAATGGCTCAACGGGGAAGTACTACCATCATGCCTATTTCTGCCGTGAAGCAGCGGTGCTGTGTTTCAGTATAAAGGGTATGGGTGCCGGTGAAATTACAGGCACATGAGGCTTAAACACCTTCATGACTCAAGTTGATGGACGCACGCAGGGCATTGCATCGTATGGCATGTTCTAAACAAGCGCAACCTGCGCCGAAAGCAATATTTTGTAATAAGTAATGTTTACCACTTAACATCAGGTAGGCCATGTTCTTGTACCATCTTCAAGTGACATATACAAAAAGACAACCCACACTTACATAGTTTGTAATCACTGAGGTGTCTATCAACACAAGTAACATTAATTAATTAAATGTTTGTAACCCAGCAGACAAAATCCACGCCCAAACCCATAACTACTATAGACTATACGATTACAATTATGGAAAATACAAGTATGGTCTTGTTGAACCATATGAGCTGCCTACCTGGACCAAGTTTGAAGAGCTGCACGAAATAAGAACCTGCGATAGATGCCCTCGCGTCTATTATCCAGTGTGTGGTAATGATAGCACAACATACATAAACGTGTGCGTACTAAAATGTTTGAATGATACTACGTTTTTGCGTTATGGTCCATGCATTTATTATAGAAGACATATGCTGAATATAAAGATTCCTAAAGCATGGCGCAGGAATGTGACGGAGATGGAACCTATAACAAAGAAATATAAAAAAGTTTGAAATAAATATGTACCAACACATGACAGTAATGATTTATTGTGTTATTAGCTTCAGCCCGCAGCTTCGTTCGCGTAGTACCGGGATAAAAAGTAGCCTATGTGTTTGATCCAGGTTATAATAACAATAAATAATAAATAAATAATGCTGGATACTATCACATAGCATCATATGGCCCCAAGCTGAGCTTGTATTATGGGAACTCCATGACTGATAAACTCACACAGAATCTGTCATATGGCCCCAAACTAAGCAGAGCTTGTATTAAGGGTACCGCATGACTGATAAAGTAGGTACTTAATTTGTTTTTGTTTATACATCATTCGATATGTATATTAATATATACAAAATATAAATTAAAGAGGTAAACTATGTATATTCCACATTGTGTGATCACGAATCAGCAGTATCATAAGCGACACGTAGGGTTGATTCGTGATTCACCCTCTGAAAACCCTGGTTGCCGACGGGCAGCAGCGTAATAACCTACACACCCAGCTTGGGAATATAGGTATCTTCTTATTAGGAAAGGCTTAAACAGAAGGCTTTTTCTTGTTGGCGTGTTTTTTTTTTATTTGTATGGACCAGTAAGTAGCCACCTCCAGCGCTAGGTGGTCGGGCACAGCGGGCAGGAGGTCAAATGCCGCATGTCTTGAGTTTATGTTCTGCCCCATCCATCTTTATGTATCGTTTCACTTATCTATTTTATTTTCGTTTGGCGCATTCAGTTGTTGCATGCATCAGCATAAAGAAAAAATTATTTTCAGAGTCATTTTGATGTTGTACGCTTGTTGAAATCCACCAGTCGCGGGAACATGTTCCTCACAGTACAGTCACAGTCATTTGATTTGAGGCATACATTATGTGCGCTGTTGAATGCGCAGTGTTAAAAAGTGCACAGACTTCTCTTTCTTATTTGGCCACTGCAGTATTCTGTTATAGGCTGGTGTTGTTGTTGTAAAGAAAGAAAGAAATACATTTATTTTTACCCAGTACAATACAATAATAATAACATAATTAAGCTAATGTGCATGGTAAAGGTTGCCTGGAAGAGATCGCTTTTAGCGATAAGGCCGCCCATTGTATAATCGCGGATTAGTTTTATAGATTTGTTGGTTTATTTAAATTATGTAATTTTTGGTGTACAATAAAGAGTTTTCTATCTATCTATCATGGTAAAAATAGGTCCCTGTATCAGCTTTATGCCGCATCGTACTCGTAAGTAAGGTACGTAGGTACCCACCTACGTGCTGATACAGTGCTGGTTTTTAGACAGGGCCTTCTGTGAAATCACTATCAGTGGCGAGTATTAAAATTAACAACAGTAAAAATTTTGTCTATGCCTTAGATTAGAAAATAAATTTGCAGACGAAACATCGCTATGTCCTTTTATCAAGCTCACAACCTTATAAAGGCTTGAAACAGACGTAGTGCTATGAAAAAGTTTTGCCTCTAGCTGTTCATAACTCATTCTAAGCCGCGGTAGCACCCTTCACGGTACAAGTGGACCTCCGGTGAGAGTAGAGCATAAGCTTTTGGGAAGTTGACCAAAATTTGCACCATTTTTTTATGACCTCTGTGGCGCAGTGGGTGAACGCTTGCTTGAGACCCAGAAGGTTGTGGGTTCGATTCCCGCCGCGAGATAAATATTTGTATGATCTGTAAATATTTGTGTTTTGTCTGGGGTCTTTCTATGTATAATATGTGAGTATTTACAAAAACTATGTATATAAGTAAATATATCAGCCATGTGGTTCCGAATAATATAAGCTCTACTTAGTTTGAGGCTATATTTTGCTGAGTGATTATCATCACCATGTCCACTGCTGGATAGGTCTGCCCTAATGAGCGCTGTTGCGTCCTGTCCTCAGCTCGACGCATTCAGCTTCTACCAGCAGCCTCCACGCAGATAGTCACTCCATCTAGTCGAAGGGCGTCCTACACTAAAAGAGAATGCCGTCTGATGTATGGCGCTCGGTACCAAGACTAAAGTGATTGCGTCAAAAAAAATTCCAATAAGTTTTTAGTCGATTCTACTGTCAAAATAATTAAAAATGAGGGTTATTGCAATAGTAACACTTTACATCGATGTTTGTTGCTATAGTATCGTATAATATCAATGATTGTTGCAGTCTGATGGTGGCGTGCGGCGGAAACCAAATCAACAAAATATTTATTTACTTGATTATTAATCCCGTCGGTGTGTAAAACTAAAGAAAATGTTAATGTCATTTATAAATTTTATGTGATAAGTTTGACGCAATTGGTACGGGTTCTCGGCATTCTCCTACCGAAACGTAGTCACCACTCAAGAACTCGTTACCAAAACGGTCGGTTTTTTGGCAGATATGACCAGCCCATTGCCACTTTAGACCTATTATAGATAGGGATAGTCTCAGGTGCGGGACAAATACAAGAGGTATCTGGCGGAGGTAAGGCCCGGCGCGGCGGCGCCACTGCTTTGATATTTCAAAATGTATAGAAGAGGTGGGGTGCGAGACATACTGAGACAACGGGGCGCGGGCGTGGCGCGGGTGCCGCTTCCTCGCCCTCGGCACACCCACTATTAGCAGTGGCATGCCGGAAAACATCCCAAATGCATCCACTATGTTTGCCCGGGGCTGGCCTTAGCACTGCGCGATAATCTTCCACCTTCCACCGTTAGCACGCCTGTTCTGCACTGCACCTGCGCCTCTCCACCGCTGTGTGATAGTGTCTAGCAATATAACGTTATACAGTTTAAAATAATGTTAACCGCTATCTGGCTTTACCTTAGACCTGACCGCAGCATGACGTATATATCACATCTAGGTCACCTGTGAACTGTGCTTAGCGCGAGGAACCGACAAAATTGTCAAATGAAATAGGTAATAAGCTACCGCTTGTTTTGAACTCTTTCTATAAAAGTTAAGAATTATAAATGCGAAAGTTTGTGAGTATGGATATAGGGATGAATGTTTGTTACTCTTTCACGCAAAAACTTGAACGGATTTGGATGAAACTTGGAATATAAATAGTTTCTGATACATAGACTACTTTATATCCCGGTGCCATGTGAGCGAAGCCGCGGGAGGAAGCTGGTTCTGTTATATTATGAGCAGCCTGTAGAAGTTGAAGAGACCATTGAAGAGACGTATTTATCCAGATTCAAGATTCCAATATTCATTTGCTAGAATACATAATTATTTTCACAATTAGGTCTTACTTAGCAGAAAGGCGTAGCGCGTTCGCCCCAGTTTAATCAAATATAACATTTAGTTATATTCAAATTATTAGCAAATCAATCAGTCCGCATTCGGCCACCAAGGGCGTGCGTTCTCGCTATCATCTCGCTTATCAAAATCAAGTTTATAGTTAACTCATTATCATTTATCAATCTAGTTGTACTGGTCAGCAAGATACCGTACGGTACATTTACATAACAGCGAAATATTAATTGCGCTATAAATGAACGTTTATAAAGAAATCAATAATTTCTCCAGTAAGGGATAAATAAATTATCTGATCTATAATTTTGCTCAGAATTATGAACTAACCCTCTTATTTATAACCAATTTAATTTTATAACGGCTCGATAAAGTAAGCTTTTCCCTATCATTTGAATGTAAGTAAAAAGAGGTGACATGATAATTATTTTAACGCCAGTTTTGCTACGTGAAGTTTATAGAACTGATGGATTCTCATTGAAAAAAAAATCTCACCTTATTTTGATGCCTCTGTTACGTACTCTATCTCATCTCGCTTTTATTACAAGCTTTTAGACTACTTAGTATCGCAGTCTTTTTCAAAGAAAATGCGGTAATCAATCGAATAAAACTTCTGAAAGACATTAGAGCGACTTCAATTGGTGACATTTTGGTTATCGTGTTTTACGAACTTGTCAATTTGGCTGTATGTAGAGGGTGGGGTAGGTAGACGGGCGATTTCTAACGTTTTCGCACATCACAAAATATGATTTTTACGCTGAAATCCTACTTTCTACCTACTTATATTATTCTTGTCCAAACTCATATTACAAATGTGAAAGTATGTGAGGATGGATGGATAGATCAATTTTGTTAGTTTTTGCGTGATCTTTCACAACAAACGAACAAACAACCATTGATCCATGATGAAAGAGTACTAAGCGGATGAACCTTGGAAAACACAGTTTGTGTAAGGCTACCATGAGAGCGAAGTCGCCTTCAGAAGCTAGTCATAAATTACAGCCAAGTGGGAGTCGGACTCGTACACTAAAGATTAACACTATGTACTTTTTATATACTAATTATAGCATTCTTGAATAAAGGCCGCGTCACCGCAAATGTTGTATAGACGCCTTTCAGCTTGGTGGAGTGACGATCTGCTGTCGGCTGCTGGTAGAAGCTGGATGCTTCCAGCTGAGGACAAAGCGCAATGGCGCTCAATAGGGAGGCCTATGTCCAGTTGGAACCCCTTTCCCCTTATAAACGCTGGTCTGCAGCCAACTCGATTCAAAGAATATGAAAATTTCGAGAAACTCTCTAAAATAAAGACAAATTCAAATCGAACTCCAAGATTAATGTACCAAGTTTATATTACCGCGGTTTGATGGAGGCCTTCGATAGATTGATGACGTCATAACCTTCCGGATCATTTTTAATTCTATGCTGTTGCATTATGGACTGCTTAAGTGTTTATTTATTAATTAAGCTGCAGCTAATAGGGACATTTCCAAGGGTAAACATTTTATTATCGGTTTTAAATAACTGTATTAAATTAATTTCAATACAATATAATACTAACTCAATGAAATTAATAGGGAATTTTGATTGATAAACTCAAATCCCTAAAAACGTTCGTCTGCAACTAAGTCTAATCAAAGAAACGGAAAGTTCGAGAAACTCTTGAAAACAAAGATAAATTCAAATCGAACTCCAAGATTAATGTACCAAGTTTAGATGACCGCGGTATGATGGAGGCCTTCATTATATTGATGAATGACGTCATAACCTTCCGGATCATTTTGAACCTTATGCTGTTGCAATGAGGACTGCGTATTCTATATCTGACCTTAACGAAATGGGTATGCTTGCTCTTCATTAGTGTTAGTATTGACGGAAGTGGTATACGGTATTCGTGGGTTCAGTTCCCGTTGGGAGACAATTGGTCCCTCCTCAAGCCACGTCCTCCAACGGACTGAGCTGAAAATTTGTAGTAAAGTTGTATAGAATTACATATAAATAAATAAATAAAGCTGGACTCACACAACATCATGTAGCCACAAACGGAACAGAACTTGTATTATTGGAACCAAATTACTGTTATACTTTTTTACCTTTAACGTCCAACTCCTCGCAAAAATTTTCCCCCTTAGACTTCCAAATATCTCTGCCCCGAGCTAACTCCCACCACTTTCTTTTGAAGGCATAGAGCTCGTATTTTACATCTAACTGATATACTACTTTTATATAAATCAAACAAAACATCGAAACAAAATAAAAACATCGTGAGGAAACCGGCATGCCCTCGAACTAAAAAGTTCGAAAGGTATGTGCTAGGTTAGTGTTCCAATAAAAAGCGGCGATGGGCTTGCAACCTGTCACGTGGAATGCTAGCTGCTTGCAAAAAGTGGGCATGTATGTATCGAACGTAATGTTTGGGCTTGCCTCTGACTACCCCCTGGTATCCTTAATAGATTTGCGTACTGAGCAATATCTAAAGATATCCATAATGGGGAAAAAGTCGTAAAGATGTATTTGTATATATTTGTATTTTATACTTATAAATACATACATGTATGCATACATGAAAACCCCCAAATCCCAAAACCCATTGATATAAGTACTGTTACTATTGCCCAGACCTGATATAAATATCTGGAAATAATGCAAGCCTTTATCCTGCGGCGGGACCTTAACCACAACCTTACAAATCTTTATCTGTGAAACACGCGAGCGACGCCATTGACAAAAGCTAGTTAACTTGAATGTTTTTAAAATACCAACATCAATTCCACCGTCCCACAAAAACTGATGGTCATAAATGCTCGTGAACGGAATAAAAAATTTACTATTTATTCAAAACCGATCATGGCAAATATTTTACTAAAGCAAATGGATGGTCCCGCTGCATCGATATAGTAGTCTTCAGAGTCACAGTCTCCATGTGAAAACTGTCAATAATCGTCCAGGCATCATTGTTAAACATCGATTAAATAGTTTGCAGTGCCAAATTAAAACTGCAACCCGACATAATTATAATTAATGTCGACATAATTGCAATCCAATATAGAACTAAATTTGAAATAGCTCAGAGAATTAGCAAGCTGAAGTGGCAGTGAACTGGCCATATCTGCGGAAGAACCAATAACCGTTGGAACAAACGAGTTCTTGAGTGGAGATCACGACTCTGCAAACGTAGTGTAGGACGCCCTCCCAGCCCGGCCAGGTGGAGTGACGATTTGCCAAAGGCTGCTGGTAGAAGCTGGATAAGCATAAGGGGAGGCATTTAGCAAACATAGGACTGCTATATAGGCTGATGATAACGATAATGATTGCCACATTTACACTAACGTTATGTCGTTTGAATACTGTATAGTGTGGGCGCAATAGGCAGCATGCGCCGAGTTTTGGCGCGGATATTTTTTTCCACGTTTGTGTCCCAGTATCGCAGTAGATGTATGCACGCATCGGCCACATCTAAACTGTGCTAAACCTAGTGAGAAGGGCTTCAGTGCTTCGGCACTGAAGACCTAGCGGTTGACCCACGCTTAGTGCATTAACCTCGGTCTTTGGCAATCCACCTACGGTGGCGAGGCAAGTCGGCAATAGGGATCTTATGACTATCGTCTGCAACCACAAAACCAATTATTCCCAAAGAGGGTTGACTTCAGGCAGGCGGCCGGTCATAAAAAATAATTGCCAAAATTCTTACAATATGATTTTAAGTACGAAAGTAAACATGTTGTGCCGACGCCACCTAGAGTGAGATAAGGGCAGGGAATGATGTGACATCCTGCGTCCATCAACTTGAAGCATGAAGGTGATAAGCGGCCTGTGTCTGTAATTTTAGCGGCATCCACACACATACACACATACACACACACACACCAGCCTATACCAGTCGACTGCTGGACCTAGGCCTCCCCTAATAAAAGTAGGGTATGCACATAATCTCCACGCTGGCCATGCTGATTGGAGATCGCACGGCACAACTTCTCGCACCAGCGACGCTGCTGTCCATGGGTGGCCTGCTTACTTGCAAAAGGGGGCTGTGCCGGCGGCTGATTTCAGTGTTTTTTTAATACAACTATTTTAGCAAACAGGCATACGATCCTCCTGATGGTAAGCGGTACCCGTAGCCTATGGACGCCTGTAACATCAAGAGGCGAGACAATATACACAAACATGCGCGTTGTCGACCCTTTTAAAAATTTTAAAACGCCCTTTTGAATCGCTGCATTATAATAGTATAGCGCAGCCTGACAACTGCAGCTGCATCGGCGGTGCAAGAAGCTATGTCCTGCTATTGCCAACCCGCATGCCCAGCGAGGGGATTATATTCCCGTTTTATCAGGGATTTTCTTGTTGTTGATTATGAAATGAAATAAAATGTTATTTAAAACTATCAATAATTATACTGTTAGCAGGCTGCACACCAGAGATACATTTTTGTATTACAACAATTTGTGGGGCTACATTTCAATGTTAAAAAATTATAAAAGAAAGTACAAATTTAATTTTCATTTATTTTTTAAATCAGAATGTGACTCCACAAAATTGCCGTGATACATTTGTGTGTGAGTAAAACTGACGAAAATGGTACAGGCAGATCGGTCTGTGTAACTGTAATGCGCCTCGTTACGATATCTGCGTGAAAACTGCGTGTAATCGTATTCTCTATGCCAATGTTAAATTTTTTAGCGTGACGCCATGGCGTGTTTTGGAAACACGTTTGTGTTTGAAGCATGATAAGACTTTAAACGTTATCGGCAAGGAATCTCTAGTGTCATAGATATATAAAGACGAATTTAGACGGTAACCAAATTGATCCATGTATACATATCAATTATTCAATGTCATTGAATGCTGCTGTTCAGTGGCGTTGAAAGAATTGAACACGCTCAATATTTTATTTTTTAGTTCACTTACAACGCAGTTGACCGAGAATTGAATGTGTAAACACAAGAATTGAACGATTCACTTTTGTTCAGTCTATTCCTGAAACTATATCTTTCGAAGAATATGTATTTAACAGTTCACTTTGTAGTTAGGTACCGTATAAATAGCATCCCTTTCCTTTCTGCTCCATTCAACCAAAGTGATTCAATTTGGTTGAACCGTGTAATATCGCCTTAAGGGCCTTAAGAATAGAAGCAAACTATACCACGAGCACTCCTTAAAATATCATAATATCGAAAAAGTAACGTAAAATAATGAAGGTCACTGATACATTTTCGCCATGAAAAAGTGCCTAACCTATAAGTTCCTAAGGTTAGGTCGCTAGGAGCAATTTCAGTTTATATGAGGTCAGGGCGAAGGTTAAATGAAGACCCATAGGATTTACTGGTTCATTTAAAAGTTTTGACATTAGCGAAAGTGAAGGACTGACCTTAGCCAGTTTGACCGAACAAATTAACATGTTGTAGGTTGTTTAAAAGGGACTCTGCAGGTATTTGAAGTTTAACACCACATACTACACCAGCTTATATCAGTCCACTGCTGGACTTGAGCCTCCCCCAATAAAGTGCGATATGCCCAGTATCCCCACGCTGGGCATGCGGGTTGGGGATCGCAGAGCACAAATGTTGTAAGCAGGGCGCACCAGTGAGATTTAAGATGGGGGTTGGAACCGATTACACCCTAAGTCTTAAGGTCTTAACATGATAAATCTTAACATGTTTTCTAAAACTTGGAAGCACTCAGATCTTGCAAATAAACGGTCACCCATCCAAGTAGTGTCCAAGCGAAGTGTTGCTAACGAGGCATTCTGCTAATTATTTCGCACCGAGGGCGCGATATGATGCCCTGCGTCCATCAACATTATTTAGCCTCATGAGCCTGTAATATTACTCGCAAAACTTTGAAACCAAAACAGAAATGCTGCTTCACGACTAAAATAGGCAAGGTGGCACGGCTGGTCTTCCGGACGAACCCTTCATATAGAGCTCTAATTCTAGCATTTCGGATCAGGAGGTTTTGGAAGCTAAATGTTCATGGGTGCACATCGATTGTAATATAAAATGCTCGAGAACAAAGAGTCCTCAAGTAAAGTATGTACTTATGTAAACAAAACTCGGAAATAAATCACCGGCCAGGTGGAGTGACGATTTGCGAAACGCTGCTGGTACAAGCTAAATACGTCGAGCTGAGGACAGGGTGCAATGGCGCTTATTATGGGAGGCCAATTTCCAGACACTGCTGTATATATTATTCTGGGAGTCAATGTTCAGCCAAAATCTCTAAGAAAGTCAAAAAGAAATTTATCAAAACATACTTTGTACGGGTGCGAGACGTGGACAATGACTCAGAGAGACAAAGAGATTTTTGAAGTGTTTGAAATGTGGTGCTAAAGAAGAATGAACAAAGAAGTTTTAAATAGAGTCACCGAAGATAACCTTACGTTAAAATATATAGAAAACAGAAGAGGAAAGATGTTTGGACACCTTATACGATATGACAACTTTATAAGCAACATCATAGAGGGAAAAGTAGAATGAAAGAGAGGAAGGGGAAGACCAAGGATAAATTATATGAGCCATATTAAAGATAATCATGTCGTATATGCAAGTAAAGGAGCCTGCTTTGGAGAGAGGCAACTGGAAGGAGCTGCATCAGCGCCGACAAGAGCACAGCTCTTAAATAAAGATGATGATAATGATGCATGTTCAGCCACTAATGGATATACTATTATGGAAGGCCAATGTTTAGCCACTGCTCCCCATCATCATCAAAACATTGCACGGACTGCTATAGGCTGATGATGATAAAACGAAACTCGGGCCGAAATTTAATTTGATTTTGTGAATTACAAGAAAAGGGCAAATTTTTGCTCTTTCCTCACATTGAAAAGTGAAAGTTTATATTTTTTATGACAGTATTTTTATTGCCTCACTTACAAACAGGGAAAAACAATTTACTTATAAATAAGCAAGTCTTAAAGTGTTCTATTTTCCGCTCCGTTTCGCTTCGTTTATTGTTTTCATTCATTATTTACAGCTATGGAATATTTGGAAAAATGCTTTTTAGGCCTCATCAACATAGATGATTCGACTTCGTTCGTCAGTCAGTAACTTTTTGAGACGCAGAAGGTTGCGGGTTCGGTTTGTATTTTCTGCAGATATTTGTCTCGGGTCTGGGTGTTTTCTATGTATGATATGTATGTATTTACAAAAAAAAGTATAATATGTCGTATATCAATCATGTGGTTCCAATAACACAAGTTCTGCTTAATTTGGGGCTACATGATGCTGTGTGGTACGTCCAGCATTATTTATTTATTTTTAAAATCCTTCATTTAATAACAAACATTACCACTACTACAACTTCCATCAGATTTCAAATTAATTAAGGACAAGTATTTTTATACAGGACATTTTACCACGCGAGCGAAGCCGCAGGCGGAAGCTAGGGATGACATCCAAATATTTTCTGATGATAAAAAATTATGTCGCAACGGGAAATGAACCCGCAACCTTTTCGTCAAAGGCGAGCCTTCGCCCGCTGCACCCATTGCGAAGTAACAATACAATAAAAAAAAATGAAAAAAAAATAACAATAATAAATGAATAGTATATACTACTCAATACCTATACAATACATACGCTATCACATCACCGTATCTACTTGATACAGTACCCTCGTCTCATGAATAAAGCTATTTACAGGATTTGCATGACTAATGCCAAAAAAGAACAGGACCGGTTAAATGCGAGTTGACTCGCCCACCCCGGGTGACGTCAATGGCGTGAAATACTAATTAGTAAGGTTTCTTCGTAAATAAAATGAGTACGTCCTATAGAAAAATAAAAACCGGCTTTAGAATGGGCAAATTAGGGCCTTTCAGATATCATCTTTTTCCGTGTAACTTGCTTTATAGCTGGAACACAGCTATCATTGCATTTATTGAGGTTTCTAAAAAACCATATTAGCTGGAGATTTCGCTAATTTTCATGTAAAATATTTAGTTATACTTCTATTTTATTTATAAATTTCAGGTTTCTCACTTCGCAAACCTCGGAGTTAAGGGGTTTGGGGGGGGTCATTTTTTTAGCTTTTTTCATCCTTTATCAAAGACTATGCAAGATATCAAAAAAATAAAAACATATTTAATATCCCACTCGACTAAGCAACCCCTCCCTTTCTTTTTTCAACACCCTATTTTAGAAGATTTCTCAAAAACTGGTTTAGGTGGAGACTTCTCTATAATTTTCATGTAAAATACAAATTTCAGGTTTCTCACTTCTTAAACTTCGGAATTATTGAGGGGTAAGGTGAACCCCCCCACCCCTTTTATTTTTCATGCCCCCAATTTTGGAAGATTTCTCAAAAACTGTTTAAGGTTGGGACTTCACTATAATTTTCATGTAAAATATAGATATTTGTCTTTAACATACATTAGTTTCAGATTTCTAGGTTTGCAAACTTCAGAAAAAAGGGGGGTTCAGAGATTATGGTCATTTTTTGGTCAATTTTGATCATAAAATTAAAACCAAGCATCGTTTAAAAAAAAAACTGTTTTAAACTGGGCTAATTGACCCCTTTCAAATGATATGCCACTCGACCTATTTGCACCTGTTTGCAATTTTGACGTTTGTAATTTTCGACCTTTTGGGGATGAACATATTTTTTTTACCAGCAATCTTATTCAGTCAGCTTATTTTAAATATGTACCTAATTTCAAGTCTATAGCTTATGTAGTTCCTGAAATAATCAGCTGTGACAGACGGACGGACGGACGGACAAAGCGGCACCATAAAGGTTCGTTTGCCTGGTTCGGTAACGTCACCCTAAAAATGAAAACTAATTTTAAGATGCGTTCAAAAGTTTACTCTTACAACACCCCATTGCATCCCATTTAACAGGAAGGTCCTTAACCATCTGTAGTGAAGAATATTTATTTATATTATGTTTCATACGAATCAAACTACGCGTTCCAAAATGTCTTTCTAACACCCCATTGCACCCCAAGATTGATCCAGGGATTGATCCTCAACCATCTGTAGTGAACAATATTTATACCAGGTTTCAAAATTATCGAATAAAGACTCTTAAAGTTTTTAAAAGTTTCCATATAACACCCCAATGGACACTAACTTTTAAAGGGGATAGATACAATGAAACCATCAGTAGTGAAGAATATTTATAATAACCAACCGAACGATGCGTTTGAAAATTCCCTTACAACACCCCCATTGTACCCCGTTTAAGAGGCAGATCCATAACCATTATGTAGTGACAAATATTGGTGCTAAGTTTCAAACCAGATGAATATTGTATAGTCAGAATGTGCTGATGGGATCCCAGGAAAATTAAGAGCAACCCTTGAGGACTTTTCTCTTATTTTTCTCAATTCCTATTTTTCTTTTTTCTCTTATTTTTCTTAATTTGCCTTCAAAGGCCTTCGACATGGCTTAACAACTGCATATCCGGGGCCAACATCTTAACGTGCCTTTTAAAGCACGGAAGCGCTCAAATATAAATACTACTAAACGGTCACCCATCCAAATAGTGACCGGGTGAAGTGTTGCTTAACCAAGATGATATGCTAAGAACACCAGTAAGCCACGCCACGAATGTTATTGATAAATTGATGTAATGAATATAATTGTAATAATCACATAAAATTCTGACCGTCCTATGCATAACAGTTCTATAAACCTCAGATAGCTAAAATGGCGTTAAAACATCATGTCACCTCTTTTTATTTACATGTACTTTATCAAGTCGTTATAAAGAAGGCATTTGATTATGAATAAGGGGGTAGGGATGATGCCTGGGTAGAAAAATAATAATTCTAATTAGTCCGTCAATTAGATTATCAAAAAATATTAGACATGTATTTTTTTATTTTTAAAATCAATGGAAATCGTCAAATATGTAGGGCGTCAAAGTTCAGGAGTGGGGGCTCGTGACGTCACTTGTATGTAAAAAGTGTACCCATGACGCAGAACTTCAACGCAGTATATCTTTGTAATTTTTAGTTTAATTGACCAAAGAAAAAATACGTGGTCAATATTTTTTGTTAATGTAAATGACGGACTAATTAGAATTTTTCAGGCATCTAGCCTATTACACTGCATAATTTTTTATTATTAAAATGCAAATACAATTAATAGAGTGGTTTGTCTCGGAGGCTCAGAGATGGCGCTGTCGCCCCGAATACGTTTCTAGAACGCGCTAACGAAGCGTTTTCATAATAGGGATATAAGGTTGGAACATGGTACATGGAGTGAAATAACACGTAAGTACATAGTCTATTATGGCCTGTGTTCATGGAATTTTTGAAGGGAAATACCTTTAAGTATTTTCCAATAAGAAACCCTATTCCAATCCTACTAATAATAAAACTATTTATTTCTAAGGAATTTTATTTACATACAACACTGAAACCTTAACTAAACGGGGAAAATTATTCTGTTTGATTTTAGAAATGAAATTGTTTCTTATTGGTTTGATTTAAGCCTAGGTGTAAATAAAATAAAGGAAAAAAATCTAAACTGTAAAGTTTTCGAGGAATGAGGTGTATTAAAATAATAAATATTAATTGACTTTGACGACATGTTTAAAAGAATTTCCGCTTTTTGGAAAAGTATAAATGCACATAAGTAAATGTGTATAAGTTAATACTAAATACAGTACGAATTATAGTTATTTTATTCCTGCATGTAAGTAATCTAAGGTCTTTCTTATAAAATCTGTCCAAAGATAAACAATGTTTAAAGTATTTACTATTTGTCACTATTGGTTATTGACAAGTGACAGGGCTAATTTTAAGTAATGGTAAACCATTACTAGTTATCAGTAGCATTCAGGAGGTCAATTTTGAGGAGGTTTGCAATTTTGGCAGCGCAAATAAGGCTTATTTTAATTTCTCATGACTAGGTTCCGCCCACGGCTTCGCTCGAGTAGTACTCGGATAAAAAGTGGCCTATGTATTAATCAAGGTTATTAACTATGTATATTCTAAATTTCATCCAAATCTGTTCAATAGTTTTGCGTGAAAAAGTAACATATATACATACATCCCACAAACTTTCGCATTTTTAATATTATTGGAAAGCTAGGAGCGCTTCTGTACTTAAAGCTTAAAAAATATAATAATATAAGCTCGTATCTTCTACTTTTTGACTCTCATAGGACATAGATTTTATTACGACCGATTTTTTTTATGCGTACTACTACTGCCTACTACTGAGTGATGTAAAAAACTGATACTATTTTATGACGTTACAAGTTAGTGCTTTTGAATATGTAAGGGATCAAGATATTTACATGCACAAAGTTAGATAAGTCAGCAAGTTCCTAATATAAAAACCATCGGTTTATCAAAATATTCAGTATTCTATAAATACCCATTAAAGTGGAATATTTTTTTGCTTATCCCCATTGCTCGATCAACAACAACAACAATAACAACACTGCCTCCGTATTCAGTCCACTGTTGGACATAGGTCTCTCCTATAAGAAGAAGGATATGCCAGTAATCCCGATGCTGGACATGTATGTTGGGAATCGCAGGACACAGCTTCTCGTACAACCGAAGCTGCTGCCCAGCGGCGGTCAGGGAATAGCTGTGCCGGTGTTTGGCTGCGCTGTGCCGCAATCATCCGGCTGCCAGAGCCTCGTTTGCTAGTTAGCAGGGTGCACCATGAGCAGGTGAGGTTGGCTTGAGTTCCGAAGGTGATAGTTGGTGTTGGTTGGAAGTATGCGTGTATCGGAAAGTACCGAAAATGTAAAATGCTTTGTTTTAGGATGGCCCGCCATTGCGTTGGTGACACAGGCAAGGGTCAATTGAGGTTATAAGAATAAACATTATTTCAATAGAAAAGGAGATAAGAAAAAATTAGAGAATTACCGTCCTATAACCCTGGTACCTATTATATCAAAAGTTTTTGAAAAGTTAATGTTTACTCGACTGGTAAATTTCATCGAAAAACATAAAGTCCTCAAGGAGGAACAAAATGGGTTTCGTCGGAATAGGTCGACCACTTTAGCGGCTTATAATTTGATAAAACTGATCACTGAATCAATCGATGCAAAACTACCTGTTTGTGCATTATTCATGGACATGCCTAAGGCATTTGATTTTGTGTCGCACAATCTACTCTTGAATAAGCTTCAACTCTACGGCATTAGGGGGAATTGTCACAAATGGCTTCATTCCTACCTAAGTGACAGGCTACAATGCACATCGCTGTCTACCTTAGACATGTCAAGCAATACAGTCACAGAGTATAGGTCCAACTTCAGGAGTAATCATTTTGGTGTTCCTCAAGGAAGCATTTTGGGCCCATTATTATTCATTTTATATATCAATGATCTGAGCGATGCTATTGAAGAACCTATGATCTTATTCGCAGATGATAGCGTTGCTGTTATTCGGGGTAAACATCTAGACAGTTACCAACATAACATAAATTCCATCTTAGATAAACTAGGAAATTGGATGGCACAAAACAATTTGATACTCAACGTTAGTAAAACAAAGTACATGCAGTTTTATTGTCCACAAGGATCCGCTCAGCCACTACAAATCAAATATAAACAGGAAGAAGTCCAACAAGTACCTATTTTTCAGTTTTTAGGCATCACAGTAGATCAACATGTGAATTGGAAACAACACTGTGAAAACTTATGTTCAAAACTGAACAGATATATCTATGCACTTAGACAAATCGTTAACATGTCATCCCTTGAAGCAGGCAAAATGGCAAGCATGGCATGGCTATGTAAGTTCCAATCTACGATATGGGCTAATCATGTGGGGAAACTCAAGTGAAGTACAATCTGTTTGTCTAACGCAAAAAAAATGTACAAGAGCTCTATGTAATATAACCGATCCTACTGTATCTTGTAAACCATTGTTTAAGGCTTTAAAAATTCTGCCACTAAGCTGCTTGTAATGTACAAGCAGCTAGCTAGCATAGCAGCTATGAGGTTTGTTTGTTTATAAAAAAGCATGATAAATATTTCAGTAGAAAGCCAACTCCACACAGTGAGAGAATTAGAGAACGGTTCCGAAATAAGTTACCCTTGCCAATGTTTAGACTTTCGACTAGTATGAAAGGTATTCTTGGAATGTCAGTCAAATTTACAATAAGATTCCATCAGATATTGTCTCTTTGCCGCTTCAAAAACTAAAGACTCGACTTTTCGCATGGCTCCTAGAAAAATGCTTTTATAGTGTTAGAGAACTGAGGTGAATTTATTTTAATTTAATAATTTATATAATTAACCTATAAAATAAGCAATAAAATCAATAAATAATTATAATTTAATTAACTATCTATAAAATGCTGTATGTTGACTACCTAAGTATAATTATAATAATAATTTTGCATGAAGTAGTAATTGTACAGTAACCTACTTATATATGTATTAGGATTCTTAAAATTATGTTGTACACCCGAAAGGGTAAAATGTGTTTGAACTTTAATTTAATCGTAGATCGTTATGTATTGCACCACATTTACAACAAATAAATGGTTTCAATGGTTTCAATGGTTTCGATGAATATGCGATTTCATAAAAGTTGTTTTAATAAATCATATATCAAGCATTACAGTTGGAACCCCTTACAACATTCGCCTGATCGTCAGATTCTATAAAAATGATAAACTGACAGACTGGGTATTATATCGACACACATCCAAAATTTTGTGATTAGATACTTAATATAGTGGCCTATACTATATTTATTAAGTATTTTTAGAAATTCTACCCCTTAAGGGGGTAAAATAGGGGATGAAAGTTTGCATGAAAGTCCGTCAGTTTCGAAGTTAGGATCTTCTAATTTAGTATTTAGGCAGACAAGTAAAAATTAATTTATACGTCGCTTAACGTTTTTGATGATTCCATTCCCAAAGGGGTAAAAAAGGGTTTTGAATTTGTGTATGGAAAATTCTTCATATTCAATCTAAAAATCACTAAATAGAAAGAAATACTCTATGCATAAGCTAGTTAGTAGTTATGTTTGTTCTTTCATACAAACAATTGTTGCTTCATGACAAAACCAAATTTTAAGCAAAAAGCTAATTTCATAAAATGTCTATTTAAAATTTGGATTTTTTCTAAAATTTTGTTCTGATATTTGTACCATGTGTCAGCATCCCGTACAGTACGTTGTACTTTTCAATTGATGTTGTCCGTTTCGTTCTGTGTGGTTATGTTGGTGTGAGTACAAAAGTGTTTTCTATCGTTCAAGCTACAGTGAGTAAGGTGCCTAACGTAGGTAAGTTTGCTTAGTGGTAAGGCGTTTACGAATCACGCGTCTAGGCATCCTGGTACTTACATCCGGTATCCGTGAGCGCGCGTTATCGAGCCTCACGCAGCGCTCAGAAAAAGTCGCTATTATTATGATCAACGATGACAAATGTTTGCATGTTCTGCATTCTGTTCTGTTCTGTTCTGTTCTCGGGTCTGGGTGTTTTCTATGAATGATATGTATGTATTTACAAAAAAATATGTATCTATGAAGTATATCAATCATGTGGTTCCCATAATACAAGCTCTGCTTAGTTTGGGGCTACATGTTGCTGTGTGATGACGTCCAGGATAATTTATTTATTTATTTTATACGATGACGAAAACCAAAGTGGATTCTCATTGGTTTGACAAAACAAATTGGTTTTCGTCATCGTTTATCATTGGTCGATGTCCTACCTAACCTATATTTAACAATCTGTAGACGAAGGCCTAAATCATACGAATTGACACTATTCTACGATTCTCACTTATCAGCGCGCAAAGAGTAATAGGCCATGCCGGCGCGCATTGGAGCGCATTTTATAACATGATTTGAACAACGTTAATAGGCGTCACCTAGGAAAGCTCGCTCCATCGTCGGCCTCATCCCTGCTTAAGCATGCCTCGAGGTCAAGAGCTTTTACATTTCATCTTGAAAAAAAAAACTCAATTGATAAAGTGAGCAAGTTAAGTAAGTTACCTACCTACTTTCTTGTCGTAATTAATATTTTCTTCAAATATTTATGAAGATTTCAGGTTTCCAGAGATGACATATTTAAAAAATATAGAGAGGTAGTTTAAAAAGTATAAGTACCTTTAGTGTAGCACGCCCTTCGGCCAGGTGGAGTGACGATTAGCGAAATGCTGCTGGTAGAAGCTGGATGCATGCTGAGGACAGGGCAGAATGGTGCTCATTAGGGGAAGCCTATCTCCAGCTATGGACTGCTATAGACTGATGCTGCTAATTATGATGAAGGTAAACAGAAAACAAAAAATCCGTAGAGTCCTTTTCAGAAACCGCGAAAGTCGGAACTAAAGCTGAATCTCCAGTAGGTATATGTACGCAAAAATACCGAATATTCATCATGAAATTCTAGACAGAATATATTATTTGCACAATATTCTAGTTAGAGAGGTGTGATTTTGCTTTTCTTGTGATTTTATTTCTATTCCATTTTAACTTTAGCACGACAGTGGCGCCACTAACTTTATAAGTGTTCGCATAAAAAAATGATGCAAAAAAGTGCGCCAGTTGGCCAGTGAACTGTACTTACCAGGACAGTAGCCCTCAAACCCTGATCCAGTAGGTATCACTTCCTTATCAGCGCTTATTATGAAGTCGAACCTTTCGATCACCAGGGTGGTTGCTACGAGAAAAATACCAAGATCATTATTACTGTCATCCCGACCGATTTGGGCTACGATGACGAGCTCTCTGGCGTGTTAACTATTCCTCCATCTTTGGAACCTAAGGCCATCTCACCTGCCCGTGGTGCACCCTGCTAACTAACAAACAGGGCTCTGGCAGCTGGCTGATTACGGCATAGCGCAGTCTGAGACTGGCACAGCTAAATTCCTTGATCGTCGCACCGTTGGCGGAGCAAGAAGCTGTGCTCTGGGATACCCAATCCGCCCAGCATGGGGATTATGGGCACCTCCTCGTTCTTAAACAGAAGGCCCGTACCACACTGAGGAGCTTCGTTGGTGTGCTTGGATACTAACGTACGAACGTACCCTATTTTAGCTGTAACTCTCCCGTTTCCTCTTTAGTAATATTTTCAAAAGATAACGAGACTGTTGGTTTTTTTATTAAGAAAAATTAGGCTAACCCTCTTATTAATAACCAAATGTATTTTATAACGGCTCGATAAAGTAAGATTGTTTGTTTGTAAAGAGGTGACATGATATTATAACGCACTTTTAGTTATCGGAAATTTATAGAACTGTTATGAATAGGACTGATAGATTTTTGTTCAAAACGCGCACTCCTTTCCATGGCACTGCCTGATAAAACTCCTTGATTTCGAAGAATTAATAAAACCAACATAGACTATAAAGGCAACACGTTCCGTAACCTATAACGAGTCGGCAGCTATCATCCAATTACGAATCAATTATCAACCGTACCAAACTATTGGCAAACGATTTGATTGTACCTCTCTAAGCCACAGATAGCATCTGCTATACCTTTGTTTAATACTCATTTGAGTATTCAAATGAGGGTAAAAACTATTTGTAGTAGTTTTATGAACAGTTTTTATTGGAGTAGGGGCTTCGAGTAAAATAATAAATAGGGGATCTTTAATTATGAGTAAGTTATATGTATAGGTATATTATATCACTTACTCAGAAACACTTTATTATATTAAAGCTTTATAAATAAATATAATATATATAGAGCTATATATAAAGCTTATATAAGCTATATATCGACTGCACTACAGAGAAAGTCACGCTAATTATAAACCAATCAAATCGATGTAATTCTAAGATTGTTATTGGCAAAAAAAACTGATTACAATATCTTCATTGGTGCGGAAGCTCGTGACGCAGACAAATCGCAGGGTTACTCCAGATTAATGTGAGCTGACGCACTGCCTGACGTTCCAAGAAATATTGTCTTTGTGATGATAATCAACACCCTATTGTCCCAGTCCAGAGGGATCGTTTTCATTTAGCAGAATGGTTGTAATTAAAACTGATTAAGCGACTGACTGAAGGATTTTGTTACTCCATTTTCAAATGTGAATTCAAATTTAATGGTTTGTTTTTACACTTCTTGGAGATGAACGAAGCATACGGCTTAGATACGTGACGTTTAATGGTAACCATCACCTATCAAAAAGTATATATTCGTAGGTTACGCATGTTTAAAACGCGCCCATTGATTCAAAGGCCGCATTCCATCAATTTACTAAAATTTATTTTTAAATATTATAAAAATTGAAACATATATATATTGCATGCATATGCTACGCTGAATATGGCTGCATTAACCTGTATCATTTAAATAGTTACTAGACTGTTACAAACCCATATTACGCAATAAATAACTTTGACTTTGACTTCGACTTTCGGGCACGAACGGATTAAACCTCTTGTGCCTGTAATTTCACCGGCATCCCGACACACACACACTTCAAAACGAAACACGGCAATACTGTTTCGCGGCATTAAAAGGCACTAACACTAGTTAGTAAGAGCTCATATTATCTAAAGTTTCAGGCCTTACTAAAAATAGCACTGATAATTTTACAAAAGTCACACACAATGGTATCTAGAAACTTATCAACCTGAACATTAAGGAAAGTTAGGCCCAACGGGCATAATATCGTTACTTAATGAGACATCACGGCGGAACATGCCCGTGAATACATTACGTTTTATTTGAACACTCATGACAGGCTGTTTGGTAACGTAGATTATACAGTCATTTCTGGCATTTCGAGGGCCCATCCATCATTAAACCTGGAGGAGCTTTCCAAAAAATATAGTCAAAAACCGCGTGTTTTTCGTTGTTCAGGCCCGCTGTCCATAATTCGTGGTGTACGTGATTTTTATGTGGTTCTCCGGCACTGGGTTTTTGTTGGACCTAAGTAGGTACTTTAGGATTAGTTAGTTAGTAGTGGGGGTAAGTCAGTAGTCTGTGGAGGCCATGAATGGTTCGATGATGCAATAGCACTACGGTGAGTGACGGAACACGGTGTGTTAATAGTCAGTAGTCTGTCGAGGCCATGAATGGTTCGATGATGCAGCACTATGGTGAGCAACGGAACACGGTGTATTAATAGTCAGTAGTCTGTCAAGGCCATGAATGGTTCCATGATGCAATAGCACTACGGTGAGTGACGGAACACGGTGTATTATTAGTCAGTAGTCTTTCGACGATATGAATGCTTCGATGATTCAATAGCACTACGGTGAGTGACAGAACACGGTGTATTATTAGTCAGTAGTCTTTCGAGGATATGAATGGTTCGATGATTCAATAGCACTACGGTGAGTGACAGAACACGGTGTATTATTAGTCAGTAGTCTTTCGAGGATATGAATGGTTCGATGATTCAATAGCACTACGGTGAGTGACGGAACACAGTGTGTTTTTAGTTACTAGACTGCCGAAACCATGAATGGCTTCGGCCGTCGGTGGTCAGGGGATTTAGCTGTGCTGGTGTTACGCTAAGCTGTCGCGCAATCAAGTGACCGCTAGAGCCCCGTTTGTCAAGTAGCAGGGTGCACCACGTGCAGGTGAGGTAGGCTTGGGTTCCGAAGATGAGGGTTGGAACCCGTTACACCTGGGTGGAAGCTAGCAAACAATAAATCTTGCAAACAACAGCAATATACTAGGATGTAAATAATATGTAAATAACGTACTATTGTCATATTGCGTTGCATTCGTCTCCCTAAAACCTAATATCCTGTATTGGCTTACATCGAAACTCATAAATACAGAACTTCCTTTAATTGAAACAGTGGGTCACGAGACAGTTAAATAATAGACAGTATCAGTAGCTAGTCACAGCTAGTCACAGAATACTAGGGAGCGCTCATCATCATCATCATGAGTGAGTGCTCGTGACGAAGCTTACTTCGGATTTACTAAAAGATCATCTCAGTTAAGAAACACTTAACTTGGTCACTACTTGGATGGGTGACTGTTCAGTGGCAATTAAATCTGAGCGATTTAGTACTTTGAAAACTACTTTATAATGTTGGTCCCGGTTTTTTCAGTCGCTAAGGGCGCGTATATGGCCAGGAAAAAAATGATTTCACCCGCACGACGACTCTATGGTTACTATCTGGCAAAACAACCGTATGCTTGTAACGGCAGTCAGAGCAAGACAGACGATGTCGCCTTACGCGAAATAAAAACTTAGTTAGCACCGAAATATATTTTACTTGAATAGAATAGATTTCGAAAAAATTATGTGCTAGAAAATAACCACAAAAAATATTACTTACGAGTATCATGGTCCTAGTCTAGCTTTTTATTTAGTCTACCTGTAAGTATCGTGGAACAAAGGAAGGCATATTTAGGTATCACACAAACAGATTCAAATTTAGTATTTCCCTACGTGTTCAAACCAGATTGAATGCTGATCCACAAAAGGGTTCCAAATCCGACCGGATAACGTAACGTGGTACAGAGACGTACTTAGTAAAGTCCATATAAAAGAAGAAAATCATTTGTTTTCAGGCACTGCGAAGTTATAACTAAATGTGACTTTGAAATGCTCTTGTCATTTTTTTGCTCCCTTCTAAAAGTAGTTTTTTATCTAACTGAAAAAACTGTCTGATGTATGCATCATCATCAGCCTTTAGCAGTCCACTGCTGGACATAGGCTGATAGATAGATGTATGCATATTCCATGACAAAATTCGGTAGGTGTTCTAGTGCTAGGCTAGTAGCTAGCTTAGGCCAGTAGTGGCAGTAAACCACTACTGGCCTAGGCTAGCAGTAGATTCTAGAATACTTGATTTATTGACTCAAGCATAATGTTGTAGAATTTTTTCATCATATTTGATAACGAAAACAAAAATATTATTTTTTGATGATTTACAAAAAGTGTTTTGGTTTCTCACCCTTCCATCCTTTTTTAAGGTACTTGAAGATGGAACATGACATAGCCCACCTGATGTTAAGTGGTAACTATTACCTATCATAAAGCATTGCATCGCAGATCACGTTTTTTAGGAACGTGTTCTACGATGAAACGTCCTGGGTCCAAATAAATGTGGTGGCAGTACTTCCCCGGACGAGCCCTCCACAAAGAACTCTTCTTATTCCTAAATACGTCCACAACATATTAGGTAGAACATTCATCCGATTTCCATACTCAGAGTAACATTTATTCACGCGGGATTTATGAATTTTTAAAACGATTCGCCAACGAAAAAATAAATGAAAGAAAGTCAATAGGCCATTTTGAATTTTCCTGACGCAAAATTTATCTAAGCGACGAATGTAATTGGAAGGATTCTGTTAGTTATTCCTGAAAATGGAATTTCAAATTTGTATTGTAAGTACTGATTTTGCAAATATTTTTGTTTGTTTTTTATTTTCTGTTTTTTTTTCCAAGCTGTTAATTATTTATGTAGCATTATAATAAAGTATTTTTTAAATAAATAATGCTGGACACTATCACACACTACGTAGTGACGCCGCCAGGTGGAGTGACAAATCGATCTGTGAAAGGCTGCTGGTAGAAGCTGGATGCGACGAGCTCAGGACAAAGTGCAATGGCGCTCATTAGGGGAGGCCTATGTCCAGCAGTGGACTGCTATATGCTGATGATGATGATGACTATCACACAACATCATATAGCACCAAGCTAACATGAACCACATGACTGATATACTCATCATTATCATGAGCCTATAGCAGCCCACTCCTGGACATAGGCCTCCCTTAATGAGCGCCATTGCATCCTGTCCTCAGCTCAACGCATCCAGCCTCTAATAGCAGCTTTTCACAGATCACCACCCCACCTGGCTGGAGGACGTCCTACACTACGTTGTTATTTGGCCGAGCCACGAGTCTCAAGAACTCGTTTACCCCAACGGTTATCGGTTCTTTGGCATATATGGCCAGCCCACTGCCACTTCAGCTCGCTAATTCTTATGTACTTCTAAATTCTTCTAAATACATACATCATCATCAACAACCTATAGAAATCCACTGATGAACATAGACCTCCCCCAAAAAATTCGATGAAAAACGGTCTTGAGCCCTCTCCATGGGGTCACCGCCGAGATGGATATAATATATACAATACTATAATACATACATACTATGTTATATTACATTAAACATAAAAAAAACATTAAGACTCAAGACAATTATTTGCAAAAAATAAAAACATCTGTCTCACGGCGGGAATCGACCCGGCAACCTTAATCGCCTCAGACGGGCCTTTGCCCACTGCACTACAGATTTATATCGTTGTATAAAATAAATAAATAAATAAATACATCGTTATTAAATAAGTATTAATCAGTTATGATAAAACTTGAAGTACAGCATAATATTTATGTTGTGGAATAAACAGACTTTTGATTTTATTTCTTTACTGAACAAAAAATACACCGTTAAAGTATAAAAACTAAAACATCTTAATTTTTTTAGTTGAGAGACCAACCAACTCGCCCTTATAAACATATTGTACCTTTAATGTATTTTTGTATACCCACCTACTTGAATAAAAAAACATAAATAAAACATTGTTTTTAACGTAATCTTCGTAACAAAACTTATTATCAACATTCTGATTATTAAGATGACAATAAAGCTTTGGATGAAACTGTCTCCAACTCCCTCAAAACCAATGTAATATGTAGTTAAATAAATATTTTAAAACTAGACATTAAAACAATTTTGGCTTATCAGAGTTTCTTGCTAATTCTTCTCTGTTTGGTCACTTTACGAATTGGTTTAAATTAAAAACATTGACAGTTCAAAGTTTACTGTAATGTTCGTAATAAATAAAAAAAACAATTTTAACTTTACATTAATTATGACCAGCGGCACAGCTCCAACAAAGTATTGTATCGTAGGTTATGCATGTTTGGAATGTAGCCTATCAGTAAAAGCCTAATTAACTCGAGGCATGAATGTGACAAGAATCATGTGTCTGTAATTTTTGTATTATAGAATCAATCATCAATGTCAAATAAGGCAAAGAAATTGGTCGCCGAGTTGATAACGCCGGGAAGAGCTACTGGTCCATGAAGGCACACGTGAAGGGAGAACTTCCGCTGACACTTAAGCGCAAACTCATCGACATGTGTATCCTGCCTGTCCTAACATACGGTGCCCAAACGTGGTAATTAATTGAACTACAGAAGTCTAAGCTCAAGATTTGCCAAAGGGAAATAGAACGCAGTATCCTCAGATTCAAACGCACTGACCGAGTGCGGAATAGTATAATAGAAACGTTCAATTACCGGCATTGCTGACATGGGCAGGAAAGCAGCCCGGCTTAAATGGGACAGGGCGGACCATGTTAGCCGGATGCCTCCGGATAGATGGTCGAATGCCATAACGTCCTGGCAGCCGGATGGAAAGCGTGGCCGTGGTCGGCCAAGAAAGCGTTGGCGGGACGAACTCGAAGCCTTCAAGAGAGGATAGTGGGATGCCTCAAAGGATAGAGATAGTTGGCGGAACTTGGAGGAGACCTTTGCGCCGCAGTTGGACAATGCAGGTTAATGAAAAAAAAAGTAACAAACAATTATCATGGAATGATTTTATGTATTTTAAGTGCTAGCCCTTCACACCTCAGGGAAAATCTAAGATTTTTATATATCCCAAAAATTTCGACTCAAACGTGATTTGAACCCGAAAGGGGTTTTAAAATCTTAAATTTTCCCTGAAGTGTGAGCTAACACTTAAATACAAAAAATCTAAGAATAAGCAAAGCAACACCTCTTGTCAATGTACTAAACTATTAGTCATTGAGCAGGCTTGGAAACTGCAACGTTTGGACCGCAGGTGAAGCAAACGGTGCTTAGCCGTGACTGCCCAAACATTTTGACAAGGCGAGGAGTTGACTCGGTAGCGCAGTGGTTAGCGCGTCCCACTATTGATGGGAAGGTCACAGGTTCAAATCCCGCCTGAGGCGAAATTTTTGGGAGGATATAGAAAAATCTTTAATTAACATGGAAAATTTTAGTAAACATAAATTACATACCAAGGTATTTGACAAGACCATTGCATACACGCATGACGGCATCGCTTAGGTTTATCTGTTTTATCTGTTTATCTGTTTATGTCTGATTGGATATAAATTAAATAAATGAGTTTTATTTGCACACACAAAAACGCTACATAACGATTAAGAAATGAAAAGTTTTATATTATTCTATGTATAGCCTTTGGCAGTAAAAGCCTCCTCCAAGGTTCTCCACTCTTCCCTATCTCTTGCTCTTCTTGGCCACATTTATCCAGCTAATTGAATGAGGCCTTCATTCCACCTATTGAATTATCTACCTTTTTTTTCTTATTATATTTCTAGGTGTTCAGTTTGTTGTATTTGTCCTACCTATTTTCACTTTAAGCCCTATAGTTTTGACCATATCTTTTGTTTTAGTTTTACCTCTTTTTTCAATATTTTTGACTTTATCTCTGAGGTATTAAATACCCAAAAAGCTCCTCTCTTTTCTACGAGTGGATATAATCAGACACAAACAGATTAATCATTGTTAATGTTTAAAATTGTAACAGCAATAATAGAGGCAAGGTGCGTGGAGAACAAAACCTACCCGTCGAGAAAGTCTAACTAGTTGGGCAGGTAGAGCAATCCTATCCGAATAAATTGTTACCATCAACTATGATTTTATTGAGCTTTACCCAACCATCACATTTAATTTAAGAAACATTTACCAACTACTTAGGAAGAAACTTTTAATGTCTTGGAAAATAAAAATACATATTAGTATGAATATTTGTTTTTAAACAAAACTATAAAGCTTTCTGTATGGTCTTCTTTTCCCAGTAATTTTACGAACATAAAAAATTTACAAAGTTCAAGACATTGGAAATCGACTTATGGAATTCAAGTGGATCTCTTGAATTCCATAAGACGAAAGTTGGAAAGGTATCGCCCATCTGGGCGAGCACATTACGAGGCATGGTGATGACACGTGGAGCAGGACATTGACAGAAAGGTGGCCAAAGGTAGGTAGAAGAAGCGTTGATAGAACAGTAATAGTACGCGTCACAGGGCGTTCGTAGATACAACTAGCACAAGACCGTGGTGTATCGCACAAACTTCGGAAGGCCTTTTTAGCAGAGGACTAAGTTAGACTGTGAAAAAAATTAACAAAAATAACTTGCCAATTTTCTTTATTCCAATTCAAATATTTAAATTTAAAATTACCCGTATGTACACGTGAGCCGCAGAGGATTTGCAGCTTAAAATTATTCAGTATAGTTAAATTACTTTAGTGAGATAAATTGTATGAATAAATTTCAAATTTACGAGCATAAATTTCTTGTTTATTGAAAGCTTGTTTCAAACTCACTCAAATTTCAAGTAGGTACTTAGTTTCTAAAACATGCTGAAACTTAACCTAACGTTTAGTTTTAGCGAACAACAAATAATTTAACATCTAACTATGCATATTTTTGCCATGAAGCAGCGTTGCTTTGTTTCAATTTGTGGGTTTCGGTGCAGTTACAGACAGAAGAGGTTAAACGCCTTCGTGCCTCAAGTTGATGGAGACAGTAGAGCATTTTTCAAATATGCGTGAACTAAGATGGAAAACTTTATTATAATGTGTACGTGTGTAATAATGTTACACTTACCGGCGCGCGTCGGAGAGCATTTTATAATATGCTAAAAGAAATTGAAACATCCACAAAGCAGTTAAGTTCCTTATTTGCATGAAATTTACGCAGCTTTGACATAAATATACAACAAACACTGACGTCAATAGATCCGTAAGTAGATATAGCATGCAAGTAAAGAATGGAATTGAATGAAATAAGGATGCTTCAATTACCTCCAGCATGTTTTAAATTGCGCTTTGATGCTCTCTGATGCGCGCCGGTTGGTGTGAATCGTACATAAGGCATTACCTCTATCTTAGTAGGTCTGTTAACTCGTTTTTATGCGTAATGTTTACAGTGGAAACTTCACAGGTGTCAAAATTATTAATGTGTTTCGTTATTATCTTTTGTACCATTTGTTTCCCAAATAAAATAAAATAAATTAAAATGAAAAATGAAAATAATAAATGTAATTTATATTTTCCACGATTTTTTATGTAACTACAATTCCTTCTTTATTTGAGTAGTAGTCTGTTTATTCATCATCCACAGCTCGATTTTATCCACTGCCGTATTTAAGCTTTCCGAAGTTTGTCTGTTTACTCATAGCCCCATAGTGCATAAATAACGCTGCTATTATTGATTTCCGTACAAAGAATGTATTTAAATATCTCCTACTTATTACGTACTAAGATAACAATTATAAATAAGAGCCACCCAATAACCCCGAAAAAATTGCCAAAGAAGTGACGTTGACTGGCCAAGTATTGAATTGTTAAATTGTAGGCCAGCAGGAATTGTAAGCCGCCTAAATCTCACACAGAACTAACTGTATTGTTAATCAAGCCTAGATCACAAAATTTTATATTTATATAAATATATATTAATAAATAATCTTGATATAATACGCTATTAAAATAAGATACGCTTACATTCAGCTACATAAATTCTTTGCTTTTTACAAAGCCGTGTTATTATCATGCTGGGGTCAGCGAGGTCAAGTCTAGGTCTAGGTCATAGAGTAATGGGCACGTTAGAAATGTTTTATAGAGTAGATGTAAGCTTTTTAACTTAAATATAATATAATATTATATATAAGCCGGTAGGTACCCGAATAAAAAGTAGCTTATACCCACGTAATTTCTAGTCGACAACTAAGTACAACTATTGCAAAATTTCAGTTCAACCCAGTTTTAGGAGTGAAGAAGTAGCAAGTAGCATACATACCAACATTGAATAATTCAAACTAACTTTTGCATATTTTATATAAGTAGGAAGGAGTGAAGGTAAATAATAAATTATGAGTTATTAAAAATGTACATCTTATGACTAAAAAAATACAATTTTTATCTAAATTGTTATTAACCTATAGAATACATATAGAAGTCCACTGCTCAACATAGAGCGAGGAATTTCTATTTCGAGACACACTGAGCTGTCACCAGCCCTTTAGGGTCGATTTACATCTGACGCAAAATGCGTCGAGCGTATCATTGGTCGCGTCTATTCGATCCAATTAGACCTAGCACATTACGCGCCTAGTCAGTTTCTGCGTTCTGCGTCTACAGAGCAGTTGTGTTGTCGGATATTGAATTTTAAAATGAAATAATAGCTATTTTGGGAGGCTTTTGAACAAGATCGAAAAAGGAAATCCTTGGGTGCATCCTTTATAATACTAAAATAATATATCAAGCAGCCAATTTCATTGTCTTTAAGCAACTTTAAGAGAGTATTCTACAAAATTGATTCAATTTAACCGTATGTCCAGAGAATTCTTCGATGAACTCCTTAGTATTGTGAAATGTGCCGACCGACAATGCGTTGACCGAAACGGAACAGGCTTTGTACGTTCGACGCACTAACGCATCATCGATTGGGTGTGAAAGGTTGAATGTTTAATTAAATAATGTGTTTGTTCTGGTGTTACGCGACCGATAATATGCACCGCATTTTCCGTCAGATATGGATTGACCCTTATAGGTACCCACCGGTTTCCTAACTTTTACGAAGTCATCAGTCTGTCCTTCTGCACTACATCTTCCAAAACACGGTCGACATTCGAAAACCTAAAATCAAGAACAGTTTTATCGGTCTTATGACCTCTATATAAAATAAGATAAAGCTATTGCATTTTTCTTTTATGTGTCTCACCAAAAGAGAGTTATCTCAAAACTTAATTCATCAACACAGAGTCAACTTTAAATAATAAAAATATTTACACATACTTAAAAGGGACGTAGCTCAAAAAAATCAAATTTTCAGCCCAAATGCACACCTAAAACACAAAATCCAATAATATATTTTTTTTAGCTACACATATGTATCATAAATATATACAAAAAATCCTCCAGTGTATAGAGATTTGGTAATCAGTTTTTCACTGTGTGTGAAAAAAGTGTTTTTTTATGATGTGCTCCATTAAATAAATTGGCTTTTGTAAAGTTCAGCAAAACCAGTACTACCTAAATAAATAGTTGTAAGACACACCACACACCACCACGACCATGCCACTTCATGTGCCCTTTTATGAAGGAGAATGGTCCCTAATCTGCCCGCTGGGCATGTGGGTCGGGAATCGTGGAGTATAGTTTCTCACAGTGCGCTGACACTGCGTCCGTCGGCGGTCAAGGAATTTAGCTGTGGCCGCCAGAGCCCCTTTTTGTCAGTTAGCAGGGTGTAACAATGTGCTGGTGATGTTGGCTTGGGTTCTGAAGACAGAGTTTGAAACCCCTCACACCCCTACGTGAAAAGACAGTTCGCTATTGATATCATGTTCTTGTGGTAAAATATCTTACAACAGATCAAGTGACCATTCTTTGCACACGATCAGTGTGTAACACTTGCAACCCACAAAATAGGTATATAATGGTAATGGCATACATGATTAAGCTTTTAGAAGTGAAACTGCTGTACATTGCAACTACTCTGACATCGGAGTTCGCTACTAACGATGACTAAGAATAAGAAGTGAAACTAAAACTAATGTTCGCATAGCTTCAAACTAAGCAAGAACTAGTGTTCCGGGAACCACATGATTCACCTACAACTTACAGGTATATTTTTTTAAATACATATCAGATTACACTACAATCATTTGTTTTGGACCGAAATCAAACCGTCACGCACTACACCACAGAGGTTGTATAAACAGTTAAAACTTTTCATATGAAATTTTTGTAACTTTTGTTAATGTAGTCTACACAGCGCGTTCTTTCGCGCGGTCATCAGTACTCCCTATAAAGCGACTCGAATTCAATCGGCGCGACGTGGACTAGCGCACCGAACGATAGCTTCAATAATTTGGAATGAAACAGTTAAAATTGAACCAGCTGGTCGTATTCAGTCGATTGCTGGACTTAGCTCTCCCCTATAAGAAGAGGGATATGCCGATAATCCTCACGCTGGGCGTGCGGGTCACACCCTAACGGCTTCAAGAAGAGAGTTAATAGCATCTTCTACGAAAGCTTGTCCCATCGTCGACCTCATCCTTGCCCACGCAAGCCTGGTCAAGAGCTGGCACAAACTAAATAAAAAAAAAACATCTCGCAGCACTGACGCTGCTGCCTGTTTGGTAGCCTACAGATTCAGCGGTGCCTGCCTTTGTAAGGTTGTTCCGCAATCAGCTGACCAACAGAGCCCCGAATTGAAATGATCCGTGTTCTGTTTCTATGCGCCAAAAACATTTCTTGGTCGAAAATTATCACAAAGGTATCGTGACTTGAAGTATGAATATATTTATGTTCAGTCGATATTCCAAAGTAAACGCTTTTTAAAGTGTATATTGAACACTTATTTATAAAACCTGACATGGTGAAAATATAACTTCTTATTCATACGAGCTAGGAGCTCTGATGTCGGGTCGGATTATACCATAAAAGGTTTTTCACTTCTCTTGCTCAAAAAGTGTATCATAATAGTGTAGCTTAGCGGGCCTAAAACTCGAGTTTAATACCTCGGGCTAAAAAGTATTTTTTCTTTTTAATTTTTGTCTAAAATCATCAGCCCGTACAAAGCATTCGTTCTCTTACATAAAAACTCGAATTCTTGGTGCTCCGTCAATCTTTTTTTTTGAAAATAGAACCGTCTTGGTGATGTTTTATGAAGGTTGATTAATTTTTAATAAAATTTCTGAAAATCGTCTAATTTTGAATTGTTTTATTTTCTCGCAATCGAAGTGAAAAATAGAGTGTTTTACTCGGGCCAAAACCACCCATTATAACTCGGTCTTGTCATGCTCCCTCGCTACGCTCGGGAGTATAACAACCTCGTATATAATGGGATGGTTTAGTCCATTGTAAAACAATCTACTATTTTTCACAAAAAATAGTCAAAGCGTTTGACATATCAACATCATCATCAACATCAACAGCCTATATCAGTCCACTGCTGGACATAGGCCTCCCCTAATAAGAAGGGGGATATGCCCATAATCCCCACGCTGGGCATGCGGGTTGGGGATCGCAGGGCACAGCTTCAAGCACCGCCGACGCTGCTGCCCATCGGCAGCCAGGGAATGTAGCTGTGCCGGTGTTTTAGGCTTCGCTATGCCGCAATCAGCCGGCCGCCAGAGCCTCGTTTGTTAGTTAGCAGCACTACACCACGTGCAGGTGAGGTTGGCTTGGGTTCCGCTTAGATGGAGGATGGAACCACTTACACCCCATATATCACACCTGAAACAGGTAAAAATATGGTCTTAGATGGAGCTTGCCTAGAAGGAACCAATTCACTCTGGATATAAGATTTTTGGAAGGCTCCAAGATTGTACTGGTCCTGAAAAACAAACACCGGAAGCAAGTTCCGCTCTTTGTTAGTACTAACAATAACCGTGGAAGCGCATACAGTTTAAAGTTAGCTAAGCTAACAAGTTATTGATTGAATTGTTAACTTTGTCATAGCCTTAAAGATGATGACGCTTTAACACACAACAAAAAGATAAACTTACAGTTTTTGGAGAAAAGTTTTACACTTATTTTTAACTGAAGTTCTCATAACTTTTGGACAGCCATATTCCAAATCATTTCCAAGCATCCAAGCACGAAAGCGCATCAAAATAATCGGTCACCCATTCAAACTGTGTCTTGGCCGAGGGATTTATATGATCTGCTATGAACAACGAAGTATACGATGCAACAAAATTACTTAGAGATGCCAGAAATCCATTAATTAGACTCAAATTGCCTCAACATCTCATCAGTCACTGTCTCGATCAGTCAATAACTGCAAGGCAATCTGGACTCGTGTTTCCGGTTCCGGCAGTTCCGGCCTATAATTCTATTGATTCGGAATTATGTCCACAATCTATCGAAAACTACGCCACAGTATGTACTCAAACAGTAGCAATGGTAATACTGTGCTAGTTACTGTGCTGATTTGTTCGCGTTATAATCATCATCATCATCATCAGACAATAGCAGTCAACTGGACGTATGCCTCCCCTTATGAGAGCCATTGCGGCCTGGCCTGAGCTTGACAAATCCAGCTTCTACCAGCAGCCTTTCGCAAATCGTCACTCCACATGGTCGGAGGCCGTCATAATCATCATCATCGTCTCAAGTGTCCAATTTCTTGATATGTCCGCAATGATAAGTTGGATGCTAGATATATTATAAACACTTATGAATTTTTAAACTTACTAAACTTAAATAGTAAAGACAATTTGGTAATGCCACACTGTCCAATAACGTTTGCTAAAATTTTACTATTCTAGAGTTGTGAATTGTCGTAGTTGTTTGTAACTATAATAAATTAATTAATTTATCATCATCTAATCATCTAATGAATAACATTCCACGCTGTCATTCCACGTCTGCTCGACGCACCCAGTAAGTGAGGGTAGTTATAGTTAGTAGTTATAATTAATGATCAATTTATTCATTATCAACAATGCATTTTTGGTCCAATCACATCACTATTGTTTTTAATGATATTTAGGCACATGTGCGTTACGCGATCTAAAACCTCTCTTTTTTTTACTTTAAGTGCATTATGAGATCCTAAAGGACCCGCTCAAATACTAATTTTAGTCTGGTTCTGTATTTGTTATTTTAGTGGCAACAAAAATACATCATTTGTGAAAATTTCAACTGTCTAGCTATCATGGGGCATGAGATACAGCCTGGTGACAGACAGACAGACATTGCAAAAGGGTCCCGTTTGTACCCTTTCGTTACGGAACCCTAAAAAATGTGTATACTGTTAGCAAGTTACCCCAGTGGGTGCGGTCCACGGTTTCAACCGGATGCCTTCTGATTGAAAGCTTTAATGGCTCGTTGGAGGCTTCAAAGTCAGAATTCGGTATTGAGGTTATTTGGCTACGTATAATTATGTCGTATTTTGCTGAACCAGTAACTGGATTGTGGTTAGCATGCCGTCAATCACCTAAACTTGCTGTGCTATGTAGGTCATTCCTTTTAAACACTATACATGATTATAATATTAATAAAACATAATAATTACAAAATGCCGTTCTATGGGAGCCCCATTTTAATATTTATTAAAATCTGATTTTAATTTTATAATTTATTTTTATAGCGGCAACATAAATACATCATTTATTAAAGTTTAAACTGTCTAGCTATCGCGGTTTATGATATATAGCCTGGTGACAGACAGACAGACATACAGACGGACGACCGTGATGTCTTAGTAATAGGGTCCTGATTTTACCCTTTGGGTACGGAACTCTAATAAATTACTCCTTTTATTTTTTGTTCTCGTTATATTTTTGTTCTCCTTATGTGAATGATTATAATATATCAGTTATGTGTTTCCCCTAATTACAAGCTCTGCTTTATTTGGGACTACATGATGCTGTGTGATTCGGTCCAGCATTATTTATATATTTTATTAAAAAATAAACCGAGCCTTCTATTTTGAAGTTGTTTAAAAAGAAAATATTTCTTCAGTTTCCCCGCAAAGTAATAACGGAAACAAAACAAAATTGAAAACGTCCATGAATCTTAGAAGACACTGGATTTATCACTTTACAACCTAACAGAAGGTACGTCGGTACACCTGAAAACGTAAACAAATTTTATTTTACTCGGTTAGTAGTAAAGGCATTAAAATACAAATAGCCTTTTGTTTGTTATCCAGGTCATAAACTTTTTGTATTCCAAGTTTCACCCAAATCTGTACAGCCATTACGGAGTTGAGAGGGGATACACATCCTCACGTACACACAAACCTTCGCATTTATAATATTAGAATGATTTCGAAATATTATTATTAGTTACTGGCATTTGCCCGCGGTTTTGCTTGCGTGGTACCCAGGAAAAGTAGTCTGTGAGGGGACAAACGCACTCACTTTCACGCACACTCAAACTTTTGTACACACACTAAAGTGTGACTAAGTGTGTGTATATATTAGGTACTGGCTTCCGCCAAACTCGTATTGTACCCGAATAAAAAAAGGTCACAAACTATGTATATACCAAATTTCATTTAAATCGGTTCAGCCGTTGTTTAGTAAGGGCAAACATACTTTCGCATTTATAATATCAGTGATATGTGATGTGACGATACTGTTTATACAAAATAAAATAAAAAAGTATTTAACTATTGTTCAAGTGAGATAGTATAACGTCCGAGTGTTAATTACTCCTTCTCGTAAATTGTATTCTAACCACAATCTAACCTTTAGTAGTACTAAGTAAGGCTCTTAACGAAGGTATTGTCCGGGAACGTACAAACTGCTTTCTGCCGTGATGTGTTGTGCAGTATTGTTGTGTTTTAAATGGTTTTGGTTTCAAGGGTGTGAATGCCGGTGAAATTACAAGCACATGAGGCTTATCACCTTGATGTCTCGCGGTGAACGGGGTGTAAGGGCTGCCAATCTTCATCTTTGGAACCCAAGATAACCTCGCCTACCCGTGGTACATCCTGCTAACTAACAAACGGGGCTCTGGCGGATAGCTGATTGCAATACAGGGCAGTCTAACACCGGCACAGGAACATCCCATAGCCTTCGACGTCCTGCACCGTCGGCGGTACGAGCTATGCACTGCGACCCCCAACCAGCGTGCCCAGCGTGGGGATTATGGGCATATCCCTCATCTTATTAGAACATAGGCCTATGTTCAGAAGTGGACTCATATAAGCTGGTATTGTTGTTACCTTATTACCTCGGAAGCAGGGCGTATGATTGAGCAATCCTACTCTATCTTTAGTCATAGTATACAACATGTAAGAAAAAAATCAAAAATACGAATTTCTGATAGTTTACGTAAAAATAAATATGATAATTTCTTTTCATAAAAATGCAATATGATTATTTAATTTAATTAAAAATATATATTATTTTCCTCAAATGACCAAAACGCTATTCGCATATTAGATCCCGCCGTGACGTCACTTAAATAATAATAATTAATTGATAATCCTGGACGTTATCACACAGCATCATGTAGCCCCAAACTAAGCAGAGCTTGTATTATGGGAACCACATGATTGATATACTACATAGAAGACTTTTTTTTTGTATATAGTATATTTATTCTTATATTTATTTTTATATATATTCGTATATTTATTTATCTCCACTCTTGTTCCTTTGCAAAATCGTTTTGTTAGTAGTGCAGTGATATCACGAGCTGGGGTAGCATGGCAGCTAGCGTTTTTGCTCGAAAATTTAAAGCAATAAATTATAAATTATTTTTAAAAAAAGCGAAAACCGACTTCAATACTATAACTAAATGTACCAACTTAAGCTGAAAAGTACGAAATAATATTTTAATTACTTCAAACCAAGAACATTAAAGGACATTCAACGAAATTATTCAAACTTATGTACCTGTTTAACATTTAAAATCATTTATTTTGCAAGCCAAAGCTACTGCTACTGCTACTCTCCAATAAAGACTATCAGCCGCTTCCTATAACCGATGAAGCTTCGTTTCGTCAAATTTTCGACGCCTCGTTGTTAATTATTTGACAGTTTTTCAAGGGAAAACGAAGCATCAACAGTAACAGATTGGTCGGTATGTCGACTACGTGCCATACGAAACGTGCCTACGGCAGGTACTCCCAACGAATCTTTATCCTTCTGAACTACAGTTCAGCAAACGCTTCGACCAATCCTAGTACAATCCGACACAAAAATAGGAACTGCGTCTCTATTTGCAGTCAATTTCAGAGGCATGATACGATTTCAGTGTTGTATTTTTTTTATTTACCTCCATGGTAGACTAAAAGATCAAAGTGTTTTTTGTTTGTATCCCAATTTGGGCAGACTATGTTAAAACTATGGCGCTATAACAAAACAATCAGCAAAAAATTACTTCATCTGTGAAGTCCGGTTTAATACTTTTTTCACTTCACTACACTTGTGTCTTCTTACTGACGTAGGTTGGTTAAAGCACTTTATGCAACATAAATCAGAAAAACAGTAGAAAAAAAAAAAAAAAAAACTACACTGTTGTTCCAGGTCAAAGTGACATTAAATTGGATACGCGTATAGTAAATGAGGACCTGAACGCGAGATCACCACTCAGGCCAATTCGTCAGAGAGGTCAGACCTGAACAAGCGAATTGCAAAGATGTTAGGGCGCGACCTTCAGAGCTCCAACGCACGCCTCATTGAAGAGGCAATAGAGCGAAACCGAGGGTCCAATCTCACTCAGCAGCTTGGGAGGAGCCACCTGACGAAGTTAACAACACATGATGGCCGAAACGTACTGTCTAAGTCGGAGATATTATCAGAGATCGAGGATTTCAATGGCCAACTGTATACGGCACATGCTCCTTGCCCCCAACGTGACAACCACGATTCTAAAGCCACCCTCACCCGACACTACACCGACGACCTGCCGGAAATCAGCCAAGACGAGATCGTGTTGGCCCTGAGACAGCTAAAAATTGGAAAAGCCCCCGGTGAAGACGGAGTCACTTCGGAACTTCTGAAGGCAGGAGGAGCTCCTGTTGTGCAGGAGCTGCAGAACCTCTTCAACTCCGTCCTTCACTGTGGGAGAACTCCAAAGGCGTGGAACGAGAGCTTGGTGGTTCTGTTTTTTAAGAAGGGAGATAGAACTATTCTTAAAAATTTATTCTCAGATAATTCAGAGGTGTTTCGTCACCCACACCGCAATGTGTGAAAACGAAAGTTTGGCACGAGCTATGCTCGGAGTTTCTCTGAAGGATAAAATCCGTATCGAGTATATCCGACATAGAACTAAAGTTGTCGATATAGCTCGGAGAATATGCAAGCTGAAGTGGCAGTGGACTGGCCATATCTGCCGAAGAACTGGTAACCGTTGGGGTAAACGAGTTCTTGAGTGGAGACCGTAGTCTCGAACGCCCTCCGGTCAGGTGGAGTGACGATCTGCGAAAGGCTGCTGGTAGAAGCTGGATGCCTTGTGCTCAGGACAGGTCGCAATGGCGCTCATTAGGGGAGGCCTATGTCCAGCAGTGGACTGCTATAGGCTGATGATGATGAACGCAAGATCCATAGCGCTATGCGAGCCGAAACCGACAGACCACGGATCGTGCCAAGAGAGAGATAGCTCGTGCGAGATAGCTCGCGCGTCATGCGTTCCCCAAGGGTACGCGTAGCTGCAAGTACAGACATGGCGTTCCAAGACACGCGTAACCTACTACGCGTACCAATATACGCGTTATCCGTACCTAGCAACCTCCATTGACTCACAAGCTTATTTAGCGCACTATTTTATAAAGAAACTTCCAAGACTTCGGACATTTCCGTCGCGTCCAGTACTCCTTCGGTTATTTCCGTTGGCGAGAAAAGAACCATCCGACTACGCTTCAGAAACTAGGGTTTTTTATCAAGTTTAGTTTTTTGGGTCAAATATTTTAAATCTTTGTACTGATTTTGGTAATACACTTGACATATTTATTAATATTACCAATATATATTTTGCCTATGAATCTAACAGGGAGTGTAAGGGGCTCCAACCTCCATCTTCGGCATCCAAGCTGACCTCACCTGCCCTGCTAACTTATAACCGTTTACCTTTTATTGTTGTGCTGTTTTAATTCTATTATTTATTTCAATAAGTTATGTATTCTCATTAATGCATTTATGTATTGTAAGTGTAGCGTAAATCCAACATGGCCGCCCTAATATGGCGGATAAAATACTCGTAGCTTGTGTAACTTAGATTTTCTAATTGTAATAGTGCAGATTGCATTCGACATAGTCTAATGACCAACACGCGCTTCTCTGTGTAAATCTTTGGTATGAATCACAATAAAGACACGAAAAGAAGACTTTGATAATTAGAAAATTTTTAACTAGCCGTATAGTATACTAACTTGCGCCCGCGGCTTCGCTCGCGTGATACCTAGATAAAAAGTAGCCTATGTATTTATCCAGGTCACAAACTATGTATATTCCAAGTTTTTTTCCAAATCCGTTCAGTAGTTTTCGTAAAAGAGTAACAAACATTGATCCTTTCATCCATATACTCTCAACTTTCAACTCTCTCTCAACTCTTTCTCAAAAACTTTCGCTATATTAGTAGGATAGTAGGATTATCGTTAAATTTTACCCAATAACAAACTGTTGTTTCGTACTACGCTTTCTCATTAACATTTTTATGAAACGCAAAGTTGAATACTTAATTCGTGAATAGCTTTTGCCAGAAAGCTTGTATGCGGATGCTCGCGTTTTATGTGGATAAAAATCAACCTATTACGCTATTCCTGACTTAGAACTGCATAATGTGCAAGTTTTCGTCTTTACAAACTCTTACATTTGTATTAGGTAGCAGTCGGATTGTTCTCAGTTATTCATATAGTTTATTTCCACAAAACGGCACTTATGTATACTTCAACGCAAAGTAATAAGCTTGTTGCGTCTACGCGGACACCGCAGGCTCCATGGCTTGCCTGCGTGTCCAAGGCGACAACACGCCTGTGCAGCATGTGTAGATCGTGATACAAAGTGAACCTGACGTTAAAAAGTTCAACGACGTGAATAAACTTTAAAAATGCTAAGATTTATATTTCTCCAGTGTGTCCACAGCTTTATTCACTGTTTAAACGTTAAAGTTTTGGTACAAATAGGTAGTTTAGTAATTTCGGCGAAAATGAGTCCCTGTGTACAGGCTATCTAAAATTTGAGAATTATACAGAGTTACTCTGTTATTAAAAGTATTTCAGTCATTAACAGTTCTTTAAAATAATTAGGAACGCATATTTCCTATAAGAAATAATTTTTTTGAAATTGGACCCGAAATAGTCAAAAGTTTCCCATATCTTTTACAAACTTTTATTTTGTGGTATGTCGTAGTCGGGTCGCTCTCAGTTAGAGTAAACCTGGCGTTAAAAAGTACAACGACGAGGATAAACTTTAAAAATGCAAAGATTTATGTTTCTCCAGTGTAGCCACAGCTTTATTCACTATTGCACAGGCGCGGATCCACCGTTGTGGGCACAATGGGCATGCCCCTAAAAGACTTGGGACGTCACACTTTCATGGTCTATTAAGCTTTGTAGGCTGATACTAATATATAATATTCCTACCTCCACAAATAAAAAAAAATAATGAATCGTGCGTGATTTAGAAAGCTATGAAGCTCGCTGTGTGACTTTAAAATGCTGAACTAGCCGTACTATGAGTGTCCACGCTTCGGCTCCGTATGTCATGACGGGTAGAACGCATTGATTGAAAACTTTAAACTTTATATGCTCCCCAATCCAGCTGAATCCTCGTCTAGGCCTCCTTCTCAAAGATGTTTCTATCTAACTGAAAAATCTGCCCCCAAGGTATGTGTACTGTGAAACAACTTCAAGAAGGTAACACGACAGGACTCGGATTCAATTCAGTCATTGTCTTTGTCCAAATTCGTGCCGAGACCTATCTTTCGCGAAGCTAATGCTAGGCAGTCCTCGCTCGCTGCTCAGTTGTTTCGACGTCGTAACCTCAGGGACTCAACAAATTGAACATTTTTGTATGTTGTATTTAAAAAATTCGCCGCCCGCTCCGCTTGCCGTCTGCATTTTTACTTGATTTGACGTCGCATACACTGCTGTGGATTAAGCATTCTGTATGTTGTAGTTTCAAATAGACGGGTAAAAAATTTGCAGCTCGCTGCACTTGCCGGCTACATTTATCAGACGTTTTGATATCGTAACTTCAAGGACGCTACAAACTGAGCCCTTCTGTCTATTTAAAAAAAATCGCGGCTAGCTCTGCTCGCCGTCTGCATTTTTAACTTAGTTTGTCGTCGTAAAATCTGTTTTTCAGCTTCAGAACGGCATTATATATGTTATATTTTAAACAGTCGGGTAAAAAAATTGCGGCTCGCTGGCTATATTTTTCAGTTGTTTTGATGTCGTAATCTCAGGGATGAACGCTACAAATTGAGCCCTTCTGTTTGTAGTTTTAAAAAAATTCGCGGCTCGTTCCGCTTGCCGTCGCACCGTCTACATTTTTGTGTTGGTTAGACGTTGCTAGCTAGATGCCTCAACTTCAGCGTCTTGTTAGTTGCATAAAAACGTAATAATAAACTTTTATTTAGGTTTAAGCATTAAATAATTTATAACGGGCCTGGTTTTTTTCTAACAACTGCCTTCGAAAGGAGTCTGTGGTGGGTCTAAAATTTTTAAATGGTTCCGTAACTACAAAAAGGTTAAGAACCACTGAAATAAATCTATGATGAGCAAGTTCATACTCCGCCTCGTATTTGGCCGATTTTCGAGTGGCGGTGCCCACAACCTTTTTGGAGAACTGAATCCGCGCCTGCTATTGCAACTTATAAGTTTTGTTACAAATAGGTAGTTTAGTCGCTTTCTGCGAAAATGAGTCCCTGTATACAGGCTATCTAATATTTGAGAATTATTCAGAGTTACTTTGTTATTAAAGTTATTGAGTCAAAAACGGGTCTCTACAATAATTAAGAACTCATTATAATATTTCCTATGAGAACTAATTATTCATAAATTGGACCCGAACTATGTTACATTATTTCTTGATGTTTTGCCATCGACGACTCGCAGTGAGTTGGTGACCGTAATGATCTTATACTTAACTTGAACATACTTGGAATAGATCTCTTCCAAGTGATAAGATCGCCCATTGTACTTTGTTCTTTTTAACCCATGATGCAAAAAGAGGGGTGATATAAGTTCGATGCGTGTGTTTGTCGTAACTTCCAAACAGATAAACCGATTGATAAAATAAATGTATGTTGTTCCATCAAATATTTTAATTCATTCATTCGATAATGTACAATAAGAAAACGACGTCAGTAAACTTTGAAATACAAATACCACTGTGGCCGCAGTTTTGTTCACTGCTGAAGAAACTTCAAAGTATTCGCGCCTTCGTTATTTCCGCGACAACAAAAATAAATCGCGGAAACTTTGAGTATACTGTCTTATTTATAAACATTGCCTTGGGAATAAAATGTTAGAGATGTTTTTAAAAAGAGTTTCACTTCACTTCACTTCTTTATTTAATAGCTTCTGGGATAATTCTCCATAATTTTGCTCATTTATTTAACAATATGAGGCAACGCAGTACGGTTGATAAGTCCAGTCACCCAGTCTTCAGTCAGGTCCTGTTTTCAGTTATAGCAATGCTGACTGTAATAAAATACGATCGGCGAACCATTTTCTTCATCAGAGAATTCCAGTCCAAATCTACTTTTATTCCATTTCACTACACTTGTGTCTTATTACTGAGGTAGATTGGGTAAATTGCCAAACGATTTAAGCAATATAAATGAGAAAAACCCTAGAAAATAAAATAAAATAAAAATGACACAACCATCGTTCAAGGTGAAAAATTTTTTTCCTCCAAAAAGAGTTTCAATAGCATTAAAGGATTCATGATTATTGTCACGGTCACTGTCATAATCACAGTCACGGTTATTGTCAAACCTCAGACTGAAAGCCTGGATGTTAGTAATCAGACACAAGTATTAGTAATAAATAAATAAATAATAAATAAATAATCCTGGACGTTATCACACAGCATCATGTAGCCCCAAACTAAGCAGAGCTTGTATTATGGGAACCACATGATTGGTATACTACATAGATACATTTTTTTTTTGTAAATACATACATATCATACATAGAAAACACCCAGACCCGAGACAAATATCTGCAGAACATGCAAACATTTGTCCCGCAGCGGGAATCGAACCCGCAACCTTCTGCGTCACAGGCGGACCTTCGCCCACTACGCCACAGAGGTCGTCCTGTCCTGTGTTTCACTGAGGTAGTGAAATGGAATTAAGAAGATTTGAACAGGAATTCTCTGATTAAGAAAATAGGACCTGACTGAAGACTGGACAGCTTCTGGACTTATAAACCGTACCTTCTACGTTGCCTCATATTATTATAAACAATCATACTTGATACTGACGAAATTGTGGAATACTATCCCAGAAGCCATTTAATAAAGAAGTGAAGTGAAGTGAAGGTTCTAAACTATACCTACCTATCTTGCTGGCGCCAGTCCACTGTACAAGTACTTTTCGGAAGTGGAGCAATTTGACAAGTTTGCCAATCTCGGCAGTTGCCCTATAGTGGCTATTATGCACGGACTTTGTCACACGTGCATAGTTTCAAGTTAAGAAGACTTTGAACCTGCTTTCAACATAATGCAGTATTCAAAATGATAAAACCACCTTTTTGGCAATTAGACATTTATAGAACACTAAACTTGGTTTGAATGATGTTTTTGTTTGTTAAAGCTCTACCTCTTTTTTTTTTGTGTGGCAAAATAAACGTTTCATTAATTACCGGGCTAGTTGCAGTGAATTCAATCAAGGGTGTGCTTCACACTACGAACACTGCTGAGCTGGACACTTTTTTTAGCACTCAAACACATTTAAAGATTTTGGTTTGATTGCCATGTTAGATGTCTTTTTTTTCTACCTGTGAATATATAAAATTATAAATACTTTCTGAAATTATAATTATAAATACTTTTCTGTAGGACGACTTACTTACTCTTGGGTGGTTTTTCCGTAATTTTCAAATTGATTCAAAGACATTATTGATTTGAAGGAGGAGTAATAGTGTTCTGTGATGAAGACTAACTATTGGAAAGGCTAAAACCATTTTAAATTGAGGACGTTAGGCTGTCAGCATTTTATAAAAGACTGATCTGAAATGGAAAAAAAACATTCACGTTAACCGGGCAAGTTGCAGTACACATGAAGCGGCATCCAGTAAACTTAAAACTGCAAAATATTCAATATGTTTATCTTTTTATAAAATAAGAAAGATTCCGAGACATTTATCAGACTACGGAATCAAATTCTATATTCACATGAAATCTTTTCTCAAGTAAGTTTTAATTTTGTTTTAATGTGAACCACACCAGCCACTGCTGGACATAGGCGTCCCCTTATAAAGGGGCATATGCCCATAATCCCCACACTGGGCATGCGGGTCGGGGATTGCAGGGCACAACTTTTCGCACCGCTGACGCTGCTGCCCATCGGCGGCCAGAGGATTTAGCTGTGCCGGTGTTAGGTTGCGTCATGACGCAAAGAGCTGGCCACTAGAGCTCCCTTTGTTAGTTAGCAGGGTGCATCACGTGCGGGTGAGGATGATTGGGTTCCGAAGATATGGGTACTCCATACCCTTTTTTATATGTTATTGTATACTTTAAAATCTTAAAACTTGCTCGTGTAATGAAACATATCATACAAAATAGTCACACACGGTCAAGTTTACTGGATTGCGCTTTAAATCCACTGTGAACTTGCACGGTAAACTTGATCGGGTGGCCACCTTTAATAGCATTTAAATCCAAGCACTTTTGTGCTAAGGAAAAATGGAGAAAAAATAGAACCTGTTTGGAGCCTGAGACGCAAAAGGTTGTGGGCTCGACTCCCGCTGCGGGACATGTATGATCTACAAATCCCTCGTGGTGTGGCTAGTTAGACTACGTTTTTCATTCGTTACTTCAGTGTCCTTCACACAAAGATCATCATGGCTAAGCAACGCTCTACCTGGTCACTACATGGATGGGTGATCGTCTAGAAACCCTTCTGTCTTTGAAAGGCACGATAAGATATTGGTCCCGGCTTTTTCAGCTGTTAAGCAATCGCGGAGGCCTGGGAGTGGTCTAAAAACGTCTACACTAGACTTGGCTACTACCTCAAACGAAGAAGGAAGGAAAATAGGTCGGGTTTGGTTCTTTTATAGAAAAGTACAAGATCTACAACGGGCTAATACAATGTGTGAGAAATAAACAGCATTATTTATCACATTTTTTGATGCAAAAACTTTACAGTTATAGAGATTAACAAAAACAAAATGCATTTGAAACCTTAGCCATAAACTTTGATAAAAAAGACATGGCTTTATTCAGAGGCCGTTAAAAAAAAATCACATACAAGGCCTCGCTTTTTATGTACAAAAGAGTAAAAACACGGAGCAAACAAAGTGCGCGTATTTCCTATGGTTCTAATAATACAGACATTTGAATTCCCGTATTCTGTACCACGAGCTCCACGGTGGACTTGTATTTTGCCGGGATTGCGGTTTTTCTAAATCCATACACAGTTTTGTACAATATACCTTGTTTTATTTAAATTGTGGATTTTTCAAACCTAAAAAATTCTGACTGAGACCCAAAACTTTGGTCGTCGGTTATCGATATTGATGTTGGTTTATCACCTGTTGAAGTTTACTGCTGAACATAGGTTTCCTCCAAGGATTATCACAAAAAACTCTTTCCATTCACCGATTTCCATTTGTCAGTTTGTTTATCCTTTTGGTTACATTCTACACTTCGTCTTGCGGAAAGCGGTAGCCATTTGATATCGCTTATTATTCCGTCGATTAAAAAATGGAATAATTTAATGATTATCAATAATACTATTAAGAATTTCCTGCCGTCAGTTTGTTTATCCTTTTGGGGTCTTCAACCCTTTGTCTCCTAGAACGCGGTAGCCATTTGATATAGCTTATTTTTGTCAATTAAACATTGGTATGATATAAAGAATAATAATACTAGTATGAAGTAATAAAAAACATATAAAAAAAAGTAGTGAACCTTAAGATAAGTGTGATAACCTTTCCGATTACTTCCGCTTGGCAGTTCCGAAGTATATAATATGTAGAGCCTTCCCAGATGGGCAATTTACTCGCGCGAGTTGGTCGCGCGATTGACATGCGTATCCAATCAGACTAGCTGAATGTCACGAGGCACCTCACATTCCACGTGACATTCAGCAAGCCAATCACGAAAAGATACGCATGTCAATAACGAAAAAATAAATGTTGGACTATAAAAAACGAACGCTAAGCTATCAAAATACACTATTACCTACAAAATAGGTAACATGTTATCAATAAGCTATTAATAACAGATTTTCCTTGGTAGGTTCGTTATTTGTCAAGCGAAAATTGCATCCCCGCCCGGACATGTCCACGCCATCCATCACTTTCGTCATAAAGGACCTCCTGGCAACAGGTGAACCATGGACTTAATTTTGAGGAGATATAAATTGATTGAGCACCATGTGGCGAATGATTTTTTTCTATATTTATTATAACTATTGGAACTTTAGAAGTGTATCTAACTAGAAAGACTAGTGATCACGGCATTGAAGGCCGAAGACAGCATCGCGAATACCAAATTCGCAATACTCTTACACATGCGTCCCATCAAAGATAAATTGAAAATGGTCAAAAATAACAAAAAACTCCATCATCATTATCATCATCCGCCTGTAGCAGTCCACGACTCGATATAGGCTCGACGCATCCAGCTTCTACCAGCAGCCTTTCGCAGATCGTCACTCCGCCTGGCCGGAGAGCGTCCTACACAACGTTGGCCGAGCCGCGGTCTCCACTCAAGAACTCGTTTACCCCAACGGTTATTGGTTCTTCGGCAGATATGGAAAGGGTACTGCCACTTCTGCTTGCTAATTCTCTGAGCTATGTCAACAACTTTAGTTCTGTGACGGATATATTCGTTACTGATTTTATTCTTCAAAGAAACTCCGAGCATAGCTCGTTCCATAGTACAACAAAGTTAACACCAGACTATATCAGTCTACTCCTGGACATAGGCCTCCCCTAATAAGAAGATACTAAGCCCATAATCCCAACGCTGGGCATGCGGATTGAAGATCGCAGGGTATAGCTTTTCCGCGTGGTCGCTACTGCCCATTGGCGGTCAGGGGATTTAGCTGTGCCATTGTTAGGCTGCGCTATGCTGCAATTAGCGGGCAGTCGAAGCCCCGTTTGTTAGTGAGCTGGTTTGCACGTGCGGGTGAGGTAAGCTTGAGTACCAAAGATGGTAGTTGGAAACCTTTTCACCCCACACTTTACAAAACTCAAGCTCAACTCAATTATAATCCAGAAATCTGATATTGAAAGATAAAATTTACCGTCTAACACACTCTTAAAATATGGAATTACTAATAACGATCAAAACGGGCATAAACAAGGTATTACTCGTAAACATAATACGTAGGTTAACTTTATTATTACGTGTTCTTAGAGTAAACTTAAGTTAGCTATGTGCCTTACTGGGTATCCACCTCTCAGGCAATTTATGTACAAAATCATCATCAGCTTATCACAGTCCACAATATAATGAATCATGTACAGCTAGCGGTGCGTAAGCGCTAAACAAAACGTTTGCGCATGGGTCTCTCGTTCTCTCTCGCCTCTAGCCCCCCTACGATACTTTTGACTTCTGCGCAATAACGGTCAGCGCTAGAGTTTCATGCTGCTACTTGTACATAGGTGTTGCCTACTTTCCCTAAAGTTAGGTAGTGTTACTTCTATCGACACAAGCTTGGCTTAGTGCGGGGCCACAGGTAATCTCTAAAATGCACCATACCCATTTCTGCGATGGAACATTATTGCTGTGTTTCGGTTTGAAGGGTATGAGTACCGGGGATATAACAGTCACTTATGGCTTTTAACCTTCATCTCTCAATCTGATGCACGCAGGACGTTCCATCATAGGCCAAGTTCCAAACATGCGTGACATCATTGATATATACTGTTACTATCACTTCACTTCTTAGTTAATTGGCTTCTGGGATAGTTTCCACAATTTCGCCAGTATCAAGTATAATGTTCATAATAATATGAGGTAATGTAACCGTGACATACGATGTAATACTTTGACGACCTCTGTGGTGCAGTAGATGGAGGTCCATCTGAAATGCAGAAGGTTAGTTTAATACCATCCGCGAGACAAAAGAATGATCTGCAAATTTTGGTTCAGGTCTGGTTTTCTGTTCATAGTGTGTATGTGTTAAAGTATAATGGAGTAGTTTTACAGTCATATAGTTCCCATAATGAAAGCTCTGCTTTTCTACACTTTTACACCATTATTATTATAAATAGGAAAAAATTGTATTTGTGTGTGTGTGTGTGTGTGTGTGTGTGTGTATGTTTGTCAACACTATATTATTAAAATTATAAAGAGGTAAAAAAATTTTTTTTTTCTTTGTAATGAATTAACTCAAAATATACTATGCCGATTTCATTCTTTTTCATTCTTTCACTATTGGAAAGCGACATTCACCTTGAGTAACATAGGCTATATTTATTGCAAAAAAAATTTTGGAATGTTTACTAAAACCCGTGCGAAACCGGAACGGGCCGCTTGTTTACTTTAGAATGATTTTGTGTAATAGCGTACAGCATTATTTATTTAAATTCAAATAGGTACAATCGTCATCATCATCATCATCATGAGCCTATTAGCAGACTACGGCTGGACATAGGCCTTCCTCTAACGAGCGCCATTGCGTCCTGTTCTGAGGTCATACATGAATTAAGTAAGTGCCAGCAGCTGTGAACAGTACACTAGCTACTTATCTTAAAAAAACTACTCTCCTAGCCAAAAGTCTCTGATAGTATCAAGAAAATCGCTGGTTTGGACGCAATAAATAACATAAATTTTGTACCCCCTATGATAAGGGCCTTCGCTAATGAACTTTGGGAGGCAGGAACAATGGGATGCGGTTTTGAAACTTACGCCATTGACTTAAGTTTGTAAATTAAATATATTTATATAATTTGGAGGATCTATAGTCCTACACCTCAGATCAGGCAGGGAACTGAACACGCAAACAAGAACTCTTCAAGAATGAAAACGTATAATGTACATGTAACAATGTCTTTACACTTATGTTAACACACCAGGACACAGTCTAAGATTCACAGATTCGCGGTATAGTATGGTAATCGAGAATGAAAGAGTTTGGCAGACTTTTAGAAACTCCGGAAAAAATCTCGCGAGCGCGTAAGAAAATATTCAGCTCCATCTGACAAGTCCCAACTTGAATCTGTCAAAAAACCCTTTTCCCGCGCGGCTCCGGTGTCGTTCGGAAACCGAACGCCACACTACACATATGGATGTATGCTGAAGTAACACATTGACCGAGCGATGGCGTAGATTAGACTGAATAGCTCCCGGTCATCCGCCAGCGCGTTGGGTTGACTACATTGGAAGGAAAAGTTTAGTAAGGTAAAGTGAAAATTGTTTTATTCCGTACGAACATTACAGTACACTTTGAATCGTGAATGCTTTAAATTTACACCAATTCGTAACGCGACTAAACAGAGCAGAATTGGCACGAAAACTCTGCTATGTTTATATATTTTTTATGTCATTTTTACAAATATTTATACCGAACTATTACATTGGTTTTGAGGGAGTTGGAGACAGTAGCTGGAAGAGAGAAGCACAAGACAGAGGAGACTGGCAAAATCTATACCCAGCAGTGGGTGATTTCAGACTGAGAGATGTTATGGTGACAACGATAAGGATAAAGATCGTATCGACGGTGTAGTGACAGAATAGTTTCATAGATTTAAGTAATCATTTTGTATTATTGATTATATTATAAGTAATCATTTTGTATTATTGATTATTTGGTTTTCAAAGTGCAGGCAGTAATACTTATAAAAAAATCTGGAAAGTTCGGTGGTTTGGATCCCGCCATAGTCGGACTGAGAATAAGATGATGATTAGGAATAGAATTAATATAAGGCCTTACATATAAAAATACTGTCAAAAAAACAATGTTCCTGCCTCGCCCTCAGTTTGAATTGTGACGTTCGTGTGTAGAAGTCATGATGATATGATGAATCAATGAATGAATGAATAAATGATCACGAGTAATATATAGCTCAAAATGTAATATACATTTCATCCCATACATCTCATGACTAACTTTAAGCAACTTTTAAATTTTACTGAAAGGAGAATGCCGAGAACCTGTACCAATTGCGTCAAAACCGAACGTATCCTATAAAATGTATTATATTTTATAAATGACATTAACATTTTCTTTAGTTTTACACACCGACGGGATAATGATCAAGTAAAAAAATATTTTGTTGATTTGATTTCCGCACGCCGCCATTAGACTGCAACAACCAATGATATATACGTTACTATGGCAACAAACATTGATGTAAAGTGTTACTATGGCAATAACCCTCATTTTTTATTATTTTGACAGTAGAATCCACTAAAAACTTAGTGAAGATTCTTTTGACGCACTCACTTTAGTCTTGGTACCGAGCGCCATACATCAGTCGGCATTATCCTTTAAAAGTTTATAAGTAAGCGTTTAAGAGATCAAAACATTAACATTTGAATATTGAATCTTGAATCATTAAAGTCCTATAGGACTGATTTTGACTACTTTTACAGATTTAGGTGATCATTTTGTCTCGTTGATTATTTTGCGTTTAAAGTGTTTGAATCCGGCCTGAGTCAAAATTTTTGTGATATTATAAATTCTAATCAATTCAATGATGGACCCATCATTTGTGTTATCCACAAGTAGATTGTCTTGGGCCTGTGTATTTTCAATGTTTTTAATAAGTATCTAATTGATTGTTAATTAAAAATCTATAGGTACATATTCATATATACATATATACATATTCAGGAACGTCATACTAGTTGTTAAATACCACATCAATATCCGTAAAGCTGCCTTCCAATTGCGGTCAAAGGGTTGAAGGGAGCCTTTGTCCAGAATTGGACTGGTCAGCTAATTTGATTGGCATCGAAATAGAAAACCGCAACCTAAACATAGATTGGGCTGCTGCAAGTGAACTGCGGTTGACGAACTTTGTACCGATCAATATTTGACAGTAAAATCAACCTACTGCATATTAACTGCGCTTGTAATGTAATTGAAATCTTAATTCTAATGCTAACATAGTTTTATAAGAACCAAGCCTAGTAATTACAAAAAAAAACTTTCTCATAAAATTTTCAATCTCTATTTTCTCCTTAGAATTGGTTATGGGACCATTTGGTAAGTATGGTACCCTCTCTAACGTAAAAATAATTTTCCAAATCGGTTCATAAATGGCGGAGTGAGGTAACAAAAATAAAAAAAACAAAAACAAAATACAACCAAATTGAGAACATCCTCCTTTATTTTGAAGTTGGTTAAAATTAAAAGGAGGCTCCCTATGAGGTACAATTTTTTACTAATGCTGATAAAAAAAAAATTAGTTACAATTATTTCATACGTGAATTGTATTATTATATTCTTTAAATCGACCTTCTTCCAGAGCTTAACAGCCTCCGCACATTAGATGACAAGTGTCAGCGATTAGACGCTACGACAAGCTGCGGGGGACCATTTTCATACATTTTGTTCAAAGTTCCGCACACACGGCGACAATCGCGACAGCAAGCTATGACAGACGCTCGCGACTAAGCGCGACGGCAGAGCGTCGTATTTGCGACGTCTGTAAAAGTTCACATCCAAATATTAGTTCTCTTTGGCCCAAGTAAAAAGTGTCCCTTTAATCTTTAATCGGGTATAATTTTCCCACGTAGCCATTACTTGCTGTTAGCTGGTTAATGATCTTACCTGTTTATGGGGTAACATTCATAAAATTATGCCTACCCCTTACATTCTTCATAAAACCATACCTTATTTATATTTTATATTTTTTTAAAGTCGTGAAGATGTTTTTTTATATTTGAATATAGTAGGTATTTATTTTTTAAATGATTGAGGTGGGAGATTGTGAAAAACTATTATAAGATAATATTATTATAAATATTAATAACAAATTCCACTTACCTTCTCCGACATGTTCATCAAAATGCATATGAGTGGCACCACCCACAGATTCACATGCTAATTTTGAATTGCATCGCACACACACGTTTGCATTTTGTTGAACTCGTCAAAGAAAATAAGCGGAATTTGTACGAAATATATAAGTAGTAGGTATGTGGTTGAATGTGAATGATTCTGTAATTCTTTATTGTACACTGAAATAATACAAACAAAGAGTATGGCAAAAAATAAGAACGGAGGCTTTTAGAGTTTTCTTCCAGCAAACCTTTGAGTAGAGGAGAGGCGATAGCACAAAACATTTATATTAAGAATAATTACTTAAGCACTCATGTGGACATTACTTCAAAACTATGTCCAATAGTGGACTGCTATTATACCGTTGATGATAATGCACCGCAACTTGTATTGCAGGGCAAAAAATATATAATAAGCTTTGGCTGAGATTCAAACCCACGACCTTAGTACTGCTGACCGCTGATCTGCGAGGGATTGTACACTGCGATACTCAATACGCATGTCCAGCGTGGGGATTATGGGCATATCCCTCTTCTTATTAGGGGAAGTAATTTGCAGTAGTTGTTGTTATGGATTTGTCAACTTATTTTTTCTTTAAAACTATATGTAGGTAACTGGCCTAGTTTAAAAACTTCAATAAAACATCACAGGTGTTAAATTCCGAATAGAGATATTACACCGCACTTTCCTATCTATGGAGTCGCGATTATTTCAGTTCACGTATCTTTGTACGTGACTGACTGTAATAAAGTCTAGGCTAAGCTCCGAGCTGGGCTAACTCAGAATAAGCTAGCTCACTTCACACTCACGTCACATTAAAACGCGTCGCACACTAAGTAATATCTGTCAATATCGCTATCTATACTAAAATCAAGGAGCAATGCACACTGCGCAGTTACCATCAATCATCAAGTCTGTTGGCACCGTCATAAATCGAAAGCAACCATCTTTGAGTGAGATATCTGTGTATACAAATATATCGGCAGATAACATCTGCTGATGATAAAATTTGGACTTCAGATTTTATTATTGTTATTTTATTTGTATCAGTTATATTAGCGTATCTACAAAGTAATACCTTCAGATAAGTTACTTAACTTATCTATCATTACTCTATAAACAGATAAAATATAACCATATCTGTGTATTTTGTCTTTTTTTTTGTTTGAGAATTAGCAAGCTGAAGTGGTAGTGGGCTGGCCATATCTGCCGAAGAACCGATAACCGTTGGGGTAAACCAGTTCTTGAGTGGAGACCGCGGCTCGGCAAACGTAGTGTAGGACGCCCTCCGGCCAGGTGGGGTGACGATCTGCGAAAGGCTGCTGGTAGAAGTTGGATGCGTCGAGCTCAGGACAGGGCGCAATGGCGCTCATTAGGAGAGGCCTATGTCCAGCAGTGGACTGCTATAGGCTGATGATGATGATGATGATGATGATGATGATATCTGTGTAGTGTGTGCACACTACGCAGAGTAAAATATCTGTAACTGAGTGCGGATCTCTCAATATCGCTTTCTATACTAAACTCAAGGAGATAACATATATTTTAATGTCAGGTATCTTTAGGCACCGACCAATATCGGCATTTATCATACAAATATAACCACACCAAAAAAACTAGTATACTATGATAATGAATATATTTAATTTCTTCAGGACGAATTTTTACAAGATCGGTTCATTAACACACATTCACATTTTTAGTCACACCTAAAAATTTGTTTAGGAGGTTAGATATATTTATATACAGGGTGTGGCGTAATGAGTTAAGCCATTAACTGTGGGTGGAGAGGCGTCATGACTGATTACATAATCACAGATTGTGTTCAGTAAAAGTTTCATAGTTTTCAACTTTTTGACCGTTTTCAAAATTCCATAAAAATTACACCCTTAGTCACTCTTTTCGAAGGCATTATCACAAATCAAGCTATTTCCTCAGTCTGTTTTATGCAAAATTCTCTAGGAGACATAAAATAATAAATGTAAGCTATTGGTTTTGAACAAGTAGTTTAACTTTCTTCTTATTGTACAACATTTTGTTTCAAAATTTAATATTAAAAGTTGGAGCACCTGTGGTTTAAAAAAAAAGTACATTCACCTGTACGTAAAAGACAACATAAATTTATCCATTAATAGAAATCCTAAAAAGGTATAAAACGTGGTATTTTCTTCTTACAATAGGGATCACGACTGGGTAAAAAAAAAAAAATTCTAATTAGTCCGTGAGATAGATCATCTAAAAATATTGGACACGCATTTTTTTATTCATCTAATAAATAATAATTGACTGATCTATAGAGCGTAGAAGTTCGGGATTGGGGGGCTCGTGGCGTCGCGGCTAGGTAAAAAGTGTTCTAAGCCGTGACGTCACTTTTTGTCATTTTTTGCTTAATTGAGAAAAGAAAAATATGTGTTCAATATTTTTTGATAATGTAAACGATGGACTAATTAGAATTTTTCAGTCGTCATTCCCATTACAAAAATATGGCTTTTTAATGGAATAAGGGTCAATTTTTTACAAATCAGATTAGGATACTCAACTTTGATGCCGCGGTCTCAAAATCAGCGATTGCGGGGCGGTGGCGCGGGGAGCTGGCGCGTGCATCACTCGTGCGCCGCTCCCCGCTGCTCCCCGCGCCGCTGCCTTCGAGACCACTTCCATATAAATCTATGCATTAAAACGCGCCGTTCCTCGCGCCGCCGCCGCCGCTGCCCCGCGCCCACTGACTTCGTGTCCGTAGCCTTATGATTAAATTAACAAACAAGAACATCTTATAGTAAAGGAATTGTAGATATGAAAACGACGCATTACTTCGCTGAGCATTAAACAGAAGGAATTTTTGTTAATTGCTCGGCGTTTGCATTTATGGATTAAATTCATAAATGTAAATGCCGAGCAGTTTTGCTATCAGTTATGATAAGCAGTAAGTTTTGCTATCTGTTAGCGCGTTCCTCGCGAGCAAGAAACAGAAGGAATTTTTGTAAAGCGCTCGGCGATTGCTTTTTGAATTTGCTATCTGCTAGCGCTTTTCTCGCGATCAAGCGAAAACTTTTCCACCCACCTACAGCGTCCATCCCCTTATAATAATTTACTACAAAAGCGAATGATATACATAACTGCAGATTTTTTTTGATCTGTTGTTTTTAACTTGATTAGTTTCTAACATAAGTTGTTTCCAAGTATGCATAACCTAAATATGTGTTCTTCAAGTTTAAAACTTCTGCACCATGTACGATATCAATGTATGTTAAATAAAAATTATATAGTTTTTCCATTGTTTAAGTGAGCTAGCTATAACACTGGCCCTAAGCTGAACTGTATAGGCATGAGTTTGATCCTTTCCATGATAAGATTGTTTGATGTAAGCTTAATGGCTAAGGCTCTAGTTTTTGCTCTTTTATTACTTGTGACGTAACCAGATTGCTCTATAAAGAAAATAATAAGCTTTGTAGAATAATAACAGCTAAATTCATATCTCATTTGGCTTTGTTAGAAGTTATTAAAGTCATGGAGCGAGTATTAGTGTCGCAAAAATAGATTAAACACACGGTATACTGCGATGCACTTTTATGATATATAAAAAGGGAATAAGTACATGGCTCATTTGATGTTAAGTGTTAACCGTTACTTAAAACAAAGTATTGCTTCGTAGGGCACGCATGTTTGGAACGTGGTTTAAGATGCAACGCACTGTAGTCATCAACTTGAGGCATGAAGACGCAGAGGTTTGATTTTTTTTCTTTTAAATCTATGTTAAGGTGTAGCCTGTAATTTCAATTTTACACACCCCCTTCATACCGAAAAACAACAATCCTGCTTCACGGCAGAAAGTTACTACATGAGTTGGACCATGAACTTTTTCCATCCTCGGGTACCATAAAAATAATCTCAATAAAAGTCTCAGGCACGACCTTAAGCAGTGAAGAATACAAAGAAGAAGCATATTCACTAGTATTTTACCCAAGGTTATTACCAACCAATCAACTACCAAGGTCACGGTCACTAATGATACCATTAAAGGTACATAATATATATCATTCGGTCGTACCAGGCGCCATTTACTACCTATACTTTTATATTAAACACTCTACCTGAACAATGCATTCTATAAAGGTTTTCGTTGAAAGAAACCCGAAGTAGCAATTATAGGTAGCTTTCATCATTTCAAATATTTCAAGTTTTTCTTTCGTCATTTTGCGTTAAAAAATTCCACCAATGTTTTATGACTCTTTGTGAAGGGTGTAAGAAGGGGTTTAAACCTTCATAAAAAATATTATGCCAACCTATGTGGCGCAGTGTACGAAGGCACGAAGTTGTGAGTTCCATTCCCACCGTGACAAATGTTTGTGATTTGCAAATTGTTTCGAGTTTAGGTGTTTTTAAGGTATAATATGTATGTATTTTCAATATTTTTTTACGCAGTCATGTGATTCCGAAATCAGCTCTACTTAGTTTGGGGCTACATGGTGCTGTTTAATTGTCAGCATTTTTTAATTACCAGCTTTCACCCGCAGCTTCGCTCGCATGGTACCCGGATAACCAGTTACATATGTGTTAATCTAGGTCATGATCTCTATGTATGTTTATTCCAAGTTTCATCCAAATCCGTTCACTAGTTTTTTGCGTAAAAGAGTAACAAATATACTTACAAACTTTACCATTCATAATAATCGTAGGATAAGATTTATTTTATATAAATAAAACTTAATGCTGGGAGAACCAGTCCCAGTATTAAATTTTATGTAAGGACAGGTTTGCCGTAAGCCGGACCAATTGTGGGCTAAGATGGCCACTGCGTGGATTCCAAAAAGCGCCGTCCCAGACGGAGGTGGTTTGACGAACTGGAAGTTTTTTCGGTATCCTGGCAAGTGCATTCCCAAGATCAGAAAGTGTGGAAGAAGGGAAGGAGTCCCTTGCCCTGCGGTGGGATCCAACAGGTTCATTAAATAAGATAAGATTAACACTAAAATGAAGTTCATACCCAAGATTTTTCATTTTTGATGGTTCACCATTCCATTTCCCATTAAGCTCTACGGCCAACCTTCTAGCCATGAAAAGATATAACAATGGGTTCCACGGTTTGATTTATGGGCATAATACGGAGTCCATCCATTATCAACTTACCTACTCTAGCTTGAAAATGGAGATCGAAGAGGAATGAAGACCATAATCTCGCTCTCCTGTTCTAAAGATAACCGGGTGTGAAAAGACGTCTACCAAAAATGAAAGGCGGTTGATAGCCGTTGGGGTAAACGAGTTTTTTAGTGGAAATCGCGGCTCAGTAAATGTAGTGTAGGACGCCCTCTAGCCAGATAGGGTGACTTTCTGCGAAAAGCTGCTAGTAAAAGCTGAACGTGTCAAGCTGAGTACAGAGCGCAATGGCTCTCATTAAGGGAGGCATATGTTCAGCAACTGCTGATATGTTGATGATGATGAAGATAATTCATATACTTTATTACCACGAAACGGCACCTTATGTACACTTCAGCACAAAGTAATAAGCTTGTTGCGCCCATGCGGATACCGCAGGCTCCAAGGCTTAGTAATATAATAATGATCCCATCACAATCCTACAGCAAGAACACAAGCCTTATCAGTCCACTACTGGACATTGGCCTCCCCTTATAAGAGAGCCCATAATCATCACGCCAGGCAGTGTTGGAGATCGCAGGATACAGCTTCTCGGAGTACCGATGCTGTAGACCGACCAGGATGTAGATCTGCTGGTGTTCGGCTGCGCTATGCTACAATCAGCAAGTGAGGTTGGGTTAGGTACCGAATATAGAAGTTGGAACCCCCTCCCTTCGGTTTTCAATTAAAAACTATCAAAAGATTTCGTTTTTGTTTGAACTCGTGGTTAACTTTGTTTTAAGAGCAAAACGTGAAGAAACCCGCGGCTTCATCAGTTCCACATGTATTGGCGTCGGCTGATTACGGTATAGCGCAGCCTGACCGGCATATTTATGACCGCAGACGGCAGCAACGGTGAGAAAAGCTGTCCCTTGCAATGCAACCTCCTATGTCTAGCGTGGGACATACGGACATATCCATGTTCTTGTTAGGGGATGCCTATGTTGAGGTGTGGAGTTTGTAGGCGGCTGTTCTAAATTCCCTGACCGCCAAGGGGCACCAGCATCAGCGGTAGAAGAAGCTGAGCTCTGCCATCCCCAACCCGCATGCCTAGCGTGGGTATTATGGGCATATCCCCTGAAATACCCCCTGGAAGAACCAGCATTGAACTCTACATGCTTGTATTGTTAATATTTGAAGATAATACCCGCCATAGCTAGTGCTCTTTCCTCTTAGGTGCGAATATAATTTATGAGCTCAACTCGACTTACTAGAATCTGATGTGTATCTTCATAAAAATCTCTGCAATGTTTTTTACTTAACTTGTTAATTCAAAATTTATGTTTACTGCAGATCCAAATAAGATTTTGAGAGATTTCAACAAAGTTAAGCTAAGACAACTTTTAGCTCACTGGAGAATAGTCATAAACCCTTTTTTTTACTTTACTTACCTTTTTAATACACGGCTATACACAATGTACTCCATACAAGGAAGGAAAACAGTATCTCGATGACACTTCGTTTATCCTTGCAAAAGGTACCGTAGACAAACGACTATAAGGCTAGATTGAATGAATGCGCGGCAACGCGCGTTCATCTGAACTTAGCCTAAGAACCCAAGCCCTAAAACTTTTGTAAAATCTGATTGGTATTAAGGTATTGGTATTTATTGGTTTAAGTAAATATTATAGTGTGATATGCTTGATTTGGAATAAATGATTTCTGTATTAGTTATTTATATATTTTAAATACCTATTTTAAAAGGCAAATGAGATCACCAGCACCAACGTACAACACAGAACACAACAATGATGTTGCGCTGCATTAACTTAAAAAATAAAAGAAAAGAAAATTATTATTTATTTATTATTATTTAAGCAACAAATTATACAAAAAATATCTTTTGCGGATTCACTCGCGTGATACCGGGATAAAAGCGCTATGTGTTAATCCAGGTCTTAACCTATGTATATTTAAAGTTTCATAGAAATCCGTTCAGCCGTTACGGAGTGAAGTGACCACAAACATACTCAAGCACAAACTTTCACATTTATAATAATAACAAAAAAATTGTGCTTATCTAAGAGTATTCCCGTTTGAGCATCTAACTTTTGAGCACCTATTTTTGAGCATCAAAGGTATTCCCTTTTGAGCACCAATCAATATTAATTGTTTATTCATTTATTGGGCCGCCGAGAAGAGATACACAGATACTTAAACAAAATAAATAGTACTTAATATAAATCTAATTAATATGTGAAATAGTGACACAAAAAGACGTCACTAAACGTGCTAATCCAGGTCTTAAACTATGTAATATTCCAAGTTTCATCCAAATTCTGTCAGCGGTTAAGGAGTTCAGTGGGAACAAACATATTCACACACACAAACTTTCGCATTAATAATATTAGTGTGATTTACTTAAGGCCGAGTCCTATATTATACTGTAACCGATGATGCGTCGTTTTCATTTTTTTGATAGTTTTTCAAAGAACGAAGGAATGAAAAATACGAAAGGGGAACGAGGTTTATAGTAATCGCCCATAATACAGGGTGAGTTTGAATTCGTAATTCATTTCAAAAGGGGCAAAATCTACTCCATGATAACGAAATTTGTTCAAGGACTTTTCGAATTTTGTAACCACCTATTCGCACTAAGCGGTTTTCTTCTACTTTTATTATGCAAACTGCTGAGGATTGGAACTCTCTACCGGTCTCTCTCTTTACTGATGACTATAATCCGAGACTATTGAAATCTAGAGTGAATAGGTGTGTTCTAGACCTTCATGCTCCATCTTAGACCAAAACGTTACATAGCATCGTGTAAGTTCGTGGTCAAACGAAGGTCCATCCAATGTAAAAAAAAGAACCGAGTACTGAAGAAACGTCTTCTAAAGTAACGACATAATTGTAATCAAATACTTATGAGGCAACCCTCAAACAGCTTGTACATACAAACTTTGTCCTTCACTTATTGATGATGATAATTGTAGCTCTGCCATAAGGAATGCCACGACCCAAAGATACTCAATACTCAATACATTAACTGTCATCACATGGTCATAATTTTAAGATAACAGAGTTAGCACAGTATAGTGTGGTAGTATCAAATGTAGACCACTTAGACCATGGCAATATGTTGAAAGCAGGCCGAGGCTTTCATTCATCAGAATTTAGACAAGTGAATTTCTATATGTAGGTTTTAATTTTTTAGGTTTTATGTAACTATTATGTGACAAAGTAGTTTCATAAAATATTTAATTTTATCTGTCAAAAAATCATTTTAATTTGTAATAGCATTAGTTTTAGCTTCAGAGAAAAGTTTTGAATCGCGTATTTTGTACTGAGGTTCTCACAACTTGTTTAATATTTTTACGATGTAAATAAAAATGTTGAGTTAAGAGTAAACATGCCAACTTGGGGTGTACTGGGTTCCAGGGGTGTACGGAGTTCCAACATTCATCTTCAGTACCCACGCCAACCTTACCTGCACGTGGCGCTCCCTGCTAAATAACGAACGAGGCACTGGTGCCCGGCTTATTGCGGCATAGCACAGCCTTAATCGGTATAGCTAAGTCTCCAGGCCGCCGACGGCGGTGCGAGAACATGTACCCTGTGATCCCCAACCCGCTTACCCAGCGCGGGGATTATGGGCATATCCCCCTTATTATAAGGGAGGCCTATGTCCAGCAGTGGACTGAATATGCTTTTGTTGTTGTATGTCAGATTAAGACTAACATAAATAATATTTAGGAAAAAAGGTACATTAAATACATACACAGTGTTCTTTTGGCATTTATTGCTATCTAATATTAGCAATAACAAGTGTTCGCTCACCTATTTCCTTTGGTATTAAATTACCTGCTCATAATCCATTAGCTCTGAGGCATAACAACATCAAACAATTCTAGACTCGTTGTCAATCGAATGAGGAGGCTTATTCTAATAACTTTGAGAACATCGAAGTAGACTCGGGTTGGAATTTTGGATTTACATAATTATAGTCGTTTACAAAAATGAGTATTATATTTAGGTTTCAATAGCCATTTTTTGTATTTAAATTAACAATTATTCTTTTTTTTCTGCTTTTCTCCTTATTCTTACATTTTACTTGCCTACTTTGATAACAATTCTGTTAAAATGAACCACGGAACGTGCACTGCACGTGGTGCACCCTGCTAAACAACGAACGGGGCTCTGGCGGCCGGCTGATTGCGGCATAGCGCAGCGTACATCGGCACAGCTAAATCCCCTGGCCAACGACGGGCAGCAGCGTCGGTGGTGCGAGAAGCTGTGCCCTGCGATCCCCAACCCGCATGCCCAGCGTGGCGATTATTGGCATATCCCCCTTTATTAGGGGAGGCCTATGTCTATGGTGTGGTGGTGGTGGAACCACGGAAAAGACGGAGACTCCTCTAAAACCGGTAGTTTAAACTTAAAGAAGAGATCCCAAACTACAGGATGGGGCAATTTTTTATTTTGTTATTAGAAGGTTTTGTTTTTAGGATTATTTTGAAATTAACTACAACAGCATTTTCTGATTTGAAAAAAGATACAGTCAGCCTATAAAATGATATTTGTCAAAAAAAACAAGTAGGTCTCAATCGACTCTATTTCTCAACAGGAACATTTTTCCCAAAGCAACTTATACAAATCAAATCGTAAGATTCTGCGGAAAAAAAACCATACAATTTCTATGAAACATCATTCGACATATATTTGATTCATGCATGCAATTCGACACAAAGTGGTATCATCATTCTAATTACAGGTTACAAAAAGTCGATTTGAAAACAGAACAGATTATTCGAATGGCATACGTACGGCAACCATATCTTCCGAAACACAGAAGCACTCGGATCCAAATGCGATTAAACGGTCACCCATTCAAATAATAATAACTGGTATGATATTCATATAGTTGATGTGGGTGTGTGAAATATCTTGGTAATCTGTTATCTTTTGAAATTTTTGAACACATTATAGTAAATCAATTTTGAAAAATAAGAAAACGTAGTTTCTTATTTGAGCATTTTAATTGGTCAACATTTTAGGATATGCATACCTACCATGGGATTGATTACGCACAGTAAGTTTTCTGAAAATTAATTGCACTGACAATCGAGACCAATGTTTCAGTGAATACGAATTCCATTACGAATTTACAGAATTAACGTGCTAAGCAGTAATTTCATTATTCCTTTAACAATAAAAACAGAAAAAAACATCATCATCATCACCTTCGGCCCTTAGTAGTCCGGCCTCCCTCCCTACAGAGCGCCATTGCGCTATTCTAGACACCAAATAAAAATAGGTACATGAAAAATATTTTTATGCATTTTTGATAACTAGAAAATTCGAAGTTAGATCTAAATAGAAATCTGAATATTGAATTTAAGAATTGTGGTCCTGGATATCAAAGGATGTGGGAAATTCACCGGAGTATAGCGTGTTCCAAGTCTTGGATGCACACGCGCTGTTCATTGGGGTGTGCAATATGGAGATAAGCAAACGCAATCGGCTTTATTATCCGGCTTTTTACACCAAGATATTGGATAGGTAACATATTGACACAATTTTTAAGTTGTTCGAGTTTTGATGAAAGAAAGAACGAAAGAAAATTTAAGTATTTAATATTCAGAATAATAGTTATTTGTTATATGGGGGCAAAGTTGCTTTTTAACCGCGTGCTCAATTTTGATTACCGAGCAAGCGAAGGATTCTAAAATTAGAATCCTGAGCGTTAGTGAGATGTGCCAAGTCACTCAAGTGCAACACGTAACTTTTCATCCCACCTTAGCGAGGAAATACAAAACGCGAAAAGAAATTACAATCAAGTCTGAGGTTTTAACAAATTGAAAAATTGTTGTATGCTAATTTCAGCACCATGGAGGTAGAAGTAAATAGGTTTAATGATGTTTTGAATTCACAAACTTATTGCACACGATGTTCTAAATTCTATTTACTTTATCTTCTAGCGATAAAAACTGCATTTGCACTCAGATATCGAAGAACAAAAATACTCTTTCCGTGATTGGGGGATGGAAAAATATTTACTTTTTTGACAACAAGATTTCTAGATAATAATAATAAAAATACAAACAAACAAGGGGTTTTAAAATTTATAAGACCTCCGATATTAAATAGCCTCATTTATTTGTCAGCAATAGGTCAAGTCTAAATAAAAAAAGACGTGTGGCACTCGGGGACCGCCGCGGTAAAGCTATTGCATAGCATTTTGTATCAACTTATGCAATTATAATTATTTATTTATTTTATTTATGCAGTATTTCTTTTTCTTTGATATTAATTCAAGTTACACTTTTTGAGCGTGGTGACCGATAAGAAAACATTTTTTTTTCTTTTATTAAATAAACGAGCTTCGTATAAACGAGCTTCGTTCTATTTTCTTTTATTAAATAAAAATACGTCTAGTTGCACGCACACAAACACCGTGTCGAAGACTGCCGAAAAGAAACGACGTTAGACAATGCACGGCCTTCAAGCCACACCTCCGTGCCCGTCGGAGTGGGGAGCGTGAGGTTTTTTTTGTTACGGAAGTTCTGGTTTCGGTCCCCGCGCTCAAGGCCCTCGATAGAAGCTATGCAATAGCTTAAAAATAGATTCTACAAGGAAACAATTAGGATTTATTAAAATGACTTAAGGCGACTAGTAGGGTCAAACCTCCCTCTCGCTCGCACTATTCAACATTTTTGAAGATATAAAATCACTGAATGTAGTAATGCAAAATAGCAAACCTTCACGGCCTAGAAAATAACAATACAAAGGTTCAGTAAGAATATCATTTTGAACCCAACACGTTTTCCTACAAAAAAATTGGCACCAAAATTCATCACATTGGTACCAGTTTTTTGTTAAGAAAACGTGAAAGAATCAAAATGAGATTATTGCTGAACCTTTGTATTGTTATTTTCTAGCCCGTGAAGGTTTGCTATTTTGCATAACTACATTCAGTGATTTTATATCTTCAAAAATGTTGAATAGTGCGAGCGAGAGGAAGGTTTGACCCTACTAGTCGTCTTAATTGATTAAGTTATCCGGATTAGGTACATTAAAGAACTCACAATACCTTCTAAAACAACCAGATACCAAAGACTATACTAATTTTATCGTTCGGGCATGTGCTATTTTTGTGCAAAATGCGGGCAACTAAAGTCGAACAATTTCTGTCACATGTCGATAATCTATCGTGTAAATGGCAGGTGACTTAAATTGCAAGTTCAAAAGTAGACTGCCATCCGAATTTGGCCGTGTAGACATTTTTATTTCATCTATGACAACGATTATGACATGTTTATTTTGTTTTCGGCTTTTTGTGGTTTACTAGTTGACTACGGGTCTCGCACATGACGATACGCGCCATACGCAAAAGTGCAGAACCACATGATCCTTGTTTACTGCTCTTAAAGTATTTTACCAATATACGTTACTATTATGACAAAAGTGTAGTGAAAAGGAATAAAAGTGAATTTTTACTGTAATTCTCTGATAAAAAAATTGTACTGCCATTGATTTTTTTTGTTTTCGTCGCCATTGCTATAGCAGAACAGGATCTGACTGAAGACTGGACGACTGGACTCATAAACCTTACTACGTTGCTTCATATTCTGGAAGAATATCCCAGAAACCATTGAATATTGCATATGCCCAGCAACAGCTTATATACAACAGCTTCATTTATGATTATAACAGGTGTATACCTAGAACGTACGATACCTAGTTATGGAAAAAATAATTATGGATGTCAACTATTGATTTGTCTCCTTCATCATGATCATCATCATCGACAGCCCGATTTCACCCTCTGCTGAGTATAGGCCTCCCTCAACCTGTGCCATCCACCACGATCCTGCGCTAGTCTAACCCAAGTACGGCCTGCGACTTAATCTGTCTGCTTTACGGCCAATGGCCGTCAGCCATTATATATAATTTGGTATAAGTTCTTTTTATTTTATTTTTTTAAACTTGATATAACCAAGTATACTAAATGTTCCCATGAAATATATAAGTATGAGAATAATGAAGAATGAATGAATTTGGTCGTGAATCTATCGGCAGCAATCTGCACCACTTGTTGGAGGTTCTCTTGTACATACTCAATTTTATTGCGAATGATCCGGCTGTTCGTGTTTCGCATGACTGTTACAACCCTAGGATACGCTGGAATAAACCAGTGGAGATAATGTTGAGCATCTCTTACCAACCGATATAAATACTTCATGATAATTTTAAAATGAAAACCTGATGAAATTACAAGTCTAATCGTTGGATTATGAGAATTATCTTTTAGAATAAATCAAATTGTTTTAATATGAGTATGATATACTCATATTAAAACAATAGACATATTAACTCACATAAATTGAAGAGAACTAGATAAAGTCTTAAAATTCACTATGTTATGAACGTCAACTCATACGTCTGATCTCTACTTTCTTATGTCCATATAAAAAGGGATGCATACTTTATTTCAATGCGATTGCTGCGACTTCGTACCAGGGCATTTCAATGAAACTGCATATAATTTGTTCGAGCGCCCTGGTACGATTCACTACTTGATCTAATTTGAAGTCGCATTGATATATATGTATGCGTTCTAACTGATGAGTTGATGTTCAGAGCATAGTGAATTTTAAGACTTCATCTAGTCCTCTACTATATCTGTGTATTAACCAAAGAAATTTAGTAATTCATTGACCACTGAAATTAAAAGCACCGGTCCTGTTTTTACATACTTTGATATGTCAATTGACGTTCCTTGAATTTCCTGTCCATTGCCGTCCATTTCGGTGTGCAGCTGAGCTACTAAATAATACCTCTGTTCTTATTACTTAGATGATGAGAAATTAGGTAGGTAGGGAGGTATGTACCTTTGATAGTGTCATGATTTCTTTTATATTATAAGTTTATTTTAACAATCATTATTATTCAATAATCTATTTTATAAGCAAATAATAATTACCGGATGTAAAAAGTATAAATCATGCATATTATGGCAACTCGGAACCTGACTGACGAAAACCAGAGAGCAAGTCTATGGTTTTGTCGATGGTTGGATTTTGCAGGCAGGTATTGTCTGGGAGTACCTAACGAAAAATGACGAGGCTTGGGCATTCCGAAAAGTGAAGCGGTAGCGACAAGTCGTCTTGAGAATTGAGATTGAGCCACAAGCCTCGTTAGTTTTTGAACAATATGATCTCCAAGTAACCTCTGTACAATAATGTCTAGAAAGTATCTAAAATGGATCCAAAAGCAAAAATAAAGTCTTATCCCAAGATAAATGTGTATCATTTATCACACATCAGAAGTGGAGATGAACCAAGGTACGAAAGTGTTTATTTTATTATTTAACATTAAAGTAAATGTATATTTCATCGCCATCTTGTTCTATAAGAATTGAATAGTGTTTTATGTGCCGGTCGGCAATGCACCGAGATTACCTGGCCATGTTAGCACCTTTCTATTTTTAGAACTTGGTACATAATTCCGAATAGTTCCGATACCTACCCGCATTTTGAATATCTTATTTAAATAAGTAGGGAAATTACCAGTTTTTCTAGCATGGATCAGTCGGTATTGAACCGAGAATATCTGTCTGTGCTAGCCTAATTGGTAATACAAAGCTTGGATTGAATACTGTTCGATCAGGGCCACTCTCTGATAGCAGTATTTGGTTTGCGAATTTTAAAAATGTGAGTTTAGATCTAAATATGTAGATGCCCAATTTTGCTGGTATAGATCAGTCGGTTTTAGCCGAGATTATCTGACTGTGCTAGCCTAGTTGGTAGTACAAAGTTTGAATTGAACACTGTTTGGTCAGGGCTACTCCCTGATAGCGGTATTTGATTTTTACTATTCTGCATATCTAATTCGTAATACAAAGTTTGAATTGAACACTGTTTGGTCAGGGCTACTCCCTGATAGCGGTGTTTGATTCTTACTGTTCTGCATACAGGGTGTACTTGAATTGAATCGACAATTTAATTTTTGAGGAATTGTGCCATGTATGTTAGTACTTTTATTTCAAACAGTTATTTTGCAACTTATATGTTGGGTTTGGCGGTTAATGATTTTTACTTTAGTGGTTATGTACGTCACAATCACAAGGCTATGTATGTCATTGTAGGGAAAAGTTTGAACCATGTGCGTTCAAGTGGCTATTTACGTCACAAAGCTAGGCTAAGTATGCCATTGGAGGGAAAGGTATGATATGAACCATGTGAGTTAAAGTGGCTGACTACGTCACAAAATTACACGGACTGAATAGCAGTATGATCCAATGCTATGTATGCATCTAATTTAAGTATGGACTACTCTTAGGACCTGAACGTGGCTATGTACGTCACAACATTACGCGGACTTTTTAGCAGTATGATCCAATGCTATGTATACATCAGAATAAAGTAAGCACTACACGTAGGACCAGTAGCTTAGGTGGCTATATACGTCACAACGTTACATGGACTGCGTAGTAGGAGCCCAAGTGTGCTATATATTCTAGAATTTTATTTTGTACTAACGAGCAAACTAAAATGATTATTTTATTTATTTCTATGGAATCTGATGACATGCTGACTCCCAAGAGAGAACCTTCAGTAAAACACACAAACATTATAAAAGCAAGCAAGAAGTCTTCGATAAGGATAAAGATGCGTTCAAGGAAATGAAGGTCCACATCGACCTCTCCAAGCTCTACTTCATCTTCTGACTGCCCAGGTACATAGAAACGTCGTATAAAGCATAAGAGAACTGTAAGGTTAGCCCACCAAGAATGTACCTGTTTAATAATATTGTGCCAGATTTGATCCGTTGAGTAAATCTAAAAGTATTGACAGCTGTCTTAGAAAAGTTATGTTAAGTGTGCCGCTATTTACGAATGGGATCAAAAGCAGATCATACATTTTGCTTTATAGAAGCTAATAGGCCTGACTAAGGAGTGGTTCGAAGCCCTTCCAAGCATAGTGTTTAGCTGGACAAGGTGGTAGGCAAAACTTTAGAGGGTGTTTCCAAAAGAACAAAATTATGATCGGCTTTTGAAAGCTTATCTTGTATGTCACGAAATAATGAAAACTTCCGGGACTATTTTGACGATATGCTAACATTTTTTTTAATGTGTGAATTTAGTGATAAGAGGGCAGATAGTATTGTTAGATTGTAGTACACTGTATTGTTTAAATGTTCATGGCATAAATGATAAATTTGTGAAATTTTACACTGGCGAGCTTAACAGTTTTCTTCCAATAAAACCTTTGAGTAGGATATGGAACAGCACAAAACAGGTAGAAAAGTGTACAACCGGCAAGAATTTATGTAGACAATAGAAACAACGGACTAATTACCACAAATTATAATAAACGGAAATAGATATAAAACAAATGCAAAGTACTCACAACTATAATAGCAAAATACATATATATAACAAGAATAAATGAACGATGATACTTATAAAGATAAATAATATAAAAATATAAAGATAAAAAAATATATAAAGATAAACCTAAATTATTATGACCTATTGTTTAGAAATATACTTAGTGCTTTTTTTATTTTGATTCTCCCAATTCATGTATCTAAGCCTGTATTTAAGTGCTAAAAATGTCTAAGGGTGGGCCTCGATAACGACAACTGTAAGCTTTAACCAGTGGTTTCTCGTCTGGTAGGTCCACTAAAGCTAATTAAAAATTATTTATTAAGATAGCAAAAAAAAAAAATTATATATATAAAAAGTTTGGGATGAAACTGTCAAACCCCTTAATATTAATAACAATTGTAAGAAAGACGATTAAAACAAATACAACCCTTGCAGAGTTTCTTGCCAATTCTTCTCTGTTTGGTCGCGTTACGAATTGATGTAAATTTAAAATAACAAATAAATAATAAAAATATAACTTTAATTCAGTGTTCACAAAATCTTACACAAACAATTTCATGTACCTACTTCATTGCACAATAACAGGTGAGAATATAAGCTAACAGAAAAATGTAAGTTTGGGAAAAGGTATTCACAGGTTACATACAGTCAATCTTCAAAACTTAGCTCACAAAACTTAGCTCACATGCATAGTTATTATAATCAGTAGGTTATTGAAGAAAAATGAAAGAAAAACTTCATCTGTTTTGTATCTGGATTTGTACATACATATAATTAGTTAGTTAGTTACCTACATTGACCATGGCTGCGCTCAAACTTCCAACTAGGTCCCTGTGTTAGGGAAACAGCAGGCTAGCAGTATCAGTAGGCAGTAGTACAAAGCGTATCTACTTATTACCGTATTGCCGCGAGCTTTGATGAAGAATTAAGAGATTTTCACTTTTTAACATAATTAGAATTTAATGTTGCTAGGCAGATAAGTGACACTTATGAAGGACAGCATCAGCCAATATACATAGATGCAAGATTTTGTGTGTGTTAGTATGTTTGATCTCGCTAAATTCAGGAATGGCTGAACGGATGAATGATACGATTAAAAGTGTTCCTTAAGATTCCAAATTAATAAATGAATTATGTATCATTGTATCACAGTCAGTAAAATAGAACTACGATTAAATAATCTTTTCAATCAAGGAACTTAAGTGTAGGTGACGGGAGGTGTACCTACCTAGTCTTGTTTGACAAATTTGACAGGTCTCACCATAAGTTTAACGGCAAACACTTTCATTGCCAGAGCTATATCTTTTATCGTTAAAAGATATTTTATATGCTAATATAATAACCAAAGATTTATACACTTTAGAATTTTTTGACCGAGACTGATGTTAAGGTTGGACTCAATACTCATTACTCAATCATTTATTGCGTTCCATAATGAAAACATACAGGTGTTAACAGCTTTTTAGTATTAAATTGAAAGAGATAAGTTGAAGTGAATATACTTTTACTTGGTCAATATTTAGGTAATAGGTAGTTATTATCGGCAGATTACTTTAGTCATATTATTAATATCGTTTTACAATTTTATTTACGACTCAAGGTTGACGTGAAAATAAAAACATTGGATGAACTTTATGAACTCTTTGATATCCTACCCTGACTGTTGTGAATTAAATTTAGTGGGTATTAGGCTGTACAACTCGTAATTCTATAGGGATAAAGATAGACCTGATGGATGATAGCCCGGTTATCTATAAAAAGGTTGATGAGAATCTTTGCACAGTTGTTCTGCCGGCGTGATGCTCTTGATAAATATGTTGGTCTAGCCATGACGATGTAGGACGTTTAGGTATTACCAGTATTACCTATACAACTTTATTTTATCTTTTGAGGAACAATAACGAGACTTGGAGAATACAGAGATTATCGTCGTCGCCAAAATTGCGGTGATATTGTAAAATTTAAAAGGGTTATGTTAATGCTGTTAATTATTTCACTCAAAATATTTCCACTTATGTTTTATTTGGTATCAGATTGAGAAATAGTTTAAAGTTGGATATTGGCACTCGAGCTGCTCCCGAATAGCTTGAAAATATAAGGAAGAGAAGTTCCAATTGTAGCTGTAACTAGCCAAGCTAAGCAAAAGGCTAATTACGTTACTGGTAAAGTATTTTTCTCCTATGTAGGTAAATACACTGTAGGTTATGAATAAAATAACACTTAACTCATTTTATCAACAAAAAGAACTGTACGAAACTTATGTAACATTCATAGGCCCTTTAGGAATAATCAGAAATAATCAGGAACAATCAATTTATTGGCAAATCAATATTTACATATGAATGTTTTACATATGAATGTTTTACATATCATTATGAATTATAATTATATTAGGTACCTAATGACTGAATATAAAGTTGCCATAATTCCAGGCTTTAGGAAGTTAGGTACTTAAATTACAGGCACAATTAAACATATTTTGTACGCTAAACCAATTTGAGTCCACATGTTGTAAGCAAGAGTGCCTAATCACAAAAAGAAAAAAAAAGAAAACAATATACTAATGATAAAATTAAATAGAAAATTCTTTATTGCACAAGGTAGATTATGTATATAGGCGAACTTAATGCTAAATAGCATTTTCTTCCAGATAACTTTTATATTGTGGGGAAATGGATTGATAGTGCTACAAATTTGATAAATGAAATAGCAGAGAATATAACTTTACTCTAAAACCTAACAAATGAAAAAAATAAAAAATAAAAAACATAAAACAGTAATTAGGCAAGTAAAGGTAAAATAAACTTACATGCAAAAGCTAAGATATCATATGCATACATAAATTACTTAATGTACATAGAAGCAAATCCAATAATAACAGCAGTAGCTCAACATCTAAGTAGGTACCTAAATCAAATCGAAAATCGAGCAATAACCGAAAGTCATGATTTCTATGTAATTACTTGTAGACTTAATTTAGTAAGTGGGTATATCATTAAGTCTCATTTTTGTATGTATATTTCCATTTGTACATTTAGTAGGTACCTACCTACTTATACTTATCTACACCATGAAGATGTTACTTCTTTTAGTACCCATCTATAACAAGCAATGATAACCTGCGAGGAAATGATTTTACAATTAGCTTGAAACTGTACCTACCTACTTTGTGAATGAAAGCAGAAATCAGATAATTAATTTATTTGTAAACATCGTATTGTATTGTAACATGTTACATACCTAGCATGTACCTATAATGCTGATCAAGACCACGAGGCGCCACATTCCATTGTTGTTCGACCGGTACAAGGCGACGACTGCGGACTCAGCATTGACGCAATTACTACATTCGCGCGGCTCGCGGAAACGACGGGCAGCCATTCTACTCTTGGTACTTAAATCGACCGGACGTAGTTTCATTACTAGTTTGTACTTAGAATAATTTCACTCTGTAATAATTTTTATTAAATGTGTTAAAAGTATTTTGGTTTTTTTTAAAACCAACGGCGGCGGCTATCGTTATTGGCGCAGCCGGTAGGATACCTGGAAGCAACGGGTTATTCGTCCAGGAATCCAGGATCGACTCCAGACGAACAGACCCCTGTTTGTTCTCTCAAGGACTTCATCGAGGTATTCTGAATCTACGAGCACGCTGTCGTGGTGCACTTGGCAATCAGTGCAGAGAAAAACCAATGTGAGTACTTTGAACGTTTTCTTTGAAGTGTTGCCTCCTTTTCCACAATTTTCCACCCACGAAAATTAGGGGAAGAGTCTGTCCCCCATAGACAGACTCGTAGGGAAAGTGAATTAGATAGTTATAGGGATTTAAGTAGCTTAGATAATATAGTTGAAGAAATCATGTCCACGTCTAATGATCCAGACCAAATTTTTAAAGCGTTACGCTTGGTCCCAGATTTTGATGGGAACCCTAATGTCCTTACTAGATTCATAAGGATCTGTGACCAACTTGTGACCCAATATATTAAGACCGAGGCAGGACACGAGTTAAGTAATTTATGCCTTATTAACGGTATTTTAAATAAGGTAGTTGGTCCTGCGTCGAGGACAATAAACGCTAACGGAATTCCAGATAATTGGCAAGGAATTAGAGACGCTTTAATTAATAATTTTGCTGACCAAAGGGACGAGACCGCCCTGTATAATGATTTGTCTTTAGTATCACAGGGAAATGATTCCCCACAGGAGTTTTATGACAGATGTCAAACCCTTTTCAGCACGATCATGACGTACGTTACGCTGCATGAGCCCTTGCCTACCACCGTGGAGGCAAAACGTAATTTATATCGTAAACTAACTATGCAGTCGTATGTAAGAGGTCTTAAAGAACCCCTCGGGTCCCGTATACGGTGTATGAGACCTCCGACGATCGAAAAGGCTTTGGAATTTGTCCAAGAGGAATTGAATGTTATGTACCTACAGCATAGGAACGACTCCATACCTGAGCGGCGTAATCCAGCTTCGCAAATGCAGGCGGCATCAAAGGTACCGTCCCTAGTTCCTATTTATTCTGTGCCCAAGTCATTTAATTTCGGTACCCCTAGCTGGCAGCGGCCTATGCAAGCACCTGCACCCGCACCGGGACCGGGACCGCAATCTCAGCATTGGCGTCCCGCTTTTCAATTCCATCAAAACCCTCCGCGCGCGCCGATGCAACCCTCGCGTACGCAGCAAATGTTCCGGGCACCCCCACCTAATTATAACGCCCAGAATAGCGGTTTTAGAATGCCCCCTAGGAACGCACCCCCTCAGAATCAAGGTCCTAAACCTATGAGTGGAGTTAGCCATTTTGTGACGAAGGCCCTTCCCCCTACTATTCAGGGCCACGACTGGCGAAAATTTGGTAATCCTCCCCCAACAAATTATTTTAAAAGCAGGGAGATGAATTATAATGAGGTAGATGATTATAGTGACTATTACTATTCTGACTATTACTGTGAGCCGACTTACTATCCAGAGACAGACAATGGTAATTATTACGATTACCAGAGCGTTCCAGACTGCTACTACGACCCACAGAACGACCCCCAGTACTATGACAATGTGCCATCGAGTTCAAATGCGATTGAGCCCGCGCAACCATCCCCTAGCCAAAAAGACCAGGATTTTCCCAAGGGTCGTTCCAACGTAGAACCAGAATAGAATTAAATTTACAGTCAAAGAAAGAGTTACGATATATTCAGATTTCGGATCCGCCACTTAAATTACTTGTAGACACCGGGGCAAATCAATCATTCATAAGTCCTGAAGCGACCGATAAATACTTTTCACACGTGCCCAAGGATTTAGATCCTTTTGAAGTAACTAATTCACGTGTAACGAGCGTTCATGATCATTCGATCACAATACCTCATTTTGTGGAATTCGGCGAACAAAAAAATATCAAACTATTCGTTTACAAGTTCCACAACTATTTCGACGGTTTAATAGGTTTAGATCTATTAGAAAATTGTAAAATCGACCTTAAGAACAATGCTTTAGTGACTGAATTTGCTCGCATTCCTATGTGTCGCTACCAATGTAGGAAAACTAATCAACAGGAGACTATTCCTGCTCATTCATCCAGAGTAGTTAACATCCCCATCCAGTACCCTGACGGTGACGTATATGTGACTGAACAAATGATGTGTAACTGCCTTATTCACGAGTGTATAACCAACGTGACTGACAAGACGGGACCCGTAGAGATAGAAAACTTTACAGACAATGACATAGTTATCACATTCGACCGACCGACACAAGTAGATGTTTGCAATATCGAGTGCACGCGTCCTGAACAAGACTCTTCCCGCGTAAAAAATGTTCTATCGAAACTTCGGACAAAACACCTTAATGCTGAAGAAAAAGCTAACTTAGAAACTTTATGCGCTCGGTACTCTGATGTTTTTTATATCGAAGGTGAAGCTTTGACTTTTACGAATAAAATTAAGCACAATATTAGGACGACCGACGAATTACCTGTCTATACAAAGAGCTATAGGTACCCTTACGTACATCGACAGGAAGTTAGGGACCAGATCACGAAGATGCTAGAACAAGGGATCATAAGACCATCCGACTCCGCCTGGAGCTCACCTATCTGGGTAGTACCCAAGAAAGCCGACGCTTCTGGAAAACAGAAGTGGAGACTAGTTGTAGACTTCCGTAAACTAAACGACAAGACCATAGATGACAAATATCCAATCCCTAACATTTCTGACGTTTTAGATAAACTTGGTAGGTGCCAATACTTTACCACCTTAGACCTGGCATCAGGGTTTTATCAAGTAGAAATGAACCCTGATGATATTTCGAAGACCGCTTTCAATGTGGAGCACGGGCATTTCGAATTTCTCCGGATGCCTATGGGGTTGAAAAACTCACCCTCTACTTTTCAAAGGGTGATGGACAATGTCCTTAGAGGTCTACAGAACGAGATCTGCCTCGTTTACCTTGACGACATAATCGTCTTTAGTACGTCTTTACAGGAGCACATGATTAATCTAGAGAAAGTGTTTACTAGACTACGGGAATCCAATTTTAAAATTCAGATGGATAAATCCGAATTTTTACAATTAGAGACAGCTTATCTTGGTCATATAATCAGTAGGGATGGTATTAAGCCAAACCCTGATAAAATTGCCGCAATTCAAAAATATCCTTTGCCAAAGACCACCAAAGAAATAAAGCAATTCTTGGGACTTTTAGGCTACTATAGGAAGTTCATACCTGACTTTGCCCGCGTGACTAAACCCATGACCAAATGCCTTAAGAAATCTAACAAGATAACTTTGGACTCAGACTACGTTAACTGTTTCGAAAGATGTAAGAAACTACTGACTAATGACCCAATACTTCAATACCCCGACTTTGACAAAGACTTTCTTTTGACGACAGACGCGTCAAACGTAGCTTTGGGAGCCATATTATCTCAAGGTCCAATTGGTTCTGATAAACCAATTTGCTACGCGTCCAGAACTCTAAATGACAGCGAACAAAACTATTCCACTATAGAGAAGGAGCTTTTAGCCATTGTGTGGGCTACTAAGTATTTCAGGCCATATCTATACGGTCGTAAATTCAAAGTTCTTTCAGACCACAAGCCTTTACAGTGGGCTATGAACCTAAAAGAACCCAACTCAAAGCTCACTCGTTGGAGATTAAAACTTAGTGAATATAACTTTACAGTCCAACATAAACCAGGAAAATCCAACACTAATGCAGACGCGTTATCACGAGTTGAGATTAATAACGAAGAGATAGAATCATTATTCTCTGAATTAGACTCATTAATGGCGCAGCATCCCGAGTCACAGCGCTCAGGTTCTGCGACAGTTACCGCTCATACTAGCGCTGAAAATCCAATACTTGAGATCCCAATAACTGACGAACCTTTTAACAAGTTTCACAGACAGATTAGCTTTACTATCGTAGGAGACATTAAACGACGGACAACAGCGACTAAACCTTTTGCCACTCACACCCGTACATTCATACAGGTCTCAGAGTCCTCCCTAGAGGAAGACGTCGTTAAAGCCATAAAAGAGTATGTTAATCCAAAGGTTAAGACTGCGCTTAAGATCACTCCAACTTTAGGCATGTACGCAATTATTCCGATCATCCAAAAACATTTCAAGAGCTCTTCTATGAACTTAGTTTTAGCAAAAACTGAGCTAGAAGACGTCAAGGAATATTTGAGACAGCAGGAGATAATAAAACATTATCACGATGGCAAGACGAACCATAGGGGCATAAACGAATGCTATCTGGCCCTATCTCGGCGGTACTACTGGCCGAAAATGAAGGAGGAAATAACTAAATATATTAATGAATGTACAGTCTGTGGTCAAACTAAATATGATAGAAATCCTATTAGACCCCAGTTCAACATTGTACCACCAGCATCCAAGCCATTTGAAATAGTACACATGGACCTATTTACAGTAGAATCAGAGAAATACTTGACTTTCGTAGACTCATTCTCAAAATACGCACAGGCCTATCACTTACGCGACGGTACTGCAGTCAGTATCCTACAAGGACTATTGACTTACTGTACGCACCACGGACTTCCTTTGACTCTAGTTACTGACAATGGGACTGAGTTCACAAACCAACTATTTTCTGAATTCACACGTCTACATAAAGTAAACCACCATCGAACTCTACCAAACTCACCCAACGATAATGGTATTGTCGAAAGGTTCCACTCCACCTTATTAGAGCATTTGCGTATATTGAAGCTTAAGCAAAAAGGTGAACCCACAGTCAACCAAATGCCTTACGCAATACTAGCTTATAATAGCTCGGTTCATAGCTTCACCAAATGTAGACCCCATGACATCGTTAGAGGACATTTTGACCCTAGAGACCCGTTAGACTTTAACTTGACTGAACATTTGATGCAGCAGTACATAGTTACGCATCGTGAACAGATGAAGACAGTATACGAACTTATTAATGAAGCTACGACAACTGACCGTACAAACATGATGAATAATAGGAATAAGAATCGAGAACCTGAAGTAGAGTATGAACCGTATCAGCAAGTATTTGTCAAAAATCCTTTCGCAGCTAGACAGAAATTAGCACCTCGGTATACCCAGGATACTGTCCTTGCTGATCTTCCGATCCACATCTACACGTCTAAAAAGAAAAGCCCTATAGCCAAAAACCGTCTTAAGCGAGTCCCTAAGAAATCCAAATTGTTACAGGATTCGACTACTACTCGTACTACACCTGACGCTGGCACTGGAGATAAGACTTGAAAGCCTTGACAATGGACCCGGACTTCTTCCCTTTAAGCTTGGGTCGGCCAAACTTATTACTCACTACCATTCCTTTATACAGTATGTTGAATTAACGGACTTAGAAAATCGACTCGACTCTATTCATAACCAACTAGACTACTTTAAGGCCAAACTAGACAACCATACTTTAGCTTTGTACGAATTGCAGATTGACTATCTTAATAACAAGCTTTCTAAAATAACTTCCCAACTTAAAACCTTAGAGCCAAATCGCGTTAAAAGAGGTCTAATTGATGGTCTAGGATCTATAATTAAAAGCGTTACTGGTAACTTGGATCATTCAGATGCGGAAAGATATAATAGTGCTATTAAGATCATGGAAAATAATGAACATAGGATATTATCTGAGTTCAATAACCATATTAGCCTTAACAAAGACTGGATGGCCCAACATACTATGTTAATTGCGAGTATTGCAGAAAATCAGGAGAAGATAAATAGGACATTAGAATTAATATTAGATCATAAAGCTTATGCTGATAACAATCTTCTCAAATACGCGAAGTTTGCTCAGCTCTTAGCCATCATCAGTGAGAACACAGATGATTTATCTTTAGAGTTAACTAGGTTAGAAAATATTTTAGCTTTTATTCGTGCATCGAGCACTCATCATAGTATGTTAGGAATAGATAACTTAGAAAATATGTTAAGTAGACTTAAAACTATCTATAGCATCGATAGTATACTAAACGAGGACCTAAGAGAATACTACACTATAATAAAACCAGGTTCATATTTTAGCGGAAAAAGAATAGTAATTATATTTAAATTCCCCATAGTCTCCCCTAATAGCTTTGATCTCTATAAACTTTCCATAGTCCCTAACAAACTTAACCAAACCTTTATTCCCCCATATCCTTTCATGGCAACCGACGGGAAAGCTTTCATGTACATGGAGGCTGAATGCCCGAAGTTAAACCGACATCATCTCTGCGAAGAAACGGTCAATCACCATCCACGGGAACACCCTGATTGCATCCAGAACCTCATCATTCACCAATCCCTGGACGAGCTATGCCAGCCAACGAAGATCACTCTCACGAGAGAAGCCATGGAGCAGCTGGACGACCGCCATTACACACTTATCTTTCCACGGCCCACGAGGACGGAACTTCACTGCAATCGTCAAGAATATATGAGCTTGGCAGGAAGTTATTTCGCCACGATCCCGCAAGGATGTTATCTACGAACCGAAGAATTCACTCTGATTAATATCAACGATCAAATCAAAGGACAGCCGCTGAAGATTACTGAACTTCCTAAAAACTACAGCACAGAGGACGTCAGCAGCATCCCACATCTTAAACTTCAATCTATTAATCTCAAGAGACTGCACCATATCGACGAAAAGATATTAATTCAGCAACCGATAGAACTGAAACCCGCAGATGGAACATTTTATCACACGACGCTACCATTCTATGCGTCACTATTCGGTGCAACTGCACTCATCATCGTCATCATCGTGCGACGGTACATGAGGCGTGCTGAAATATCCATTGAAAAACCATCAACCAAAGATGGACAAAATACTGAAGAGCATCCCTATGCCGTTCCTGAAGGAACCCGAACCCGAAGATCAGTCCCCGCAACATTTTCGCTCAACGTTCTCAAATAGTTGCTCTTCTGAGGATGGAGGTGTTACATACCTAGCATGTACCTATAATGCTGATCAAGACCACGAGGCGCCACATTCCATTGTTGTTCGACCGGTACAAGGCGACGACTGCGGACTCAGCATTGACGCAATTACTACATTCGCGCGGCTCGCGGAAACGACGGGCAGCCATTCTACTCTTGGTACTTAAATCCACCGGACGTAGTTTCATTACTAGTTTGTACTTAGAATAATTTCACTCTGTAATAATTTTTATTAAATGTGTTAAAAGTATTTTGGTTTTTTTTAAAACCAACGGCGGCGGCTATCGTTATTAACATAAATCATTTGTTTTCTTTATGGTGTTGTCGTATACAACGTTCTGTGTTATGTACCAGTGGTTACGAAAAGCAAATATTCGTAGTATTGTAAAGGCAGGTTCGGTACATTAATGTATATAAATTATTGTGTAATAAGTAGGTAGATTTTTTACATTATACCTAAGCATATGCCTACGTAATAAGCTGATAGTGCAATTAGTTCTGTGTTTGTACGTTGTTTTATGTGTTAAATTACATTTCTAGATTTAGCTGTTTTTTTGGTTTGAATATTTCGAAATTGACTTTTCCAATTCAAATGAGTATCTTTCTAATAAATGAAATATTTCTACAGTTTCTATGGAAGTATTATCAAAATTGTCAATTCAGTAAAGAGCAATTGTAAGTTGTAGGTATCTTAGTTTTGGTGTTATTCATTACAAAATTAAGGTTAAATGAAATGAAATGAAATGAAATGGAAATGAAATGAAATGAAATGGTTTATTTGCTTGAAATATGGTAACAAAGTTCTTAAGTGCTATGGTACAGGATTCTCATATTTCACCAAATACAATTGGCATGCAAAATTTAAATATTTAATTGTCAAGGAATTTAAATTACATAATTCAAATTAATACAAACATGTCACTTCAATAAATCAATAAATAAAACATAGGATTAAAATTAATAATTTTGAAATTGTCAGATTATGGTTTAATTTTTGTGTTGAGAAATTCATCTACGCTGTAGAAAGTTTTAAACAATCAATTCAATTAAATTCTAAACTAAGTAGACCTACTGTAATAACTATTAGTTGTGTCGTTGTTGTACTCGTGTCTGTAGGTACAATTGGACAATGCTGTAAATAGTACTGTATCGTTATACTTACTAATGGCTTGATTTGTTTCAATCATGCGTCAGGAGATCGCATGAAGACGGACGGCCGAATGTCATGATTTCTTTAATATTATAAGTTTATTTTAACAATCATTATTATTCAATAATCTATTTTATAAGCAAATAATAATTACCGGATGTAAAAAGTATAAATCATGCATATTATGGCAACTCGGAACCTGACTGACGAAAACCAGAGAGCAAGTCTATGGTTTTGTCGATGGTTGGATTTTGCAGGCAGGTATTGTCTGGGAGTACCTAACGAAAAATGACGAGGCTTGGGCATTCCGAAAAGTGAAGCGGTAGCGACAAGTCGTCTTGAGAATTGAGATTGAGCCACAAGCCTCGTTAGTTTTTGAACAATATGATCTCCAAGTAACCTCTGTACAATAATGTCTAGAAAGTATCTAAAATGGATCCAAAAGCAAAAATAAAGTCTTATCCCAAGATAAATGTGTATCATTTATCACAATAGTAAGAGTTGGTGATCAAAAACAATGTTTTTTTACGATATCAGAAGATGAAACTAGAACATAACCCACCTGATGTTAAGTGGTAACCATTACTTATTACAAAGTATTGCAGGTCACGCATGTGTGGCACCTGCCTACGTTGCAACGCCCTGCGCCTGCCTCATGTATATGGAATACATGAGGCATTGCAGTGATAAACAGCATGTACCTGTTACTTTACCGACACCCACACCCTTCAAACTGAACACAGTAATGCTGCATCACAGCAGAAATGGGCATAAAGGTAATCATTAATTACTAGTAGAAGATGCTATGAACGTGTTCATACGGAACTAAGTAGGGCATCTTTTTACTGCAAGAAATAAACCCCGTCTTATTGACAATTGATTACTGTCAAAAGTCATCATCATCAGCCTATAACAGTCCACTGCTGGACATAGGCCTCCACTAATGAGTGCCATTGCGCAATGTCCTCAGCTCGACGCATCCTTTACCAGTCTTTCATAGATCGTCACTCCATCTAGCCAGGTCAAAAACATTCACCAAAAACTCACCGATAAAATAAAACAAAAAGCCCACTTTTCCATTTCAGCAAAAATCGACGATATGATTCTTGCATAAACTTAGAAAAACAAAAACACTGCGCTGACCCAAATGAGCTGACTGGAACCCTGACAAAGGCAAGCCAATTAGCGATTCGACGCAGATTGGAATCTAGCAATTGTGTGGCCAATGACGAGCGTGCTGCCGGAACAATGCGAATAATTCAACAGTCGCCGAGTGTCAGCAGTATGTTTGCTGGATTGTGCTCCGAACAATTGCAATATTTTTACCGATTTAGTAACAAAAATGATCCAATTACGAGTTGTAGAGTTCTTTGTGTAGGGACCATCCGGGGAAGTACTATCAGCATGCTTATTTTTGCCGTGCACATTGCTATGTTTCGGTTTGAATAGTGTGGGTTCCGGTGAAATTACAGGCGTATAAGGCTTAACACATTCATGCCTTAAGTTGATGGAAGCAGGACCATTATTCTTTATGACTCAAAAGATTCCTTGCGAATAACGTGTAACGTCATAACATGCTTCAAACACAAACGCGTTTCCAAAACAAGCCATTGCGTCACGTTAAGGCGACTATACATGTCAAACCTCCCTCTCGCTCACACTATTCAACATTTTTAAAGATATAAAATCACTGAATGTGGTTATGCAAAATAGCAAACCCCAAATTTCCGGCCTAGGAAATAACAATACAAAGGTTCAGCAAGAATATCATTTTGATTGCAAATTTTTTGGTTGGAAAATGTATTGGGTTCAACATCATATTCTTGCTGAACCTTTGTATTGTTATTTTCTAGGCCGTGAAGGTTTGTTATTTTGAATAATAACATTCAGTGATTTTATATCTTCAAAAATGTTGAGTAGTCCGAGCGAGAGGGATATTTCACATGTATCGTCGTCTTAAGAAATTTGACATGGGCATAGAGAATACGATTACACCCAAATTCCACGCAGGTATTGTACCGAGGCGGGCGGGTTACGTTTGCGTTTGGTAATTGGGAATAACGGCCCAGGGCGTTGCATCGAAGGGCGCGTTCCAAACATAATGGTTACCACTTAACATCAGGTGGGCCATTGTGTTCCATCAAGTACCATTGTTTTATGAGTTATCTTCATAAAATGTATGTGCACGTTACCATATAATGAAAGAACGAAAAGAAATATATATTTATTTCACCCAAATTATAAGAATGTGAGTATCTAGGTACTAAGGATAAGTCTACAAACAACAATTACAAAATATGCATTTAAACAGTGGGTGAAGCAGGATCTTCACTCAGCATAGGCATGAGAGACAAAGATAATGAGACAGAAAGATGCTGCGCTGATTGTGCTGAAAACAGTGAAGAAAATCGTGAAGTCTTACTCATACACATATTGACCATGTCCATTCTGTGGGTAAGGCTGACTAGGCTGAGAGGATAAATGGCTTGCAACCCTAACAATGTCCTAGGCAAAATGTATCTTTTACTCGACTGTACAGCGTCTTAGTCGAATGTAACCACTTGACGCTCTATTCTTGACTTTGTATGACTTGGCGTAGTATATAATTTGAGTGCTAATAAGTAGGACTTTTTAAAAAAGATAAACCAACTTCAAATAAATCACTTCCTTCTTGCCCTAAAGAGTTTTAGATATTGGTGATAATAGAGCGAAAATTACAAGTGGGGATGAGGAATTTTTGATTTTTCGGGGAAAAGTATCAATCCCTCAGGAATAAAATGTATATGGGACCACTTGTGAATCTTTTAAACAAAAAAAAATTTTCAAAATTCTTTTTTGTAAATTGGTCCACAATTGACGGAGCTATCGTTGAAAATACATAAAAAAGGCCCAAGGCCCTCGATAGAAGCTATACAATAGCTTAAAAAGTCGAAAAAAAAAAAGTTCTGACGAATTGAGACCCTCCTCCTTTTTGAATTCGGTTAAAAATAAAATTCTCAACGGAAAACACACAATTTATTAAAAGTTAATCCTCCTCGCGTATGGCGCAGAGTCAACGTCAACGTTTAGCCGCAGAATACTAGAACCACAGATATAGAAGACAACTAGATGAAGCCTTAAAACTCACCATGCTCTGAACGTTAACTCATACGGCTGATCGCTACTTTCATATGTCCATATGTCATTTGCTGGAAAGAGATTCATACTTTATCTCAATGCGATTGCTGCGACTTCGAACCAGGGCATTTCTATGAAACTGCATAGAATTTTGTTCGAACGCTCTGGTATGATTAGCTTTTTGATCTCATTTGAAGTCGCATTGATATAATATGTATGCGTCTCTTTCTTGATGTAGAGTTCCTTTTTATGGCAACACTGTGCAGCAATATGCTGAGACAGGGCCTTTGACCCTTCGCTGCGCCTGATTAAGTGGGTTGGTGCCTTTTTATTTTAGCACTATGATTTTTATTTATTTTTCTCGTTCTATTGTTTAGGTACCTATATTTTTTGTACTATGGGTCAATAAATGTATTTTCTTTCTTTCTAACTGATGATATGGGACATAAAAAAGTAGAGATCAGCCGTATGAGTTGATGTTCAGAACATAATGAACTTTAAGACTTAGTCTAGTACTCTTCTATATCTGTGACTAGAATCAAAATTGTTTAACGTCTTAGCCATCCGATCTTGGACTCGGTCATGAAATACCAAGAACAAGAAGCACAGCGCTCAGATCTAAATGCCAATAAACGGTCACCCTTCCTACTATTGACCGGGCATAACTTCTGAGCAATATGAAAAAACTGAAAAAATTATCAGAAATCAACCTGAAATCAGAAATCAATCTTGGTCTTCAAAGCCAATATTTGCATATTGGCTTTGAAAACCAAAGTAAAAACACGGGCTTTTCACACCACGGAAATGATCGTGTTCATTTTGTCAGGCACAGTTTTAGGCACACGAGTCTCGAAGTTGGCAAGCTATTTCACGGATAAATACCTATTCTAATTAATATTTCGCTCATTATTAGTTACTACCAATTTACGAGGTAATAATTTATGGATGATTTAGGTATGCAAATTATGGTTTTATTAACTTTATTGGCGAGCTAAATTCGCGAGGAATAGTTATGTAGGTAAAATGTTTAATACAGGTATATTTACCAAACAATTTACAGTTATTGACCAACTCCGGCCGAAGGCCGGTCTAAAATGCAGTATAGGTTGTGGGTTCGATTCCCACCGCCAGGTAAATGTTTGATCGGCATATTATCTGTCTTGGGTCTGGCTCTTATTTTGTTATTTCTTTCCCAAACAATCAAAATGTGTTTTCATGCATACACGCTGTCACTCTGTTCTCGATATACCTATTGTGGTTTTGTGGCTGGATTGGGATTGTACAATGCATATTATTTTCCATTATACACTTAATTATAGGCATTTACGTGATTGTGGTGTCAACTGGGGTTTGGTCATCATTATCACATAAATGTAATTATTAGTTATTTATATTAGGTTATTGTTACACCGCTTCTCCTCTCGTTCTATATATTGTGCTTTATACAACTGTGGATGAGTTTATAGTTAAGTTAGTAAATTTAAATATTTATAATTTTTTGGTGAACAATAAAGATTTATCTAAGTTTATATATTTATTCCTAAAATGGCCTTCTTGCGAACTTAACCACGGTCGGAAATCATATTAACTCAAGGAAACTGAGTTATTTTAACAAGGAACAGCAGCAGCGGTTATATGAGTCACTACTGGTTATAGGCTTTTCCTACATAAGAAGATGGATGTGCCTAAAATCCCCACGCTTGGCACGCGGGTTAGGGTTCTGACGCTGCTGCCCGTCAGTGGTCACGGGGATTTCGGTAAAGCTTCACTTGTACCGCAATCAGTTGTCCACCAGACCTCCTTTGTTAGTTAGCAGAGTGCCCCGCAAGCGGTGAGGTTGGCTTGGGTTTCGAATGGAAATTTCTACACACACACATACACACCATCTTATATCTACTGGGTCCCAGTTTTCTGCTGAGAATAGGCCTCCCTTAATAAAGAGGGAAATGCCCATAATCCCAACGCAAAGCATGCGGGTTGAGGATTAGCAGGGCATAGTATCTCGCGTCGCCACCGCGCCGTCACACCTTCCCGTCAGAGGTTAGTGAATTTAGCTGTGCCAATTTGCCAGGCTGTGCTATGCCGCATTCAGCCGGCCGCTAAAGCCTCATTTGTTAACCAGCAGGGTGCACCACGAGCAGGTGTAGTTGGCTTTGATTCCGAAGATAGAGGTTGGAACCTCACTCCTACACATAGGAAATAAAATATATACAAAAATGATAACATTTATGTACCTACTAACAAAATATGGATCATGCTATCTGACAATAAATGAATTGAATTGAATTGAAAAACTAATACCAAATGATATCCTACTCATGGCTTGATTGCTTAAGAGTGCATGCGCGCAACAAAATAGAAACAATACAAAACGAAATGCAAAGCTAGCAGTCAAATTATGACTATGCAATACCGGGATGGAAATACTGGTACCATCTTACACACGGTCATCAACTGTAACAACTTTTTTATTAGACAAATGTATAAAGGAACACTTCTTGACATTGTAGTTTGACTCTGCTTGAATTTCACGGAAAATCTATTACCTACAAGATAAACACCATCATCATCTGCAACCTGATTTCACCCAAGAAGGCCTTTGCCTCCCTCAAGTTATGCCATCCACCATTCTGCGCCAGTCTAACCCAAGTGGACCACGGCTTTGTCGTCTGCTCATCAGTTTTGCAGCCAGACGCCCCACGCTCCTAAAGCCTTCCCTTCCATCACTCCGTAATCATCTTACTCCACCACTCATCACCTCGGCTCACAATGTGCTAGATATACAGTAAACACCAATAATTGTAAAAATTCCAACAAAATTGGATTACGTTAATGGTAAAGAGCAGTTACATTTTTTGGTTATATTATAATGACGTAACCAAGTGTACTTTATGTTCCTATCTATCTACACTTCTAAACTTCTACACTAATCTACATATACGTCTACACTAATATTATAAAGATTGTTTTTTGTGTCAAGTGTATGTTTGTAATAAATAAACTCAAAAACGACTGAGCCGATTTCGAAAATTCTTTCATCATTGGAAAGCTACATTCACCTTGAGTAGCACAAGTTACATTTATTGCTATAAAAGATTAAGGATCCTTACTAAAACTTAAGTAACGTAACTCCAGGTGTAAAAAAAGTGCCCTAACCCGTGCGAAGCCGGGACGGGTCGCTAGTGGTGAAATAAATAAGTATGAGTAATATAAGTGATAACAAAATTATTTTAAGTTTCAAAGTTTCCACAAATTCTCCTTAGAAACCTGCCAAATAAACTCGCTTTCAAACTAGCGATTCAGCGCGGAGCGCGTAAGACCTGAAATTACCCGAACCCGTGAACTCCTTCCTTTCTTCATCATCTGAGTAAGCAGCCAACTCTGGTGTCGGGGTTTTTAGGCTGTCTGAGGGGACCTTAAACATGGCTTAACGATGAGCCTACAGCTGAAATGAATTGATCAATAATTAACTATTTTAGGGTAAGTATCCGAAATCGTATTTTTTTGCTGTGATTTTTTCGTTGACAGCAGCATTTAATGCTATTTTTTTGGTTATTAAAAACTGGTAGTGATTGAATTGGTAGTTTCCAGATCGTCACTACACCTGGACGGAGGGTGATATAAACCACGTTTGTCGAAAGGCTGCTGGTAGAAGCTGGATACTTCAAGCTGAGGACAGGATACAATGGCACTCATTAGGGGAGGCCTATTTTGAGCAGTGGGCTGTAGTATCAGATTGGTGATAAGAATGATAGCATGCTACCCAATAAGTTGGTTATATTGTCTGCCCATGTGTGTCACACGTAATATCACTGCGGTTGTAACAGCTGTACTGTTTCGATCGTGCCGTGACTCTCAGCTATTAAATCCCAAGTTCTCATATTCCTGTGGGCTTAAACCACAGTTTTAGAAGTAGCGATATAGGATACCCAACACTGACTGTACTATATTCAATGAAAATCTTGGAAATTATTTTTTTAATCAGTCCAGTGTTTTTCGGCCTAAGGCCTAAGGCCTCTCTGATTCCCTATTATATAGTCGCTAGCGAGCTCTACGCATCCTGCCTTATTCGTTATCTCTGTAGCCAACGAAAATTTTAATGGATAACGAGGTAGGTCCGTCCTTCTTTGTAATATGTCACCCATTAGTCTGGTGTCAGAGTTTTTAGGCCATCCGAAGGCTTCCAAGTGACCAGGCTAAGTGTTTTTTTCTTTCTTTAAATTGGTATACCCCCTAATTACGTTTGTATTGTTTGTACTAATTGTATTACATCTAGTCAAATATGCTAATGAGTTATTTGAATTTAATTTAGTTTTATATACTACTAGCTTCTGCTCGCGGTTTTGCTCGCATGGTACCAGGATTAAAAGTAGCTTTTGTTTTAATCCAAGTCACAAACTATGTATATTCCAAGTTTCATTTAAATCCATTCAGTAGTTTTTGCCTGACATCCACACTCACAAACTATTGCATTTATAATATTAGTAGTATTTCTAATAATGTGTCAATTGGCACTATTCTTACTGTCTCAAATTAAGGGGAGGACACTTTGTTCGTGTGTTCATTAAAAGTAGTACTAATACTATACACTATTGTTTGTCACTTCACTAACTCAAAATGTTTAGACCTTTTGAACCTTCTCACAATGTCTGTCTTGTCGAGGAGCCGGATGGCCTCGACATTCACGTGGTGATGCAGTCAGTAGTCCACCAGGAGTGTCGTGATAGAGAAGCCTTTACTCAGCTTTGGGTATTACCGGGTGAATAGACAGATACATGGTCAAATGATTGATGGAGGATCACTCAAAGAGGACTTGTAACATGTTATTTTTAGTGGTGAAACTTCTCCGATGTACTCATAACCATACTCTGTAGAGATATCACTAAACTCCTTCGAAGCGTACCATAACTATACTTCGATAGTGTCAAATAACATTGATTCTTGGGACAGAAACCACGCGTTAAAATAAAATACTCCCGTAATATTGCGACCGCAAATACTCAACCTCGGCTTAACTCTACATGTTTGATTGAAGTTACCATAATTCGGAATAAGCTATAATAGCAAAATTGGCTTGATTATAAAAGTTACCCTACACCGAACGTTAAGAGGTAAAGCTGAGAAATGCAATTCTCCTTCCACGGCTAACAGTTTTATTGTATTTTGATTTTGTATTAGTATTTGATGAGCTTATAAAACCCCTTTTGTATCCTTTCCCATCCACGGTGCCATTTTTTAAAAGCGTTTACTTATTGCATTGTAACCATGTATGTTCGCTATGTAATCTCGAGACAAATTTTTATGCCTTATAAATTGTGTAATGTAATAAATTGATGGGTTTGATTTATTTAAAAGTTTTAAATAATTTATGTTTAGAGTTTTAATTAATAAAAGCTTGTTTAGAAAATAGTGTTTTTTACGAATTATTTATTTCACCTTAAGCGACGCTTGCGTTATTTTCAAATAAATTTTATTAGGGAGTGCGCTCTTTGTACAAAAGTTCTCTGCCTGATGTTTTTCAATAAAAATGCCCAGATGGGGGGTTGTGTGTCGTTTTACCTTATGTAACTAAAGAGGAAACAAGACTCAACCCCCCTTTGGCATAATACATTAGGCACAGATTTTTGCTCAAAGCGCGCACTACCATATAAAAAACTGTATCTTCATCTTTGTTTTATTTTATTTTCTAGTGATGTCCTGATTTATGAAAGGTTAATTACTGGGGTTTTTAGAAAACTATGTTAGCAATATGACAAACTTGTTTAGTGAAATGAAATAAAAGTTTATTTGGACTTGAATTATGGGATGCAGAATAGTGTTCACTGACTGTTTTTTGCCATAGCCGATATTAAGACTGGATGACTGGACCTATACACCATACAACGATGGTTCATATTATGTTATAATACAATTTATCATATATTATTTCAATACAACGTGATTATTGGAAAAAATATTAAATAGAGGTCATTGAAAAAACATTGAATTTAAAGTTAGGTACTTCGGAGAGGTCAAACTATGAATCGGTTTGTTTTTGCTTGATTTTGATAAAATATAGGCTTTATCTGATGGTATAAAATATGTTATTTATAATATCCTTAAAATCCCATAAAAGTATTCTGAATCCTCGATCGTATTTACATTTGGTAATATAACAGTTTTAACATACAGTAAAAACAGGAAAACTAAAGGTTGGTTGAACGGAAAATAACTGAGGGAAAGAGTTGCCTATTGCCATGTCGTAGCACAGCTACGGCGTAGCTCATCCACGTCGTAGCTCATTTAAGAGTTATAACGTAGTTCATCTACGGGATTGTACATATGGCTACGGCGTTGAACGACGGTGTAGAACGTGGTTTTATAAATTAAAGTGTTAAAATCTGCATTGAATAGTAAAACTGGCATTTGCGAAATAATTGATTACCCAGAGATGCTTGACGGCCACTAGGCCGCCCGGTGGTCGAAATATAACGTGGACGTAACTGGGAATTTATCTACATGGCTTGAAAAGGACCGAAAAGAGTGGCGTGCTACTGAGGAGTTCTTTACTCACAGTGGGTGGTAACGGGCTAAATAATGATGATGATGACTTGTGAAATAATCCAAAATATCACGATATTTTAATTTATTTTTTTATTTTATCTTTTCAAATAATATTCACAGCTCTTAAATATACAATACAAATCTTAAATAACCTATCTTACAGACAATAAAGGATTTATCTCTATATATATATTAAAGTAAACCGTGTTAGTTTCACTGTTTATAACTCAAGAACGGCTTAAAGTAGGGGTAGGGGTAGGGGTAGGGGCAGGGGTAGGGTATGGGGAAGGGTAGGGGGAAGGGTGGCCATAGGGGTAGGGTAGGTGTAGGGTATTGGTAGGGTAGGGGTAAGGTAGGGGTAGGGTAGGGGTAAGGTAGGGGTAGGGTAGGGTAGGGTAGGGTAGTTGTTGTGTTTGCTGTTATTTCACCCTCATTGTTTGCTTATTCCACTTCGATATACTCTTTCATTGATTCTTCAACTTCATTATTCCATTTAGTAGCTTTTTCCACATCGATTTCTTCTTTAATTGAAGAATTAATTTAATCTCCTTTAAAATATCCTTTTTTATTTCTTTTTGTATTTCGATATCTTTTTTGAATGTTTCTTCAACTTCGATATCCTCTTTGAGACAGAACAACGTCAGTCGGGTCAGTAAGTTTTTTATAAACACTTTTTCAAATGACAGTTAGAAGACCTAAATACATAGAACATGACTTAAGTAGAAAAATCCACCGTAAAAATATATAAAACATAAATCGTTTGGCATAATATTTACAAAAACCCTCGCCTAAAACAAAAAAGTTGAAGAACAATTAAAAACTCTTCAGAAGAGAAACTTTATAAGCGTAAGCTGCTTACTGAAATTATTTTTATGTGACACCGTCTCGTAGAAGTTCAGAATTTGAGCCTTTTTTCCCAAACATGAACTTTTATGCCAAGTTGTTACCATTTTTATACAGCTTTCTTATACAGGCGATAAAGTTTCTAGGAATTTGGAAATTCCTTTTCGAGGCTCACGAATTACGACGGTCTTGAATAGGTGATGAAGCGATAGGTATTGGTTCGATTCCCGTTTGGGTACGCAAATCTAGTTAAGATATTATGTGAGGGGTTGTAAGAGGCTAGTCAAAAATGTAGAGCAAACTGCAGCTGTCGTCACCTGTCGACGGCTACCGTCGATGTGGCATTCGTCAACGTCGCGTTGACGGCTGCAGTTGCTATATCTTTGGCGGCATTCCACTCGTGTATAAGAGCCCTTACTGCGATACAGCGCAGCCTACAATCCGCAAAACTTAACAGACGTGTTGTGATTGGCACTCGATGAAGTGTTCAGGACTACTTCCTCGTTACTTACCTTTCCGATCCCCGTCATTTTCCTGCCACCATCAGAAAATAACTAAAATATTTGTAACACAAAATAAATCCACTGAAAACGAAAGTAACTACAAATCCGAGTTGATAAAATCAGTACTTAGGTCAGTTACAGTACATTTTGTAAAGCTGTGGTTTTCCACTTAGGACGCTGGTCACGAGCGTTTATTGGTGTATCGCGACCAGGTGCCGGGACGTGTTGGTATGCTGGTATTTGTGCACAGGTTTATACAAATTGTTGAGTGCATTGTAAGACTTAGAATATTTATATTAAAAATTAGTAAGACAATATATAATTAGCTCAAGAAACTATTTATGATCTTTAAGCTGAAATTTATTTTGTATTCAATCAAATTGCATTTTTCCACTGCTCGGCAGGACTTCCCCAAATACCATCAATCCACTTTATCATTCAAGATATCTCACCATCATCTTTCAAAGGCATCGAGTTCATCCCGCCAACACTTTTTTGGTCGACCACAACGTCTTATATAACACCAATTAGCCCTTTTCAGTTTTTTTTGTTTTATTTAGTATGGGCCATCTCTTGATCTCGAGGCTTGTGTGGGCAAGGATGAGGTCGACAATGGGACGAGCTTTTCCAGAAGATGCCTATTAAAGTTGTCTTTTTGTAGCCGTTAGGGTCGTAAGACAATGGTATAAAACAGACGCTGGAAGCTGATTCCATATTTTAGCAGTGCGCATCATAAATTATGTTTGGAAGCGCTTAGTCCTGTTAAATTGAATACCAACTTGATGCGGATGGTAATTAGCAGTGTGTCTGAAGCTCCTATGGTAAAAAGGACAAGGCGGGATAAAGTCATGGAGCTCCAACTCACTCTCCAAAGTACAACCTATAAAAGACCGACAAACACGCAACTTCGCGACGATGGCTTGAGGTCTCGAGCCTTGCTTTTGCAAGATACTCTTGACCAATGAGCCTCGTAGCCCTGCGTTTGACTGAGTCTAGTGCGGCAAGCCCTGTGTGCCCTTTATACAGGGTCAGAAGCTGTCCAGGTGTGAAGTATCGCTTAACCCTATTTGCGCTGATTCGTCCTGAATATTATTTGGGACTCATTATTGTTGTTATCCGTTTTGTTCTTTATATTTATATTGAACTTGTAAGTAAGCCTATTTGCTGAAAAAATCTACACTCGAGAGCAATGAATCCGGGTCACTCAAAGAATCCAAAAAATCTCGGAAAGTAAGAATGCTAGGTTAATGCAATAAATTGTATTTAATAGACAATTTAATACTCCTTAAATGAAAGTTAAAAAAATATGAGCCACCATACATTTTATTTACACAAAATTACATAAAGAAAAAAAACTGCTGATCTCTCCTTAAAACAAAAATAGGAAACATGAAATTTTTGAACTTTATGACGATTTTCTTGAATTTCAATACTTCGTATTACCTCCTCGTGCTTCCATTACTGCGTTTACGCGGTTTGGCATGCTGTACACCAAGTTCCTTATACGATTTTGGGGAATATTCTCCCATTCCTCTGTGAGAGCAATTTTGAGCTCAGGAAGCGTGATTGGGGGAGGGTTTCGTTGTTTTACGCATCTCCCTAGCTCGTCCCAAGCATGCTCGATCGGGTTGATATCCGGGCTGCGCGCTGGCCACTCCATACAAGTAATGTTCATCTCTTGAAGGTAGTCATTCACAATCCTACCTGTATGAGGTCGGGCATTGTCATGCATAAATATAGCATCCTCACCCAAATTGACCATAAATGGACCAACGTGTTCGTTGAGGATTTCTTCCACATATCTTACGCTAGTTAAAGAGCCGTTTTCTATGATCACCAGCTCTGTGCGACTTTCAGAGGAAATTCCGGCCCACACAAGTACAGACCCACCACCGTAGGCTACTTTTTCTTCGATGCATGCTTGCTTGAATCTTTCCCCTGGTCTTCTATACACTCTGTGTCTTCCATCGTGCTTGTAGAGCATAAATTTTGATTCGTCGGAGAACATAACTTTCGACCAATCTTCAATACTCCAATTTACGTGGTTCTGGGCATATCTTAGTCTTGAAATACGATGGGCACGCTCCAGTTTAGGGCCGTTTGCAGGTCTAAGGGGCTTTAAGTTAGATTCAGCAAGCCGACGTCTTACTGTCCATGCACTTGGGTTACTTCCTCCGAGGCGTCGAAACTGATTTGTGAGTTCAGTTCCTGTGAGAAAGCGATTTCGAAGCATGGTGTTCACCAAGTATCGGTCTTCTCGTGCTGTGGTACACCTAGTTCTGCCCGTTCCTGGTCTGCGTAGGTTAGAACCAGTTTCTTCGTAACGTCGGAGAACTCTTTGTACTGTTGACAGCGACACACCGACAGTCCTGGCTGTATCGCGCTGACTCCGGCCGATTTTCACCAATGTAAGTATTCTGGTGCATTCTTCAAGTGTAAGCGACATGATTTCAGCTTGAATAATGAATATTGAGCACTATCAACCTGGTTTATGTACCAACATAAATGACAGATTACAAACAAAAGCAAAAACAAATCCTGTAATTTCGTAGTTCCATCTTCGACAGTGTTCCCTTTTCAAATTTGATTTTTTTATGATATAACTTTACAATAACTAAGAAGTTTTAATACTTTCATTTAAGGAGTATTAAATTGTCTATTAAATACAATTTATTGCATTAACCTAGCATTCTTACTTTCCGAGATTTTTTGGATTCTTTGAGTGACCCGGATTCATTGCTCTCGAGGGTATTTAGTCCGTCATTTAGATTATCCAAAATATTATACACGTATTTTTTCTTTTGCCAATGAAACGAAAAATGATAAAGAAATATTGTGTTGAAGATCCGCGTGACGTCACGGGTAAGTATATTTTTTACATACAAGTGACGTCACGAGCCCGAACTTTGGTGCTCTATAACTTTGTCAATTTCTATTGATTTCATAAATAAAAAAATACTTGTCCAAAATGTTTTTAATGTAACTGACGGACTTATTAGAATTATTATTTTTGTGCGACATACCTAATCTTCCTCAGAGATAAATTTTAAACGTCTTACGTACGTAGTTACCATTTTTGCTGTCACAATCAATTGCATTCGAAGAAGAGTTAGATAGCTTCTTTGGCCATTATTGAAGGACTTTAAATGAACACTCAAAATAAATACAGTATCTACAAGCCTAAGAACTAAGGGTTAGAGCACATTTTCCGTTGAACGCCGTTTTGGCTACCCCTGGGACATCCTCACACCTATGCTATCTACATATCTACGTATCTACGTCTTCATTAACACCTTGTTGTACACTCAAGCGAATAATTTGATCTGGATGATGTCTTTGGGTTTGTATCTGTGTTATACCTACTTATCACTAACCTATACCTTCTATCTTGCTCTCTTACATTTTTTTTTCATTGTTAATGTGTGCCTACACTTATCTTAATAAATACGTATCAATAAATTACACAGTTTCACAGTCAGTAGGCCACCAGAGCCCTGTTTGTAGGTTATTAGCATTGTGCACCACCGGCTGGTGATGTTAACCAAGCATTTTTTTTTTTTTTTTTCAACTATGGAACGAGCTATGCTCGGAGTTTCTCTGAAGAATAAGATCAGCAACGAGAGTATCTGAGATAGAACTAAAGTTTTCGACATAGCGTAGAGGATTAGCAATCTGAAGTGGCAGTGGGCTGAACATATCTACCGACGAATCGATAACATTGGGGTGAACGAGTTCTTGAGTGGAGACCGTGGCTCGGCAAACGTAGTTGTAGGATGCCCTCCAGCCAAGTGGAGGGACGATCTGCGAAAAGCTGCTAGTAGAAGCTGGATGCGTCGAGCTGGGAACAGGACGCAATGGTGCTTATTAGTCTAGAGGCCTATGTTCAGCAGTGGACTGCTATAAGGTGATGACGATGATGATATCTTTTTTATTTATATAACCCTCTTTTTAACCCTTTATTTCCTTCTCTGAAAATACTCATCCCATTTCCCACCCTAGGGAACTATGTAAACTTATGATAATGCTAATTCAACGAATATTTTCCTAGAATCTATGTAAATTAAGTTTCGACTGTACGAATGAAAATACCTGAATTAATCAGTGTACCCTTCCTTCAGGGCAAAATTAACCGCTGACCCTGCACGAGTATTCCTTATCCAATTTGTAGGGACTTGCAAAATCTTATTTTCCTTTCCGAAAAGTTCCCAAATATATTAGTAAGTACTTACCTAGTTATAGCTTAATATAAGCAGCTAGCATAGCATTATATTATAAGCGCTTTGTTTGCCAACCTTTGGTGTTTATAGTTGTCGTATATAAAAAACAGTACTCTAAAAATCAGCTATGAGGTAAACTCTAGTCATTTTTGGGAACGGGTCAAGCCAAAATAATAAGCAATATTTTCTTGTTTTTCAGATTTCAAATTTTTTTCTGTCAATTCTAGAGTTTTGAGTGGTTTAAACATAGTAACAATATATATCAATGGATTTAAATGTGTTCTCCGGTAAAAGTATACATAAACCGTCTTCATTTTTAATTTTATATTGGTGTTTCGTATGATTTTTAAGCCGTGACAAAAGAAATGCTGGTCTCAAGATATAATATCACGTAATTTTATTTACATTGAAATTATAAGGAAATGCTTGCTTTATCGAGCAGTTATAACATGACATTTGGTTATGAATTAGGAGTTGTGTATATTGCTACGTTGTAGACACACTACAGCAACAGAAACACACTAAATATTATAAATACGAAAGTTTGTGTGTGTGTGTCAGTATGTTTGTGATTGCTTCACTCCATAACGGCTGAACGGATTTCGATGAAATTTGAAATATGCATGGTTTATGACCTGGATTAACTAATAGGCTACTTTTATCCTGGTACCACGCGGACGAAGCCACGCTAGTAATAATTAAATAATGAACGATCTATGATAAGCTTCGATCAAAAGTTGAACGAAGATAATAGGTATAATACTTGAATTAATTTTACGCCCTGTCGCTAAACTATATCTGCAATGCACCGCACCATTCATCATTATGGCACCACATCAAAAACATCTGAATCCAATAAAATTAATACGAGTCATTCCTTTTGAGAAAATGGCCAAGATTTTATTTCCTTAGCTGTATTTTTAGCTGTAACTTTTACCTACAGACATTATTCAATTCTTATTGGACATTGCAAGTTTTATTATACGGAAAGAAGTTAAAACTGCCGAAGTTAACGTTGGCAGGACACGTCTGTTGTGTTGGAAAATCGATCGCAAACTATACTTATTTGAAACGATACGAAACTTTCTACATTATTGGTTTAAAGTTACTGCATTTCTAAGTAGTCTAGCTCTTAAATTATCGAAGTAGCTATGTCATAATAATCATCAGCCTATAGCAGTCCACTGCTGGACATAGGCATCCTCTAATGAGTGCCATTGCGCCCAGTCCTCAGCTCAACGCATTCAGTTGGCAGTAGTATGTGTACACTAGCTATTACCCGTGACTTTACTGATTAGTCAATTTTATTTTCTATGGAAACAGTACTTTTTTCTGGATGAAATGTATAGATGTCAGAGCTACAAATTATCATGAAACTACTAAAAGCTGACCATTAATTATTTTATGTTACCAAATTGGTGTACGGGGGGTGTACGGGGTTCCAACCCACATTTTCTGAACCCAAGCCAACCTCACCTGCACGTGGTGCACCCTGCTGAACAACGAACGGGGCTCTGGCGGCCGGCTGATTGCGGCATAGCACAACCTACATCGGCACAGCTAAATCCTCTGGCTATCGACAGGCAGCAGCGTCGGCGGTGCGAGAAGCTGTGCCCTGCGATCCCCAACCCGCATGCCCAGCGTGGGGATTATGGGCATTTTCCCCTTTATTTAGGGATGCCTATGTCCAGCAGTGGACTGATATAGGCTGGTGTGGTGTGTGGTGTGTGGTTACCAAATTAATACATTTTGAATATGTTTTTTGATATAATTTTATATGTCATGGCAGGAATCGAACGCGCTACCTTTTGCATCTCAGGCAAGCCTTCGCTCTTTGCTTCTTGGAGGTCGTCATAATAAGTAGTTATATAACACCCTGTACATAAAAGCTGTTTTATGCACCGATAACTTCGATAAATGACTTCCATAAAAAATAAGCGATAAAAATTGGCACCAAGTCAAGTCTTCGCCTTTTTACGCCCCTCCTTTGGAGGTCCATGAAAATAAATAATTTAAAGTAGAAAAGTTTCCTAACTCGAGAAAATTATGAATCACATCAATTTCTTCAAAGATCATCTGACAATGACAACCTCGAAGAAAAATAAGCCATTTCAACCAAACGCTCACCTAGTTTAATAGATTTTGCCTTGGAGTGATGTTTGCTTAGCTATATGCTATGAGCAGTCCCAATCAAATCTACGTAATGTTTAGATAGACTAGATAGATAAAACTTTATTTGGCTCAAACAATTACAGCACAGAAAAATTTAAAAACATAAAAGATAATGATATACAAGTAGGTAAATAGATAGATAGTAACAGTAAATTAACAAAGAAATTAAACAGAGAAAAAAAATTAATATATAAAAATTAGTACATAAACTAAAGCTAGAAAGAACTTTAAAGTAAGAGTAAAGCTGTGTGGGTTTTATCTGTGCTGCAACGGTATGTGCCAAAAAGGTCCCTTCTCAGCTTGATACTGCTTTGCCAGGGCTGGGCTAAGCCGCACATATTTTCAGAGTTCAGTGTCCTCTTTCCAACCAGTAGGTTATGAAGCGGACGATTAAACTGGCAAATATCAGGACCAGTATGCAGTAGGTCTTGCTGCCGAGATGCAAAGTGCACCGTGGTTCTCGTTACTCGTATGCAGAAGGCGCACTACTATGCGTCCATAAATGGTGAATGGTATGAACAGTGTAAGGGTTCTGAACTCCATCTTTGGAACCCAAGCCAACCTCACCTCCCAATGGTGCCCCCTGCTAACAGACAAATGGGGTTCTGGTGGCCAGCTGATTGTGTCATAGCGAAACATAACAGCGGCACAGCTAAATTTCCTGCTGACCAACGGGCAGCAATGTCGGTGATGCGAGAAGCTGTGCCCTGCGATCTCCAATCTGCATGCCCAGCGTGGGAATTATGGGCATATCCACCTTTATTAGATAAGGCCTATATAGAGAAGTGTACTACCGTATTCAGCCTATGTTAACGATTATCCCTTAAACGCATACTTTTCTGCCTTGCAACTATACAAAACTACGTACGAGTAACTCAATTCATTATTTTCTTTTGCTGGTGAAAACATAAACTTGTAAATCTTTACCTTGTTAGCGACCTATACCTTATTCAAACCCCTCCAAGGACTTTACACTTGACGGCCCCCCAGAACCAATTCCAGAAGAACTCCGTCAAACCTCGTCTCTTCCTCTTTCTAATCATAAATCAGTAGCGGTGAGGGGGGAGAGGGGTGTCAATTTATATTGGTAATGGTTATTAACGACCGCAAGTCTGTCGGTCTGCGTATAATGGGCGAAGTTGGTTAAAGTTGAACCATCAATAACTGATGACACAATTGTGTGTTTTATAGATCGGGTCGAGATCTGAATATATATACAATAATAAAACTAACTGACTGACTGACAATTAACTCACATATGATAGGGCCTGTCTGGGCCTAAAACACCTGCGCTGCCCATGTCATTTTTGCGGTGGAGTAGCATAAGTTGAGATCGTATTTGAGCCTGGAGCTGGCTGATTGGTGCTTATGCAATTGGTGGCGGTTGGGTTGGTAGGTGGATATCTGTTTCACATTGGTTTTTGTTTGCCTACAGGTAGGTATTTACGCGAATTAGGTACCCCTTAGGAATTAGGTACACATGTTCCTACCTATATCTTATTATTATTATAAAACTTATAATTATATTTATAAGCTTTGTGTTTCTTTGTTCCTACTATTCTTAAGAGTTCTATACTATTTTATTATATATATATATCGGGTCGATGCTGAAGGTATGCTGAGGTGATTTGGGCATGTAGAATGGATGTACGAAAGAAGATTGACGCAGTTGAATTAACTCAGAAGATTAACTCAATCAGATGATTTTTAAAATACAATAACATCGTTTGGCACAAAATTACACTTGGTCCCACCATCCGCCCCTCATTTTGATGGGATTTGAGAAGCAGGAGTGAAATCAATGAAACATAACAGAACAGACATTAACGTAAGAAGAATTGACAACCTTGCTCCACCAGATAGAAGCATGTCTAAACTCAAGACCATTGTGCGCACAGAGTGAAAATATAAATGATAACGTAGTACTATCTTCTAGTAATTTTCTTATAGGACGGGAGGCTGTAGGAATACCAGGTCCTATGGCAAATATAAATACTGATTTGTTGAATAGATGGAAGCAGATCCAAAAGATGAAAATAGATTTTCGGAAAAGCTGGACTAAAGATTATTTACATCAACTACAACAGCGATATAAATGGAAAAACAATAAAGAAAATCTTACCATCGGAACTTTAGTGCTTATAAAGGACGAAAATAAAAGACCAAGCAAATGGCCGCTTCCAAGGGTAAAATAAATATACTAAGGTAATGACGGCTTAACCAGGGTTGTAAGGTTACAAAAGTCTTTAGATATAACTCAAAATGCGCAATTCATACTCTCATTCCGCTTCCAGTCAACGCGAACGATAGTAAACTCAATTCAACTACCACAGTGCAGTCAAACAATGTAATAACTACGAGAAGCACGGGAATCGATCACCCAGTAAAAGTTGGCAATTGTTCATGTTCGTGATAATATGCTTGCAATTATTAACGAATGTATCATCAATCTACACATTAAAAAACGTAAAACCAGGTTTCTACGTCGAACTAATCGGAACAACAAGAATTGAGCGATTGAGGAGTATTCAGAATAGAAACCAATTTTGCCAGAGCAAAACTAGAACATGGGTTGCTATCTCCCAAAACTATATAACAACTAAAGAGCTGGCTAATGCTATACTAAATATTGTAAATAATAAATTAGACGCGTGTTTTCCACTTAAATGTCTTAAGAACCGAAAAAATGAAATTTTTTGGGCATCAGACGAAACAATTGCATTAGAACACTTGTTACGCGAAATGAAGTTATTATCGGTCATAGTTCATAGTTCATTTATTTCCACCGTAGGTACACAATGTTACACTTGATTTCGTCAGAAGTTAACATAAAAAATTAAGTATGTGTTTGAGCTACGTACTTCTTCCTACTTGTTTGAGGAGGCAGTCAGGGAATCTTCAATGATATATTGTATTTTTTATCGGTATATAACGTATAATTTGATTTAAAAACGAATTACAAAAATATGAAAATAAAATGTCGTTACGAGTACACGAATCTAGTCAAGTTGATTATACAATCTTATGTGCGCGCGCGACGTTCACGACGGTGGATTGTTGCTTCCCGGACCAATAGATGGTGTTAGCAGTAGCCTTTTGAACATGCCGGCCGCCTTGGAAGTACCAGGATCCAGACTTCCAACATGAAGAACTCGATAGGTAGCTACTGACTCAATTCCACAGGTAGAGGGCATATTTTCGAGAATGCTCGCCGAATGACGCCAATCGCGGTTCTGATTTCAGCAACTCTAGATATTCCATCTTGTCCAGGGAACACGCGTGTAATTCTGCCCATTCTCCACTTGAACGGTGGAAGGTTTTCTTCTTTGATAACTACCAAGCTATCTTGAGCTATATCTCTACTGTCGATCTTCCATTTTGTACGTTGTTGAAGCTCTGACACGTACTCTTTGGACCAACGTTGCCAAAAGTGCTGTCTGAGCTGCTCGACCCGCTCGTATCGTCCCAGCCGTGTCGGCGCTGTCATCGTCAGGTCTTCGCAGGCTAGCGCCGTCAGCGGTCGGCCGATGAGGAAATGTGCTGGAGTCAAGGGGAGGAAATCGCTTGCATCTGAGGACAGAGGGGATAATGGACGGGAATTCAGGACGGCTTCAATCTGCGTTAGTACCGTTCCGAATTCGTCGTACGTTAGCCTTGCATTGCCAAGCACACGCCTTAAATGGTACTTACAGGACTTGACTCCTGCTTCCCATAACCCACCAAAATGAGGACTGTAAGGGGGAATATACGTTAAACGAATTTGATTATTACTGATGAAGTCAGAAATATCATTAGTATTTTCGAAAATTACGGATAATTCTTTTTCGGCTCCGACGAAATTTTTTCCGTTGTCCGAAAAGATCTGGTATGGCTTGCCGCGACGTGGTATGAAACGTTTTAATGCTAACAAATAATCCTGTGGGGTTAAGCTACCTACCAACTCTAAATGTACTTCTCTGGTTGTGAAACAAACAAACAAACAAACAAATGTACGCTTTGATTAACTGAGCTCCTCTGCCTTTACGATTTAATATGAGCATGGGACCAGCGTAATCCACACCACATCGAGCGAATGGAAAACTTGCTTCTAATCGTTCAGATGGTAAGTTTCCCATATTCGGTGTCAATGTTTTCCCTTTCATACGAGTACACGTTACGCAGTTATGTACTACTTGCCTGGCTAAGTTTCGTGCTCCCAGTACCCACCACTTTTCACGCATGGAATATACTAGAAGCTGTGAACCCGCATGAAGCAACTGTTTGTGTTCGTATTCGCACAACAACCTGGCAAAACGATGCTTACCACACAATAAAGCGGGATGTTTTTTCTCATAACTGAAATCCGTCCCGTGGCACAGCCTACCACCCACACGAATAACATCATTTTGATCCAAAAATATATTTAAACCAGCTATTTTATTTACGAGTTTATTGTCTTTATTTTTTAACGGTAAACCATTCTTTAGAGCACGGTATTCATTAGGAAACGAATCTTGTTGCACTGAACGTGTCAACATTATAAGCGAGCGATCGAGCTCTGCCACCGATAACAAACCGGTTTTGCGGCCAGGCCCGGCCGCTCGTGTATTGTCTATAAATCGCAATAGGTATGCACCTGAACGAAGTAAACGAATGTAAGACGAGATGCGTTCATATTTAATTAATTGAGTTGATTGAGTTGAAACTAAAACCGATGAATGCGATTTAAGTCCAGGTAAATTAATACATACCTGGTTTTCTTTACAGTTAGACCAGTTTGTACTGCTTTCCCGTAAGTACTTAGGACCACACCACCATAGATTATTAATATCGTATTTTAATGAATCTAGATTGACGCCTCGAGTAATAAGATCAGCGGGGTTTTCCGTGCCCTTTACGTGCCACCAAATCGTATCATCGGTCAATTCATTTATTTGTACGACCCTATTTTGTACAAAAGTTTTAAGCAAGTGCGGTGACATACGAAGCCACCCCTGTACTATTGTGGAATCCGTCCAAAAGTAAACTTTATCGAAAGTTAAAGTTAACGATTCTTTTATTTTTCTATACAATTTCGCTCCTACTAGGGCACCCCACAGTTTAAGTCTAGGAATACTTACGGTTTTTATCGGCGCTAATTTACTTTTCGCACATAGTAAATGAACCAATGTAGGTACCGAGTAATTATTGTTATCGGAACATGATCGAATGAATGCGCATGCACCATAAGCATTTTGAGACGTGTCTGTGAAGATGTGAAGTTCTCTGTATGGCGAATCTGTACACGTTACGTGACGAGGTATTCTGATAGCTCTTAAATTGTGCAGATTAGATATAAACCTACTCCAAGTAACCACTATGCTTTCTTTCTAATACTATAAAACGATTTTTTGCCATGGTGATTGAATCACCTAACGACTCAGCTGATTCCTTCAAAGGAATGCGAACAGAAAACCTACCGTGTTCATCACGCTGTGTAGTATCTGTAAATAACGTTTCGCAATACCTATCTTCCTTTGTTAACGCAGTAGGTAGGTGGCTGGTTAGTTCTTCTAACTCCCAAAATTTGGGTAATTGAGAATCGATTTGAACTAAATTACATTGCACTCGGTCCATGTTATACGGATAATCGCTACGAATAGGTCCAGCTATGATCCACCCTAACTTCGTATCGTGTAGGTATGGACCCGAACTGAGCTTTATTTTATTTCCCTTTAGTAGGTCCCAGAATATATCTGCGCCTAGAAGTAAGTCTACCTCGGATGGGACACTAAATGTGGGATCTGCGAGCGAGATATGGCTAGGTATACGTATACACTCACAGTTAACGTCTATCGAAGGTAACTTCGATGTGATACTTGGAAGTACCAAGCATTGGATTTCAGTATTGAAATCACTCAATTTGGAACGAATATTTAATTTGCAGCTGTGAGTACTTTGTGAAACTATTTGACCCACACCAGAAATACGAATAGTGGACTGTAATATTTTTATATTTAAACGCTTAGCTAACGAATCTGTTATAAAACAGTTTTGACTGCCATTGTCAAGAAGTGCCCTGACAGTGTGATAATTAATACGCGAATCAAGTACATCGATAAGCGCGGTAGATAATAATACCGGCTGTACCGCGGCTTGGCAGGTAAGTACATTGCGCTCGGAGCTTACCGGCGCATCAGCTGATTTGTGTAGGTTATTAAAGGTTGGAGGCGAACTATGCGTAGACGCAACCGCACCTATACCCTCATTATAACGCATATTGTTGTGAAGTAATGTATTATGTTTCTTATGACATAATTTACATGGGCCAAATGAACATTCATTTGCCGAATGACTAGTTGTACGTATGCAATTTTTGCAAAGATTTTTGTCACTGACAACGGTGTACCTATCTTGCACGGACATATTTAAAAACTTTGCACACGAATACAATAAATGCTCCTCACTGCAAAGCACACAAACACGCTGTTTTATTTGACCCGCGTTGGATCTTTGTGTGGAAACGTAAGAATGCGCGTGAGGTAGCGGGTTCGAATTCGAGTTAATGTGCCTCTTATTGTAATGACTTGAATTCGGCCTACTTGAATCGTTACTATTATATTTAGTATACTATATATAGTTACTATTATATTTATACTCCAACGACTTCTTCTGGACTCGGGAACGATGATTCACGCAATGACGTGACTGCGCAGATTCTTCCTGATTTGGCTCGTTTGGACCAAATGTTTGAGCTACGTACTTCTTCCTACTTGTTTGAGGAGGCAGTCAGGGAATCTTCAATGATATATTGTATTTTTTATCGGTATAGAACGTATAATTTGATTTAATAAACGAATTAATAACGAATACGAACGAAAAAAAAAAATGTCGTTACGAGTACACGAATCTAGTCAAGTTGGTTATATAATCTTATGTGCGCGCGCGACGTTCACGACGCTGGATTGTTGCTTCCCGGACCAATAGATGGTGTTAGCAGTAGCCTTTTGAACAGTATGTAACATACAGAGTAGGTATTATAAAATAGAGAAAAAAACAAAAAAAAATAGACAAAACGCCCCGCCTCCCCGTCCTCTAATTGCTCGCTAAGATTCAGAACATTTATCCCTGCGGAAATTTATAAAATACTAATAGTGCGTGTTGCTCATAAAAAACGAAACATATTTATGATATTTCTATCTCACTGCTACAAAAAGCCGCGGGTCCAATGTCTTTTATTCTTTCTGTCCTATTTATCAGGTGCCTAAGACTAGGGGATAGTCCCCAAATGCTTAAACATGTAAGAGTTTCACCTTTATATAAAGGCAAAGGACAAAGGGAAGATATAAACAGCTATCGTCCTGTGAGCGTAATACCGGGTATAGCCAAAATACTTGAGCACGGCCTCAGTTCGCGGCTCACGGAGTATCTATCAAGCACCGCATTGTTGCCTGATAAGCAATTCGTATACCGAGCGGGGAGATCAACCACGGATGTGGCTAGGAAGGTGCTGCGCCGTGTGCTTGAGGCGCGAGAGCGGAAAATGCGAGTAGCGATCATGTTCTGCGACCTGTCGAAGGCGTCGCAGACCATACCGTCCTTGCCACCAAACTTGTCCACTATGGTATATGCGGACCATCTCTGCTTGATTTTTTTTATTGATGACCAGTTTCATGACTGCAAGATCTCAAGTGTTCACTGGAAGAGGTGGCAAATACAAATCAAAGCCATTATCTACTGATATTGAAGTCGCCCAGGGATCATCCCTTTCTAATATCGTTTTCTCGCTCCTACTCAACGATCTGCCAAGTTGCATCAATGATGCATTCATTTTGATTCATGCAGATGATGTAGCGGCCGTAGTGGAAGCTCAGACCATCGATGCCCTAGAGAGAAGACTTAACGCCTGCCACTGGCAATCTGCAACAGTGGTTTAGTCATAATGGCCTTATTTAGGTATTATAATGACTGTCATAAAATATTTGTTTGCCTACTATTATATTTTTTTATTAATTATAATTATTGTAATTATTAATATTCATAATTAACTTCTACTCTTTTTTGACCGTTCGTGTAACCTTAGTCAATAAAGGAACTTTGAACTTTAAACAAGACCTAGTAAAGGTGAAAAAATCAACTTTAGAATACAAGAAACTTTGCGATAAAGCTGTAGAATGTATGAAAGAAGATTGTCGAAAATAGAGGCAAGTGTGAATGGGACAGTTTGAAGGGAAAGACCTCGACGCACGTTCTGTGATCAAATCGGAGACGTGTTGGAGAAAGATCAGGTCAAGATTACCCTTAACCAACGAGCATGTATGAAGAATGTTATGCGAGTGAAAGAAACAAAAAAAGTATGCCAGGATCGTAGCAAGTGGAGATCCGTGGTCTCGGCCTACCCCTCTGGGAAATAGGCGTGACTGTATGTGTTTATGTATGTATCGGGTTGAGATCTTAATGCATATAACAGTCGTGAAGCTGACTGACTGACTGACTGATAATCAACTGATGTTAGGCTGCTCTATGCTGCAGTCAGTCAGCCGTCAGAGACCCGGTTGTTATACAGAAAGGTGCACCACAATCAGGTCAGGGTGGGGTTCCTAAGATGGAGATTAGAACCCCTAAAACAATAGCAGAGAAAAAAATCTACTTAATTTGGTTGAAATCGCAGGTAGCCCACTAACCTATAACTATTAATTCGAATATAATGTCTGTATTACCTCGTTGACGCAATGGGATGTGACATAGAGGTTGCAGGTTCGATTACCAATGGGTGAAACGTTTGCATAATCTGAAGATATTTGGTTGGTATTTTCAAAATATAATAATTAAATAATATTAAAATATAATAATATAATAATTTAAAATAAATAAATAATAATGCTGCACACTATGTACAGCATCATGCAGCCCCAAACTAATCAGAGCTTGTATTTTAAGAACTAAATGACCATTTTTATTTCGACGCTGCTGCCCATCGTTGGCCAGGGCCACTGCGTCATAGATACTGTGAAAGTAACACATTAAGAAGATCTGAAAAAAAAATCTATCATATGTAAGTATATATGTGGTTCCATGAGATTCCCATAACTTTTGGTGCTAGCTCATACTGTGTAAAAAATCCTTATTTATGAAAAGACGGCCTCTGTGGCGCAGTGGGCGAAGGTCTGCCTGAGACGCAGAAGGTTGCGGGTTCGATTCCAGCCGCAGCACAAATGTTTGCATATTCGGCAGATATTTGTCTCGGGTCTGGGTGTTTTCTATGTATGATATGTATGAATTTACAAAACAAAACTGTATATATGTAGTATATCAATCATGTGGTTCCCATAATACAAGCTCTGCTTAGTTTGGGGCTACTTGATGCTGTGTGATAATGTTCAGCATTATTTATTTATTTATTTTATTTATCCATCCATTTAGATAGCACCATCGAACTTTCGTCCGCACATCACAGTTCCTCCTTAAATAATAAATGGAAGTGAAAAAGAATCTCGCATAAAATAAATAGCAGGTTTCATGGGCCGATTGTTAGGAAAGTTACTTTTTGTCAATGTGTCAGTTGTAGGCCTTAGCCAGACAGTGCGGTATAAAGTACAGCGTAATGACGACCTCTGTGGCGCAGTGGGCGAAGGCCCGCCTGAGACGCAGAAGATTACGGGTTTATTCCCGCTGCGGGACAATGTTCTGCAGATATATTTCTCGTGTCTAGGTATTTACGATTATATATGTATGTATTTACAAAAAAGATTCCCATAATACAAGCTCAGCTTAGTTTGGGGCTACATGATGCTGTGTTTTAACGGCCTGCATTATTTATTTATTTATTATTAGCTTCCGCCCGCGGCTTTGCTCGCGTAGTACCGGGATAAAAAGTAGACTATGTGTCTTGAAACATTATGTAATGTTTCAAGTTTCATCTAAATCCGTTTAGTGGTTTTTGTGTGAAAGAGTAACAAACATTGATCCATACATCCATACTCATAAACTTTTGCATTTATAATATTATTAGGATTTATTTAAAAGAGGGACCGACGGCAGGGCACCGGATATTTCTCTCTTTGATAAGTGACAGGTAGGTAGGTAGGTACTTTTATTTTCCTTATAAATAAGTGCGCCTGAAACACAGGATTACCTGGTTCAGGCATAAATTTTGTTAAACCTTTATTATATTATGATTTTTGTACCAATTCAATTTATTATTATTTTCAGTTAAGAAATTTAGAATAAATTATTTTAGGGTGCCGAGCAAAAAAAACCATGTCCGGGTAATATTTTACGTGAAAACACAAATACAAGTAAACAAATTTACGGGCTGGTCAGATAGTAGTTTATTTAATAATCAGTTAGTTGTCAACAATTCTGATCTTAGCGTAGCTATAAAAACTGATTCTACGTTCGGCATTTTTGGTGAGGGTGGATATGTAGATCCACTATGTATATGTGTACTATGTATGGTATGTGATATGTGGCCTTGTGTGTTTTTTTGTCCATTCTATGTAAGTCTATCTATGTGCCATTTACTTGATATTTCATGTGTTTCTTTTTCTAAATCAAACTTCCAAAATTATTTATTCAATTAGAACCATAACTTGGGAGCACTTTCAATTTTAAAGAAAATTTTTTGCTAGAATGTTAAAAATTATTTACAGAACTGCCAACCGAGCGCGTATGTATGCTTGTAATTCAGGTTTCCTCAATACAGGCTTAGCCTAGTGAGGAAACCCATTTCGGATCAGGAGGTTTTTGCAGCTAAATGTTCTACGGTTCTTCTTGGCTGTAATTTAAAATGCTTTGAGAGCAAAACGTCCTCAATTTAAAATGGTTTTAGAAGCATAATGGCTTTCCCAATAGTTAGTCCTCTAGTCATATGTTTTTGAATCATTTTGACAATTACGGAAAACGACCAAGGAGCAAGAAGTCCCACTTAATTTCAGTTAGTATTTATTTTATGTTTGTTTATTTTTTTAACATTCATAAAATATGTATTAAATCTTTTTCACACAGGACAGGATAGGACAGGACAGGATTTACAGGTCTGGCATATGCCAGAAATCTCTGCCTCGTCTGCCTAAATCCACTTTTTAGAATACGTGTAATGTAAATCCTGTTTGCCTTAAAAAGTACCTACCTATGTAGGTACTCTCATGACGTTTACATAGCAAAAATTCTATAATAAGGAATTTGTGCATCATCATAAATAAATGCTCTCTAGTTTACGTCGTGAGATTTACACACCGCAATGCGTAGCGAAGCCTTAAGGTCGAGACCCCGATTTATCAATGCAGTCACCGATCGGCCCAAAGATCCCTTTATTTGCCGTTGTAAATAATAGAAGGGAAACTCTTATAGGTGTGAGTTTTAGAGTACCTAGTCCTAAATATTGAACACATACATATTCTTACATATATTATTCAAACATAATAATCATCATAGGAATTTTACGACAAAAGATAACTTAAGCTGCATCTTTCAACAGAAGAAGGAAAGAAAATAAATTTATTTACGCTGCATTGTGTATCTTAAGATAAAAAACACAAAATAAATAAATAATGGCGTATAACACAGCATCATGTAGGCCTTAACTAAGTAGAGCTTTTATTAAGGGAACCACATGACTGATAGACTACTTCAATTTTAATTTCAGTAAGGGCCTTTTCATTGTCGTGTGTGTTGCATGCATGCCGCCCGCAACCTATCCTAGTATACATGTTTTTATTGTCATGCGCCGCACATGCACGTGGCACACGAGCGGGTTGCGGGAGGCTCATGACATGCTTTCATGACAATAAAAAGACCCAAACACGCATAACAATGAAAATACCCTGAGGCCGCGGTCTCGAAGCCAGCGGGCAGATCGCACGTCACTAGAGCGCCGAAGTGTTGTTATAATGCAGACGCGCGAGCACCGCTAGACTGGAGCGCATCGCTCATACGCCACTCCCCGCACTGCTCCCTGCGCCTCTGCCTTCGAGACCACTTCCATATAAATCTGTGCATTGAAACGCGCCGTTCCTCGCACCGCCACCCCGCCGCCGCCCCGGGCCCGCTGACTTCGTGTCTGTAGCCTAAGAAGCACACAAAATACTCCTGTACTTGATTATGTTGAACTGTTGCACACATTTGAAAAGGTATTGACTATAAAGCGACTATACATTGACTAACAGCTGATGCGTAGAACACGTCAACTGGATGATGATGTTACCTAAAATCTTTTTATATCGCCCTGCAGATTACCAGCCAATCATAATACATTCTGACTTTCCGAACTCCGAACAAATAATGAAAAAAGTTTAGTCTCAAAGCACCGAATGGACGCATTTATAACGAAAGCAGTATATATTATGCTTGTCAACAATAATGATAACAAAAAACCGGCCAAGTGCGTACCGTACCGTTGTATGGGAGCCACACTAAAATGTTTATTTTATTAAGTTTTTAGTATTTGTTGTTATAGCGGCAACAGAAATAAATCTTTTTTGAAAATTTCAACTCTTTAGAAGTCAAAAGTTTGTGTTTGTGTGCGTTAGTATGTTTGTTCCCACTCAATACCGTAACGGCTGAACGGATTTGAATAGAACTTGGAATATACATGGTTTATGACCTGGACTGACACATAGGCATATTTTTTTATATAGGTACCACGCGAGCCATGAAAGCTAGGTGTTATATAATATGTTTAGAATTTGAGTTTGTACCGGTAAGCGGTTAAATGGTGCATCCCGTTTTTTGTGTAAATGCAGCCTCAGAAGTTATGAAATCATAATCAAGATAAATAAGAATCAATTACAGAGATACAGTTAATAGTTATTTGTTTCGATGATAGATGATGAAGCCTACTTTTACTGATTAATAAATTGTGGTTAGTATCTTTATTCCGCACCAAATTGTCTAAGGGACTTGGTCCAAACTTTGATTGGATTTATTAGATAGGAGATGAAAATACATGGCTTAATTTTGTGAATATTATCGGCCTGTAGCAGTCTATTATTAGACCTCTACGAATGAGCATCATTGCGTCCTATTCTAGCTTGAGATCCAGCTTCTACCAGCAGCTTTTAGCAGATCGTTACTCCACCTGGCGAGGGAATTCTCTTCTATGTCATCATGATCGGCTATGTCACATAGCCGATCATGATGATGAGAACAGTGCTTCCATATTCACTGTAATTACAGTAGATTTACTGTATTTTAGACTACTCTATTGCATACACTGTATTCTATCATTACAGTATAGATACATTAGAAAAGTCTAAAATACAGTAAATCTACTGTAACTACAGTGAATCTGGAAGCACTGGCTATGTCAGTCCACTGCCAGCAGCTGGCATACTGTCCAGACATAGACCTCCCCATATTGAGCGTTATTGCGTCATTCTCTTCAGCTCGACATCCAGCTTCTACCGCTTCTTCTTTACTTAAACCAAAAACAATTTTCAAGCTTTTGAACTTAACCGCCTTCAACAATTAGCAGGTTCTCAATTCGGTTATATTATTTATACATTTTAAGAAGATTACTAATCCTGATAATTTAAACTAGATCTCAAATTGCATCGACCAACCTTAAAAAAGGGTGAAAAGCGATCGTAACTTGGACTGACTAAGTTATGGTAAAGCGAAGGGGTAGAACCCTTTTGCCCTAATAACGTCAATATGGAGCAAAGTACGACATATTTGAGCAGCCTCTTTTGCAGTAAAATTTGCAAGAACTTTTTATTATTACCAAGAATATCAGAAAAGTTTTTTTAGGTATTTATCCCTCAATTATTGGAAACTGACAAAAGTAAGAAAATAATAATTCATGTCGAAACAATGGGTATAATAAACAAAAATCCCCACCGACGGGGCGAACTCAAAGGGAAATGTAATAAATCATAAAAACATTTTGAAAGAGTAGTGTATGTGTGTGTACATAATAGATAGTTTTTGTTCTGTGTTTCTGGTTTCTATTATTAGCATCCACTCGCAATCCTCGCGAGACTGCTCGCGATAACACTCCACCCACTCTCTGCGAGAAGGCACACGAGAAGTTTGCCAAGACTTCTCGCGAGAACATACACGTTTTAGTTCGAGACGCTATCTGTTATACACAACTTTATAGTGTAGCGGCGGCACAAAAGTGTTTTGTAGTTTTTCCAATCAATAAAGGTCATCAATACATCGACTCTACCATCTTGGTTAAAGAAGTGCGGGTAAGAATCGAATCTAATTGTTAGTTCTTTGCTCTGGCGACAACTTCGAGAGCAACTCTCGAGTCTTTTTATATTGCTCTGGGTGCTATCCTAGCTCATGTGTTGGCTTCTCAGAGGCGTTACGTTGTTCAATTTCTGGCTAGCTACGAAGGTGGATACTGGTCCGGAGAGTTTCGTCTCTAAGAGCTCGCGAGGTAGACCATGGGATGTTTTTGTTGGGCGGTTTTTAGTGGCGCGATGATGTTAAGGTGTACGCGGCGACTGGTTGCCGATCATACATCCGTCATGCTAACATTACCACTAAGTCCTTGACACTGCGCATTTGCACGTCGCGGGTGATGACGTATTTCCTAACATACCGCCCAGCGTTTGTGTATACTCGGAGGTAGTTTTTCCGTGAACCTTGAAAATATTTTTGTATCAATAATTATCTTCATAACGCTGGTTTTCAGTGTCACCGTGTAATGCGCAGCACACAGGCACAGCGTAGAGATATTTGTCATTTTACAGTTTTATTTTGTTGTATACATATGTAGAGTTTATTTTAATTGAGGGCAATATCCACATGGTAAAGCTTCTATAGTCTAGACAATCACAACTGTCACAACATGATGTCAGCCAACACAAACAACAATGTCACAAGCAATTTAAAGCATAATCAAAACTTGTTAACACGAGCCGTTGTGTATTTAACTTCACTCGCTGTCACGGATTTAATGAGTTATGACGTCACTCATTTACTCTGGTGTTGTATGCATACTAAGCTAACGAGTTAATTTGTTCAAACTCCCATATTTGTATTACAATTTTTACTAGGTCCTAGTCACATTAGTTATTATTGGAGAGATCGGTAGAACATTCTTTATTGCGCAATAAAAAACAAATTTAAAGACGAACTTAATGCTAAATAGCATTTCGCAACTCTTCAAAATAAATAAAATTTATACGTCTAGTAATCTCAATCAAAAAAATATTATAAAATACCTGACTGATTTAAAGGAAGAAAATTACAAAAAATTCATAGAAATTATAAAAATATACTGATTGTAAACTTACAATATAGTCTTTACGAGTTTTTTAAAAACCAGAATTTAAATATGTAGTTTTTTGACATTGTCCTTTTAGACATTTATTTTTTATTTTTTGATTATTTTACTTATTATTTAGGTATATTATTGTCATTTTGTTGTATGATTTTATTTTAATGGATCGACTGTAAATTGCAACAACCTAATCGGGTATAATTATGACACCTGCCACCTAAGTAGAAGATAAGTTTACATGTACATCATTATGGAAGCAAAAAATTATCTAAATCTGAATCTTTATCATCATCACCATTACCATCAGCCCTCCAATGCTAGACGGTTGCCGAGCCACGGTCACTGATCGAGAACCCGTTTACCCCAACGGGTATCGGTTCGTCGACAGATATATTATGGCATATGGACAGCCTACTTCCACTTCAGCTTGCGGATTAGATCCTTCCAGAATATCAGAGCATGCTGGCTCGTTCGTTCTATATATACTAATAGTTAATACAACTACGAGTACTGTGCATGTCCAGCGATCTGATTATGGGCATAGCCCTCTTATTATAGGAAGGCATATGTCCAGCAGTGGACTGATGACGGATATAGATTTTCTGTCCTTTCAAAATATGAACTATCACAAAAATATTTCCCAACAACATGTTTGCTAGACAATTAGAACACCCATTCAATAATTTATTAGGACCCAAAACATCCCCAAAGTTGAAACAATGAAGGGAAGGTGAAGCGGTACCAAAATTATGAGGTTAGTTGTTATTTGTAAATTGTTTCCGATTTTGTGCACAAAATTTGCCCCAACTTTGAAATCTGAACTGAACAGAGATTAATGTACAGAGTTTGAGGAGACTCACTCTCTTTCTGATATTGGGTAAGGTAAGGGCTTCAGCGTTTTGAATTGTGAGAGATACTTTTTTGTGAACTGAATTGGATACTTTAACATAATGAAGGCGAAACATTGTCGAATTTCTGTTATTGTCTTTTTTCAAGCTAATTACAGGGTAAAGTGTTTCTTTTTATTTCATGAAAGAGAAATTAGAAGGTTGCATAGTTTCTTATTTGCTTTATATTTCACTGAGTTGCTTATGACTCTTTGGACGGTGCAAACGTATGCATCTTGTTGAACTCGTCAGAGAAGGTTAGTGGATTTTTAATGCAATCTTATGTTTGGACATTAATCCACATGATCAAAATCAATACCTACATCACTATAACTTTCAAGACATATAAAACAAAGTCCCCCGCTACGTCTGTTCGCGAAAAGCTCAAAAACTACTGAACGAATTTCATGTGGTTTTCACCAATAGACAGAGTGATTACTGAGGAAGGTTTCGGTATACTTCATTTGTGAAGCTTTTGTGTAAATTATTCATTTAGTTTATGTCAAGCCACCTAGGAGCTTTCATTGAAAAAGCTGCTTGTTTCTTTAAAGACATAACAAAACAAATTTACGACGAAATAACAAGTAGGCATAAATTATGCTCTACCCGTGTACTACCCGTGTGAAGCCGGGTCGGGAGACTTCCCTAGAAGTCAAGATAAAATACATAGATAGAGATAAGTAGTCTCAGGATTGGTTAATCAGGCGGTCGCGTGGTCTACGTATGTAACCCATACATGCAACTATGTAGTTGTGCTATTCTTACAGTTTAAAGTGGGTTGTATAGAATATTTGTATTTAAATACACCTGCTGTGTAAAAACGGCTCAACTGGGACTACTCTAACCATGTTTTAAAGTGGCGTGAAATTTTAGTTTAGGACATATTTGACCGTATATATGCCCTTTTTGCAAAAAACAATGGCAAGAAACCTTTCGTGGACACTTGTGTTATGTTTAAGTCTGATATATGAAATAAAGTAAACTGATTTATACGGATAAAATATAATTATTTTTGGTAAAATTATAATATATTACTTCAAAATAGTGTGACAAAAATGTCATTAATAGCAAAAACGGGCGTTTTTGAATCTAAAGAGGCCAAGTTATTCAGTTTTTTTCCTCTCCTGTAAAATTTGGAAAAGTGCTCATGTGCAATTTCTGGATTTAGTGATTCAAATATTAAATATTTAGCTAGATTATAAGTCAGGTGGTTCCCATAGTACCTCACTGCTTAGTTTGGAGCTAGATAACGTTGTGTGTCCAGCATTATTTTTTATTTATAATATTAATGGTAGTGATTCTGAAAAATTTTCACAAAGGTTATCGTTAAACTTAAAGGAGCTGTCTGTTTCTTGTAGAAAGAGATAATACGAGACGAAATGACTTTTAGCTAGTTATAACTAGTTTTAACAATAAATAGAATCCACCACAATGGTTCAATTATTTGGAACCTATATTTACTTCAAAATTACAACTATTTAAGAAACTTACAGGCTTTAAATTATTGAAATTAAAAACAAACATAACATGTTATTACTTTGATTACGAGAAATGTAAACTGTGTCTGGCATAAAGGTGACTTTGACCTTAAATTGAACACCAAGTTAACCTTATTTTAGCTGAACAAGGTGACACTCCAATAATTGAAATACATTATCTTAACTCCTTATTTCAAACTAGCCGACCCAGTGAATTTCTTACTTACCTGAAATGGGTTTGATGGTAGCTATTCCTTAAAAAAATTACCAACTTCGATTATTTAAATTTTTTAGCTGTTCTTATGGGTTTCCCTTGAACCACCGCAGAATCAAGACGAACATAAAATCACAACATAATCATTCAAAGTGGTAGATTCATTTTCGAGTTTTAGCGTGAATAATGAAAGATAATTTTCATATATAAATACGAATGGACAGCTAAGACGCAAAAGTTTGGGACTTCAATTCCCGCAGCGGAACAAAAGCATGATCTAAAGAATTTATTTTGGGTTTGTCGTTGGAGTATTATATTTACACATACATCCATAAGTACCTACCTAACCTTAATTGCAGTTTTATGTAGAAAAAATAAACTAGGTATGTAACTAAAATGTCATAAAATAAGTATAAAAAAGTACTTTCTATGCGTGTGGACAATGTTATATAACAACTAGCTTCTGTCCGTGGCTTCACTCGCGTGAAACCGGGATAAAAAATCGGGTAACCTTTGTGTTAATCCAGGTATATAACTATGTATATTACAAGTTTCATCTAAATCCGTTCAGCCGTAATGGTGTCAAGCGACCACAAACATATACACACAAACATTTGCATATATAATATTAGTGTGATTACTGTGATACCTAAGTTGACGAGTTATAATACAAAATTTTATAGCATGTCTGTACTCACTTTTACATAACGTGTTTTTAACAAAAATAATCTTTCAACTTAAACCACACAGTGCTAAAATTTAACCGAGTTGTTCCGCTGTGGGCGCGGCCAAAACCACCACAGAATATAAACTGTTCATTAATAGCAGGGTTAATTAGCAGAATGTTTGTAACCTTGCAAAAATAGTAGGAAGCGAAACTTTGCTATTTTTAACATGCAAACGTGACATCTAAATAGTTGAACAAGCAGCAGAGTTTGCAAATCAGCATCCAAAACTATTTAAAAAAAATCACGAATTCTGGTCCAGAACTTTAAGAGATATATCAAATAACGGGTTGCATAATCAAAAGTATACATTTAAAATGACCCAAAATCAGGCATATTATATGACAATTAAAATCTATAAACAGTCAGTAGCTTCAGTAGCAGTAGCTTGAAGATCTGAAATCACTGTCTGGTAACTTATTTACCGTAAAGTTAAAGAAGTGGCTAGGATATCTAGCTATTACTCATTTAATCAATTTTTGGACTACAGGGGCATAGCTTTTTAATCATATTTTCATTTTTATTACGTAAATTTTGACATTTCATATTATTATCACTATTTGAAATATTTTTGACATGGTTCTTTTGAATTTTATTAATGTTAAATAAATATAAATAATTTACTGTTAAATAATTAAAAATTTAGGAATAATTATTATTACCTAAATATTGATCATTTGCATGCCTCTAGGGTCGAACATACTTGAATCATAACTCCTGAGTAATTAAGACCTGCTATGTACATAATGTTCTGGCAAATAACATTATCTTATCTTATCTTGAAAACGAAAAAAAATTGTATTCTTGTAAAGTTACGCTATAATTTAACTCAAAAACTTGTGAGGCAGCAATACTGACAAGGAGCAAAGGAAGGCCTATACTCAGCAGTGGGTGAAGTTGGGACAGAATTTTGACAGAACGACGTCTATCGAGTAAGCTAGTAATTTTATAAAAATCATTAGGTACTAAAAGTAAGTGTTGAAATGTGTTGCAAAGATTTCTAATACAGGCCCTAACGAAACTATAACAATCATCCGGCTCGAAGGACCAAGGAAGACGAGGCCACAAATAGAGATGAAGACTGGGTAAAAAACTAATAATTCTAATTAGTCCGTCAGATAGATCAACAAAAAATATTGGACACGTATTTTTTAATTTAACAAGTCAATAGAAATTGACGGAGATAAAGAGAAAGTTCATCAAAGTTCGGGACATTCACAACATGCCATATTACGTCGATAGTGCGATCTGCGGGGTGATTGACTAACTTTATTGCAAACAGAAATGATTGACACCGATCCTGTTTTTTACAAACTTTGACATTTCATCTGTCGAAATTCAATGAACGTCAATTGACAAACTGTCACAGTTTGTAAGAACAAAACCGGTTTCAATCATTTCTGTTTGCAACAGAGTTAGCCGATCACCCTGCAGATCTAGATGCGAACAAATTTTATTGCTGCCATCTAGTGGATGACGCCTCAGACTATATTTTTATAAGAACCTAAACAACATCGTTTAAAATTCTCACATAATCAGCACACAGCCTTAGCTTCCCAAGCGGAAATATTAAAACGAGAGGCATAACTCTGCTTATTTAAGCTGAAATGAAGCCAACGGCCCGTGAGATGATAATCTCTGCCATCCCCCAAACGCGATTACCGTAATGGCACGGCAATGATTAGGGGAAACGATTCGGCACGACTTCACTCGAATAGCCTTCGTCGTGGGATTTGCTTATATTCGGAGTTCCGTCGATTTTTGGGTGCTCAATTCTATTTGAATGGGTATTGAGTGTTAATGCTTTAGAATGAGAAGGAATTATTACATTATAATATAGGTACTATTATTGCTAATGTTCTTAGATTTTATTAATATAATCCGTTCGCCGTTTATCTATATCCACACTATTTACACTTCTTAGTGTAGAAGCACTAATATTATAAAGAGGAAAAATTTGTATTTTTGTGTGTGTGTATGTTTGTAATGAATAATCTCATAAACTACTGTGCTAATTTCTAAAATTCTTTCACCATTAGAAAGCTACATTCACCCTGAGTATTAGAGGTTATATTTATTGCCAGAAAAGATTAGGGATCCTTACTAAAACTTAAGTAACGTAACCCAAGGCGTAAAAAAATTGACGGGCCGCTAGTAAATAATATTATGAAAGTATAGCCCCGTTGTATTTAATAGAAACTTGAAAGTGTAGGTGACGATATAGAAACGTAGCAAGTTTATGAAACCCAACTTTTAGTAGGCATTTTAACTGCTAATTACTGCTAACTAAATAGGTAGATAAAAAAATGTAAAGCATTTATTATGTAACCATTCTCATCCCAAACGTCACATTAGGTACCTACCTAATCAAATCACCGCCAAAGCTAAATATTATACGTGCAAGCTGCCCGCGTGCAACTTCGTTTGCGTTCATTTTTCTTTACGTTTTCTCCTTCCTTCAATTTAGAGAATGTCAAATAAAGTTATAGTTTCTTTTGTCTTTGGAACCCAAGCCAGCCCAAAGGGCCCGTGGTGCACCCTGCTATCAAAAACACATGACTCTGGTAGCCGGCTGATTTTAGCATAGCGCAGCGGAACATAGGCACAGCTGAATTCCTTGACTACCAACAGGCACCAGCTTTGTCTGTGGGAGAAGTTGTGTTCTGCAGCGGTTGGGGAACCCGCATGCCTGGCTTGGGAATTATGGGCCTTCTTATCTAAGTCGTATGCAGTAGACTGTTAAAGGCTGGTGTTGTTGTTGTTGTTGTACATTATAACAAAAACATAAATTTCCCTTGTAAAAGTAATGTAGTTAGCAGAATCGGGCAGAATCAAAAGTGACATACAAAAATTATCCAGCTGCAACAACGAGCAAAGAGTTAGTGTGGTAAGGACGTCCGCCATATGAATGTATGAATGGAACGCAAATGATTAATTATTGTTTATAACTCTGCTTTAAGATACGGTACTGGAATAAAATGTGGTAAGTTGGATGGTAAGCTATTGGATTTTACAACATTCACCAAAATCCGTTCAGTATTTTTTGCGCCAATTGGTAACAAACATCTAGACAAAAAAAGTCTTCCGATCCAAACATATTTTTAAGTTTTCGTATTTTTTTGCTTTATTGAATACAGTTTTGCTAAAAAAAAACATAAGACAGATTTTTTTGCTCTAACTCTTTTATTATATTTACAGATGTATAGATTATCATTTTACTCAACTTAATTATACCTATATTGAATTTAAAGTTTTTTATATACCTACCTTATATATTGTACTAAACATTACATAGTTAAAAATACAATACTCCTCACTGACCATATAGAAGAGGGGACTTTTTTAACACAGATTATTGTAACTTAAAAGAAGAGATTGCAACCCTACATAAGTTCACCTCGTATCTGAATAAAAAGCTTTTTGATTTTGATTTTTTTTCCACTACTGGGCAAAGCTTCTTCCATAAACTACCAAACATCGGAGATGTTTTCCCTCTTTTAAAGCATCCTCGGCCGACCCCGACGCTGCTGTCCTTCAGGTATCCAAGCTGTGTTTATCGCCAACGTATTGGAAGGCATCCGGCTGACGTGTTTCGCCCAATCCCACTCAAGCCAATAATTGTTTTTAATGTACTTTAATAGCTATTCCAAATTAATAAATAATAATTAAAAAATAATTATTTTGGAAATAAATTTAAATATCCAAAAAAGTTAAATAGCGGTTTGACAAAAAAATAACATTAACAGCCTGCGCACATTGGATGACAAACGTCAGCGATTAGACGCTACGACAAGCAGCGGGGGACAATTTTCATACATTTTGTTCAAAGCTCCGCACACACGGCGACAATCGCGACAGCAAGATATGACAGACGCTCGCGACTAAGCGCGACGACAAAGCGTCGTGTTTGCGAGGTCTGTAAAAGAAGGTACTAATTCAATCAGAAAGATACCTGTGAAGAACCAAACTAATCGGAAAGTTTGTATCTTGGCCTTCGAAAAAATAAAATAGTACAGTTATTTACTTCGGTTAACAATAAAAGCAAGTTTCCTCTTGTAAGTTTTATTTGATCAATAAATAAATGAGGTGTGAAAGTGATACCAATAAAACGCTTGTAAGGATAACAGGAAAGGGATTTCCGGTGATATACACGTGCCAAAAGGGCTTACACAAGCTTACCTACTTGTTTATTTGCTAAACCTTCGGTATAAAACAAAACCATAATAAATACCATACCTGCCCTTAATATAATTTTCAGTTTTCATTGTCCCACTGCAAGGCAAACGCCTCCTTATCATCCATCCATTTTTCGATCCAGGGCTGTGGTGATCCAACCTTTAATAAAAGAGTTCAGGTGAAATTGCTGCTTAGGAAAAAAACATAAAAACTTAAATTGCCGATCTCACTCAACAACAATACCAGCCTGTATCAGCTTTCTGAGCATAGGCCTAGCAATAACTTCATCATCATTATCATCATCGGCCTAGCTGTCTACTGCTGGACATAGGCCTCCCCTAATAAGCGCCATTGCGCTGAGCTGGACGCATCCAGCTTCTACCAGCAGCCTTTCGCAAATCTCCACTCCACCTAGCCGGAAGGAGCCCTACACAACGTTTGCGGATTCGCAGTCTCCACTCAAGAACTCGTTTATCCTAATGATTATCGGTTCTTCGGCAGATATGGCCAGCCCACTGCCACTTCAGCCTGCTAATTCTCTGAGCTATGTCGACAACTTTAGTTAGATGTCGGATAAACTCGTTACGGATTTTATCCTTCAGAGAAACCTCGAGCATAGCTCGTTCCATAGCTCACTCAGAGACTTTAAACTGGTGGACGATCCGTACTGTAAGTGTCCACGCTTCGGCTCCGTATTTCATGACGGGTAGGACGCACTGATTAAAAACTTTCGGGTTCAAACATTGCCGTATGAGTGAAGAGAAAACTCGACGTATTTCTGTGTAGCCCAGCCCAGCTGAATCCTTCTCTTGCCCTCCATAAAAATAACACAAAATAAATAAATAATGGAAAACTCGGATGGAAAATATTTTTAGCACAGCGGGAACCGAACCCACCTCTTGCGATTCAGTCTGTTCAACCACTGACCAAGAGGCGATTAGGCTTAGCCAAACAGTGAACAGCGACGTAATGGAGACACGCAACATACTAATTACTTCAATATACGTTCAATAAATGATTTATCATTCAATTTTGAGCGCTATTACGATGGTGTAGACTATTTTTTCAATAATGGTGTTTGTTTAATCATAAGGTAATTACAGTGTTATCGTTACTATAATTAAAATCAATGCATTAGGTTGATTAAAATCACAATCATAATCACACTAATATTATAAATGCGGAAGTTTGTTTGTTTTAGATTGTGTTTCATCATTATTATCAAGCCAATGCAGTCACCTACATGTCAGATTGCATAATGCGCCTCTGAACAGCATTGCTGAAGTGTATAGTGCCGTTAAAATAAGGTTAAAATTATTTCAAGTCCTATCTTAATCCGTTCAGCTGTTACAGAGTTGAGTGGGAGTAAAGATAATCGTCAAGACGGGACTCAAGCGCTCATTAGGGGAGGCCTATGTCCAGCAGTGGACTGCTATAGGCTGCAGACGATGATGATGATGATAAATACCTAAAATAATAGCGAGTCTAAACGGAATGCTCTTCCGGCGTCAGTGTTTCTTGATTACTACAACTTTAGGGGCCTTCAAGCGAAAAGCAAACAGGTTCATTCTAGGCAATATCATCACTTACCATCAGGTGAGATGGCGGTCAAACGTAAGCCTTTAAACTGTAAAAAGTATTTTTTCATACAAGACCTCTACTGAACACACATAACATAACACAATAAAAGTCAGTAAAAAAGTACATAAAACATTGTAGGATGCGTGCTATAGCAGCAAAGTGACATCGAATCTGCATAAAATCTACTGTTTTAGCAGACACTAATATTCTGCTGAAGCCATTCGCCAAATAGTGGTACAAAACTTTTGTATTGAATCAATCTCCCAGCTCTCATTGGCTGCATATTCAACTGTCATTGCTAATTAGGTATAATTTAACTTCGTACCTACATTATTAAGATCCATATTCATATTCTTTACTGCATTAATTATGTTAGTTAAAATTTCAGGTGTTATAAAATTTGAGTTAATACATAATTTTAGCGTAGCAACGATCAGAGTGAAGGTGGACGGTATACGTTTAAAAAAAGTAGACGTTTATATTCAGAAAATGTTATATAAGCTGCAAAATAAAACTCAATTATTCTCTAAAATCAATAGCTTGTTCATATTGAAAAAAAACGGGAATTTTCACGTACCGTTGCATCGTTTTCGGTATCCGTTACATCATCATACATAATTCACGTTAGTTTCATCAATAGTTTGTGTGGGAAAAAAATCATTCAAACTGTAATAACACTTATTAATAATAATTATGAATTCTTTTAATGAAGAAAATATCGAAAAGATCGACAGCTAACTGATACTGTCTGTAGGAGACGGCGAAAGATCAGCGCACTGCGTACTTGTAGGTTGTACGAGGCGCACAATGCTGAGCCGTATCCTAGTTCTTAGTTTCAACAAAGGCGTACCGAACCGTTGTTTATTTTGTCATCTTTTAATCTTTGATTTTTAATTGTATATGTTAAAGATATAAATAAAAATATTTTCTGCTTCTTATTTTCTTCCAAGCTACACGTAATAAAATCAACACGTGACAGAAGCAATCAATTAAAACACCGTAGTTATACAACCGGGAAACGTAGACGGTGATCTCGACAAAGACAAATTAAAGTTGGCAAGAAGACGTTACACTAATGGTGCTGGGGTTGGCATCTTTAGCGTTTGGCCGGATTTTTTGAAGATATTCTAAATAATAAAAGATATAACAAATAGTTTTTTTAAGTTGATTTCTAATGGTTACCTTAGAAATTCACGGTTAGTACCCATGTATTTTGCTTTTAAATATTCTTTTTGGAAAATGTTTATAATATATGGTTTACAAAATTCAAAAACACCTCCCGCTAAAATACCAAAAAAATCCAATGTATTAGACAGACACACAGTCGGACATCAAAATGATCCTACAGAATTTGCTTTTTCCTTTTGACGAAACTTTAAAAATAACTAAAATAGTTTTTGTAATTAAGTACTAGCCAAAAATTTCCGACTTTTATACGGACCATGAAAAAACCTGACCGGACCTCAACTCTAAGTGGGAGTGGTTGCTTAAATTGAGTTTGCTAGTTTAAGTGGTCAAAGACGTAGGAAGTGACAATGCCTCTCTGTAATTAGGTTAAGAGCATTTGTGGTGTGGCTCGTTTTTTTAATTAATGCTTCAGAAGAAAGAGTTGGAAGGGCATGTCTACTTAGGGAAACAATTTCTTACAGAGAAAAGGGGATTTAAAACTCAAGATGCAGCATGACTTCTACGAAGTACACGAAAATATACATCTTCTTCTTAGTCGAACACTCTTGTTAGAGTGGTCGTGGCTATGGAGGTCGAGTTCGGATGGCGGCTCTTGCAATTTGCCTCCATTGAGTTCTATTAGTAGCTTGACGGGAACATTCAGTCATAGAGGTTTGTGTGATAGATTTCATTAGGTCTGACCATCGAGTGGGAGAGCGGTCTCGTGATCTCTTGCTCTCCATCTTGCCTTGCACTACGAGATCCTTAGCAGCCGTCTCCAGCACCACATTTCCTATGTGTCGATCTTCCTTTTAGTCTCAATTTCCATATCTTAGCCCCATAGGAAGATTGGAAAGACCAAACTTCTCATCAATTGAACCCTTAAATTTGTAAGTCAGTGGACTTTGACAGACGAAACGAAGAAACCTCTTGCAAACAGTGTTTGCGTGGGGTCGGCTAGTATTTAAATAAAATCTGAATGGAATTGCATGCAAAGAAAATCTCAATAGATTCCCCTATAAAGCCTACACATCACTCTGTTACTGCCTTAAACCTCGAGTCTGCCTATCCGAACTGAAAGCGCCACTGTATCGTAAAAAATCTCAGTTACCTACAGTAAAATATAATGACTAACAGTATGTAACATCATATAGCTCGTTATTCTGGGCAACTCTTTATCCCATCCTGTTTCTGGTTTTAAGGAGTTGCAGCGATTCCCTCGATGACAAAAGAGAAATTGTTGATCTGAGGAAATTAGTTTGTCATTAATATATCTAGCCTTTTTTGTTAGCTTTTTAGGAATGTTTAGCAGAATAATTCGATTTAGAAGCTTAGGTTAAGTAAAAATTATAAATACTCGCAACAAACATAATCGTATTGCATTTTAGTTTCAGATTCGATTCAGTTTATGCATATTAAGAAATTAAAACTAAATATTTTTAAAGTACCTGAAGATGGAATAAGCACATGGCCTACCTGTTTTTGAGTGGTAACCATTACTATTACAAAGCATTGCATCATAAGTAATCTTGTTTGGAACGTGCTCTAGGATGCAACGCCTAGCGTCCATGAATTTGAGCATGGAGGTAGATAAGTCTCTTGTGTCTGTAATTTCACCGGCACCAACACCCTTCAAACGAAAACATAGCAATGCTGTTTTACAGCAAAAATAGACATGGTGGTAGTAATTCCCCGGACGAGCCTTTCACAAAAATCTCTAAGTACTACAAAAACTAAATTATTCTCAAAAGTTTTGAAAATACAGTACGTTTACTGTATGCTATTTATCTTTTTTGCGTTCATAGTAAGCCCTAAAAAGCGTGGTCCTTTCCGTATCAGTGAGAACGAATTGTCAATAAACCTGACTTTACGATCCTTGTATGGCCTTTTGTTAAGGAGCCAATAGATTCACAGTTTCCATGTTGTTCCCGTTTTTGTTTCTATATAATACAAATGCGTTACGAATTGGTGTATATTAAAAAAAGTTGATGATTCTAAGTGTTACTTTGAGGTTCTAATTGATTAAAAAATAACAACGTGGGCTTTTCACATTAAACTTCAAGTTTCAAGTTGAAGTTTAATTTGAAATTTGAAGGAAATAGTCCACGTAGAGTTTTATGAGAAGGCCTCGTCCTGGGAAGTACAACCACCATGCCTATTCTGCCGTGAAACAGCATTGCTGATTCAAAGGGTGCGGGTGCCGTTGACATTACTGGCAGTTTAGGTTTAATAGCTGTAAAAAAAAACTGTAGAGCTTTTTGTGAAGGGCTCACCCAAAGAAGTACTAAGATGCCTATTTCTGCTGTGAAGTAGCGTTATTGTGTTTCGGTTTGAAGGATATGGGTGCACTGCACAGTGGTAGATAGTTGTATAGAAAACTCTTTAATGCTCTCAAGCCAACTTAAACAAAACAAAATGATGACGATAATAATGAAAGAACAATGGGCTTAGTCTTATCACTTAGAGCGATCTCTTTCTGACAGCCTTTAGTTGGGCTTGAACTTTGTGTTACTACTTTTATTTTACTAATAAAGAGCCGTTGTACGCCCATAATTGTATAATTTAATTTGCCTAAGTTGACTGTACCACCGAACTAAGCGCACCGGCAACTCAAGGGGCTTTAAATAATAAATAAAAATATAATATTTGTAGAACATACAAACATTTGTCACTATGCGAGAATCGAACCCGCAACCTTCTGCGTCTATGGCGGGCCACAGAGGTCGTCATATTTTATATAAAAACTCTGTGTAAGCTATTACAATTGCCTGAGTGGTCAATTTTACTGACAAACGGTGTGTATAGGCTCTTTTATATAGAAGCATAGTTTTTGTGACACCATGCTAAACATATTTTGAGAATAAGCCGACTGATTAATTATTTATCAGGATTTTGTATATAAGATCGTCCCCAGTAAACAATACTTATTCCTTTCGATTAAATGCATTATTTACTTTATGGTAATATCTAATGTAAATGAAATGATAATTATAACATTAATTTTATATTTTACATTCCCAACAATATATAAATTATATTAAACAAAAAACACGGGATTTTTTTAAAATTAGTTAAAGGGTTAGTTAAATAGTATATTTTCACAAAATCAATTATAGGTACATGAGGAAATTAGGTAAATAATGATATTATTATATATCTAAATATTTGTGACAAAAAGTACCTATTACTAATAAATAAAAATAATTGTTGATACATGAATCCAGTGTGAGATGATAGCGGAATTATGTATTTTCTGAAGATTTTTCTAAAGATAATAGGTATTTTGACTACCTACCTACCTACTATCTATTCTGATGATGCATCCTATCTCCTTGCTCACAAATGAGTTCTCGCAGCAGTGTGTAACTTGATACCCGTCCCTATACATAATTTACTAAAAACAGATATTGCAATAAACGCATGCGGTTAGATCGCCGATAATAACGCAGCTGTGTGGGGGAGGCTTCAATCCGCAGCCTCCAAGGAGGTTAGGAGTTCGAATTTCGAATTAGTAAATTATTGGTAGTAGAGGTAGAGTAGGTAAGCGTGTTTTTTATGGTACCGAGGTCGTTGGAACTCTGCTCAAGTCTTCGTAACAATTTTGAGGGAAATTGAAAATGGCTTCTCACAGAATCTAGATGATTCAACCTTGGAATTATCTTGGTTTTGTTACTATTGGTACTAAATTCCGTATGTAGTATGTAGGTATGTATGAATGATTTACCTGCCTACTTATGAAGCGTTAGCAAGCAACAACTAACAGCAGGGCAGAAATAAGGCAGGACAGTACGAAGCATGAATATCGCCTGTATCGTAGATATCAGGATCTATGAGTACTTATACCACCGTATAATTTGTCTGAACTCGGAGAAAGTGCAAACATTTGTCGCGCAGGGAGAATCATATCAGCACTTCTTCATTTTCAGCTAGGTTTTAGTCCATTGTGCCACAGAGGTCGTCAATAACAAAGGCTAGGCAGTAGCATATTTTAAGCTACAATTAGGTAACTAGGTAGGTAGCAGGTGTACATTATCTATATAATTAAAACAACAACTACATATCGTTTATGTAAATAAAAATTGTTGATCCATTGTGGAACAACAGCAGAATTATGAAGTATTTCTGAAGAATAAAGGAGGAGGTTGTTCGTATTTCAAATAAGTAATACTTTTTGGTATTATAACTATAGTGTGAAACTTATTTTACATTTGGAACAATGGCTAAAAAAACAAATTACATAGAATTTGTGAAGCTCTGAGATAAAAATAAAAATCAATCAGTATTTTTATACCATTTCAGTTTAGCCTAAAATTACTTCTTTTAGTCGCCATATTGTATTTTTGAAACTTCATAATGATCTACATGTCAATTAAATGATTCAGTCAAATCAAATAACACTTAATTTCAATCAAGGAGTTTTTAATACCATTTTAGTTCATCGAAAATTGAAAATGGCTTCTTACAGTCGCTGTTTTAGATTTTTTTTACATTTAATATAACCTATGTCACTCTCGTGATTTAGACAAATCCAAGGACATCTCATTTGTTAAAATCCGTTCAGCCGTTTGGGCTACAGCGACGGACAAATAATATTACAAACATACATACACCCTAAAAACTTAACCCGACCGTAGAAGACTTCATACGGGTAAAAATTACAATTTTATCACATGAAATACGAAGCTAAGTGTTTTCAATAAAATATTCTTAAAGCTTCTATTATACTCAAAAAATGTGTTTGACCTTGCGCAAAATACCTTTGTATTTCCTATACAAATATTATAGGCTAGCTACCCGAATGGCGCACTCTTCCGCTAAAAATGACTTCTTTTGTCGCCGCAACAAAACATGATTTATGAAGGCTTTGACCTGATAATATTCACGATAAGTGTACGAAACTTCTTTGAATACTATCGACACCAAAAATCTATGAAGTTATTATACGGAACACTTTACCTTTCTAAAGATCTTCAAAATATTACTAACGCTGACTTTTTCTGTCAATAAATTTAAAAAACTTATATTTATTATCATGTTAAACAGCTTGGGTTAAATCTGTCTCCGAACCTTCTAAAAACAATGTAGTCATCATCATCATCATCATCATCATTATAAACAGATTTTGACCCATGGCTGGGCATAGGCCTTCTGTTGACGATGCCACTCGCCTCGATCCTGCGCTAGTCTGAACCAAGTGCCGTCCACGATCTTTCTCATACCGTCGGCTCATCTCGCTGGAAGCGCTCGTGGCGTGGTTTACGTCGTGTTCTTGGTTAAGCAACACTCCACCCGGTCATTACTTGGATGGCTGACCGTTTAGTGACATTTAGATTTGAGCGCTTCCGTGCTACGGAAGGCACGTTAAGATGTTGGTCCCGGCTTTTCAGTCGTCCAGCCATGGCGGAGGCCTTTGGCCGGCCTTAAAACTCCGACACCAGAGTTGTTCACTAGCTCAGACGAAATAGAGGATCTCGCTGGAGGATGTCTCCTTTTCCCGTAACTACACCCGGCCGCCACTTGATCAGCAATGTATTGCTGACCGAGACCAAGAATATATATAAGAAGTCAAAAAAATATAAACCGAGTAGAATTTCTTACCAACTCTTCTCTCCTTTTTTTGTTACAATTTGGTGTAAATAAAAAATATACACATGATAAAGTTTCATAATGTTATTTCATCATCATTATCATCGGGCTATAGCATTCCATTGCTGAACATAGGCCTCCCCTACTGAGCACCATTGCGCCCTGTCTTCAGCTCGACGCATCTAGCTTCTACCAGCAGCCTTTCGCAGATCGTCATTCCACCGGGCCGGATGGCGTCCATTTTATTTGTATTTGATTATTTCACAAAAAGAAAATCTTATGCTTTTCCATCTATTCTAGATTATGTCAATTGGTAACTATTACTGAAGTGCCTAGGACATGGTTAGCTGGAGTAGTTATACCACCTTGTGGCACATAAAACATCATCTGAGGTCATTTTTTTTTTTCATCTTATTTATTTGCATGAATATATGTACAAAAGTTCTTATATCCTAGTATGTCCATTTATATTCTACCTCGATTAGGCGTGAAAATTTTGAATCCAATTAATAAAAATCTAATATAATTACAGAATGTCAATTGATAAAAATAATTACATAAGGAGAAAAAATAAAAATTTATAATTTGAATTGAGTCAAAAATAATAATAATTCTAATAACAGACCTTCTTTTATAAGACGACGTTATTTTTTAATTGAGTCAAAAATAATAATAATTCTAATAACAGACCTTCTTTTATAAGACGACCTTCTTTTAAATATTCATTAATGTCATAAAAACAATGCTCGAACAACCTTCACTTTTCTTTTAAATAAATTTTAACTTAGTTCCTTAAAATCATTTGGTAAGTTGTTGTAATTGATTGTAATGGCGTGATGGTAAATGTTCCGCTTAACAATTTGTACATTACACTTCGGTATTAGCCACAGTAGAAGAAAGAACAAAAAGAAGAAGAACAACAGTAAAGACGTGGTCAGACGTTTGATAAATAATACTTATACATATTCTTTATAAAATCCTTCGTAAGAAATGTTGACAATTAAATAGAGAGGAGACGATGATGATGCTTTTGGTCTTGCAGACTGGACAGGCAAGCCTATACAATTGTATTTTTTTAAATAAATTATATTACTTATGATATGGACTGAATAATATGAAATAAGTAGGCAAGCATACCTACGCATATTTTGTGTGTTAAAAACTATCAGTTGAGATGAAATTCATTCGGTTATGAAAAGAGTGAAGGTGATGAAAGAAAATGGTTTAAAATTAATACAATTAAAAATAGCTATGAACACTTCGATAGGCAAGATATCATATGCATGTTTATTAATAAATTATATTTGATAAAAATATGTCTCATCCAGTTATCTGATGGACGATCTTCCACGAATTCTCTACTATTGCAAAGACGTCCATGGATCCCAATCCATCGGTCCCAACCACTAACCATTAAATAGCTTATCTGCTATGTAATTGTTACATAAAACTGTCTGGTTTAATGTAGCTTTTAGTTTTTTGATTGAGCTTTGTTATGTATTAATGACTGTACAAAACAGATTATACCATCCGCACTTACCAACGCGCGTCGGAGCGCATTTTAAAGCCTGCTAGAGGAAATTGAAACATCCACAAAGCCGTTTCTTATTGGAACGTAGCTTTGACGCCGACTGGCTGCGTTCGAGCTCCGCGACGCACTCGCGTACGGTGGGCATGTCGGTTGAGGATCACAGAACACAGATTCTGACACCGACGATGCTGTTGCCTATAGACGCGGTGATCAGGGAATTTGATTTGGCCGTTATTAAAGATGCACTTTGCCGCAAACAGCCGGCCGCCAGAGCCAGGTTTTGTACACCACGGGTATAGGTTGGCTTGGGGTCTAAAGATGGAAATGTCTGCAAGCTATTACATAATAAACGTCACCCTCCTTCACAGTCAGGTAAAAACAAGTTCATCGTGCCATTATAACACCTGAAGGTCAATAAAATCCATTATTATGCCACAGGGAGTGATTTTCGCTCCAAAATTACTTCAATTACCAGGCTTTAGTTACTAATGTTAGTGAAATTACAAGATTGAAATGGATATTGGCAAGTTAGGGTGCGCACATCGCACGCAAAAGGGTTTTTGTGGTTCCGCAGAAATCGTGATCAATCAATCAAACACCAGTGTGAATCTGACTTACACACGAATGGTTATTTATCCCTGAAAATTCGTTCAAATGGTTTATTTTTACAATATTCGTTTGGTTTTAGACTATAACAAAAAATAAAATAAAAAATCTCACCCTTTTTTACTTTGGACCATGAATGCCGCCCGCGCGTGATTAGCATTCTGTATGACGTCATATCGGCACGTATCGACTCCGAGAAATGACATTGGCAATGTCTTCCGTCTAATACGGGTTCACTCACACCAAGGAGTTTGAAGTACTATAACTATTCCATGGTTGACATACTTGAAAAACTTCTTATAAAAGACAAAAAAAAAACAAAATCCGTTCGATGCGAAATGCTTACCGTGCGGAGATATGGAGCCGAACCGTTACAAATAATTACATTATTATATATAAATATGTAAAATACAAAAAATAAAAAGCATACCTATTTCTATAGATGATAGATAGATAGAGGTGGTGAATAGCATTTATCTTAGAGCTTGTCCAGATTAAGCGATTTACGGGCAAATCAAGTCGCGCAAAGCTAATCAGGCTTGCAAAATATCACGTGAAATATGCCGTGCGTCCAAATGATTGGCTACGTGCAATTGAGCTCACACGTTACATGCTTAGGTGGCCATGTGTATGGCCATGGTCAGTTCTACTTGATGCAATCGGCAGTGTCATGCCGATTGGAAAATTGACTTTATCACACGATAAAGTCAATTTTCCAATCGGCATGATAAAGTCAAGTGCATCAAGTAGAACTGACCATGGCATGATTGCATGACAGTTATTCGTGTGTGGTGTATTTGGATGAACTGCACATTGGATCAAGCCTGCAGCGTCATGCCAATTGGATGATAGGCAGCGTGATATAAGGCCACCATTAATCTAAACAAAATCTGAGACACAATATGCCATTCACTATACTAGGTTGATTTTCTAACATTTTCGAGTGAAATATTTACAACATTCGTATACTTTATTCTGTGTCCTAAGAGCGTAAATGCAAAGAGCCGAAAGGTTTAAGGCGATTACCGAGCTTATGTCCAAGAACGATAAACTTATAATATGGGTAGGCGTTGGCGAATATTCACGGTTTGCCTTCGCGTTATGTTGCGTGCGAGGACCTTTTATCTTATGAGAGTTCTCGCTCAGCAAAAATCGGAACCTTGTTTTTTTCTAATAGGTGTAGTCTCGTTTTCCCTTTAGTATTACACAAAAGAGGGACCGAGACACAATACCTTGCTGGAAATAATAATAGTTTTAAAAAAACTAAAAAAACACGCTTGCACGCATGCGTAGTTCGCGCACTAGCTCTGTCTCTCTTACTCGCATGCAAAGGATGCGGAAAGAAATTAATTAATCCTGGCGAATCTAATTAGGATAATCGGATATTTTTATCGGATTATTGCATTGTCATCGACCTTTGACAGGTGTGCAAAGTTTGAATCAAATCTGATCGTTCAAAGTAGGGCAAAATCGAGCTCAAAGGAGTCGGTTACATACATACATACAGGTGAAACTAATAAAAGCGTGTTAAAATAAGTCACAGATTTCCGTTCAAAGCAAGCACTCCCATTTACGTTAGTACTAGAAGTTATTTCATGATTGTGAGGGTCGCGAAGAGCGTTATGAGCTTGACCTTCAAGTATAAAGGAGGTATTAGCATAGAGGCTTCGTGGGTTTAATCTACTTAGATGATTTATACATCGTCAAGTGGTAACGATTACTCATTGATTAGGACACGGCAGTGCTTGGGACACGGCTATGGGCTAGTGACCTAGTAGGAGGTACCCTGACTTCAGTGGGGAGATCTGGAATATTTAAATCTGACAGTCGTGAGCGTGAAGGTCGTCAAACATGATAAATATGATATAGCAATACTTTAAGACAAGCGGTCCGTCCCGGTTTCGCACGGGTTAGGGCATTTTTTTACACCTTGGGTTACGTTACTTAAGTTTTAGTAAGGATCCCTAATCTTTTCTAGCAATAAATATAACCTATGTTACTCAAGGTAAATGTAGCTTTCCATTGGTGAAAGAATTTTTGAAATCGGCACTGTAATTTATATTAGTGTAGTATATTAGGGTAAAAGTGTAGATAAAATATTATAGTCTTAAGGTATCCCACTCTGGACTAAACATCATGCTACATGCTAAGTGGGACTCGGGAAAGTATCGCGTTCACTCACCCTGATGAAGATTCTCTTAACCAATCAAAACACTGTTGGTGCCTTCACTGACGTAAAAGTACGTGAATTCACGTCAGTTTCATGAGTAAAATATCATACAAAAATACAAAATACAAAATACAAAATTCATTTATTCAGTAGGAACTGTATAGTACACTTTGAAACGTCATTTTTTTTAAATTTACCACCAATTCGTAACGTGACCAAACAGAGAAGAATTGGCAAGAAACTCTGCTTGGCTTATATTTTTTTAACGTCATTGTACTTAATATATATTACATTGTTTTTGATGGAGTTGGAGGCAGTTTCATCCCAAGCTTTTTTGTCATCTAAATAATCAAATATTTTATAATAAGCTTTATTACATAGATTACGTTAAACAACATTTTTGAATTTATTTACAGATAGATTAATCACATCATTTGGTATTTTGTTAAAAAATCGTACAGACATCCCTTTAAAAGATTGACTAACTTTATGGAGCCTTACAGTGGGAACAGCTAGCTTATCTTTATTTCTAGTGTTAACATTATGATAGTCGCTATTTTTCTTGAACATGTTAATATGTTTTCGGACATACATTAAGTTTTCATATATATATTGGCACGGCACTGTCATAACATTTATTTCTTTAAACTTAGTTCTAAGTGATTCTCTGGGGCCCATATTATAAATTGCACGAACAGCCCTCTTCTGCAACACAAATATGGTGTTGATATCTGCAGCATTCCCCCACAACAAAATGACGTACGACATAATGTTATGGAAGTAGCTGAAATATACTAGTCTAGCCGTTTCTACGTCAGTAAGTTGACGGATTCTTTTGACTGCGTATGCTGCAGAACTGAGTCTGTTCGATAACCCATCTATGTGAGCGCCCCATGGAAGCTTATTATCTAAAGTTATTCTTAAAAATACAGTACTGTCCACAAGATTTAGATCTTCATCTTTTATTTTAATGTTAGGTTTAACTGGTTTATCATTTGGTAATATAAATCTCATACATTTTGTTTTAGTCTCGTTCATTAATAAATTATTTACATCGAACCAGTTAACAACTTTCGCTATTGCATTGTTCACGTCGTCAAAATTGGTCTGCCGTCGCTTTAATTTAAATAAAAGTGACGTGTCATCCGCAAACAATACAATTTCGTGGTTGTCTCTCACAAGTTGAGGTAGGACGTTGATGTAAATTAAAAATAAAAATGGTCCAAGTATTGACCCTTGCGAAACACCCATCTTTACTACAGATCCCGGAGAACATTTTCCATTTACGTCTACTTTATGTATTCTGTCAGATAGGTAAGAAGTGAGAAGGGCTAAAGCCATACCCCTGACGCCATAGTGATCTAGTTTCCTGATTAATGTTTCATGGTGTACGCTGTCAAATGCCTTAGACAAATCACAAAAGATGCCTAAAGTATCATGTGAGTCCTCCCAGGCATCGTAGATATGCGATACCAACTCAACACCGGCATCAGTTGTCGATCTGCCCCGCGTAAATCCGAATTGTTTGACATCTAGTAAGTTGTTAAAGTTAAAATGGCTTTGCAGTTGACTAAGAATAAGCTTTTCAAAAATTTTCCTAAATGTTGGCAGTACTTATATCGGTCTAAAGTTAGTAGGGTCAGAACTACTACCGGATTTAAATAAAGGTGTTATTTTACTATGTTTCATTAAATCAGGAAACTCACCACAGTCAATACATTCGTTAAATATAAACGCTAGTTCTGGTGCGACAATATCAATCAACGATGAAATAGAACGGTATTTCACATTTTGGTACATTTTTATTTAGTAATGAATCCGCAATTATAGGAGAAGAGTTTAAGGATCTTGTGGTAGAAACTGGAATGTCTGTAAAAAAGGATTCGAATGCTTTGGCAACATCACCATCTTGTTTGATGATGGTATTACCAATATTTAATTTATACTCCTTAATGTCATGTTTGACTTTTCCAGTCTCACGCTGTTAAGGTACGATTATATAATATATTTTGGTATCATTCTATTGAAAATAACACATGTATTTTTAACATATATTTGCATAGCAAAATATCTTAAGATGAAGTCGCCCTACCGCACAGTACCGTAATATGAAAATACATAATATACTAACCATGTGATGGCTTATAGTGATTGTAAGGCGAGCAATATTTTATAATAAGACGAAATTTTATAGTATCTTCGTCGTCTGTGATAATTTTATTTTTATTTTATTTTATTTTACAAATTTTAGGAAAACTTACAGCTATGATTACACAATATGATCCTTGCTTATGGTAACATGCATGATACATGCATGTAAGCATAAGCTTAAGAGAAATTTATATAACCAATGACAAAGGGTTGTTTTGAATCAACGCTTTCTTATTGACTAAAATTTTACGTCTCCAATACGATTACTCATTCTCTAGTCATTCTTGTTGGAGCCTTCGATCCGAAGCTCGGTCGTTCAAATCTCGGTCGGTAGCCAAACCGTGTTCACGTCTATTTTACGTTATGAAAAAACACTTGCTCCAAATGGTGAAGGAAAATATTGTGAGAAAATCATGACGTAGTTAGCGTAGTGGCTGAGAGGATGGTATATTTAGGTGCTTGGTGAGCCTAAGGTACCTGTAACCAGGTACTACACCATCCAGCTGCCTGGTCAACTCAGTTGCACATTGAAATTATACACATGTCTCCTATTTTCCGATTATCACAAATTTCGACATTTTCTCAATTGAAGTTCTTTGAATTTCGACAGATGTGACAGTCAGTGAGTAGAAGTTACACATGACGTTGAATAAATTATCTAGATGAAAGAGACTACTATGTACAAAAACCTAGAGAGTATCTAAATTTATTAATTTTCTATACATAATTAAACCAATGCCTAAATCATACCTCACTGATTATAAGTCAAAAAGTTAGACAATAAGTGAACTAAGGTGTTAAATCTAGTTCTCTTAATTTATTGTTTGTGAACCCTTTAGGTGAGAACTTATTGAGCACACCTTAGGTAGGTAGCGATTATGCCCTAACCAGCTAAAATACTGGCAGCTAGTCAACTTCAATTCAACAAAAAAAAGTACCTACATCTGTCATGTGGTTGAAATTACACAAGCTCTGCTTTGTTTAGGCCTAGATAAGGATATGTGATAATATCCAGCATTATTATTACGGAATAATTAGCTCTATCTTTCCCATTCCTCTCTATTATGACAATCAGGCAGCGTACATTGCTGGACATAGGCCTCCCCTAATGAGCTGCATTGTGCCTTTAGCTTGCCTTCCTCAATTCTATTTGTAGACCTTATTTTTTTAAACCTAGTGTATACATAAATTATAAACATAATATAAATACATTTGAAAACATAATTTTTCACTTTTCCATGCACGAAGCTTGCGATACCTTTTCATGACCGCCCGAAGGCCTCCGACATGGCATAACGACTGTAAAAACCCGGGACCAAAATCTTAACGTACTTTCCAAAGCATGGAAGCGCTCGGATCTAATTGCCACTAAACGGTCGGCCATTCAAGTATTAACTAGGCAGATCGTTGCTTAACCAAGGTGATCTGCTAAGAACACCGAAGTAAGCCACGCCACGAGCGCTTCAATGTTTCAATGAACACCATGAGGTATTAAACTTTATTATGTGTTGCGAGTAGCCTCTTTCGTACAATGCGTTATCAGAAGTTGTTGATGAACGCCTAAAAGGTGTTACATTCATATATATTTATAAGGTGTTACAATCATATATACTTCACTCATAACTTAACTTCACCTAATATATATATATAAGTACCTACAAGAAATTACCTATTATAATTATTAGTACCTGTTTTTTTTTAGTTTTCAAAAAAATTAACCTATCTAGATGGATTTATCGCCCCCGAAACCCCCTGCGTACTAAATTTAATGAAAATCGTTGGAGCCGATTCCGAGATTCAGATTATATTTTACATTATATACAAGAATTGATTGTTTAAACGCATTAGATAGATAGATCGATAGAAAGATAGATAGATATAGGCTTCAATTTATATTTATTATAGGTTTAGGCCAGTGTTTTACTTGTGATTGGAACGGAACAAAAAATTAAATTTGCCGTGGTTTACACCAAAAGCTGGGGACACGTGAGCTAAGCCACTGGTGGAAACTACATACATATTTGTGAACCGGCTGCCGCTGTCCTTATTCTACACAGTTTATGCCTAAACTCTCAAAGGAAATAACTAACATGTAAATTTATTCCGACCTAATTAATGTTCGGTCGGGTAACCCTTGGACTGACAGGGTTTGATAATTAAATGGATAATTTTCTTGGCAGGGTGAGCAAATATGAAATTCAGAATTTGAAATGGTTGTAGTTTAGTTTAGAATTGATACTGAATCTGTCACAAATTTAGTGATAACCTGTTTTTTTTTGGTTTGGAATTGCTGCTGAATCGCACAAAAATCTAGTAAAAGACTGAGTTTTTTGTTAAGGTGTAATCGTTGCTGAGTCCGCCACATAATCTAGTGATTAAGTTAGTTTTTTGTCAGTTTGTAGTTAGTTGTTAAGTCCATAGTTAGTTGTTAAATTCATAGTTGTTAAATCCATCACAAATGTAGTGATAAATTGAGTTTTGTTAATTTGTAATAGCTGTTGAATCTGTCACAAATCAAAAGATATACTTAGTTTTTACCCGACTCGACCCCGAAGTCATCTTCGGTCGGGTTATGTTTTTAGGGTGTATGTATGTTTGTAATATTATTTGTTCGCCGCTGTAACCCAAACGGCTGAACGGATTTTAGCAAATGAGGTGTCGTTGGATTTGTCTAAATCACGAAAATGACATAGGTTATATTAAATGTAAAAAATCTAAAACAGCGACTGTAAGATATAGCGTTATAATCCCCCTTGAGGAGGGAGCTACAATTTAATACAAAACCTAGCCTACCTAGATGACCTAGTCGGAATAAAAGAGGAGGCGGTTTTAACATATAGTATTAAAAAATAAAAAGTCCTACCTACCTATCTAGCACCTAGTCTACCTAAATGAGTGAGATGATGATAATGATGACTAACATGAGGCTTAGGGCAGGCTGAGAAGTGAGCACGGAAGCCAAAGAGCAGCAGGCTGAAGTGCGGCCCTCTGGAGCAGCACCATGGACTGGGCAGATGCCTGGGCCAAAATAATTAGAATGATTAGGAGCCCAGGTCTAGGGAGCCAGTGAGGGGGTTTCAAGTCCAAGGGCACCAGCAAGGGCTTCGGTGCTGGACCACCAGCGTCCAGGAAGGGCTTCGGTCCAGGGTGCAGAGCCGTTAAAGAAGTCTTCGGTTCAGGGTCCAGAGCCGTCAAGGATGGGCTTTGGTCCAGGATCCAGATTTGCCAAGGAAGACTTCAGTTTAGGGTCCAGAGCCGTCTAGGAAAGTAGGTCCGTGCTCGTATCGAGCTTAATGTTTGCTCGCTGAATTCTGATCGTAAACTGATTTTTACCCCCGCCTGTTCCTGCTTATATTGAGACAAGGTCGAATGTTTACAATATTTAAATTAAAAGTAAAAGGGTGTCTACGTGGACAGCCTTTCTTAAGTTTAAGATACAGTTTTTAAGTAGATTCCACAGAAAACCTCAAATAATAGACGTACCAAATGAGTTTTGAATACGATTTTATGTGAAACCTCCTTTTATGAAACTCTAATTCTAGAGATTTTGACATGAAAATCTGTCATAATTAAATATGTCAAAACTTTTTATGTAAATATAAGGAAATTTTCTAAATAAAATTACAATCATAAGTAATATTCAGAATAAGAAAATTGTGCGCTATCGATTCATGTAGAAATCGATTCTAAACAAAAGTTAATTAAAGAGGACTTCACAGCTAAAATAGCTCCTCAAAAGCATGAGAGCTTGAGAAGAATATCACGAACATAATCTTCATTCCACGTAAGTTTTACATAAATATAAGTAATCTAGGAGTTTAAATACACATACAATAATCACGGTTATCTTTTCTAAGAAAGAGTGCTGAGGATATTGATTTAAATACATGCAATCGTGTACAAGAAACCTTCCTTTGAACTTAAATGGTGGTAGTTATCACGAAATACTTAAAAGGAAAGCCATAAGTTTTGATACATTCATATAGTACATTAATGCTAAACATTTAGCTGCTAGAACTTTAGATGTAAATACAATAATAAGTAATTATATTCTCCATTCCAGACTCCAAAGTACATTGAATAACATTCAATAATAATAAAGAACCATTTAGAAGAAATGGTTCTAAAGAAGAGCACCAAATGAAATCTTATCACAATGTAAGTTTTTGAAACGTAAAATAGGAAGCCTATCCCTGTAAGTATTGTCCTTCAGTGGGTACAATACAATTAAAGCAATTAGAGTAGCTAGTAAGAGCCTAAGGAGTATTTATATACATGTAAGAAAATAAATACTACAAAGAAGCCATTTTCAATTTACGATGAACTAAAAAGGTATTAAAGACTCCTTGATTTCCACAAATTAGGTGTCATTGTATTTGAATGAATCATTTAATTGACATGAAGATAGATCATTATGAAGTGTCAAAAATCCAATATGGCAACTGAAAGTAGTAATTTTACGCTGAACTTAAATGGTATAAAAATACTGTTTGTTTTTTATTTTTATCTCAGAGCTTCACAATTTATATGTAATTTGTTTTTTAGTCATTGTTCCGAATGCAGAATAAGTTTTACACTATAGTTATAATACCAAAAAGTATTACTTATTTGAAATTCGAACAACCTCCTCCTTTATTCTTCAGAAATACTTCATAATTCTGCTGTTGTTCCACAATGGATCAACAATTTTTATTTACATAAACGATATGTAGTTGTTGTTTCAACCATATAGATAATGTACACCTGCTACCTACCTACTTACCTAATTGTAGATTAAAAATGCTACTGTCTAGCCTTTGTTATTGACGACCACTTTGGCTCAATGGACCAAAACCTAGCTGACAATGAAGAAGTGCTGATATGATTCTCCCTGCGCGACAAATGTTTGCACTTTCTCCGAGTTCAGACAAATTATACGGTGGTATAAGTACTCATATATACATACCTACATACTACATACGGAATTTAGTACCTATAGTAACAAAACCAAGATAATTCCAAGGTTGAACCATCTTGATTCTGTCAGAAGCCATTTTCAATTTCTCTCAAAATTGTTACAAAATTTGAGTAAAGTTCCAACGACCTCGGTACCATAAAAAACACGCGTACCTACTCTACCTCTACTACCAATAATTTACTAATTCGAAATTCGAACTAACCTCCTTGGAAGCTGCAGATTGAAGCCTCCCCCACACAGCTGCATTATTATCGGCGATCTTACCACATGCGTTATTGCAATATCTGTTTTAGTACATTATGTATATAAGACGGGTACCAAGTTACACACTGCTGCGATAACTCATTTGTGAGCAAGGAGATAGGATGCATCATCAGAATTGATAGTAGGTAGGTAGGCAGTCAAAATACCTATTATCTTTATAAAAATCTTTAGGATATACATTATTCCGCTATCATCTCACACTGGATTTATGTATCAACAATTATTTTTATTTATTAGTTATAGTACTTTTTGTCACAATTATGTAGATAATGTACCTAATTTTGTACCTATAATAGATTTTGTTTATAAAATACACTATTTAACTAACACGCGATTTAATTTTGAAATAATTCCGTTTTTGTTATTTATTATAATTTATTTACTGTTGGTAATGTAAAATATAAAATTGATGTTATAATTATCAATTCATTTACATTAGATATTACCAAGAAGTAAATAATGCATTGAATCGAAAGGAATAAGTATTGTTTACTGGGGACGATCTTATATGGTACGATGATGTATTTTCAAAATGAGACAATCATATAAATAATTGTTTTGACATCTCTCAAGCTTGCACTCTGAGTTGAGATCGGTATATAAAATACGGCGTTAGTACTAAAAACTTTCTGGCTATGCAGTCGGGTTTTTGTTTCTTTTAAATAAATACTTTTTAGTGAGGTTTTTAGCAGGATGGCTAGGCAGGGTGAGCAACTTTAAATCCAGAATTTGACTTTATAGTAACGAATTTTGGAATTGCATACTGAATCTGTAACACAATTTTTGCTATACTGTTTTTTTTAGTTTGTAATTGTTGTTGAAACGTAGTGTAGGATGCCCTCCGGCCAGTTGGTGTGACGATTTGCCAAAGGCTGCTGGTTGAAGCTGGATACGTTGAGCTCAGAACACGCAGTTCAGCAGTGGACTGCTATAGGCTGATGATGATGATGCTGTTGAATCCATAACACATTTAGAGATAAACTGAGTTTTTTGTTAATGTGGAATCGCTATTGAGTGCGTCATGAAGCCGGCTTTTGACTATGAGATGTAATCTACGGGGAGGTGTGTCGTTCAAAATGTATGATGAGCGATAAAATATTTACAGCTAAAGATGAATATATATGAAAAATGCCCGATTTCGTTCCGATAAAGGTATGCTACGGCTTTGCCCGCTAGTCTCAGCAGGGTCACTGCTGCGACTCCAGATCCCATAGTCAAAGGCGGGTTTTAATTTAGTGATAAAATGACTTTTTTGTTAGATTTTAATAGTTGTTGAATCCATATAGTGAAAAATGTAGTATCAGAATCATACCTGCGATCGATTGGTCGATCAAAATTTACTATATCAGTATGAGGTTTTGCTTCCACACGTGGCTTTTATATAAAAAGTATTTTATGTTGAATCAGCCCATAAGCATTATATATTACAAGTTTCATCCAAATCTCGCTAAATTCAAAACTTACACAAAAAATAATCTAGCACACATACACACACATAAACTTTCGCTTTGATAGATTAATTATCTACCATATACATAAATACTTAACATGGGAGATCTAATTTCTATAGTGTCCAACTCAAATAATACAACTCAGATATATTGGGCCACAAACCGATTTCCATTAAAACCGAATATTTGCGTTATTAGGTCGAGGACGAATGGCCACATCAGCTTTCAACCACGACTTTGTTTACTAGAAGGTTCAGTAACTAATTGCAGTTCATTTGTCAATTGAAACTAAAATGGGATATAGTTATTGGTTATACGAGAGTGCAAAGTGGCGTGCTCAATTTTGATGACCGAGCAAGCGAAAGATTCTAAAATTGAATCACGAGCGTAGCGAGTGTATCCTGTGCGTTAGCGAAGGAATCAAAAGAGCACGAGGAGAAAAATCTTTGCACTCGAGTGCAACACGTAACTTTTCATCCCACCTTAACAAGGAAATGACTAAATGCAAAAAAAAAACATTTACAATCACAAAGATCAGAGATTGAGTTATTAACAAATTAAAAAAGGTGGTTTGATAAATTCGGCACCATAGAGGTAGGAAGTAAATGGGTATAATTATGTTTTGAATTCAAAAACTTAGTGTACACGATGTTCCAAATTCAAATGAATATGGCCTCCACCAGACATTAAGTGGCAACCATCACCTATCACAAAGGATTGCATCATAGATAGCGCGTCCCATAACGCAGGCATGAAGGTGACAAGCCTTGTGTGCCTGTAATTTCACCAGCAGCCTTAAACCAAAATAGAGCAAAGCTGCTTCACGGTAGGAATAGGCATCTTGGTAGTACTTCCCGGACGAGCCCTTCACAAAGAACTCTACTACTACGAAATAATATTTGCCGAAGAACAGAAAACCGTTGTGGTAGGTAAGTTTTTGAGTGGAAACAGCGGCTCAGCAACTGTAGGACGCCCTCTAGCCAGGTAGAGTGACGATCTGTGAAAGGCTGCTGGTAGAAACTGGATGCGTCGAGCTGAAGACAGGGCGCAATTGCCCTTATGAGGTGAGGCATATGTCCAGTGGACTGCTATAATACAGATGATGATGATCTACTTTTAAGTTTCTTTAAAAAACTGGCTGAAAGCTCCAAATCATATCTATTAATCTACAGCTAAAAAAGCCATTGAAAAACTTTCCTTAATGAGATCCACGAAACTTTTACAGACCGACACTCTAATTTACTTGCCCTATAGCCAGCGATGCTCAATTACGACCCTTTGAGTGCAATGCTCAAACTTTTTTACTACTTAATCGTCGGAGGGTGGATTTTTATTGCAAAACCGTAAAAGACAAGAAGTTGGCCGATCCAACCGATTTAATTTGAGGGTTCGCAGATAAAGCGAATTGCTTTATTGTGGAAGATGGATGTTTTATTGGGAGAAATTTTTATGATGTTTTTTTTTGAGGATTAAAGAAATTGGAGTGATTGAACATTATAATGAGAGGGAATACTATTGGTGTGTCATAAAAGAATACTCAAACATCAAACCTTTTTTGACGGCAAGAGATCAAATATTTTTTTTAAAACGATGACTCTATTGGTAACACTTACTAGGTCACCGCACTTTTCCAAAAAGTTGATTATAAAACTAGATTTAGCCCCCGGCTGCACTCGCGTGTTGCCCGGATTTATACGTAATGTGTAAAATTTAAGCTCAATCCGCTAAGTAGTTTGGGCGTGAAGGAAGGAAAACATTTCACATTTCACAAACCTAATAACTAAAGAAGAATAAAAATTAAATTTAGTTTAAACTACATTGATTAAATATTAAACTTTGAGCTGAAAACAGGGCGCAATGACGCTCATCAGGGAAGCCCTAATAACCAACACTAGACTTTTTTGCTTAGCGAAAAAGCTCAAATAATGAGGAACAAAAAAACCGTAGACTGCTATAATATAGGCTGACAATGGTGATGATGAAATTTACTAAATTGTTTGCTAAGTCTAAGCAATTGAGCCTTGAATACATTTTGAAGTCCGTAAAAACATCCCGTAAACGTGTAACTGGCTGAAAGACCGATCCTGCGGTTTAGAACAGCCGACCGTTTAATTACCAACCCTGCTCTTAAACCGTGTGAAGCTGTCAAATGAAAGTGTCCGTTGGGCGAGCGAATCTACTCATTCTTTGGTTAATCGTGACTGAATATTTCACCAAACATTTTTACGGTTCGTAATTATAAATTACTTGCTTCCGCCCTCGGCTTCGTTCACGTGGTACCCGGATATAAAAGTAGCCTTATGTGTTAATACAGGTAACTATCTATGTTTATTGAAATCCATTCAATAGTTTTTGCTTAAAGAAGTAACAAATATCCACAAATTCATAACACCCTCAGAAACGAATCAGTAGGAAGTAGGTTATATCATACCGTACACTATCACACAGGATCATGTAGCCCCAAAACAGCATTATTTGCACTGATATAAACAGATAGAGTGACATGTATGTATAGTTCATCTCATAATCATCATCATCATCATCAGCATAAAGCTGTTCACTAGTGAATATATTCCTCCCCCAATGAGCGACATTACCCCCTGTCCTCAGCTCGACGCATCCAGCTTCTACCAGCAGCCTTTCGCAGAACATCATTCCATCGTGCCAGAAGGCGGAAGGACACGGTTTCCTCTTAAGGACTCGTTTACCCCAACGGTTGTCGGTTCTTCGGTAAATCAATCAATCAAATCATGTTGCTAATTCTCTGAGTTATGTCGACAACTTTAGTTCTCTACCGGATAGTCTCGTTCGGATGATATTTCTCAAATTAACTCCGAGCATAGCTCGTTCCACAGCTAGCTGAGTGACTTTGTACTAGTGGACTAGCCGTATTGTGAGTGTACACGTTTCGGCGTAATATCTCATGAAGACGGAGAAGACAAACTGGTCTAAAACGGTGAGTAACGGTGTTAAGTGATCATCAAGCGGAGGTCAGAAACTGAGGAGGAGAATAAAACAATGTCCTCATCAAAACGAAAGTTTGTCAACCTGTTATTGCCGATGACAATTCCCCGGTCTACCCAGGCGTCGACAAATTTTGAAAGACAGAAGAGGTAGTAAAAAGTTAAGGAGACAGGTGGTCTCCTTGCTTAACTCCGCGTTGTGAAGTAAAAGATGATTCCGGGGTGTGTAGTGTGACAACGGCGGTGGTGTTGTCATATATTATGTTGCGTAACAAACGAATGTAAATAGGCTCTGGATATACATCTTGATTTTCTAGCGCCTGAAATAGTGGGCAATGTGAAGACTATCAAAGGCTTTGGAATGATGATGCTCATGAAATGAATTTTAATCACAATTGTTTAAATCCTTACCCATCATCAACTGTACAAAGTCCCTAACCGTCTCGTAAATTGTAGCGAAGTAAAAAAGCAAAGGTCTTGGATAAGGGTTTGGTCTTGAAATGGGTGTGACGTCAGTAATTGCCCCACCTTTGCTATTGTGCTATAATGATAGCGGTTGACACGGTTCTTACCAAAAGTAAAACTAATACATAATAGAAGGGGCAATGCATGAGAATTTGTATCAGAACCACTCTCTCCAGTTGGTTTCTTCCTCTACCTCACCACACGACAACCTCTGTGGCGCAGTGGGCGAAGACCCGCATGAGACGAAGAAGGTTGCGGGTTCGATTTCCACCGCAAGACAAATATTTGTCAAGGGTATGGGTGTTTTCTTTGTTTACCTAATATGTCAGTATTAAAAAAAACAGCCAAGTGCGAGTCGGACTCACGTACAAAGGATTCCGTTCTGTTGCTGTTACAGCGGCAATAAAAATACATCATCCATGAAAATTTCAACTGTCTAGCTATCACGGTTCATGAGATACAGCCTGGTGACAACCAGACAAACAGACGGACAGTGAAGTGAAGAATAGGGTCCCGTTTTTAACCTTTAATAACGGAACCCTAAAGAAAGCATATCAGTCATGATTGTGGTTGACCATAACACAAACTTTGCTTAATTTGGGACTATATGAAGCTATGTGATAATGTCCAGCATTATTTTTTTATCAAGCAGAGGTTGTCAAGCGTCATATTACCTGCTATACTAGCGAGAATCCTTATTTGAAGTCAGATTTGTAAGATTTTCCTACCTTTCGAAAGCCACCTAGTAAAATGACAGACCCAAAGCCACCATATCTAATTTCCACCAATGAATTACAGACAGTTCACCAATTAACCATACCCATTCAATACCCGAAGCACAAAAGCGCAGGATTCCATTTGATTACGTGTTAGACTCGCCATTTTGAGCCTGACAAAATGTAGGACGCCTTTTGACAATTAATAAGACCATGATCGAACCGTCGGAATATTTGTACAGGTTATAAATGAAGCGGCTGGTTCAGTGGTTATTCACACGACGAAGGTTAATATTTTTTGACGAATCTTTTCGAGGTTGACGAAATCGACGTCTGTTTTAAGATTCTTTTTTTTGGACGGTGGAAACGCTTTCTAGATGTAATGTTCACACGCATCAAGAATCATGAAAAATGACAGATAATTCATATATCGCGTACCGTAAAAATCACCTTCGTCAAAAAACACCAAGGATCGAGACTGAACTCTGAATCGCGAAATGAAAATATGACCTTCAATTCGGATTTTGACAAAAATTCCTTCCAAAAGTAATGCAACAGGAGAGTATTTGAACCTACATCTTTTCCTTATCAACAATTCACTATCAATTCAATAGTAGATTGTTTTACAAGGGACTAAACCATCCCATTATATACGAGGTTGTTATACTCCCGAGCGTAGCGAGGGAGGATGACAAGACCGAGTTATAATGGGTGGTTTTGGCCCGAGTAAAACACTCTACTTTTCACTTCGATTGCGAGAAAATAAAACAATTCAAAATTAGACAATTTTCAGAAATTTTATAAAAAATTAATCAACCTTCATAAAACATCACCAAGACGGTTCTATTTTCAAAAAAAAAAGATTGACGGAGCACCAAGAAGTCGAGTTTTTATGTAAGAGAACGAATGCTTTGTACGGGCTGATGATTTTAGATAAAAATTAAAAAGTAAAAATACTTCTTAGCCCGAGGTATTAAACTCGAGTTTTAGGCCCGCTAAGCTACACTATTATGATACACTTTTTGAGCAAGAGAAGTGAAAAAAGAATTATATGTGTAGTATATCAATCATGTGGTTCCCATAATACAAGCTCTGCTTAGTTTGGGGCTACATGATGCTGTGTGATTAAGTCCCGCATTATTTATTTATTTATTTTATTTTTAATGAAGAAGAAAACCATTTTTTGTTATATATGCCAAAAAAATCTACAATAAATTACGAGAACAACTGTGTTTTTATTATTTTTTTATCTCTAAAACTGACCGAGATATCAAAGTGCAAAGTTAACATTTTCGGTCTAAGCCGCGGACCGAGCGCGATATCGTTGATGACGTCACGGATCTTGCCTCCGCGCGAGTGACTCGGGGATTCGAAGCATTCACCCCAATGTGCTCGTCGCGCACGGAACTACTTTGTTTATTTTAAATAAGAAACAATAAAAACTACATGAGTTCATATAATAAATGTTGTATTGTGTCTCAGTGTAAAAATAGAGCCCCAAAAACACCCGAAAAATTCTAATATGTAACTACTGGGATAGTTTTGCTATGACTGAGGTCCCTTTTTACTCACGATGCGATGTTTACCATCACTGTTTTAAGAACGCGGTAAAATGCTCACGTATTTTTATCAAAGCCAAAAATCAATTGTTTCCTTTTTATACTAGTAAGTAAGCAAACAGGCATACGGTCCTTATGATGGTAAGCGTTTCCCGTAGCCTATGTGTATTCTGTTTTGTTACTGGACGGTGATTTACCCAGCTGTTTATTTTCCAAGCTTCGCAATCGGGCCAGCGTCAGGTAAGGGTCTCTTCACTCGGAAACCGCTGACGCCGCGACCCACGGCTCGTGCTCGTATGTTACATAACGTGAAGCGGGGTTTATAAAGTCTGTTGGACCGCACCCGACTTTGCCCACGCAATGGTTTTAGAACGTTTTTTTCGGATTTCCAGCTCAGTAAATGTTTCAAGTAATTCTCAAGAATTGGTGAGATAATTAACTAGGATACTTGAAGATGTTTATTTTTAAACCGATAATTATCACCTGAGTCGGATGATCTCGATTGAATTGCCGCGTCCACAGCGATACTTCAAGCTCGCTCCTCGTCGCCACGTCGTGTATTCCTTTAAAAACCTGAGAAACAAGACGCTCTTTTTTAAATTTTTAGCCTTGCAATAATTTCAGTTATAGCTTTTGAAGTAACGCAAACACAAGCATTTGACACTCTTTCTTTGTCTTCGTATTGTCAACTCTGGTGACTGAATTTTTGGATGGCCTTGGATATTGTTTTATGTCTGAAAAAATCAGGATCAACATCTCAACTTACCTTCCGAAACACGGAAACCCTTAGATCTAAATGCAACAAAACGGTCATCCAACCGAGTGGTGACCGTGTGTAGATGATCTGATAAGAACAACAAAATAAGACACTCTGCATCACTAAAGGCCAGCATGACGGCTGGCGTCGGCCATGACACGGATGGTGTTAATGAGCACTCAAAGCGTAGTCTTCAAATTTACGCAATGAACTACTGTTTGACAGCAGAAATAGCTGCGAGTACTTCTCTGGGCAAGCCCTTAACAAAGAACCCTGTGCCCAAACTAAAAACACTAATAAAAATAAATAATAATAAATATTTATTAACACTCAAAAAATGAACTTAGATAACCAAGCATAACAATTAAGTACTATGCGCAGCAGAAACTTAATTATCATAAGTATAGGTAAGTTACAATTTGTGCGCTTCTTCTTCTTCGTATGAGCTAGTGACCAACTCTGGTGTCGGAGTTTTTAGGCCGCCGGCCTCCGACATGGCTTAACGACTGAGAAGGCGGGACCAACATCTTAACGTGCCTTCCAATTACAATTTGTGCGCTAATAGCAGGACTAGATTTTCTGTATCCCGACTGTTTACACCTCCATTTGGACGAAGTAGGTAGGCAATAGGCATAGATGATAATAGACGTAACAGGCAAGGAAGGTGGGATTGTTTCTTAGAAACCTGTTTTAGTTATATTTTTATTTATAATCACTACTACAACTTCTTAACTAATACGATTATTAACTCATTTCTCAGTTTAGTTGTTGTACGAGTAGCTAAGAGACCCCTTCAAGTTCTTTGAAATTGAATGTACGAATTAATCTTAGTATTAATTTTATTACCAGTCAGTCAGTAACGCAACGATTTTATATATTTAGCCGTGAAATGGGTTTTACATAGTTACGGATAATAATGTGGGCACGAAAATAGATTGGAGGATTTACGGTTTCGACCTTGCTTTTGTTAATAGTTTGTTGGTGACACTGGTCGTTTTCTTGGTCTGGTTATAGTGAAATGGCCTTTATGTAACGTACTCGTTACTTTTAACGAAAGTATTCATACGAAAGTATTCGCAAGGAGGATTATAAAATAATCGATTATATATTTAACCCTTAAATTTTATAGGTTATACAGGTTTATATAGGATTATATAGGTCCACCAGTTTAAAGTCGCTCAGCGAGCTATGGAACGATCTATGCTCGGAGTTTCTCTGAAGAAGGATAAAATCCGTAACGAGTATATCCGAAAGCAAACTTATCTGCCGAAGAACCAATAACCGTTGGGGTAAACGAATTCATTAGTGAAGACCGCGGCTCGGCAAACGTTGTGTAGGACGCCCTCCGGCCAGGTGGATTGACGATCTGCGACTGCTTTAGGCTGATGATGATGATGATGAGCCTGTTATTTTGCAGATATGAGGGGTACGAGAATGGGCCATATTTCCTGAATGTGCGTTAGCCAGATCGCTTTAAAGTGCAATTTGAATTCCGAAAATAGGTCGATAATTTTTTGGAATTTTCCAAAATTATTCAAAATTTATAAAAAAAATGCGCTGACTTTGACCCAGAATTTCCCAATAACCATTTTTTTGTGCTCGTTATTCGTGAAACGGAATAAATGATCTCGGGATTATTTTAACATTTGTGAAGCAGCCCTAGAACTGGTGATTTCGTTATACTTCATGCTTGACTAATTCATAATGAAATAATAATATTTTAACGGTAATTTTGCTCTACACAACATAAGATAATATTTTTTTTTTTGGATAAAAGTCTTGTATCACATATTTTTAACTAAGATTCTCACATCTAATCGTTAACCATGGTCTTCTAACTCATTCCCTTTTGGGATATAATATATACGAAATAAAACCCACCCTGTATAAGGACAGCGTTGTCCACCTAATACTAACCTTATATCCATGATGTATATTTATGCAATGAAATTGGAATTCGTTAATGGATTTGCATAGTGTGATAATATATGTGATGATTGGAGCGTTGAATGGCTGACCGAAGATTTTTTTTTTCTACTACGTAAGCAAACAAGCATACCGGTCCTGAGCGGTTTTGGTAAGCTGTAGCCTATGGACGCCTGTTACATCAAGAGGTAGGTAATACGTTCGCGGTGCTGACCCTTTTAAAATTTTTACAACGCCCTTTCTTATGACTTCATGACTGAAGATAGTGATCACCATTCATTGTCTTCGTGATATATTGGACTGCGTGTCTTCAGCGGCTTCTGTTGGTAGAGCTATTGAGACCTATGAATTGAAAAAAATATATATAACACATTTATTGCTTTCACATGGTGACAAAATAGCGCCCTGCACACGTAAAGTTCTGACCGCGGGAAACAGCATGCGCCATTCCAACCCGCACCTTTATATGCGCGGAGCTGACAGTCCGATCTGGCATGTTAACGCGAAGGCAAATCTCACAGTTTTAACCGCGCATCACGTTAGTGATCAGTCCCAGATGCGCGGTCCGATCTCTACGCGCCATTAGCACGACAGTTTGATTCACAATCCACCCCGTACAGATCGTACTGCGGTTTGGAACGCAGTCTCGATACGCGGTCCGATCTTTACGTGTGCAGGGCGCTATTGCATGTTACAGTTTATAGGTATGTAATATGAACACAGACTAAGGGTAGGTGTAGCCATATGATAAACAGACCGAGGCTTTGTGGGTAGCAAATTGTCATTGCGTTGACTCAAATAATATATAAGTAATTATTAATTATGTGAATTCTGCCCAATTACAAAGATTGCAGCACTATTTTGCACAATCATCATCATCATTATAGCAGTCCATTCCTATGTATTTGCCTCCCCCAATGAGTCAATATACCCAAAAGTTGGACGCTTGTGTTTGACTTCACTAGAATTTTCTTCCGTGACGTGGGTATCAGGAACTACGAATATGCATGGTAGTATGATAATAGACCCGGAACATATTTCTACAAATTTTACAAACATTTTCCCATTGCGTTATCGGGATCGGCCAAAATCTTAAAAATGATGGATACCGGGCTTTCATACTTATCTTATATATATATATATATATATAAGGACTGTATATATAAATATACAGTCCTCCTTGTCGTATCCGTCAATGGCGAACCTGGTTTGTTATTTTTGCGGATCATCTGCCCGAATGTGGCTAGCAAATCCAAATTTAGTTTTAAAGGTCCTGTTTCATGGCGCACAGTGCAACTGACCACTTGCATTGTAAGTGTAAGTATGGGAAGGCATTGGGCGGGACTTTCTTATAAGGCGCTTGGCATCGAGGTCTTCGAAGCGATGCTCTTCGATGATTCTTGATTATTAGGCAGTGAATGGCTGTGCAATAGGTACCTTAAACTAATAAACATACAAAGATACTCAAAATTTACCCAGACACAACAAACATTCATATCCATCACTCAATAATATAAACTTATGTTATTTTCATTCGAATAACGAGTAATGTAAATTTTTTATGTAAAATTTTCATTTTGGCTTTAACAATTTGCATGTAAATGATAAATTAAGTGTAAAATTTATGATTAATCTTTTTTACTCCCTCGATATATAATTTCTGTAATACTGTATTGTCATCTACATAATAAATTGCAGTAACACCCAGCATGCACTTGAACTGCTACGGTGTACCTATACTATGTTAATAACATATTTAAAATAAATCAATGCTTATCCTGAGCGGGAATAGAACCTGCGACCATCTAGCTCAGATGATAGAGCTATTACCAACTGATACGCATAGAGCAATGAGATGTCAGTAACACACGTTGATTGGCTGAGTAATTTCAAAGCTATTGACGCGTCAATAGCTTTGCTTTTATAACCCAGCCATTTCACGATAAACTGTGGTATATATTGTCACAACCGGCTATTATTATTGTCTAGCTATATAATTACTTACCTCATTCAAACACTAGTGAAAGGTTTATTGCTAAAGCTGTTTTTACGCGGGCCTTTTTTATATACCCTTATTTTGTGGAACAGCTTCACGGTCTATATATACGCAACTTGATACTTTTTGTAGTGCTCTTTAGTATCTTGTAGATATCTAATCTCTGAATGCGACAGTGCTGTAACAGGCACCACCTAACCACATTATTGTGCGGTCTGGGAAAGCTTCCTACCGTAGGTCGGTATAGTCCGCTTGAGACGCAAAAAGACCCGGGTTCGATGCCGCAGGACAATTGTTTGAAAGATCTGTAAATATTTGTGTCTAAATGTAAATGAATTTTCTTTCCTTTTTCTTTCGTCTCGGGTCTAGTATAAATTATGTTTTTTTATGGCAAAGCTGGCTGCAGCCAATGGGCAACTGCGTCACCAGAAGCAATACTGATGCGCTGCCGGCCCTTGAGAAAATGTATTAACCATATGAAGGACTTCATGTTGTAGCTCTGAGGCAAAACTGCCGAAAGGAGCTAGTTCCACAACTTGCACGTACGTGGCAGAAAAGATCTTGCAAAACGAATAATAAATAAATAATAAATAAATAAATGAGCTTTATTAAACCTTACAAACATAATATTAATACTACTAAACAAAAGAAACTTAAATATTAAATAACTACAACTAAAACAGGTACAGGTAAATTATTACGTGCTGTTTTTTTTTTTAAATATAGTATGTACCCCCTTTTTTATATAGGTAAGTAGATAAATGTTATTTTATATTGTAAGGACCGCTTTTTTCAGCGGTAAAAGCCTCCTCCAGCTCTTTCCACCTCTCTCTGTCTCTAGCGGCTCTATTCCATGTTTTGCCTGCTATTCTGACCAAGTCATCGCTCCATCTTTTATGAGGTCTTCCAGGTTTCCGCTTTTTGTACATGGGATACCAGTTCGTGACAGTTTTGGACCATCTCTCATCCGTAACTCTCTGTAAGTGTCCGGCCCATTTCCACTTTAGTTGACGAACGCTTTTGGCACCATCTTTAGCTTTGGTTTTCTTCCGTATATAACTGTTTTTGATTTTATCTTTTAATTTATGACCACAATAACTTCTTTCTATACCTCTCTGACATACTTGTATGTGTTCTAAACTCTGCACAGTTAGAGGCCATGTCTGGCAAGCGTAGGTTAGACAAGGAAGTAGGCACATTTCCATTGCTTTAGTTTTTAGTTTAATAGGTATGTTGCCCTTGAAAATTTCTTTCATTGACCAGTACTTATTCCATGTACTCTTTGTTCTTCTTGATATCTCTAATTCGGTGCAGGCTTTAAAGGAAATTTGATGTCCTAGGTATATGTAATTTTCCACATACTCAAGATTTTGAGAAAGAAGATTCATAGGTGTCATTTGCCTGTTGGTCATTATCTTAGTTTTATCTATGTTTACTTCCAGGCCTACTTTTCTACTTCCTTCGCATAGTGACTCTATCATGATTTGCCTTTCCGCTGGATCTTCTGAGAACAACACTATGTCGTCTGCAAACCTCAAGTGTGTAAGATATCTACCTTGAATATTCAGGCCTTTTGATTCCCAATCTAGATTTCTAAAAATTTGTTCAAGCACGGCAATAAAAATTTTTGGTGAAAGGGGATCCCCTTGTTTTACGCCTCTCTCAATTTTGAAGATTGGCCCCGGTCTTTCTAGCATGATTCTTGAAGTGCTGTTTTTGTATATTATCTTTAGCAGATTGATATATCCTTTATTTAAGCCTTGTGCTGTTAAAGCTTCCCATATACTACTATGTGATATCGAGTCAAAGGCTTTTTTGTAATCAATAAAACACAAGTACAAAGGCAAATCGTATTCTATATATTTTTCTAAAATAATTTTCAGTGTGTGAATATGGTCGACAGTAGAGTAGCCACGCACAAACCCAGCCTGCTCTACTGGTTGATTCTCGTCTAGGATTTTTGTGATACGTCTTAGTAGAGTCGCAGAGGATACCTTATACAGACTAGACGTGAGACTGATCGGTCTATAGTTGGTTACAAGCTTTGGGTCACCTTTTTTGAAGAGCAATGATATGTTGGAACATGTCCATTGTTTTGGTATTTCATTATCGGTTAGTACGAGATTAAACAGGTTCATGAGTGGTTTTGTAAGTGTATTCTTACCAGCAATGAGCATTTCATTTGTTATCCCGTCATGGCCTGGGCTTTTTTCTGTTTTAAACTTATTGATTGATTGCTCTACTTCGATTTCATGAAATGTTGGTATTGGGTCTTCGTTGAAGGTTTTTTGATTTTGGATTATGGTATCTTCTTTTTTATACAGTTCTCTATAAAAATCTGTTGCTATTTCCATTAACTTTTCTCTATTTGTGACTGTTGTACCGTCCTGTTTTTGTAATTGACTCATAAGAGGTTTTGAGTTGCTAAGGTGTTTGTATGCTCTTTTGACTGCGCCTGCTCTTTCTAAATTGTTTTTTAATATATCAAGTCTGTATTTCTTTATATTGTTATCTATCTTTTTGTTAATTATTGTATATAGTTTGCTAAGTTGATATTTTTCTTCTTTTGATTTGTTGATTTTGTTTCGAAGGTCGTGTCTTTGATCTATTAGGTCTTTTATTTCTTCTGTAACAATTCTCAAATTTCTCAGTGATTTTTTAGATATTCTCGCTTGACTTGAGCTTTGTAAAATTGTATTTTCAATATTATCATAATATTCTTGTACTGATATGTTGTTTATATTTTCATATTCGTTTCTAGAAAGTTCCAATGTGTATTTTTCATAATTCATGTATTTTTGTGGTTTTGAAATAAATTTTGATCGCGCACGCTTTTTACTACTAATTTTCAGTGTTGCTCGAACTAGGCGGTGGTCGCTAGAATGTTTGAAACAACTGAGTACGCTACAATTTTCAATAAGGTTAGGTGTATTTGTTGCGATACAATCAATTTCATTTTTCGTTTTATTGTCAGGTGCTAACCACGTCCATCGTAGCTCAGGTGATTTTCTAAACATAGTGTTTGCAATTTTTAGGTTATTCTGAAGACAGAAATTAATGAATTTTTCACCACTGTCATTTCTTTCGCCATAACAGTAACTTCCCATTACGCGACTTTCTCCTTCTTTTGATTGTCCGATTCGTGCATTCATGTCTCCTAAAAATATAAGGTTTGACATACTTTTTCCTATTATTGTTTCCAGGGATTCATAGAAGTCATCTATTTCTTTTTCCGTTGAGCGTGATGTGGGGGCATATGCCTGGACTATTGTGAATAATTTGTCATAAATTTTGACGTTTATCAATGCAGCTCTTTCCGTTATTCCAATAAAATCCTGTACTGATAAGTAACTTTGCTTTTTTACGATAAATCCTACTCCATTTCTTCCTTTTGTTTGTCCGTACAGGTAGAGTCAGTATTCTTTTCTATCTTCTATTGTGTATCCTTGCCTTCGAGCTTCACTAATACCTAGTATATCATATTTAATGCTTGATAAGGCGTGTTCCAATTCTATTATTCTTGTTTCACTTGCTAGAGATCTGACATTAAATGTTCCTATGTAAATTTTATTTTTATTTCTATTTCTATTTGATGCTGGAGGGTTGTGGTCTACTGCCCCCGTGGTGACCAACCATTCTGGGAGAGATATTTTTGTTTGTTTTTCTATTTCCTTGTTTCTGATAGAGGCGGTGATGGTGTGAGGAGGATTTTTTGGTTGCTATTGGATTGTGTCTTCAGTAGAGTAATCCGAAGATTTACCTTCTCTTTGAGGCAGATTTCTTATTTGGACGAAGTTAGATATCGAGTTTTAACTACGATACTCCTTAACAACTTTATTTTTCTTAGCAGTCTGATACTTTACTTGAGCTTCAGGGTTTACTGATAAAGTTTGTATTTGTTGTGGTGGAGTGATTTCTAGCTCCCTCTTCTTCGAATTTGAGTTTTGATTTCCTTGTAGTTTATTTTGTTTGGGCTCTCTTATGACAATCCTATCATATCGCAGGTATGCATGTTTTCCTTCATTTCTCTCCTTCTGCAGTTGTTCTTGCAATTTTTTCCTGGCTTCTAATATTTTCGGTGGGAAATCTTCTTTTATGTAAACTTTTGAAGTTTCCAGTGTCTTTTTATTTTTTAGTATAGATAATTTCTTACCGAAGGTACTCAGCGTGACGTTTATGGGTCTTATTTGGTTTTCTTTCTTTTTTCCCATTCTTCTTACCATTTCTATTTCCCCTTTGTTGCATTGTATGCCCATATCGTAAACAATACCCATAATTTTCTGCTTTAAATCTTCATACGACTTTTCGCCTTCACCTACAACAAAAAATATAAGATTTTTTGCTCTTATTTCTTTTTCTATCATCATTAATCGCTTTTCTTGGTTTTCATTTACTGTTTTGATTTTATCTATTTCTTTCTGAATTTGATCAAACTTTTGATCGATGTTGTCATTTATTTTTGTTGTTATGCGTTCCTCCTGTTCGATTAGAGTAATATTCATGTCGCTCTTAATTTTTACTCTGAGATCATGAAATAATTTCTCTAGATCTAGAGCCATTTCTTATGCAAGAGCCCTCTTGTGGTTTTACTACTCGATACTAGGTGGTGCTGTTCTAAGTTTTGCGTCAGCGCCCTCTGTTGTGGTTATAAGAGGCAATATAGTTGGGTCTACTTGTCGATAGATGTCGCTATTTCAAAGATTTTGATCGATGATGATTAGACAGAAATATTTAGGTTATATTTACTAGAATAGTTCACAATACACCTTTTCTTATGTTGTATCCAAGTTTATCGCACTGATCACAGTTTTGCACTGGTATATTTACTATTTTACTTTTGTTTAGCGGGTCCGTCTGGCTTTATTTCAGTCAAAAACTGATGGTAATAGTTCTCTTATTTACACTTTCTCACAGTGATTGTTTATCTTTGCCTACGCTATATCACAGGTATGTCTTATTTTTGTCACTTTTTATGCTATTAACAAATCAAAACTTTTCGTACTTTTGAAGAAAACTTGAATAATTTTCGGATGCCGTTAAAAACAATGTTTACTTCACCGCGCCCTCAAAACGAATAGTTCTAAAGAAATAACCATCCAAGTGGCAAGTTTTTTTTTTCAGTTAATCCATTAAATAGATGTTAACTCGAAAATATTAAGTTCTATTTTCAAATTATGTATCGCATAGTATACACTCTAACCACACTAATTTATAAATGCAATTTTTTTTTGTGTGTGCGAGTATGTTTGTTCCCACTCAACTCTGTACCGGCTTTTGATGAAACTTGAAAAGTACATAGTTTGTGAACTCGATTGTCCAGATACCAGCAAAAGCCACGTGCGGAAGTTTGTTAGTTTTAATATGTGTCACAACTGATTTCTGTGCCTGTTAAATTAAGTTCAACAACGATTCAGCCTATTCTAGTACAAAACGACCCAAAAATAGGTCTACACTACTTGCTGTCAACTTCAGAGTGGTGAGTAGTGTAACTAATGATTGAAAAAAAATCAACATATCTACACACTACGCGCAACTATCAAAGGCATTGAAAACGTAATTTTAAAAAAGCTTTATCGTACTGACTATAAAGTGAACGGAAACGACTGACTTTGTTCGTAAAGGACCCACTACTGCCTACAGTTTTTGTCCGCCCGCCTACTAAGCTGACTCAAACTGTAGCTTATTCAATCCCTCATCAATCTATAAATATTATCATTATGTGAATATTTTCCAGTTCCGATAATATTAGATACATACGTGTTGAATTGATAACCTCCTTTTTTGAAGTTGATAATAAGTTTTAAGTTTTTTCTTTGTGATAGAAATCTGGTTAAAGAAAACTCTAGCAAAAAATTCAGTCATTTACATGGTTTCTTATGTAAATCGATATGTCAAGACGAGTTAGTTAAGGGTAGAAAAATAATAAAACAATTCCGCGTAGGCTCCATACATATTGAACGGACTGGCCACTCGCGTATAGGCCCTACTACTGCTTCTTGTTTTTTGTTTCTTAAATAGCGAGCTCAAAAACAAGTTATTGGGATATTCTCGAACCAAGTCATCGAAATAATTTTGAAGTCTTGACAAATTTTGGAAAATCTCAAAAAGTTACCGACTGATTTTAATAATTCAGAAGGGTTTCAAAGTGCACTTTAAAGACATACGTTTTGACTTATAGCCTATTCACGTACCTCTCATATCTGCGAAACTACAGCCAAATGTCACAGTTTCATAAATCGGGGCACTATACTCGATCAGGAAAACAAACATTTTCAATGTTAAAACACAACCGAGTTGAGAACCTCCTCTATTTTTGAAGTCGGTTAAACCTGGGCATAGATAAATAAAACAATAAGACTTGGCACATTAAATTCAAAATGTTATTTATTTTAATTTTCAAAACCAGATAATTACATTTTCACCTTAACTAGGAATATACCTCACATAATACTATTTACAATTAACTTTATTGTACTCACTGGTATACTTTTAGTTCAACCATTAATTTCAACATTGTTAAAATTATTGTTTTTTCAACGAGGAAAAGGGTACTAAAAATTTACGCCGCTTATTTACGGTTCGTCGGTTTTAGGGTTTTTTAACGAAGAGTAAATAAAAATTTGCGTAAAATTTATGGACCATTGAAGATCTAATTTTCCTGGAATTGACAATAATGTGTTAATTGATCAAGGTTTTATTTTATGCTCGGTTATAGAGGGGTAGTATCATTTCAACTTTTAGTAAGAAAATGACGTCAAAGTAAATTATTTGCCGCTGGGTTAATTCAAAATGATATTTACTGGGTTTAGGGCCTTTTTGGCCATTGTCAAGGAATATAGTTGCTGGTTAAATTAACATATTCGCTCAGAAATTTGACACTTTAACCAGTAAATAGCTTAATTTGATATTAGTTGGAGATAATGAAATATGTCTTTAGTCACATTAACCGGCAATAAAGTTATTTGCCGATCAACTGACAATTTACTTACGTCAAAACAGGCCCTCAATTGTGAGAAGCTTTGTTCGTGAATTTTCCGTCCGGTCAACATGACCAAGTTGAACTCTGTGCCATTTTCAACTGCTTATGTTTGTTATGTAGTGTACAATAAATGATGCCTACACAAGTGCTCGAGTTCGGCAACTCGGATGAATGAATCACTGGCAGCATTTTTCTTTCATTTTTTTTTTATTTTATATTCTCTTTAGACTAGGTAATACTTTTACTTATTAAGCTTTTGATTGCTTTACAAAATCTTCAAAAACTTCCAAGCTTCAAACTCCATAAAAATTTAAGACATAAATACTCGAAAAAATGGAAATGGTATTCTACCAAAAAGCAAATAAGTTCCAGATTCTTTTCGATTTTATGTAGAAAAATTTCGGGAAGCTGAAATTACTTGAAAATACATTGACGTAATTCGAAACTCAAGAAAATTCTTTCGAGGATACCTTCCTTGATCGTAGAATCCAATGTTCTAGAAAACTGCTTTCAAAGGCCCTACCTTTCTCTTCGTCCCACCTAAAACCATTAAGCTAAGGGACAAACCTTTGCATGCATAATAAGTTTATTGTTTTTAGTTTTTATACAACTAGTTCTATAGTCTTAGTTTTTGGTTTCCTTGGTAGTTTATGAACATTGGTCTTGAAGAAATCGCTGTTAGCGATAAGACTGCTATTTGTGAGATAAGATAGTTGAGAGAACTTTTTTTGTTTGTTTTATATAGAATTATTTTGCAATAGAAAGTTTAATGAATAGTTCATTTGCATTATGAAGCCGAATTTTTCTTTCTGATAATCCAGTAAAGCCAAATACCTGTAAGGTAGTGGTAACTACACACTCCGCCCAGACATTTGGATCGGTGACCGTTGAATGGGTGGTAAAAGCGTTTCCATACTTCGGAAGGCACGTTAAGATATCGGTCCCGGTTTTACAGTCTTTAAGCCATGTTGGAGGCCTTGGTGCGGACATAAAATCTGACAACAGAGTGAACATGAGCAACTGATGGCACCTCCTTGATGGGACCATGAGACTCGTCGGCACGGAGCTCAAAAGAACCTGACCAGGAAATATTTGGGTAGCGCTTTATCGTTGAGTGGTAAACGGGACACAGAGAGAGAACGTCGCGTTCACTCACCTTGTTGCAGAGTCTCTGAAATGGCGTCGTCGCCTTAACTGGTGTAACAGTACGTGAAAATTCCCGTTAGTTAATATAAATAATAAATAGGTTATAGGTAGGTGACATTGTAGGAACAAATCTAATAAATACTAAGCCAAATATAAAGCAAATAAATACATCTCAACATTATCTTGATAAAGAAACGAATAATTCCCATCATGCTATATGCCGAGAAATGGGTTGGCTCAGTATGTGAATAAATTTCTTTAAACCTATGTGCTGTGAAAGTTAGAACCTACACAGTGCTGATTTACAGCCAAATAATCTTTTTGTTGACTTCACGGATTTTTGAAACCCAACTGAACTCGGTTCTTGCCAACCATCTAATTTAGAAACTTAAAAGCAGAGACCATTCTTTTAGGATTGGTTCCTTTAGCTTTACAGATATTTTCTTTACCTAACTTTCCATCCAGAGTTAAACGTCTCAAGCCATCGTCCTACCTTTACGTGTTCTGTCAACTTAATGTATTAAAAACTTCCGGACCCATTTCAGCAAACGACTTCGGCTTGGCAATTTTCTAAACGATTTCTTATTTTCAATTTAAGTTTGAAGCTATTTTATTCAAAGACAATGTTGGAAAACGGAATTGATTTGATGGTTCGATTGTTATTTTAAACTCAAGTTTACTTTACTGCGAGTGTAATTTGTAATTTGAATGGCGCTGAAATATTAAGGGGACGTTTTGACTGATTTGTTTGCACATACTTTGAGACAAAGGTCAAGAGGGAGGTTTCCATGGAGACCAACCATTATCTGCTTAAAATCTTACAATATATCAATAGCTTTAGAAAAATTTCGTTTTCACTGTATTAGTACTGGTAAGGAGTGGAAATTATTTCCGATGTCTGTTTTCCCGGACCAGTGCAATCTGGGAGTCCTCAAATCGAGAGTGAATCGCTTCCTTCCAGGCAAGCGGGCTCCATCTTAGACCAAATCATCAACTGTTTCAAGTGTAAAATGGTCAAAAGGTTATCTTATTAATAAAAAAATCTAGTTTATGGAGTTATCAATGTATGTACCGTGGGTGTAATACGTGGGATTGGCACGGGGGTTTGCTCTGGGAGTGAGACGCGAGGTTTTCATCCCTCCGTTCCTCCCGCGACCCCCGCGCATCACGCATCGCACCCCGTTAAACTCACAGAGAGTGGAGTGATGTGAATTACTTAGGGTCATTACATACTAGCGCTGAGTCGAAGGACATCTAAGCGTCAAAGTCTTCGCAATCAAAGCAAAGTCACACAAATGCATGCGTATTTGCGCGAATTCGCACGACGCGTTAGTTCGCCTAGTAGCCGCTTTAGAGCGCGCGAACGTGCACCAATCAGAGTAGGTCGCGCTGGTATTGAATTTGTAGACACCCATGAATTTATTTTCCTAAACAAATATTTTTAGGACATTCCGTATAAAGCTTTTAATGAACAGTTTGATGACAAAAATTGTATATTTTGAAGAAAAAAAGCTATTTCGGTTCCCTTTTTCTCGCTGTAAAACATAAATGAATCTATACAACTTTACATCGTAAGCTAGAGTAAATTAGGTCCGTTATCCAAACTCCTGGTGGATATGTACAAGTAGCATTCTTAGCGCGGTTATTGTTACAAGGATGTGTATGAAGTTGTGTGCGAGTTTGGCTGAGGCAAGCGAGTTGTTTCCATGTTGCATTGCCGCTGGGGTTTCACCTGTGGACAAAATTTATAATAAACTATTTGCTGAACAAAATATCTAACGGGAATGATTTTCCAACCTTCATTTTTGGAACGTAGGCCAACCTCACCTGGCCATGGTGCAGCTTGCATAATTGGTGCATGATGTTGCAAACTTTATCATATTGAAAAAAGTTTTGAAGCTTTTGTTCAAAAAGTTAAAAGGTTGTATGTGAAAAGTGTGAAGGTTTTGTTTAAAAAGTTAGAAGGTTTTGTTCGAAAATTTAGAAAGTTTTGCCTGTAGTAAACTATAACGTTAAATAATATATTATATAAATGCGGTAAGTGAACCGTAGTATACCGTTCAATAATATATTATATAAAATTATTATTTATATGTATTAATGCCGAAAAAGCAACCGCATTTCCGATTTTTGTACGTAAATAAATTAAATTAATAATGTTATTTTTATTAAAATAGCTATGTTCTTATTCTTGAATTATTTGTTGTAAACTACTATTAATGATTCTATTGTATTTTTAGTATGAAATTTACTTATTGTATCTTTTTGATAAGCTAATGTAATGTAATAAAATGATAACATAACTAAATGAAATAAAATAATTATATAAACTAGGCACGTGACATTACCGAGAAATTTACAGAGACAGAAAGAAAAAGAGAAATAAGTTTAAAGACATTTTTAACCAAAGTTTGAAATCCAATAGACAAATACTTATGATAGATATTATGGGCCTTACTTATAAAAATCTGTCACAAGATAAACGATGCTTAAACTATTGCCATCTCTTACTGTTGGATATTGACAAACAGTGACAGGGATAACTTTAAGCAACGGTTAAATTTAAGTAGCGTTTATTAGTAAGGGGTACATAATTGTATAACTATCATTCTATCAAATTTTTTTTTCAGCTTAGACCTCAAAAGCATTTAAAACAACCTTGGAACCTTACCACGAGGAAAAAATATTGTGGTCACAATGTGTGGAAATGTTTTCCTTTACCCTCGAGCTAGTGTTTATCACGCACTATTTATTTCTAATAGAAAATCCATTGACGCATGACCGGGGTAGCAAGCGGTCATGGACGAAAGTCGAGAAATCTCCTTGTAGTGGTGTCTCATCTCGAAAGTCTAAACTAGAAAACATACCTATTGATGAATATTTGCATTTTTTTACGGTTTATAGTGACATAGTGAACGTAGGTCAAAAGTGAACAATAGTATTTTAGTGGAATTCATTTTATTTTGATTTAAAAAAATAACATAAAAAAATCGGCTATATCAATATCTCAAGAAAAAAAACCATAAAATTAATATTTTGGACTAAAATTACCTACGTAAATTTTATTTTATTTTTAAACAAATATACACATGATAAACATTTGGTAATGATAGTGTGTATGGCATTACCAAAACGCGGTCTTCATTCAAGATATTATTACATTGCAGTGATCAAAAAATACCGTTTGGCCCGCAAGGTTTCACGGGACGATGCGTTGGGAAAAGCAAAGTAGAGAAAAAAGACAAGAAAAATAGATCTCACTAATTACCAAAAAAAATGCTATCTTCTGATGATTCACAACCTCTGTCACAGTGGATCAAAGCCTGCCTGAAAAGGACAAGGTTCGGTTCCCGCCTCGAGACAAATGTATGTATGATTTGCATATTTGTTCCGGGTTTGGGTTTTTTCTATGAGGATTATGCATGAATTTACGAAAAAATAGTAAAGGTATATAATATATACTATAACTTATCGAACTATCCATGGGAGAAAACAAGCTGCCCTATATCAAATAAAAATACAAAGCTAATGATAGCATCGTACTATACAAAAACCTTATGAACAGAATATAGTATGGAAGGATTATTATCTCTAGGATTTATTTGATCAAGCTCGTGCTTGATCAAATAAAATGGGATGTTCTCGGATTATCTGAGGTAAGACGTCAGGGAAAAGAATGTATCAGGTTGAGCAATGGACACACTTTTTATCACAGAGGAACAGACTCAGGTAAACACGGAGTAGGAATACTCATCAATAAACGTCTCAATAATAATATAAATATCATAAGCTCAATCTCAGAAAGAGTTGTCTATGTTAAACTGCATATATATCAAAAAGAAAAACCCTAAAGATCATCCAAGTATACGCCCCTACTAGCACTGCACCCGATCAAGTTATAGAACAAATGTATGAAGATATTAGGTAAGTCTGTGTATTGGAAAAGACAAAACTACTTATACAATAATCATTGGAGACTTTAATGCAGAAAATCGGCATAAAAATGGATGTGTCTGAAACTTGGGCCAATTCGGATATGGCAGTAGAATCGACCGGGGGACGACGCTCATGAACTTCTTAGAAAAAGAAAAGATGTTTCACATGAGTTCTTTCTTTCAAAAAAGACCAGACAGAAAATGGACTTGGCTATCACCGGGCTCAAGATATAAAAACGAAATTAACTATATATTCAGTAGCCATATAGGCAAAATAGTCCAGGACGTAGCAGTTCTCAAAAATTTCTATACTGGGAGTGATCATTGGCTCATCCGAGCTACTATACGGATTAAAGCAAAATTAGAACGGTACGCATCGATAAAACGAAGAAAAATAAAAGTGAACCCAGTTGGTCTGAAAATGAATAAAGATATTTATCAAAAGCAAATTCAAGATCAGCTATCACTTATAGCCTACCAACTTAGACTCAGATGCTATGCTAGACCATCTAAGCAATATATTGTGCTACACAGCTAAACAACTACAAGCCAAAAATACTGGCCACTTCCAAAAACTTCAAAATAGAACTAAACAGCTATTGTAAGAAAGAAGGTCAATGTTAAATGCTGGACTAAGCCAAACGAATTTATTTAAAAACATATGTAAGGAAACGCGTATTAACGTTGAAAAAGACATCCAAAATACCGTGAAAAGGTTGTCCAAAGCGTTATGGAAAGGTACAAAGGTCCAAAAGTATTCAGAAAGGCCTTGAAACCGGGCACACAACTTATCACTAAGCTTTGTGATAGCAAAGGCAACATCACTGAGTAAAAACTACTACTGAAGCTAGTAGAGGACTATTACCTAGAACTCTATAAATCAAGGAGCCCAAAACCAACAAACGCAACTACGCGGAAAATATTAAACGTTGGATCAGAAGATGTGCCCAAGATATCAAACACTGAGATACAACAAGCTCTGAGAAAAATGTCCAACGGCAAAGCTCCTGGAGAAGATGACATTATTGTGGAAATGGTCAAAGAAGGTTAGGACTCAATTGTAGACATCCTGAAAGATCTATTTAATAAGTGCTTGGAGGAAAGTCGAATACCTACAAAACGGGAAAACGTAACTGTCATACTTTTATTTAAGGCAATGAAAATGACCTTAATAACTACCGCCCAATCAGTTTGATATCGCAATTATACAAACTTCTAACAAAAATCATTACCAATCGTTTGACCAAAAAGCTAGACTTCTATCAACCAGTTGAGCAAGCCTGGTTCAGAAGCGTATACGGCACCATGGATCACATACTAGAATCATCTATGCGAATCATCATCGAAAAGGCTACAGAATATCAAATGCCATTATGGCTCGCATTCATTGATTATAAAAAAGCCTTCGATAGCATTGAGTCCTGGGCAGTTATTCAGTCACCACAGAATGCCAGAATAGACCACCGCTTCATAAACTAATACTAATCGCAAACATCTGTCAAAACGCGCGTCTAACGTTAAACTTACCACCGGAAAACAACCCAGTCAGAATAGGAAGAGGGGTCAGGCAAGGTGACCCTTTCACCCAAGTTATTCACTTTGGTGCTAGAAGATATTTTCAAAAGCTTGGATTGGGAACATCGTGGCATTAATATAGCTGGGACTAGACTGAGTAATTTAAGATTTGCTGACGATATTGTCTTATTCTCGGACAACCCCCATGACCATTGAAATCAGGAACTCAGTGATGCCTCTGAACAGTTTGGATTGGAAATGAATCTCGAGAAAACAAAAGTGATTACTAACTGCTCGAATAACAACAACAAGAGCATTCAAGTTAACCAAATCACCATGGAGTGAGAACAAAAATATGTGTATCTTGGTCAAAAAGTTTTGATGGGAAAGGAAAACCAGACGATTGAAATTAATAGGCGCTTAAGATTAGCGTAGGCAGCCTATTCTAAAATCGAATTTGCCTTCAGAATGGAAATAACATCAGAACAGAAAGCTCGCGTACATGACCAGTGTATCCTACCGGTACTCACCTACGGACCTGAAACTTGGGTTTTCAGAAAAGAAATAATGACAAAACTCAGACTTGCCCAGAGAGCAATTGAAAGGAAAATGGTAGGCATTACACTGAGAGACAGAAAAAGAAACGATTGGCTTAGGGAACAGTCGAAAGTCGCCGATGTCATCAAATGTATCGCGAATTTAAAGTGGCAATGAGCTGGTCACGTCGCCAGAAAACAAGGCTCGTGGTGCAAAACCGCAAGGAATACCACAAATGCATTGGTACGATGATATCAAAAGAACAGCTGGAGTGAAATGGATGGGGATTGCACAGGACCGTAAAAAATGGCATTGTATGAAGGAGGCCTACACCTTTAGGGTTGAAAGTGGCTAAAAAGAAGAAGAAGAATCACTTATCAGTCATGTGGTTCAAAAAATACAAGCTTTGCTCAGTTAGGGGATATTACACATATCGTTTTAGATAATAAACGTTGTGTGATAAAGTCCAGCATTATTATTATTAATAATAATACTCGGTGTGCCGACAAACTTTGTAAAGTCAATTTAGAAAGAAGTTAGTTTTCACGAAGTTAAATATTTTTTGGAGTACATGATTTTCTGTGACGAGCCTGTTTCACTTCAAAATAAAAAGTCTCGAATACAACTTAATTATGTCAAAGAGAGGACTCGGCCTGCCGAATTAAATTACAGAATTTGTCTTTTGTTTCTGTTTATAAAATTACACTTATTAGCTTTTGACGTAAACCCGAGTTTGAGAAAACAGTCACAAAATTAATTACGACTTGGAAATTATAATTTTGGGCGTACGCAAATTGTTTATGAAAAATTTTGTAAATGTCCGAAACAGAAAATTGTTGTGGAAAGAATGATTAACAGGTAAGGAGATTTTGAAACAAGTTTTTCAAGATGTTAACATAATAATTTGTTGCAAAGTGTTTTGTAGCTTCAGGTAACTGTTTTTATCTGTTAATATAAACTGTGGGGGGTAAGGTGTTCCAACCTCCAACTTCCGGACACAAAAGCCAACCTCACCTGCACGCGGTGCACCCTGCTGACTAACGAACGAGGCTCTGGCGGCCGGCTGATTGCGGCATAGCGCAGCCTACACCGGCACAGCTAAATTCCCTGACCGCCGACGGGCAGCAGCGTCGGCGGTGCGAAAAGCTGTGTCCTGCGATCCCCAACCCGCATGCCCAGCGTGGGGATTATGGGCATACCCCCCTACTATGAACGACACAAAAAAGAGAAGGCCCCCAGTTCCCGGCCGTCCCGCTATTCCTGGCCATCCAGGTAGCGGCCATGGTAACGGCGGGACAGGGGGTGCTAGGAATCCCCGGGCTACCTCTGGCTACCTGCAAAATCTGACCCTGGCTACGTTTAACGGACGGACTCTGAGGCTCGACGAACATCTAGCGCAGTTGGAAGTGGAGCTGGAGAACATTAGGTGGCATGTTCTGGGGTTGTGTGAAGTCCGTAGAGAGGGAGAGGACACCATAACCCTAGACTCGGGCCACCTTCTGTACTTCCGCGAGGGTGACCAAACATCCCAGGGTGGCGTAGGGTTTCTCGTCAATAAGGCCCTCTCTAACAACGTTGAAGAAATCTCCAGTGTGTCGACCAGGGTAGCATACCTGATCCTTCGGCTATCCAAGAGGTATAGCATGAAGATAATTCAGGTTTACGCACCGACCTCGGCACACTTGGATGATGAAGTGGAGGATATGTACGAGGACATATCCAAAGCCTTACACAACACCACGAAGGCTCACTTCAATGTTGTTATGGGGGACTTTAACGGCAAAGTGGGAGTCCGAATTGGCGACGAATCCAGAGTGGGCCCGCATGGTTTTGGGTGTAGAAATCACAGGGGGCAAATGCTGGTCAACTTCCTAGAGAAGGAGGGGCTCTTCTTGATGAACTCGTTCTTCAAGAAGAAGCCCCACAGGAAGTGGACATGGCGTAGCCCCGACACTGTGACCAAAAACGAGATCGACTTCATCATGACGGATAAAAGGCACATATTCAGAGACGTCTCCGTGATCAACAGGTTCAACACCGGATCTGATCACAGACTTGTCCGAGGCTCTCTGAATATCAATCTAAAGCTGGAAAGAAACCGTCTGATGAAGTCCACGCTCCGACCCAATCTACTCCAGATCATGGCGGGCACCGAGAAGTTTCAGAAGCTTCTCGGTGACAGATTCGTTGCTGTGGAACCTACCGATGACGTTGATGAGGCCCTACAAAACGTGGTTGGAACGTTAAGGGACGAGGGCATCAAATTCTGCCAAATGCAGCCTAAAGGCAAGAAGTCCAAACTCATGGATGAGACTCTTCGGCTGATGACAAAAAGACGGGAAACCACTCAGGCCACTTCGTCAGAGAGGTCAGACCTGAACAAGCGAATTGCGAAGATGATACGGCGCGACCTTCGGAGCTCCAATACACGCCTCATTGAAGAGGCAATAGAGCGAAACCGAGGGTCCAAAGTATTCACTCAGCAGCTTGGCAGGAGCCACCTGACGAAGTTAACGACACACGATGGCCGAACCGTCTTGTCAAAGCCGGAGGTATTATCAGAGATAGAGGACTTTTATGGCCGACTGTATACGGCACATGCTCCTTGCCCCCAACGTACCAGCCACGATTCTCGAGCTACCCTCACCCGCCACTATACCGACGACCTGCCAGAGATCAGCCAAGACGAGATCGTACTGGCCCTGAGACAGCTTAAAAATGGAAAAGCCCCCGGTGAAGACGGTGTTACTTCGGAACTTCTGAAGGCAGGAGGAGCTCCTGTTGTGCAGGAGCTGCGGAACCTCTTCAACTCCGTCCTTCACTGTGGGAGAACTCCAAAGGCGTGGAATGAGAGCTTGGTGGTTCTGTTTTTTAAGAAGGGAGATAGGACGCTTCTTAAAAATTACAGACCCATCTCGCTCTTGAGTCACATCTATAAGCTGTTCTCTCGGGTTATTACAAATCGTCTCGCCAGAAGACTCGATGAGTTCCAGCCACCGGAGCAGGCCGGGTTTCGCGGAGGATATGGCACCATAGACCACATTCACACAGTGAGGCAGATTATACAGAAGTCCGAAGAGTATAATCAGCCCCTGTGTCTGGCGTTTGTGGACTATGAGAAAGCCTTTGACTCTGTAGAAACCTGGGCTGTCCTGGAATCCTTGCAGCGATGCCAAGTGGACTATCGTTATATCGAAGTGTTGAGGTGTCTGTACGAAGCCGCCACTATGAGTGTCCGAGTACAGGACCAGCAGTCTAAACCCATCCAACTGCGCCGCGGAGTGAGACAGGGAGATGTCATATCTCCGAAACTGTTCACAAGCGCGTTGGAGGATATGTTTAAGACGCTGGACTGGAAAGGTATGGGCATAAACATAAACGGCGAGCACATCTCACACTTGCGATTCGCTGATGACATAGTCCTAATGGCGGAGTCGCTGGAGGAGCTGCAACAGATGCTGGACGGCCTAGCATCAGCCTCGCGAAAGATAGGTCTCGGCATGAATTTGGACAAGACCAAAGTTATGGTCAATGACCGAATTGATCCGAGTCCTGTCGTCGTTAATGGACACCTTATTGAAGTTGTTTCGGAGTATACATACCTCGGGCAGATATTGCAGTTGGGTAGAAACAACTTCGAGAAGGAGGCCAAGAGGAGGATTCAGCTGGGTTGGGCGGCATTTCGAAAACTACGTCGAGTTTTCTCGTCACCTATACCGCAATGTTTGAAAAAGAAGGTTTTCAATCAGTGCGTCCTACCCGTCATGACATACGGAGCCGAAACGTGGACACTCACAGTACGGCTAGTCCACCAGTTTAAAGTCGCTCAGCGAGCTATGGAACGAGCTATGCTCGGGGTTTCTCTGAAGGATAAAATCCGTAACGAGTTTATCCGACATAGAACTAAAGTTGTCGACATAGCTCAGAGAATTAGCAAACTGAAGTGGCAGTGGGCTGGCCATATCTGCCGAAGAACCGATAACCGTTGGGGTAAACGAGTTCTTGAGTGGAGACCGCGGCTCGGCAAACGTAGTGTAGGACGCCCTCCGGCCAGGTGGGGTGACGATCTGCGAAAGGCTGCTGGTAGAAGCTGGATGCGTCGAGCTCAGGACAGGGCGCAATGGCGCTCATTAGGGGAGGCCTATGTCCAGCAGTGGACTGCTATAGGCTGATGATGATGATGATGAATATAAACTGTGTGATACTTTAACGAAAGTTAAAATAATGTTAAAATAAATCATAATAATAATTTCTTTAATGGCACAAGTTAAAGGAGGCCTTTACCCAGCAGTGGGTGAAGTCGGGCTGTGGATGATGATGATGATGATGATGAATAATTTCTTTGAATTTCTGTTTAAAGTGTACATATAAAAAAAATGGAGTCATTATAATGAGTCATGTAGTTCTGTCATATATAATTTTAGTATCACATAACATATACTTGAATCAGTGAACTGTTTTTCTTTGTACGTTTTTAAATAAAAAAAACTTATGATATAATAAGTTTAATAAAACTAGTCTACATAATTATAGATTGTTAGTTTTGACAAAGCTATTATTTTCAATCTTCTTAGCTCACGAAAAATATAAGAAGTAGCTTCAGCAATATTTTATCTCTTTAAAATATATCTGAAGCTACGTCTTGTGTGCTTTTGTATATCTACTTAGATGATTTGAAATTAATAAGATTGCCAACATGCTAATTAAATGAAGGATACCTACTATAGTTACACTTTTACGGGATAAAAACTGTTAAAGGCATCTTATTATAATATTCATGAAGTTTACGCTTGGTCGCCAAAGCAGAAGGCCGCGCGCGTATGACCGAAACATTATATTTGTATCCTCATTTGCTAAAATGGTGGTTAAAAATGTTATTTTTCCACCATGGCCTAGTCCCACAATATGCAGCAGAAGTACAAACCCTAGTGGTTTATAGTTGCTATTAGAACATTAACTTAACTTATGTCTAAATAGTAAATAAATAAATTAAAATTAAAATTTAAAATTGCTTAAAAGCGTATCTATAATAGTTATCCTTCATTGTCTTAACATTATAATAAAATTTCAATACTCACTCTGCACAACGTGGACTGTCACCGAGGCGGCCTTCGCGTTAGCAGGCACGCAAGTGTAGTTGCCGGTGTGTCGTGGCTCGGCCTTGCCAATCACTAGCTCGCTGGTCTGACGGCCGTTGTGAACGCTCACGCCATCTGTCAAAAAAAAAATGAACCCTTATTTTAATAAGTTAAGTGACAGGGATGTAAAGGGTTCCAAGTTCCAACCCCTATCTTCAGAATCCGAGCATACAAACGACATAACAAACAGGGCTCTGGCGGCCGGCTGATTGCGGCATAGCGCAGCCTGTACGAGTATGTACTACAACACTTAGTTTTCCCACCAATTACGTCAAAGTTATGAAGGTGGTAAAAATAACTAGCATTCTAATAAATTTCATAAAAATATCGCTCTATAAAAACGTATTTCTAAACTGTACTTTAATTAAACATCGTTTACAGCTAAAAACTAATTATCACGTAGAAGTTTCAGATTAATTAATAATCCACTGGAAATTGTAGCAAAGATAATGAAATACTAGGGTTATTTTCGTAGCGTTAAATAGAATGTCACGAAAATAATTCTGTTCGAGGTTAGTGTACGATTTATGCAAACCGCACAAATTCCTGCGTGTTCCCGCGGGTCAGCATTTTACGCTATGACGTGGTTTTTCGGACCAATCGCACTCAGTCGCAACAACCGCGTTACCGACGACAAACACGTCGTAGCGTAGACTCGCAAACTTAACATTAAACTCAACAAATAAACGGTGAAAACTTAACAAACTATTTTACTACAACCAACTACCAACTTATAGGATCGTAGGGTGTTCACTACACACCCTACATCTTAGTGTTTTTTTTTTGTGCACCTATCGTGCTACTAGTGTGTGAATAACCTGTGAGTGCGGTAACTTCTACAAGAACTCCAACAAGGTGCATGTGAATCAACTTCTCACATTTACTGAACTAAACTGTGGTTTGTATTTACTTTTCGGTAGCGGATTGGTTCGACTGGCCTCCCACAAGCGGGTCTCACCAGTTGAATTGAGAAGTCGCACATACTGTAGAGTATAATACAACGCCATATACGTACATACGTACATTTTTTCTGAATATCTTCAATTCAACGCTTACATCATGAGCACCATCGAAGATATACTAATAACACAGAGCCAACTACAAGAGGAGATAGAAAAACTCCTCCGAAACTTTAAGAAGGATGGAGCCGAACGGAAGACTCCACTTCAAATTAAAAAACGACTGGAAATTCTCGATTCCTACTGGGCAGAATTTCAAACTAACCATACATCATTGTACCAATGTGAAGATCGTGACTACGCCTACTTTGCTGAAAATCATTACAGTCAAACGAAAGAATTTTACACGAAAGCTCGCGCGTTCATCCAGCAGTACAAGAAACAGGTACCTGAGATTCCTTCTTACAAGAGAGAAAAATCTCCTGCGAAGATACCAACTACGCATCTATCTGGAACGCAACCCTCGGAAGAAGCAACGACATCTCAACAACAGCTCACTAGTAACCATGATCAAACAACAGCTTTCCTCAAAACTAAATCCCAAGGTAACTCTAGTAAATCTGAAGAATTGCTACGCAAACAGAAAAGCAACTTTAGAGCTTTTACTCGAACTCTCGCTTCTATCAACCTAGAACAAATTAACGAAAAATGGGAGTTCGAGGACATACTGAAAAACCATGAGTCTAGATGGAAAACTATTGACTCGCTACATTGGGAGATCGATAGTGAGGGAACACTCGAAAAGGATTACGATCAAATCTTTGAAATCTATGAACAACAATATAATGACATGAAAAAATCTGTGAATACAAAAATGTGGTCTGTTTCTCATAAGGAGAGTTCTACTCCAAAAATGGAACTACCTACTTTTTCCGGAACATACCAACACTGGATTTCTTTCAAGGACTTGTTTACCGAGGTAATTCACGACAATCGAACACTATCCAGTGCACAAAAAATGCAATACCTAAAATAGAAAGTCAAAGGAGAAGCTGAAAAACTAATTCAGCACCTAACTATCAGCTCCGACAACTACCAAGTTTGCTGGGATATACTTAACAACAGACATAACAACAAAAAACAGATATTTACCTCACACCTCAACACTATTTTGAACCTGCCTACTATGCAATACCACTACCAACTTATAGGATCGTAGGGTGTTCACTACACACCCTACAGTTAGTTTCATACCCTACATCTTTATAGGTAATTTGAAACGTTTAAAAAGTTTCTGAGTCGGATAGCACGGTTTTTGTAATATCCTATTTTTATTCCAACGTATTTCTCGACAAAAAATATTTCTGCCTCGAAGTCTATACGTGGATTTAGATGACGGTAAGTTCTTTAGTACACACACACCAGTCTATATCAGTCCACTGCTGGACATGAGCCTCACCTAATAAAGGAGGATATGTCCATAATTCCCACGCTGGGCATGCGGGTTGGGGATTGCGGGGCGCAACTTCTCGCATCGCTGACGCTGCTGCCCCTCTGCGGCCAGGGGATTTAGCTGTGCCGGTGTTCGATGCAAAGTATGGTTAGGCTGCACTCTTCCACAATCGGCCGGTTGCCAATGTCCCGTTTGTGAATTAGTAGGAGGGTGCACATTCAAGTGAAGTTGGCTTAGGTCCGGAAGATTGGGGGTTAGAACCCCTTTAAACAGTAGTATTTTAGTAAATTAGGCAAATTTAATAGCTTCTAAGTTACGTATATAATTATGTAATTGTATGTGTGATAGTAGGCTGATAATTGTTAATTGTTAGTTTTTCTGTTATATTATTCTTTGTTAAGGTGTTTCTTTTTTTTGGCAATAAATTAATTTGTATTTGTATTTTATAGCGGCTAAGCGCAGACTGATACAAGCACAGCTTAATCCCTGACCACCAACGGGCACCAGCGTTGGCAATGCGAGAAGCTGTTCTTCGTTATAAATTTCATACCAGCTGAAGATATAAAGATATTTTTTCAGTTTAAATTGTACAAATTTTTCGTAACTTAACTAAACATTTAGTTTTTTTTATTATGAAGCATTATAAGCATTTATGTTTACTTAATAAGCAACCTTGGTAGTTACAAATAAGTATCACATAAAAGGTTCAGTCGATGGACAGCGGCTTCAGCGGTACGAGAAGCTCTGCTGTATGTCCAGCGTCGGGATCTTATTAGGGTAGACATGTCTAGCAGTAGATTAATATAACTACCGAAATAATTGTACGCGCAATTCAATAGGGACTGTTTAATTTGATATAGGTGACAAAAACAAAAATAAATAGAGATACAACACATTTATCAAGGCAGACTTGTATTTCTAGAATATTAAGGTAAGTAAATTATTAAGAAAAGCACGATGTTATCTGCATTTTATTTTCAAAAATACTCTGTAACAAAAGCTTCCGTTCCACGAAAAGTTTCCAGGTCACTTCTTTTATTTACTGCAACTTTCTGCTCCACCAATCGGGGAAATGCTTGTAAGAGTGCTGCCATTGACTAAAATTGACGGATATAATTACAAAATATTGAAGAAAAGTCTAATAGATTTCACGTAATCCTGCAGAAATGAGTAGCCCTTTGAGAATCGAAGATATATGTGCTCAAAGAATAGGCTAGATGCCTAAAAAATTCTCATTAGTCCGTCATTTAAATTATCAAAAATATTGGACAGGTATTTTTTATTTTGTCAATTAAACTAAAAATGACAAAGATATAGCGTGTTGAAGTTCAGCGTGACGTAACGGGTAAGTACACTTTTTACCTACAAGTGACGTCACGAGCCCCCACTCCCGAACTTAGACGCTCTATGACTTTGTTAATTTCTATTGATTAAAAAAATAAAAAAATACGTGTCCAATAATTTTTGTAAATCTAACTGACGGACTCATTAGTTTTATTATTTTTTTACGAAAGTTTACACATATAGTTCTAGACCAGTAATAACATATTGTTAACTTTTATTCAGTTACTACGCGATCAAATCCGGAAGCTAATTTTTAGTGAATCACACGTCCAGAAAATAAGTTATTATTGACCAAAATTCTAAATTTCGATAGTTGCAGCACTTTACCATCATTAGCGCTTTGCAGAAAAGACCTTTTTCTTGGAGTTTCTTTCAGTTTGGTTTATTTTCTTAAAGCTACGGATAGTTCGCCACCTTTTCTTCGAGACAGCTATTTTACCCAAGTCATGTCTTGAAATAGAAGTTAATTAAATAAATCCTATTATTATTATTGACCTGACCGGCACAGTGAGATTGAAAGTGCGAAGAAAGTGGGACGCAGAAGGTAGAATAATAGTTAAATTCCTGCCGCTGGACAAATCTTTGTATGATCTGCAAATATTTGTCTCGGTTCTTATTATGATTATGATAAATTTAGTACTAGCATATCTACACATATACATAATACCTACCTATTACAAACAAACTTACCTCAAGAACCTACTTCAAAAGTTTCCCATAATTGAACTAGGTATAATTTGTGAGAGCAAAAGTTCCGTATTGATTTGAAGTAGACACAATTTGTACGAAGTTAGAAATTATTGTGACAAGTCAATCCAAACTGCCAACTGGTAACAAGCTGAGTCGAAATGGCGACACATAACTTTTTATAGGCATGTTATGAAAACTTTGAAAATTGTTCCTAATTGATTTACTTGTAGTTGAAGAATACTTTGGCGAATTGCCTCAATTATTGTCTGTAGCTAGGCATACTATAACAATAATCTTAATTGTTTCTTTGCTGGACATGGCCTCGCTTTTATGAAAGGGTTATGCAAATAATACCCACACTGGACATTCGGTTGGGGATTTCTTAACACCATGATTGCTCAGGAACCTGATATTGGTGTGTTTCACATGAATAATAATCAATTTATTGCTTTCTGTGTATGTTTCTCATTTATTGTTTAATATATTTATGTGCCTAATTGATCGCTGCCTCTTAAAAATTTTGTATTCAGCTGTATGTTTTTGAATTTCTTAAATAAATAAATATAAATATAAATATCGTAGAGTACAGCTTCTCGTCAACGTCACTGCCTATCAGCGGTAAGGGAATTTAGCTGTGCCAGTAATAAACTGTGCTGTGCAGCAATCAGCCGGCCGCACGAGCACCACGGGCCGATGTGGCTTTGATTCCGAAGATTCAAGTCAAGTCAAGTCAAAATTCATTTATTCAGTAGGAACTGTATAGTACACTTTGAAAGGTCATTTTTTTTAATTTACCACCAATTCGTAACGTGACCAAACAGAGAAGAATTGGCAAGAAACTCTGCTTGGCTTATATTTTTTTAACGTCATTGTACTTAATATCTATTACATTGTTTTTGATGGAGTTGGAGGCAGTTTCATCCCAAGCTTTTTTGTCATCTAAATAATCAGATATTTTATAATAAGCTTTATTACATAGATTACGTTTAACAACATTTTTGAATTTATTTACAGATAGATTAATCACATCATTTGGGATTTTGTTAAAAAATCGTACAGACATCGCTTTAAAAGATTGACTAACTTTATGGAGCCTTACAGTGGGAACAGCTAGTTTATCTTTACTTCTAGTGTTAACATTATGATAGTCGCTATTTTTCTTGAACATGTTAATATGTTTTCGGACATACATTAAGTTTTCATATAAATATTGGCACGGCACTGTCATAACATTTATTTCTTTAAACTTAGTTCTAAGTGATTCTCTGAGGCCCATATTATAAATTGCACGAACAGCCCTCTTCTGCAACACAAATATGGTGTTGATATCTGCAGCATTTCCCCACAACAAAATGCCGTACGACATAATGCTATGGAAGTAGCTGAAATAAACTAGTCTAGCCGTTTCTACGTCAGTAAGTTGACGGATTCTTTTGACTGCGTATGCTGCAGAACTGAGTCTGTTCGACAACCCATCTATGTGAGCGCCCCATTGAAGCTTATTATCTTAAGTTATGCCTAAAAATACAAAAAATTGAAATGGAACATATTAAACCCTGTATGCTTCGAAAAGCTTATTGCAAACTTCCTACTAATTTTATAAATGAGAAAGTTTTTGAGTATGGATGTAAAGATGAATGTTTGTTACTCTTTCACGCAAAAACTACTGAATAAATTTATATGAAACTTGGAATATACATAGTTTGTGACCTGTGATTAACACATAACGCTACTTTTTATCCCGGTACCACGCGAGCGAAGCTGCGGGCGGAAGCTAGTATATTATAAACGTGAAAGTTTGTTAGGATGTATGGATGTTTGTTACTCTTTCACGCAAAAACTACTGAACAGATTTGGATGTAACTTGGTATATACAAAGTTTATGATCTATACAGTGGCTCATTAAGCGAGGTCTTTGTCCAGCAGTGGACTGCTGCAGCTTTAGGCTGATGATGATGATGATACACTAGGTTAACACAAAGGCTACTTTTTAACTGGGTACCGTGCAAGTGAATAAGGTAAAAAATGAAAAAAAAAACTTACTTAGATCGTAGTTAATCATCCGGTTCTCGAAGTACCAAAAAACGTAGGAAGGTGGCTCGGTAGACCGCTTCACCATGCACACCAGCCGCAGCATGGAGCCTTCATGGATGATCTTCTCTGACTCTCCAACTATTTCTGCGTACGCCGCTGTATCAGAAATAAATGAATCAAAATTAAATGTATAATAATTGCTTTTAAAATAAATTGCCATGCGTGTGTCTCGAAAACGGCTCGACCGATTTGAATTTTTTTTGTTTGCTATGATTCAGGGGTGGTTTCAGAAAAAATAAAATTAGGAAATACAAAAAAGAACAGTCGTAATATAAAAATGATCAAAAATTATTTAAAAATAATGCTGGACACTATCACATAGCATAATAAAGTCCCAAACTAAGCAGAGCTTTAATTAAGAGATGTCTGAAGCCATGTTGGAGGTCATCGAGTGGCCTAAAAACTTTGACGTCAGAGTAGTGTACCCTTAATACGAGTTGCATAATCCAACGCTATCACACAGCATCATTTGGCCCTAAACTAAGTCGAGCATAAGCTCTTCTAATACAATTATGGGAACCACATGACTATTATAACTTCTTATACATTTATTTTATAAATTATCATACGTAGAAAACAGAACCGAGAACCATATTTTTGTAGAATACAAACATTAGTCTTGCGGTGGTTTTCGCGTCTTCAGGCAGACCTTTGCCAGCCAAAGTTTATCCATTGCGCAAGAGGTTGTCATTAATAAGTTATTTTGTACGGGAATTGCTACTTCTGATACAAATACATTCTTTATTGACGTTAGAACCCTGTGGCCAGCACTATTGGGTATATATTTATATTCCTAGATTTGGTGATACATTTGTGATGAAGATCGGTAGTGGTTTGATGGCTTGATGATATTACTTTTATAGTTGAAAATCTCACTTAGGAAGAGAACATAAATATACACTCAAAAATTCTGACCAAGGTTCTGATTTCAATCCTTTTTTTTATAATACGAAATTTACCGGGTCAGCTAAAACAGAAATAAATAAGTACAAAGCATATTTTTTCGAACCCAAGAATCAGAGATATCGTTCGATCGATTCGTTACGAATACCTAACAACTCGACCCCTTTATCCGAATGAATGTAAATTGACTGCGTAAAAGGTATTGTGAAATGGACTGAAAAATCTCGAATTCCCCCCCGATAACGTTTATTTTATCAATTTCCCTTCATTTATTTCGAGAATTTGTCTCTTTTTTTTAAAGAAAATTTTGTAAAAAGTACGTAGGTAGGTATATTATTTTAGGAAACCAAATCAGTAAAAACCATGGCTCAAGCTCAGACTAGCTCAAACAAAAGGAGGCCTATGCCCAGCAGTGAGCCGAAAATGGTTAAAATGATGATGATGATGAAATGGAGTCAGTTAATATAATTATTTTCTAGAATGTAAAACATGTTCATTGGCAATTTTTATCCCAACTTTGGGTTGCTGATTGCAGAGTGTAGCATCGTAGGGCAGTTTCAAAATTAAGAGACCCTCGATTAAACACTGTTTGATAGGTTATAGGTTATGGTCACCACTTAACATGGGGTGGGTCATGTGCTTGTTTAATCAAGTAATATAAAAAAACTTACCAACTAGCACTAGTTTGAAGAAGATACTCGTAGGGGGGTGGGTAGGGACTTGGCACTCATAGTATCCACCGTCGAGAGACGTCGCGAAGCGAATGTGGAGCGCCCAGTCCTGAAAAGATGGGTTTAATTAGTTTTTAGGGTACCACACCTCTAAAGGAAAAAAAAATTGAATTAAATTGGGCTGTAGTAATTTTAACGTTTTGTTCTAGACCTAAAGTACCCAATAGTAAAACTAACTTGAAATGAAGTAATAAGTAGTAGAATATCATATAAAAACTAAAATCTGCGCATCGAGCGTAGCTTCAAAAATTACTCATATTAAATAGAATAAAATATATTATAAACCTCTATAACACTAACACCAAATTAAACATATAACAAATGGACAATAACTATGATGAAAGTACAATGGGCGCTCTTATCGCTTAGAGCAATCCCTTCCAGACAATCTAAATAACTACCTATATAAATACTTAGGACTAAAATATCAAAAGCGAATAAAATAAAGCAAAAAGGTCCTCAATTAAAAACGACAATAAAATGTATAAATGCTGAGGAATCTCTTATTCATTCAGAACATTGTTAAATTCAATAGTACTTCATGAAATTATAAGTTCTCTCTCAATATTGATTTAAACTTGACCTGAAAAGCTCATCAAGTAGACAATTACAGCGAAAACGTGAAACGCTTGTAAGTATTCATTTATTCATTTTTTTATTGAATTGCATCTGGGATGATAGGGTGTAAGGGATTCTAACCCTCATCTTCGGAACCCAGGCCAAGCTCACCTGCACGTGATGCACCCTACTAACTAACAGACGGCGCTCTGGCGGCCGGCTGATTGCGGCACAGCGCAGCCTTACACTTAAATGCTCAAATAAATCCCAGACCACTGACGGGCAGTGGCGTCGGCGGTGCGAGAAGTTGTGCCTTGCAACCCCTAACCCGCATGCTCAGCGTGGGGATTACGGGCATATCCCCCTTGATCTACCACCCATAAAGATCCCCAGTGCGCTTTGTCCTTTTTTACCAGCAACCTTTCGCAAATTTCGCCGGAGGTCGTCGTACACGACTTTTGCTAAGCCGCGGTCTCAATGCATTGAGGAAAACGACGTGAGGAGGGCCACTTGAGTGATTCCGCGAGCTTAAGCTAGTATTTTAATAAAATGGTTAAAAGTCATTATTGTAATAAATCTTTGAATATTTAGATAACAAAAAAGCTTGGGATGAAACTCTTCAAAAACAATGTTATAGTTATGAATAAATATTGTAACAAAAATTTTAAAACTACAAGCCAAGCAGAGTTTCTTGCAATTCTTCTCTGTTTGGTCGCGTTACGAATTGATTGTGGTTCCAACTAAATAATGTTTTTTTTTACTATTTAATAGGGTTTTACAAGAACCTAAACCTTCCCTAGAAATTAATTTTCACATAAAGATTTCAGCAAATATTACAAAACGGTAAAGGGAAGCTTAAACCAACCACAGTGGTAACAATTGGATCATTAAATTGTGCGACGCACTATGAAAAGGCTCTGATTATTTTCTTTGCAATTTTTGTACGACCGAACTTTTCGCTATTTGAATTTAAATTATTTATAAACTTATTTTTGTACAGAATGTAATAATTATGGACCGATAGGTAACCAAACTAAGCAGATTTTATATGGGAACCACATAACTGATGTACTTCTTACATAGGTAAATTATTTTGGCAGGAATCTAACGAATTTTTCTTGCCCAGTGCACCACAGAGGTCGTCAAGCTTATACAGATTTTAAATGACTGTGTATTTAATTATTATAACACTATACAATAATCTCTGCTTAGTTCTGTCTTACAAAGAACAGATTACTATCAACTCACATGATAAACAAAAACAGATTTTCTTATAATAATATTCTGAAGGTTTTTCTATGTTTTTTTGCAGTGCGGGCTTATTTTATTATAGCCGTTTGAAACTCCTGAATCGACTATAGTGTTATTTACTTTAAATTGGATGCTTTTATTTTCAATTTTAAATTAATTGGTCTATAGGGGTGAAAAGTGAATCGAATGCTTAATTTTATCCACAATTTCCTGTTTAAAAGTAGGAAGTTTAAAAAGTAAGATAATGTAAAGTAAAATAATCACGTTATTTGAAGAATGTTCTTCATTCTGTTACATTTTGTTTTAAGTTGAATAGGTCTTTGTGAAGGGCTTGCCCGGGGTTAGATAGATAGATAACACTTTTTTGATCACTATATTCTTATGCAATGCAATATTTTGTTATTATGTGTATTATGTTGCATTTCTAGGCTTAAAAACAACGGCGCACAGGCTGCAGTAAACCCGCAGTCAAAGTGTTAAGAAGAAAGAGATAGGATTTTTAGTGAAAAATTAATTGATGCAATCAGCTAAAAGCCGTCTGAGACACAAGAGGTTGCGGGTTCGATTAACGCAGCTGGACCAATGTATGTATGATTTTCATATCTGTTCCAAATCCGGGAGCTGTAATTGTGTTCCTGATACCCACGATACAGGAGAAACTTAGTGAGAGACTTATAATAAAAGACCGTAGGGTATTATGGTGTTAGTGTTGCCAACTATAATTACGGCAATATGCAATTTAAAAGAATTTAAATTGGCTGGGAATTCTTAAATTCAATTCATGGAATCCAATGTTGGCTGATCGCCAATGACTGTAGAAACCAATAAAATGATGGTCGAAGGGTGGATCTAGAAATAAAATACAGTACGCGACTTTTTGTCGCTGCCTCTAAATTATTATTGGAACCGATTAAACTGATAGTTATTCTACACTAGAGGAAAGTTTGTTATTGAATTTTAAAAACTATCTAACCAATTAATAACTATCTACCTATGAAAAGCTAAATTATCAGCATGGGCTGCTTATTATTTTAAAAAATTGATCGCTATAGTAATGCAGCAGTAATGTAACCAAGGCTATTGTTTTACTTATTTGAGGGTTCTGTTTATATTATTAAAGTAAGTAAGTACACAAAACGAAGTTGCAGGTGGGTTAGCTCGTGATAGATAAATAGGAATGGATAGTAGAATGTTTGATTTTATTTTATTTTATCAACATCTTTTCTTTTAGCTTTTGTTGCCTGAATTAAAGATTTTTTAAATGTATTTATACCTTTAAACTCATTATAAATACTTATTGGTAATACATATTTTTTTCAAGTTTTGAACTACGTAGTGTTCATTATTGGTAATGTTTATATTGGTAATACATATTTATTACCAACATAAACATTACCAATGTTGGTATTATTGGTAATACATATTTTTTTCAAGTTTTGAACTACGTAGTTCCAACTGTGGTTAGCACTTTGAAATAACCATAGTCCAAATCGCCTATTTTCGTGATAACATAAGAATTCAAATTCACCTTGTATGGGTGTCACACCGAGGTATTTAACCCAATTAAGCTAGGCTCAGCAAACGATTCGACGAATAATTCCAAGTACAATCTGACCCAAGAAAAGAAACTATGTTGCTACTTGTAGCCAACATTAGACGGACAAAGAATATTGACAGTAGTATATATTCATGTAAGTATTATTACTAAACCGCGACATACAGTCGCGTCTCATATAATGATACCAGATAATTCCGTTCGCGGATTGGTCATTAAAATGCAATCGGATTGTGTACATTTTAGTTTAATAATAGCTTCAGAATACTGCCTGGTGTTTTTGAGTTTAATAATATAAGTACTATCCGCCATTATTGCTTTCCGCAATCGGGATTTTTCTTTATTATGATTTTTTTAAGTTTATTTGTTAGTGTTAGTTTGTGTGCATGTTTGTTCCCACTCAACTTCGTAACTACTGAACCAATGTGAATCTAAAATAAATATATATTAAGTAGGTACGTACATACATGTAAGATGTTTTAATTAAATTATAATTAATAAAAGTCGTATTATTTGTTTTTGTACCGCGTTTGTCGCAAAAGCTCGAAAACAACTCCAACAATTTTGTGTATTGTTAGCGTTTTTTCAAGCGCGGTTTAAAAAAAAATATATAAAGAAAACCCAAATAAACAGCTGAAAATTCTGAAAAATTCTAAATGGGTAAAACCCAATTTTAAGTAATGCGAAGTTCACCGGCTAATTAAATAATATAATAATAATCGGCGTCATCAGCCTAAAGAAGTCCACTCTGTTAGCCATGGGCCTCCCCTAATGAGCGTCATTGCACGCTGACCTCAACTCGAAGCATCCAGCTTCTACCAGCAGCCTTTCGCAGATCGCCACTTCACCTGGCCTGAATATAAATGTCAATTTTAATAATAGCATCGGATACACATCATCAATAGACCCAAAATAAATACATACTGTTTTTATTTGAATAAATATTGAATGTGATTGTAATATAGCAAAAATATTCGAACAGAAATACTCGTATATCTCCTTTTTGTATGATTCGATTTTATATCAGGAATTGGCAGAGGTCCAACTGATATAAATGTCTTATTTGACAGAAGATGGTATGAGCCTACTGCATTGCGTTATTTGTAAAGTTTTTTTTGGCATAGACCAAAGGTCCTTCCTGACAGCGAACAATAGAGCGTATTTACGTGGTGAAACTTACGGTGTACGGAATTAACTTCCATCTTTGGAATTCAAGCCAACCATCACGGTACACCCTGCTAACTACCTAAACATCAAATGGATTATCCCTTATTTTCACGTTGGACATACAGGTTGGCAATCGCAAGGCACAGCTTCTCACACCGCCGACGCTGCTGCCCGTTGGCGATCAGGGCATCATAGGCTGGTATTAGGGCCTTTTTGTTAACATACGGCCCGTATGCGGGCGCAAACAGGGATGACAATAAAAAGGCCCCTAATGTATTGTTATCTTCGATCAATTATACAAAGGATTTTGCACTATCCGCCTGAAAGGGGCTTGTCTAAAACTCCACCAAAACGCATTGGAGCAGCAGTTTTCATATACTTACTTCGATTTTCTGTCTTATCCTCTTTATTAAAGAGGCGATATTTATATGACGTGACTATCGGAGCAGCAGTTTTCATTTAGTCGGCTTACGTAGATTTTCTGTCTTATCTTCTTTAATAAAGGCGATATTTGTAAGACGTGCTTTTGACAAAGGATAGCTAGCAATATATGCCACTTTTTTCACAGTGCATAGAACGGCGCGCAATATCCTTTGTATAGTTGATCGAAGATTGTTATAAACAAATATTTGCCATGCAGTTGGAATTGAACTCGCAAGCTTCTGCATCCCATGCGCGTCTTCGCCCACACCCCAACGGAAGTCGTGATGTGCTAGTTTGTAAGAACTTACTTTGACATGCCTCCCGTGTGCTGAGAAGAACCGACTGTCAGCGCTGTACGTGACGAGGCCGACGGACAGTAGGGAATAGTCTTTTTTCCTTATCCACGTCACCTGTCAAAAGATATGAAGATTATTATCGAGGTATACTCTAGTGTTTTTCTGTATGTGTGTAGATTATTATTAATGGGTAATAAGACACAAGAATTAGTGAAATATACAAATTTTACCTCTTTTTAATATTAGTGTAGATGTAGACTGGTAAAATTGTGGAAAACTATCCCAGAAGCCATTTATTAAAGAAGTGAAGTGAGGTATACTCTACGAGCAGTCTACGACCCACAAACGTGGAATATAAATGTCTGCACAAAAACTCTGCACACGCTGCCTAATGCACCGATATTTAACATTTTTCAAGCAACATACAGTCTAAATTATTTTCGTTAAATAAGGATATACGTTTACGGTTTGAAATGAACGTTTTATTTCATATTTAATTATTATTTTAAATTACTGCAAAATGTAGCATTTTGATGTCAACGTCGCATAGATGATTTTTGACAGTTTTCACATAGAAATTGTAACTCTATAGAGAAATACACTTGTCACTTGTAACTTTGCCCGGCGACTAACTTACATTAGCGACTGGTTCATATAAATTACCGTTAAAGATAACGCTTCGTTTTCTCTTGAAAAAATTTAAAATTTTCTTTTAAATTTTTTACAGTTTTTCAAGGGAAAACGAAGCGTCATGGGTAACTGTATATTATAAGAACTAGGCTAAACTAGATCTTTTTTTTTTTTTAGAATAGATAATCGGCATATTTCGGCTTTGTAGAAAGTTATCTCTGTCACACACTACATAAGTGACGTTTTGTCCAGTTTTGTCAGTCATTGTTATAGATACCGGATTAATAATACTTCTTGCGACAGAAATAACGCTCTACGAAGCCGAGATTAGCCGATTGTCAATTTCCGAAGGTCGATGTGCAAAATATATCGCATAATGTAAACTGACGTAAAAACGATATAAGGACTTATTTCATCATGACTAGGTAAAATTAAAGTAAGCTATTTGCTGGTTAAGTCACAAAACTGATCGAATTTGTCCCTTTAATTGACAATTTTTTGACGTTAGAACACCGTTGAGGATGATGAAAGAGGACCTGACAATTTTAACTGGCGATTAGCTTACTTACTACTTTACTTGGAGACGATGAAATAGGCCCGAAGAGTAGGTACGATAAATAAAGTAATTTAGAAGGGTTACATGCTCCGCAACGGTTATGTGTAAACAAATTTTTGTAATATTGAAACAAAACAAACATAGCAGGAGTTTTGGAAGTCGTTTACGTTTAAAAGTTACGGAGGAAGTTGGGGAATGTGTGGTTTCCGGTTGTAAAAGTAGCGTAGCTTCAAATAAAGACATTTTATGAGGGACAAAAAATATGTACATTCTGTCTTATATTATATTGTATTATATTGCTATACCAATTTTAAATGTGTCACGAACTAAAAAGATATCACAAAACTTAAAGTTATTGCACTCATTATAAATGCGGATGTTTGTGAGTTAGTATGTTTCTTCCGTACTTAAATATAGGTACATATTTCTAGACCAGGAATAACCTATAGGCTTTGATTAAACAAACAATAAAATCGTTATTAGAATCGAAACTCATTCATTCAACTAAAATGTAGGATGTAGACTAAAGCAAAAATAAATAAAAAATCAGTCAAATAGCCTACTGTCTGTAATTAATTATTATTATTTTGATTAACGAGAACTCGTCTTTTTGAATACATAGTTTTGAAATTTATTTAGTAATTTATTAAGATTTCATAAATATTAAAGTGGAAACAGGTCAAACAACAAAACTGCGTTTTTTTGCCGCAATAGAAATCATGGGATATAATTTGGAAAAAACGCTAGTCCCACTTTTTCTATTTTGTATTTCCATGGAAACAGTGGAATACACCCATTTTTTGTATGTTCCGGAACGCTAGTCTCGAGCCTCTGGAAGAGAGCGCTAACACAGCTACTCAGTTTTATAACGTTTACACCTGTTCTATGTTATATTATTTGTTCCGAATCAACTATTTTTAATTTGATTTTGATTTGAACTACGGCTAACTTTGGGCTACTTTTTTATGTAGATACCACATGAGGTGGTCATGGCTGAATTAATTGTTAATATTATACTTTTACAATAATGGTAACAGTAAAAGTTAGTATTTGATAGTTTGACTCACCGTATTCTCTGTGATATCGCTGACTTCGCAATGCAGAACCGCAGTAGTGCCTATTTGAGCTATAACCGTCGTGCAGTTTTCCGTTAAAAAAGTACTCCTTCCTTTACCAACAATCTTATTTACATTAGACCCAGAGTCTCTGTACATTTTCTTAGTCCTACTCAGAGATGTCCCTAGTGAGCTTTCTTCTAATTCGCCTACTACCTCTTTATGCTTATGTCTTTTTATTATTTTTGTTTCATCTAGAATATTATCTATGTTTATGTCTTCATATTCTAGGTCCACGAGGCGTAATGCTTTAGGTAGTTTGGGGTAAGGGTTCTCCTTATACAGTTCTGTTGTTTTATATGGTTCGGTTACTTCGTTATCGGATGTTGTACTGGTAGGTTGTGTTGAAGTGGTCGTGGTTGTTCTTCTTCTGTGTCCTGTAAACGAAGAGATTTTGAGATTGGTTCTTAAAAAACTAACCAATAAAATCATGAATAAATAAATGTGAATAAAATTGGGAGATAATGTTCTAAAACATGTTAACACCTATACTTAAACTCTGTACCGCAAAAATCTTGCTTTAAAAAAAATAATTGACAACAAAAAACCAAAGCAAACAGCGAAATGCTCCTGATAGAAGCTGAATGCGTCGTCGAGCTCAGGACAGAGCACAATGGCGCTCATAATAGGAGTTCTATGTCCAGCAGTGGATTGCTATAGGCTGAGGATGATGATGATGATTATAAACTTAAATAATAATAAAAAATATATAAAGGTTTATTCGTTCTGTAAACTTGCTAAGAATTCTTTAAGAAATCTTTTGTAGATGTTGCCTGTTGTCAAAGGCATAGCATTCCTAAAATTTTACGTTTATTGTTACGAATTTTCAACGAAATGTCAGCAAGGTGAATTTGAATTGTATCTAAATATCTTTTAATACCACTTGCGTCTATCAGGTTTTAAATGCAATCAAAGATGTGGTGCAAAACGAATGCGCTAAATTATTCCTTTCGTTTGATCCTATGTTATTTTTTCCTTTCTATGGTTGTTTGAGATCATTTTTAGCGATAACTATTGTATTTTTATATTCACTCATGTTTTATTCTATTCTCATTTTTTATTTTTGTTCAATTTTAACTTTAATCGACAAAGTTTGTGTCTGTGACATTTTTTTTTCTTTTTTCGTCGTTTATGTAGATCATTCTAGACGTGATCAAGACTAGGGATGTTACGAATATTTGCATTCGCATGACTCGCATCATTTTATAAATTCGCAATCGACATTCGCATTCGCATCAAGGGATGCAAATGTTTTGCGAATGCGAATGTGTGTAGGTCGTGTCGTGTCTCGCCCGACCGACCAACGACGGCCGCGCGACGTTTTTCACACGCGCGCAGGGCGCAGACAGATATCACGTGGTTCATTTGACCGATAGAAGCACTTCTTTCTTAATGATTGTTTGGTTTATTTTGTTTTGTCAATCACTTAGAACTAATCAATACGTAAAGATAGGTAGATAAGTAAGAAGTTAGGTAGCGAGTTTTTCTCCATGGCACCCAGAAAAATAAGTGTAATTTGGCAATTTTTTACGCCAATCGATAGGGGACCACGCGAAATATATTGTTTCTGACAAAAGTTATTCCATAATTAGTCGAATTAAACCCATCATCACACTATTCGGACGCGGATAGATAAAAATAATAATAATTTTGGCAGCTCACAGCAGCAATGAGGTAGAGTATAATCGTTTATGAACCTATTCGATTATCGATTATTACTTTCATAAAACTTGGAATCGATAGATTAAATGTATATGGAGTATTTTAAATTATAAAATAATCTATTTTTTCAATTAAAATGATAATTTGTTGATATTCCGCCCATATCATTGGCGACCTCTGTGGCGCAGCGGGCGAATGTCCGCCTGAGACGCAGAAGGTTGCGGGTTCGATTCCCGCCGTGGGACAAATATTTGCATGTTCTGCAGATATTTGTCTCGGGTCTGGGTGTTTTCTATGTATGATATGTATGTATTTACAAAAAAAAATGTATTTATGTAATATATCAATCACGTGGTTCCCATAACACAAGCTCTGCTTAGTTTGGGGCTACATGATGTTGTGTGATAATGTCCAGCCCTATTTATTTATTTATTATTTATTATATCGATGATTTTGACCGGGGTATTTTATTCGGTCACCTTTAATATTTAACAATATTGAATAGGAGATCAGTATTACCGAAAGTGACGAAATCATTCCGATTTATGAATTTTTAGAATACTATACGCCTGGCAAGAGTGAATGTGATAGATAAAAAAAAGATATCATTGGGTATGATAAGTAATAGTTTTATTTTAAAAATAATTGCTTGATAGATTGAATAAATACCCATTGAAAATAACATTAATATTTACAAACAATATATATAGTAAACCAAATGTTAATTTTAATTTGTTCGATTTATTTTATTTCAGAACCGATTTTCGATACCTAGTCTGTGATTTTTCATTAAGTTCATTAAGTGGGCGGTACCCATTAATGAAGTACGAAATTATTTATCGTAAATTTTACCGGAAAAAATATAAAACTTCATGGGCGTGAGCTGTCATAATTATCATTCTAATTTTGAAAAAGGATAATTGCTATGGATAATACTAAGCACAGATATAGAAGAGAACTATATGACTCTTAAAATTCACTATGTTCTGAACGTCAATTCATACGTCTGATCTCTACTTTCTTATATAATAATATATCATTTGCTAGAAAGGGATGCATACTTTATCTCCATGCGATTTTTGCGACTTCGTACCAAGGCATTTCAATGAAACTACACTGAATTTTGTTCGAGCATTGAGATAAATAACAAGAGATGCAAACCTCCTTAACAAGTGTCAAAATATGGTAACCACTTATTGATGGCGAAGACGTAGCTTTGAAACTAATTGTCATTTTGAAGGAAACATATATTTATCTCTTTTATTTAAACTGGCCTGCTTCGAAAATGGCAGTTGATTTTATAGAGATAGCCACAATGCTTGAAATAAAAAGCTCGATGTTGCCTGATCTCGATTTTTTTCCCGAAAATAAATGTGATTTTTTTACTCATTGATTATTAATCATTGGAAATAAGTAATATAATAAACCCACTACCAACAACAACAACGTACAACGTAGCGCAGTTGGTAGTTTCCCAGTATTGATGGGAAGGCCACGTCTAATACCACAGAGTAGAAATTTATGGGATACTAGCTTCCGCCCGCGGCTTCGCTCGCGTAGTACCCGGGTGAAAAGTCACCTATGTGTTTCATCCAGGCCATAAACAACAATATATATTTAATATTTCATCCATATGCGTACTGTAATTTTTGTGTGAAAGGGTAACAAACATCCATACCTACTCACAAATTTTCACATTTATAATATTAGTAGGATTTTTCCTACTAATATTATAAATGTGAAAATTTGTGAGATCTAAGATTAATCTAAGATTTTATATTCCTATCCTTTTGGATAGAAATATAAAATCTCACTATAAAAGTATATAGTTTTTCTTTTAACCTGCTTTACGTTTTCATAGAGTACAAATTGTTCTCGAGTTAATTATCACCATAAAGCTCAAAGGTGAAGTGATCGAAATAGTCAACTTTGATTGAGGAAATAAAATAAGTGTTTTAGTTTGTGCCAACATATAATAGCGATCGTAATATCACTCAATCACCGCATGTAACGTCAAATGTCTTCTGGTTTTCCTTTTATTTGTTTGATTTAATCATTTAATTTCATGGATGATGGCATTTATCAATAGAAGTGAGTGATCTATTTGAAATGATCTTAAATATTCTCGTGTATGTATTGTGAATTATTTTAACAAATAAAGAGATTAATAAAAAATATCCTTTATCAAAATCTCCCACAATAATCGGGAAAACTATATATTTTTTTGCTGGCAACATTACATGGCATGGACTACTTAACTAAATTTTCTTTCATATTTGCTGCGATTTTAGCAAAAAATCAATAGATATTCAATAAAAAAGTAATTCCGCGTGATTCTTTACGTAATTGAGTTCAAGAAATGCAATTTTTCATCACATTATTTGCCTATTTCTTGGAAGTGTCACTCGGTTGATGTCAAGATGGCCACTGTATGAAAAGGAAAGGATCTTGGCCATGGCCAAGACCTGAGCCTACACGCATTTTGGTCGGTACTACGCATCTAGTTACGATAGTAACAGTATATATCAATGTGTTCGAGCGCCCTGGTACGATTAACTTTTTGATCTCATTTGAAGTGGCATTGATATTTTTGTATGCGTTCCTTTCTAACTGATCATATTGGACATAAGAAAGTAGAGATCAGCCGTATGAGTTAATGTTCAGAACATAGTGAATTTTAAGACTTCGTCTAGTTTTCTTCTTTAGATGTGCTACTTTACTTACCCAATATATTTCAGCGAGGTTTTGCGACTTACCTATTCTGGCGTTAGTGTGCGCGCCGTCACGACGGAAAGGAGGTTTTAAATGTCTACACAACAATATACCTGTTTGCCATGTAACCTGATATGTTGCTACGATCGCCGTTGTTTTTTTCTTTATGGCACCAGTGTTTTGTGTTCTCTATGCTTCGGACTCTTTAATAGTCCCACCTCTATCCGCAGAGGCGGGACCAGACTTGTATTGGTCAGCCACCGTCAACAATTTTTTTGACGTTTGGATGACCAATAGATATCTAGCCCGCCTCCGAGGATGAAAGCGTCCGCGGACGCTTTCCCATAGTATGATATAACCCAATTCCACCTCGGTGCTGTGAACCATAAAGCTGCGAACACATTTGAGAACTGTTCATTCTGAAGAGTAAACATTCGCATTTGCATTCGAATTCACGCATTCGCATTCCGAAAATTCGCATTTGCATTCGCGAAAAATAAGTACACTGTAAAAATTATGACATTCGTAACATCCCTAATCTAGACCCACCACCTATTTTTGTAAATTTTCATTAAAATCTATTTGACCTTTTTAGACTATTTTAGGATCTGAGAAGAGGTGTATGGGGTTCTAACTGCATCGGAACTGTTCATCGGAATTCAAGCCAACCTGCCCGTGATGCACCCTGCTACGTAAAATTGATGATTGAAAAGAAAACCTCACTTTTCCTTGTTCACCATGTTTCTTTATAACTCCAATACTACAATGTTAGATGCAAATGAAACTTGGAATTTGGATTAATAAAGCAACCCTTAAAAATCTGTGTCATTTACTTGCGTGACTAGGCAGGCTATAAACAAGATTTTTTTATTAACGAGGCTGTAGTGACAAAGCGGTCTAGTGCCGAGCTGAGATGTGAAAATTACGCGTTCAATTCTAAAAGACGAATTCTTTTAAAATCTGCAATAATCATTGTTCAACTACTAACGGTGACGGCTAACGGTAGTGGCAAGGAAACGTATGGTAAAGTGAAAGTCCGCATACTCCCTGACAGCAACGCTTTTTATTCTTTTTCTTGCAGTCGATTGCAATTGAATAAAAATTAGGTCCAAATTGTACCTTACTAGACACTTTTATACAGTAAAGTAATGCAAAGTTTTTGATATATTTTACCTACTGCATCTTTTTACTTTAAGGAATAATAGATAATGTAACAAATTGCGTCTTTTAATCTTTCTCATTATAATTTTAATGCCATTAAACAGGTTTTTGTCTATTACCTTCTACCCAAATATTCAAAGTGGCGCTTAGAATATAATGATCCCAAATTATAAAATGATTAGGTGGGTATCAAAATTCCAATTTAGAATTAATTGGGTAACATGATACGTTTGAGGAAATCTCATCACCTAAAGCTTAATTTATGTTCCGTGTTCCTGCTTCATCAACATACTAGTTGTTTATTGAATAACTACACTAGCTTTGCCCTGTGATTGTACTTGATCCTGCATAAGGTCACCTAGAAATGATCTGGCAAATATATTAATGATTTATAAAACAAAATTATAAATAACCTAAAATATACAAATAAATAATAATGTATTTTAAACAATAAATTGATTTTTGCTGTCAAGATCTAGCAGCTGCTAATTATTAAACAGATTGATGATCATACATAAAGAATGAATTTCTAACTTAAAACCACACCTTTTGAATCGAAAGATTAAAACGAAAAAGAAGCATAAAAAAGGGAAAAATATAAAGAAAAACATTAAGGAATAAAGAAAAGGGCCGTGAGAAGGCAAATGAAGGAGAAAAATTATAATAAAAAAAAAGGAATAACAGAAGAAAGAGAATAAGAGGGAGATAAAGAAACTTACCTTTCTTATGATGCCTCGTGAAATTACCGAAGACACTCCCCAGGCGCTGTTGGTTCCTGGTGGTGCAAAGCTCCAATGACCTTAGATCATCAACGTTCTGAGCGACCAGAATCGAAGACCTCTTCGTCTCCATAGCACCTCCCAATAACTCCACTTCCAGTATTAGAATAACAGCATAGAGTAGTTTTAGTTCGCTATACATTGTTTTGGCACTGCTCCGATCACACTGGTTCACTAAAGTCACTAAGGTTGATAGTCATGTTTTCTGATGCCGGGCATATGATGTGCGCATTCTGTAACAAAGAGATACAAAATATCAATATTTGTAAATTAGTATAATTTATGATTGCAACAGAGTTAGCTAATCACCCCGGAGTGGACACTTCTGCACACAAATGTTACAATTCAAACTGAGGGCGAGGCAGGGGGAGACGCGGTGTCCGGGGTAAAATATACATCTGTTGATGTACTCGATGATGACTCGTAAAAAAATAGTTTGGGATGCAATATATATTATTATAGCACAGTGTAAACGGTCTTGAACAAAATGGATGATGAGCGATGAAATATAATTAGTAAAGATGTAAAATATGATATCCCATAGTCAAAAGCTGGTTTTATGTAGACGTAGGTAAAAGTTAAAACCAATTGTTGAAGCAACCTGTGGAAGCAACTGTCAAATTTAACTTTAAAACACAAACGAATTGCCAATTATTGGTCTGGGAAGGACTTTCCTTTAGCTCATGTGAGCAAGGGGGGATGGGAGGAGGGGAGGGGGAGTGTTAGGGGGAGGACCCTCATCCTAAAGTGGGGGAGTGCGGAAATCCATAGTTTCCGAGAAAATAATTAATTAAGTTTTGAGGTTAAGTATGGGAAAAATGGGTAGGGACCACAAGACTAGGTGGCATCGGGGTGCTCTGTGTCGGTTATGTGATACATTTAGAAACTAATCTACTCAAGTCGGTGTCGGTGTCGGGGTGTCCTAGAACCTACTACTGCGGAAAGGATACCTAAAGGGTGGTTATTAAAAAAAATCTAATAACCTACTGTTTATCCTAGTTCGATTTTGCTAAAATAGTACACGACTAAATTCAATCAATCAAACAAACACCAAAACAACGAAAGATGTCATTGTCATTGTCAGATTACCAATAAAGACCAAAAAACTGCCGGGAAAACCACGAAAAATGTCATTGTCATTGTCAAATTACCTAATAATTAGCAATTAGTAGTAAACAATAACATCAAGTTAGACGAAATTACGTGAAAAATTGGAATTTTTAAATTTTAATAACTCAAAAACTATTTGTTTCCGCACTACGCCAATTTAAATTTAGGCTTTCTAAGTAAAGACCTATATGTGACAAAAGTTTCAGCCGTCTAGCTGACATCAGCTAAAGGAAAGTTGAGCCTTGGTCTGTGTTGCCAAAACACAAAGGACTAGAGTTGCACTTTTTTATAACAGAATATACATAGATAGATAGATAACACTTTATTGATCACCACATTAATACAAGGAAAAATAAGAGTAACTTAAGTGTAAGCATCATGAAGGTAACACAATTGGCGGCCTTATCGCTGAAAGCGATCTCTTCCAGGCAACCATAGTAAGCAAAGGAAGAGCAAAGCTTTATAGGATGGCGGTGCACTTATATATATATATATATATATAATATTAATTATTTATATTTATAATGCGGGACGTAATCACACAGCATCATGTAGCCCCAAACTAAGCAGAGCTTGTATTATGGTAAATACATACATATCAGACATAGAAAACACGTATGTTGTGCTTATATCTTGTTATTAATGTAAATTGTGTGCCTGTAGTAACAAATAAATGATTTATCTATCTATATATCTATCTATGTATACAACAACAACCGTTCATGGGTTTAAAATAAAAACAAAATAATGCTGGGTGGACCAAAACGGAGGAATTTTTTTTACGTTTTCAAATCTCCTGGAAATCTGTCTAGGATAGACATAAGTATCATTCATGCAAAAAATCAAGAACCTGCAATTTTATCTTCAGGTGGCGCATGACGAGGCTAGATATTAAAATATGCAATTTTAAGTCATTCTTGTACCAGTAAATAGGAGTAATTCAAAAATGATTTTTGACTTTTTTATGTTAAGGAGTACGTATTTTACGTTTAAATATATTTCTACTAATATTTCTTATCGAATAATTGTTTTTAGTAGGTATATTCAGGAATAAATATGTACAACAAAATAAATCAAAATAAATAATCAACTAGCATATTGGTTAAAGCTTGAAGTCGCGCGCCACCTCAACATATTGACTGAGCAGATAAAAAAATTCCAGGATTACGTTTTAGGTCATGGATCATTAATTAAACATACAGGAAAGACAACATATGAAAAAAACACTCCACCCTAAAGTTGGTCACACAGTATCATATTTTATGGAGATAACCAATATGTAATGATAATTACAGGCATAGTATCTACTGAAAATACAGAAATCTGAGACATTAAATTTGCAGAATACACAAAATTGTATCGCCCAGGTTAAAACCCAATTTTTTTTGCGTCTTATGCAGTATTACACTCACTGTAGCACAAAGGTCGTCATTCTAAACTTTTTCTCCGAACGTATTGACTAGCTGTCGATGGCCTGAAGCCTAATAATCAAAAGGTAATCATGAAAAAGAATGGTACTGAGTCCTTTGCTGAAACCATTTTCCTGCAATCTGGACGATGTTGTGGGTCTATCTCTATCTGGAGGGGGTTTCATTGTAGAGGTCTCATCCGGGGAAGTACTGCTACCATGCCTATTTCTGCCGTTAAGCAGCTGTGCTGTGTTTCGATTTGAAGGGTGTGCGTCTGGGCGAAATTACAGGCACAAGAAGCTTATCTACGATGCAATGCTTTGTGATAGCAATATCTTAGTACTTAAAATCAGGTTACCCACCTGTATTTGTTGCATCTTCAAGTACCAAAATGTTTTTAATAATGCATAGCTCGTTGGGATCACGAGCTCCGTAGGTACCTATCTGTTTTTAATAGCATCTTGACATACAATATGAAAAGTAGATACACAAACATAATTTTATACGACCAACTTTAAATTTTTATGAGAACTTATACAACCAGAAGCATTTGACCTTTTCAACTTGCGTATTGATATTTTAACAATTCAGATTTCAATTTACGAGATTGCGCATTTTGAATTTCAAACCTTCACATTGATCAAAGGGAACATTGTTTGTATTTTCATTGTATCTTTCGATTTGGAAAATTCAGTAGTGTAATTTTGATAACGAAGTCAAACGGCTGACATTTAGCAGTGAGCATACAATCGTAATGTCACGTTAGACACTATGCGAGAGCTGATGAAAGGAGCTTAGAGAACAGCTACGGGTATTTGAACAGCTTTTTCGTCTGTTGGCTTTTTTATTTACTATTTCATTGAAAATACACACGAGTTGGTTTTTTGGCGATAGTAGAAATAAAAACTTAAAACTGCTTTAAACTTACAACAAAAACAGTAAGACCAGCCTATATCAGTTCACTACTGGATATAGACCTCCCTTAATGACCACTTCTGTAGCGCGGTGGGCGAAGGCGCTGGGACGCAAAAGGTTGCGGGTTTGATTCCCGTCGCGGTCAAATGTTTTCATGTTCTGCAGATATTTGTCTCGGTTCTGGGTGTTTTCCATGTATGATATGTATGTATTTACAAAAAATAGTATATAAGTAATATATCAATCATGTAGTTCCCATAACACAAGCTCTGTTTAGTTTGGGGCTACATGATTCTGTCCAGCATTATTTATTTATTTATTTATTTAATAATGAAGAGGATATGATAATCCCCACGTTGGGCATGCGGCTTGGGCATTACTGGTCACAGCTTCTCACCGACGGACAGCAGCGGGCAAGCTGTGCCGCATTCAGCTGGCCACCAGATTCGTTAATTAGCAGGGTGCGCCACGAGCAGAGGTTGGCTTGGCACTGGCCACTCACGCAGAAAAAGAAGAATTGCAGTCAGAGTGAATCTGCTAGCTTGTCAGCTGAAATAACAAACAGATCAAAATCCTTTTCTTTGCATAATTTTAATGGCACGAAGGACTCTTGTAAGCGCTTCTTTCAGTAAATTAGTCCTAGTTTTTGGCACTACAAGGAAATTAACAGCATAGTACAACAAAAAATCACGTCACATTTCAGAGATTACATTCGCTGACTTCTGCCTATCTCTTCTCCACTTATCTGGTGAATATCTGGCCTAAATATGACTTTTTTACCACAAGACCTGCAATTTACATGGTAAAATTTAGATTTTTTTTCAAATTACCTTCTCGAGAAGCATCATTCACGTAAAATTGCTCAGGTTAAGCAAGCTTACAGGTAATAACAATGTAAATTATCCCCCGGCCACGCAACCACTGTATCAAGGCCAGAAAAACATCTTTGTATAAAAATTCGTGCCGGTACGTTGTCATGTTTTATTCATAGATCCAGTCAGATGAGGGAATACTTCACAGTGGAGATAGGACCGCTGGTTCTGTTGTGCCTGAGGCAGGATAAGCTTTCAAATATTTTCTTCTTTAATTCTTTATTGTACGGAGAAACATAATAGGTACAGAAAAAAATTAATTAAATGCCATGTACAAAGGCGAGCTTAACCCTAAAAGAGTTTTCTTACAGCAAACTTTTGGGTATAGATAGAAGATAAAAAGAAAAATAAAATGTGTACATAAAATGGAAAAGATAAATTTAAGATTAAACTAAAACCTACATATTTACATAAACCTACATTCATATATTCAAATAGACCTACATAAAAAAATCCAACATAAGTTTAAAATTTTTACACAGAAGTGCATACAAATTTTCAACTCTAACGCATTGACTGCCGAAAAAACAATGGTGCACCTGCTGCAGGACTAGCTTCCGTGGGCATGTGGCGTAACGTCATATCCGAGGCCCACAGTCCATGAGTTAAACATTATGAAAATTAACAGCAAACAAATTTTAGAATGCAATCAAAAAAAATGCTCAATACTAGGGCTTGAACCCGCATTTCACAAGCCAGCAGCTCACTATTCACCACTAATAAAGGGGTATGCCCATAATCCCCACGCTGGGCATGCGGGTTGGGGATCGCAGGGCAAAGCTTCTCGCACCACTGACGCTGCTGCCCGTCAGTGGCCAGGGGATTTAGCTGTGCCGATGTAGGCTGTGCTATGCCGCAATCAGCCGGCTGCCAGAGCCCCGTTCGTTGTTTGACAGGGTGCACCACGTGCAGGTGGGGTTGGCTTGGATTCCGAAGATAGGGGTTTGAACCCCGTACACCCCACACTATCCGTCATGGTTGAAAAACCTGTAGATAGACTACCCACACTCATGCCAGATATACTATGTATGTGGGTAGTGCTACATTTTTTAAGATTTTTATTGAAATTATTTTTGCCGATATTACTTAGAACTTTTAGAACTTAGTCCTAGTGCGAAGAGCAGAGACTAACTTTATTACTGTTTTTATAAACACTCATTACAAGTTTTTCTGTCTTTTGAAACAATAAATCATTTATTTATTTATTCGTATTTTGTGGGAGTGTAGTAGCTTTACATTCTTACCTTTGGCAATGTGCCTTGCCGTGCCGTGCGTGGTACAAAGTACACTTGAACTAAACTGGTGGATTTTTCGTGATATCCGCGAAAGTCTGGTTCGATGAATAAGTAAATTGCGTCGTATACATGAATGTAGACAAGTCGAAGGCATTTTATAGCTCAGGCTTTGAAAAACATAAATAAAATAACATATTTTAGTAGCTAGGGATCAAATTCACAAAGGGTGCGGTTCTACACGCGCAAATAGCTTGGTAAACTTCTTTTAAAGTACAAAAGGTTGCTTTTTTATTAAAATTTAGTGGCAAAAAAGTAGGTATCCAGTACTACAAAGGTAATTTATTTTTGCAAGGTCAAGATAATGAAGCAATTTGTCAAAGTTTTGCAATCTTAATTTTTTTTCCCGAACTCATTTCAAATAACAATTTTATAAAGATTAATATATTATTCTGTGAACGTTTTATATCGCTCAACGCTGTTTATCGGCAGCTTCTGTGGCGAAGTGGGCGAAGGCTACCCTTAGACTCAAAA